>CM062813.1:388643693-390118262 GCA_031772625.1 Pinus tabuliformis
ATGTTAAAATTTTGTAATAAAACAAAAATATATTAAAATACTAACCATCGCTTAGTCTTTAACAATTTCATCTAGATTCCTATACGTATATTAACATTACCTGTGCATTGCCTGTCCTAGGGTAACTTTTGAGGCACCATGCTAGCGTTATTACTGTGCAGTACCTAATCTTATAAAGTGCTCTTTGAGTACCATGCTTTCAAAGTAAAAGCTAAGTGCCTTTTAAAGTACCATGCTTTGAAACTAAAGGTCAGATAGCATGAAAAAACACAAGAATCTTTTGCCTCTGTTAACAGTGAACTTTCATTTGTCATCACCAGTCCTTTAAAGCCCCTTTTCAAGGACTATGCTGTGGAAATAAAAATTAGAAAAAGACAAAACCCAAGAATCTTTTATGACATATGATTATGAAAGAGGAGGTAAGGGCATCTTTCAAAGTGCAAAACTGTAATTACCAATATGTTTTACAATAAAAATTAGATATTATTTGGACAAAAATAGAATAGTGATCGCAATTCAAGTGATTAGATATTATTTGAACAAAAATAGAATAGTGATTGCAATTTAAATGATTAGCTTTAATCATGCTAGAGAGAGAAGTTTGAGTTGTCTGCCATGTATATTTTAATGGTTTATTTATGATAGTTAAGTCCAACAATGGACATGCATGCAAAAGTAACAGTACAAGAGATAGGAAGAAAAGTCATGAGATTCTTGGTGGCATGGTCAAAATCAAGTTCAGGAATGTACAGTATGTTTGACCTGATACTTATTGAGCTAAACACAAAATTGTAGCTTGTGGTCTTTTTAAATTATCTGATAAAATGTGAGCAGAAAATCTATGAAAAATATTGAAGTTACTGTTACATATTTCATGTGTTTGTATAATTAGAAAAATATGAATTTAAACAAAGCATATGTTATATGTTTTAAAGAGTGTTTGTGGTGAATTTGCACAATTTTATTTTTTAATTAATATGTAAATTATTTTCAAAATAAGGTAATAGGTTTGTAACGGTTTTTGACATTGTTTTTTACCAAAAAGACTAATAAAAAATAGATAGATTTATCATTAATTTGAATAATAAAAAGATTAAATTACAAAAAACAAAAAACATAAAAATTAATAATTTTCTAAACTATTTTTAATCACGTTAAAATATCTCTCATTCATACACAGAAAAAAAATATTTAATATTATACAAAAACCCATTATTATTATAATACTGGTCCCACCAAACTACATAGCAGAAAAAACTCACACATCCCTCCCTATATAATACAAATAAATTTATGAAAACCCACTCTTCTCTGAGAAAGGCATTTATGATATTCATGTGACATACCCTACCAAACTACTTTGTCAACGACTTCTGTTGCTTGACAATTAATTAAAATCAAATGCTTTTCTCCATGGAGCCATCGACCTGCGGGGGGTGTTCACAAGAGTCAGATCCATTCCGGACATATTGGACCTTGCCCGTTCACTTTCTGTCAATTCATGTGATACCACTAAAGTCAATAATGTCCAGCGTGCCAAAACAATAACTGAATAATACATAAAGCAATTATGTTCACTGGATTGACAAGGAAGCTAACATATGATTGACAAATATAAATTAAAATAAATTTTTATAAAATTAAAGTTTATTATTTTTAAAGGGATTTTATATAATTTAATAGGAGGAAAAGGTGTAATTTTTTTGTGTTTAAAATTAAAATATATATATATATAAAATTTCAAATGCATAGTTTTAATAAAATATTTATTTATATAATTTAATAGGAGGAAAAGGTGTAATTTTTTGTGTTTAAAATTAATATATATATATATATATAAAATTTCAAATGCATAGTTTTAATAAAATATTTGAAGGTGTATTTTTAATAAAATAATGTTATATTAATTTTAAATATAGAAAAAGGTTAATTAAAGTGAGAGTATATGTTTAAATTTTTGAAATGTTTAGTATAAGGTTAAGAATTTGAAAATATATTAATAAAAAAATATTTTAATATTAATTATAAATAAAATATTTAAATGCTTATTTTAAATAAAATATGTTTTATATAAAGAAAGTGTAATCAAAATTAAAGTGTGTTAATTTTTTTTATTTTTTAATTATGAAGTAAAATTAAAATAGATCTTAGATTATAAACTAATCTAATTTAAGTTATAATTTGAAAATAAAGAATGCACTCTATTTAGGCATTTAATATTAACCATTATTTGAATAGATTATAAAGCACTCCATACTAGTGTAGTAGGAATGGACTTTAATTAGGGAACAAATCCTCATCAGGTATATTCATATTTCACATACGTTATGTATATTTGTAATTTTTTTTAAATAATAATGATATTAAGTGTTAAATTGTTTTGTATATGGTTTAAATTTGCATATTAATGTTGTTTTATATTTTAAGTATTACTTGTCTTTTATTTTAGTAGAATGGTATTTTTATTGAATGGATTATTATGTCTTTAGTTATGATTGATAATATTTCTAAATAATTTATATATATATATATATATATATATCTATCTATATATATATATTTTGTTATTATGATAGAATGAAAATTGAATGTATTTGCAATAGATATGTAGTGTCTAGATTATTGTAATAAGACCTGGATTCTTTAATTTAATTATAATATTTTATGTTATATTTATTATTTATTTTATTTTGTATGTTTATAAGTTGTGGATAAATATTATATCTAAGCTAAAAATTTAAATTAAGATTTTTTTTATTTCATATATATGTTGGAATTCAGGTATTTAATATAAATACATGCTTAAGGTGCATGGGATGTAGAAGAGAAGGAACTCATCACATTAATCTCAGACATATTTAAAATGATTAGATTAATCATATGTTAGATAAATTTTGTGTGACTCTACATGACTCAAATCGCCCTAAATCCATCTTAACTCTAGATCTGTCAAGTGAAGAGAGGGATAAAATCTCTCAAGGTGCAAACCTCTTTTTGAGTGCAAAACTTGAGGGAAGGTTTGCACCTCAAGAGATTTGATCCCTCTCAGCACTTGATAGATCTAGAGTTAAGGTGGATCTAGGGTGGGTTCAGTCATGCAAAGCCACACAAAAATTGCTTAACATATGATTAATCTAATCATTTCAAATGTTTTTAAGATTAATCTAATGAGTTCCTTCTCTTCTACATCTCATGCACCTTAGCCCTATGTTTATATTAAACACTTGAATTCCAACATATGGCTCCTCACACAAATGACATATTTGAACTTGACTTAATCAATAAATCCTATCACAAAATTTTTGATGTGCAATATTTATATCAACGAGGGTTATATGTTGAGCTTGGGCCTAAATATCTTTTAAACATTATTTTCACAAGATTTTCTTTTTCATCTTATACTATGACTGATTTGGTTGAATATTGTTCTTTGTCAATATGTTATTTGTTATTCATCTTTTTGTTCCCGCTATTCTTCTGTTATTCAATTGTCATTCCCTCTACCCTTTTTTTGTCAATTTCCTTTCTGTTATGCATTTTCTTGTATTCTTTACTCTTGACCCTTTTTAGTTGCTATTTGTTGCGCCCTTCTTTGTTGATATGCTCTTTGATGTTTTCTTTGAGAAGCATTTTGTAATTTATTTTTTTCTTTCAGACGTTCTTGTTGTTGTTTAGTTGTCATTTGTTGATCTTCTCTTTGGTTCTCCCTTTGTTGTTAACACTCCTCAGTAATTGCCATTTCTTATGTTTTTCTATGTCGACTTGCTCTTTGTTCATATCTATTTAAGATGGATCTAGGATCTTTGTTGTTCATTTATATTTAATATGGATCTAAGCTGATGATTACTATAGCATAGAAATCAATGCCCAACATCAATAATTACTTTGTGCATACACTAAAATTAATGCACATTATTAATTTAATTACTTTGAAAATAATGCACATCATCTATCTATTTACATCATATCAGAAATTAACATATACACTAATATCAATGCATCCTTAGTTGTCGTTTCTTATACCTTGCTCTGTCAACTTTCTCTTTATTGTTCATTTCTATTTAATATGGATCTAGGCTAATGATTATTGTAACACATAAATCAATGTACATCATTAATAATTACTTTGTGCATACACTGAAATCAATGCACACTATTAATCTAATTACTTTGAAAGCAATTCACATTGTTCATCTAGTTATGTTAGATCATAAATTAACATCTCCACTGAAATCAATGTATTTAGTGCAAATAATCAAATAGGATTAGAAATCAACATTTATGCTGAAATCAATGCATCAAGCGCAACCAATCAAATATGATTGGATATCAACATCTACACTAAAATCAATGCATCAATCAAATAACATTAGAAATAAACATCTACATTGAAATCAAAGCATCTATTTTAGTAATAAAAAGAAAAATATTAATGTCAAAAAAAATCTAAACTCGAGTTAGGACCTTACATATTCCTTTACTCCTTTAAGTTAGTGAAATTTCAACAATTTTTGGTATCTTGTTTTTTATTTGATTTTGAGATTTTGATGGATTTCTAAATCCAACTTATTTTACCTTTTGTGAAATCCTTACTTCCTCTTTCAAGGTTAATATGTCCAATATTACATAATATTATATAATGTTAGTTATATATATATATATATATATATATATATATATATATATATATAAATATATATATATATATATATATATATATATATATATATACGTGTTTTTAATGAATCGAGAGATTTTCATTAATTCAAAAAGTTACATTGTCGTTTTCAAAATTCTACCAACCTCAGTCTTACTATATTTGTTGGCTGATATGTGATTAACAAAAAACTTAATAGTAGACAAAAAGGACTATGATATCCAAAATAGAAGATGACCAAGCATCCAAAAAACCATCAAAATCATAACACTACCAGTATTCATCTAGGAGTCTGAAGATATCTCGAGCAATATTTTTTGGTATGGAACTAGGGGGTATCGGTAGCTTGAATTCACACTATATGTGCTTCTCCATGTGAGCAAGGTGAGTGTCCAAACATGCCAGGTTGTCCTGCATACTCCACTGGTTGCTTTGCAGGTCATTAAGAAATGAAATGATCTCATTTATATCATCATGTTTTTCCCGGAGAACCTACCCTAATAAGGTCTTCAACTGCCATTGGAAGGTGCCATAGTGAATATATTGATATCTCTGCCCCTTGGTGTGTCCCGAATATATGATCCAATGTGAAACTTCACAAATGATTTCACAATCTGAGAGAGATTGTCTTTCTCTGTAAACCTTTCACTCCAACCGACAAATACTAGTTTGGGTGCATGGAGGAGTCGCAACCTGGTAGGAAGTGGTTTCTTTCTGGGCCTAAGTCTTAGCACAGGACCAACTAGACTAACCTCTCTCACCTGCTCCACAATGATAGCGGCCTTGTTGTCTCAACATTATGGCCCAAGAAACAATCCAAATGATACAAATTACAGAAAGGCTCCCAGCTTACCAGGGAAAATTTTAAGAACCACCCTAAATTTTTATGTATAATAAATGGGTGAATCCCCATGATACATAGGAAAAATGGGAGGCGATTTTTATCAATAATATAATATGTATATATAATTTTTTTGGCAAATCTCTCACCAGATTATATTATCTTTTAGTCATGGCGAATCTTTCACTGAATTAGAAAATATTGTAAGATCTTGGCAAATCTTTCACTGAATAATAAAACATTGTGAAGTCTTAGTGAATGTTTTGTTAAAGTATGAAACCATATATGATAATAGGAAAACATATTCATTAAACTGTAATATATTAACATACATGTTTGGAAAAAAGAACCATAATTTTCTCTTCCTACAAACAATGTTGCAAGTTTCAGTGGTTGTGTTTGTCAAGGTTCTTATTGTACACTCTTTCATATCCTTCTATTAGTTTTGATAATATTCGACAACAAATTTCTTGTAGGTGTTGATCCTGACCACTAGTTCTGTTAAGGTAGGAGAGATTAATATTTTCTCTACCACTTTTGTCAAGCTATGAGAAATTAATGTTTGTACAAACCTTGTTTTACTTTTCTCCCAACTTTTATTTCCTTGAGTGTTTCCATCACTACCTTGTTGATTCCATATCAAACCAATTTCTCAAATGCCAACGTAACTGTGACAAAGGACTTTCTTGCTTCTACAAATTTGCAGCCTCATTGTAAGGAGAAGTTGTGAGCACGTCATATATCTAACTAATATTTTCAGTGCCAACACTAGACAATGGAAATTGGCTAGCAAATGATTCAACCCGCTTTTTGAGATCAATAATGCTATTTCGTAGTTGGAAATTGTCTGAATTAATAAATTCTATAAAATCTTTTAATTTTTTACTTTTCACAGAACTCTTAGCCTTACTGGCTATCTGCACCCCCTCGTGGATAAAATCTGCAACCTTAATAAAGTCATCCTCAAGAAGCCCACGGGTGGTTAATGCAGGAGTCCCTATGCGTATACCACTAGGAACCATAACACTTTTATCACCTGAAAATGTAAGGTATTAAAGTAAGCTATATCATCCCATGGAGAAAGGAAAACCAATGAATCCTTTACATCTAAATATACAAAGAAAATATTCATGTAACTTGGTACACAATTCTTGTTCAATGTGATAGAAGCAACATCCAAAACGTCCTCTACTCTTGCACCATCAATGCCCTATCCAAGCCCATTAATATATACCATGTTACATTCAACCAACTAAATCCAATAGAAATCAATATACAAGTAGGTTGTGTACTCTAGCATATGAACAAAGGATCCTTACCAAGGGCCTCAAATCAACTAGAACTAGGTGATTTTCACTACCACCAGACACCAAATTGTAACCCAAATCCATTAGGCTCTTTGCAAGGGCTCGACAATTTGCTACAACTTACTAAAACTATTTTACCTTTGATAAGAAACAAAATCCATTCAAAAAATAATTCACATGCATGAATTTTATAGAAGCTTAGACATGTGAGAGTGATACACCTATACTTGATAAGCCTTGAACTCTGTAGTTACATCATGTTTTAAACAAACAACCAACCCTCCTATGGTATGGTTATGTGGTCCTCCCTAGAAAGCCACAAATTATTTCATGTATCTTTTAGAAACGAAATGATACAAAAAATCAATATATCCAATATTATGATATTAGTGAGTAGGAGAATAATATGGATGATGGAGGAAAGGAAGGAGAACTCAAATTGACCTGTAACCCTGGAAAAACTACATTTTTGATGGTTGTCTCTAGGTCAAACCCCAATACTGGTTCCTTCCTGAAGAATATCATGCCTCCCCAAGGACCTCGTAAAGACTAAAAATCACAACCCTCCAATCCAAAAATATTTCAGAATGAAAAATATCAGAAAGATAAAAATGAAAGGAAAAAAGTGAAACAATTGACAAACAATTCAAGGAACATAATGAGTTTCATCGAAGCTTTGATCTAGTAGTGATAAGAAACAAAAAGAACATAAAAAAATGAAAACAGGAAACTGAATCAAAGAACATGTAAGAGAATCAAAAGGAAAATCTACACCTCTTAACTCTATAATCACTCCTCCTATGATGGGAATGGAATATTTGTTTTAGTTATTTGTCATTTCTTGAATATTAATGGGATTCTTTTTCTTCTACAAGGGGGGAATGGCACATATATATAGCATTAAGATAGATCCAAAAAAAGGTCCATCTAATATACTCATATTTTTAATCGAAAGGGTGAAGTGCAGAGAAAATTAATAGCATCAAATCACCTTGTGCATTGTAGTTGTTACTACATCACAAAAATCAAATGTATTGCCAATCTTCCCAAACCACAAACTTTTTAGTACTTAAAATCATAAAAATTCCAACATTACATACTATAAGAACATATTAATAAAATATGCTAGAATAAACATTGTTAGAAAGAGAAATTTTTGAAAGGACTGCCATTATAAGATCTAGAAATACCCAGCTTCAATACATGCCTCATGCGAGGGTAATCAATATCTCAGGGATATGCACTAGCACCAGCAATGATAAGCTTGATCCTAAAAAGGGTGGCATTCTTTTCAAGCATCTCATAGCCAATGAATCATATAACCCAAGAAAACAAACCCGACCATTAACACTTTGAACAATTCCCAAAAAGATTGGTTCAATATTTGTCAATGATGGAACTCTTTCCCTCCTAATTACTATTAGACTGGAAATGTGAGCTCACCCGTGGACTCATCTAGACTATATGGAATTGATTCAAAGTAAATTGATGTAGCAGATACTCACTTTTTTGCTATCATGAATCCATGAGATAGATTCCCTCCATGTGGTAAGTCCAAACCCTAAACGTTGCAAAGAAAATTTTCACATGTTACATGCCCAAATAGGAATGATAATCTTATCAAAGGAGGTTTGTAGTTCAGAACCATACACACCATAATGCGATGATGTGGTTGGAGGAGAGTTGTATAAACAACAAAATTAGTTGGGGATCGAGATAATGGTTGAAAATTAACACCCCATGTATTGTTGTCAAGATGGAATGCTTCTAGGGCCCTCTACTAGCAAATCCTCTCACTTTGGTCAATGAATTCATTGCCAACATATTATATGCATGGCATAAATCCCAACCCAACACAATAGTGAATAAATATATAAAAGTGTCCAACAATTGTATCCATCATTATGATAACAGATACTCATGCAACAACTATAGGTCTCTACACTATAACACTGAACCCAGAAACCATTACACACATGTCAAACATTTAAACTAAAAAGTACATGTCCAAAAGCTAAGAGAAACTGAGTTTAACAAGAAAAAAATACCAAGTGGCAAGAAGAAACTGCCAAGCAGCTCAGACACAATCACAATCATGATGGTGCCATTCTTCACATTCCAAGTTATATCTTCAGGCACTTACCTCTTACTAGGGAGTCCTTCTGAATACTTGTTTGTTAGACATGATCCAACAGCTTCCATAACCGCCCAGGATGTAAAATTTTCAGAAGAAATAAGTTCCAAGCCATTGAATTGTGATTGCTTTTCTTTCTCAATTATCACATTCATTTCAGGATCAAGCTCACTCAGAGGAGGATCTACAAAGCTCTACTTTCCCTCTACATGGAGTAATTTACAAACTAGATAAAGAAATCACAATAAATTTAGTACCCTTGGTAACTAAGGCACGGTTTGACAGGAGCATTAATTGTATTATTGAGGTCTACAATTTTTGTTTGCTGGCATCCAAGGGGAATCCAGATCAAGAACAAAGTCTTTATCAAGCCATTCACTAACCATTAACTCAACAAAACTATAAATAAAATTGAGGTATTTGAAATAGTTCATTAAATGGAGATAAGAAGCTTATTTGCAGCAACTCAATTCTCAAATGAATCTTCTAAACACCTCCAAGTTAAACTATATTCAACTATGATCTATGCTTTCTTCACTTGGTCTTCAAATGGAAAGATTATTAAGGATGTCACATAGGCTATCGATACATGTAGCAATTTCAACCAAAAACAAGTACATAAATAAATAAATCATAGCGTGAATTGTGAACAACATGCACACCTGGGAAGTTGTAGGGTTGCGCCGACATGAACGCCAAAGGATTTCCCATTGTCAAGCTTGTTGTGATACAGAAAGGCTTATATGATGGGCATGGCCTCAAAGTTTCAAACCTCCTAATTTTATGCTTTTTTGTTGCGAGGGAACCCCCAAAACTAGTTGTGAAGTTTTGGGAATCAAATTTGCACTTTGGTTCAAATTATATTGACCCAACAACCCATCCCTACTACTCCACTACCCATTATGACCTACAATGAATATGTTTGCACCTGAAACAAGAGCTATCCTCTGTGCCCACTTCAGAATGTGAAAAATAATCAAATATTGTGAGACACGTGAATCCAGAACTTGATGTATTGTGGATAATTCTTTGGTAGAGGTAGACATGAAAGACACCAAAAGCAACACTAATTCGAATTTGCCTCCTACACATTGTTGACTTAGGTTTGAATCACAGATAATATACATAACAAGAATATCACACATGCAGGAGTAGCTGACTTGGGTTCGAATCACAAATAATATATAGAACAAGAATATCACACATATTCGCAGATAATATATATAACAAGAATATCACCTTGGCAAGCACCAACAAAGAAAGGCCATGGATAAGTTTTGCCAACCTCCTGATTGCAACCCACCTTGGAACTTTAACCTTTGGAGTAATTTTTATGCCTTCATATAGGTATTTTATTTGATGATGTACCTAAAAAGGAGGGATCTCCTTGTCTACAAAATTGTTATTCCTTCTTTCCTATCCAAATGGCTCTAGAGGCAATCAGGGGCAATGATCTATGTTATTTGAGTGCTCTATCATCAAACAGTCCAACAAGGAAGCCTCTTGCCAAGTACCCTATCCTCAAATAAGGGGAGAATAACACCCCATACCTCCTGAGCAAAAATACAAGTGAACACTAGCATGTGCTCTGTTGTTTCCCCTTCACATTTCAATAGAGTACAATTTCTAGGACCCTACCTTGCCCTATTTTGCAGAACCTCTCACGTTAAAACATTATTCTTTAGGGTAAACCACATAAAAATCATGGATTTCATTAAAGATTTGACTTTCCAAATCCTTCCCACCACCAAGCTACTACTACTGCTTCATCATCAAAGATAGCCTTATACCGCAAGCTAGCTGTCAACAGTCATATAGCAGGATCGTTGGACCATACAAATTTCTTGCGTGAAGAAGACATGGAGACAATTCTTTGCTCCTAAATGCAACCAATGTTGAGTTAAAAAAAAAAAAAATGTTTGATTTTGTACTCAGCAACAACAAAATATACAAAATTTCCTTGTGACATAGTTGCTAAGATGGAATCTTCATCTAAAAACATTTACCTATCAGGATGAGAAAATGCAAATCAAATTTCTTTCTTATTCCATAGGCTCCAACTATGAGATAAAAAAAAAACACATCAAGTTTGTTTACCCCAACACGCCAACAAGTAGCAACCCCCAACTATATAATATAAGAAAGTAGTAGGTATCCCAAAGGCCTAAAGGGGATCTAGTGGAAAGAAGTGACCGTTGTCACAAGCCTTCCAATCAATATATAAATATATGAATGTAGATTTATTATTATTTTAATTGGAAATATTCAAATAGATAATAAAATTTAATTACGTCTCTCCCAATATAAATTGCTTATTAGCATAATTCACCTCCTTCATACGTCTTGCATTTTTTAACAGCGTTGTAACATGTGGATTAATTTCCTTTTTGGTGCACAATTTCTGCCTTTTAGGACAATATGGTGCAGTGGCCCAACCCCTATAGATCATTACAACAAACTAAGAATAACATAAAAGATGAAAGGTTGTAGAAACCTGTATATTTTTCAAACAATTAATCCAACATTAGTGCCTTAACTTTTTCATGAAGATATCATATTGAGAACATTTGAAAAATGGTGGGAAATATGGGCAGCGACTATCTCTCTTCTGTGAGGGTGATGTGGAAAGAGTGATAAGATTTCAATGTTTTGTTTTTTTTTATTAAATCAGAAAAACCAATATTAATGGAGATATTGGTATTTTTTACTAAATTTTGTGAAGTGACTAAATGTAGCTTTAACCATTCACCTTAAGATGTTTTTTGCAATATAACTTCCTAAGTCTATTTAATATCTTCATTATCATAAAAACCAACCTATATCCATCTTAACTCCACATTTAATATCTTCATTATCATAAAAACCAACCGATATCCATCTTAACTCCACATCTACCACTCTTAGAGGGATGAAATCTATTTATCCCTCTCAACACTTGGTAGACCCAGAATTAAGATGGATCTAAGCTAATAGAATTTCCCCTTTAAATAGTATATGATCACATGAATACCATGGTATTACCATGGGTCAATACCATGGGTTATCATAAACCTAGAGCTTATAAACTACTGCTAGTAATTTATGAAAATTAATAAAATTAATAATTGATTTTTATTTTATTTTTTATTTTAACCGAGTTAAAATGTTTAAGTGACATTAAATTACAAGATCCATTTTTACTCTTGATCTACCAAGCCCCGAGAGGGATCAAATATTTTTTCACTCTATGCTAGTAATATTTTTTCACTCTATGCTAGTTTGCATATCACGATATTTGATCCCTCTCGGGGCTTAGTAGATCTAGAGTAAAGATGGATCTATGCTGGTTTAATTCCCCCCTTTAAATAGGCTACATTCCACGTGAATACCATGGGTCAATACCATGTGCCATCTTTATTTTTATTAATACTAATATTAGGGTTAATAATGTTTTTTTGCATGGTATTAATAATAATTTGGCCCATAGGCTTCACCTAAATATAACTCATTTTTTAAGTGTTTTTAAATATAAGATGACTTATGGAGTAAATATAAAAAATTGTTTTATTTATTTACCATACCTCTCGTTTATTTATATTTTTATTAATTTACCATACCTCTTTTATAAATATGGTATTTGGCCCATAAGATTCACTTAAATAAAACCTCTTTTTTGAGCCTTCTTAAATAGAAAGAGGGTTATGGACTAAATATAAAAAGAGGTTTTATTTATTTACCATACCTCTAGTTTATTTATATTTTTATTTATTTACCATACCTTTGGAGTAAGTATAAAAAGAGTTTTTTATTTATTTACCATACCTCCACTTTATTTATAGTTTTATTTATTTACACCCTTGCGTATTCGTAAATATAAGATGACTTATGGAGTAAATATAAAAAAAATGTTTTATTTATTTACCATACCTCTCGTTTATTTATATTTTTATTAATTTACCATACCTCTTTTATAAATATGGTATTTGGCCCATAGGATTCACTTAAATAAAACCTCTTTTTTGAGCCTTCTTAAATAGAAAGAGGGTTATGGACTAAATACAAAAAGAGGTTTTATATATTTACCATACCTCTAGTTTATTTATATTTTTATTTATTTACCATACATTTGGAGTAAGTATAAAAAGAGGTTTTATTTATTTACCATACCTCCACTTTATTTATATTTTTATTTATTTACACCCTTGCCATTGATGAAAGCCAGATTTGAAAACAAGGAGCCATTCACAAAAGAAATTAGGGCGATTGTGATCAAATACAACCTCCCAAACCAGAAAATGGGCGATTGCAAACAAATTTAACATTGCAAAGTAGAAACTCAGGTGATTGTAATGGAATATAAACTCCCAAACCAGGCAAATCGGGTCAAATGAGTCTTTTCATAGTTTATCCGCCCCTTTTTGTTTTGGCTAAAATGAAAAAAATAATTATTTTTTAAATAAAAGTTGGGTTAAATATATGAAATGGGTGTTTTATAAAAATTTCGGCCCTCTAAAATGAAAAACCGCTTAAATTTCACCCTTGGGCTAAAATTCGCCCCTAAAATTTACCATGGCGATGGTCGTTATAACCAATAAACAAGGAAATATCTGTCTAGTATCCCGTGGAATAGTCCACAAGGATGGGACAATGATAACAACCATTACAACACACTCTCAATAATATAAGCACTAAAAAAACTGAAATAGTTCAACTATCTTAGTACACGTGAAAGCAAACATGAAATACAAACGTCCACATAATAGTCTTACAAATATTCATAGTTCATGCATGAAGAACGTGTTGGCCTTAAAAGGATTTTGTTGTAAAGAAAAAGTTCCAAGACACATATTTACATTGTACATCGGTAGCCCCAGTAGTGGGATATTGGAGCCACTCCTTGCTCCTCAAAGAACTAGCTGATCTCTCTAATGCCTTGTGGGAGGATCCAAGTGAAAAGTTTGTTGCTCATATAATAAGGGGGTATATATAACCAAGGGGTGATGCTTCCCCCTTGTGACCCTTTGAATACCCTCATGACTGTTCAAATTCTTATGAATTTTTAACTTACATGAATCTTCATATTAATATGTGTCCATTGGACTTCCACTTTACAATACATTTGATTATAATATACATGGTCCACACTAGTGATGTGGCATATGACAACTCATGATACGACCTGACATGACACTGTTGACATGGAATGGCTTGATGATGTGGCAATTTCAAGTCATTTTTGTTGCTGAGTGCTAGATTTTTTCTTCGATATGCTTTCTTTTCTCCTCCGCATAACTTGGTGATATGGGGTCTTCAATGATCTTCGGTCTTGGAAGGTGGTTGTAAACTTGTGTCCCTTTGCTTGATCTTGATGGGTCCATTCGTAAGTTCAACTACAAGTGAGTCTTTAGGCATACTTTCCTCCTTCTCCTTCTTCATCATCTTATTATGACTTGATAGTGTACCTATTCTTGAAATTTACTCATGATAGGACGACATCAATCCGAAAACTCCCTAGTCTAAGATGATGCATTATTATCCATGAAATGAGCCTGGGACAAGTCACAGACTGGGAGGAAGGGTTCAATGGCTGTACATTGTGAAGTTCCATCTACCAGGGAGAGAGATTGATCACTGAGACTATGCATAGCTTAGCTCCGGCTTGACTAGGACCTTTTTTGCACAGTCTTCATTAAGGGGAAAAATTACGCAATGCCCACTGAGGGACACAATTGTGTAGTTCAAGAAAGAAGTGGTTGCTACAAGATGAGGCCTTGGGAGGAAATAATATGTAGTTTCAAGAGGCAAGGGTGACTGGGCATCAGAGAGGTCTGAAGGGAAAATCTATGCAGTTTCTGGAGGTAGTGAGTTTCAGCTGAGGGAAGGGAACTAGAGGAAGCATCTGCACAATTTTCAAGGCCAAGGGAGGCTGTGATCTCTGGGCATTGCTTGAGGGTTGAAGCTATAAAGTGCACAATTCAAGGCAGATTGGGAGGCACAACTGCGCAATTCTGGAGGTTAAGGGAGGTTGCTAGACTCTGGAATCATGCAGAACCACAACCCTGAAGGACAATGACTGTGCATTATGCAGCTCTAGGCAACAAGGTCACATCAATGAGGCTGAGACTGCACAACAACCTAGTCAGGGCCTGGTGAAGCTAGGCTTCTCGGTCGGGAAGATTTTTTGAAAAATGGCTAAGTGAGGGAAGGGAGATGGACTCGTAATGAACTTGAACTGTGATCACACACTTAGCATACTTTGATGACACAAAAATTGATCTAGGTGGATGTTGGTGGCCACCCACCTATTCCACTTGGACCTGCCCCACTGTCTCTTTCAGTCTTTTAGTTTCCTTAATTGCAACACAATTTACTATTTTTGGCAGTTTTTCGGGTCCTGAACTTCCGGAGCCGTTTTGAGGCCCTAAACAACATTTTTTTGGAAAAACTTTGGTAAATTCAACACTACTAGCCAATGTTTTCACTCAAAGTAGTCCTCAGATAGATCTTTCTAACGAGATCTTGTGTGCATCAAATGGAGATTTTATACCAAAGTTACGACCCTTGGAAATTGATGTACCAATTTACCCAAACGGGGCCCATAGTTTTGGCGCTTCATCTCCTAGGGTTAGGTTTTTGGATGTTTAGGGTTTTCCATTGTTTATCAATTATAAATAGGCCTTCGAGCGACATTGTAACACAGTTCAGAGGCATGTATTTGCCACATCTCTTCTCAAAGATAAGTTACCATCGTCCGAGCTAGTCTTATTTCCATTATGTTTGTAAGCATATTTCAGTATTTGATATTAATGAAATGAAGTGTTTTTTTTTCCAAGGAAAAAGTGTAATTTTCATTAAAATTTTAAGGAAATTACATGTTGTATGCCAGCATTGTGTTATGCTTTCACTACTGTCAGTTGGTGGAGTTCTGTTGTTGCTTAAATGTTACAAAATCCTTCATTAAACTTGAAGGTGCAAAAAACTATATACATACTGTTTGGTAGACTCTTCTTCAGATAATAAAACAAGACAAGAGCAAAATAAAACCAGAGAAACCATGGTTTGGATTGATCCTGTCGATCAATCTTGAGAAACTGCCTCCTCATCTATATATGGTCTGTGATATATCCGGAAGAAATCATCATTCCTGTATTCTTGTATTATCCATTGTCCTCTACTCAGCTGCGCGGCCTCTTTGGAAAGAAGGTCAGCGACTTCATTCCTTTCCCTGTAAATATGACAACAGACAAAGGATTCAAACTGTGATTTTAAACCAATTGTTTCTTCCAGCATGTCTCTGAGTGTGTGCACGTGACAATGATAAGACCCATTTATCCAATTTATGATGAGTTGAGAGTCCCCAAAAATTTGAATCGAAGGGCAATGTTTTTCCAGGGCAAAGAGGAGTAAATGTCTGAGGCTGTTTAGTTCGGCATAGTTATTTGTGCCTCTTCCTAATCCCACTTTCAATTTGAAATTTACTGTCTCTGACAGGTGAAGGATAGCTCCTCCACCACAACCTTCAGGGTTGGTAGAGCCATCGAAATGTGCCCAAGGCTGGTCCTTATTAATAGTTTCAGGGACAATATTTCGGGGTGGGCGGCGTGGGTCTTTGTCTTCGGGGAGAGAATTGTAGATGGCTAGGATGTTGTTGCACAAAGCTGCTCCTAGAATGTTCTTGTCCTGAAAGATCCTGTAATTCCTGGTGATCCAGATGCCCCAACAAATAATGGGGGGAAAATGTTTTGTTTCTGATTGGCAGTTTTGGACCACCAGGACTCCCAGGCCTCTTTGATATTGTTGCCTGTCCAATGACAAGGTAAATTTTGCCCGATGGTGATTGTATTCCAGATCTCAACCGAGACTAAGCAGTGGAGAAATAAGTGATCCGTGTCCTCTGTCGTAGAGTTGCAGAGACTGCATCTAGACAGCCCATGGATGTTTCGCTTAGACAGGTTGTGGTCAGTGGGGATTTTGTTAGAAAGGATAGACCAGAGAAGGAGTCTTGTTTTATGGGTGGCTTTTAGCTTCCATAAAGAACTCCACCACCAACAATGAGGACCTATAGCTCGATCCTTCATTAAGGAGGAAAACCCAGCTTTGGGGGTGTAGTTTCCAGTGGCAGCCTTGGCCCAAATAATCCTGTCTTCTCTATCAATGATCTTTACGTTTGCCTCCTCCAGGCCTCCCATAAAGCCAAACCAGTCCGATCTCCATCTGTCTTTGATGCCCAGAGTGTCGAAACTCTTCCAAGGTCTGTGAGGTGCTTCAGCCCATCCTTCCGCTTGAATATGTGCAAGGAGGGTGTAACCCGCCTCACTGAGCTCCCACCTCATATCTTGAGGGAGGATATGGGCATTTACACTGCCAACCCAAGGATCAGTCCCAATTCTGATTTGTGTACCATTCCCCACCTTCCAAGCCAGTCTTGATTTTATGATGTTCATAGAATGGATGACTGTCTTCTAGATGTTTGAGGCCCCCGAGTGGTGATGCTGTGTGCTATGGAGCCAATCAGTGGTGGACTGGGGATAGATATACTTGTTATAGATTACTTCAGTCCAGAGACTGTTCGAAGAGATGATTTTCCAGACCAACTTTGCTCCCAGAGCCTTAGCAAATTCTTGGGGTTCCTTTAAGCCCTAGCCTCCCCACTTTTTTGGTTTTTCTATCTGCTACCAATTTACCCAGGCGAAGACTTTGCCATCTGTTTGTCCCCTCCAAAGGAATCTACAGGAGATCTGTTTGATTCTATGATGGATGCCTTTTGGGATCCAAGCCAGTGACATCTAGTATACCGGGATGGCCTCTAGGACTGATTTGATAAGAGTGAGTCTCCCTACCCTAGAAAGCCATCTCTGTTGCCAGATATTTATGCGACCTTCGATATTAGCTATCAACCAAGCCAAATCTGCAATGTGGTATCCATTGGGCTTGAGGCGGAACCCCAAGTGTCTTAGGCCAAAATCTAGATCTTGTCTCACAAAGTCGAAATGTTGGGAGGCAAAGCGCTGCTCATTTGGATGGCAGGAGCTGAAAGTGATTGTTGATTTTCCACTATTCGGCTCCATTCCTGTAGCTTTACAAAATAGAGTTAAGATTGCCTTTAAACTGGAGGATTCTCTAACGGACCTGTTTAGAAAAATTAGAATATCATCAACAAAGAGAAGGTGAGAGATGGTGGTCCTGTCACTGATTCTTACACCCCTTAGAGTGCCATTGTTTCTAGCTGAAGATATAAGTCTGCTGAGTCCTTCCATTATCAGTAGAAACAAAAGAGGGGAGAGCGGGCAGCCTTGTCGGAGCCCTCTTTCGGCATGAAAAAAGTTTTATGTTGCACCATTTATCAGGACACTGAAAGAAACCCCTGTGAAACAACAACCCACCCACTTGATGAAGTGGTGGGGGAAACCTATGTGAGTTAGCATGAGCTGTAAATAGGTCCAGTTGACCCTGTCGAAAGCTTTAGACAGATCAATTTTCAGGATGGAAGCTTTTTTTGATTCAGATTTTATAGAATGTAACATTTCCTGTGCAGTGCCAATAGCTTCCTGTATGTGACGGTGGCTAAGGAATGCAAATTGTTCCTTGGAGATCATTCTTGAAAGAATGGGTTTTATGCGAAGGGCAATGATTTTGGAGAAAATCTTGTAGGTGTAGTTGCAGAGTGAAATAGGCCTGTAGTCATCAAAAGTTTGAGGATTGTCCACTTTGGGGATAAGGGCTAAGAAGGTAGTGTTAAAAGCTTTAAGCATAGTCCCAGAGGTTCAACAATATTTTTGTAGCTAGTAGCAGGTCTTGGCCAATGAGTTCAAAAAATCGGTAAAAAATTCGATGGGCTAGCCGTCCGGCCCCAGACTTTTGTCTTTGCCCATGCTCTTGAGAGTGGCCTCCAGTCCATCAAGGGTGATGGGTGCATTTAGAATCTCCTTTTCCTCTTCTTCAACGAAGAGAGGTACTGCCTTAGTAACACGGAGAATCTCGGCGATGTTAGCTACCCCAGGGCTCTTATAGATATTTGAGAAATGTCTGACCCCTAGGTCTGCCAGATGAGAAAATGTGTTGGCTTCTCTTCCATTTTGGTCCCTTAGAGCCCAAATGGTGTTGATATTCCGCCTTCCTCTTGTGTACTGTTGGAAGAACTTTGTGTTTTCATCACCTGCTTTTAGCCAAATTGCCCTGCTCTTAAACCTCCAAGTCTCTTCAGCTCTTCGTTGGATTTTGATTTTTTCCTTTTCTAACTTGACCAGATAGTCCCTGGAGTCGAGGGTGGAGTAGCTCATAAACCCTCGGGAATCGAGGAGGGCCAACTCAGCTTCAATCTTAGCCAGATCTTTTTCATCCTTCTGTTTTTTGGTATTAATCCAGGTGATAGTTTCTTGTTTGAGCCGCTTTAAGTTATGAGTTATGGCAGATCCTGGCGATAGTCCCTCCTCCCTGTTAAAGTGGGTCCAGTTCCTATTAACGAGGTCCTAGAAACCTTCTTCCCCTATCCATGCTACATTGAATTTGAAAGGGGATCCCGACTTCTTGGCCTCATCTTCCAGATCCAGGAAAATAGGGGAGTGGTCAGAGCTTCCTCCAGTGCCAACCTAATCTTTGATACATCCTAGTCTGTTTAGGAGATGGGATCTGATGAGGAAGTGTTCTAGACGACAGGCTAGGGCATGTTCCTCGACTCGACGATTCCTCCAGGTAGGAATTTTTCGGGCAGAGTCGATGCTTAGGAGGTCATGATCATCTAATAATTTCTCAAAATAGCTTGTGAGGGCATCTGATTGGGCCTTGTGTCCCTAGGATTTGGCCATCCCCAAGGAGAAGTTAAGATCTCCCCCAATTATAATATCATCAGTATGAATGAAATCCTATTGGAGAAGGCTATCCCAAATTGCCTCTCTGTGATGGCATGGCCCGTAGATGTTGATAATTCTCAGAGAAAAGAGGGGGGAGTTTGAGATGATATCCGCACCCAAAAAACCTTGCCCTCCCCAAGCATTGCTTATTTTTATTGAGAGGCTATTAAAACCCGGAGCAAGACCTCTTGAGTGACCTCTGGCATTTAGGAAGAAGAAATCCCAGTTGGGAAAAAACGATTTTAGAGTGTTGTGGATCAAACGACCATCACCAAGTGTTTCTTGTAGCATTAAGAAGTCCAGTTTTTGAGAATGACAGAGTCTTTTAAGAGCCAGTTTTTTTTCGGGGCTGGCTAGCCCCCTACAATTGAAGGAAAGACCTTTCATGGATTCATAGAGGCAGGGTTCCCCTTTGCTCTAAGGACCTGGTCGATGGGAGATTGTATGCCTGAGGCCACCTCTAGGCTGGCTCTTTTGATGGATTTGGAGATGCAAGATTGTCTGCCCTGAGGGGCTTTCGGGGGTGGGGAATGGAACGCAGATCATATCGATTGGATGAGCTAGAGGTTGAGGCCCCGGGGGTTTCGCTGATAGGGGGATGGATAAGGGTACAAGGGGAGGGAAGGGATGGAGGAGGGGAAAAAATCACCGGGCAGCTAATTTGGCTCAGCTTGGGGAGGGGGGAGATAATATTCAAAGTTAACAGACAAGAGATAGAAGCATCAATACTATAAATAGATAGAGTAACAGAGATAGGAGGAGAGGAGGTACCCGTGAAGCCCACACCTTCTTTAGAGCGAGCCCTAGTGCTCGGCGCCTCAGAGTGCAAGAAAACAGATCCCAGGAGACTAGGAGAAGTAGGAGGGCGTCTACTATGGACCTTGGGCAGTTTGGACTGCATATCTGAAATCTCTGCCATACCCAAATCTGTCTGTGTGTTGGCCGCTACGAACCTTCTTGGGGAGGACGGGCTATGCCCTGTGATTAGGGGGCAGGCTTTGTAGAGATGGCCAACTTCATGGCATTTCTTGCACCTAAAAGGGATGCACTCGTAATCCAATTCCTGCCAGTGGGTTGTAGATCCCATATGGAATTGATAGCTTTCCACCAGATCATCCCTGGTGTCCAAATAGACTAGAATACGGGCCATCGCCAGAATGCCGGTGTCCATATAAGATCTGTCATGGTCGAGATAGGTGCCGAGGTTGTCCCCAATGATCCTAAAAATGTCCTCAGACCAGAACTGTAGCAAGAGGCTTGGAAGGCGTACCCAGATTGGCCCTGCTCCTAGACTCTCCTTCTCCGGGTCGAATAGTGTGGACCATCTCTTTAAAAGAATTGGTGTCATTTCTAGGTGCCAGAAGCGGGTAAGTATCTAGTTGACATCCTCTGGCTCGTCAAAAATTAGAGCAAACCAGCCTCTAGACAACGCCAGCACTGCAGGAAGTTGCTGAAGAACATTCCCCCACACCTCCATGGTCCATTGTTTCAGCCTTCCTGGCGAGTAGTTTTTACCATGCACTCACCCGACTAGCACCGTGCTCTTGGTTAGGGCAGCCTTATCCATTCCTATGCCTTCCCCAAAGACCAGGGTTCTGCCTCGTTCCCTAGTTTTAGAAAGCTTGGATGGCTTGACCTTTTTTGGCTTAAGGGCTTGTTGATCTGGTTGACTTTTTTCTTCTCTATCCGGACTATGCTCAGGGTCTGAGTCCCTTACCTCCTCCTTGTCCGGTTCATTATTCACTAGGCCTTCAAAGTAGCCCGAGGGTTGGGGCTTGTCCCTTTGGTCAAAGGGCTACGTACAATCCTGTGAGGGGTCAAATTTGTTGTGCCCTTTGTTTTGAACGTCGTGGTCACTGTTTAGCTCGATGGAGCCTAGGATCGGTTCTTCCTGAAACCCTATGCAGAGACCCTCACCTCCTTGATGCACTTCTGTGAGCTGATGCTGACCATTCCAGGCTAGAAAATCAGTCGGTGAAGGAATAGTAAGGAAAGGGGAGGTTGAGCCCTCAACAGGGTTTATGAAGCCCTCGGTGACCGCTGCTCTCGGTTGAGAGATTTCCAATCCTGACAAGGAAGTTTCCATGTTTGCCAGTCCGTAAATGCCCTGGTTAACCTGTTCTGCCGGTGCGCTGTCAGTTTCCAGTCCAACCCCTCCTTGAGCCAACGGACGAGAGGCCATGAAGATCTCGGATTCTAGGCAGTTATCCGAGGTGTAGTCCACGAGCTCCTCCTCGTAACCCTCTTCCATTTACGGTGTTAAGATGCTGGTGGGGTTGGGACACGGGATCACGGAGAAAACGACCCAAGGTGTAAACGAATGCAGTTGTGGAACCGCACAGCGAAACCCTCTAAAACTTAACCCTCAACGTTCACTTCTTCAGGTCCTTTACCCATGATAGTTTGTGATTGGAGCTTGTGAAACGGCTAGATTCCCAAGACCACGAAAAACTAAGCCTGACGGTGGGGAGGAAAACTGGGAGTTTATGCACTAAGAAAAGAGGTAGGCCGACAGAAAGAGACAGAATGCTGACATCTGCTGAAATGCCCACCTGTCTGGTTATGCTTGCTCAAAGGATGTAGAGAAACAACTCTAGGTCTGAGTGAAAAAATGTCGTGGAGCGATAAGGGTTTGTGTTGAGAAACCACCCAGCATCGAACCTCCCTGCCTTTGCCCTAGTTTCCTCATCGTGCTCCTTCTTGAAGTGCTATTTTTGCTGCATCTCTGTATTTATGGTTATATCTGTAATTTTTTGCGTTCCTGTTTAAGTTCAGATCAATGGTATCATAGTGGTCTTCTCTTTCTTTGTTTTTCTTTGCATGTCCCCAATGAGGTTGAGATATAAGAAGTTAGGGTTTGAACTAGTCAAACGTTTGCAAGACTAGCCTCGCAAATCCCAACATCCTCTAATGGCAGAAGAGAATAAAGATGAGGGGGCAGGAGATCCTTTCAAAATCTTGCTCAAAGAATCCCTCGAGTGACAAAGGAACACGATGATGGCAAACTTTGCCCAGATCCTTCACCGACTACCCAAAGGCGACACATCTCCTTCCAGTGGCTATTCTGGAAGTGCCACACCCTTTAAGGTACAAGTTGACTTTGACATCCCCATATTTGAAGGTCAGATAGATGCATACATCATAGATAAATGGTAAATATTCTAGAAGGATATTTTTTTGTTCATGATTTTTCTAGCTGGGAAAAGATTTCTTTCACTTCTCAAAGTCGCTCCCCATGTCAAGGCCTGGTGGGAAACCTACTGTGAGAAGAAGGATAAAAGTACACCCTCACTATTTTTAGTTGCACCCACTTGGAATTCATTCCGGGAAGCCATCAAGGAGCAGTACTACCTTGGCAGGAGCTATGAGGATAAATACATAAAGTGGACCATGATGAGGTAGGGAAGGCACCAAGACATGTCAGAGTTTACCAATTTTTTCATACACTTCGCACAAAGTTGGGTATCAAGGATTCTGAGTGACATTTGGTACTCAAGTACCATGACTACCTACATAGGTACATTTAGGACAAGATGGAGTTCTTGGACATCTCCTCACTTGGCATGACATACCGATATGCTGTCAAGATAAAGAAGAAGTTTAAACAAAAGAAGGGAGACATTGGATCTGCGAATCCAAAGCAAGGGAAAGGTGCCCCCAAACCGAAGAACAAAGGACAAAGCCAAGGCGAGGTGACCCAGGATAACCCATCGAAGCCATAAGTTGAAGTCAAAGAAGGACACAGGAGAGTGGTGTGAGTTCCATAAGAGCCTGTCACACGGAATCAATCGACGGTGCGGACACAACCGACCTTCCTAGAAGTCTAAGACTTTCTAATGACAAACAAGACAAAAAATAGCAATCCTTCTCTAAATATGCATTATACTATGAGAAATCAAGTGTTTGGCTCTTACCTCTAACCCAACGCTGTTGTAGTAGTCCAGCTTCGTTGATCCGGATGAGCTCCTCCTTCTCTTCGAAACTTGCATTCACCAACAGTCAAACAATTAAATAGCACCTGATTATGACATAAAATAAAACATATTTAACATATAGACCAAGGAATATATGAAACAACTCATAGATAACAAATTGTTGAGAAGAATGGACTAATTTGTATTAAAGGTAACAAAAGGAACCATTACAACCTGAGCCTTGGTGTTGTGCAAGCTCCTCCCAGGGTCCACAAGGGTCCTCCTTTACTCTGATCAGCTCACCCACCTCCCAATGGAAACAAGTAAAGATGGTAATCTCTCCTCACAAGCTCTCACAAGGAAGTCCTAATTCCAGCAGCATCTACCCTTAGGAATGTTCAGCTTTCAGCCTCTCTCCCTTTGGCCCAATGCCTGTATTTATAGTGCTCTAGAGGAAGTTAATTAGCTCCACCATGGATGGGATAAGCCCCTCTTTCAATGGGATAGGCTCCCCTCTTGATGGGATAAGTTCCTCTTTCTTTGGGTACATGAACCATCTGGAGGCGCTTCATACACGTCAAACAAGCTTCTAGAATGCTCTAGAAATGACCACAAGTAACTTTTTTAAGATGAAAATCGCGCCTTTTGACCTTTACAGGGGTACGCACCCACCCCTTTACATACAGAGCGTACAAGTACGCAGGTATTGTGAACTTGGATTGCATACACGCAGGTAAGGCTAAGAGAAACTGCGTACCAGAGATAATTGACTTTAAATGACTTTTCTCTTCTTTTTGGAGTTTGACATGAAGAGCAGAGGCATGAGACTTGCCAAGGAGGATAGTATGACAGTGGATGGAGCCATACTAACTGCAAATAGTCATGGTGACATTTTTTAGTGTAACAGATTGCCCCCTAAAGTGCGAAGCCTGTAGTAGATTAGGGTTTCATAAGATCTAGGAAGGGTGAAGTACTTTATCATTTCAAGGAGTATCTTGCGGAGAGCCCGGTCAGAACCTGCAATTATTCAACACAAAATACATATATAAGATGATATCATCGCTGAGGTAGGCATTCCCATACTCAGATTGAAAAATTTAACTAACAATCTAACTACTGCTCTGATACAGGAATGATTTTGCAGTACATCACAATCATAGACTTTTGTAGACACAGTATGGACGCAGCCATCTGTTTATAGTTAGTCTACTATATAATGAATACAAAACTCCTCGCAGCCTGGATGGTGGAAACTAGATCCAGGGTCTTCATTTCTACTTCCCGAATTGGTACGATTCTATCCATGCGAATAAATGAGTTGATGTCGAGCATGGTAGAAACCACCTGATTACCGGTCAATGATGTAAACCGTTAGCAAGTGTGAGAGAAACCACCATTGATGTCAATGGTTCTCAAAGTACCCAGTACAATCCATGAAATGTGAATGAATGGGTTGATGTCGAACACGTCACGTAATCCTTTGATCGAAAGTCAATGATGTAAACTGTCGTCAAAGGCGAGAAACCTGCCATTGATGCATGCAAACTTCAAGGTACTGACGATTTCTAAGTCATCTTTCTAGATAATGTGTTGATGTCGATAGAAAGCGACCCGTTGCAGGCAAGCCCACAACACGAAATCATTGTTCAAGTTGAAGAAATGTTGCTGTAAGGACTGACTCAGGGATGGTCAAATGGATGACAAGTATTTTGCATATGAATGGTTTATTTGCAGAGACCTCTTGAACACATAACGACACGACAGATGGCTTGGTGATGATTGACCCAAAGTTAATTCCCGGAAACGGTTGAAGACTTTCAAAAAGGTTTGATCAACTTTAAGGCAAAGGATTTCCCAACCCAGGTGAATGAAAAGTGTCGTGTTCAAGAGTGGTGATAAGGTTCTTTTGTAGCAAAGGATAACAAATAGGTTCATTCTTCTCTCTTTTCCCCCACCATTTCTGGCAAGTACCTCTTTATTTTTTACAAGCTTGAGGAGGATAACATATGCTTGATTATAAGCTCATCCTTCGGATGAGTCCAACTTAGTTTAGATTCGGACCCTAAGAAGGAGTGGTCCATTCCTGTTTGTAATCGAACAGGTCCTTTACTGTGAAATTTTAACGAGTCCAGTATAGGAGAAACTCGGCGTTTTTCAATTTTAGAGAGTCTGAAAAAACTAAAGAAGACTCCAAGGTGAACTTTTTCATAAATTTGTGTCTCTCAAGCCCGAAAAAGTATAAAATCATACCTGAGAGAACCGCTTGATCTTGCGACCAAGGAGTACTTTCATGTTTAGTGTCGTTGACCTGAAAAGTAAAAAGCGATCAAAGACACGTCGTTTTATTTCCAATATCGAGTTTGAAACGACAAAAACCCGGCAATCTTTTCGCGTTTTTGCGGTCGGAAAAGGGCTATAAGAAGACCGTCTTTTAATTCCATTTTAACGAGTGTAAAAGAAACGCTCGGCAATCTTTTCATGTTTTAGGAGTCAGAAAAGGGCTTAAAAGATGACTCTGACGTGAAAAATGATAATTTACCCTAAAGTCCCTTTGTCCTGCACAAAAACAACACATTACTCATACCTGTTTAAGATGGGCAAAAATACATTGAAAAATATCCTTTCATGGTGAAAAATAAACAAACTTAGCATTCATTTATCCAAAAAACCTATAAAAAGACTTTTTACCATGTCATTTTTACCATTTTACTGTTGAGGTTGAGAAAAGGGCTTTTGGCAAGAAACTTCCCGTGGACATTGCGGAGAATCCGACCGTCAGAATCGAGCGTCGTCTCTTTCAGGTATTTCACAACATCCTCCTCTTCAATTTCATCCGTTTAGAATTTCATTTCAAGTTCTAGTTTGATTTTTTAGAGGGTTTTAGGTTTTAGGGTCCGCTTTTCGGGGTACGCAGGTGCCCCATGGGTGACCTGCGTACCCCGACATTTTCCTACATAGGAAAATGGTCGGAGTACGCAGCCCACCTTCAGAACAGCTGCGTACCCCCGCTCTGTTTTCTGAACGCGGGGTGCGTACCCCGCGAAACGCGGATTTTCAAACCCCAAACCCCAAATTTAACCAACCAAATTTTGTTTAATGAATTCTAATCATTGTTTTTTGGTGTGTAGGTCACCCACCATGCTAGATTGGCGTGAAAGAGAACACGAAGATGTTGATTTGGCCGCAATAGGTCATCAACCTTCTATTGATGCATTAAAAGCATGCGGTCTGTACAAGTACTGGGCCATACCTGGCATGAGGGCCCAGGTGCCATTCTTAGAGTGGCTGGTTGAAAGGTGGAACGTTCAGGACCAATGCTTCTACATCGGAGAGCACCAGCTCGAGATAGAGCCCTCCGACATATATTTTCTCACTGGCTTGCCTAACAGGGGTGAGCAACTGTCTCTATTCGGGACTAGGCCGGGTGGCCAATCCCTTGCTAGTCTCCGGCTAGAGTGGTGCAACAATCAAAACCAGGAGAAGGGGATAGAAATCAAATACATATCCCGACCTGAACTTATGGTGATAGCCTTTACTGTCACCAGACTTTGCGGTGCTGCCGCTTTGCACATAGCCACTGGTTCCCAAATGCGGATGGCTATAGATTGCTTCCGAGGCACCATCTTCAACTGGTGCGATGCTGTGTTGGCCAATATGAAGGGCCAACTAACTAGGGCAAAGAACGGACAACTGAAGACCTTTGGATATGGGCCTTTAGTTGTGAGCTTTTCCCTAGAGAGAGTTCCAATGCTGATCCCCCAGCAGCTTGCTGTTCTAGTTGGGGCTCCTCGGGAGCCTAAGTTGACGAGATGGGTTGCGGTAATGGCCCGACATCCTGATGAGGGCACGACAGTTGTTCGATTTCCTGACGGTTACTTTCACTGGCTAGAGAGCCAGGTCTTTGCGATTCAGGATTTTCCTTATGCCGGAATGGATTTTCGGAATGATCCGGACATGGTTCTTCCACAGGGAGAACAATGGGATGACAGAGGTACTTCATTTTTCACAAGTTTTTAAATTATCTTTTTTTTTTTTTTTTATATATATCGTCTCAAACTGACAGTAAAAATGTTCAAAATGCAGATGTAGGCCCACGGCGTCCAGCCAATCTCCGGGCTTTTGAGAGGAGACATCCAGTTGCACCGGCACCGGCCCCTCAGGACGCGGCCGCAGAGACACTAGCTGAGTTGGAGCAGGATCTAGAGCGTCTGACGGCGGGTATACCAGAGACCACTATAGATGAAATTCCTATCAGACTTCAGCGCTATGTGGTCGCAGTCCCGGGACCTTTTAGGAGGTTTTTATGTAGAGTGGCCCGTGCAGTGGTGTCTTACAGGGAGCATCACCAGTGACTGGATGGTCACTTTGTAGACACATGTGACATTTTGGTTTTTTGTACTTATCATTTTTGCCGATCATAAGGTGTTTTAAACCTATGATCGAAGACGATGTATATTTTTTGACACACTCCTATTTATATATATCATTATTACCAGCTTATTTTGTTAAACATGTGTGATGGAATGTTTATGAATTTACAATTATTGCAAATATCTATTTAACACTCGAGACGCAATGGCATCTGCTAATGTGTTTAAAGACCTTGGAATATGCTGATATTCAATGTAATCAAATTCACGTTCCAAGAGACGCACCCTCAAAAACAATCTTAGTAACACTGGATTTCTAATGGCATAGACTCTATTAAGCTGTAATACAACGAGTTCAGAATCTAACCTCACTATCAAACTCCGAATCCCAAATGAAATAGATTCAGACAATAACTCAATCACTGCACTGTATTCTGCAATGTTGTTTGTTGTTTGACCGAGGCTCACCCCATGCATAGAAACTAACTCGTCAGAGGGCGAATAGATAACCCAAGCTGCGGAAGAGATATTCCGTGTACTACGACAAGCACCATCAGCAAATCCAATGTACGTTTGGAGAGGCGTCGACATCTGCAATATCAAGAGTAAAACCAAGATAAGCCAGAATAACGACAAAAACCACACTCTCTAAAACTAAGCACACTGTCTTAAACTAAACACGCAGTCTAAACTAAGCACACATAGTAACTAGAAAGAGAAAACTAATCCTAACTAAAATCTCCATACCCATCTTTTAAGCATAATACCTCTTAAGGTAAAGTCCATTTTTGGGTTTACCCAAAGAGTCCCCGTCAAAGTCTACCAGCTCATAGGCCCCTTTTGCTAGCTTTCGCTTGACAATGTAGGGCCCATGCCACATAGGAACGAATTTTCCAGCACCTAACTTATCATTAGCTTGATCATATAACAACACTAGGTCTCCTTCCGAAAAATTTCGAGGGGTCACATTCGGTCATACTGAGCTTTCATTCGTTTTGCATGAGTCTTGATTGCTAAAGCAGCTTCACGTCGAGTCTCATCTAATTTAGCTAAGTATAACAGACGCTTCTCCTCTTCGGAAGTAGCTGGGAGAAATTCGATGGCCATTTGCAGTGATGGGATTTCGCATTCAATGGGTAGCACGACTTCCAATCCATAAACTAGTTGGAAAGGAGTGAACCCTGTTGATGTTTTCACTGAGGTTCGGTATGCCCACAACGCTGAAAATAACATGTTGTGCCAATTCGACCGATGAATACCAATGATTCGTCGGATCATGATAACTAGAACTTTGTTGATAGACTCAACCAGACCGTTCGCTTGGGGATAATAAGGAGTAGAGCTATCATGACGTAAACCAAGCTGGCCTGTAAGTTCTGTCATCATAATGTTTTGAAAATGGTGCCCATGGTCCGTGATTATCGCTTGTGGGACACCAAACCTCGCTATAATGTGATTGAATACGAAAATCGCTGTTGTCTTGCCGTCTGCCTCGAATGTAGGCATCGCCTCGGCCCACTTAGTAAAATAATCAACCGCAAGGATGATATACGCATGCCCCCCAGTCGAGTGAGGGTTACAAGTAATAAAGTCGATACCCCATTTGGCGAAAGGACCAACGACAATTATAGGGTGGAGAGGAGCAGGTGGCACGCGCATCTTTCGATCAAACACCTGACAGTTGTGGCATTTTCGGACCGCAATAATACAATCTTTAAATAAGGACGGCCAGAAATAGCCAGCGTGCAATATCTTTTGGGCAGTGGCATACCCAGACATATGACCGCCACACGCTCCAGAGTGATAGTCATTCAAAACCCTTTCAGCTTCCTCATGAGTTAAACAACGTCGAAAAATCAGATCTGCCCCACGACGATAAAGAGTATCTCCAATAATTTTGTATTGTTGGGACTGGAATCGAATTTTCCGACGCTCCAACTTTGAGACTTCGGGCCGAAAGGATTGGGTTTGGAGATAGACGATTATATCCCCATACCACAGATCTAAAGTACTGATAAGAAACAAAGATTCGCCTACAATGGGCTCCTCTGCCACTGTTTCTGTATCAGCACGCGGGAAATCACACATCAACTCGGCAAAGACTAAGGATTTCTTAAACTTGGATTTCTCGAACTCCAAATCGAACTCCTGCAGGATAACGATCCATTTGGAGTACTTGCCCCCTAGCAATTGTTTAGTCAGAATATAGATCATAGGGTTGCAATCCGAAATCACTGTAGTTTTGCGAAGAAGAATGTAGTGACGAAAACGCTGGACAGCTTGAATGGCTGCCAGGGCCAACTTTTCCACATGTGAGTACTTTAACTCGGTTGGATTTAAGGTCCGACTAAGATAATATATCACATGTTCCATTCCGAATTCATCTTCCTGAACTAAGACCATTCCAATAGTGGAGTGGGAGGCGGCGAGATACAAAAAGTAATCCTGGTTGTAGTTGGGAGGATGCAGCAACGGTGCATGGGTCAACGCGTGCTTAAGTGCATCAAAAGATTTCTGAGCTATCTCATCCCAAGAGAATTGAGCATTTTGTTTTAACAACCGGGTGAAACCCTTTGTAACCTCGGCGTAGTTAGGAATGAATCGACGTAAAAAGTTTTCTTTCCCTTGCAAACTTTGGAGTTGGCGCAAACTCGAAGGAGGAGGCAATTTGATGATAGCTTCTACCTTCGAGGGATCGACGCGGATACCGGCTTTTGAAACGACAAATCCTAGCAATCGTCCCACTTCTATGCAGAAGACACATTTGTGTGGATTCAACCGAATTCGATAATGCCGACACCTCATAAAGATAGCTCGTAGGTGGACAAGGTGATCAGCTCGATGTAAAGAGTGAGCAGGCAAATCATCGAGGTACGGTTGCACAATGTGCTTGATGTCGTGAAACGTGTAAGACATTGCCCGTTGGAAAGTGGCTCCGGCATTCTTAAGTCCAAAAGGTAATTTGCAATAAGCAAATGTCCCCCAAGGACAAATGAAAGCCGTTTTTGGTTGATCGGCAGGTAGAATATTGATTTGGTTGTAACTGGAAAAACTGTCCATAAAGGAAAATATTTCACTGCCGGCACAATCATCAATTATTTGATCGATATAGGGCGTGGGATAGTTGTCTTTTGGACAAGCACGATTTATATCCCTATAATCGATGCATATTCTTATTGTTCCTTGTTTCTTGTTAACTGGAACAATATTCGATACCCAATCCGTTAATGGGATCGGATAAATGAAACCTGCTTTCAACAGCTTCTCGACTTCTGCTTTAATCGCAGCGGCTTTCCTAGGGTGTATCTGACGCAGACGTTGCCGAATGGGTTTAGCGTCCGGATAGGTCTTGATCTCATGAACAACAATGGAGGGATCAATTCCTGGCATTTCCTCATAGGACCAGGCAAACACGTCGCGGAACTCTTGGAATAGGGCCTTGTATGTTTGAATTTCATCATCTGTACACGAGGCACCTATATGAATGTTCTCAATAGTTCCGGTTTTGACTGAAATGTCAATGGCAATAGTTTGAGAAATGTTTGCCAAATTCAACTCTGAATCAGGATGTTTCATGGGATTCCGAGCGTCCTTGACATATTCAGCTGTAAAAATGGATGAAAAATCGTTTTCAAAGTCATCACCCTCAGGTAAAAATGAAGATCTGTGATGGAGATCTTCCCATGGTAGATCGTCTACACTTAGGATTTCGCGAAGTTGTTCGTCAGATGACACGACTTTAGGAAACGTTATCCGTTCTGAGATTGACGTCCCCAGTATGGTCGCCATTTTGTCACACGGAATCAGTAGATGGTGCGGACACAACCGAACTTCCTAGAAGTCTAAGACTTTCTAATGACAAACAAGACAAAAAAGAGCAATCCTTCTCTAAATATGCATTATACTATGAGAAATCAAGTGTTTGGCTCTTACCTCTAACCCAACGCTGTTGTAGTAGTCTAGCTTCGTTGATCCGGATGAGCTCCTCCTTCTCTTCGAAACCTGCATTCACCAACAGTCAAACAATTAAATAGCACCTGATTATGACATAAAATAAAACATATTTAACATATAGACCAAGGAATATATGAAACAACTCATAGATAACAAATTGTTGAGAAGAATGGACTAATTTGTATTAAAGGTAACAAAAGGAACCATTACAACCTGAGCCTTGGTGTTGTGCAAGCTCCTCCCAGGGTCCACAAGAGTCCTCCTTTACTTTGATCAGCTCACCCACCTCCCAATGGAAACAAGTAAAGATGGTAATCTCTCCTCACAAGCTCTCACAAGGAAGTCCTAATTCGAGCAACATCTACCCTTAGGAATGTTCAGCTTTCAGCCTCTCTCCCTCTGGCCCAATGCCTGTATTTATAGTGCTCTAGAGGAAGTTAATTAGCTCCACCATGGATGGGATAAGCCCCTCTTTCAATGGGATAGGCTCCCCTCTTGATGGGATAAGTTCCTCTTTCTTTGGGTACATGAACCATCTGGAGGCGCTTCATACACGTCAAACAAGCTTCTAGAATGCTCTAGAAATGACCACAAGTAACTTTTTTAAGATGAAACTCGCGCCTTTTGACCTTTACAGGGGTACGCACCCACCCCTTTACATACAGAGCGTACAAGTACGCACGTATTGTGAACTTGGATTGCGTACACGCAGGTAAGGCTAAGAGAAACTGCGTACCAGAGATAATTGACTTTAAATGACTTTTCTCTTCTTTTTGGAGTTTGACATGAAGAGCAGAGGCATGAGACTTGCCAAGGAGGATAGTATGACAGTGGATGGAGCCATACTAACTGCAAATAGTCATGGTGACATTTTTTAGTGTAACAGAGCCCCACTCATAAGACAGGTGAGTGTCGAGCCAAACAGTCGCTGGTGGCCAAGCTGAAGGATTCAAAATCAGATGCATTTTCCAACTTTGAGTCAGAATCCGACAAGGGGAATGACAAAGGGAAGCAGATTATTGATGCAGAGCCTAATGTCATTGTTGCCAGCACCAAGATCTAGAAGATTGAGCTTGAAGATCTAGAGGAGGGGGAACACCTCTTCCACTCACAAATCTGGGTGAAGGTTCTCTGCTATAGTTCATTGTCGACAATGGGAGCCAAAAGAACCTCATTTAAGTAGAGTTCATGAAACGAATGGGTCTACCAACTACAACACATTTGCATTCATACACCATCGAGTAGCTTCACCAAGGACGAGATCTTCGCGTCAGCTAACAGTTTCACCTTCCCTACAACATCAAGCCCTTCATGGACGAGGTATTGTGTGATAGTTTTCCTCTTGAAGTTTGTGATGTATTATTAGGACAACCATACTTTTGGAAGCGACATGTTGTATATAAGTAGACCTTGCTATGTTATTATTTATTTGGGTAATACGTTATACAGGATACCGGTGGTAGCCCCACCTACCGCGATCTCTTTGACCTCTGCTAAGAAATGCAGTAAGATCATCTCCCATACTAGGAATTTTGTTTTCTTTCTGATTCACTCTCAAAGTAAGGGGAGGATCGTAGCCACATCCATGGATCTCGGGAAGGGTTCCTCCATGCAACAGAAGTAGGTGGATACAGTCATGGAAGAATACAGGGACATATTCTCCTCACCCACAAGGGTACCCTTGCATTGTCAAGTCAAGCATCCGATCGATTTGACTCCCAGAGCACCTCTACCCAATGAGACAATAAATCACCACTCCATTCTCAAAAATTAAGAAATCAAGCGGAAAATCCAGGAGTTTCTGCAAAAAGGACACATCTACTAGCAGGTTCATGACATATTGGAGAAATCAAATGTCAAGTACAAGCAACAACTGTCAAGTACAAGCAACGACATGATGAACATTGGGTGCCACACAAGTTTCAGGCGGGCTACAAAGTTTGGTTGCATTTGCAGAAAGAATGCCTTACCAGAGCCCATCGGAAGCTCATACCACTCCAATATGGTACTTACACCATTACCAAGGTTGTGGTAGACAATTCTTTTCAGCTCAACATTCCCCCATTCCTTTCCCTGCACCCAATGTTCAATGTGGATTGCCTTCGGCCATACTTCCCACTATTAATAGACACATCAAACATTGTAGAACAACTCACACCAATAAAGTTAAACCTAGACTGCATGGAACATGCCACAACTGATCAGATCATGAACACAAAAATCAAGAACACTCATCAGTAGAAGATCCAACTATATTGTGTTCTCAAAGCTGGCCAACTCTTGCACCACGACAAGTTGCTCACTAAGGACAAAGTTCAGCAAAATTTTCCCCATCTCTTGGAGGCACTCAACGCAATGGGGACCATTTATCTCTGGGGGGAGACTGATCCAGGTGGATGTTGGTGTCCACCCACCTATTCCACTTGGACCCCCACCATTGTCTCTTTCAGTTTTTAAGTTTCCTTAATTATAGCACAATTTACTATTTTTGGTAGTTTTTTGGATCCTAAACTTCCGGAGTCGTTTTGAGGCCCTAAACGACATTTTTTGGGAAAACTAGGGCAAACATGGGCAATTGAATATTGTTTTCAACTCAAAAGTTGCAGTCCTCAGATAGATATTTCTAACGAGGTATTATGCGTGTCAAATGAAGTTCGTATGCCAAAGTTACGACCTCGGGAAGTTGATGTACCAATTTACCCAAACAAGGCCCATAGTTTTTGCACTTCATCTACTAGGGTTAGGTTTTTGGATTTTTAGGGTTTTCTATTATTTCTCAATAATAAATAGGCCTTCAGGACTCATTGTAACACATTTTAGAGGCATTTAGCCACCACATCTCTTCTCAAAGATAAGCTACCATTGCCCGATTTACTCTTATTTCCATTATGTTTGTAAGCATATTTCAGTATTTGATATTAGTGAAAAGAAGTGTTATTTCTACTATATCTCTATATTTATGGTTATATCTGTAATTTGTTTCGTTCCTATTTAATTTCGGACCAGTGATATCAGAGCGGTTTGCTCTTTCTTTATTTTTCTTTGCATGCCCCCAACGAAGTCAGGATATAAAGAGTTAGGGCTTGAACTGCTCGAAACTTTGCAAGAGCAGCCTCACAAATCTCGATGGCCTCCCATGGCAGAAGATAATAAAGATGAGGGGGTAGGATATCCTTTCAAAATATTGCTTGAAGAAGCCCTTGAGTGACAAAGGAATACAATGATGGAAAACTTTGCCCAGATCCTTCAGTGACTAGCCAAAGGTGACACATCTCCTTCCAACAGCTACTCTGGAAGCGCCACACCCTTTAAGGTACAAGTTAACTTTGAATCCCCATATTTGAAGGTCAGATAGATGCAGACACCATAAATAAATGGTTAAATATGCTAAAAGGATATTTTTATGTTCATGATTTTTCCTGTCGGGAAAAGATTACTTTTTCACTTCTCAAAGATGCCCCCCACATCAAGGACTAGTGGGAAACCTACTGTGAGAAGAAGGAAGAAAGTACACCCGCACTATTTTCAGCCACACCCCTTGGAATTAATTCTGGGACACCATCAAGGAGTAGTACTACCCTGTCAGGAGCTATGAGGATAATTACATAAAATGGACCACATTGTGGCAGGGAAGGGACCAAGACGTGCCAGAGTTTACCAATGTTTTTCATACCCTTTGCACGAAGTTGGGTATCAAGGATTCTAAGCGACATTTGGTACTCAAGTACCATGACTACCTACATAGGTACATCTAGGATGAGATGAAGTTCCTGGACATCTCCTCACTTGGCATGACATACCGATACGATATCAATATTGAGTAGAAGTTTAAACAAAAGAAGCGAGATTTTGGATCTGTGAATCCGAAGCAAGGGAAAGGTGCCCCCAAACTGGAGAACAAAGGACAAAGCCAAAATGGGGTGACCCAAGACAACCCATCGAAGTCGCAAGTAAAGAACAACACCACAAAGTCAAAGAATAACACAGGAAAATGGTGTGAGTTACATAAGAGCCCCACTCAAAACACAAGTGTCAGGCCAAGCAGTCACTGGTGGCTGAGCTGAAGGCTTCAGAATCATATGCATGTTCTGACTCTAAGTCAGAACCCAACAAGGGGAATGACAAAGGGAAGAAAATTATTGATGTAGAGACTAGCGCCACTGTTGCCACCACCAAGATCTAGAAGATTGAGCTTGAATATCTCCAATGTAGTTCATTGTCGACAACGAGAGAAAAAAGAACCTCATTTCAGTAGAGGTCGTGAAGTGGCTGGGCCTACCAACTACAACACATACGCAGTCGTATACCATCGAGTGGCTTCACCAAGGATGAGATCTTTGCATCATCCAACAGTGTTGCCTTCCCTACAACATCAAGCCCTTCATGGATGAGGTATTGTGTGATGTTGCTCCTCTTGAAGTTTGTGATGTATTATTAGGACAACCATACTTATGGAAGACACATGTTGTATATGAGTCCAGATCTCACTCTGTTATTATTTATTTGGGTAATAAGTTATACATGATACAAGAGCTAGCCCCACATAATGTCATCTCTTTGATCTCTGCTAAGAAATGCAATAAGATCATCTCCCACACTGAGAATTTTGTTTTCTTTATGATTCTATCTCAAATTAAGGGGAAGATCATAGCCACATCCATGGCCCCCGAGAATGGTTCCTCCACGTAGAAGAAGTAGGTGGATATAGTCATGGAAGAATATAGGGACATCTTCTCCTCACCCACAGGGGTACCCTTGCATTGTTAGGTCAAGCATACGATCAATCTGACTTCGTGAGCACCTCTATTCAACGGGCCAATATATCGCCACTCCATTCTGGAAAATGAAGAGATCAAGCGGAAAATAAAGGAGTTTCTACAAAAAAGACACATCTTCCAACAGGTTCACAACATCTTGGAGAAGTCAAATGCCAAGTACAAGCAACAACATGATCAACATCGGGTGCCACACAAGTTTTAGGTGGGCAAAAAATGTTGGTTGTATTTGCAGAAAGAATTCCTTACCAGATCCCATCAGAAGCTCAGACCACTCTGATGTGGTCCTTACACCATTACCAAGGCTATGGGAGGCAATCCTTTTGAGATCAGGATTCCCCCATTCCTTGGACTGCACCTAGTGCTCAATGTGGATCGCCTTCGACCATACTTCCCACTATTACTGGACACATCAGACATTGCATAGTAACTTAGACCAACAAATTTAAACCCAAATTTCATGGAACAGGCCATAACTAATCGGATCATGGATACACATATCAAGAACATTCACCAGCAGAAGATCCAAATATATCGAGTTGTCAAAGATGGCCAACTCCTCCACCAAGGCAAGTGGCTCACCAGGGACTAAGTTTAGTAGAATTACCCTATCTCTTGAAGGCACTCAACGCAATGGGGACCATTGCTTCCTAAGGGAGGAGGATTGATCCAAGTGGATGTTGGTGGTCACCCACCGATTCCACTTGCACCCCCACCACTGTCTCTTTCAATTTTTCATTTTCATTAATAGCATAGTTTACTATTTTTGAAAATTTTTCGGGTCTTGAACGTCCGGAGCCGTTTTGAGGTAATAAAGGACGTTTTTTTGGGAAAACTAGGGCAAAAAATGGACGTGGACCAATGTTTTTCACGCAAAAGTTGTAGTCCTCGGATAAATATCTCTAACAAGGTATTGTGTGTGTCAAATGGAGATCATATGCCAAAGTTACAACCCCGGGAAGTCGATGTACCAATTTACCCAAACAGGGCCTGTAGTTTTGGCACTTCATCTCCTAGGGTTAGGATTTTGGATGTTTAAGGTTTTCCATTGTTTCTCAATAATAAATAGGCCTTCGAGCCTCATTGTAACACAGTTCAGAGGCATGTAGCCACCACATCTCTTCTCAGATATAAGATACCATCGCCTGAGCTAGTCTTATTGCCATTCTATTTGTAAGCATATTTTAGTATTTGATATTAATGAAATGAAGTGTTATTTCTGTTGCATTTCTATATTTATGGTTATATTTGTAATTTGTTGCATTCTTGTTTAAGTTTGGACCAGTGGTATCAGAGTGATCTACTCTTTCTCTGTTTTTATTTGCATGTCCCCAACGAGGTTGGGATATAAAGAGTTAGGGCTCGAACTGGTCGAACCTTTGCAAGACCAACCTCACAAATCTTGACGGCCTCCCATGGAAGAAGATAATAAAGATGAGGGGGTAGGATATCCTTTCAAAATATTTCTTGAAGAATCCCTTGAGAGATAAAGAAATGTGATGATAGAAAACTTTGCCCAAATCCCTCAACGACTACCCAAAGGCGATGCATCTCCTTCTAACAGCTACTCTAGAAGTGCCACACCCTTTAAAGTACAAGTTAACTTTGACATCCCGATAATTGAAGGTCATATAGATGCGGTCACCGTAGATAAATTGTTAAATATTCTAGAAGGATATTTTGTTGCTTATGGTTTTTATAGTTGGGAAAATATTACTTTTTCACTTCCCAGAGCCAACCCCCACATCAAGGACTGGTGGGAAACCTACTGTGACAAGAAGGACGAAAGTACACCCTTACTATTTTCAACCACACCCACTTGAAATTCGTTCTAGGACATCATCAAGGAGCAGTACTACAATATCATGAGCTATGAGGATAATTACATAAAGTGGACCACACTACGACAGGGAAGGGACCAAGTTGTGCCGGAGTTTACCAATTTTTTTCATAACCTTTGCACGAAGTTGGGCATCAAGGATTCTGAGTGACATTTGGTACTCAAGTACCACGACTGCCTACATAGGTACATCTAGGATGAGATGGAGTTCCTAGAAATATTCTCACTTGACCCAATGTACCAATATGTTGTCAAGGTCAAACATAAGTTTAAACAAAAGAAGCGAGATTTTGGACCTGTGAATCTGAAGCAAGGGAAAGGTGCCTGCAAACCAGAGAATATAAGACAAAGCCAAGGCGGGGTGACCTAGGACAACCCATCAAAGCCGCAAGAAAAGAACAACACCATGAAGTCAAAGAAGGATACATGAAAGTGGTGTGAGTTATAAGAGCCCCACTCACAACACAAGTGAGTGTCAGTCTAAGCAGTCATTGGTGGTTGAGCTGAAGGCTTCAGAATCAGATGCATGTTCTGACTCTGAGTTAGAACCCGACAAGGGGAATGACAAAGGGAAGTAGATTATTGATGCGGAGCCCAGTGCCACTATTTTCACCACCAAGATCCAGAAGATTGTGCCTAAAGATTGAGAGGAGGGGGAAAGCCTCTTCCACTCATAGATGTGGGTGAAGGGTTCCCTGTTGCAGTTCATTGTCGACAATGGGAGCCATAAGAACCTCATTTTAGGAGAGGTTGTGAAATGGCTAGGCCTACCGACTACAACACATCTGCAACCATACACCATTAGGTGGCTTCATCAAGGACGAGATCTCCACGTCAGCCAGCAGTGTTGCCTTACCTACAACATCAAGCCTTTCATGAATGAGGTATTGTGTGATGTTTCTCCTATTGAAGTTTGTGATGTATTATTAGGACAACCATACTTATGGAAGCGACATGCTTTATATGAGTCTAAACCTCACTCTGTTATTATTTGTTTGGGTAACAAGTATATAAGATACCAGAGATAGCCCTGTTGTGGGCTTAGGATGGGTTGACCCAAGTTCGATACTTTACTGCGCACCAACAAAACCCTCAATCATTGGCCCTTTCAGAAACAACCTGCAAGCAGGTTGTAGTCTCACTCGAAGTGACTATGGGAGGTTACAGAACCAGGTTTCTGGAGCCTGAGGGATGCTGCGATGTGGCACTTTTGTATTTTTTGTATGCTCTAATACTTATAAATTGCTTCGCATACATCAACTACTTCACACTTATATGTTACTTCTCATAATTACATTCATCACTTAAAGATAACATAAACATCCATAAACTTCACGGTATTAAAATAAAGTGCGGATAATAAGAAAATCAACACATGAGACACATATTTTACTGTGGTTCATCCCAATGTGGGACTACATCCACAAGACAACTTACTTATAATAGAGAATTGGTACAATATACAGTTCTTTCCTGCGCACACAACTGTAGGTTTCCTGCACACTAAGCTGCAGACCCAGGCATCCGCACACTCAACTGTGGAGCCTCGCCCTTTCTCCAAAGTACAGATCACAAAAATATCACCATAAACATAGATCTGGATCAATTTGATGCCTTCATTTTTTATTATTCATCCCTATATATACTATTACATGAGGGATTATATCGCTACATTACTATGGACCCGATACCATGGCTTCCATAATACAAGGGACTATGGTCCAAAACCATAAACTTTTACACTATTTTATGTTGTTACAAAAAGGGAGGAGTTTTGACCCACTCCTAGGACCATATACCATGTGGTGACTTTGTTGTGCGGTCTTCATTGTGTCCACTGCTCTGCTGCACAGTACACTTTGTACTTCGTGACATCTTTTCTAATGCGTATTCCATAAAACCTGAATTTCTTGCCCAAAATCTGGACAAGTTAGGATGCACCCAACAGACCCCCAACACTCACCTGTGACTTGTCCTATGTCACTTAACTGTTGTGCCTCTGATGTTTTTTGTAATGATACTATAGGCCTTGTTGAACTGTTGGAGCATTTATGTCATATATTTATCCTCATTGTGTGCTTCCTCCAACAATGCTTCTGTTACATGATCTGCAGACTTCTGTAGAAATGATGGCTCCTTCTGTTGAAGCTCTTGAAGCTTCTCATCTACTATTTGCGAGAGCTGAAGGGCCTCATCCTGCCAAGGTTGCGTTCTTTCTATCAATTTCTTCTCTTCCCTCTTCATCTCTTCGATCCTCTTCTACAACACGTTCTGAATTCATTGGTCTTTGTGAGCTTTTGCGATATAGGAAATGTATTCACAGTTGCTCGACTCTGGTCTAACTACTGCTGCCTATGCTACATTTCCTCCTACAGTTTCTGAATATTTGGATCTTCCTCCAGCGAATTCCAAATTTTCAAACTTTCATCCAGTAGTTTTCTTTAGTCTGCCAATGTTACGGAGATGCTAACCATGGCTAACTTTAGGTCAGACTCCCTCTAACTTCTTACTTTCGATGGAATATTCGGCTGCAACTTCATTCGTATCTCGTTAATCTGCATCTCATATTTAAATTGCATTTCAGTAATTTTATCCTTGTATTCCTTGACTGCAAGGCCAAGCTTTGCGACCTTGTCTTCTACGGATTCCTCCTTGCGAAAATCCATGTTTGGAACTTCTCTACAAGTGGATTCAACCACTTCTTTCAATTTTTGTTGTTGTAGCATTGCTTTCTCCTTTTCTTTGATTGCCTAGTCGAGCTATTTCTTCATTGCAACTCGTTCTTGTTCTATTTGAATATTCAGCCTTGAAGTGTGATGTTTGCATTCCTTTAACTCAATTACGATGCCTTGGTGTAACTCATGTAACACTAGAATGGTAAGCGTTGCTGTATTCAAGTTGACATAATCCCAATTATTTGCATGCTTCTTTGCCTGGGCAGAGTCAAACTACATAGCTCTGATGGGTATATGCATTATTCTCATCCCAAGCGTCGTTTCTATCAGCCTTTCTGGTTGGAGGCCTCGATTTATCTGTGATGGTTCTATGGATGCTTGTGTTAGTGATTTCATCTTTGTTATACTCTGCTTGACACCAGTGAAGAGTGTTCCGTAGCGATCCTCTATCTTGCTCCATGACTACGCGGTGAATTCCTGAACTTTCTTGCCAATATCATCTAGGTCCCCATCAATAAGGACCAGTGACAGTGTGTCCTTGGATTTATCTGCTTTGTGCTTCTTTCTACTGCTCAGCGAAGCTCCACTCTGCATCTTCCTTTTCTCCATTACAGATTTCTATGTTTTTTCCTGCTCTGTCTACTTAGTTGTATCTTTGCCTCCTTGAGGCTTCTCCTCATGATTTTGTTCATCATGGTGTTCTTCTTCATGATGTTCTTATTCCTCTTCCTCTGATTCCTTCTCTTTATCCTTTCCATTGGCTTCGCCATGGTGCGAAGTGTCTAGTTATTCTTCTTATGTGGCGCCTTCCCTTGCTTCCTCCAGCGGAGTCGTTCATTCCACATTCCATTTCTGTACTAATGCTGCCAAATCTTCCTCTTTGACCATGTATGGTAATGCATGCCATTTTTTCCTCTTGTCTTTGCGCGCCTAAATTTTCACTTTATGGAAAGATACCTTGAACCTCGCCCCTGGGCTGTATTGTTTGTACAAACTTCGCTAGAGTTGTAGATGCTGGTTTACGAGCATATGTAGATCCATATGGTATAGTATAAAAATATTCTATTTTCCTGTGTGCACGATGGTTGAGTGGTATGCCACAACAAAGCATATCTCGTGCCCTCACATACATATGTTTCTATCGGAGAAAACTACGTATCCTCAGGATCCTTCCATGCCAACATAGAAATGATCAATATTAACTAGGCATAGTGAAAAGATGTACCTTTATCCTCGACCTTGCGATAGTCGTCTAGGAATTCCTTGCATAAATACACAACTCAGTTATATTGGAATCCATTTGCGCACTACGTGGCTAAAGACACCATCGACGTAGGAACTTCATTTGTGCGAGACTTCCTCATAATTTTGCTGGCTAAAATATGTTCTGCGAAGTGGATTGCTTGGTCTCTTATTGAGTATATGTCATAGCCCCTTTTTCCTTTGACCAACCTGTACTTCTTCTTCATATTTTCTGCCATAGTGTGATCCTGATCCTTCCCCATGAACTCCTCCATAGGATTTCGCCCTTGGTATGGTAACTTTGTGATCCTCCAGATCAACATTTGGTATATGGGGATTTTATTTCCCATCCACAGGTGTCCATCATCTATTAACACTAACAATTGTTGCACACATGCTGTGTTTGCTGAACTTCTGCTAAAGTGTGACACACTCAACATGTTGAGCAGTCTTGACTGTGCCAACCCATTTTCCCACCATTGTGGCTCCAATATCATCACTTTTCTATCTGGGTAGTGAACCTAATGCAAGTACTAGTCTGGTGCGAACTGTGGGTACTTTGTCCAATCATTAAAATCATTGTATGTGAATTTTAGCTGCGAATTTTTTCCTAAAATCTCTCCTTCAAACTGCTATTCCCCCGTAAATACAGTTGTGAATATCCCATACATCTCTTATTTGGAATCTTTTACTAGTTTAGCGTTTGGAATCCTCGGCAGGATGTATGATCGTAGAGGCAAGATAAACACTATGCTACCTTCATCCGCCTCTAGTTCTTCCACTTCTTCTTCAATATCGACTTGCTGAGGTTTCTTCTAAGGCTTCACAGGTATGGTAGGTTTCTTGTCCTGCTTTTTCTTGGTTCTTTCTGGCTTGGTGATGTTCGTGGCTTCTATTGTGGTAGTGCTCCTAATGTGGATGTTTTAACTATTGGTGCAGACATATCTATGGCTTCCATGCCTCCAGATAATCCCTGCTCACGAAAATTCCACACAATCTCCTCGTAAGATCGCTCAATCAACGTACACAACAAACTCTCCTACAACTTCTTCGCACTATTAACCACTCGAGCTCTCGATTAAGAAAAGTTCTTAATATGAGCAGGAGTCAGCTATTGATAATAATTTTGGCCTTTGAACCTCATCATTAGATTTGATTTTGTCTCGATTTTGTTCATATTTCGTCATTAAATGTGTATCTATCCTTAAATTCTACCAACCTGTTGTCTTAAATGCAACTTTGCGCATGTCTTTTCCCTTTTATCGATCATATTTCTACTTTTCTAGTGAATTTCGACATATCCCTTATTGTAGCAGACCTTTTTCTTATGTCGCGGCTTCCTGCAAACTTCGAAATATTTCCGATTGTGGCAAAGTACTTTCTTCATCAAGCTCTTTCTGCAGCGTAGTTTATAGTCTAGTGTCCACTTTCAACTGCATGTGACACTAATACTTTCCTTATTTATTCTTTAGGGTGAAGCTGTGGGGGTAGGGTTGTCCCTATATAGCTTCAACCTACTGCCATTTACTTTTCCCTGAATTAATTCTCCATTTAACTTCGCTAACTGCACTGCACCTCCATAAGTAATATATTTAACAACATATGGGCCTAACCAATGTGTTTTGAATTTCCCCAGGAATTTCACAAGCTTACTACCATAGAGGAGACCAAGGTCTCCTATGTGGAACTTCTTTTGCTTAATGTGCCTCTCATGCCAAGCCTTTTCTCTTGCTTTCTGTACTTGTTGACGAAATCCTGTTATAAACCTATCTTCTTCCAGAGCAAGTAACTGCCACATCATTTCATCCATTATGTCACAGTCTGCCATATTTGTAAAATATGTAATTCTTAGGCTAGGGACAATGTGTTCCATGGGCACCACAACTTCTTTCCCATAAACCAATTTAAAGGGTGTCTGGCCTGTCAAATTTTTTCATGTAGTCCTATAAGCCCATAATAATACTAGAATCCTAAGATCTGAGTCATCCCTATTTACATTACATACCTTGGTAAGTGAATTCTCCAAAATTTTATTGAATTCTTCCACATTTCCATTTTCCTGAGGATGATAAGGAGCTTGGTGGTAAAATTGAAATTCCTTTGTTAATGCTTCAATGGTATTTTTCAAGAAATGTGATCGTTGATCACTCATCAATATCTTTGTACACCCAAATACAGATAGTAGGTATTCAAAGATGAACTTCACAACAGTTTCTGTGCTGCAATCCTTCACTGGCTGTGCTTCGGCTGACCTTGTCAAATAATCAGTCGCAGTGATTACATACCTCGCACCGGTCCTTTTTCCAGGTGGAATTATAGGTCCAATAAAATAAATAGCCCGTTTATCAAAAGGTTGCAATGTTACTTGTGGCACTAGTGGAATTTCGTCTCTTTTTGAAGGCTTTCCTATTCTTTGGTAGATATCACAAGCTCGACAATACTTCTTTGCATCTTTGTGTAGTGTAGGGCACCATAATCCTGCTCTTAAAATTTTCTGGGCAGTGCCTTTTCCTGCATAACTTCCACTAGCTACGCCACTATGAAATTCTCTTAAAATTATCTATCTTTTGTGCTCAGGAACATACCTACACAGTATTTCATCTAGTCCCATCTTATACAAATTACCCGCTGTTAGTGAAAAATATGTTTCCTTAACCACCAATTCTTTCTTCTGCTGCATAGTGTATTCTGAAGGGGTCATCCAAGTGGTTAAGAATTGAATAATTTTGATGAAGTGATCATCTGCAAGACTAATTGAAAACAACTACTCATCAGGAGGACTATCCTCTATACTAATTGGTTCTTCTCTTATTTCCAACCTTTATAAATGATCATGTCCAAGATTTAGTCTTCCTAGCTTGACAACAACTTCAAATTCATACTCCTGAAACAATAATAGCCATCTGCAAATCTTTCCTCCTAAAACAAGCTCATTGACCAAATACTTTAGTGCAGAGTGATCTATGAACATCTTTGAATGTGATTCCAATAAATAATGTCTAAACTTCTATAAAGCATATACCATAACTAGTCCTTCCCTTTCTATAGTTGTATAGTTCTTCTCTGATTTAGATAGTTTCCTGCTTGCAAAAGCTATAGGGTGATCGATTTCTCCTGCATGAGGTTGTGCCAATGATACTCCTAAAACTATGCATGAAGCATCCACATGAACATGAAATTCCTTATTCCAATATCAGAATACCAGTATAGGAGAAGTTACCATCTTTTATTTTAGTGTGTCAAGGCTCTTTTGACATTCTTCATTCCATAGGAATGTTACATCTTTCTTCAGTAGTTTTTCCATAGGCATAGTGATCTATGCATATCCCTTGATAAATTTTATGTAATATCCTGTATGTCCTAATGTAGTGCAAATATGTATTACTGTGTTTGTTGGAGGTAGATTCGCAATAATAGAAATCTTCACAGGATCCACCATCAATCCTTGCTTACAAACAATATTTCCTAGTAATATACCAAAAGGTACACATAATATGCACTTTTTGATATTTAGAGAAATATGATACTTCCTACATGTGTTGAGCATCAGTCTTAAGCTCACAACATGTTTCTTCAATAACCCAAATATTGTCCAATCATCGAAGTATACTTCTAAAAACTTGTGAATATATTCTTTGAAAGCTGCAACCACCACTCTTGAAAATATGGCAGGGGCATTCTTCAGTCCAAAAGGCATCACTGTATACTGATATGAACCCCATTCTGTAGCGAAGGTGGTCTTATGTCGATCTTCTAGTGAAATTCTAATATGATGGTATCCTAAAAATCCATCTGTAAATGAATAGGCTTCCTGAACTCCTACATTGTCCAACACTTCATTGGTGAAAGGAGTAGGGAATGGGTCATGTAGACATGCATCATTTAACTTCCTTAAATCAACACAAATCCTGATTTCTCCTTTTGTTTTATTTTCTTGTACCACCATAGGACTTACCCACTTTGATTCTTCCATAGGTTCAATGATTCCAACTGTTATCATTTTATCAAGTTCTTTCTTCACTTTTTCTTTGTACTTTGGATTTAGTCTATAAGGCCTTTTCTTAACTGGCTTTGCATCAGGCTTTAGAGGAATATTCATAACTCCTAAATCTCCTACTATGCCCTTCATATCTGAAAAATTAGTGGGAAATAACTCCTGGTATTCATGCAGAATATTTGTCACTTTGCTCACTATTTCTTCATCCCAATAATATCCTACTGTTGCAAACTTCGACTCCTCTTCTGATCTTATATTCACCTTCGTTGTCTTCAATGGATTTTCTATATTAGACATTTCTATCTCAGGTCCATTCGCTTCATGGTAGCCTTCAGATTTTTATATGTCAATATTGCGAGGGTCTTCATCTTCTTCTGCAGTGATGTTATAGCATTCTAGTACATTCTGTAGCTGCGCAGCCCAATCAAGCTTCCAAGTGAGTGGAATTTCATTCTAAAAAATCTTCATTTTAACTATCTGAAGGACCGAATCTATACATGGACAGTCATCTTCAAAGCTAAATTTAAATATAAACCCATCAACCATCTTTGCCTAATTTGCGGTACCATGTCGAAGTTCTGTTTCCAAGTACTAGTTTTGAGGAATTGTCTCTAATGTATGGATGTTACCATGCACCCATTCTTCTCATGGAATCTCTTTCCATGTTATCATGCAGAGCTAGATGTGCTCTCTAGGATTAGTTTTACCATCATACTTATCTTCCAACTCTGTTTCTACCTGATCAAACCTTATCCATATCAACCTTTGACATTATTGCCAAGTTCCTATATTATTCTTATGTGTACCCCACCATCTAGCAGGAGGAGCTCTTAGGGCTATATCCATGGCTAACAATATTTGACACTCTGGTACCTGGTCTTCATATTGTTCAAGAAAAGTATTTATATCACCCAAACCATCATAAAAAGGTTAGTCACATACCTCAACTATCATACAACAAACTGATTTAATAAGTCTTTCACATTGTGTTGTAGATACTTCATGTAACCTGTTTTTCCAATTTTCCAATTATTTTTCTGAATCTAAATCACACAAACTATCATGCTCCCAACTCAAATTTCCTTCAGTAGGGTTAACATAGTCTTTTTATTTTTCTGTCATTTGATAGATGTTACATAGTCTTTTTATTTTTCTGTCATTTGATAGATGTTATTTATATCAACCACATTGTACTCCTCTTTAACTGGTTCAGTATACCTTGCTCCTTCTGATGGATCCAAGGGAACGATCACTCTCATAATGTTGCTTTTAAATATAATTTGTCTCTTATTTATGTTGATTATAGCCATGTTGGAAAATGTCTAATCTAGTCCAAGAAATGCAGGATAGGGGTTGCTTTCATCCACAATTTCAATTACTTCAAAATTAGTAGTAGTGCGCGCCCCTTCAATGTCCATTGTAATGCCTGATAATCTTCCTAGAGGAACAATCTTTTTTTGATTCACCATTCTTAGTTGAATAGGTGACCATTGAACTTTGGTTTACCAATTAACTCCCATGTTTGCTTTGTGAGGACATTAACATTAGATCCCAGAAGTAAAATAACTTGGTCCATGTCATATTCTCCTATTTGTGCACTAAGCCTCATTTCCTTTATAGTTCTCTTCTGTCTATGTAAATTGCTAACTTCACACATCTCACCCCATGGTACTTCTTTAGATGCACAAGAATTTATCAATTACTGAAGTCCTTCTACAACTCTTTGACCTTGCAACAATTTCATACAAGTTTGAAGAAAAGATTTTAAAGTATCTACCTTATATGCTGCATCCCGTTCTTGTATTATCAGATCTTGAATTTGTGTCGAAGATGATGCACTAGAACTATTCTTCTGATTCTACTGCATGCTAGATCTCGAAGCTCCTGTATCCATAAAACCTCGCTTCGCTTCCATAAAGACTCCTTTTTCCTTTTTAATCAAACACATTGGATTTTTTAGAGTCTTTCTAACCCATGTAGCTTCAACCTCCTTTTTTCCATCTTCTTTATCATTTATAGTTGCAACTCCACTCCTTGTTACAATATTAATGCGAGGTTCATTCGTCCTTGGTTTCGCAGTAATCATCTAAATGTTCTGTGTTGGTTGTTGATTTTTCTTTTCTTGCATTTTTTTTCCATAAATATTAGACACTCCTCAATTACATGATCAAATGTTTTGCAATACTTACATGTCATAATAGGATTCTGACAATCTCTTGCAAAGTGACCTGCTTGGCCACAATTGTAACAAATAATCTGTCCACGACCTCGACCAGCTTTGCCACCTTGACCTCGGCCACTATATTGTCCATGTTCTTAAGCTTGCATTCTATAGGCATCAATAATTCACTCCATCATTAATTCATAAGCTCGATAGTTGTTCTCATCATGCCCTAGTGATTTGCAGAATTTGCAATATAAGTTTCTTGGAGTATGGACATACTTCTGCAATAAGTAGCAATCTTTTGTGCGATGTTCACCTCTAGTTTTACGTATCTCACACCACAAGCTAGATCCAAGTTTCAAAGGGCTCGGTGCTCCACTAGCCATATAATTTTTAAAGAGAGGACATTGTTCCTTAGAGTGACCTTCTGATTTTCACTTCGTACACCACACTTCTTCGCAAACTTCCTTACTTTTGTTCATATCTTGTATCTCCAAAGTCAAATTTGCTAGCTGACTTTGGTTTTGCTGCATACCTATATTGGTATCCCCTATAGGCAAAGCTTCTAATTTCATCACAAGTTCTAAAGCTTCGACTTGAGTTTCTATCTTCTGTTCTGACAAAGGCAGCCTTATATGTGGAAGAAACAAAACTATAAACCATTCTTTATGTTGATGCAAAGTTATTTCAAATCTCACATGATCCAATAATATCTTGAATCTTTGGTCAAATTCCCACGCAAACTCAGTAGCTTTTGTTTGTTTTAACTCTGTGATGCACTGCGACTCAGACTTCAACTTCTTAAATTCATTTACTAACATTGTTTGATGTTTGCAAATTATCTGATCTGATTGCTCGAATACTTCATGTACCATGTCAGTGCTCTATCTCTGAATGTTGTGACAAGTTGTGCTTTATTCATAGTTTCTTCATGGACCTGCTTTGTTTCCCATACCGCTTTGCATAAAAACCAAAACTGCTATGGATTTTCTGATTCAGTCCCTTTAAAGATAGGTAGCTTAATATCATCAGCCTTAGTTCTTCTTGGAGGGGGAGGGGGTTGGGGATTCATAAAGGGAGGGGGATTATGGGTAGGAGGGGTAGGGTGGGTAGGGGGATGGGGAAAACCAAAATCACCCTTATTACTATATGATTCTAGCTTCAACAAATTTTCAGGTTGGAAGGGTGAATACTGTGGAGTTCCTTCGGGGTTTTCAGGTCAGTTTTCTTCACTTTTAGACTCACTCAATAGGGGGCTATAGTCAGTTTCTATAAAAGTCTTTGGATCTTGGCCATGAGATCTCTTCCTAGTGTCTCTTCTATATCGTTTTCAAATCCGCGTTGTTCTAGTGTCTTCTTTGGATCTTCTCCCAAACATAAGTAACTATAATCTAACTGCATTCACAAAATTCCCTTTTTACACAAAAACATCTTAATCCAAAGTTTCAGAGATTTCAAGAACTTATCTTGTGATCCTTTGAAAAATTTCCGTTCTACTTCATTGTAGGACACAATCAAGTCTACTGCAAACTCAATAATGAATCCTCCCAATATGTTGTCAATCCAGAAGTCAACGACTCTTATGATCCTATTTTCAGTGTTATTGAGTCGCTGTATTAGTTCAGGAGTCAACTCCTTAGGTTCATCTCCTTTAAAACAATCTTTTCTCTCAGTCAACCTTGAAATCCTCTCATATAGCTCCACATGGAATAAGCTGAAGAAGATTTCATATTGATCTTCGAAAATATACTTCTCCAACCACCTCCTAGTTGACAGACGAGGGCTTCTATTTTCTTGTTCTGTAAATTCTCGTTCCTTCTGTTCTACCCAATCTTGAATTTATTTCTTCGACAGATGCCACATAAACATCCCTCAAATAGATCCTAGTCCCGACAATAGAACCATTTGTTAGCTTAGTTTGGGCTGACCCAAGTTCGATACTTTACTGTGCACAAACAAAACCCTCAATCACTGGCCCCTTTCGGCAATGACCTGTAAGTAAGTCGTAGTCTCACCCAAAGTGACTATGGGAGGTTGCAGAACTAGGTTTCTGCAGCCTTAGGGATGTTGCGATGTGGCACTTTTGTGTTTTCTCTAATATGCTTTAATACTTTTAAAATAATTCACATAACTACTTTGCACTTATATATTACTTCACATAATTACATTCATCACTTAGACATAACATAAACATCCATAAACTCCCCACTACTGAAATAAAGTGTTGATAATGAGAAAATCAACACATGAGACATGAATTTTACCATGGTTCATCCCAATGTGGAACTACATCCACAAGAACTGTTGCTTATAATAAAGAATTGGTACAACAAACAGTTCTTTCCTGTGCACACAGCTGCAGGTTGTCTGCGCACTAAGCTGTAGACAGTTTGTGCACTAAGCTGCAGACCTAGGCCTCCACGCACTCAACTGCGAAGCCTCACCCTTTCTCTAAAATATAGTTCACAAAAATATCACCATAAACTTAGATCTGGATCAATTCGATGTCTTCTTTCTTTATTATTCATCCATATATATATTTATCACATGAGGGATTATGTCGCTACATTACCATGGACATGATACCATGGTTTCCAAAATACAAGGGACTACGGTCCAAAACAAACAAATTTAACAATATTTTATGATTTTACAAAAAGGGAGGGGTTTTGACCCACTCCTAGGTCCATATACTGCGCAGTGACTTTGCTGTGTGGTCTTCGTTGTGCTCCATTGCTATGCTATGCTGTCCACTTCATACTCTGCAACATATTTTCTACTACGCACTCCACAAAACCCATATTTCTTGCCCAAAATTTGGCCAATTTGGGTTACGCCCAACACTTGCCTACTGCCATCTCTTTGATCTCTGCTAAGAAATGCAGTAAGATCACCTCCTAGAATCGAATTCTTTTTTTTCTTTCTAATTGACACTCAAAGTAAGAGGAATATCGTAGCCACATCCATGGCCCTGGGAAAGGTTCCTCCATGCAGCAGAAGTAGGTGGATAATGACCATCGAAGAATACAAGGACATCTTCTACTCACCCACAGGGGTACCCTTGCACTATCAGGTCAAGCATATGATCAATCTGACTCCAAAAGCACCTCTACCCAACGGGCCAATATATCATCGATCCATTATGGAAAATGAAGAGATCAAGTGGAGAATCTAGGAGATGTTGCAAAAAGGACATGTCTTCCATCAGGTTCACGACATATTGGAGAAGTCAAATGCCGAGTACAAGTAGAAACATGATCAACATCGGGTGCCACACAAGTTTTAGGTGGGCGACAAAGTTTGGTTGCATTTTCATAAAGAACGCCTTACTAGAGCCCATTGGAAGCTCAGACCACTCCGATATGGTCCTTACGCCATTACCAAGGTTGTGGGAGATAATGTTTTTGAGTTCAACATTCCCCCATTCCTTGGCCTGCACCCAATGTTCAATGTGGATCACCTTCGACCATACTTCCCACCATTACTGGACACGTCAAACATTACAAAACAACTCACACCAATAGAGTTAAACCCAGACTGCATGGAACAGGCCACAACTGATCGGATCATGGACACATAGATCAATAACACTCACCAATAGAAGATCCAACTACATCAGGTTGTCAAAGCAAGCCAACTCCTGCACCAAGGCAAGTGGTTCACTAGGGACCGAGTTCAACAAAATTTTCCCCATCTCTTGGAGGCAACCATTGCTTCCTAATGGGGGAGGACTGATCCAGGTGGATTTTGGTGACCACCCACCTATTCCACTTGGACCCCCACCATTGTCTTTTTCAATTTTTCAGTTTCCTTAATTAAAACACAATTTTCTATTTTTGGTAGTTTTTCGGGTCATGAACTTCTAGAGCCGTTTTGAGGCCCTAAATGACATTTTTTTGGTAAAACTTGAAAGTTTAATTCCTCAGATATATCTTTATAACAAGGTATTGTGTGTGTCAAACGGAGGTCGTATACCAAAGTTACGACCCCGGGAAGTTGATGCACCAATTTACCCAAACGGGGCCCATAGTTTTGGCGCTTCATCTCCTAGGGTTACATTTTTGGATGTTTAGGGTTTTCCATTGTTTCTCAATAATAAATAGGCCTTTGAGCCTCATTGTAACATAGTTCAGAGGCATGTAGCCGCCACATATCTTCTTAGAGATAAGCTGCCATCGCCCTAGCTAGTCGTGTTTCCATTATGTTTGTAAGCATATTTCAGTATTTGATATTAATTAAATGAAGTGTTATTTCGCTGCATCTCTGTATTTATGGTTATATCTGTAATTTGTTACATTCTTGTTTAAGTTCGGATCAGTGGTATTAGAGCGGTATGCTCTTTCTATTTTTTTCTATGCATGTCCCCAACTAGGTCGGGATATAAGGAGTTAGGGCTCGAACTAGGCAAACCTTTGCAAGACCAACCTCGCAAATCTGACGGTCTCCCATGGAGGAAGAGAATAAATACGAGGGTGTAGGAGATCCTTTCAAAATCTTGCTCGAAGAAACCCTCGAGTGACAGAGGAGCTCTAGATCTAATTATAGTTATGTTAATCCTGTGTTGGTGGATAAGTGTCGTTTGAATAAAGATGTGCATGCAGAGTCTAAGTTAGTGCAGTTGGCTAAAGGTACAAAGAAAAGAGCTCATCATTGGGTAAGAGTTTGTGCATTTGAGTTAAATGGTATGCCTACATTAGCACATCTGAATGTACTTCCATTCGGATTATATAATATTTTTTTCGGTATGGATTGGCTATATCTTCACAGGACCAAGGTGGATAATGGAGAACAAATAATCTTGCAGGGTAAGAAAAATGCAACATTAGTTAGGATAAATACATCTATGCAGGAAAAGCGTAGTTGCAGGAAAGGGTGTGTATTATTTGTAGTGCATAGTTCTAGTGATAAAGGTAAGGATGTTGAGGATGCATAGGTATTGAGCAAGTACCCTATTTTACACAAGTTTCAGGATGTATTCCCTGTAGATATTTTAGAGTTGTTGCCTCACAGAGAAGTGGACTTTTCCATTGAGTTGGTACCAGGGTCAACACCATCATCAAAGGCACCATACATGATGAGCACACTAAAGTCAGTAGAGTTGAAGTTGTAGTTGAAGGAAATGCTTGAAAAGGGATACATTAGGTTAAGTGTATCACCTTAGGGGTGCACCAATGTTGTTCAGAAAGAAGAAGGATGGTACTCTGAGGTTGTGTATTGATTACATGCAGTTGAACAAGATAACCATCAAGAACAAATATTTGTTTCAGAGGATTGGTGAATTATTTGACCAGTTAAAGGGAGCAACAATGTTCTAGAAGATTGATATGAGATATATATACCATCAGGTATGCATCAAAGAAGAGGATATTTACAAGACTTTTTTCGAACCAGGTATGGGAATTATGAGTTTGTTGTAGTTCCATTTGGTTTGACTAATTCTCTAGCTACCTTTATTTGCTTGATGAATAATGTGGTGCATCCTTATTTGGACAAGTTTGTTATTATGTTCATTGATGATATATAGATATATTCTAAGAATGAGGAAGATCATGCCGAACACTTAGCAACAATGTTGAGATTACTATGAGAGCATCACTTGTATGCCAAGTTTAGCAAGTGCAATTTCTTTCAGACAAAGGTACATTACTTGGGACGTGTTGTCTCCAAGGAGGCATATAAGTGGACCCGGAAAATGAAAGAGCTATCGTGGAAGTAGCTCCTAGAAATGTGGACGGGGTGAGGTAATTTATGGGATTGGCAGGTTACTATAAGATGTTTCTCAGGAACTTCTCACACATTACATATCTTATGATGTCATTGCAGCGAAAAGTGAAGAGGCATGTGCAACAATTTTTGAGCAGTTGAAGCAATTGTTGTCAAATGCTCTTGTTCTCAAGATCACAGATCCAGACAAAGATTTTATGGTATGTACATATGTTTCTAAGAGAGAACTTGGTGGAGTCCTGATGCATGAAGGATAGGTAATATGTTATGAATCAAGGAAATTGAATGAGCAGGAGAAAAACTATGTGACACATGATCTTGAGTTGGCAACGATCATCCATGCATTGAAGATGTGGAGGCACTATATTCTTGGTATGAGGTTTATATTGATGAGTGATCACATCGGATTGAGATACTTGTTTGAACAACCGAATCTAAATTCTAGGCAAGCTAGATGGTTGGCCATGATCAATGAGTTTGATTTTGAGATCATGTACATTAAAGGTAAAGAGAACAGGGTTGTGGATGCTCTTAGTAGGAGATTACTGGGGAAGCAAATAAACATTATGAGCTTCTATGGGACATAATTACAAGATCAAATATTGTAGGCAAGAAAACATGATGACAGCTACAGGGATCTTATGCACAGGTTACAATAAGGTACATATGATCAGGATGTGGACTATCATCTCATAGTGGATGGTTTGGTTAGATTTAGGGACAAGATCTATGTGCCGAATGATGGTGAGCTCAAGAAGCTTATCCTATGAGAATTGTTGAAAATTAACTAGGTTCGGTGTTCATAATGACATGTGTAATTGTGATTTTATGTAATTAACGAAAATAAGAAAAATAAAATTATTATTGTAATACTTATCTCATGGGTTTCATGAGAAATGAATTTTATTTTAGTGATGGCTCCCATTGTGAGCCTTTAGGATTGAGTCATCTAGTCATAAAAGTCTAATTGAGTCTATTTCATGTATGAAGGACCCTTCTTGGGCATGTTATAATTTATATGATTCATTAGATAAATGTAAACAACGCTCCAAGACCAAGCAAAGTCTCCTCATGCAAGTTGGCTTCAAGATGAATTAAATGATCTCCTTAAGGGACATGTCGACTCACACCCAATTCAAGTCGACTTATATTGACAGGAAACAACTATAAATAGGCATCTCGACTATCATTTCAGAGTAATATTTTTGGTTAATATTTCAGAGAAGGAAATCCAAGAAAAGGTGTGAAAGAGTTTGATTTAAGGGTAAATAACAACCCTATATCGAAGCGAAGGAAAGAGGATCAAGTTTGAAAGAATATCGAAGATATTTCGGGACTATTTTCTAGGTAAGCTATGCCACATATGCGAGGAATGGTAAGAACATAATTACAGAAGATAAGAATCTGAATTAAGATGTTTATGTTGCATATCGAGTCAACATAGAGCCTCTTCCTAGTTAAAGTGAAAAAATAAGGGACATAACTCATCCCTTATCAGTCACACATGCAAGAAAGAGAGAGTCTACTATAGAAATCCAAAGACTACAGCCAAGGAGATTGAAAAATTCAGATCCGAGTTAGAGAAGTGAAGGCTAAATTGTATAAAGTTGACTTGGTCTCGAAGAAGCCATTTTGGTCAATGGTCTAGGTCATGGTCTTGGTATTCGTCAATTGGAGTCTCTATAATAAGAAGAATTAGTTCGAGTTTTCCTCTCAAATATTGAAAGGCTTTGGCCCTAAATGATAGCCTATATTTTTTCTCTTGTCTCTTTATGGTTTATGCATTGGTAGTTGTTTGATGAAGAAGAACACTAATAACCTAAGTAAAAGAATATCTTAATCTAAGAAGTAAAAATCACTCACAAGTAGTTACTAATAGAAGAGAAATCACATAATTGATATGCCCTAGATTTCTCAACAATAATTTCATGCTAAACCATATTTGGGTCACCTAGAATATCAGAAGACATTGACAATGGTAAATAAGTTCTATTACTAGCTGAATTGAAGAAGGAAGTGGCAGAGTTTATGACTAGGTGCTTGGATTGTCAATAGATAAAAGCAAAGTATAAGCACCCAGGTGGATTACTATAGCCAATTCTGATTCCATAGTGGAAATGGGAGGTCATTTCCATAGATTTCATCACATTTTTTCCAAGTACATATAGACAACATGATTCTATCATGGTTGTGGTGGACAAGTTGAAAAATTTTACATACTTCATTCTAGTAAAGTCTACTTATTCAATGAATTTTGTAGAACAGGTCCTCATCAGAGATGTAGTGAAGTTGCATGGTGTTCTGAAGAACATTATGTCAGATAGGGATTCCAAGTTCACTTCTAGGTTTTGGAAAGAGTTATTTGCAGATTTGGGTACAAATTTGGCCTTTAGTACAACTTGTCATCCGCATATAGATGGAAAGAAAGAGATTATCAACAAGATTTTTGAGGACACGTTGAGAGTGTAAGTCATGTATCAAAAACGAAAGTGAGAAGAGTATCTTCCACTGGTTGAGTTCTCTTACAACAATGGGTATCAGGAGTCTCTGAGGATGAGTCTATTTGAGGCACTCTATGGGAGAAGTTGTAATACTCCCATCAGTTGGAGTGATCTAGTGAACAAGGTGTTGATAGGACTGAACATGTTGGTGGAGATGGAATAGGAAATGGAAGTTATTTAAGGAGTTTTAGATTGGGGAACATGTGTACTTGAGCATCAATCCAAATAAGAGCTCCTTGAATATTGGATCATGTGCCAAGTTGGTACCTCGATATTGTGGACCTTTCAAGATTCTTGAGAGGATTGGACTAGTAGCCTACCAACTTGCACTACCTGCGATAGTGAAATACCATGATGTTTTCCATGTGTTATTGCTTAAGAAGTATGTTAAATTTGTTTATCATGTGATTGATTTATCTACAGTGTAGGTGGAGCCAAAAGGATAATTCTATCTGGAACCTCAGTGCATTTTGCAGGTAAATATGCTCATGCTCTAGAACCGAGAAATCGAGCAGGTTAAAGAACCATGGAAGCACTTTGGGCCCAATCAAGCTACATGGGAGATGGCCGATCAAATGTAGGCTATGTATCCTTCATTGTTTTATGATTAAGTAAAAATAATTTTGGTATATATATTTATGTATATGTATGTAAATACTGCCTTGAGTTGTGATATAAATCTCCAATGAGTGGTATGGTTGTCATGTTGCTATGTTTGTCATGTTGGTTTTCTTTTCAGCAGGTTGTTCATTGTAAATACTGTAATGAGATAAGTTATAAATCTCCATTGGAAATATGTTTTGATTCTCAATAGTCATGCTAGCTGTAGGTGTCATTGAACATAGAGGAAGGTGTTCCACCAAGGGGGAGGATTCTGTGACAACCCTAGTCAAAAATCCATGTAATAAATTTAATAAAGGAAAATAATAACCAAGGTCATGGGACACGTATTCCAAGATGAATGTTGGAAAAGAACATAGTGATGGGGATCACTGGTGATTAATTAATGGCTATGGAAATTGGAAAAGGATATGGAAAAGGAAAAGTAGCATTTATTGGCATTTATTTATGAAGATAATGGAAATAAGAGAAAAGGAAGGTGAAAGGTCACAAGTTGCAAGTGGGGAGTAAATTGAAGGGAAAATATGGAAAATGAAGAAAATAGAGGCCTCAATGATAAAAAAGGCTTCTGAGGATCAGTTCACATCTTTTGTCTATTTTAGCTTGGAGCTCTCTATTCTATTCCCTCTCTCATACTCTTGCACACTTAGAGTTTTATTGGAGCACTCTTGGAGTATTGTGGCATACTTGGTATTTGGAGCAAGAAGGAAAATGAAAAGAAGGAAAGTGCAAGGAGACATCAAGATCGATAGCTATAATGGGTTTGCTTTGTAGGTACCGAGTTGCATGTATGGTTTCCTTGCTAGTTTTTGTATGCATGGCATATGCATGTGGATGTTTGGTTGTGACCTATCATTGACCTAGAGGATTTCTTGGATTGGCAGTGGTTTTGCCTAGCCTTTCCATTTCCTAGATAGCCATGGTGTTGGGGGTTTCTCCCTTTTGTTTTCTAATTGGTGCTCATGTTCATTATGGATGTGGGTTGAGTTATTAGTTCCTGGAGCCTTAGTTGGAAAAATGCTCTAGAAGCCCTATAAAAACTTGGGTTGAGTTACTAGTCTTGGAAGCCTTGGTTGGAAAAATGCTCTTGATCCCTTAGTGGGTTGAGTTACTAGTTTTGGAAGCCCTGGTTAGACAAATGCTTTGGAGCCTAACAACATTTGTGGGTGGAGCTACTAGTCTTGGAAGCCTTTGTTGGAACAAACTCTCTGGATCCCTAGATAGCCTCGATAGAGACTGATTTGGTGATGGTCATTGATGTCCGACCATGAGGTGGAATCACTAGTTGAGGGTTGACGTGGTTTGGCCTCTGGAAGCCCTAGTTTGGTGTTCTTGGTTTTTTCCATGAGATCCCACATTCATGCTTGTAATATGGCATGAGGGTGATTGGATGAAAGAGAGATTTGGTTCATCCCAATCTATGGTCGGGAGGTATGTGGAAGTCCCTGAATTGGTTGGATTTACATATGTTAATATAAGTCCCTTTTCCTTTTTTATTTCATGAGTAAGTGTGCTTGTCATTATGTGGCTCTAATGGTGGTTTTAGCATTGATATTTATCTAGTTATTTCCTGCTTATAAGCATGTTTTATGACAAACTTGAGTTATGGATCTCATCATGTTTTTATTAGTAGATGAAATTTTAATGAATGAATGACCTAATCAATGATATTGCAACTATTATGAGGATGCATTGGTCCTTCTTGACGATTCTCAGATAAGTATGAGACCCCAATGCTTAAATGTGTATTTTTGACCTTACGTTACCTGTTTATGAACTGTTTGACGGAATGTCTGTAATGGATGGTAGGGGCTAGGTTAATTCCTTGTTCAAGTGTTTTCATTAGTATCCTTATTTCATCATTATTTACCATTTCTGGAAGTTTCATGAAGTTCTAGGCAGAGGCCTGAGTCCTAGCCCTTAAAATGTGGCTCATAATTCAACAAAACTTCTTGAAAAAGGATACAGTCACATGGATGCCTTGTTGTGGGCATGATTGAAGGGTCTCAGTCGCATGGAAGTCTTGTCATTGGAGTGAAAGAGGGTATAGTTCAAAATAACATCAAGTTGTCTCAGGGGTTGGACACCTGGAGGGGTTGGTTGGCTCTTGAAGGTTTTGTAGCTTCTAAGGAAGATCATATTGGTCTTGTCTTGTCAGTTCCACTTCCTTAACTGTACATGGTAATTTGAATCATATCATAGTAACTATTTATCACATGTTCACCTTGGTGGTCCAATTAGCTTGGGTAAATGTGGGAGGAGGGTGTTATAGAGTGGTATCAGAGCATGGTTTCGTTATCCTTGGGTGATGTCTAGTTCCCCTTTCTCTTTGGATGAATGTGTTGTCATGCATACATGTTAGTTGCATATATGTTCATTATTCTTGTGGTTTATGTGTTTTTTATGTATGAATTGTAAGGGACATTGTTTTTGTCATATTTTCATGCAGAAGTTGATGAGGTTGTTGTTGGGATGTGTTCGCTATGAATGCATGTCAATGTTTATATGTATTGTTTATGCATGCATGTCGTCCATATGTTTGTTATGCATAGTACCTAGTCAGTGTTATAATTGTGGCATTATGCATGGTAACTGGGATAATGATTGAGATGATGTCTATATATTGTTATGTTTATGATTATACATGTAATGTACTAATCTGGTTGATCTTGCAGATGATATATCCTCCCCTAAAATATATCGAGGTACATTGTTTGTTTATAATTTGGTTTAGATGACATCATATAATTTATAGGAAGAGAAGATAAAAGATGACTAGAAAGATGGTAGACTACAGATCACAAGATTCTCCCTATAGATCAACTGAGAAACATGGTGATGAGTACTCCCCCCACATAACAGAAACTATGAGAAGTTTGAAGGGAGAGATAATAAGTTGCAAAGAAGATAATGATAGAATCATTCAGTCAAAAGAGAGACTTTCTAGGGCATAGGAGAAACAAGCAAAAGTTAATGCATTTATCCTTCATAGCTTATCATAATTGCAGAGACAAGTACCGCTTAGAATCAGCCATGGACAAAGGGATAGGACTAATGGAGTATATGGTAGCAGGTCACATGGTGGGCACAACTCAGATAGAGATGACATAGTCAAATATGACATATTCTTGGATACACAAGATAGACGAGGCAGTGGACATGGGCTTCGTTCTAGCTTTGGTTAAGATAGGTATCATGGTCATCATCATTATCATCCTTATAGGAAGAGTGACATGGGATATTTTCTAGATGAGTTCAAGAAAGAAAAGACACCTACATTTGATGGAGAAATGAAAAAGTCACAATATTCCAAAGCATGGTTGCTTGGGATGAATAAGTTATTTAGATTGCATGATTACTTAGAGAGCATGAAGGCTAGGATAGAGACTTTCAGTCTTAAAGGTAAAGAAGACATTTGATGGGAAGATGTAAAGAATGTCAGAGCTATTCATGAAAAGGAGTTGACTCGGAGTGAGTTTGAGAGACTTTTCAAGAAGAAGTATCTATCAGAGAGATACTATAATGGCAAGGAAAAATAATTCTATGAGATGAAGATGGGATCCATGACCGATGAGGAGTACAATGGTAGTTTCTTGGAGTTATTGAGGTATGTGCCTTATCTTAAGGAGGAGAAAGCGAAGATTCAAAGATTAATCGGTGGGTTTCGTGTAGTATTCAAGGAAAATATTGAGTTTGATGACCCTAGATCATTGGAGGAAACCATTAGGAACCTAAAGCATTGTTATGAGTAATCAAAGCACAAATCTAAGGCTAAGCAGGATTAGAAAGGTAATGAGAAGAATAAGGGAAAATGGGATAAGATGAAAAAAATTCCTTAGGACACTGGTAATAAAGAGAATGCAACACCGCCTAAGAAGTTCAATGAATTTGATAGAGGACATGGATTTTGGTCTGAGGAGAAAAATAAGGGTGATGGTAAGAAGCCCTTGTAGTGTTGGACTTTTGGAGGAGAGAATCACAGGAAATATTTTCCACAGCTTCACGGTGGTGGACCGCAGATCTATAGTGCTTAAGAAGCACAGAAAATGGTGTATGTTGGACAAAGTATTCCTCAGATTTATGCAACGCTAGATCACTGACATGCAAATCACCATGCATATATTATCGAGATGGACGGTAAGATTTGTGATCAAGTTGTCTCTATTTTGATTGACCCTTGATCTAATTATAGTTATGTTAATCCTGACTTGGTGGATAAGTGTGGATTGAATAAGGAAGCACATGTAGGGTCTTGGTTAGCACAGTTGGCTACATGAACAAAAAATAGAGTTCATCATTGGGTAAGATCTTGTGTATTTGAGTTAAATGGTATGCCTACATTAGCGCATATGAATGTACTTCCATTGGAATCATATAGTATGATTTTGGGTATGGATTGGCTATATCTTCACAGTACCAAAGTGGATTGTTATGGCAAGGCTATTAAGTGTTTGGATGACAATGGAGAACAAAGAATCTTGCAGGGTAAGAAAAAGGCAACATCAGTTAGGATGGTTACAACTATGTAGGAAAATCGTAATCGCATGAAAGGGTGTGCATTATTTGCAGTTCATATTTCTAGTGATAAAGGTAAGGATGTTGAGGATGCAGAGGTATTGAGTAGGTACCTGGTTTTACACCAGTTTTAGGATGTATTTCCCACAAATATTTCAAAGTTTTCACCTCACAAGGAAGTGGAATTTTCCATTGAGTTGGTGTCAGGGGCAACACCAACATCAAAGGCACCATACAGGATGAGCACGCCAGAGTTAGTAGAGTTTAATTTGCAGTTGAAGGAAATTCTTGACAAGGGATAAATCATGCCAAGTGTATCACCTTGGGGTGCACCAATGTTTTTCACAAAGAATAAGGATGGTACTCTCAGGTTGTGTATTTACTATAAGAAGATGAACAAGGTAATCATTAAGAACATATATCGATTTCCAAGGATTGATGACTTATTTTACCAGTTGAAGGGAGAAGCAACGTTCTCGAAGATTATCTAATATTCAGATACCATCAAGGTATGCATCAAAGAAGAGGATATTTACAATACTGCTTTTTGGACCAAGTATGGGCATTGTGTGTTTTTTGTAGTTCCATCTGGTTTGGCTAATGCTTCAGCTACTTTTATGTGCTTAATGAATAGTTTGTTGTGTCCTTCTCTAGACAAGTTTGTTATTGTGTTCATTGATGATATATTGATATATTATAAGAATGGTGAAGAGGATGCCAAACACTTAGAAAGAATGTTGAGATTTCTAAGAGAGAATTAGTTGTATTCCAAGCTTAACAAGTGCGGTTTCTTTCAGACATAGGTGCATTACTTGGGACATGTTGTCTCCAAGGAAGGAATAATAGTGGATCCAGAAAAGATAAGAGCTATCATGGAATGGGAAGCTCCTAGGAGTGTGGATGAGGTAAGGTCATTTACGGGGTTATCATGTTAATACAAGAGGTTCATTAGGAACATATCGTGGATTTCATATCCTATCAAATCATTGCAGTGAAAAGGGTAGAAATTTGAATGGATAGAGCAATGTGAAGAAAGTTTTGAGCAGTTGAATTAGTTGTTGAAAAATTCTCCAGTTCTCAAGATTGCAGATCCAGACAAAGAGTTTTTGGTATGCACAGATGCTTGTAAGAGAGGACTTGGTGGAGTTTTGATGCAAGAAGGAAAGGTAATATACTATGAATCAAGGAAATTTAATGAGAATGAGCAGAACTATGTGACACATGATCTTGAGTTGGCAACAATCATCCATGCATTGAAGATGTGGAGGAACTATCTTCTTGGCCGAAGTTTTGTATTGACGAGTGATCACAGGGGATTGAGATACTTGTTTGACCAACTGAATGTGAATGCTAGGAAAGCTAGATGGTTGGCCATGATTAGTGAGTTTGATTTCGAGATCATGTACATTAAAGGTAAATAGAATAGGGTTGCAGATGTTGTTCTTAGGAGAGTATAGGTGAATCACATAACAACTATGAGCTTCTATGGGACATAATTACAAGATCAGATATTGTAGGCAGGACAATAGGATGATAGGTATAGGGATCTTATGCACATGTTACAACAGGGTAAAGGTGATCAGGATGTGGAATATCGTCTCACAACAAATGGTTTGGTTAGATTTAGGGAAAGGATCTATGTGCCCAATGACAATGAGCTCAAGAAGCTTATCCTGAGAGAATTTCCTGCTAAACCATATTTAGGTCACCTAGAATATCAGAAGACATTGACAATGGTGAAGAAGTTTTATTATTGGCTAAATTTGAAGAAGTAAGTGGCAGAGTTTTTTGGCTAGGTGCTTGGATTTTCAACCAGTAAAAGCATAGTATAAGCATCTAGGTGGATTACTACAACCAATTCTGATTCCAGAGTGGAAATGGGAGGTCATTTCCATGGATTTCATTATAGGTTTTCCAAGGGCATATAGAAAACATGATTCTATCATGGTTGTGGTGGACATGTTGAAAAAGGTAGCACACTTCATTCTAGTAAAGTCTACTTATTCAACTAATGATGTAGCATAGGTATTCATCAGATATCTAGTGAAGTTGCAGGGTTTTTCGAAGAAAATTGTGTCAAATAGGGATGGCAAGTTCACTTCTAGGTTTTGGAAAGAGTTATTTGTAGGTTTGGGTATAGAGTTAGCCTTTAGTATAACTTATCATCCACAGACAGATGGACAGACTGAGAGGGTCACTAGGATTTTGGAGGACATGTTTAGAATGTACATCATGCATCAATAGTGAAAGTGGGAAGAGTATCTTCCACTGGTTGATCTCACTTACAACAATGGGTATCATGAGTCTTTGAGGATGAGTCGTTTGAGGCACTCTATGGGCGGAGTTGTAATACTCCCATCAATTGGAGTGATCTAGTGAATAGGGTGTTGATAGGACCAAACATGTTAATAGAGATGGAACAAGAAATGTAGGTTATTAATAAGAATATAAAGATAACACAAGATAAAAAAAAGTGTTATGCATATCATAATATGATGTTTAAGAAGTTTCAGGCTGGGGAACATGTGTACTTATGCATCAGGCCCAAGAAGAGCTCCTTGAGGATTGGATCATGTGCCAAGTGGGCACCTTAGTATTGTGGACCTTTCAAGATTCTTGAGAGGATTGGATCAGTAGCCTACCGACTTGCACTACCTTTGTCAGTGAAGTTCCATGATGTTTTCCATGTGTCATTGCTTAAAAAGTATGCTATATATGTGGATCATGTGATTGATTGGTCTATATTGTAGGTGGATCTAGAAGGAAAATTCCAGTCGAAACCTGAGTGCATTTTTTAGATAAAGATGCTCATACTCTGGAACTAAGAAATCGAGTAAGTTAAAGTGTAGAGGAAGCAGTTTGGGCCCGATGAAGTTACATGGGAGATGGTTGATTAGATGTAGGTTATGTATCCTTAAATTTTTGTCGGTTAAGGAAAGATAATTTTGGTATATGTATATGGATGTAAATACCATCATGAGCTGTGTTATAAATCTCTAATAAGAAATATGGTTGTCATGTTGCTATGTTTGTCATGTTTTTTTTCTTTTCAGTAGGTTGTTCATTGTAAATATTACAACGAGCTAAGTTACAAAGCTCCATGGGAAGTATGTTTTTCTTTTCAGCGGTCTTATTGGTTGTAGGTTTCATTGAACACTAAAAATGATGTTCCCCCAAGGGGAGGGTTCTGTAACAACCCTGGTAAAAAATCCATGTAATAAAGTTAATAAACGCAAATAAAAATAAAGGTCATGGGAAACATATTCTAAGATGAATTTTGCGCAAAACAATAGCGATGGGGATCACTGGTGATTATTTAATGGCTATGGAAATTGGAAAAGGAAATGGCAAAGGTAAAGTGGAATTTATTTACGAAAATAATGGAAAATAAGAGAAAAGGAAGGTGAAAGGTCACAGGTTGCATGTGAGGAGGAAATTGAAGGAAAAATAAGGAAAATGAAGAAAATATGGGCCTCAATGATAAAAAGTTTTATGAGGACCAGTTCACAACTTTTGTCAGATTTAACTTGGATCTCTCTACTCTATTCTCTCTCTCATACTCTTGCACACTTAGAGTTTTCTTGGAGCTATCTTGGAGTATTGTGGCATACTTGGGATTTGGAGCAAGAAGTAAAATGAAAATCAAGAAAGATCAAGGGGTCAATAAGATCAACAACTAGAGTGGGTTTTCTTGGCATGTACCAAGTTGCATGTATGATTTCCTTGATACTTTTGGCATGCATGGCATATGAATGTGGTTGTTTGGTTGTGATCTGTCATTGGCATGGAGGATTGCCTAGATTGACAATGTTTTTTCCTAGCCTTGCCATTTTCTGGATATCCATGGTGTTGGGGGTTTTTCCCTTTTGTTTTCTAATTGGTGCTCATGTTCCTTATGGATTTGGGTTGAGTTATTAGTTCATGGAGCCTTGGTTGGAAAAACGCTATGGAAGTCTTGTAACAACTTGGGTTGAGTTACTTGTCTTGGAAGACTTGGTTGGAACAAATTCTCTAGATCGCTAGACAACCTGGGTAGAGACCAATTTGGTGATGGTTAGTGAAGTTCGAGCATGAGGTGGAATCACTAGTTGAGGGTTGAGGTGGTTTGGTGTCTCGAAGCCCTGGTTTAGTTTTCTTGGTTTATTCCATGAGATCCCAACTCATGCTTGGAATATGGCACAAGGGTGATTGACTGAAAGAGAGATTTGGGTCACCCCAATCTATGGTCAAGTGGTATGTGGAAGTCCCTGACTTGGTTGGATTTGCATACATTAATCTAAGCTCCTTTTCCTTTGGTATTTCATGAGTAAATGTGGTTGTCATTATGTGGATTTAATGGTGGTTTCATCATTAATATTTCTCTGGTTATTTGTTGGTTATAAGCATGTTTTATGAAAAACATGAGTTGTGGATCTCATTATGTTTTGATTAGTAGATGAAATGTTAATGAATTCATGAAATAATACATGATCTTGCAACTATTATGGGGAGGGATCAGTCCTTCTTGATGATTCACAAATAAGTATGAGACCCCTATGTTCAAATGTGCATTTATGAATTGTACATTACCTATTTATGAAATGTTTGACGGAATTCCTGTCATGGATGTTAGGGGTCAGGTCAATTCCTTGTTCAAGTGTTTGCATTAGTATCTTTATTTCATTGGTCTTTATCTTTTCTAGAAGTTTCATGAAGTTCTAGGCAAAGGCCTGAGTTCTAGCCCTGAAAGAGTGGCTCAGAATTCAGGGTTTCTCATACATAATTGCCTGAAAAAGGCTGCAGTCACATGGATTCCTTGTTTTGGGAGTGACTGGAGGGTCTCAGTCACATGGAAGGCTTATCTGGGAGCGACGTGGGGTCTAGTTCAACATAATATCAAGTTGTCTCAGGGGTTGGATACCTGGAGGGGTTGGTTTTCTCCTATAAGATTTGTAGCTCCTGAGGAAGGTCGGATTTGTCTTGTCTTGTTCGTTCCACTTCTTTAACTATACATGGGAAGTTGAATCATATTATAGTAACTCTTCATCACATTTTTAGCCTGGTGGACTGGTTAGCTTGGGTAAATGTGGGAGGAGGGTGTTACAAGTTTTCACTCTAAAAAAGTTTTTCACCTTAATAACTTTGATCCCTCTTGATGATTGATAGATTAAGAGTTAAAATGGATCTATGTTGGTTATATTACATTGTATAAATGAAAACCTCACATATGAGGGATGAAGAATCTAATGAGAGAAGAACTGTTGAAACCCATATAATTTTTTTAGAAACAATGAGCAATCTAAAGGTTGGATTATAGAGTTTCAATGTTGATAATGAGAGGCCTATTATATCCCAAGAGAATTAAATTTAGATAAATGCAATGTTGATGTAGATTATATCAATAATGAAAAGCTAGCTACAACATGGCCCAACTAGTAGAAATTGCATAGGAATTAGTCAAGGAAGGTACGAAGCCCATCAAAAATTTAAAAATAGGGGATAGCTACCGAAAACACATGCAAAATATTTTCAAGGAAGAGGAAAATGAGTTCTAAGAAGGACACGACTAGAAAAAAATCCTTAGAATATACCTCTAATGAGGAGATAAAACTCAAAAAAATTGTCCAACAATGAGACTGGAACAAATTTGCATAAGAGGAGAAAGAAATGGCATTCAAGGAGTTCTCTACATGAGGATTTCAAAAAGGAAAATGTGAAGAAGCAAAGGCATTGATGCTAGGAAAAAATAAATATTTCTAAGTGCACAATTTCTCAAAAAACATTAAAGCTAGATTATCCATATATAACTTGAATTGAAGGGCTTCCATTTACGGGGGAGACTTTAATAATTTCAAGGGAATCCAAGAGAGGAAATATGACGTGGAAATAGTTTGAGAATTATTTCAGGGATAAATACCTATTAGAAGGTATTATGCTAGAAAAATCAAAGAATTTTGTGAACAAAAACTGGGATAAGTCACTATGGATGACTATGCAAACAAATTTATAAGCCTACTGAGATATGTGCCATATATGAAGGATGAGAAGATGCAGATACAACACTTTCTCAATTGGTTTTCATAACCATATAAGAACTGAATTAAGATTGATGAACCCAAGACACTTGCAACATCATAAAGACTAAACATTGTTATGAGAAGTAAAAGCATATGGAATCCCATGAAGGGTGGAAAAATGATGATAAATAATAGTTCAAGAAGAAAGGGTTGAATTCATCATGATATAAGCAACTATGCAAGGGTGTGAAATCTAATTTTCCAACAAAGTGTATACTAGTAGAATTATCCCACTCAAAGTGGGAGTAAGCCAATTATACCAATGAAGGAAGGGATAGAAGAATACAAGAAAGGACTATTGAAATTTTTTTAGGTGTGGGGTTGAGAACCTAACATGAGATTGCCCTCATATGAAAAGTTACAATAGGAGAGTGCTGGGTATGTGTTATATTATTTACACGAATTATATGCACCACAAATGAAGGGGGGTCCTAAGGTGGTTTTTTAACCCAGTTTAGTTGGGGGTTATGTAGGGGGGTGAGAGCCCCTCTACACAGGGTTCAGGAAGACACCTCGAAATAATTTTTTTCGGGTGAATTTTTGGATTCATTTTTAGCAATTTTCAACCGACGATTTTGCTAAAAATTGTTTTGTGGAACATTGTAGTATAACTGAAATATAATGAAAACTTTGATAGTATAAATCGAAGAGAATATATAGAAATGATTCAAATATTTATTAATAAAAAACCCTTGAGGTAGGGTAACACCATCAAAACACTCCTTAAGGAAGGAGAATACTCCACAAGCCATATGCTTGTCAATACAATACAATACTCGACATATCTCCAATTTAGAGTATCTAGCCCCTATTTAGGCTTCATACATACAATACCATGTGTAGTACCATGAGCCATCAATACTGTACATCCAATACCATGGGCTTATCACATTATTCCCTAAATAATTGTGGCCCTGATCTGAATTGGATCCTTAAATACTCTTAAAGTTCCCTGAACATTGTAAAACTCATACCGAAGTTTCAAAAGTATTATGGATGTCAAAGCTTATCAGAAATTACCTCTGAACAATGGCAATTTATGGTTAGCACAGAACAACGAGGACCCTCGGTCAAAGCGCGCAGACCATTGGCCCATGGTGACTGTGTACTGGCACAAATTGAAAAACGGGAGGTCAAATCCAAAAACAGAGGCAGTTTCTGATGCGTCCCCCTCAGTGAAGGAAAAGCCCCAAGCGCTCGGTCACGAGGAAAAGCATAAAACCGTATGGAAATCATCGATTCTGTCAGAAGGCAGGTCCCGTGCTAAAACTAGAAGGATATCATAAGGGTTTCAAGCGGTAAGCGGGTTCAACCGAGTCCTGCCCAATGCCATACACTGGGTGACACGCGTCTAGTGGATGAGAGAGAAAACCGCTCACATCGCGCAGGTAAAGGTCATGCTACTTACCCGCGCGATATGGATGGAGATCGTAGGATCTGGAGGCTCTAGATCAATGATGGAGAAATTATCCGATGGATGACCGGATTCGATGGGGAAATAGGCTGATTCATATAAGATTTGAGGTCCGGCATGACTGATGAGTTGGTAGAGGAATCAATTTCACAGGCAATCTTGGAGCAATGAAAATAACGACCGTTCAAAGAGAATTGACACTTAGTTCGTGAGAAAACAAGTGGCCACCTCTCTGTGAAGCGTTACATAGTGATGATGACGCAGAGCAGGGGAATTCAAGTAGACAGAGGCAGGAGATCCAGAGAGCCGGGAAGTGGAAACAAACAGTTAGGGAGTAGATTGGCTTTAAGCCACAAACAGACAAAGAGTAAAGGCAAGCAGATAAAGAGAAGCAGAAAGATGAGAGGCAAGAAAGAAGTGAATTGCAGAGAACAGAGAAGCCGAGCTGACCTACAGAGCAAAGGCAACATCGAGCAGACAAAGACAGAGAGAGTTCGAGAGTCTGTGAACTCCAGAGAAAGCTTGAGAGGTTCAAGAAACTCTTCTGTGTATATCTGTCAGGTATTTAGTACCAAATTGGACTCATACCACTAAGATCAATTGAGGTAGAGATTCAGTAAGGCGATTCTGTGTACTCTAGAGACTTGGGGAATCCAAGTATAATCCTACTGATCATCATCTGTTAAGTGAGACTCAAATTGAGCTCCTTATTGTAAAAACTCTGCTTTAAGATACAATAGAAAGGCCACCACTAAAGTCTAGACTAGGAGACGTAGCCCAGGAGGATTAGGTGAACTCCTTATTAAATTTGTTGTGTTTATGTGTTTGATTATTGTGTTCTCTTACTGTTTCAGTGTCTCTGTATTTCACAATCTTATCGATTCGTTGCATAAAATAACAGAGGCACACCCCAACACTTGAAGTCTGTAATACCTTCATTATTTCTTTGAGGTCATTTGTGGGTGATTTTAGATCAAGTGGTATCACAGCTCTAGGTTGTTAAGGTTAGACAAGCTTGTGCTGGATTTTTTTGTTGAATGCTAACTAGATCAAAGCTTAAATTAGGAGAAGGAGAGTTGGTTGAAACTAACACGTAAATTGGAAGAGTCTATCCTCAGAAGAAAATGTCAGAAGAAAGTCCCTTAGGACCAGACCCCCAATTTATAGATAGTTTCCTGGCCATGAGGTCCATGGTAGAGGAAATGTATAGGGACTTCAGGAAACATAAAGATGAAGATTCATCAGGCTTCAAACAAGATAAAGGAGAAGAAGAGTCTCTCCTCCATGACCACTCAAAAGGCAAAGGGAAAGAAGAAAACTTTCTCACACCTCCTAATGGCCCTTAACATAAAAAGAAGACATCTTTGATTAAATTAGATGTTAAATTTGATTTACCAATATATGATGGAGAGTTGAATGCAGAGAAGCTGGATAATTGGATCAGACAAATTGATGTTTATTATAGAGTGCAGAGTATCGACTCAGACAAGAGTAAGATTTCACTGGCCAGCCTATGCCTCAGAGGCACTGCCTTGGTATGGTGGGAAGGCAGGACACAAGTTGACATGAAGAAACATGGTAAGATTCTTTCTGTCTGGAGTGAATTTGATTCTGCAATCAAAAAGCAGTTCTATCCACTAGCTTACATGCAACAAGCCATGATGAGTTGGCAAACTCTTCACTAATTGAAAGGGCAAAGTGTACAAGGTTACACCCAAGAATTTAGGAAAAGATCTTTGATTCTAGGAATTTCATTAGACTCACTTGAGACTCTGTTGAAGTACATAGGTGGTCTACACAGCTACATGAGGCACACTATCCTCATGTTTAATCCCAGTAGTATAGATGAGGTATCTGTTCAAGCTACACATCTGGAAGTTAGAGGAAAGAATGGGAACCCAGAAGTTGGGGGGTCATCCAAGCCCATTGCAAGCAAGAATAAGGAGAAAAGAAAATAGAAATGGAAAGAGAGGAAGGCCAATACTGCACAGAAAAGCAAGTCTTCATGCACTCACTGTAAGAAGGATGGGCATGATGATGAGCACTGTTGGATCCTGCATCTGGAGCTGAGACCTACGAAGTTCAAGGGCAAGAAGAAGAACACTCTTGTAGCAATTCAGAAATATTAGGGGTCGGAATCAGGAGATGAAACAACCATTGCAGCCAAAGGTATAAAACGTAAAAATTCTGAAACATCTACTAGTAATTATACACAATCTACTAATAATGAAGAAAATGAGAGAAAAAGACATGAGCTTTTCCATATTCGAGTTATTTTCAAGCATCAAAAGATTGATACTTTGTTTGATAGTGGCTCACAAGTAAATTTAATTTCTGAAGCAATTGTAAAGAAGTTGGGATTACTGACTACACCTCACAAGAAACCATACCCATTAGGTTGGTTAAGTGATAAAGCACAACTACAAGTGACTAGACAATGTGAACTGAAGTTTTCTTTTGGGTCAGCATTTGTAGATGAGGTTGAGTTAGATATAGTTCCTTTGGATATATGTGGAATTGTTTTAGGAAGTCCCTACTTGTATGATAGAAAAGCTATTTTCTATAGAGCTGAGAACAAGTATCTCCTCGTTAAAGATGGAATCGAATATATTGTAAGAGCTCATAAGCTCAAGAATAATTATACTCTCATAAACTCAGGGTAGATGAAATGAATTGTAAATTCATGCAAACAATTTTTACTGATGGTTGTAAAGGAAAAGAAACTTGATAAAACCAATGTATTTGAGGGCTGTGATGCTAAACAACAAGCTGATTTAGAAAAAGTTGTTTCAGAATATGATATCTTGTTTCAAGAACCTAAAGGTCTGCCACCCAAAAAGGAAATAGTGCATGATATTAATTTGCAGCAAGATGCTCCATTGCCTAATCGGAATCTACAGGTTGTTCGCTTTAGAGAATGCAGAAATCAAGAAGCAGGTGCAGGAGTTGCTCGAGAAGGGGTTCATCAGACCTAGCACATCACCATGTGGGTCTCCAATCATTTTGGTGAAAAAGAAAGATGGCTCGTGGAGAATGTGCATTGATTACCGAGCACTGAATAAGATAACAATAAAAAATCGTTATCCCCTTCCTCGCATAGATGATCTATTAGATCAGTTAAAGGAAGTTGTTTATTTTTCCAAGTTAGACTTGCATAGTGGATATCATCAGGTCAGAGTTGCAGATTAAGATGCATGGAAGATTGATTTCAAAACAAAGCAAGGATTGTATGAGTGGTTGGTTATGCCTTTTGGCTTAACTAATGTTCCTACTACTTTCATGAGAATAATGAATGATGTACTCAGAACTTTTCTTGATGATTTTGTTATTGTATATCTAGATGACATTCTTATATTCAGCAAAACGTGGGAAGAACATTTAAAGCATGTTAAGCAGACACTAGATGTTTTGAAAAGATAAAAACTTTATGTTAAATTCTCAAAATGCGAATTTGGCAAAACATATTTGAATTATTTGGGACATATAGTAGGGGTGGTGAATTGAAGATAGATCCCTCTAAGGTGGTAGTCATTGTAAACTGGCCTAAACCCAAATCTGCTACAGAAGTTAGAAGCTTCTTAGGAGCAACACAATATTGGAGAAAGTTCATTTCTAAATTTTCCTTAATTGCAGCTCCCTTACATGCTTTAACAGGATTGAACAAGGTGTTTCAGTGGGGAGGCAAGCAACAAAAAGCCTTTGAAACCTTGAAAGAAAAGATTAGTACAACACCAGTACTAGCACTGCCTGATCTTTAAATATCATTTGAGATCCAAATAGATGCCAGTGACTATGCCATGGGAGCAGTGTTGATACAACACGGTAAACCCATATGTTATCATTCTGAGACATTTAATTCTGTAGTAGTTAACTATCCCACATATGATAAATAATTGTATGCATTAGTACAAAGTGTGAAAAAGTGGAAACATTACTTAATGGGCAAAGAGACAGTTATACATACTGATCATCTACCACTTCAATATCTACACTCCTAAACTAAGTTGCAGCAATCAAGACACTATAGATGGATGGGTTTTCTACAACAATTTCATTTAGTCATCAGAAATAAAAAGGGCATACACAATAGAGTTGCAGATATGTTATCTAGAACAATTATAAACGCATCTACTATACTTAAGCATAACTCAGTATTTCATGAGAGTTACATTGAAAAATATACTCAAGATATAGATTTTAAAGATGCATATGCAACTTTAAGTCAAGGCAAATGAGTAGAAGAATTGGATTATCACATTAAGGACCAACTCTCATATCATTGTGGGAAGCTATGCATTCCACAAACTGAAAGAGTAAAGATAATTCGAGAAGCACACACTTCCCTAATGTCAGGTCACTTTGGGGTAAGTAAAATAGTTACACAATTGCAAAGATTTTGTTATTGGCCAAAAATGAATGAGACAATTTCTAGATATGTAAGAGGGTGTACCATGTGTGCTAAAAGCAAGCCCGACAATAGAAAACTAGGCTTTTACACTCCACTACTAGTTCCTTCTCATCCTTGGGAAAGTGTTTCCATGGTATTTGTTGGAGGACTGCCTAAATCTAGGAAAGGTCATGACTATTTATATGTTGTTGTGGATAGGTTCAGCAAAATGTGTATTTTGATACCTTGTAATAAACAGATTATAGCTGAACAAACTGCAAAATTGTTCTTTTAGCATGTATGGGTTCATTTTGGATTACCCACTTCCATTATATCTGATCGAGACACCCGATTTGTTGGGAATTTTTGGTCAAGTCAGTGGGAACTGATGGACACCAAACTGAAGAAAAGCATAGCCTTTCATCCACAGATAGATGGCCAGACAGAAGTGGTCAACAGGACAATGATCCAATTGCTCAGAGGCTATTGTGGCAAGCATCCCAAACTTTGGGATGAACATTTGTGTTATGTGCAGCATGCTTACAACCAACCAAAACATTCTTCTACACAGAGATCTCCTTTTGAGACCTGTTTTTGTTTCACACCAAGGTCTCCCTTGGATTTTGTCTTTGGTAAAGACATAGCAGTTGGACACAGTGATGTGGACAAGGAAACCAAGTTCATTGAACAAATCCAAGAGGTTCACCAGGCAGTACAGGAACAGCTGGAAAAGAGCCAAGCCAAATACAAGGCAAGGCATGACAAGCATCCGATGGAGCATAGTTTCCAAGTTGGTGATCAAGTCTGGCTGTATATTAAGAAAGATAGAATGCAAGGTGAAGGTAAAAAGCTAAAGGAAATAAGGTATGGACCTTTCAATATACTTGAGAAAATTGGTGAGAATGCTTTTTGCCTTCATTTACCAGCTTACATGCACATCTACTCAGTCATTAATGCAGATAGCTTGAGACTATTTGAACCTTCATTAATTGAAGATCCCGAAGAGCAGAGTCAATTGCCTTCTATTGATGATCTGTTACCTAAACATCTCAATGAATTGTAGGAAGACATAGTTTTGGACAAGAAGGTGAGGACGATGCACAAGGGAGATGTTGAGTACCTCAGGATTGGACTCAAGGGTTCAAAGCCAAGCAGTGCAAAATGGATAGAGATTGGACAAGTGAGGCATCTATACCCTCACTTAGTTAATGCTTGAAAACCAACTTTTGGTGGTCCAAAATCTTTTTCAGTGGGAAGGCCATGATCCGAATTGGATCCTTAAACACTCTTAAAGTTCCCTAAACTCTGTAAAACTCATATCGAAGTTTCAAAGTATTATGGATGTCGAAGCTTATCAGAAATTACCTCTGAACAATGGCAATTTGTGGTCAACACGAAACAACGAGGACCCTCGGTCAAAGCGCGCAGACCGTTGGCCCATGGTGATCGCGCGCTGGTACAAATTGACAAATGAGAGGTCAAATCCAGAAATAGAGGCAGTTTCGCAGGGTGTCCCCCTCAGTGAAGGAAAAGCCCGAAGTGCTCGGTCACAAAGAAAAGCATAAAACCATATGGAAATCGCTGATTCCGTTAGAAGGCGGGTCTTGCACTAAAACCGACAGGATATCGGAAGGGCTTCAAGCGGTAAGTGGGTTCGACCGAGTCCCACCCGATGCCATACACTGGGTGACATGCGTCCAGCAGATGAGAGAGAAAACCGCTCACATCGCGTGGGTAAAGGTCATGCTACTTACCCGCGCGATATGGACGGAGACTGTAGGATTTGGAGGCTCCAGATCAACGGCGGAGAAATGATCTGATGGATGACCAAATTCGACGGGGAAATAGGCCGAGTCATATAAGATTTGAGGTCTGGCATGACCGATGAGTTGGCAGAGGAATCAGTTTCGTGGGCAATCTTGGAGCAACGGAAATAATGACCATTCAAAGAGAACTAACACTCAATTTGTGAGAAAACAAGTGGCCACCTCTTTGTGAAGCGTTACATAGTGATGATGACGCAGAGTAGGGGAATTCAAGTGAACAAAGGCAGGAGATCCAGAGAGCCAGGAAGAGGAAACGAACAGTCAGGGAGCAAATTGGCTTTAAGCCACGAATAGACAAAGAGTAAAGGCAAGCAGAGAAAGAGAAGCAGAAATCCGAGAGGCAAGAAAGAAGTGAATTGCAGAGAACAGAGAAGCCAAGCTGACTTGCAGAGCAAAGGCAACATCGAGCAGATAAAGATAGAGAGAGTTTGAGAGACTGTGAACTCCAGAGAAGGCTTGAGGGGTTCAAGCAACTCTTCTGTGTATATCTGTCAGTCCACTGAGACAAATTGAGGTCGAGATTCAGTAAGGGGAGTCTATGTACTCTAGAGACTTGGGGAATCCAAGTACAATCCTACTGATCATCATCTATTAAGTGAGACTCAAATTGAGCTCCTTTTGTAAAAACTCTGCTTTAAGACACAATAGAAAGGCCACCATTGAAGGCTAGACCAGGAGACGTAGCCCAGGAGGATTGGGTGAACTCCTTATTAAATTTGTTGTGTTTATGTGTTTTCTTATTGTGTTCTCTTACTGTTTCAGTGCCTGTGTATTTCGCAATCTTATCAATCCATTCCATAAAATAACATAGGCACACCCCAACACTTGAAGTCTGTAATACCTTCATTATTTCTCTGAGGTCATTTACGGGTGATTTCAGATCAGGCCCCTTCCATAATGCGGGTTAACCAATTTATTTATTAGCTATGACAAATATATTCATTATCCTTAACTAAAATAACTAATTTTGGTCTCTTTATGATGAGGGTCAACCACTTACAATCATCATTAATGTGGGTAACCACTCATGAGATTTATTTACTAACTAGCTAATTGTGGTCCCCTTTCTTACATCACATTATTCCCTTGGGTACCCCCCTATGTACCCCATATTATCCTCCCCTGGGTATCCTACATTCCACCCCCCTTAAAGCATGTTTCTTCCCAAAAACATGAGAAGAACATGAATAATAAGATATACTCAAAAGAGTAGTCCACCAGTACCATGCACATGTATCTATTCATCCAAGAGAAAAGTGAAGGCTCAGTCTAGCAACTGACTCATTTGCTTGAGATGGAAGTTGGTTCTTGTAGTTCCCACATGTTGATGTGTTGTGGCATGTCTCTTTGTGTGTCCTCTAAGTGCCTCCATCCTTGTTGCTAATCGGGTGCCATCTTAATGGTTGTTTTCTTTCTGATTGGAGTCTTGTTGGGTGGTGTGGATGGTGATATGCATAAGCCTTAATTGAATGTGTTTCCTTCTTCAATTCTCTAATTGTTGGCGCCTGAGTGGTGTATGGTTCCTATTGTGGTGTCTGCTTTGGTTTATGTGCTAGCTTATCTTCTATTATTGCTTCCACCAAGGAATCATCATATGATGTGTCCGTTCCTGTAGAGATTTTTGTCTGTGCCTCCTTAGCCTCTACCTGCTTACAAATGGAAATATCCTACAAGGTAATTTTCTTCGTTTTGTACCATATCTTTAGAAATTTCCTTTTTACATTCACATTTTCTCTACTAATTGAGTCTATCCAAGGATATCCCAAAATAACATCCTGCCCATCCATATCTAAAGTATAAAAATTTGAGTGTAACACATATTTATCCATGGTAACCTTCAAGTCCTTAAATATTTGAATATGTGCACCATCAACTTGCATGCTTTCAATGTGTTGTGGAGGAACCGGTAATTTTTTGGACAGACTGATATTGATGAGATTATGCTTACTGCTAGGTTCAATAGTAACAATGACCTTCTCCTTTTGAATACATCCATGAACCTGTAATATGGAGATATCAACAAAAAATAATCCTTTATGTTTCTCATTATTCTACTTTCTAGCATGAGACCATTTGTTCAAAAGGACTTTTTCAAATTCTTCCTATCAACATCCATGAGAAAACAATTAAGCTCACAAGCATTATTTATCTTCCACATGCATCCTTTGGTTGAGAAAATCTTTATGTTCATGCCTCTTAAAGCTAACCAACAACTAGAAAATTTGTACTTATTATCTTCAAGCAACTCTTTTAAGTCACTTTCAATAAGCAATTTAAAACATCTCCTAATCGATCCAATTGACCAGTAATCTAGCCAACGAGTTGATTCAAGGTCAAAGCTTCTAGTTGATCAATTAGTCTTTCCCTAAGTTTTCCCACAAAATGATCAACATATTTAACACATTTTATTTTATTTTCAAACAAATAATAGAATTTATTAACTAATAAGTTTTGTTTCCACAAGAGATGTGAGTGAAGTTCTCAACAATAGCTATAAAATTCATAAATAATTATATTATAGTTTCTTATGTGTTTATTTCTTTATTTGCACAAATTTATATTCAATGTTAATTATCCACGAGTATGTGCAAACATTATTAGATAATGATTTCTTAATCATCTTCCACACGATTATATTTAACAACATCTTGTTCTTTCATATGCATCTTCAACGAATCTTCTTTACTTGCAGGATTTCACTCACATCTTCTTATTTCTTCTTGCAGGTCCACACCATCCTTATTTAATAGTGTTACAAACTTGGACTCATTACCAATGAAAACAGAACCAGTGTTGAAGGAAGAGCCTTCACATGCATCCAAAATGGACTACATCACGAGAACATAGAAATAACATACACGTTACACAAAGAAGAACATAATTTGGGAAGGAATTGCAACCAAGTTTCTATTAGTCTTAATGTGTAATTATACATAAGAGATCAAGATGTGGTTGGAGCAGTTGTACCCACTCCAACCAAACAACATTTTACCTCATACATTTACCCTTTGTTAATCACATTTACTTATTATGTATGATGACTTACATAGGCCTAAGATCCCCCTACAACAACACCACATAATTAAGGAAGATGGAAATAATGCTAGGTAGCTCTTCCAAGAACCAAAATGTACTTTTCAAGTATCTAGGGCGTCTACATAGCCATCTATAAAATAAAGTGATGTTGTTCAAACCTATAATGGTGGATGAGGTTTGTGTGCAAGTGTAATACTTAGAAAATATAGGCCAAAAGAAAGGGCATTCAAGTGATTCAAAGTCGAAAGAACACCAAAAAGCTTCCAAAGAAGGGAAGAAGAAGTAAAAAGGGAGAAGGAAAAGAAGAAACTAATGATAACACACTAGTGCAAAAATCCTAGCAACCATTGTAACATTGATGGTCACATAGAGGAGAAGTGTTGGAAATTACATCCAAAACTCCACCAGAAGATTCACCAAAATAAGAATGAGAATAAGAAATAAATTGTAGCCATGAATTCAAGTAATAAGGTGGAAAGTAGCTCGGATGTGGATATGAATATTGCCTACACATTATTATAGGAGGGGATGAATTTGAATTTCCTTTAGCAATAGGAAGAGAAGGAGATGGCTAAACTCTTCCATATAAAGATATAGGTCAAGAAGGAAAAAACTAATGCTTTATTTGAGTCGGGACCATAGGAAAATGTCATTGTAGTAGAGTTTTTAAACAAAATGGGATTGGAGGTTTGAGATCACCCTATCCCATATCCATTGGGATGGATAAATAAGGATTCAAAAATCAAGGTAACAAAATAGTGTAAAATAAAAGTTGCTAACAATGTTAATTTCATTGATGAAGCAGAACTGGATGTAGTTCCACTTGATGTATGTGGAGTTTTGTTTGGGAGTCCCCATATGTACATGTGAGATGCAATATTCATGTGGAAAACCAACCAGTATGGCCTAATGAAGGATGGAAAATAATTCATCTTTAGTGTACACAAGGGCGAGTCTAAAATTTTGTTGGTAACTTCCAACCAAGCCAAGAAACTAAACAGTTCGAGCAAGAAGTATGTTTTATTTTTTTTAAGAGAAAATTAGTCTATAGAAGATTTAATGAGAAAAAAAGCATCCCTATAGGGCACCACTAAGGAATAGAAATAACAACTAGAATAGTTTCCACATGTATACAATGGAGTGTTCCAAGAGCCTAAAGAGCTGACACCTAAGAGGAGGTGGAGTACGAGATCTAATTGTTGTTGGAATCCCCATTTCAAAACATTGGGTTATACAAACAATCTATTTTAGAAGCAAGTGAAGTGAAAAGTATTTGTAGCAACTGCTAGAGAAGGGTGTTACTCGACCAAGTACCTCACCTTGTGGGCCATCACCCATCGAAATAATGCCTAAGAAAGATGGGATTTTGAAAATGTGCATTTATTATACGGTATAAAATAAGATTACACTCATGAGAAAGAACCCCCTACCTCAGATTAATGACTTATTGGACTAGTTGCAGAAAAAAAAATACTTCACCAAGTTGGATTTAAAATTAGGTTAGCACCAGGATCAAGTCAAAGAAAAAGACACCTAGAATATTTCCTTCAAAACTAGACAAAGTTTGTATGAGTAATCAATCATGCGCTTTGGTCTATGCAATGCACCAACTATGTTCATGATATTAATGAATGATATAATGTGCCCATAGCTAGATTGATTTGCTACTATTTATTTAAATGATATATTGGTATTGTTATCATCTAAAAAATGATCACCTAGCCATTTCTAACTAGGTGGATCGAAATACACCATGTAGGATTAATTTTACCATAGTAAAATCACTTTCACCATGGGAAATAATTTAGTAAACCATTTTTATTAAATTATTTCTAATTAAAATTAAAAAACCCCATGAAAATAATTGAATAAATCATTATTTATTTAATTTTATCTAGGAATAATTATTAAATCATTATTTGATAATTATTCCTTGTCACATTTGACTAAATCACTTAGGAATAATTAAATAAATCACTATTTATTTATTATTCCTTAATTCTATTTTTGGAATAATTGTTAAATCACTATTTAATAATTATTTCAATTTCACACCTTGATTAATCCTCATGAAATAATTGATAAACTATTTTATTTGTTAATTATTTCTACATAAGATATTTGACCATCTTGAATATTTTTCCCTCTCCAAAAAATATAATAAAGTATTCCTAACGGTTAGATCTTTATTTGGTCAATATTATTTTATTAGTTTCTATTTCCAAGATCAAACCAATACTTTATTATAAATAAGAGGGTTTTTCATTCATTATTCACCGTGATCATTATCATCATCACCATTATTGTCTTCTCACGTCTAAGCTCCCACTTGAGTTCCATTCTTTGTTTTTGGGTTTTTCACACATTGAGTGAGAGAAACTAATTGCTGAAGCACAAGGGCATCAAAGGACGCATCTCATGGAGGGGTATTTGTAGACCCTTGTGTTGATGCCTCGAAAATCGCTGCAACAACATAGGGGAAACCACCCGGTCCGGACCTTAGTACAGCTCCTTTTCCGTTTGGAATAGTGGCTCCGACTGGGGATAATGGGACCAGTTTCCCAAAAATTATAGGTAAACGGGATGGATGAATGACTTATAGAATATGCTGGCGATAAGCGAATAACTAAAACTATCAGCAAAATATAATAACTATGATCTATCCCGGGGACTTATTGATTTCTAAAGCGTAGCGTTTGATGATCTGTGCTCTAAGACAGGCATATAGATGACTCCATCTCTAAAACATAGATATTAAATCATTCAAGACTGTTGTGCATAAATAGTTACGCAAAGCGATAACAGCGAAATTACTACACTTTATCATTTATATCATTGTTACATGCACGATTAAAGGAAAAGGCATATCGCTAAACATCCAATAGTGGAATGAGATAGAGATTTACTGTTACAGCACATACATGTATTCAACAATAGCAAGAATAATTACACAACAATTCATATAAAAGGAATGAATACAGATACAGATAAAAGTACCATATAAGCTGCTTAACACTCCCATATATCAATCGCTATGTCGCAGTTCTTCTTTTGACTCAGAAAACATCCCCAACAAAAGACAGTAGTGCGCAATTGCATAAAGAAACTTCCTTGTCAAATTAAGAATGATTGGTCGAGTTTCATAAAAGAATATAGGCTGAAGCACAGTAGTGCAAACTTCAGTCTTTAAGTCTATTACAAAATTTTACGACCCTTTCCACAACAATGAAAGGGTCTATAAATACTAAGCTAATCTAAATATCTAATAGACAGAAATCCTACATAATTGGTATCAATAAATATTGATCCTTTTTCCTGGAGCGATCTGGAAATCAGCGGCAATGATTCATCAGGTAGGCTCTTTGCCTTTAAACCTGAGCTGACTTATCGCTAACATTGGCTCTACTTCAGGCGGTTTGTTGAGGCGCGAACTGAGCTGAGCAGCGTATGTGGCATCTTGAATATCGGGAATTATACACCCGAGTGCATCAGTCAAACAATTGAGGGCAGACCTTTGTGTGTGTGGCTTGATCAGAAAGAGCCAATATGCATCGAAATTCAAAGTGTTAACCCCAACGATTAATCTCCCCTTCTCCTCTAAGTCAGGATAACTTGTTTGCTCAATCACATTTGTTGTTGTTATTCTTCCAGGTGTACACTGGGAGATCATGTTTGCCAAGTAGAGGGTGTTGTTGACTAGATCAATCATATTGCTTGCAGTTAATTTACATCTTGAAGCCGCCCTTTCTGCGTTCATCACTTGAGTGTGCCATTCTGTAAAGAGTATGTCCTTATATGTTTCTTGGATTCTAGGCAATTTCGCTGCTTTTCCCACATCAGAATCTTGCCAGTCAAGATATCCACTTATGATCTCATCGGCCTGGTCTAACTCATTCCTGACCTTATCTACCTGTTGATTAATGGATGTAGTTAGCTCGCACAATGGTTCTGCCTCAGTGAGTTGATTACACAGGAGTCTAATCTGTGATATTAAAGCACTGTTTATTTGCGATGCCTCTGCTCTGAAATCCTCCACCTTTTGGGTGCCTTTTATGACTTCGAGCCGTGATGATAATTGAGCTATTTGCTCGTCCTTCGTTTTCATCATCAGCTCATTTGCTGTCCTCAACTGTGCCAATGCCTCTGATAACTCCTTTTGTTTCTGGATCGCGCTTTGGTCGATCCTCTGCCTTTCTTCCTGCAATTGCTGGGTTAATTGATCATTCATTTGTTGTTGTACCAGCAACTGCTCCTCTGCTTGCGCTGCCCTCTGTTTTGCCTCGGTCACTTCTGCCTGTAGTGCAAAAATTTCTTGATCTTTAGTCTTCAGTAGAAGACTCACCTCTGATGCCTTATCAATAGTCGCTGCAGAATAAGCACCTGCATACTGTGACAACTTTGTTAGGTCATCGGAGGGGTCCAATTCCTCCTTCCATACTACATTACCCGTGACTGTTTGCTCTGGAAAGGTAGAAGGTTGATCAATCCTTCGTCTTTTCCTTGATCGCTTCACAACTGCTCTATGCCTTGGGCTGTAGAAAACATCCAAGGGAGGAATATCTTCCACTTGGAGAACAATTTGATCGGAAGGGTCTTTAGGAATTACCTCAACATCCTGGGAAATGGGTGGGCCGTTGGTTCCACTTAGAACCTAAGGAGAAGTGATGTCCTGCGTGTCATTTGTCTTGGAAGTGTCCCCATCTTTTGAACATTCCAATCCACTGATGATGGAATGAAATTGCTGCCATTCTTGAAATATTTTGGGGTCTATGGTAGTGTCCACATTGACATCGGTGGTTTGTTTCTGCTGCTCTTTTTTCTGCTCCTTCCTCTGCTGCTCTTCTAGCTCTCTCCTCTGTTTTTCTTCTTGTTCCCTTTTCTACTTATCTGCCAGTTCTTTTTCCTGTTTCTCTTCTTGTTCCCTCTTCTGCTGTTCCTCTACTTCTTTCTTCTTTTTCTCTTCTTGTTCCATTTGTGCTCTCTGTTGTTTTTCTGCTTGTTCTCTCTGCCTTTCTGCCTGTTGCTTCTTCTGATTTTCCTCCTGTTGCTTCTTCTGATCTTTTGTTATAACAGGAGGCTGGCTTGACTGTTGCCGACCAGGCTCGCTTGAAGACGTTGCTGGGGTTGTTGCCAGTAAATCTAGAGGCAGAGTTTGCAACCTCTGCTCCCTAAGTTTATTGAACTCAGTTACCCCTTCATCATTATATTTCAATCGAGCAAGTTCTCTAGCTTGACCTATTGTTTCGTTTGAAACAAATAGGTCGTCAAACCAATCTTCTTGATGGTCACATTTTGTTAATTTGGCCTGTTCTAATGCAGTATAGGCGTGTTTGTTTGGATCATATAGCCTATTCGGGATAGTGGCCAGGGTTAAGGACTGAATCTTTGTGGCTTCCTTTTCTGCGTGTTTGAGATCATGCAGAGTATAGACACCAATTCTCAAGGGAAAAGAGGGCCAACCCCTCTTCTTTTCTTTCTTGAGAGTCTGTGTAGTACTCTGTGCCATAATTTGATAGGATATTTCTCTTGCTAGCAGTTTATCTGGAATATACAAAGGGAGAACATGCGGATTGGATTGGATGCCGAAAACCCTAATGTAGGTAAATCTCTCTTCTCCAAACCAACTCGCTACCACTGGTAAATCAAAGGAAGCTAGATAGGAGATTCTGGGAATGGGCTTATCAAAAATAGAATAATGAATGGGAACCATAAAGCCATTGCAGATTTGATACAAATGGTGTTTGTAAGAAGATTTCCACAATTTCTAGTGGTATATATGAATGGGTGAGGGATCTTGGGGAGTCCACCTCCAACCGAGGACGGGAAACTCAGAATTGAAACATAACGTATCTAAAATATATGCACTGTAATAAAACGGGGGAATTTTTCTTTCAGTAACAACAAAACCTTTTCTAAAATCACGAACAGCTACGGCTAACTTATTAGAGAGAATAGTAGCCCAATCCATAATTATGCTGTTTACTGCTGCTTCCATTAGAGGAACCATCTCTATGGTAAAATTAGCAGAGTCATGTAATCCCCATAGCCTACACATCATTATCCCCGCATAGCAATAGGGAGAAGCCAAAGAATCGACTGAGTACTTACCGGAAGACTCGTGCTTGTGTTTGGCTGGATTCTGCCTCCAATCCCGGATGGGTTCGGATTCCACTTCATTATAACTTGCAAATTTCTCCAGGAACGTCTTGTTATACACCTTCTCTGGCTCAGGCAAATGATACATTTGCCTTAGATGCTCTGGCTTGAACGATCCAAAAATCCTCCCATCTCTGGTGCTAAAAGTTCTGTCGAGGATTGGAATTTCCTCAATTGCCCATCACACGACGTCTGTGTAGGGGAGAATCTGTTCTCTAGCCGCTATCCTGTGAAGGAAAGAATCAGCTAAATCTTTGAGAGTGGAATCAGACTTGCGAGTAGGATCCGCAGTAGCTTCTGTCATTGCCTTTTCTGGTTGTTCGGCTTCAATCAAATTATACGTGCCTTGCCATGTCACTCTGGTAAGACCCGTGCATGTAGTATATGATATTAAGCCCTTCTTTTTATCTGTGGCAGCTTGCCCTGCAACTGATGTAGTAGCGGAACCCGCGGTCTTCTTAGATTTCTTTCCCATCATGCTCAGGTTTCTGTTAGAAGATGAATTCTGCACAAAGGCAAGAAAAACCGTAACATAGAAATATAATAATGAGGACTTATGGTGGGAAAGATATATTAATTGAAGCATGCTGAGAGATTAACTCTCAAAAATGGCTGTGGATCCAATCAATGAGAAGATATTACAGATATATTAAATGGCCGTTTAAGGCCTGCTACTCCTTAAATGCTTATTACACCATTATCTGGTTGAATGACTCCCTTAAGCGTGCAATGGATATTTTGGCGGTTGAGCGCAGGTGATCGTTAATCGAAGGGGCAAAACTTTAAATATGAATACATCACCTTATCCCTCCATTTAACGGCTTTTTCGAAATCCGCGCTCTATCGATCGGATATCAATATTACTTTAGATCTTCAAGCTATGCCTTTTGAAATTCCGATCGCCGATAGCGATATCGCATCGCTTTAGGAGAATGGGCATTATATAATCATAAGCATAGGATCCTCCCGAACGCCGATTGCGACGTCGCATCGGATTAGCGCGAAGAAATATGACAAGGTGCATTTAGAGTGAATTGCCGATTCCCCGATCGCCGATATCGCATCGCATCGGGGGTAAGACCTGGGCGCCTTATTAATGTGCATGGGATGTTGCCGACTGCCGATTGCGCAATTGCATCGGATCGGAGTAAATGACTTAATCTGCCTTGACCGCATATGGAGTATCGCCGATAGCCGATCGCCGATATCGCGTCGCGTCGGAGCTTATGTTATGTGCGTTTTTAAGATGTGTATGAAGTGTTGCCGATCGCCGATTGCGATATCGCATCAGGGGGTAATCAATGTGCCGCTTATTTACATTTCTTATGTCATTGCGATATGCGATCTTGCGATCGCTTTATCGCAATGACAAAGATTTGCCTTATTTCTTTAAAAGGTTTTTTCAAAAAGGGTTTTATGAAATGAATTCATTTGATTATCGGACCTTTTTTGAACAATAAAATAATTGATACCAATTAAACTTTGAAGGGACCCATTTCATACGTTAATATTTATAAGTAAAGATGCTATGAAATGGGGGGTTGTTGTAGAGCACAACAATTGGCGATTCGCTGGAAGAACCAGTTATCTCTTTCAAAAATAGAAATATTTAAGCTTTTTCAAAAATAGAGTTTCAATCAATGGGGAAATTTCTAATATAACTAGATTTCTATATATTCTGAGAAAAATGAAACTATTTTGTTAACTTCCTCTTTTTTAAGAAAATAAAAACATTCTAAGCTTAAAAATAGGCCTTTTTTGGTTTATAATGATAAAATAGAATACCTTTCCAAATCAGCCTTTATAGTAAACTCATCTGTCATAGGTAGAGCCTCTGCTGCCAGCAAAAATCTATAGTTTCGACAGGGATACCTTTTAACCATGTGATTGTCCATTGTCCCATCCAATTAAGAGTGTGATTAACAGAATGAATTCAAAATATTTTTTCATATTTTGTATTTCATTTCCTTTTTTCTTCTTTGTCATAGGTAAGATAAAAAGCCATTGTCCTGGTTTGGTGGCCAGCTGTTGACAATGCCACTCACTAATAGTAGTCTAACTGAACAAGCCGGCTCGTGATGAGACCCCTTGTCTTGTAATTTCAAGCCATTACCCTGTTTTGGTTTGCAGTATTGGTAATGTCAGATAAACTATTTCTCTATGAACATGGTAAGCAGGCTTGTAATAAGACCTCTTATCTTTAATCTCTTATATTTTAGAATTACACTCTGAGTAATCATAAACTTTAATGGATGGGATGAACAAATTTCTCCTTAAGAGTAAATGGATGACAGGGTAAGAGTTGAAGATGCTGAAATTGGATTGATTTCTATCTTAGTATGGATAACCTTTAGAGACCAATTTAAAAACAGAAAATGATTTACAATATTTCTATGCTTTGGGAGGAGTTGACAAAACTTGAATTGTGATTTCAGAATACAAAGATATCTAATTTCCTAGAAATTATCCTTTTTGGTTAAAAGTTCTATCATTTTAAAAGTAAATGTTCATACTCGTTCTGTGGGACAACTTTTCAAACACATCAAAAGGTCAATGGGAGAAATCTCACAACCTTATTTCCTAAAAATCCTACAAACTATAAAATGCTACTGAAATGAAAGGAGAAGGGGTTACCTTCTCAGTTAAAGAATTTCTTCAAGACAAGGCCATTAACAGGGAGAGAATCTCTCAAACCTGATAAATCTTGCAATATAAAGGTTGAATGGCCTATCTTCTCACAGATCTGAAATGGTCCAAGCCACAATTTCTGGAACTTGGAGTGCTTACCCTTGTCCTCATGGGCTTTGTCCCATTTCAGAACTAAATCACCGACTTGGAATTGTTTTGAACCGGATGAGACTGAATCAAAAGCTGCTTTGATGACTTGTGGATGTTTGGCATGAATAACCTTGGCTTTTTCTCTTTCCTCCTCTAATTTTAGAATCTGGTCATGTCTAAACTGAATAGAAGAGGAAGGAGTTTCCTCAATAAACTGCACTAGGGCTAAAGAAGGAAGAACGAGATTTGTGGGTAAAATTGCTTCTTTTCCATAGACAAGATTAAATGGAGAAGTTCCAATAGAAGCTTTCTGTGTTATCCTATCAGCCCATAATGCAAACACTAAGGATTTGTGCCAATTTCTCTGATTTTGTTCGATAGTTCGCTTGATGATTTTAATCAGATTCTTATTAGTAGATTCTGCTAAACCATTTCCTTGGGGATAGTAATTAGCAGAATTTTTTAACTTAAATCCTCTTTTAATAGCGAAATCAAACATAGCATTTCCTGAAAAGTAAGATGCATTATCAAAAACAAGAGCGTTTGGGACACCAAACCTGGTAATAATGAATTGGTCTATGAATTCAATGATTGCTTCAGAATTTGTTGTTTTTAAAGGGATTGCCTCAACCCACTTTTTAAAGTAATCGGTAGCAGTAAGGATATACTTATGCTGTTTGGAAGATGTTGGAGTAATCTCCCCAATGATATCCAATCCCCATTGCTCAAATGGTTGCTCAATGTTGATTGGTTGCAGAGGGAAAGCTGATTTACGTTGTCTTCCGCTAGCAGTTTGACAATTTAGACATTTCCTTACGTACTCGTGAGCATCTTTAAACAAAGTAGGCCAATAGTAACCAGCATGAATAATTTTGTGAGCTGTTGTGTCAGCTCCGAAATGTCCTCCTGCTAGTCCGTCATGTAACTCCTGCAAAACCTTTTGAGCTTCAGGTTTCTCAAGGCATCTTAACAAGATAGAATCATAATTCTGCCTAAAGAGCACGTCATCAATGATTGTAAAATTCTTTGCTTTTAATCTAATGGCCCTTTTGTTTTTGTAAGACAAATTCGGAGGTGCATAACCATTTTTTAAATAAAAGATTAAATCTGCATATTGAGATCCAGAATCAGTAACACTTATCTGATTAATTTCTTGAGTTTGATCTGTATCGCTTGACTCTGGAATGTTGGATGCTCCTGCCAATATCCTGCAAAAACCTTGGCCCCTAACAATCTTTGCTGGCTTAATTTCTAAGTCATACTCTTGAAGCGCTGTGACCCAATTTGCCCTTTTTTCACCTAGCTCTTTTTGGATTAATAGTTGCCTAACTGCCGGGAAAGGAACTATTACTTTTGTATGGGTTTTTAAAAGGAAGGGTCTATAATGTTTGACCACTTTAAATACAGCAAAGGCTTGTTTTTCTACATCGGAGTAATTTAATTCGGCACCCTGAAGATTTGAGCTGAAGAATGATATGGGTGATTCCAAATTGTGAGCATTTGGCTGCGTGAGGACTGCAGCATAAGACACATCGGATGCAATGGTATATAATGTAAAATGATTAGAAAAATTTGGAGTATACAAGGCTGGGGCATTGATTATTGATTGCTTGATTACATCAAAAGCTTGCTTTTGTTCTAATCCCCACTTGAAGACTGAATTCTTCTTGATCATTGTCTGAAGTGGTAATATAATTTGAGAAAAATCTGGAACAAATCGTTTAACAAAATTGATCTGGCCTAAAAATGACTGCATCGAATTTTTATTGTGTGGGAAAGGGATTTCAGAAATTTCCTTGATCCGATCAGGATCGATATAAATGCCATCTTTGGATACAATAAAGCCTAAGAGTTTTCCTTGATCAAGAGCAAAGAAAGACTTTTTTGGGTTCAGAGAAATACCATATCTTTTGCATCGCTGAAAGATTTGATTTAAACCATGCAAATGATTATACCTCTTCTTAGAATATACAGTAATATCGTCTAGATAGACGACTACTATTCGATTAATCAACCCTCTAAAGGCTATATCCATAGCTCTCTGGAATGTTGCTCCTGCATTTATAAGTCCAAAAGGCATTTTCTGATATGCATATGTTCCCCATTTTGTTCTGAATGTGGTTTTAAGTTGGTCATCAGGATGAACCAGAACTTGGTTATATCCTGAGAATCCATCAAGAAAGGACATCAATTCAGAGCCTGCTACTGATTGGAGTATTTGCTCCATAGTAGGTATTGGGAAGTTATCTTTCAAGCTTGCTTTGTTCAGGTTCCTGAAATCAATACAAATTCGAATGTCACCATTTTTCTTTCTGACTGGCACCATATTAGAGACCCAGTTTGAGTGTCAGACAGGGAAAATAATCTTGGCTTTCAAGAGCTTGTTAAGTTCCGACTTTATCTGGCTCTCTAAATTTGGATGTATTTTTCTTAACTTCTGCTGAATTGGTTTCTGATCAGGAAGCATAGGAATGGTATGCTGGATAATAGATGTATCATACGTCTTCAAATCATCATACTTCCAAGCAAAGACCTGTTTGTTTTTTCTTAACAGTTTGATGAATGCCTCCTTCTCTTCCAAGGAAAGTCCTAATCCTAAATTGATATTTTGAGGAGCATGGTCAGTACCTAGATTTATCAATTCAAACCTAAGGGTAGAACTTTGAAGCTTTGCATTAATTACAGGTTTAAAACTGTCTTTGATATCATAAAGATCTTCGAGCTTTACCACTGGTTTAGGAATTGAATTTTCCTGAGGTGTTTCTTTCATCTGTAGATCATGGTCATTTTCCTCAATAATTTGATTGTCATAGGACTTTTCAGAAGTTAGAAATTGCAAAATATCTTCATCACGGTTAAATACTCTCCAATTAGTGACATTGTTGGGAATTGATGGCCTAAAAAGTAATTCTACGGAAAATCTATCAAGGCTGTAGTCTTCAGAAGGTAAAAGCTTGGAAGCTACATTGGCTAGTAGGTCGGCTGTCGAGTTTTGCGACCTAGGAATGGAGGAAATGTTAAATGCTGAAAAGTGTGAGGTAAGATCCTGTACTAGCGATTGATAATGCTTGAGGTGATGTGAAAGACAATGAATTGCATTCCTCACCTGTTTAACAATAATTTCCGAATCGCCGAATACTTTTAGATATTGCACTTTAAGGCCGATTGCTTTATATAATCCCTGGACTAAAGCTTCATATTCAGCTGTGTTGTTAGTGCAGTCAAATTCTAACCTGCAAGACAACATTATCTTTTCTCCTTGTGGACTAACCAAAATACAACCTGCTCCTGAGCCTTCACTAGACTTAGAGCCATCAAAATATAAAGACCAAAATAAAGGAGTATTAACAAAAATATTTACATTTTCCTCAGCATCATTAAAGCATCTAGACTTATCAGTTTGTGAAAAAATTTCAATCTGAGATGTGAAATGATTAACTGAAAAAGGAGATGGTTGGGCAACAAAGTTACCAAAGAATGACTCTGACGAATAATTCCCCAAAATGTTGTTGTTGAACGCTACAGGTTGGTTTTCTTGCTCAAATTCAGTAACTGTGTGGGTCATGTGCTTCTCTCGATCGATCCTTATTTGATTTGGCTTTCCCTTGTAGGGAAGCCACATATGTGACCAATCTGTGGAAATATACCCATGCAATTTTTCGGACCAATCCCTGCTCAAAATTAAACCATAGAATTCAGGTATGTCAGCTATTAAGATGTCAATCCTCTGTACAATTCTGGGATCGGCAGACAACCTGATAGTTACGGAATTAATTTCTCCCACAACCTGCACTTTGGTCCTGTCCAACTGTACAATATGAATTGCGGATTTCTGGGGTTCAATGTTCAGTTTAGAGCAAACTGAAGCTGGCATTATGTTAGATGATGCCCCTGAATCAATTAAACAGTTGTGCAGGTTTCTGTTATAAATCTCATAGGTCAGCAGGAAGGGTGGAGTATGAGAATTCAATCTATCTCTAATTAGAACTGAATCGGTAGCTTCAACCATACCTGGAGGAGGTTGGCCTGAATCATTAGCAGCTTTTGCACTGGGAAGGGGTGTAGAGGGAACATCATTCAATTCTTTGAGAAGTAATTTTTGCTGATGCTTTAATTTACTGAGCTCAAACATAGTTATGTTTGCTTTAGTTTTCTTCATGTCATCAACAATGTTATATTCCATTGAATCGGATACCACTAATGTTTTGGATGTTGAAGGAGAATTAGAAGTTGAAGGCTGGTTTTGGGGAACTACTACAGGCGACTTCTTTGGGGGAACTTTTTCCTTTGTTGTGGTAGCACCTGCACTCCTTTTCTTTGAAGTTGCCTGGGCAGGTTCAGAAGTACTTTTACTTCTTGTAGTAACCGGAAAGGCTTCTTCTTCATTCTCGGTATCAGAGTTAGGGAGTATAAAATCCCACATTCCGTGGCATTCAGCTACTTCTTCTTCATCATCAGTTTGTGAGGTTGTTTCCTCTTCCTCTTCTTCTTGCTCTGAATCTGCGTTAGATATGACATTCGGTGGCTTTGTTTCAGTTTTCTTATAAGTCCTAAATGGTCTTTTGTTTGAGGTTTCGGCCACCTGCTTCTTTATTTCAACCATTTCGTTAGAAAAAGTTTTCAGGACTTTTTGTAAACCCTCCATGTCGTATGGGTCTTTTGGGGTTTTCTTCTTGGAATCCTCTTTAAATGAGACTTTTTTGGCTTTTCTATCTTCCAAAGTAGCTTTCTTTTCTAGAGCATTGATGCGCTTTTCCACAGCAAGTGCTTCTCTCATGTTTTCAGCTAAGGTAGGTTTCCCAGCCCTGTCCACAAAAATGGCTATGTTGACAGGTAGGGCGGTTATATACCATTCGCTTCGAATTTGTTCACTTGGTTTGGAAGCTATAGGAATTTTATTTAGGAGTTTATTAAATCTGGCGTTAAATTCCTTTATTGGTTCCCTATGCTCTATTCTCAGATTGGAGAGGTCAATTATTAAAGTAGCTAAGGACCTATCATCTCCATATTTGGTAAGAAACTGCTCTTGGCAAGTGTTCCAACTGGTAATTGAACCAGAGGGTAAGGAAAAATACTAGGATCCTGCTGATCCTTGTAAGGTGTAAGGGAAGAGTCTTACAACAACATCTTGTTCTGTCACTCCTTTCAAGTTAACTGCTAACATAAAATTATTAATGTGTTCTTCAGCTTGGGTCCCATCATCTAGGTTAAATTTAGGTAGCCATTTTTCAGGAGCATCTGGTAGAGGATGCAATGGTGCAGGCATGTTGACTGCACCTGGCCTAGTCCATGGATCTGCCATTATAATAGCAACAGTGGTTGATACTACTGTTGGAATTCCAGATGTATGGGAAGGAATTAATGATGAGGAGTGAACAGGTTGGGATGTTGAGGCTTCTAATCCCTGGTGAACGACAATATGTAATGGGGGAGTGGATGGTTGACTTTGCAGAGGAGAAGATGCAATGGAGGACGTGGATGAAAGCTCTTCACTATCAGATCCTTCAGTAATTTTCTTCGCCTTTTTCCTTTTGGGTAAAGGGAACTCAGTGGGTTCAATACCGAGTTTTTCGCTCTGAAGTCTGGTGAGAGGATGAGTTAGATTGAACTGCGAAGTCACACTGCTTTGTGATACCTCAGATTTCTGTGGTGAAATCGAGAAGCTCTGAAGTTTATGGATTAGAGACTGGACTTCAGGTGATTCAAGACTTAATTGTTCTGGGGTATGATGGGTTTGAGCAGTGGTAGTTGATTCCCCTTCTCCTTGTTTGGATACCGGCGAACCAGTATGCAAATGGGAAGATCGAGGGGATACGGAGGGAGAATTACTCTTAGAATGGCTTATAGGTTTTGACTTATGTGCCATTCACAGTTGAGGCCCTCCTTCTAGCGCCAATTATGTTGATGCCTCGAAAATCGCTGCAACAACATAGGGGAAACCACCCAGTCGGAGCCACTATTCCAAACGGAAAAGGAGCTGTACTAAGGTCCGGACCGGGTGGTTTCCCCTATGTTGTTGCAGCGATTTTCGAGGCATCAACACCTTGTTGTATATCTCCTTCACCAAGTGTTTTAATAAAATATTATTCATATTCAAGTCTTATTCTATTGGTTTATTACATTGGATATTTCTTGTTGTTTTCTGTTTAGATCACATACAATTGTTTTCTGCAGGATTTTCATGTTTTATTATTGCAGATCTGAAGTGTAAACATCCACACATTGTTGTTATGGTCACTTGTCACTAGTGACTTAAGTGAAGTATTTTTGGTACACTTGTTAAGAATTTTCATACTAATAGGTATACAATGCTACTTGGGATAAGCACATCTCACATTTGATGCTGGTGCTAGAGACATTGAAGAAGCAACAACTGCTAGCAAATATGTGAGTTTGCACATAAATATTTAGTGTATTTAAGATAGGTGATTAGTGGATGGGAGCTCAAGATAGAACCTACCAATATGGAGACCATTATGAAGTAGTTGTTTCCAAGCAATATTTTTGAGGCTAGGATTTTCAATGGGGTAGCATAGTACCGAAGAAAATTCATAGCCCAATTTCAAAGTAGTCACACCATTCCATGCCATCACAACAAGTGGTAATATTTTCTTGTGGGGAAAGAGTCAACATAAGGTCTTTGAGGATTTGAAGAGGAAAATCATTGAAGCACTAGTTATTGCATTACCAAACTTGTATCAACCCTTCAAAGTGGTGATGGATGCAAGTGGGTATGCTATGTGATAAATATTGATTCAGGGAGAAATAAGTGTGTGCTACCATTCTAAAGTGTTTCATAGGGTGGTTATCAACTACCCTAGTTACGACAAGGGGCTATATGACCTAATACAAGTTTTCAAAAAGTGGAAACATATCTAATGTGAAAGGAGATAGTCATCCACACCAATCATCAACTGTTACAGTACTTATAAGCTTAGAACAAGTTACAATAGACCAAGAATTACAAGTGGATGGAGTTTTTACATCATTTTAATTTAATGATTAAGTACAAGAAGGGTAGTACAAACAATTTGGATGACATGCTTTCAAGGTCACCAAATAAAAAATCACATATTCTGGAACTTTGATGCAAATGGATCCTTTCACCCATGATGCATACACAGAATAATATATAGAGGACGAGGACTTAAAAGAGGTGTATCAACAACTACAAGTCTAGAGTCACATGGATGATGGTGACAACAAAATTGTTTGTCATCTCCAAAATGGGTTACTTTGTAGGCTAGATAAGTTATGTGTTCCTAAAGTTGAGTGAATTTAGCTAATTAGAAAGGCTCACACCTCCAAGGTTGTAGGGAAGATAGTTTCTAGTTTGTAAAGGTATTTGCATTGGCTCAGAATGCAAGAAGTTATAGCTAGGATGATGATAGGTTGTATGTTTTGCCTATACCAACGTGCCTAGTAATACGAAACATGATCTATACAATCCCTTACATGTAACCACTCATCCTTGGGAAATCATTTCCATGAAATATGTGGGAGATTTACCAAAAACTAATAAGGGAGATGATTACCTATTCATAGTAGTTGATAGGTTCAACAAGATGTGCATTTTCATGCCTTCTGAGAAGACCACTAGTGGGAAAGAAGTAGTAGACTTGTTCTTTGGACAAGTCTAGGTACACTTTGGGATACTAAGGAGCATCATTTCAAACATTAAAACTAGATTTCTTCATGCATTTTGGACTCCATTGTGGGATATTATGGACACAAAGTTGAAGATATCTACAACATTCCATCCACAAATAGATGTGAAAACAAAAGTATTTAATAAAATTTTGGTGCAGATTTTGACGGGTTACAATCAGAAGCATCTGAAGGTTTGGGATGAAAATATGGTATATATACAACAATATTATAACATAAAAATACAAACTTCTACTGTCAAGTCCCCATTTGAAACTTTTTTTGGATATTTTCCTTCACCTTTGGATATTGCATATGGATAACAATGAGGAGAGAGGGAGGATATCATAGGGAATGCTTGAAGGGTTGAGAAATGCGTTGAGAATATTAGGTAGATCCATATATAAGTACATGAGAAACTAAAGAAGTCACAGGAAAAGTACAAGGCCAAGCATGATCAATACATAATAAATAAGTTATTTAGAGAGGGAGACTAAGTCTGGTTATAGTTGAACAAGGGGAGGCTACAAATGCCACATACGAAAATCAAGGCTCTGTGATACGATACTTTCAATATACTAGAAAAAGTGGGAGATAATTTCTAGAGACTTAATTCTACCCCCATACATGAGCATTCACACAATGGTGAATATGGAAAATATAGAACTCTATGAGCCATCCATGATGGATCAGGAAGAGGAGAAGGTACTACCTTCCATAGAGGACTAGCTCCAAATGCCCAGGAAAACTTAATAGAGGATATAATTTTCTAGAACTATAAGTTATGGGTAGCATCACCTTTGGTAGATTTGATTAAAATGGAAAATTACATGCAAGGCTAAAAGGTACTCCAAGAAGGTAGAGGGAAAATTTCCTCACCTCATTTTGTAAAATATTTTTGAGACAAAAGACTCCAAAAATGGGGAAGTGTGATATAGATGGGTTCACTATATAATTTTTCATCCATGTAAATGCATTTAGAGTGGAAAAATTAAAGGAATCAACTTCTAAGAGCATTTTTAGTGGCAAGACCCAGTTTCAAGAATTAGGGTCTGAAATAGGCCTTAAACGAATTTTTTGTGGGTAAAAAAAATTCCACCTAAGTGCTTCACCCTATGATCATATTCCAGATATAGAGACATTTCCAATGATCCAATAAAGACATCAATATTAGTTGAAATGGAAAACTTATGCCTCCTAAAAGTTTACCTATTATGATTAACCACGATAATTAGAGAGGAAGTCGGGTCAACCTCGGTTACTTAAGGGTATGGGCTAGCAACATGGGGAGTATGAAGAATGCTCTATAAATTTGAATTATAAATGATGTTTAAGATCCAATGGCTAAAATTTAACCCCTAGTTGGCTATTGGGTTGTGTTATATCTGAGCCTCTAGGAGGAAAAGGGGTTTCATTCTATTGGAGGGCATTTTGTTCCATAGTAGAGAAGAGTAGCTAAGAGTGGATATAGAGAGATAACATAAAAGGGAGGGTTTATGTTCCATATCATCCCATAGGCCACAAGTCACAAGAAACTCCATAGGGAGTCCCTTCTCCTTTGTATTTTAATGAATTGCATTTCTAACAAAAGAGAGCATAACAACCTCACGTTCCAGATGGGTTTTCTCCTAAAAGGGTTACCTAGATCATATCTTGGTGTTCATTCTAATTGGTATGTGTTTGTACTTAATTTCTCTCTATCTTTCACATTTTTTATCTATTGCATGCATAAACCAAAAAATGAAAATTAATAAATCTAGAAATCTAAGGGAAATTAACCCTCATAGTATAGATTTAAAAATTCAGTCGATTCTTATCTGATTTGATCTTCTTCTTTTCAATCCATCACATTGAATTTTTTGTGCAATGTTTTGAACCATTAATTGTGGTTCATATTTAGGCCAAATTAATTATGAGCCACACTTTGATGATTTGAAACATCACACAAAAAAATTGATGTGATAGATCTAGAATAAGAAGATCAAAGAAATTCAAATCACATAAGCCTCAATTTTATTAAATTTGTTGTGACAAACTATCTAGTGGAATATACACAACATTTTACAAAACTCATTAGGAATAGTAAAACATAAATAATGTTTTTCCTTTAAGGGGGATGGGATTTAACACCCCATTTTTTAATTATTAATATTTTTATTTTTATTATTATGACTTTTAAATGCTAGAAATGACCAACAAGAATATCCTAATAAAATTTATTATATATAGTTCATTTTATTTTAATATACTACCAAGACCTAAAGAAGATGGAACACTTTACCTAATCTTGGAAGAGATAGCCATGTGTTTTCTAGGTTCATTTTTTATTAAGTATGGGGAGAAATAGGAAGGGGAGGTGCCAAGAGACTATTGAGAAGAGAAGGGATTTCTTGTGTTGTGAAAGAAAAGTATGTAAACTATGTGACTATTATTCTAGCCCTATCTCAATGGTTTCAAAGACAATAGCCTGATTTTTGTGAGTGAAGAAGGGTTGCCTTTATATGTGTACCTTGTACTTGACCTTTGATGACTGAGTGAGGTTACATCTTTTGGCATCGAGTTTTAGCTCGAGGGTGGAAAACTATAATAAATTCACAATTAATTTGAGCCTATGGATGGGTAAAGAGTGGCTCTCCCTTATTTAGGTTTAGTAAAATATTAAAATCTAGTCAAATAAGTGTATTAATCTTTCTTGAACGAAATATCAATATATTTTCATATCTATTCAAGTTTTATGGATGATGCAGATGGCTTTCTATTTCTATATGCTTACCTATTGAATCCACATTTTATCATGTGATATATTTTAGTTCCTATTCTCTTAATGAAAATGAATGATTAAGCACAATCCTCATAGAGTTGTTAACGACTTCCCTAGCCCTTATGTATGACTACAATAGGCCTTTTCGGCTAGAAAGTTGTTATGGTTGAAGAGAGAGGGGATGTTATCCCCTTAGTCTATTGGAAAACCATGGTGGTTGAATGATTGTGAAATAATCTTGGTGAATTACAACCCTAGGAGATAGGTTTGTTATAGACAAACAAGATAAGCCTTGATTTCAGAGTGAAGAAATTAGAGGAAGGATCCTTCATAGAGAATTTGATGAGATGTGTTAGAAAGTGCATGTAATAACTTATGGATGGATAAAATTCTAATGAAAGGAGTATTTGTGCCTCAAATCCTTGAGGTATTTGAATTGAATAAAGAGAGGAATTTTATCCTGGTTAATAAATTTGTGGATTTGGCCATTAGGTTTCCATTTCACTTCATTTGAGAAGATACCTGGTGGATGGAAGTGATTGGAATCTATAATCAAGATGATGAGAAATTTCACACTTCTTAGAAGGTTTTAGGAAAGTGTTTTCGTTATTAGAGTTGGTTTTAGTCCATTAAAGTAGGCTTGAAATGCCTTCAGGAGCATGGAACCCTTAGAATTTGGAGATTGAAGTTTTGGCCTTGGAGTTTTATCCCTAGCCGATAGTGATATGGGATGATTGCAATTGTGACCATGGGCCTCACCAAAAAGGAGCTAAAGGGGTGGATGTATGATGAGGAGTATATGTTCCAATTATACCAGCTATCTTGATAACCAGATATTTGAATTCACCATGGAAGTGCTAGCAAGAGAATTGGGATGTTCTAGATATCAGGATATCTGGACATCTAGAAATTTTGTTGCACGTATTAGTAAGACTTTTATCATGTTCGAGATAACTAGATATTTGTATATCTAGGAATCCAAAATTTTATTTAATGGAATCTAAAAGAAACAATTGGATGTTGAATGGCTCAAATTGGTGGAACCCTGAGTGATCGAACCTGACTCAAAATAACCTTGATGGTAGGGATACATATCCAGGATTTAGAAAAAAATTGAGAAATCATGAGATCCAAAACTATAAAAAAAATCAAAATTCCCTTTTTAGTTTTTTAGAATGTCAGATGTTCTGAAGATCCAGAAGTTTAAATATCTAAAGGAGTAGAAGTTTCACATATGTTGAAGTGGCATGTTACTAACATGGATCATAGGTGAAGTATTGATAAGGTGGAGGCCTAGGTGGTAGTCATTATGGAGGTGATGTGGAATTAGCATATTTTTTAGATCCAAAAATCCATATTTTGTTGGAAACAGTGTTGTTTGGTTGGCATTGATGTCAACCTTCAGATTTCATGCCTTAGATTGTGGTAGATGTGTTTGGCTTGATTGTTGGCGAATCATAGTTGCAGGTGATTGGCTAATGTTGCAAATGGTTAGATTTGTGCTACAAATATTTTACGGTTTACTCACATAAGTATTGTTGCATTGATTATAGATCTAGGAGCAAGAAGACAAAGTTTTAATGATTAACAAAAATTGTCATTGACTTTCCATTCTCACAGAGCGACACTAGCTTAACTACATTGTCTTCCTTCCTCCTTACTGTGGCACACACCTCTGGCTTGTTGTGCTGTGTACGCAACACTGCCTGTAGGATGAGAAAGGAAAACCACAGGAAACTACAAGGTGTTTTTCTCGTGGTATTTGGTGTGAGTGCTTACATGTTGATCGAGTCTTATTTGATATGGACATCAAGAGAAGTGGAAGATAATTAGTGTGCTGATTTGGTACAATTTGATGGCCTAGAAAAAATTAGCATAAATATTTTGTTCTTTGGTTGGAAATCAGTTTAGTTGTTATGCATAATGAAGTTGATAATATACCTGTAGAAATTATTAGGAGTTAGTGAGGCAAATATTTATTACATCATTGTAGACACTATGTATCATGAACATGCCTTGTATTACAATACAACTGATGTTTGTGATGTGTGACCAAATGAGGGTTTGTCTGTTGTTATTATGATGTAGATATAATGTTGTTGATTGTGTTGATTACAGGAAGGTTGTTGTTGAATTGTTATCTCATAAGAGGACCCAATTTGAAAATGGATTAAAGCATGGTCCATTGTGTTTGAGACGTTTGGAGCCTTCAAAAAGTGGTGGATTGCTACATAGGGAGTTTGGGCTTCCTTGTTGGTGGTGGCCGACAAAATTAATTGAGTAGCGTATGGCCTTTGGCAAGTTGGGGCTTTCTAAATGGGAACTTGGGGTTTCCTAGCTGGTAGTGGCCAACAAATTGCTGTAGGGGTGGTGGCTCCTTGTTGGTAGTTTCCAATAGAACTTATATTAAGGAGTAGTGGCTCCTATCTAGTTGGTTATAGCATATGAATGTAAAAGAAATTTGAAGATTAATAAGAAGAAGACAAGCAAAGCATCATTACATTTTTTTCCTCCCCTTGAGGGTTTCCACCTAAAATATACGGTGTTCATTTGTGTTACCTGTTATGTTGTGTTTTGAACTTGCATGCATGATTAGATTTGTTGTTCATGTATTATGTTACTCATTGTTTAAGTGTTTAATTGATTGATTAATTTTTTGAGAAAAATATGGTTAGAATTATTTGAATCAACATTATATTGATTCACACCCCCTCTCAGTATAACTAAGTTTCCAATAATTCTTGTCAGAGTGGGTGCCTTCTGTTGCAACTTAATCTTTGGAAGGTAGATTTGCGAGAATCATGTATTATCTAAGTGCTCCACTTCTTATTCTTGCAATCTTTTGAGAATGGAGAGATAAGGTAAAATCCCAATTATTTGTGCTTGGACCTGAAGTTTGGAAAGTAGTGATAAATGGTTATGGTGAAGAACCCCCTTCAAAACAAGCTCACCAATGGAATGCTTAGGTCAAATGTGAAATTTAGGACAATCTTCATAATCTGGATCTTGAGAAATTCATGGATCTCAAGTCCACAAAGGAGATTTGGGAAATATTGTAGGCCCTGAATGAAGAAGAAACTAGTAGCAATGGTGGAGAAAACGAGAAGATAAGGGAAATAAGAAGGATAAAAAGGCCCCTTGAAATGAAAGTGATCAACCAAATGAGATCTTCTCTCCCAATATCAAAGTAGTTGACTGTCAAGAGGAGAGATAAGTTGACGATCACGCTAAGCTTAGCTCAACATTGGCTGAAATAGAAGAGCTCTTAACTAAAAATAGAGATCTAAAGAAGTTCCTTCAAATACTTGAAGAAATAGAGCATAATTTTAAAGAAGAAATTTCTAACATGAAAACCCAGATAGAAGTTGGAAGGAGAGTTGAAGAGGGGATGAGGAAACAATATGAAGAAGGAAAAAAAATGTGAAGAACTAGAAACTGAGACAATTTCTACTAGAAGCAAGTTAGAAAATAACATATGTAGTTTGGAGGCAGCTATAGTGAAACCAAAAAATCAAGGAAAAAAACAAAAGAAAAGAAGTGCAAAGTTTTCATCAAGACTCTTTCCTCCTCAAGATCGAAGAAATCAAAGGCAAAAGTTTTCAAGTATACAAATTATTTTCATGGCTTTTGTTATTCATTCAATACTTTTGGCCATAAGTCTTATGCTTGTAAATATTATGCAAAAATTAATTTATATGAATTATTCGGATATAATAGGTCATTTGTGAATAGATGTGAAATAAGGCACGAGTCCTTTCCTCCCTTTCTTGGTAACATAAAATGTTATAAATGTGACAATTATGGCTATGAGGCACAATATTTCAAGTATGGAATGTCTAGTTCTCACCTTCAATTTAAGAAACCAAAAGAGGCAACTCGATTCATGAAGGAAAGGAAAGAAAAGAAGAAATATCATTATTTGGTTACACTCAATGTGGTGTGTCAAAGAAGTTTTCCAAGAAAATGTAGGAGAATATGAAGAAAAGAGGAGAAAAAAGAAAGCCCTAGAAGATCACCAAAGGATATTGAAGAAGCACATCTTGTATCTAATTTTTCAGCCAATAGCATGCATGAAGAAAATATACTCAGGGGGAGCATATTTCTGATTTCTATTCAGTAGAATTTGGCTTCTAGAGAAACAAAATGAGTTAAATGCAACTTGAAAAATAAATTGTGTATCTAATTGTTTCAAGGCTATATAATAATTTGAAGTTTTGGGAGAAAATTGCATGGGCTCAAGGGGAGCCACTTAAATAATTGAGATGCTTGGTAAGACTAATTGCTAGGAATTTATATTATTGTTGATAAAGTCATTGTTGATTCACTTTCTGGTAAAGTTTAGATATGGTATGTTTTCATCCCCTATTTTATGAAGACTGTATAGATGTTGTGTGGACTGATGTTATTGCGTGTACTGGAATGCAATATTATGCCTGTAATCAATTTGGTATGCATGGTTCCTTCATATTTTCACTGGAACGAATGAATAAGTGTGTCCTTCTCTAATATTTGTTTCAATGCTTCATATATGCAAGTGGAATGAGTTTAATGGTTTGATTAATTGCATCATGAGTGGGAATGATACTTGGTCGAGGACTACTTGCTCCACAAGTTTGTGATTGATTTGGTCCCTAGCATTTTGATTTTATCAATCCATTAAATTCAAAATCTAGTTAGATTGTTGGTCGACTTGTGCACTAGGAATAGAGATAATGAATAGTGTGAATTTATATCCCACTATTGTGTATGAATTGAAAATGTCCATGGATTGATTTTGATTATTAATGTTGATCAATTCGATTAAATACTTACTATGTCAAGGTTTGGAAAATATTGATAAGAAGTGCACATTCGGGTCAGATGTTTTAATGTATTGAATTGGTCCAAAGGAGTAAACACATTAAAATTATAGGTGATTTATCTGATCCAAGAGCTTGAGGGTTGATCTGGTCAATGAAAGGTAATGGGTTGAAATTAATAATTGAATGGTTAGTGGATCATTTTGGTCATTGTGTTGATATAGTCATAGTTGAACATTTGATTTGGTCCATGGTCATGGAATGCATGGATGCAACTACATTATTGAGTAAGTGTGAATGCATTTTAAATTGGAATTTTGTTGGAACATTTTAAGTTTTTCTTTAGCTACAAAAGAGTATGGAACTAGTGTGAGGAGATTTGAAGTATGTGTGTAGAAGAAAGTTACAGTGCATACCCCCTATAGATTGCGATTTAGTAGAAAAATGTGTGTACCTACAAATGAATGATATCATGTGTTGTGCGACGTGTTGAGAAGATGTACACATGAACTAAAGCATTTTGTGAATGGTCGATTCAATGATTTGATCATCTTGTTGTGCAAGTATTATAGTGTGATTAGTATGAAGGGAGTGTGTGACATTTTAGATCGTGGATTGAATGAGTAATAGAATTAAAATATACCTATGTGCATTTACTTGTTTTGACATGAGTATGTTGTGTAATCAGATGGTGTGTGATTAGAGAAAAAGTCATATATCATTGGTAGTATGAGTTTATAATGCAGGATTTGTTATTTGTGTTCATAGAAATTGATCCACCATGCATAGGAGGCTACAAGAACATACAGATGTTATCGCAGTATGAATAGATAAAGGGCTATGCAACTAGTGGCCAACTAATTAATTTGAGTATGGAAGAGTCGTGTTGTGAATCTGTAGTAGGTCTTGGAAACTTGAAAAGTAGTGCAAGTGTGGTTGGTTGCATTGCATTTATAATTTCTAGTGGTGTTGATATAAGAATTACATTGTTGTAGTAGATCGATCATGAGTTGAATATCAAGGTGATGCCCCAGCGTTGCACTTGGTGTGAAAATCAAATGGACCAAAATCATAATCCATGTAGTAATGGTGTGTTCCCCTGAGTGTGAAATCAGAGAGTCAATGGAAAGATGTACAAACCTGTGTGACATGCACAAATTAGTAGCAAAGACACTTGCTGGAGAGTATTATTGATATTGGGACATAAAATTTCTGACAATTTCCTTTCATGTAATTGAAGATGATATGCATGAGTTTTATATTTTCATTCATATTTTATGTACGTTATTGTTTAATGTCTTGTTTTGCAGAGTGTAGTCATTATGGTAGCATTTTCCTATATTTTTGTTGAAGTGAAAGTCATATAAAGCTGAATTTCAACCATTTGAGCTTAGAGTGTTTGGTTAATACGATTTTTTATGTCCAGTGTAAGCTTAGAGAATATGTGTGGATATTATACTCGTGGGAGTTTTTATGCTACTACCATAAATTTGTATTGATGCCAAAGCCTTGTAAAGAGATGTTTTATGTACTCATTCGAGTCAAGGTTGGGATTGTTGTTAGGGATTTGGAGCGTTGAGAGTGTTATTGGTTTCTACTGGAGTTTGTTGTGAATAGTGAGTCTATATGTTGCTTGTATGTATTTTCATAACAAAGTATGGAGGATGTGTGTGTCCAAATATGAGCATAGAGAGATTGTTTGTTGAGTTGAGCTAGGGTTTGGTATATTTTTTTTTAGAGTGAGAGAGAAGTTTTGATGTGTTTCTAAAAGTATGTGGCTAAGGTTTGATCCCATTGGTATAGTAAGAAGTTTTTGCTTAGAGATGGATAGATTTGTATTGTTTCCAAGGCTATGCCATCTTGAGTTGTTATCTTATTTTTAAAGAATATTTGAGTTATTATGTGTCTAGGGAGAGTATATCGATTATCTCTAGCAGCTGTGATATTAATGCAAAATTATTGTCATCGTTGACATTAATGTCATGTTATTCAGCCATAGCCCTTTTCCATTGATGTCAAAGTGGGGGAAGTGTGAGGAGATTGGTTTTTAGAGGCCAGTTTCACATGGAAGGATCAACCGAGGTTGCCAACAATGCTAAAGAGGGAGATTGTTGGCAAAAATTTTGTTTGGTTGGCATTGATGTCAATCTTCATATGTCATGCCTTAGATTGTGGAATATGTGTTTGCCTTGATTTTTGGTGAATCATGGTTGCAGGTGATTGGATAATGCTTCACATGGTTAGATTGGTGCTACAAATATTTTATTGATTTCTTGCAGAAGTATTGTTGCATTGATTGTAGATCTAGGAGCAAGAAGACAAAGTTTTGATGATTAAATTTTTTTTCCATTAGCTTATCATTCTCACATAGTGGCACTATCTTAAATACGTTGTCTTCCTTCCGCTTGACCATAACACTCACCTTTGGCTTGTTGTTTTGTGTCCACAATAGTACCTGTAGAATGAGAAAGGAAAACAAGAAATTACGAGGGGGTTTTCTAATGGAATTTGGTGTGAGTGCTTACATGTTGATCAAATATTATTTGATATGGTCATCAAGAGAAGTGGAAAGTAATTAGTGTGCCGATTTGGTCCAATTTGATGAGGAAAAAATTAGCATAAATATGTTATGCCTTGGTTGGAAATAATTTTAGATGTTGTGCACAAGGAAGTTGATAATATACCTACAGAAATAATCATGATTTAGTATTGCAGAGATTTAGTACATCATTGTAGATGCTAGGTATCATGAGCTTGCCTTATATTACACTACAACTGATGTTTGTGATGTATTACTAAGGGTTTGTAGTGTTTTTGTTATGATGGAGATATATTGTTGTTGATTATGTTGATTGTAGGAAGTTTGTTTTTGAATATTATTGTAGAAGAGGACCCAGTTTGAAAATGGGTAAAAGTGTGGTCCATTGTGTTTGAGAAGGTTGGGGCCTTCGACAAGCAGTGGCTTACTAGATAGGGAGATGGGGCTTCCTTGTTGGTGGTGGCCAGCAAAATTATTTGATGAGGTTGTGGCCTTTAGTAAGTTGGGGCTTCCTAGCTGGTAGTGACCAAAACTTTGTTGTAGGGGTGGTGGCTCCTTGTTGGTAGTGGCCAACAGAAATTACATTGAGGAGAAGTGGCTCCTAGCTAGTTAGGGCTAGCATATGAATGTAAAATAAATTTGAATATTAATAATAAGAAGGCAAACACAGAAATAGTATGGTTTTTTTCTCCCCTTGAGGGTTTCCACCTAAAATATATGGTGTTCATTTGTGTTACTTATTATGTTGTGTTTTCAAATTGCACACATGACTAGATTTATTATTCATGTACTATGCTATTAGTTGTTTAAGTGTTTAACTGATTGATCAATTTTTTGAGAAAAAATGGTTATAATAGTTAGAATCAATGTTATACTGATTCACCCCCCATCTCAATATAACTAAGTTTCCAACATATTTTTGTTAAATGGGATTTTTTTTTTCCCTTTTTTTTTTCTTTTTGGATGATAAATGATCTGAATATATGGAAGGTTAACCTTGTAATTGATAATGAATCTAGAAATCTAAATATTTGTTTAACAACATTTATAGAAACATATATGTGTGTTTGACCAAGTTGAATGAGCACATTTTCTTAGATCTTCATGCATCCGAAGAAGTCAATAATCTAGGAATCTGTAAGAAAGGAGAATAGCTAGAGTGAAGGGAATTAAAATCCCCAATCCATATATGATTGGGAAAGACAAGGTGTTTGGCTTGCATACATGGCCCAATGTGATCACGGTACATAGACATTATGAATGTTGACATGGCATAAAGGCACATCTTCCGAGGAGCATAACCTTATATCTATAGCTTGGATTATGATGAAATTTATATCATTGGGAAGTTCTCAATGAGAAAAAGACAATGGTGGCTTAAAAAAAACACGGGGGCTTCATTGGGGGAGCAATACCATACCATGTGCATTCATATTGGGGATATATATTGAGGAAAAAACGATATCACATATTGAGCATATAATAGGGAGTAAAGGTTTTTTATATTGGTAGGTATAAAAAATGGAGCTCAAAGTTAATGAAAAAATATAAAGGGGTGTAAAAAATGTTAATGAAAAAATGGGTACCTACAATATTTAGTGAAAGTAGGGTTTTTTTAATTGGGAAGGCATATTCATATTGGTAGGGGGTTATATAATGTAGTTTTTAGAGGTATTTTCTTATATGTAGTCAAATTAAGGGTTTTGTTTGGTATGCCACAAACACACATGATATGTCATAGGTTCATTGAGTGAAGCTCCCATGAAAAAAATTTTTTTGATATGTTTAGAGGAAGAGTGAATTTGATAACTCCAATTCCATAAGGTGACCAAGGAGGTTGGGATATACATCATGTACCTCAAAAAGGCCTCAAGGAGACTAGGTCTATTACAAAGTGATATAAGAGGTAACTTTTAACACTCAGACTAAATAGGCTTAGGAGAGAGTGAGGATTGTTCTTTTATTATTGTTCAAATATTTAGTTACGTGTAATTTGTAATGTTAAATATAGGCTTATCTATTGATAGTGAATTTGAGTGTGACTTGTAGGAAGGGAAGAGCCTAAATTCCAAGTTGTTATATGCCACTAAATGAATTGTCAAAATATATGAATTAAGTGATTTTTTTTTTCTAATAAGATAACAATAGAATTTTGTTTCAACACATAAAAGAAAAAGTGATGAAAGCAATTTTAGTAGAATGGTGCAGTATAGCATGGAGGAAACCTTACATATTTGGGATGAAGAATTTGATGAGAGAATAATTGTTGAAACTCCTCTAGATTTGGTAGAAATAATGAGAAGTCTACATGTTGGATTGGCGAGTTATAAATTTGATAATGAGAGGCTTATTTGAGCCAAAGAGAAGTAGACTTAGCTAAATGCAATGGTCTTGCGAAGTCTATCAGACATGGAAAGGAGGCTACAACATAAACCATCTACTAGTAATATAGATAAGAATTAGCCAAGGAAGGTGCTAAACCCATTAGAAATTCAAAACATAAGAAAACTACTAACACGACATCCAAAATATCTTCAAGTAAGAGACAAAGGAGTACTAAGAACAACACAACCAACAATAGGTCCTTAGTAAATACCTCAAAAAAAATTTGTCCAACGATTTGACAAGTCCATATTTTCATAAGAAGAGAAAGAAAAAGGAATTCAAGGAGTTACCTACGTAAGGAATTCAAAAAGGAAAAAACCACCTACTTTTGATGGAAAGATAAAGAAAGGTGAGGATGTAGAGGCATGACTTCTAGGAATAAGAAGTATTTTGAGGTGCACAATTACTCTAGAAAATAAAATCTAGAGTATCCACATTTAACTTGAATGGGAGGGATTCCATTTTATGGGAATACCTTAAGAATTTGAAGGGAATACATTACATAATGCTTATGTTGAAATAATTTGAGAATTATTTTTGGGAGAAATATCTATTAGAAAGGTATTATGTGCAAAAAATTAGAGAATTTCATGCACACAAATTGGGAGAACTCACTATGGACGACACTGCAAATAAATTTATAGAGTTGTTCATAAGTGTGCTATACATTAAGGATGAGATGGTGAAGATACAACACTTTCTTAGTGTGCTACCACAACCATATCAAGCTTGAATTGAGTTTGATACACCCAAGGCACTCAATGAAACCATAAAAAAATGCTAAACACCATTAGGAGCAGTCAAGGAAAATGATGGAATCGCGTAAAGGATGGAAGAAGAAGGATAAATATGGGTTCAAGAAGAAAGGATTCGAGTCATCATGATACAAGCATCCAAGAAAGAATTTCAAATCTAATTTCCAAACAAAAAATGAATACCAACAGAATTGTTCCACTTAAGGTGGGAGTAAGCCAATTGGACTAGTGAAGGAAGGGATCTAGAACAATTGAAAAAAGTATGACTAAAATGTTGGTGGTGTAGGGAGGAGCACCTGTTTATTCTTCAAGTACAATAGATACAAGAACTAATTTATTAAATTGATAATTACTTCCTATAGATATTATCTTTAACATTTCTAATTAATCATTAAGCAATTATAATTTAGAAATTTAACCATAAAAAGTAGTAGGACAAATAGATCACAATAAGATAATGATGCACAAAGACAACACAAGATTTACCCTCAAAAAACTCACTTGGGGGAAAAACCCAACAACCTTTTCCTTAAAGAGATTATTCAATTCAATAATAGATACATATAATCATTAACCATAAAGTCAAACTAATAATCAAAACAATCCAGGTCAAACATAGTCAAGTTGTCTACAAGCTATGTCAAATTGTCGCTAAAGAGGTTCAATCCACCCTTTGATCAGATAGGTCAAATTTTAGCCTCTTATGTCACCATAAAAAACTCAGTTTACTTCCCAACAAACTAATTAGAAGAAATTTGGTCTTGATCCACACATGCATAGTCAAGGTGTAGTCAAAGAAAAGATAAATGGCATACGTGAGAGATCAAACAAAAGGAGATAGCGTTTGATCAACTTGCTAGATAAAATTCGACCTTCTTATCTTGTTTCTTATTCACTTGGATGATCAAATGTTCTTCTTCTTTTTGTGTGATCTGAAATGTGCCAAGAGGAGGAAGTTAAATTATTTTATATAGCGATCCAGGGAGGTCGAATAAATGTGACAAGGGGTAGGCCCACTTGGAGGGCTGACTTGACCTTCTTGGAGCCAAAAATTCAAATTTCACAAATTCATATTTTTCTCTTTTGAAGCCAACATGAATAACATGTTTCGAATTTATTATTACGTATACTTGAAGGGATAAAAACATTAATTATGAAGACCGAACATAGCTACAAAACTCAACACTCCCTCTTAGCTAGGAGGTATTCATAATGACTATCCAAATGTTCTCTTGTTGAAAAATATCTCTAAAAAAGGTTGAAACAACTCATCATTTATCATTAGCATTAGCATCATCTGATTACCATAATCCTATTTAGCAAATCTGACCCATGGTAGATCTAAAATATCCACTAGTCACCATAATTTTGATCAACATCTCTGACCCATGGTACTAGTCTATCCCTGACCCATGGTATATAGACTAGTCCAAATTCACCATAATCCTGGTTAAGATCTTTGAACCATGGTGAAATCCTAGGGACATACTCAATTCATTTGAGTAATTATTGTCCTAATCCCAAAGGCCTCACTCACTTGATTAATTCTAGGCCTGAAGCTAAATGTTCTCACTCAAACTATTTGTAGAGTAATTATGAGCTTGATGCTTGAAGGAACCCACTCAACCCTATGGTTGAGTATTCTAGGCATCTATACACTCTAGACCATTCTCCCTAATCCTGATCAACCTACTTGACCCAGGGAGAATGACTTTCCCTCTCTAGATCATTCTTCCCAATCTTAGTAAACATATCTAACCCAGGGAGAATGATTGTCCCTGATGCTACCACATCAACATTCTTGCTCATTGAGAGATATATTCTCAACAACTCCAAGCTTATCCCTGAAATATACAAACTTTTATCTAGATAGAGGCCTTGTGAGGATGCCAACTATCTACTCATCCTCATTGCTCTTTTTGTGTTATGTCACAAATATAGATCTCAATGTGCTTCAACCTCTCATTATGCTCATTATGTGCACCTGATAAAACAATCATGTAAGTAGTTTTTGAAGCCATACTGCCAATCAAGTTGCAATATACTCAATTTTTAGTAGTGTTGTCAGCTTATTTTTTTAATAGCAGGTCCAAGTTGAATCATAGTCCTGATGTGATATTCTACGCTCTATGCCCAATTTGGATCTATATATATTCTGACAGTTGTACATCATCATCTAAATCCATAACTGTATTATGTTGGTACCTCAACACATGTTGAGTCACATGCCTAAGGTTAACCATAAAAATTACTAGATCCATTACGCGTTGCTCCCTCTGCTACCACTACTTTCCATTCATTAAAGCATATCTACTATCTAGCATGGTCCACATAGAGAAGGATCTTGAAAGTATACTTCCTTTGATCAAGGAAGTAATGCATAAAATTTGAATTCTCTAATTTAAACTCAGAGGTCTAAAGTTGAAAAAAGACTTAATTGATCCCTCTATCACATGAGTCCTTCTACTCCCATCAGTCAATATTTTCATATATCCATACCATGCCTGACGTTCGTACAATACTTTCATGAATTTTCCCCTCATGTACCTGAAGTAGCTCTATGTACACTTATTCATTGAGGAAAATGGTCTTTACCTTCATCTAATGTAACCTACAACATAAACCATAGTGATAATAATTTAAAAATAAGTATACCTGTCAATTGGATCAAATGTCTCCTCATACTCTTCTCCCTCTTACTAGGAGAATCTGCATATTTTATCCTTCAAACTTGTTGGTTTGTCTTCTCCCTCTGAATTAGATACAATGATAAATATCAACACAAATTTCTTTCAATGCAAGTTACTGATTTTGGGAGAGTCCTCTTGTTACAAGATTTGATTCATTCTTCCACTACATCCATCTACTTCTAGATCATTGGAATCCTTCATGATGTACCCGCAATCCTCACCAGGAGGTCATGGAAGAACAATTATAAATCATCAAAAGAAACAATGACAAGAGGCTACAATAATAATCAAGGAAGAGAGCTATAAAGTACTTATCTTTGAGGATTGAAGAGAATTTTTGTTAGCTTCCACTCGATCCTTTCCTTCTTGTAGAAATCGTGAATCTACAAATTATTCATCTTCACCAGCCATTAAGGCACGAGTTTTCTTTTCCTTTATTACATGAGTTAGGGTTTCTTCATTCAACAGAATCACCAACTTTCAATACTTTGAATCTAGATCTAGGTTTTTGTCCACAAACCCTAGGGCTTTCTTAATCATATCCTTCAAGATTTACCTAGGGTCACAAACCCTGGGACTATCAAATCTTCCAAGAAGTTCTCATAGCACAAGTTTTATGTTTTCTTTTCTTGGTTCCCTATGTTTATGGGGCCACTTTGATCATGTCTTGAATACTTGAAGGAAACAAAATTTCATATACTTTCTCTAGTAGCAATTAGAATCCAACAATGGTCACTCTAATACTAACAAAATGTCTCAACCAATATTATAGTACATTGCAAGGCATATTTTGCATACTTGAAAAGAACTCTTACTTACTCATACAATATATTTCTAGACAGGTGGAATTAACATCTTTAGATTCATATAACTTTGGAAGCAATACTCACATATCATGCAGTGGAATGTACATGTCTAAAAATTTAATCCAACTCATCTTTAGGATGCCGAATGCTCTCTACACAAGTGTATGGAACGTATTTGGTTCATCCTAATCATTATTTCTTATCAAACTTTGAACCATATTTAGCATATGTGATGAATTCATTACTTCTCAGGATGACTTATGTGTTCATTCACTAGTAGAGACCCATATTCAAAACCCTTATTTCAAACATATTCTTTAGGTCTTCAAATTGTTATGTGAATTTTTTTTTGTAGACAATATAGATGGGAAAATTCATCCAAACCATAAGAGTATATCAATGTGTCATGTAGTCCCATTCCTATACATGATGAAGTTCTCAATTATTAGCCAAACAAAGAATACTTCATCTTCCTCAAAATATAGAAACAAGATGTTTCAATATCATTTTGTAGAAGCTTTTCAAGAGAAATTGAGGCAATTATTTTTCAATTGGTGATACTTGAGATGTTCCTTTACAGATAATTTAAGCATTCCATCATGTAGATATGTGTTGGTATTTCAGATCATGTCACATGTTTTTCTTGAATTATCTAAATTGTAACCTATCTCAAGAGTTTTGATTGCTATCTCAAGAGTTTTGATTCCATATCAATTATAGGTTTGTGCTTGAATTGATGTAAGTACAAAAAGGTTCAAAAAACTCATTCTTTCTTCCAACCAGTTAGATCAATGGTGAGTGCATACCCATCTATTGTGACGGAGTGACCTTATAACACCTTCCAAATACTACATATAACCATTCACTAGCAAGCTTAATGCTTTGTTATTTATACAGTTTGTAGTCAGAGTAGAATGTGATGCATGGAAACTTGATCTTCCCTAGTATTAGAATGGAATGTGATACTTTCAAATTTAATCCACACAAATTATAAACACAGAGTAAAAACTGATTAATTAAATCCTCATTGTCATTATCTTTAGGTCGTGTTATTTGTATTTCAGTGAATGACTAGTTCATATTAGAGCATGACATATATGCCATACTTTCTTGTACATGACTTAACATTTCTTCGGTCAAGTAAATGTTGTTGAGATTTTGTTTCTAAGAGACTAATGGGGAACTCTTCCTCTTCTAATGGATGCTTAGATGATTAATATTGAAATCCTTTTTCTTGATCACTGACATACTACAAGGAGGGTGATGATGAACTCCTCCTTGCTCCTCGATTAGAAATTACTCAAGCATATCTTTATCCTCAAAGTCATTTGGTCTTTCATATTTTTAGTTATTTTGTTGAGGATTATTAACATTAATAATGGCTGTTGTTGAGGAAAAATATTTTCTTTTCCTTTTTCTATGACATTTCTTTTTAGTACACTCTTTTTTGTAGTGACCATACTTGAGACAATGGTAACATTGAAAATATTTTTCCCTATGATTCAGGATGGGAGCAATATTTCTTCTTGAATTTATTTCCTAGAGATTATGAGACTTTCCTTTTCTTTTATCATTGACTAATAACCCTATCAAAGTGTCATATGTTTGTTTTGAAGTATGCAATTCTTCAACCAATGGAATCAACTGGTCTTTGATAGATTTGAAAATAATCCTTTTGGCCATGGATTCCATTTTCTTTTGTTAGACCATTTCTTCATCATTTTGAGGTTCAATAACTTTTCCTTTCACATAATTCATAACATTATTTTCTTCAAAGATGAGCTCTATTCTAGTTTTCTAAGATTTAAGATTTATTGCACCTTCCAACTCATGTTCATACTTGAAATAAGAAGCCATTTGGTCAAATATATTATCACAAATATGATTGTAGGGAGAATGTCCATAATTAGTGATCTCAATTATCCAATCAAAGCTCTAACATCATGTTGCTTTTTCAAGTGCAATAGATACAAGCACTAATTTCTGAAACTTATAATTACTTCCAATGATATAGAGATTATATTTAACACTTCCAATTAATCATTAAGCAATTATACTTAAAAATAGTAGGACATAGAGATCACAATGAGAAAATGATGCACAAAGACAACACAAGATTTACCCTAAAGAGATTCAACCATAAAAATTAGTAGGAAAAATAGATAACAATGAGACAATGATGCACAAAGAAAACACAAGATTTACCCTGGGTAAAACCACTTAGGGGAAAATCCAACAACCTTTTCCTTAGATAAATTATTCAGTTCAACAAGAGATACATCTAATCGTTAAAAATAAATTCATACTGACCAACAAAATAATCTAGGTCAATCCTAGTCAAGTTGTCAACAAGCTATGCCAAATTGCTGCTAAAGAGGTTCGGTCTGCCCTTAATTAGATAGGTTAAAAGTTGGTCTCTTATATCACCACAAAAACCTCAGTTTGTTTCGCAACAAACTAATCAGAATAAATTTAGTCTCACTCAACATGTGCGAAGTCAAGGTGCAGTCAAAGCAGAGATAAATGGCACAAATGCGAGATTAGACAAAAGGAGAGAATTTGTTCAACTTGCTAGATCAACTTTGGCCTTCTTATCTTGTTTCTTATTTGCTTGGATGAGAAGATGTTCTTATTCTTTTTGTGTGATCTTAATTGTGCCAAGAGCAGGAATTTAAACACCTTTCTATAGTGATCCTGGGAGGCCAAATACATATGATATGGGGAAGGTTGACTTAGAGGGCCAACTTGATTTTCTTGGAGCCAAAAATTAAAATTTCACAAATTCAAAATTTTCTCTTTTGAAGCTAACATGAATAAAATGTTTGGAATTTATTATTACATTTATTTAAAGGGATAAAAACATTAATTATGAATACTGGCCATAGCTACAAAATTCAATAACACCTTATACGAGATTTCCCTTATAGAAAAAATCATAACAAGAGGGTATGCAATTTCTAAGAAGCTACAAATATCAATGATGTAGTTAGAAGTGCACCACAAATTTATGCAACTATAATATATTGAAAAGAAAACCACCAAGATTCAATGGTAGAAATGGAGGGTATACTTTCCAACCTATCTATTTCAATTTTAATTGGCTCTAGTTCTCACCCTATTAACACTACACCACATATTGTTGTGGCATGTGGTTTACAGAGAAAGAAGCACAACAACTCACATTTTTTTCAACCATCATTAGTAACCAAAAGAAAAAGTGAATGAATCCATTGAAGCATGTAGATTTGAGATGAGTGGACTACACATACAATCAACCTTGAATATGATACCCTTTTGGTCATACGATATGTTGATTAGCATGGATTGGTTTTCAATGCATAAAGTTAAATTGGATTCTTTTAATAAAACTCTAGAATGTGAATATGGTGAAGCGAAACAAAGGATCTTACATAGCATGAAAAATCTCATGTCAGTGAGGAAAAAATCAACCTTAAAGCTAAATAAATGTTGTAGAAAAGGTTGTCCCTTGTATGCCATACATGTGATATATTTAACTAAACATAGTAAATTGAGAATTGAGAACCACCTAGTGCTAAAGGAATGGAGAGAGATATTTCCAAAAGTGATATTGGGACTACCTTCCAAAAGAGAGATTTATTTCTCAATAGAACTTGTGCTAGGAGCAATGCTTATGTCTAATGAAACCTATAGAATGAGCATAAACAAGTTGGTGGAACTGTAAATCAAAATTAAAAGATATGTTAGACAAATGATATATTAGACCTAGTGTGTTCTTGTGGGGATGATGCCGGCTTGGCTGGGATCTAATCAACATCCTAAATTTATGAATATGACATGCACTTCCATTCATTTTAACCCAGGAAACAAAGTCCTCTTTTAATGATAAACCTCCCTTAATTAAAGTCTAAGTGGGAGGAACCATAAGGGTATATTACAACCCTTTTATAAAATCATCGGATTCAATCCCTTTCAAATATAACATCACATGGTGATAAACATAGAAAGAACCTCCATAGTCGGGAATTACCACATATACACAAGCACCTTACAATTTTTTACCTTTTCATTAGCACGACCCCATCTTTGATATCCCAGAATGCATGGTGATGAATGAGATCTTTGCACTTGATAGCACAGTTTGAGATGGTGGATCCTTTAATGGATCCATTAAACAGAGTCTATGCTCTTGGGTAATAAGTGGCAAGAAATCTTCTTCCAAAGTTGTGGGCCACCCCAAACCGAAAGCCACCATAATTTCATGGCATAAGCCTAACTTATTAACTTCGGATCATAAGTCCCAAACTCCCCCCGACCTTAGGTGTAGTTAATTTGTCCCATCCAACCAAGGCCCAATTTCACTCTTTGGAAGCACCCTTCCACAAGAAGTCAGTCCATAGTGATCGGAATCGTTGAGTGACTGCTAAGGGGATAGGCATGACTATTAGTTGATAATTTGGTATTGCTTATAAAATTACTTTCAATATCGTAAGGCGACTCAGAAGATTCAATGTTCTGAAAGTCCAATTGTTGATCATATGGCAAGTCTTCTCTAGGAGATATTCCCAAGATAAAACCCCGTTAGAGTGCATGACGAGTTGGGAAGTCAAGTAGAGTTCAAAGGAAAAAAATAAATAAATATGTTTTACCCCATTCCTTTAACATTATGAGTGGTTGGATGATGTTACACATCCGTTGTTACAACATCTGCTTCTTAATCTATTGTTACCTATGTTTGTGCTTCTCAATTTGTTTTCTTGAACCCCTAGTGTTGGCATAGTGTTGGGTGACAGAAACACCTCTTTGGCTACCCACTTTCAAGCTTTGACAAGAAAAATGAAATGGCTTTCTACCCTCTCAATTGTTACAACATTTGTTGCTACAACATCTATTGTTACATCATTCACTGTAATGGTCACTGTTTCAGTAGTTTCAATTGTAGCAGTTGTTATAGCATCACCTTTTATAGCAGTTCAACATTTTCAATAGTAATGGGTGTTCCAATATTAGCTGCTACAACATTTTCAACATATTTCACATTAGCATGTTGTTATGGCATCTTTTCTTACAACATATGTTGCTACAACATCCATTGTTACAACATATTCTTCTCAATCCTCTATTACCTATGTTTATGCTTCTCAATTTGTTTTCTTGATGCCCCAAGTGTTGGTGTAGTGTTGGGTGGAAGAAACACCTCTTTGGCTTCCCACTTTCAGGCTTTGAGAAGCAAGATGAAATGGCTTGTTGTTAAAACATACGTTGTTACAACATCTATTATGGCATCTATTGTTACAACATATGATTCTCAATCCATTGTTACTTATGTTTGTGATTCTTAATTTTCTTTCTTGATCCCACAAGTGTTGGTGTAGTGTTGGGTGGTAGAAACACCTCTTTGGTTGCCCACTTTCAAGCTTTGAAAAACAAGATGAAATGGCTTTATATCCCCTTAATTGTTACAACATACGTTGTTACATTCATTGTTACAAAATCTGTTGTTACATCATCCACTCTAATGGTCACTGTTTTAGTAGTTTTAATAGTAGAAATTGTTATAGCATCAACTTATACAACAATTTCAACATTTTTACTGCATTTTCAACATATTTAACATTGACATGTTGTTATGGGATCTATTGTTTCAACATCTACTGTTAAAACATCCATTGTCACAACATTTTCTTCTCAATCCATTGTTACCTATGTTTGTGATTCTCAATTTGTTTCCTTGATCCCTCAAGTGTTGGTGTATCGTTTGGTGGTAGAAACACCTCTTTGGCTGCCCACTTTCAAACTCTGAGAAGCAAAATGAAATGGATTGTTGTTACAACATCCGTTGTTACAACATCTTAGTTGTAACTTATTTGAAGTTTTATTATCGTATGTGCACTTTGATATGATGTAATATGATTATTTTTTCATTTCATATGTTGTAATATTAGATATATAACAGAAAAATTAATTATTGCATGAAATAAATAATAAATTTTCATTGTAATTTTTTTTTGTTGTTGTAGAACAAGGATCTTCCAAAATATCTAAATGATCCTCATCTCATAAATCTGCATCACATTAGCTCTGATGCTGAGATGGCAGATGATGTTCATGATGACACAGATACAGATGGCAACGAGGCCAATGTCGATACAAAAGATGATGATGATGATGATGATGATGATGATGATGATCACAATGGTGATGATAATCATGAGATAATTGTTGGTAGTATCTACTAACATTCATGATCATATATATTGCATCATGAATCATTTTTGATATATTGTTATGATGTCGATTTTCATGGTTACTATCATACGTATAATTTTCACAGCCTCCTATACCATATTATTGAGTTGTATCTTTTGACATGTATCAATTCGACTTATATTATTTAGAAATGACATCATATTGACTAGTATCATTTTTTCTTACATAATTCATCATTTTCATTTATATCATTTGTATATGATGTATCATTTTGACTTATGTCGATTGTTGGACATGCATCATTTTCACATGTTTTTTTTTTGCAAAAGGAACGGGTATATTTCTATTAATCAAACTAGAATTTGGTCAATGCCATTACATTCAAAAGCATCAAAATTTCTGGAGTCCTCCAAAATTACCCTGACTAGTATCTTTGTGTATGCAGTAATGTTTTTTCTATATTTACTACACCATTCTTCTTGTAATTTCTCAAAAATACCCCATTAATACTTACATACATACATAACATAATCTACCTAGGTATTACTATGAAATTAAATGCTCAGTTACCTCCACATTATTTTGGCCAAGTTCCTACAAACTTGTTCACTTTCTCCTATTGGAATGGTTCTAATGCTCCTTGCTACTCCTGCTCCTGCTCCAAATCTTGTTGATCATAAAACACTGGAGGGAGATCCCCTCCCTCACCAATCACCATATCCTATTCACCATTGTCATCGAGGTCAAATATTTCTTTTAACACTGAAACAACTACATTCTCCACATTGACCTTAGAGTTCTCCACCTTGTAATCAATATTTTCTATCTTGGATATAATTACCTCCACCATCACTTGCACAATTTCAACATCTTTTTTCAGACCTTCCAACTGACCCATTACCAGGGTGAAATGAGAGCGAGCCTCAGAAATTATTTTCCCACATGTCTTGGAGATCATCTCCTTGATTTCCTGCTTGAACGCCCGGTCAATCTCATCTGGGGAGCCACCAATGCCATTTCCTGACGAGGAGAACATGATCTCTTTAGCTCGAAAATAATGTATGGAGAGCCACTATGTGTGAATTTTACATAACCATCCTCTTATAGCTAGACTTGAACTCCAAATTGATGACGCGGGGAGTCCCTTCGAGTTTAATGTTGTTTGCATTAATAATTTTGAAATCATTTCTTCTTAGTCCTGACCATAAATTCACATGGTCGAACTGAGATTTTCTTTCTCGACCACAGAAATATCAAACCCTTTGCTGACGACATCCCACCTAGCCACATTCTTAGCATTAATCCCCGCGTTTAACCATGTGTTGGATGAATAGCCCATCATTATGTTGGAGTGATCATTAATGAGCTTTTGTACCTTGAAATGGCTACCAAATTTATGAAACCTCAATTAGTCAAATTACCCTCCTTAATCATCCTTAAGCATCTCGAGATCCTCGAGTTATGAGAAATCATGGTATGTGACGCATAGTTGTTATGCCGCCATCCTTCATCAATTGGCCTTGAACCAAATTGACGCCTTTGTTGCCTGGATCATCCGCCAAAGTGTTGTTCTCACTCTTGATATGATAGAACTCCAAAGAAATATATGATGATGATCTTGTTAGTATTGACTCGTCAATTTTTATATGTTGAAAGTGGTTGATGATTTGGATGGATATTTATTACGTATGATGGTTTTGATTCACTGCTCATGATGGATGTTGTCAAATTCACTTAAATTATATATATTTGATTCACTTGTTTTAATTATAGATGATGATCATGTTACAATAACTATCTTGTTATTTTATATATACTGGGTGTTGTAGATTCTATTTTGATGGAGATGTAAAAAGTATAATGATGTTGTTAATTTGTTTGGATCTCTGTTTCCATAAAAATACTGTATAAATGTTATCCTATAAAATATTTCAAATGCATTAATATGATGTGTAATCATATAATTATTTAAGAGACATGCTATATTTAATTAATTAAATTGAAATAAAACATATTAACAGTATTGAGAACAATAGTAATTTTTTGGAAGCAAACAAAATTGGCAGCAAAATTGGAAGCCACAATAGAAGCACAACTGGAAGAAAAACTGGAAGCCAAACCATAAAGCAAACTAGAAATATATCCTGGCGCTACACTTGTTGATAAACCCGGAGGCCAATTTTGCATTATTTCGTACAATTGGAAGCAAAAAATAAGCAACAATGGAAGCCAATTAATTGGAAGAAAAATTGGAAGCCACACTAGAAACAAACCTGGAAGAAAAACTGGAATCCAACACTCCTATAGTTTTTATGCTTTTGTATGGCCTTGGGCATCCCTTTTCCATATAGACTTGATCATTTATTAAAAAACAATATTTTGAATTCCATACACAACTCTTCCCTTTAAAAAGTGTGTACACACGTGGGTACCATAATATAGAACCCGCGTATATTATTTAAAATATGAAAAAATAAAATAATATCCTATTTTTCGGGTGGGATTTACTGGTTTCACCAAAATCCTACCTACAGGAGCCCGTGGCCTAATTGAATCAACCGATTTTTGGCAGTATTTATACACCTCATGGGAAGGACTAAGACATCAAGGAGATGGGATATCGACGTTATAGTCTTTTCGGTCCCCATGTCAAGTTTGATTTTCCCTGTGCCTCCTACACTCCCATTCATAGGAAACCCTTGTTTCTTTGCATAGATGCTCATCCTTTATTATATGGCATCCTTTTGCACATGTTTGAGGCTTGGGTTGGACGAATCCGGAGGAGGTTTTCGTTGGTTCCATGGTCGGATCAGGTTGTATCTCTCCACTACTCTTTCCTGATATCAATAAAGATGTTATGTCTAGTTTCCAATATGTTGTGATCTCATGTTTTTATGGTTCATGTGTAATATTTCATGATTTATATGTTTATTCTTGATGATATAACATGTTTATTATGCATTCACTTTGAACTACTCGCTATGTATATGCTTCTTTGAACTGTGTTGTAGGTATTCTTGCTTGGGAGGAAGCAAAGGAATTGGACCCTATGGGATCGACATCAAATGTAGGACCTACAAGTACTCCTCTCAGATCCAACTTTGGTAGTTTGTATAGTTTTATTGCTTGAACATATGCTTCTTGTTGACTGTCTGCCTTCGATCTATTAAGGTTTCTAACCCTTACCTTAGGGAAGTTTTTCCCACCAACAAAAACTAGATGTAAAATTGGAAGCCACACTAGAAGCAAAACTGGAAGCAAAATTGGAAGCCAAACTAGAAGAAAAATTAGAAGCCACACTAGAAGCAAAATGGGAATCAAAATTGGAAGCCACAAAAGAAGAAAAACTGGAAGCAAAACGCGAAGCAAAATTGGACATTAAATTGGAAGCCAAACAAGGAGATAAATTGGAAGCAAGTCTTGGCGCTATTTTTGGTGCTAAAATGAGGTTATTCCAGGTGTTATTTACAATTCCATTCTTGGAACTACTTACAACATTATTTCCGGCACAACTTAAGGAAAATTATGGGGCAATATTCCAGGTGTATTTAGGGTAGTATTTATGGCATTATTTTTCCGACGCTATGTTAGGCGCTATTTCTTATGTTGTTTCTGGAGCAATTTATGGCACAAAATCTGGCATTAATACAAACATACCTGGTCATGCCCATTTTTGTGCTGGGAAAGGTGCCAAGTTCATGAACTGAAAAACACTAAATTTTAGCGCAATGTTAGGCATTATTTCCCTATTCTGTTGTAGTGGAGGGTGAAAAAGGTAGGATCGAGAATAAGGAGTAAAGACATTGTTTAGCATGATTCTTCTACTAATTCATGGATTTCCTTTCCTGAAAAACTCCAATAGGTTTGAAAGAAATTTTAGGTATATCCATTAGGACCAGGTGCCTTATTCTTAGGCATGTTCATGATTACCATCTCCACCTCTTGGAAATAAATTGGGCCCATCAGGGCAATGTTCTGGTCATTATTTACTAACCTTGGGATATGTTGAATTACATCATTGATAACGTGTTGCCTCTGGAACGAATTGTTTGTGAGGAGATCCTTATAATAGGCAATCAATTCCTACTCAATGTCCTAGTGTTGTTTCTTTTTGTCCTCATCTTCAGATATAATAGAAAATATTTTATTGATGTGTCTGCATTGGATCATGGAGTTGTGAATTTTTTTTGAATTTCATTCTCCTTCTTTAAGCCGTTGAATCCATGATTTCTGCTTCCATAGTTATTCCTCTTGTTTACGGTGTTGTTCCAATTTGATGAGTGGGTTCCATATTTTGCTACCAATTTTGGAGATCGTCCCTCAAGGATCATTCATTGTTGTATCTATACCATTTTCTATTCCAAAAGTAGCTTGTCCTCAAACATAATACTAAATACTTGCTTACTCCATTGTTTTATTCTAGTTTTTAAAGCCTTCAAATTAAGTTGGAAAACTCTCGTTTTGGATTTACCTTTGATGTGCAGATCCTCCCACCATTTTCCTAGAAGATCTATAAAGAGAGGATCCCAGAACCGTAAGTGTTCAAAGAGGAAGGGGTTGTTGGAGGTACCTTCCTTCAAGTCATTTTCCAATATGATTGGCTAATGATTTGATCCCATGCAAGGAAAAATAGAGGCTTCAAAGAATATTTCCTTATGAAGGATTCCTCCAGACAGGAGGAATCTGTCTAGTTGGTTGGCTATTTGATGAGGACCTCCTCGTTGATTATTCCATTTGAATAAACCATTGATTGTGGGTATGTCCACAAGATTCAACTGTTGCATATAACCATCAAAGGTTATTGATGTCAGGTCTAGTCTTATCACCTCTCCCTTTTTCTCCTGCAACGATCTGATAAGATTGAAATCTCTTCCAACAATCCATAAGGATTCCGCTACTAGTTATTTGATATTAACAAGTTGATTTTAACCCCCATAGAGGAGGGGTTGTATACTGCTTTTAGAAATACAAAATCCTTAGTACCTATATAACAGAACCGACCTGTAAGAGTTTTAGAAGTGACCACCCACTCTCAGAATTCTACCTCATTAGGGTTCCACTAGAGAACTAGACCCCCAGTGTTCCCGTTTGCTTCCAAATCCATTGATTTGCATCGTGTCCAATAGTAGGATGCAATTGGTGTCAACCTATCACCCGTCATTTTGATTTCTTGCAAAAAAACAATGATCATCTTCTCCTTTCATATTCTATCTCAAAGATATCATTGTTTCCCCTTGCTATTATGCCATTGAATATTCCATGAGAGAATTTTCATGGAGAGAAAGTAGAAGGTTTGAGGGGTGCATCCAAAAAGGTTGTTACCTGGCCAACATTAGATAAGACTTGTTCAGTAGATTGTGTTGTCTCCCTCCTATTATTTTTTCCTTTCTTTTTAAGCTCCTTGGTTAGAAATTTAAGGAGTATTGCCTTTCCCTTCTCTTGGAAAGGTTGACTAGACTTAGATTCTTGGGCAATTCGAAGGTGATGGCGATCCTGAGATAGTTGCGTGGCAAGACTTACATGGTAGCTGGCCCGTCCTTGGTCCTTCCCGTGCTGGCACACATCGAGGTTTGGTGAGGGTTTATAGCACCTTCAATGCAGATCTGGCCCGAGGTTGGTCTCGTTTTGTGTGAGCACAACGTCTATGGTATGGCTCGACCTGGGATCATTTGCATTGTTGTTCATTTGAGTTATGCTTCCGTTCCTCTGTGGCTTGTCTGGTTCATCTCTGGAAGAATATGGGTCTCTGTTGCCCGCTATCCTCTTGGTTCTTCTTTGGTTCCAGTCCTCTATTGTTTGCTAGTTATATGAATGTTTTTCGTTGGACCTGGTGGCTGTTATACACCTGGTTTTTCGTGGAGGTCTCAGGTTTATTTTGTCATTTTGGGTATGCCTTATTTTGACTGTTTGTGAACGATTCTCTTACAACTTGCAGGTGATGTTTTCTAACTGGGTTTTGGTCGCATTTTACAGGCCCTCTGCCTGTTACTCTCGTCAATGGCTTGGCTGCTTATTTGATAGGTAAAAACCCTGTTCCAATTCCATTGTTTTTCCTTCTTGTAGTTCTTATTAAAACCTTGATCCTGGTGAGAAGGCTGTGGTATCATGGCACTTCGACCGTTGGTTGTGCTCAAGTTGGGGTTTCAACTCGTGGCTCGGTTGTGGAGTCCGGCCTGCCCTTCAAGTATTCGTCGTGGGTCAAGTTCCTTGTTTTTTCTCTGGTGTTGTTGTGTGCTATATAGCTATGCTTCCTCTCTGACAATATTCTTGTCATTGTGCAGGTATCCCTCTCCTCTTTGCTATGGCTGTAAGGGGCTAGCTCTCAGGGATGAAACATGGTGGTCTCGTCCTTGAGGATTTGGGTCCGATGTGCTTAAATCGGGTAGGGTCCTTCCTTGACTGCACTTTGTGGTTGCATTTTGGTTTCGGGCTATAATTGTTTAATCCTTGGGGTTTTAGGTTGTTGGTCTGTCGATACTTGGTTGCCTCCTGTGCAACAAGCCCATCCTGTCGATTTTGTTTTCTTTTCTAGGAATGTGTTTCGGCCTTCTGCTGTTGGTTGTCATGTCTGTTGTTTCGTCTGTGTACTGCTTTGGTCTATCTGGGTTGTGGAAACCCTCCTCGGCCTATCCCATTTGTATGAAGGACTATTGGTTATTTTTTTGAGGGCTCTGTGTCTTTAGGCTTGTGTGGAATCTGGAAGGTCTGTCCTATACTTCTGTGGACTTGATGAATATATATATATATATATATATATATATATATATATATATATATATATATATATATATATATATATATATATATATATATATATATATATATATATATATATAGAGAGAGAGATACTATAAATTTCTAATTTAAATCAAATAGTATGTATTTGGTAACGTACTTGGATGGTTTGGCTCTGTCGTATTTGATCCTTTTAGTCTCAGTGCGTAGTTTGAATGTTAACCACACAATTTGTTGTTTAATTACTATGCACAATAATTTATACTTGTTGCTTCTGAAACAGTGAATACTTGTAAGCTTTCTTTAAATTCATTAAAAAAAAAAATTGTTCAGAGTTATGCTTTCTTTCCTTTTTTTTTCATATAGATGGCAGCAACCCCCCTTTTGATTCTAGGTTGCCTATTTATGCTTGCTGGTAGCCTCATACTATTGAGGAACTACCCTCAGTTACATTATAGTTATTTTCCAGTTTCATTTAGTTTCATTTCTAACCTATTTTAAACAAATCCTATTATAACTACTGTTCAGTTTATAAATAAAAACATTGGTTGTAACATCCTTCATTTAAAAATAAAAATAAAACTAACTAAAAGTGAACTTAATAAAAATAGCTAGTCCAGTTGTCGCCTCCCTAGTTAGATGCTCCTGCATCAGGCTCCCGGGGTGAATGAATCTCATGGCTCTTGTCCATGAGCTCTTCAATCGAGTACCGACGCTTTGAATCTGGCCTGCATCCAACCAAGAACTGTCCTCAATTGGACGGTCCTTCCATTTGACTAGGTACTGTAAGTACTCTTTCCGTCGAGTCTGCCTGGCCACCTGAGTATCCAAGATTTGTTCAATCTCTAGAGGCTTGGCTGGAGGCATCTATTTGACCCATGACTCAGTCTCTCCCTGGGTGTCCCGTGTGTGTTCTGTCGAACTATCCTCCACATTAGCAGTAATGTAAGGGTATAGGTTTGCCACATTGAAGATGGGCGAGATCCCTATACCCAGGGGTAGTTGCAGTTCATATGCATTTGCAGAGAACTTTCGCAGTATCCTGCAAGGTCCTATTTTTTTTAGTTTTAGTTTGTTATATTTGCCTTTAGGAAACCTTTCTTTGCGTAGATGTGCTAGTACCAGGTCCCCTACATTGAATTTCACTTCTCGCCGTTTTAAATTTGCCTTCTGTTTATACCTTTGGCTATTGTCCTGTAATTTGGATTTCACTTGTTCATGAAGTTCACTGATCACCTTCGCGAAGTCTTCACCATCAACACTCCTTCATTCCAACCGACCCAAATCCCGTAACTCGTGCACATCATGGGGGTGCATCCCGTATAGGATATGGAAAGGACTTCTTCCTGTACTCCTGTTGGGTGAATAATTATAAGCGAACTCTACTTGTGCGAGTACACGATCCCATTATCGTGAATTTTCACCAACTAGACTACGTAACAGATTCCCTAAACTTCGGTTCACCACCTCAGTCTGCCCATCAGTCTGTGGGTGATAAGCTAAGTTGAAGTTTAGTTTGGTATCTAGCTTTTTCCACAAAGTCTGCCAAAAATGACCTATGAACTTCACGTCCTGATCTGAAACAATAGGCTTCAGCAAGCCATGTAATCTGACAATCTCTGTGAAGAATAAGTGTGCTAAATGTGTGGCATGGCTGGTCTTCCTACAGGGAATGAAATACACCATCTTGGTGAAGCGATCCACCAACACCATGATTGAATCGAACCCCTTCTATGTTCTTGGAAAACCTAAGACAAAGTCTAAACTGACTGAGTCCCATGGTTTGTCCGGAATAGGCAAGGGTGTATATAATCCTGTATTTTGACTGTGTCCCTTCGCAAGATGACACATCTTACACCTAGTCACAAATATTTGTACGTCTCTACGCATTTTCAGCCAATAAAAGAAGTGGCTCACTTGATCCAAAGTCTTATCAATTCCAAAATGTCCAGCTAAACCCCCACTATGTTTTTCCTGGATTAAGTTTTCCCTCATCGAACATTCTAGAATACACAACTGTCCTCCCCTGAACAACAATCCTTCATGTATGCTATAGTCTAGCCATTAACTGTTGTCTCTCAACAACAAATTCTGGAAAGCTTCGTACACTTCCTTAAAGTCTGCATTGGTTTCATACAGATCCTCAAGCTCAAACCCTAACACCTGCACTCTGCTTTCCTGTAAAATCAAATTTCTCTTGCTTAATGCATCTGCCACTTCGTTGGCTTGACCACTGGTGTGTTTCAATACAAATGTAAAACTCTAGAAGTACTCCACCCACTTCACATGTTTATGGTTCAGCTTGTGTTGTTTCATAACATACTGCAAGGCAGAATTGTCTAAAACCAAAACAAATTCATTCACCATCAAGTAATGTCTCCAATGTTTTGGTGCTTGGACCACTGCATAAAATTCCTTGTCATAAGACGTATACTTTTGCCTAATCTCATTCAACTTCTTGCTGAAATAGGCCACTGGCTTGTCCTCTTGGCTGAGTACTACTCCAATGGCTATCCCACTGGCATCGCAACAAACTTGAAAAAGTTTGTTGAAATCTGGCAACCTCAAAATTGGTCTTTCAGTGATCTTCTTTTTCAGCAGCTGGAAACTCTTTTCCACTGACTCTGTCTAATGAAAAGGTTGATTTTCCTTTCTAACAATATCCACCATGGGTGCACAAATCCCACTAAAATCTTTTATAAATTTTCAATAAAAACTCACCATCCCATGAAAACTCTGCACTTCAAACAAACTTCTGGGGGATGGCCAGCTAACTATGGCTGCAACCTTTTCCAGATCCATCTTTAATTCATTTTCCAAAATCACAAATCCTAAATAAATCAATTCTTTCTTAAAAAAAGTACACTTCTTCAAATTTAACAGCAATTTATTTTGCTGCAACTTTTCCAGGACATACCTGACATGTCATAAATGTTCTTCCTCCGTCTTATTGAAAATAAGGATATCATTTAGATATACAATCACAAACTTTCCAATGTATTCCTTCAGCATCTCATTCATCAAGCGCATGAATGTGCTGGGTGCGTTGCTCAATCCAAATGGCATGACCAACCATTCATATAGGCCTTCATTGGTCTTGAAAGTTGTCTTCCATTCATCCCCTTCATGAATCCGAATCTAGTGATATCCATTTTTCAAATCAATCTTCAAAAAATATGTCTCTCCACTCGAACAGTCCATCATGTCGTCCATCCACGGTAAAGGAAACTTGTACCTAATAGTGATCTTGTTAATTTCTCGAGAATCAGTACACATCCACCATTCACCTCCTTTCTTGGGAGCTAAAACAGTTGGGACCGCACAAGGACTTAAACTCTCTCGAATCAACCCTTTATCCAACAACTCCTGTACCTGCTTCCTGATCTCTTCATTGTCCTTTGGACTCATCCGGTAAGCAGCTTTGTTTCGAAAACTAGCCCCTGGAATGAAATCAATATGGTGACTGATACTCCTTTTTGGTGGCAATTTATCTGGTAGATCATCCACCACAATGTCACTAAACTCTTGCAACATATCCTGTATCTCCTCAGGTAAGTCAGTAATCTCAGTATGGATTAACACCGCTCTTGGCCTTTGCACAATTGCATATTTTACCTCATCATCTCCAATCTGCTATAGAAACTCTTTTCCTCCTAACAGTAATGCTTTTGTTCCACCGTTTTCTGCCGTATCCTCCTCTTTCATGGGTACTAGCGTATGCTTTATCCCATCCTTAGAAAACTTGTAACAGTTTGTCTTCCCATCATGGACAACTTTCCTGTCATACTGCCATGGTCTGCCCAATAGTATATGGCACACATCCATCGGCATGATATCACAAGTTACTTTATCCTTATACCTACCAATGTGAAACTCCACTTTGCACTGCTCATCAACCAGCAGTTGGTGTCCTTTACGTAACCAAGACACCCTGTATGGTGTTGGGTGCTTCAATATTTTTAAACCCATTTTTTCTACCATTTCAGTGGCTACTTGGTTGTCAGTGCTCCTGCCTTCAATAATCAATTTGCAGCATTTCCCATGTGATTTAAACATAGTTCGGAATAGTGCTTTCCGTCGTGTCTGGTCAGCTAACTCTTTAGCCGGTTTCAACAATACCTTGTTTAACACTAAGGCTTCTCCCATTTCAGGCATGTTCTCCACTTCTTGTGGCGGTGCCTCTGCTTCTTCCGGTTGAGCAACATATGCTCCTCTTTGCCCTGCTTGATCACTTTCAGGACATTCAAAAGACCTGTGTCCCCACTTGTGACACTTGTAACACTGATAGGCATTTCCTCTACCTCTGCCATTACCTCTTCCTTGTTGGTAAGGCCTTCCTCCTCTAGTGTTAACTTCTTTCTTAGTTGGTGCTGCAGTTTTTGAACTGCTGCCTTCTTCATTTCTATTGACAGTTCTGCCTCTGCCAAAAGACTATCCCCTTCCTCTACCAGATCCACATCTTCTTCTGGAATTCTGCTTTCTGGCGATCTTTCTTCTGCCTTCAAAGCACTTTGATAGGCTTCCTCTATGGACTTGGGGAAAATAATACTAATCTCATCTAGTATCTCCATCCGTAAGCCATTCACAAACCTTGTTGTCTTTTCCGGGGTATCTTCAACATAACCCGCTCGCAGGTTCACTCTGTAGAATTCTTCCATATACTCCTTCACAGTCATTGCTCTTTGCTTCAGGTTCTGCACCTACCTATATAGAGAAATCTGATAATCTTTGGGTAGAAACTTACTCTTCATCTTGGCAATCATCTTGTTCCACTTTTTGATCAACGGTTTATTTGACCTTCTCCTTTCTGCCTGCACACTGTCCCACCATAGTGTTGCATGTCCCTTTAGTTTGGTGGCTGCAAACCTGACCTTCTTATCTTCACTGATTTCTTCACACTCGAAATATTTATCCAGCTCACTAATCCAGTCCAACAATACCTCCGTAGATAAACTACCATCATAATTCAAAAGCTTTGGCTTCAGCTTGCTACTTGCCAACAAAACTGATCTCAATAATTTTATCTCTAGTCCCTCTTCATCTGACCCATCCATCGTGGTTGCAACTTCTTCTTCACTGTCATCACCACCTTCTAGATCCCTATGCCTCCCTGCTTCCACTGCTGTGAATTGGGCACTTAGGATCCTAATTTCTTCTTGCATCCCTTTATTGGCTACTCTCCTGATAGCTCTACCTCTACCTCTTCTTCCTACTTCCATTTTTTTTTCTTTTGAGAAAAGAACTTGCTCTGATACCAAAATTTGATGGTGATCCCGAGACAGTTGCATGGCAAGACTTATGTGGCAGCTGGCCCATCCTTGGTCCTTCCCGCGCTGGCACACACCAAGGTTTGGTGAGTGTTTATGGCACCTTCAATGCACATCCGGCCTGAGGTTGGTCTCGTTTTGTGTGAGCATGGTGTCCATGGTATGGCTCGACCTGGGCTCATTTGTGTTGTTGTTCGTTTGAGTTATGCTTTCGTTCCTTTGTGGCTCGTCTGGTTCGGCTCTAGAAGAAGATGGTTCTTTGTTTCCCGCTATCCTCTTGGTTCTTCTTTGGTTCCGGTCCTCTATCGTTTGCTAGTTATATGAATGTTTTTCGTTGGACCCGATGGCTATTGTACACCTGGTTTTCCATGGAGGTCTCCGGTTTGGTTTTTCATTCTGGGTATGCCTTATTTGGACTGTCTGTGAATGATTCTTTTACAACTTGCAAGTTATGTTTTCTAACTGGGTTTTGGTCACATTTCACAGGACCTCCGCTTGTTACTCTCGTCAATGGCTTGGCTGCTAATTTGACAGGTAAAAACCCTGTTCCGATTCCACTGTTTCGCCTTCTTGTAGTTTTTATTAACAACCTTGCTCCTGGTGAGCAGGCTGTGGTATCATGGAACTTCGACCATTAGTTGCGCTCAGGTTGGGGTTTCAACTCGTGGCTCAGTTTTGGAGTCCGGCCTCCCCTTTAGGTATTCGCCATGGGTCAAGTTCCTTGTTTTTTCTTTGGTGTTGTTGTGTGCTATATAGCTATGCTTCCTCTCTAACAATATTCTTGTCACTATGCAGGTATCCCTCTCCTCTTTGTTGTGGCTGCAAGGGGCTGGCTCTCAGGGATGAAACGTCATGGTCTCGTCCTTGAAGATTTGGGTCCAATGTGCTTAAATTCGGTAGGGTCCTTCCTTGACTATGCTCTACGGTTGCATTTTGGTTTCGGGCTATAGTTGTTTAACCCTTGGGGTTTCAGGTTGTTGGTCTATCGATACTTGGTTGCCTCATGTGTAACGAGCCCATCCTGTCAATTTTGTTTTCTGTTTTGGGAATGTGTTTCAACCTTTGCTATTGGTTGTCATGTCTATTGTTTCGTCTGTGTATTGCTTTGGTCTATCTGGGTTGTGGAAACCCTCATCGGCCTATCTCATTTGTATGAAGGACTGTTGGTTATTTCTGTGAGGGCTCTGTGTCTTGAGGCTTGTGTGGAATCTGGAAGTTTTGTCTTGTACTTCTGTGGACCTGATGAATATATATATATCTATACTGTAAATTTCTAATTTAAATCAAATAGTATGTATTTGGTAATGTACTTGGATGGTTTGGCTTTGTCGTATTTGATCCTTTCAGTCTCGGTGCACAGTTTGAGTGTTAATCACACAATTTGTTGTTTAATTCTTATGCATAGTAATTTATACTTGTTGCTTCTGAAACAGTGAATACTTGTAAGCTTTCTTTAAATTCATAAAAAAAAATTGTTCTGAGTTATGATTTCTTTCCTTTTTTTTCATCTAGATGGCAACAACCCCCCTTTTGATTCTGGGTTTCCTATTTATGCTTGCTGGAAGCCTCACACTATTGAGGAACCACCCTCAGTTACATTATAGTTATTTTCCAGTTTCATTCAGTTTCATTTCTAACTTATTTTAAACAAATCCTATTCTAACTACTGTTCAGTTTATAAATAAAAATATTGGCTGTAACAACTTCATTTAAAGATGAAAATAAAACTAACTAAAAGTGAACTTAATCAAAACAACTTGTCCAGCTATCGCCTCCCAAGTCGGATGCTCCTGTATTAGAAGGGATTGTGGGATTTATTTTTCCAGGAGAGGTAAGAATTCCCATATTGTTCTCGCTGCTCTTTCATCAACTTCGTAAGGTCTTTCTCTGCCCAATCATTAATCAAACCAACCAATACATGTTCTTCTCAAAAAGATCCTTGGATTCTTGAGTGAGTAACTGAGAAACTTCATGAAATACCGTTAGGCAGGAGAAGGGGTCATCTTCCTCTAATTTATGTTTTTGTGCCTATTTTTCTGAGGCAACTTCTTTTGAGTTATCTACCATGGTGATGTCTTCTATCTTATTAATTTCTTCTTCCATGACTTTAAGAGCAGAGAAGGAGTTCTTTTTTTTTTTTTAACCACATGGTGAATCGGTAACTATCAAGTTTAATCCACGGGAGACCCAGGATCAAACCTCATTGCTGCCACTATAACACCAAGAGCATAACCAACCACCTGCAAGTCGGGTATGCTAAGATCCTATGATTTTAGCAAGAGCAGACCCAGCGGTCAGGGGGGGTCCGCCCCTCTAGCGGCCACCAGACATAACATTTGGAGGGTTTCAGTTCATCTGGTTGCATCTCCTTATAGAGACCTTATTGAAGCCATCGTTCCTCAGAAGACTACCAACTTCTAGTTCCTTTTGTCGCAGTGGACACTCCTGAATGAGATGGCCATGTTGATGACAAAAACAACATCAAAATGGAACATGTTTGTATTTAAGTTGTTGATTCCAGATTTCACCCTGGTAATCCAACTCTATGGATATGTTCATATAGATGCATAAGCGTGTAAATGGCATGTTTCTTCTATGACGGGTCACCTGAGAGACTTTGACAAACCTCCCAAGTGCATGTCCAATGCCTTCACATATCTCGGGTATCCATAAACCTATAGAGAGGGAATATAGCCTTACCTAGATAGGGGCTGCAACAAATTCCTCCTTCTCCAAGTTGAAACAGGCTTCCTACTGACAGATGTATAACCTTACATTATTGTAGAAATATGGTCCACCTTTTAAAATGGGTTCTTTATCCTCTAAGTTGGAGAAGATGACAGTGAAAAAACCCTTTGTACCCAACCTCAGGTCAACTTCACCTTTGGGTTGTCAATTCTGTTGAATCCACCATTCAAGATCCCTTTCAGTTGGCCAAATTCCAATGAATTTACATATAAAAGTGTGATCTCTCATCTTCTTTGATGGTCTTCCAAACATTTTGAAGGTATGATGTATCTAAGGTTTATAGTAGCCTTTGGTATACATTGTCCCCGCAAACCTTGTTGCCATTTATCACCCAAAATTGGCACCTGTGAAGAGCCAGAAGTCCCTTCCTTAGGGTCGTGAAGATCAGTTGTCTAGATGCCTTTACCTGCAAGGGAATTTCGGGAGGAGGAAGCTCCTCCTCTACCCCAAGGGCCATCGTAGAACTTCAGTATGGAAAATTTTAGGGGTTAATATTCGCAGGTGGGCTAATTTTCCATGATTTTCCAAAAAAAAGATTCTCCAATTTCCATTTTTTTTAAAAAATGATTCGCCCAAATTTTACAATACAAAATTATTTTACTTTAAAAATTGCCAACATTATATAGAGAGTATATAAAAAGTCATTATAAATTTAAATAATTTTATAAATATATCAATAGACATTTTATAATTTTGATATTAGAGACTAATAAGATTCACCAATATTTTTAAACTTCAAAATAATTCTATATCCATAGACTAAATCTTTATCCACGAATAAGGTGAATAAACTTGTCGAATTGCTCTCAGAGAGAATGTTTGGTACTGTAAATCATGCGAAAAAATTAAGATTGAAATCCAGAATCGAACTCTACCGCTTCAACTCCACAACTCATCTACTCTCGGGAATTATTGTGTGACTCTTTTCATGTAATGAATGATTATCATAATAATAATGTATGAGGGCAAGCAACATAAAATAGATGGGTGGTATTAATTTTAAAGGACTTTTTGAGACATGTACAACACGTGTAAGGTCAAAATATTAATGTAATGTATTTGCCCTTTCAATAAACTATATAGTTATGTTTGACTTTTGTGAAAATATTTCATAAAATTTATAATGAATACAACTTCAAAGGATAAGGACAATGCAATGCATATTTGGAAAATGTGTATAAGCATATCACATATAGTTGAGAAGGGCACATGACGTTTTTATAAATATAATGTGTATGGATGCTATCGATTATATTTGAAAATCATACCAGATTTCCTTTTTTTAACTTTTGTGGAACAAATTATTCCATAGAATTTACAAGCACTAGAACTTCAAAGGATAAGCGCAATGCAATACGTATGTGGAAAATGTGTATCAGACTATTACATATATTTTAAAATGGCATATGAATTTTTGTAAATATAATGTGTATGGATGTTATTATTTATATTTTAAAATGATATAAGCTTTTTTTAATAGTTGTCTATTTAACCTACTATAAAGGTAGTATAAATGAAGTTGTGAATATAAAGTTTATTATACCATGAGATATGATTTGAATGCATGGTGTAATGTATATTTATTATATTGGAAGCAAAGGTTATTAGAGATTGAAATGTTGATATAATATATATTTTAATATATAAAATTCTGTAATTGTAAATATATATACAATATTGTATAAGATTTGTTTATTATAAGGGTAAATAATTATATTTGAGATTGAAATACTAATATGTAATGAGTATTTAATTATATTTAAAAATATATTTATTGATAAAATTTAAGGATGAGAAGTAAATAATGTATATTGATTATTTTGAAAAGAATGTTATTTGAAAATGAGATGTGAATATATATTCAGTATTTTTGAAAATGAGATGTGAATATATATTCAGTGTTTATTGTAATTGGATTTTCTATAGTAAATATATATTGTACATCGTACATTGGGATATGATTTGAACTAGTGTTGATTTATAAGTGCATCATATATAGTGCATATTTATTATAGGATTATTTAATATGCAGATACACTTATAGAGTGAGATGTTAACATGAACACTGTATTAACCATATTAGAAATGATCATATTTTGAAATTTTGAGAATGTTGTGGTAATATATAGTGCATATACGATGATATTAAAAATAATCACATGTGAGAATTAAATGTTAATTGCAATGTGTATTTAGCATGTAAGAAGATGATTGTGTTTCTTGATTTGACATTGAAATAATAATACATAATGCTTATAATTAATATTTAAAAAGAATATTATTTGAGATTAAGATAAGAATAAACATTATATATTTATTGTGTTGAATTTGAATTTGTGATGGTAAATGCACACTATTGAGTATTGTATACTAAAATATAATTTTCATTAAATGGGTGCACTTTTAGAATTGGAGAATGATATGTTAATATGTAGTTTGAATGTGACTCTATTAAAATTAATATTTTATTTTATAATAATAGTTACTTTTTTAATAAATAAATAAATGTAATTAGAATATATGTTGATATCTCAATAAGCCTTAATTTTTACTTTATTTTAATGCTTATTCCATTTTCCTTTAGGAATTTGAAGAAGTACCATTTCTTATGGATGTATAGAATCCAAATTATTTTTTTCCCTAAGTAGCTTTTGTATATTCTATTGGATTTTGAAATTATTATATTCCAAAGTTACTTGATGATTTCATTAGGTCATTCTATAATTTTTTAAGTTTCTCTTTTGGAAAATCCCCTATAAACCTATGAGGCTAGTTCGCTTGGCCATTTTAAAAGCCTACTAAGTTCTCCCATGCCAATTTCTATAAGCAAAATCAAAAGGTAAAGGATTGGGAAGAAGAAATTTATATCACAATATAAAAAGTGGATATCATAATTTGGGTCACAACATAAAATGTGGATATCTTAACTTGGGTTATTAACATGTAATAGCAACAAAGCAAGGAGTGTGATGTCAAGGTGACTCTATTAGGCCTATGAGCACTCACTTGCAATGAAAAAACACTATGGAGACATGATAATTTGACCTACTGAAATCTTTAAAATCTGAAAATTTCATGAACTCTGTGATTGTGGTTTCACTTATGGTTTTGAAGGATTTATTAAGGAATCAACCTCATTAACATATCCTTTTAGTTTTAGCTAGTGAGTTAATATGGCGTTGGTGACTATGGAGTTGATATCTAGAAAAAATTCTTATTGGCACCGCATTGTTGAGGTATGGATTCCTTCAAAGAAAAAAGGTTATTTCTCCTCCTCAAGTCCTTTAATTTTTTAGCATCTAACTTACAAATATTTATGAATTCACCAAATGTGTCACCAATTTTTGAGACCTCAACAAATCCCCAACTTTTGTAAAACTTGGGGAACAGTACTTATTACATTCCTTTGAGGCTTAATCCACTCCTAATTTCCACGATAGAATGCATTTGAATCAAGCCTTATTATTGAGGTACAAATCAATCAAATGCTTACATTCATAATTTTTTTTTTATTTTCTTAAACTTTATAAAGCTTATTCTACTTAAGTAATATATTTTTTACCATTCAAAGAAATGCATAGATAATAAGTTTGTTTTCTTTCTTTTATATTTCATAATTTCAAAAGAGAGCATCTACTTTCATAATTCTAAAACAATCTATAATTCTAATTTACTTTGGAATGAGCTTGATTCATTGATTGACACTTCCTGAAAACTTTTGTTAATTTTGGAAGTGGCTTGATTAAAAAATTGGACCCCTTTCATTGTGGCAATTAAAAAACTACCTAATTTCCATATTTTACATGATCCATGGATCGGTCCTTATGCAAAAGGAATTTTCAATAATAATTTAATATACAACCCAACCTTTGAAGCTTATTTATATCTTGCTTTGAAATGTGGTCCCCTCCCCAGATAAAAAGTAAAAATAAAAACTTTTGAGATGTATATTATAATTTTACCAAATTGAAAATTGGGAGATTGGTCCCTTCCCAAATAAGGTGTTCAAGTGAAAAAATAAAATTTACTTCATTTGAAATTCAAGCTTAATCAAGGGATCGGGTCCTTATTAAAGTTCCCTTTTGAATTTCCCTATTGATATCCTTGTTATGCCTCATTTCACATTTGAAAAACATAAAAATGTGTCAATTTCAAAATTAGGATTGATCAAATTGAGTCATTCTCAAGAACCATTTGAATCAATATAACTAATTTAGCTTCAATGTGTAATTGAAAAATTGAACCTTTTTTCTTGACTTGGTGAAAACATTCGAAAAAGAAAAGAAAGTAACACTAGACTAATTAATATAATATAATTTTTTTATGCTAATGAGAAATGTTGAGATAGTATGCTTAGGCATATGCTACTTCTAAAATTTCGTTTTATAATGTTAACCTTGAACATTATAGGTAGTAGCTTGAAAAGAAACAAGTTTATAGCATTATTAAGTTGCATGAAGAGCATGGAGTGAAGGCTTGAGTCCATGATAAATGATATCATCTTAGCAATATAATTATCTACAAATTTCACATAAAGTTAAAATTTTAAGAAGGATGATATATACTTAAAACAATTTTTTTATTTTTCAATTTTTAAGAGCGTATAATTCTTCAAAATATATGATTATGGTTTAAATTAACTATTTCAAATCCTTCAATTTTTTTATTACAAAATAGAAAATATTTCGAAGAGTTCAAAAACATACCTATTGATGATAGACTTAAAGTAAACATAAAACATTTTCCACACATCCTCACTATGAATTTAATTGTACAATGATGAATTTGATGAAAACTTAGAACAAATTTCTCACATTCTCACTATGACTTGAATTATACAATGGAGAAATTTCCATTTAATTAAACATTGCTTTCAATAGTTAGATGCATAGTTCAAAAGAATAAAAGAAATGAACTTCAATTATAATTCTATCAATTACAATAAATTTGAGGAAAATTTAAAACTAGCAATCTATTGTACTTAAATGAAATGATGATTTTCTCCTTCACATAGATGAATTCTAAAGGTGTTAGTTTCAAAATCACATCCATGCTAAGAAAAATAAGGGAAAAAATGAAAAAAAATCAATTTGGGTCTTGAACATTGTAACACAGTTGACTTCAGCTCACAACTCGAATATCCACATTCTAGGGCACAAAAACACAATAAGTACTCCAAAAGAAATCATCCACGCTAGAATTGATACTCCCAAATAACATGCCAAGCTCCCATATGCATAAAAATGATTGGCAATGCTAAATCCTACTTAACATTTTTGAATTCATGCACAAAATGTTTAATTAGTCAAATTGTTTGAATATATAACCAATCCGCCAATCTTAGCACCATGATGACTAATTCGCCTCTAAACCTGACTGGGTTTTCCAATTATCCAAAAATAAACGCTAATTGGATATTTTAGCCACCAAATCGATGAATTAATCACTAAAAGATTTTCCTCTTTGATGGTTCTTCAACACTTTTGGGTTTTGGTAAGTCTTACAAGATGACAATGGGAATGTGAGTTTGCATAAGTGATAGTAAAGAACCTTAGAAAACATGCAAAAGAGGGGTTGTTTATTGGGATGTGAAAGTATAAAAGCATAGTGAATGACCATATTGGTGTAGAAAATAACCTTTTAGATTTTTTTTTCCCTTTTTAACTTTTCTGTTGGATCAAAGTGCAAAGTGATGGTTCATGGGCACTTGTTAAGAAAGTGATCTCATTTTTGTGTTTTTGATGCATATCAACATCCACAAATTTGTTTGTATTGCTACACAAAATCTTCTATGTTAGTGTGTGAAACATATTTTACATTGATGCATGTACTTTACTTTGTTATATGCATATACCTTGCTTTCTATCAATGATTAAAACAACTTTTTTATGCAATTATAAAAGTGATTCAAAATCCCTAAGAAAAAACTAATCAGGACAAAACAAGATCAAGGGACTTAGAGTTTTTTTCTTTTGGATTTATTAAAGTCTAAAAGGTGCTTGTTACACTATAGTATAAACATGAAATCATAAAAAAAAAATACAAAAAATATTTGTATCGTCAAAGAAAAGCGGTGCTAAACAATTTCAAAATTTTAGGGTGTACTTCACATAATCCACCCATTATGAACAACACAACACATTAGTAAGGTTAAGGAAATCACTAGATATCGTATTAGTATAACTACAATATTTTGTAGCTAGGCATGGACTTGGCATGATAGCTAATTTTTAGCTAAGATAGAGCTCATCCTAATGTAAGCAACTTCTTCTTTTGAAGAATTCATAGGCACATGACTTAACCTAACATACTAACTCCAAATATGCAAATATGCTTGAAATATGAAATATAGGACTAGGATAGGAAAATATCAAGGTTCTTGAAGGAAAAGGATCACTCAACTATTAGTAATAAATTCAAAGAGAGAGGAAAATTGTAAGAATGAACATGTCTCATATATCACATTTGACAATCTAGCTCTAGCCAATATTCATTAGCTACTTGTAGGGATGAAACTAATGATAGATACTTATTCAAAGTGCTACAAGGCTAAGAAACAAGGCCAAAAGGACAATATCCCTAAGGATTGGGAAAGGATTTTCATTTTAAATGTCTAAATTGTATGGCACACTTATCCATGGCTAAGGTCCATTTGAAAATGCAATATCATGTGAAATTCCATTTTGACCAAATATAAAAGCAAAAATCAAACATAGCCTTGGATGAATTCTAATGGCTCTTAACCAATTATGTGCCAAAAATCAAGTCAATGCATGGATGGGTGTTGAAATTGAATAAACTTTTCAACACATTGGGGGCGTACCCAACAATACAATGAAGGTTTTAGTGACTAGTGGTTCCTCTAGAAATATGCAAATCTCCAAGGAAAAATTTAAGGATGGAAGTTCTTTTTAAAGCTTAAAAACCTTGGTGAATTCTACTAGTCCCTAAAATGAAAATTATAATATTCTTAGAGATATTTTTGTAAAAATATTCAAATTTTTAATGATAGTATATAGTCTCTATAAAATTTTAGTGATTCTTAAGATACACTAATTTTATAGTATAAAATTTGGGTGAATCTTTTTACAAAAAATGGAAAATGTCGAATCTTTTCTTCAAGAAAACCATGGAAAATTAGCCCACCTGTGAAAATTAGCCCCTAAATTTTTTCCTTTGCAAATCTCCTACAGGTTCAAATGTTACTGAGGTGGAGCTTTGGTCACTTGAAAAATGCTACAATACCAACTATCCTTTGAAGGAAATTCAAAAAAATAGTGCATTCTATTTTCCCTTAAAACTTATAGGATAGAGTTTTGAATAATGGTGTTGAGTTTCAAAATAGGCATACTATGCAATTTAGTTCAAAATATTTCCTCAAATTGATTTCCTTTCACTTTGAATTGAATGTGTTACCCACCTTAGGGATCATAAAGGTATTTTTTTATGAATGTGTTGACATGGGAAAATGCAAGGGTTCACCTTGGTGATAAGTCCTAATTAGAATACTCATTGTTTGGAATAGGAATCCCATCCAAATTTTGTCTTGGTAGCCATTACTAATTTGGGGTTTTACCAATTATTAATCCAATAGTTAGTGGTTTTTTTTAATATTAAGAAATAAAATGCAACTAATCTAAAATGTGCAATGCATAATGCATAATGAAAAGGAAAACATGACACCAAATACGTCACCACTGTTATTTTGAAGAAGAAAGACTTTGTATAAATAAGAGAGGGATTACAAATAACCAGATGAAAAACTAAAAAAATATATGGTTGAAAAACAACTAATCACAATGGTGTCCTTATCATTTAGGTAGATTCAAGAACAAAGAAATAGGAATTCATAATTTGTACTTAGTAGTTCTACATATATGCAATATCAAAATCCAAATATTTCCCGAAAATAAAATATAAATTCTCCTAATTATATTTCAGTAAAAAGTTTCTACTGGCATATATCCTCTTATATCTTTGAACATGTCATTTTTTTTAATCGTCTTATGGCTTTGAACATGTGATCTTTTTCTAATTATGAAAACTACTAGTGACTCTTGACCTTCCAATTCTCTTAGAGCTTTGGATGTCTTTCTTGTAATGTTTTGACTTAACTTTTCACATTTTTATTTTTTTCATATATATATATATATATATATATATATATTTATTTATTTATTTATAAATATTTAAAATGACTTAATATAATGTTTTATGACTAAAGTTTATTCACAAATGAAATTGCTAATATTAACAGTGAGGAATTACATCAAATGTGATCTTCTTTCCAAATTTGTTTAGTACAAATCATTTCATCCCAAAAAAAGGATTAGAACTTTAATGATGGATTTTGTATCAATACATACTAGTTGCAACTATTGCTCATCAAGAATAGGTCCCTAATATGCAACCTATAAAATATTTTTCAATATTTTTATAAAAATATTCAATTTTTTAATGATTTTATATAGTACCTATAAAACTCTAGCAATTTTTAAGGTAAATTGATTTTATACTATAAATTTGGTTGATTTTTTTTAATGGAAATTAGTGAATCTTTTTGGTGGAAAAGCATGGAAAATTAGTCTACTTGTGAATATTAGCCCCTAAAATTTTCCTTACATATCACTCATTTAAGGATATGTGGTGCAACTATAGCATCTAAAATATTGCCAAAGTATATACATGTAACTCCCAACAAGTCTACCAATTTTATGTATTTGTACTTGTTGTATATAGGCCAGTGAGCCATAAACATTTTAGGTCTTGCATGTCCATCTATATACTTGTTTTGAGCTTGGAGTTCTCATGTTATTTTATCTAGAAGTTATCCTTTCAACCCAATCTTCCAAAGTTCATGTTGTCCCTATCTTCTAGTTCTAGACTTCCTTTAAAAAAATGTAGCTTTTTTCAACTTTACTTGAACTTTTGGTAATAAGTCCTATATGGTAGGTGGGATCTGCTCCACTTCCCAATCCAACATAGAAGGCTCATATAATTTCAAATTCTCCACATTCATTACTGATTAAATGAATATGTATGTGGTTAGAGCCTCAAAATTTCCATACTATAGAGACTTGACCTTCTTACTAGGATCGTGTAGTAGTTAATTGCTCATTCGTAACCAAAATTTGTCTCCCACTTTGAATGATTTCTCTATTCTATGTTGTTCATCTTTTGAGCCTTGTCCCTAACCTATGACCTCTCAACGTCTCCTATATTTATAAATGGATCTTCCTAATATTTTCAACAAACTTCTCTTATTTTAATACTTCTCTTGTGACATCTTCCCTCACTCCTCCTTGATGTCCATAAGCAACACCCAAGGGTGAAGGCAACAAATACCCGAAGCAAGTTTCAGAAGGGGACTTACTAGTAGAAGCATGGACTAATTTATTATAAGAGTGTTGATTATAGTTGAAATTGTCATCACAAGTCTTTGGGTGCTTCTGATTATAACCCCTAAAAATCTACACCAAAATATTATTGACTACTTTTATCTACCCATCTATCTATGGATGTAATATTGTAGATATCTTCAACTTAGTTTCCATATTCTCCCAAAGTGTAGTCTAAAAGGCACTAATAAATTTGGTATCTCTATTTGGGATGATGTTCCATGGTATCCCAAATTGCACCTAGATCTATTCAAAGAATATGTTTGCTACTTCTTATCCTTTCTGGGTATTTTCACAAGGCAAAAAAATTCACGTCTTGCTAAAATTATCAACTACCACAAATAAATAGTCATGTCCCCTTTAATTTGTTGCTAATCTACCCACAAGATCCATTGAAATTATTCCCAAGGTTGAGTGGGTACATGTAAGAGATGATATATACCTTGCTTTCTATTACTAGGCTTGATCATACAACAAAGTGTGTATCCTCTAATATCTTGTGCTACATATTCTTGTATTATAAGCCAATATACGTACCTTTATAAGTTAGAATTTGTTTTCCCAACACCAAAATTCCCTGCAACCTTAGAGATTTGAGCCTCTCTAATAATCTACAATATTTCACTTTTAGGAACACAAAGCTTGTCTAGCTTGTAGAGTAACCCATTTTGGAGATGATAGTCAACCTCGCCATGAATTTGTTCTACATGAATTTGGCATTGTATATGCTGAAAAACCTCCTTGAAGTCCTTATATTTTTTGTATTCCTTTTTGTATGCATCATGGGTAAAAGTAACAATGGACATAAGAGTTTCCCAAGTTGTAATATTTGATGTGGGTGAACTATAAAGCATACCTCAAGCTTATTATTTATTTCCTTCTTCCACTTCATGATTAGATGAAATGTTGTAAAAACCCCATCCACTTGTAATGTCTAGTTTTCTAAAGCTTACTTTAGGCCTACCATTAGGGGGATTTTGAGGTCTAAAATGGGCCTCCTATGGAAATTATAAATTAATAGTAGAAATAATAAAATAAGATTAGATTACATCACCAAAGTTTAGAGGGAAAAAAAGAAAAAATTGTTTTTTCAACTCGTATTTTCATCTTATATCCATATGGGTTTACTCAAATTTTTAGTGACAACACTTGTTGGATGTAGAATTTGATTCCTCTTCCAAGGAGTACCCATGTTGCATACTTTTGATGGACCCTACTACACGAAAAATGAGAAATACATGAAAAACGTTATTGCAATCACGTTTTTTCGTGTATTTCTCATTTTTCATGTAGGAGGGTCCATCAAACGTATGCAACATGGCTACTCCTTGGATGAGAAATTCAATTTTTCATCCAATGAGTACTCCCGCTTGAAATTTGAGTAAAACCTTGGGGAGATAAGTTGAAAAAATAATTTTATTATTTTATTATTTTTTAATCTTTTTACATTTTTTTGGCAAAAATGGTGAATCATCCCCCATGGTTGACATCATCATCTTGAATCATATTGGTTCTTATAAATTTTATTTTGGTTATACATTTTTCTTAGAAGGCCCATTTTAGACCTCAAAATTCCCCTAATGAAGTACTATAAGAATTGGTCTAACAAATTGTTGATACTAGGTAGATGATATTGATTCTTGAGTGTAATATTGTTAAAATATTTGTAGTCAATACACATATATCAAGTCCCAAGCATTGGGTATGGTGATGATAGGTGACCCACAATGTGAGGTACTTAGTTGAATCACTCCCTATTCCAACAATTGCTACAACTACTTCTTCACTTCATCTTCTTCTATGACAAAATGTTTATACAACCCAATATTTGGTAATAGAGAGTTAGGTAGCAACTCTATCATGTAATCCACTTCAATCTTAGGTGGTATCCCTTTATAATATTGGAATTCTCCTTTATATGCCTATAGAAACTCCTTTAATTACTATTTTTTTTTATCTAGTACATCCCTCCAAGGATACCTTTCCATTAACAATTCATCACTTGGCTAATTCTCTCTTAAGAAAAGCAACACATATTTCTTACTAGAAATAATAAACTTTTTGGATTGGTTGGAACTTACTAATGAGCTCTTAGATTTACCTTTATGTGCATTGATGATGTAGGAATTCCCATCCTTGATTAGGTGGTAATGTTTTTCTCTCCACATGAAGATCATGTTCCTCATATACATGTGGGGGATTCCAAACACTACACCACCCATGTTAAGGGCTGCTACATCCAATTCCATTTAATTAATAAAATCTCTTCTTACCACAAATTTGATCTTACACTATTTCATAATCTTTATTTTTGCATCCTTGATCACCCACCCCAATGGGTATGGGCTTGGATGATCTTGTACCTCAAATCCAATCTTAATGACTAGATCAACTGCTGTGAAATTTTCCTACGAATTGAAATCAAATAGACCATCTACCCTGGTCTTATTGACCTAGATCTTACTATGGAAAATTTGTGTCATCTCCTTTTCTTCCTTGTGATTAAGGCTACTTAGATTCACCTCCTTCTGCACTAAAGTTTATTAAATATTTTCATCCATATCTAAGTTTATCTCTACCTAATTGTTTGAATATATCACTAGAAGGTTCTTCTTCTTGGATTCATTCTTATGGTTCACAGGGTTTAGTTGTATATGTAGCCTTGAACACTTTTCTTCAAATTACCATTGATATTGAAATGGCTATAGTGGTTAGTTAGATCCTTTCATTAATGTATAGTGGTTGTGATATTCTTATCTTTCTCTTTCCAAGTCTTCCTTCCCTCCTTAGTAGCATATTGGTGCTCTTTATGTTTGGAACCATTTGGATGTCCTTTTTTGTGGCCTATATTTTCTAGATATCGTGCTTATACACAAGCCTCATCAACTACCATGGGCTTGAAGAAAATCACATGATTTCACAAATGAATATATATAGCCCCAAGTGTTTGAGGAGTACATCTATGTTCTTGGGAGAAATACTTGGTGTGATAGTCATCTTCGTGAATTCAGTGGTGTATTGTTACACACTTGGCCCCTGGCATTTCCTATAGTAATTCCAATGGATCCATTGGTCCTTTACATACCTGATATGGTATAACTATGACTTAGTGAAGGTTTTGAAATCCTACCACTTATTTATTGGTGGATAACCCTCTAACATAAGTGTCCCATGTGACTTTCCCACTAGGTTAATGCATGGCCCTCTAATTTTAGTTTGGAAAACGAAATCTTCTACACATATTCTATATGGTGGACACTAAAATTGACTTCTAATTTTTGCAACCAATCCTTCAAATCTACTGCATTGATTTCACATTGGTATGTATTGATATTCACTTTCACTTCCATTTTAAATAAGGACTATGAAGGGGTAATGACAATGGAACTTGGGTGCTCTTTCTTGGGCTCATTCCATGACTTTTTTTCTAGTTTTTTTGTGTTATCCGAATTTCCCCTCTAATCCAGTCTTTGAGTTAGAGCCTCTAGCCTCCTTGAAAAATGGTATATTTATTTCTAGGGTTTCCATGATGAGGGTCATATTACAATATATTTTAATGACTTTCTCTTAAACCTTAAAAACTTATTTTTTTTTCTAGATCTTGAGGGCTATTGTGAATATATTTGTCCACCATGGATAGGGTTTTGTGACTTTTTTCTCAAGTTAATTCTTAGATCCTACAATTTCTTACAAACACTCTAAAGAAAATTACTCTAATACCATTATGATCTGTAAATTTCCATCAATATTTCATTGGAACATTTCATTAGAACATATCTTAAAATATTTTGAAATATTAGACTATGTAAATTGAATTTCCTTAGATCCTAGATTAGGTAATTACTAGATTTGTTTGAATTGTTGGAACCTAATGTTATTTTGGTTCATCACACCTTTGGAGATTCTAGAGATAATTAGTTAGAGTATCAACTAACAAGAGACTATTGGTTGAGTAGTTGACTAGTAGATTAGTCAATTGTGTTGTCGATTGAGTGGTTGACAGGTTGGTTGAGTGGTCAACTAGCAAAGGAGTTGACTGAGTGGTCAAAGGAATCAACTAGACAATCAAGTCAACTTGGGTAGCCAATCAATTGACGAGAATTTGGTTTTCTCTAATAGTCAACTAGTTGATAAAATATAGTTTATTTCACAAAAATGATTGAAACTACCAATGCTTGTTTTTGGATGAAATATTCCACAATTCAAGGAAGTTGGTTAGATTTAGATACTAGAAATAGAGGACCCCATGTGTTGAATATGAATGCATTAAACACATGAATGGAGAATATTATTTTTATTCTAATCATCCATTATGATGTATCGACCATAATGTGTTGTTCTTAAGTGTTGTAATGGTGTCTTTAGACACCACCTATTATCTTAGAACATGATTATTGTTCTAACTATTTCTTTATATTTTTATTTTTGTTCTCTTTCCTCAATTTTCGTTAATCACCAAGATGGTATCAAAGTTTTTGGTTTTGAACTAGCCCTATTTTCTTCATATAATGTTGAGTTAGATCTTATAGTGATTAACTCTAGGCTTACTGATTTGTCATATGGAACCTAATTTAGAAGATGTAAGATCTATTAGATCTATGAAGACATATTCCAAGATTGATCCTGTCATTTTGGATGGAAATAATTATTGTTTTGGCACCAAATATGGAAAACCTACTGAAGAGAAAAGATCTCGAGTAGTATACAAAGACCACTATTCTAGATGTAAAGGATGACTAAATGAATTTGTCATTGATAGAAAGAAATATGAGGTTATCAAGGTCACTATGACTTATATTTATTAGGAAAATTATTTTCATGTGAATGGGATCAACTATCTTCATCGGGTCTGGAAGGAGTTGAAGTTATTGCTTGAAAAAGTTGATGAAAGTTAGGTCTTGCGGTTAGATAAAAAAATTGATCTCTCTTGATACCCATTCCTTTGAAAGGATTGAGGACTATATTTATCATGTTAAAGAGTTATAGTTGGTGTTGGGTGAATGTGGGAAGAAATTATGAAATAAATATAGACAACTCATTGAAATAGTCATGATGAATCTAAGAACACCTTATGATGCATTATATTCCTCATTTAGACCAACTAAATATCCCAAAACGAATATGGTAAGGACTAAATCTTCAAAACCTTATGTGGTTTATTAATCAAGGATCAATAAAGGTTTCTTAATGAAGGGAAGCTTGGTAGCAATTCAAACTAGAAGGAGAGAGGAAGAAAGCTAAAAGGCCATGAGTAGAAATCTAAAAGGAAGAGTGATGATTCAATATCCACAAGAAAGAATAAGAAATAGAATACATGTCACTACTATGGAAAAATGGCACATGTGGAGAAAATTTTCTAGAAGAAGCATGGTGATCTGTAGGAAAAGTTTAAGTAGCATGAATAAAATGTTTCAGTTGAGATAATGACTAGACAGTCTGCTAACAACTTCAGTTTCTCAGTTGAAACTAAAGCATTGCATTCTCACACCACAACAATGAATGGGTATTCAATTCAAGGTGCACTCATCATACGTTGAAGGATTCATCTATGTTTTCCTCTTTGGATAAGGTTGTTAAGAAAAGTATTTATTTGGCATATGATTTGACATTGTTATCCATGGTGAGGTACCTTGTCGATATGATAAAATCATGATCATGTTATTAGTCTGAGGATGAATCTGTTGTCAGTTTCCCAATTGAAACAGACTGGTAAAATTGACAAATTTTGGTTGGATCCATTCTTTGTTACATATTTGATGAAAGATAAGTTGATTATCATCGAAGGGGTTCTCAACTCAAAGGATGGATTATATAAGTTCTATGACTTGTATCGACTAGATGATGAACTAACTTCTCTCATTGCTCGAACTATATGCAATCTCATATTCATCTAATTCTTGTCTATTCACGTGAGTGTTCTAACAATGGTATCACAGCCAGTGTAGCTTCATTTATTCAGGGGTGTTTCTCTACCATATTCTCTTTGTTATTATTTCAATCTCTTTGTCTAAATACCATTCTTTAATTTATATGTAGTAACACCCCTACTAGTCATGCACTCTTCCCCATAAAGTAACATTTAAATCCAATTTTTCACTCTTGTATCATATTTTATTCCTCACGTAAGTTTGATTCAAAATCCTAGTTTAGAATCCCTTTAAATGCTTTCCAAAATACTCATGTTGAAATAGAAAAGACCTGATCAGATTGGATCATTATATTATTTTCCACCCATCTCAATTATTTTAGTGTGGAAAAAGTGGAGGAATCAACTCATGGGAACATTTTTACTGGCAGGACCTAATTTAACAAAGTGGGGACTAAAACCTTTTGGGAGTAGTTTGATGCATGAAACAATATTTTTTGGGGGTAAAAATTTTCCACTAAAGTGCCACACCTTTTTATGTTGTTCCAGACACAAAGATATTTCCAACATCATATAAATTACCTCAATCGGAGTTCGTATCGAAAATTTATTCCACATAGAAGTCATCCTTCTTGCTTTGACCACCATAATTCAAGAGGATGCCACATCATCCCCCATTAATGATGGAAAAATGGTTGTCCACTTGATCATGATGAGGAAAGAGTCCATATCACAACTCTAGTTAAGAGTTTAAGAAGTTAAACCTAACCACTCATAGGCTATTAGATTGTGGTATAGCCAATCCTTTAGGAGGAAAAGGGGTTTCATTCTATTTGAGTGCATTTTGTTCCATATATGGGAAAAATAGCCTAGAGTGGTTGGGGAGAGAGAAACTAGAGAGGATTTGTGAAATGTAGTAGCCCACAAGATACATGCCTAACTTCTTTGTACTTGCACACATTTTCTATTAAGAGAAAGAGAGTAAAGTAGCCTCACCTTCTGATTGGGTTTTCTCTTGAAAGGGTTTCCTAGGATATACCTTATGTCAATTGTGGTTTGTGAGATTTTATTTTTATCTTCTCTATTTTATGCATAATTATAATTTGCATATATACACAATACACAATAATTAATAGATCTATAAATTGAAGGACAAATAAACCCTTTTAGTGTAGGTTTCAAACTTTAAGCTTAATTTTACCACGTGTTGGAAAAATTTATTTGTGGAATATCCATGTTAGTTTATAGGTAATATTGGTATCAAAGTAGGTTTCTTTGGTTATATTATGGGGAGTTGCAGGGATCGATATTTGTGATTCAAAAGTGAAAAAAAAACTCAACCATGGTCAATGAATATATAAATAACCCTCATGATCTCACAGATGAGAGGTTTGCATGATTGGAAGCACACATTGTAGATATAAACTATAATGTGAACCTCCTCATAGTAGCCCCAACCAATAAGCTTAGGCTATTTGGAGAAAATGCGGGTTATAACATAGAGGTTTGATTAGAGGGAAGATCAAGAAGAATAAAAGAAGGTGTTGAAGAAAGAACTTGAAAAGATAAACCGAGTTTGAGTGTCATGAACCATTCACAGTCCCTATTAAAAATGGAAGCAAAGGTGGAAATCAAGTTGCACTAAGGTGAGATTGACACTCTGAACCTAAATCAATTGTTAGAAATCAAGATCTTATTTTAGTGTCCATCGTATAGAGGAAAAACAAAATATTTCATTCACTCGGCTGAAATTAGATCGCCATGCCTTGAATTGGTGGGAAAGCCACACAAATACCTTGAGGTTAGATGGTGATCCTCCATTGATTAAATTGGAGGATTTTAAAAATTACAGTATGTCACAATTTTACTTTATCGGGTATATAGAGGACTAGTGGATCCAATGGCATTACTTTAGGAAGAAGTAAGGGTAGAGTGTATAGGAGTACACCAAAAAATTTAGAAAGATGTCCATAATGTTGGGTATCTACCAAAAGAACCCATACTTACTCCTCAACAATCTGGGGGGTCCACATAGCCATATGTGGAAGCTAGTGATAGTTTTCAAGCCCATAGTGGTGGATGAGGCTTGTTTACAGGCACATTATCGGGGGAACTTAGGTAAGAAGAGATTTAAATCAAGTGGATTGAAGCATAAGGAGCATAAATACACTCCTAAGGAGGGGAAAAAACTGTTGAAAGAGGGAAAAGAAAATAATATGACAACCACAATACACCAGTGAAAATATCCCAAAAAACATTGCAGCCATTATAACATTGATAGTAATACAAAGGATAAGTGACGGAAGTTTCATACAAATCTTAACCCAAAGAAAAAAAAGAAAGATGCAAAGAAGAAGAACCTCATGGCCAATGATTTAAGTGCCTAGGTTGAAAGCAGCTTGGATGTGGATGAGAATCTTGTCTACACATCAATGTAAAAGGAGGTGAATCTGAGTAGCCTTCAACAATGGGAAGAGAATGAAAAGACTAGAAACTACCATATAAATATATAGGTCAAAAAGACAAATATTGATGCTCTGTTCAAACTGATATCATAGACAAATCTCATTGCAGTAGATCTAGTTAACAATGTGGGATATGAAAGTTCACAATCATCCAATCCCATATCCCTTTTCATGGATAAATAAGGATGTAGAAATAAAGGTTACCAAATAATGCAAACTTAGATTTGCTATCAGTGCTAATTTTACTAATCAAATAGAACAAGATGTAGTTCCCCTTGATGTATGTGGAGTGGTGTTTGGAAGTCCATATATGTACATGCAGGATGACATCTTCATGTAGAGATTCAACTAGTACTGTCTCACAAAGGATGGAAAATCCTTCACCATCAACATGCATAAGGGAAAGCCCAAAATTTCACTGTTAAGTGCCAATCAAACCAATAAATTGATTAGTTCTAGCAAGAAGTATGTTTTACTATTTTTAGGAGAAAATAAGTTTGTAGAATAGTAAGTTAGAGAAAATGCATCCATGGATGGGTGTACTACGAAACATAAAAAATTACTAGAAGAGTTATACAAGCATAAAAGGATGTGTTCTAGGATTCAAAACAACTTCCACACAAGAGGGAAGTGGAGCATGAGATCCATCTATTGCAGGGCTATTTGTTTCCAAACATTGGGATGTACATCAAGTTTGTTATAGAAGCAAGTGAGGTGAAGAAAAAATTGCAAAAACTACTAGCATAGGGTGTCATTTGACCATGTGGGTCACCCATCATCATTATGCCCAAGAAGCATGGGACTTTGCATATGTGTACTTATTATAGGGCATTGAACAAAATTATGCTCAAGAACAGAAACACCTTGCCTTGTATAAATGTATATTTGATTAATTGCATCAAGCCAAATACTTCATCAAGTTGTAAACAAACTTTGGATACCACCAGGTTCACACAAGAGAAGAATATACCTAGAATTATTCCTTCAAAAACCAAAACCAGGAAAGGTTTGTATGAGTGGCTAGTCATGTCGTTCAACATATGAAATGCACTAGCTATATTTATGAGTTTAATAAATGATATATTGAACCCTTTTATAGATTCATTTGTTATTGTCAAATGGATGATTTATTACTATACATTACTACCAATGAAAATCACATATCACATCCCCGGATGCAGGTGTTTAAAGCGATGGGACGGGAGTTGGAAGCTGGCCACATGCCGCTCCATGGGCATCACGTGGCACTCCAAGAGAGAGGATGACGTGCTCAATCCTAGATTAAAACGAAGGGACGGGGGACGGCAGCAGTGAATGCCCGGAGTGTGCACTCGACCCAGAGCTTTGCTGCAGTAATGGCGGATGGGAATTCGAGGTGGGTAGCTGACGATGAAGAGTTTATATCCGGTGGGGAGCAAGGAATTTTGGTCGTGTTGCATTTAGCTGGCCTCTCTGCCGTTGAAGCGGTCCCTTCTCAGGCAGTGGAGTCTATTACGGAGCTGGTTCTGGTTATCGACAGTCCGGTTCACCTGGCAATTTGCAGGGAGTCTCATCCCATTATGGTGAGACCCAAACAGAGGATGCTGAGCCGTCGTGGTTCCTCCAGAGGTGGGGGCTTGAGCAGACCTGTGAGAGATGAAATGAGGCACTGCTGCCACTGTAATCTGGCCAGCTCCATTGGAGCCATTCCCATGCACTCTGGTCAACATATGGATGCCGGGACATCCAGCTCGGCCTCCTTGCCAGCCTTTGGCTCAACTATTTTCAACTTCACCAGCTCTACGGCAAACCCAAGAATTAGTGCTCATGTCTCCATTCTGTTCATAGAGAACCCTCCTGAGGTGGACGACCCCATAGAAGCTCGGGAGCAAGGGATGCAGGACTACCAGGGGGATGTAGAGCAGGCTCCGACAGCTGAGATGGAGCAAGAAGACAAGAGCCAAGCCAACATCGAGGATACATCCAAGCAGTCCCAGAATGCTCCTAAAGCTACTACTGGGGAAGCGGAAGCAACCTCGCCTACTCATGCTGAGCCAGATTACTACGGCTGGTGCCCAATTGTGGAAGAGCAACCGGATGAGCCGAGTGAATAATCACGCCGGCGCCCCTGCTCCACCAGGTCGCAATCACACTGCCGTCTCCTGGTTTGTTGTTGTTTCAGTCTATGTTTTTTTAGGATGTCAAAGCTGCTGGTTTTTTGTGTCAATGATGAAAGTACTTACTGTTTCCCCTGCGCGGGACGACTTGAACAGTTCTTTTTGTCTAAGACCCCTGCGCGGGCTTCCGTCTATGGACAGTCTTGGAACTTCATGGAACCACCCCTGCGAGGGCTTGCTATGGGGAATTATGTCTGGGTCTTTGTCAGTCTTAGTTTTTGTCTATGTCTGGTGCCCCTTGTGGGCAAGAGCATACTGGTCTTACCTGATGTAATTTTGCACTCTATACATATTTAATAGATTAGCCTTGTTACCGAGAAAAAAAAAATTCACATATCACATTTAATGCAAGTGCTAGAGACATTAGGGAAGCACTAGTTGCTGGAAAATATCAAGAAGTGGGAGTTTGCACAATAGTATTTGGTATATCTGGGGTATGTGATCGATGGAGGAGAGCTTAAAAAATTATTTCCATGATGGAGGCCATCACGAAGTGGTCAGTGCCTCTAATTTTTATGAGATAAGGAGTTTCATTGGTGCAACACAATACCTAAGGAAATTCATAACCTCATTTTCAATAGTAGCAACCCTACTCCATGCCATGACAATGAGCATAAAGACTTTCTAGTGTGGAAAGTGTTAGCAAAGGGCATTTGAGGAGCTAAAGAAGAATATTAGTCAAGCACCAGTTTTGGCATTACCAAAATTACAATATCCCTTCAAATTGGAGACAAATGCAAATGGGTATGTTATGGGAGAGATATTGATGCAAGCGGAAAGGCTTGTATGATACCATTATGAAGTATTTCATGGGGTAGTTCTTAACTGTTGTACCTATGACAAGAAGCTATATGCCATAGTGCAAACTATGAAGAAGTGGAAGCACCATATGATTGGAAAGGAGATAGTAATCCACATATATCAACAACTGCTATAGTATCTAAAGACCATATTAAGCTAGAAAAAACTAGGATTTACAACAATTTTAGTGATTGGGTATAAGAAGAGAAGCACATAAAGGTTGGATGAAATGCTTTCAAGGCAACCAACATAAAAAAGTACATCTTTGGGAATTATGATGCACATGGAGTCATTCACCCATGATGCATATAGAGAGACATATTCAGAGGATTAGGACTTCAGGGAGGTGTATCAATAGTTGTAAAGCTAGAGTCATATGCACAACAATGAAAGCACAATTGAATACCATATTCAAGATAGTTCACTCTATAGGATGGATAATTTATTTGTTCCTAAAGGTGAGTGACTATAGTTGATTAGAGAAGCTCACACTTCCAAGTTTGCAGGGCACTTTGGCATAGGTAAGACAGTGGTTGACTTGCAGAGGTATGTGTATTAGCCCAAGATGTAAGAATGAGTAGCTAGGTTCATAAAAGGATGCATGTTTTGTTGAACTATAAATCCAAGTAACAAGAAACAAGGTCTATATCATCCCTTACTTGTACCCACTCGTCCCTTGAAAATCATTTTTATGGAATTTTTTTGAGGTTTACCAACAACCAGGAAGGGATGACTACATGTTTATGGTAGTTGATAGGTTTAGTACGATGTGTGTTTTGATTCCCTGTAAAAATACCATCATTAGAAAAGAATTAGAAAACTTGTTCTTTTGATAGGTCTAGGTGCACTTTGGGATACCAAGGAGCATCGTTTCAGATAGGGACACAATATTTATCGATGCATTTTGGACCACATTGTGGGGAAATATGGACAAATAGTTGAATATGCCTACAACATTCCATCCACAGACAAATGGGTTGACAAAAGTAGTCAATAGGACTTTGGTGTAGTTTTTGATAGGTTACAATTAGAAGAATTTGAAAACTTGGGATGAAATTTTGGTATATATAAAGCACCCTTATAACCAAGTAGTCCACACATCTACTAGTAAGTCCCCATTTGAAACCTTTTTTTTTATATTTCCTACCTTCACCTTTAGATATCTTGCGGGCTGAAAAAATTGTTGAGAAGATCAGGAAGATCCATATATAGGTATAAGAGACACAATAGAAGTCTTAGGAAAAATGTAAGGCTAGGAATGATCAACACAAAACATAGAAGTCATTGAAGGTGTGTTAGGTACCTATATGTTACACAGTATTTTGTCACACCTCCTGCAATTCCCTGTGGCATACCTTGGAGTTCCCAAACCTTGACAACTATGCAGTGTACCCATCTTGATATGCAGTCCAAATCCTCCTTGACAAAGTAACGAAAAGTTGCCTGGAGCCTTTCCTGAGAAAAATGAGCTCAAAACTGTAATGTCTGGGTCAGCAACACTGTGACACTGCCCTCTCATGTTGATGGAAGGTTGCACCATATGAGCCTCGTGTTGCCAATGTGGCTTTTGGCTAGATACTCACGTTGAATCCTAAAAGGCAAGTTTTCCCAAAGTGGAGGAGAAGCTTCGTGATCTAGAGGTTTCCAGAACAACGAGTTAGATGATGCTCATTGTGGATGTAGTCAAATTATCCTAATTTTACCCTTTGATTTGATCCCTATGAGCTTCCTCTTTGAGATGAGGACCTTCCTCTATCTTTGGTGAGATCCTAACTCCCTCTCTTTGCCTATAAATTCACCCGCCTCCATTCCCAAATATTTGCTCTCTGATTATTTGCACCCTTATGCTGAGATAGTTCCTACATGCTATTCACTTTGGCTTGGAGAAGGAGTGCTTGGAAAGCTTGAGCTTGGATGTGGGCATTCACCCAAGGAGGGATACTAACATCAAGGCCTATATTGTAGGCTTCCTCTTTTGTTTATTAATATATACAACTGTCTGTTATAGGCATTTTTGGGCACTGCAACCCCAAGCATAAAATGTCCATAAACCAAGGGCTCCTAAGTCCCTAAAAGTGTTTTTCTAACCCCTAAAGGAACAAGGTCAACTGATTACAGCTTCTCCCAGAAGTTCTCCATGAAAAACCACTCAGAACTGGTCAAAACAGGATCATTTCACCTGCTCCATAGGCAAAGTGCGTTGCATCTCACCTAAGTACACTATGTGGGTGCGTTTCATTTCAAAAAGCCCTTCTATGGGGTGCGATGGGCGAGAAGTGACAAATGGCAGTGTCAATCCGCGAGGTGGAGAGGCATGGAATCTTCCAGAAACTTCTCCTGTGACACTTGCCTCTCTGAATTCGACCAAGGATGAGTAAGAGATCATAAATCTCCAAGTGGAAACAAGAAATATCAGAGGGAAGACACTAATCAAATCACAAGCTGACTCATCTCCCTTACAGATATCTATATATGGATCCCTCATCCCAGAGATCCAGAGGCTAGAATTTTGCATCTTGTAAGGAATTGTTGTTGGTTTCTTGAGACAACATCATAGTGTTGGGTGATCTAAGCTTTGTATGAGGTGAAGAAGGGCTTAATTTCTGAGAGGATGATGCTGGGTCAGAACAACTGGTTGTAACTCTCTTGGCTCTTTCTTGATTATCAATAAAAGCTATTCAAGTTTTCCTCCATACTCTTGCGTCGTTTATGTTTTATGCATTTGTATGGTCAATTTACATCTGATCCTAGATTGTTTATGATAATAGATCCATGTTCTTGTATAGTGTTATGCTAATTTGATTCTACAGGTACTCTGTGAAGCTGGGTGTACAAGGAAGCAAGTAGCAAAGGACTATCAGAAGAGAGAGGAATCGAACTAGGAACCAAGCGCAAGACAGAGGTTGGTCTCCTTTATTCTTCTCTCATCTATCTTTCATAAAGGAAAAATGAAAGTAGCTTTACTTTGTTTGTTTCTAAGGTAGCTACCACACCTTAGTGGGATTAGCAGTTCTGCATAGACACTTTTCCCTGTAACAAAATGGCGACTCCACTGGGGAGCGACTAGGTTGTTTGTTTATCTACCTTGTTGTTTACTTTATAAACTTATAGACGGAGCCTGAAGTTGAGCCAGGTAGCTTTCGAACTACATTTGCTATGCAAATGCAAAGTAGATAAATGCCGCTTCAGTCAATCTCCGGGTTTTGTTTATGAATTAAACAACTGATTTACAAACTCTCTAATTGCCCTTGTGGTGGCTCTAGTAACCTCCTTAGATCTACCCCTGTTGTTGATTTACTGATTACCACTTGCTCGGCCAAAATCCCTGAACTAAACTGCAAAATGTGACCCGGAATCCAAGCAAAGTCTCATCTCTGGCCCAACACAGTCTCTGTTCTGTGAATCTGAAATTCAGCGCACTTCCCGAGTGTAGTAGGTGCGCTGCATTTCAAGTTCTCTGTGTTACAGGTGCACTGATAAGACTAGGCATTGTTCCTCAATTTTGGTTTATGTGTTCATTCTTTTCAGTTCTATTCATGAATTTTGCTGCCTGTAGTCAGTATACCTCTGTTTGAAACCCCTTTCCTTACTGATATTCTGCCTCCATTGTGAAAATAACTGTAAATGTTGTTGTGTATTTGTTGAGTCATTTCATTTCTCCTTTGCAAAAAAGTAACGTAATTGTACTGTCGTTTCTTGATTTGAAAGTGTCGCAAGTGTCATTTTTAGTCATAGAAGAGAGTCTGATTGCTCTTGATAGTCGATTACCCTGTTACTATTGTATTTGATCTGAATTTGTGGTCTTTCTAGTGTCGAAAGCAAGTCTTCGTTTTGAATTTGAAAAGAAACTTGTTAGTAATTGTCGCTTGAAAGTAATTCAGATTTGCGCATTAGCTTTCTTTTTATCATTCACGTATTAAGAAGGCTGAAAACAAATACATGCATGTGCATTTGCAGTTAGACTGTTTGATTGGTTTGATTTAGGATAGTGCATATAGTGTGTGCTCTTTGCTCTTTGTTGAAAGAATTCTGTCTTTCTTTCCTTAGTAGCTAGGATTTTCATTGCACAAAGAAGATAAAAGACTGTTTATCATCTTAGATTGCATTTTAGGAATTGTACATCTACATCACGCGGTGAACCTGAAAGGAAAATTTCTTAAGCAAGATCAACTATAAAATAAATTTAATGAATCTAACAACGCTTTGGAACCTAACGCACAACATCTAGAAGTCTAGGCTAGAGACGTATTCCGGCGTCGTAAAGCCTGGTAACTGTTGTTCTCACTGTTGGTTGGGTGATTCCTCCACTTTGAGATGATAAGTGCCAGTACGGACTTGTGCTCCCACGTACCGTCGAGTATATTTTGGGAGACCACAATAGGCTTAATCCTTTATCCATAGGAAGCCGTGTCTGCCGCCCTATCGATCGCAATGCACTGAACACAGCATTCGGGAAGATTGATTGTCGTACTGTAAAAAATATTCTGCAGTTTTGCGATTGGTTTGGTAATCCCTCTGCCTAGATTTCCAGAGCATTCCCTTTCGTTCCTTTTCAGACTCCTTAACAGAAAATGTCCATCTGAGCACTTGTCACTTCAGGCTCATTAAAAATCGAAGGCAACTAGAGTCATCTTTTGTTTTTTCTCGACTCTTAAAAATTGAAAAAACAAGTTGTGTCAAAGCGTCTAAAATTCATCTAATTCGGAAACATACTTCCCCTTGATTTTTAGTTGATTGAGTAATCCACAATCGTGAAATAAAGTCAATTGAAACCCCATCGTTCGCGGAGGCTTACGAGTCAACCGTCTGTGTCTCCGGAATCGAAACTATTACGGATAAAGCGAACTCAGTTAACCAGTTCCAAATTCCCTGGTAAAGTTAGAACAAGTGTTCCAACAACATCAGAGACTCTGGTTACTCCAAACATTTCTGGTATCCATGCCTTTACAGAAGAAGTTCAGCAGCCACTGAAGGACAGTAGTACTGATCCTAGTCTGAGGGTAAACACTTGTATCACTGAACCAGTTCCATCTACAACCGGTTCGGAGAGTGTTGTTCCCCAAACATCTGTCGTTGCAGATTCCATACCTTCTTCGGCACCAGAAATATTCTACGGACCTGACGGTCTACCTCTTCCACCTGGTCTGATTGCTATAGAAGAGATTGTGGAGGATCCTCCATCTAGTACTCCATCGCAATTTGGAGTCGGGATCACTCTGTATCCTTCTTCATCAGAAATTAGTCTACCACCAGCGGAAGCTCCTGTAGAATCGCTAGGTAATCTTTTGGATAGACTAGAAATGTCTGAACAACCGTCAACATCTAGGAATGTGTCATCTAACACAACGATGGCAGAACTTCCTGCTATCACTCCAACAATGTTCGTCGGTATACCATCTGTCCCAACTAGCTCTCAATCGCTAGAAGGAGACCACTCAAAGGCTATTTCAACGGTATGGTCCGTTCCTGTTTGTTCATCCGGAATAATATTCGGAAACTCTTATGTTGAGCCTCATCAAATTGATCCATTTGGAGGTCAATTTGGGCAGTCCAGTCCTCAAGGGCAAACCATTCCCTTAAGTACCGAATTACCGCCATATGGGGGGTAGTATACCCTTTCATTGTCCCCTCCAGGAGGACAGCCATACGGGAGTTCACAACAAAATTCGGGTTATGGTGGAATTACGTCAAGCAGTTGGGTACCGATACTACCTCAACAACCAAGAGTTGTATATTCGATGCAACAATGTTTACCTATGTCAAGTATACCAACTAAGCCAGCTATTGTGACGGTGTCGCAAGTTCAAGTGCTGCCTGTTGTATGCCAACCTCAGGTTTCTCAGGTTGTAATGCAACAGCCTCTTGACCCTGCAACTCAACCACAATCGCCGACTGGTGGAATGACACAGGTTCAAATGGGTACAATTACCCCTCATCTTGGTCAAACAATTAGTATCGGGCAACATCACATGGCTTCACAACCATGGCTAGTGCAATACCAACAACCACAGTTCCAACAAGTATACCAAGGTTCCGAGCAACAAATATTTGCAAATAGTGGGCAGCCGTATATTCAAAATGGTCAAAATCAACCATTCTACAATGGTCGTGCCCACCAACCTTACCAAAGTTACCAGCATCAAATGCATTATGCTGGTATGCAAAGACCAACTGCTCAGGCGATCCCATCTTATCCTGGGTATGCTTCACCTAACTTGAGTCAACAGTTACCCTTCGTGGCGACTTTAGAGTTACCTGATTTAAATCGGTTAACAAATGATCCAATCGCTTACGCCCCTTGGTGGCCTGCGATTCCGCATAAACTTCCATCAGATATTCCTAAATTTAATGGAAATCCGGGTCAAGATCCATCGAATCATGTGATGACCTTTCATCTGTGGTGTTCATCAAACACCCTAAATGATGATTCGATTAGGCTTTTCCTTTTTCAGAGGACGTTAACTGGTCCGACAACAAAATGGTATATCGAATTGCCTAGAGCTTCGTTTGAAAACTTCAGTACCCTAGCCACAACCTTTTTAACCCATTTTCAGTTACCGATAAGGTATGAAACGGGAACGGAACTTCTTACCAATTTCAAACAAACAACGACCACTCACATATCTGATCATATACATGAGTGGCGACGTCGTCGTAGAAAGATAAAAGCGTATGTTCCTGATCAACTTTTAGCTGAATGGTTTATTAAGTCATTATTGCCTTCCATCATGGAAGAGGTGGCAAAAGGGGGGGTCGTCACCGAAGAGCAGGTTATCGCTCGTGCACAATATTTGGACTTGATTTACACTCAGTCTCGCATGCTCTACGATAAAATACTTGATGCTCCTAGACTGGAATTCTCAGTCCCTCCTCCTCCTAAATCAAACAATGACTCTCATGTCGGCGATGGCGTGATTGGCACAACAGACACGAAATCGACAAAGGCTACATCTAAACAGGCCCGTAAGATTTCCAGTCAAAATTCAAAAGAAGACCTTCTTGCCTTTGAAGTAAATGCCATCTCGACAGATAAAGGCAAAGAAACCAAGAAACCAGGGGGCAAGAAGAAAAGCAAAGGGAAGAAGAAGAAACAGGGAGAATCATCACCTGAAAAATCTTTTGCAAACCCTCCTGGAAATAGGAAACCAAGAAATCCATGCTTTATATGTGATGAGGATCATTGGACAGCAGATTGTCCACACAGAGCTGAGCTTAAAAAATTCTTCGAAAATTCAAAAACCTCAGCAGTGTTAATTGATCCGTTTCCAAACCCAGGAACAAATCTGGTTGACAGTGGAAATGCTTCCCCGTCTCAAGTGCTGATGTTTTCGGTTTCCAAACAGCAAAATGATGCTTTGATATCGTCAAGGAACAAAGATTACGGGAATCCACAGCTGTCGCACAACAAGGATAAAGATCAACCTAGTAGTTCGACAACAACTTCGACAGAAGTTGCTCTGCCCATCATTCCTGAGTTGACAATAAAACCGCCAAAGGGAGTAGTACACAAGTCGATGTTTATCCTCGTGATAGAGCAGCACAACATTATAATATAGTGGAAGATTTGGCCCAATCTCCATCCGCTATGTCGACGCTTGAGGTACTGCAAAATTGCCCATCCCAAAAGCAGGCTTTATTATTGGCCATCGGTGGGATAGACCCAAAGGATTCCAATCTTGTATCCTTTGATCATAAAGGATATGATCCTCAGTTACCAGCTCAACTAGCTTTCCTCGTTCAAGTGAAAGCCCTCAACAAAACTATTCATCGAACAATTATTGATGAGGGGGCATCTACATGTATTATGTCGATGAGTTGCTGGAAAACTTTAGGATCTCCAACCTTGTCACGATCTTCGACGACATTAAAAGCATTTGACGGACGAACATATACCCCATATGGTATTCTAAGTAACTTGAAGGTTGAACTAGGAGGGAAAACAGTAGAAATAGATGTTGAAGTAATCGACGGAAACCTCGATTACAACATCCTACTGGGAAGACCATGGATATATGCTATGGCTGTTGTTGTGTCGACCTATTTTAGGAAGATTGCATTTCCCTTTCAAGGAGGGATTACAATCGTCGATCAACAAAACTTCCTCCCCAATGGTTCTCAAGTTACGGGAAGCATTCCAATGATCCATGGAAGCCCCCATTCGCTTCAAAATATCGGAGTAGGCCTACTAAAAGACCCTATATTAATGGGAACTTTTGCCCTTCCACCTCCAACCAATTTGGCGGAAGTAGCGTCGGTAGGAACCTGCAATATGATATCTTCAATTAAAAAGATCTCAGAAAACGATATCAACATGAATCATGTGCAGGTATTTGTTGGAAATAATACTGAGAGGGGGGGGGGGTGAATCAGTATTATCACATTAATAAAACTTTTTCATTTCCATAATAAGATTCATATATGCTACTTCCACAACTTCTTATGATTAAGTTAATTGATCTTCAATGAGTGCATTAGAACATTATCAACCATATTATCAGATAACAGATGCAGTAATAGAGAATAGATCATCACACATAAGGCACACACATGAACACCATGATATAAGGTGGAAACCCAATGCGGGAGAAAAACCACCTGCTGCAAGTCATCTCAATCTTCTTCTTAATAAGAAAATCCTTTTACAATATTTGTACTAGTGCAGTCTTATACCAGTACGGGAGCTACAACCCCCTTTGCTCTTGTACTAGCTGATCCATTTACTAGTACGCAGGCTGCTACCTGCTACAATGCTCCAAAGATCTCCCTTAGCTTTTGTACTAGCTTAGATACTAGTACATAGGCGCTGGCCTACTATCTTCTCTCCTCCAGGTACCACGTTTCATCAATTTTTAGACTGGATACACTGAAGCAAAACACATAATCTGAAAGGCCACTTTTCATCCAATTTTCATACTGGACCCAACAACAACATTGAAGCTCATAATCAAACAACCTTCTGAATCACCCAATCACCAGATCCAGACATATACAATGATATTATGAGAGTTATCAACCAGATCTAGTACATAAAGATAAGTCATTAATCATGTTGTTATCTGAACTCAATACCAGTAACCAAACATCAGTTATGCACCCAAAACCCTGCAGAATAGTCAAAGGCAGTTAAACCAAATTTTAAGCAGGGATCGCAACTTCATTGGTATAGATCTGCGGATATCTGTACTACCTCCGCACCTGCGCCTTCTGTGGCGCCGCGACCACCGCACCTGCGCCTTCTGTGGCGCCTCCGCACTGCGCCTTCTGTGGCGCCTCTGTGGCGTCTCCGCACTGCGCCTTCTATGGCGCCTCCGCACTGCACCTTCTGTGGCGCCTCCGTGGCGTCTCCGCACTGCGCCTTCTGTGGCGCCTCCGCACTGCGCCTTCTGTGGCGCCTCCGCACTGCGCCTTCTGTGGCGCCTCCGCACTGCGCCTTCTGTGGCGCCTCCGCACTGCGCCTTCTGTGGCACCTCCGCACTGCGCCTTCTGTGGCGCCTCCGCACTGCGCCTTCTGTGGCGCCTCCGCACTGCGCCTTCTGTGGCGCCTCCGCACTGCGCCTTCTGTGGCGCCTCCGCACTGCGCCTTCTGTGGCACCTCTGTGGCGTCTCCGCACTGCGCCTTCTGTGGCGCCTCCGCACTGCGCCTTCTGTGGCGTCTCCACACTGCGCCTTCTGTGGCGCCTCCGCACTGCACCTTCTGTAGTGCCTCCGCACTGCATCTTCTGTGGCGCCTCTGCACTGCGCCTTCTGTGGCGCCTCTGCACTGCGCCTTCTGTGGCGCCTCCGCACTGCGCCTTCTGTGGCACCTCTGCACTACGCCTTCTGTGGCACCTCCGCACTGCGCAGCTACAGCGCTCGAGAGATCACCCTTCACAGATTCGCTTTCAACTTCACTTTCATAGATCAAACTTTTAAAACAATAACCCAATATTTCAGATCTTAAGATATTCGATTTGCAAGGATGAATTAGCCAAGTGATCTCCTTTGCTTTATATAGGCAAGCTTCTTCCTAAAATCATGGATCAATACCATAGATAACCAATACAAGGGGCCCAAAAACATGGGGCTCAATAATACCAAGGACTAACCACCATGGACCAAAGGTAAGTTCTCCAACATATACACACTTTTGACGAGGTACCATGGTCCAAAACCATAGGTTCAAATACCAAGGACTAACTACCATGGACCAAAGGTAAGTTCTCCAACATGAAAGTGCGTGAACTTTTTCTCTACATGAAATAAAATTTTCTCTACATGAAATAAACTTTTCTCTGCATAAAAGTGCGTGAACTTTTCTCTACATGAAATAAACTTTTCTCTGCATATAAGTGCGTGAACTTTTCTCTACATAGAATAAGCTTTTCTCTGCATATAAGTTCGTGAACTTTTCTGCACTATAATTTATCATCTGAGATGAGTGGGTTGCCATCAAGTACAACATATGTATCATAAAGCCATACCAGAATCATAATCCCAATAGTATTGCCTCCAAGCCCAACAGAAATATTGTAGCAATCAATGTTCCTAGCATGGGAGGCAAACCCAAATCAACGCTCATCAAGTGTTTGGATAGATAGGTCTAAGGAATATGGCACCCCTTCAGATCCTTGGTCGCGAGTGCATGTCAACAACGAAGGAATTGTTCAATCAATGGTAATTGAAGGGGCACCATGGGAAGATTACCACCATCGTTCCCTTCTTCCGGATTCTGAAGAAAATACTCCTAATGACCTTTATCATCCTTCAGTTTTTGATTTTCTATCAAATACTGTAAACACGGTGGATTCAGAGCAAAACTTGTCCAACATTGAAGAGACTATCGTCATAAATATCTCGACCAAAACAGATGTTGTAGATAATATTTATGTTCGCAAATGTTGTTCTCCTTCAGAACTAGAAATATATAACGCTCTTTTTCGCGAATTCAGAGATGTCTTTGCTTCGTCATATAATGAAATGCCAGGCATTGACTCGAGTATCGTTGAACACGAAATCAAGATGTATCCAGATGTCAAACCAGTACGACAACGGCTATGGCAGGTGCACCCCAAGAAAGCCTCTGCCATCAAGGCAGAAGTTGAAAAACTTCTCCATGCTGGTTTCATTTACCCGGTTCCTCTAACCGATTGGGTATCGAATATTATCCCTGTTATGAAAAAAAAAGGAACGATTAGAGTGTGTGTCGATTATAGGGATGTAAATCAAGCTTGTCCAAAAGACAACTACCCTACACCCTTCATTGACCAGATAATTGATGAATGCGCCGGATGTGAAATCTTTTCATTTATGGATGGATTCTCCGGGTATAATCAAATAAATATCCGCCCACAGGACCAATCAAATACTGCATTTATTTGTCCATGGGGCACATTCGCATATCGAAAATTACCCTTTGGTTTAAAGAACGCAGGGGCAACATTTCATAGGGCAATGAATTATGACTTCCATGACATAAAAAACATTGTTCAACCGTATCTCGATGACCTCCCGGATCGTTTGCGAAAGTGGACTGATCATCCGTAGCATTTAAGAGCGATATTTCTATGTTGCCGACACTACAAGATACGACTCAATCCACACAAATGTCTATTTTGTGTCAGTTCTGGTCATTTACTTGGCTTTGTAGTCTCGAAAGACGAGATTCGTCTTGACCCATGTAAGGTTCAGGCAATCATAAATTTGCCTCCACCTTCGAATTTGCTTCAGATTTAGAAACTCCAAGGGAAAGCAAACTTTCTGAGGAGGTTCATTCCAAATTACGCCGAACTTGCTAAAGGTTATACACGTCTTTTGAAAAAGGAAGTACCCTTCATCTGGGATCAGGTCGCGCAAGCTTCCTTTGATGCTTTGAAAGACTCCCTAATGAAAGCATCATTAATGTACGCTCCTGATTATCAAAAAGACTTTAACCTGTATCTGGCTGCACCAGATACAACCATCGTAATGGTTTTAGTTCAAGAAGACAACAGAATTGAACATCCTATATATTATTTAAGTAAGAACTTAAATGATATAGAAAGCAAATATTCTTATGTCCTCTTTTGAAAAACTACCATTCTGTCAGATTGCAACCCTATGACTTATATATTGTCGCGACAGTTGCTGGGGGGCAAATATTCAAAATGGATAGCAATTCTACAAGAGTTTGATCTGGAATTTGTAAAATCCAAGTCAAAGAAAGCTCTGGTTTTCGCAGAATTATTATGTGATCTCCCATCGTCGTCCAATGATGAAACATCTGAAGAAACGATCGTGGACGAAAATTTGTTTCTGATATCTTCAAGCAATCTGTGGTATGGGGATATAATCATTTATCTCCAAACCCAAAAATATAGGCCGAATACCTCCCGCTCCGAACAAAAACGTATTCGATACAAATCAAAAGACTACATGATTTTCGGTGATACACTTTACCGTCGTGGTGTCGATACAGTTCTACGGAGGTGCCTCACCAATGAGGAGGCCGAAAAGTCCTGAATGATTGCCATTCAGGCGCGTGTGGGGGGCATCAATCCGGTTATGCTACAGCGCAAAAATTTTTACGAGCAGGATACTACTAGCCAACAATGTTCAAAGATTGCATAACGGTAGTCAGAAGTTTCCATGCCTGTCAAATTTTTGATAGCAAAACCAGAATACCACCCGCACCTTTGTAGCCAATAGTTGCTGTTGGGCCATTCGCCAAATGGGGCATCAATTTCATGACATGTAACCCCACCTCGACTGGGGGGCATGGGTATATCATAGTCGCAGTTGACTATTTTACCAAATGGGCCGAGGCGATGCCTACATTAGATAATACTGGTGAAACAACTACCCTCTTCTTTTTCAATCATGTAGTCGCCAGATTCGGCGTCCCACAAGCTATAGCCACAGATCATGGATCGCATTTTCGCAATCACATGATGGTTGAATTAGCTGCCAAGTTAAGGTTGTCTCACGACAGCTCCACTCCATATTACCCGCAAGCCAACGGACAAGTTGAAGCAATCAACAAGGTCTTGAAGCGCATGCTGCAAAGGATGATTGGAGTTCACAAAAGAAGTTGCACCTAATCCTGTACTCAGCTTTGTGGGCTTACCGAACATCGGTAAGGAATGTGACTGGGTTTACACCTTTCCGATTGGTGTATGGCCTAGAAGCAGTCTTACCAATCCAGTGTGAAATCTCATCCCTCAAACTCGCAATCGACCTTCTCCCCGGGACTTCAGAAGAGGAGGCTCGTTTCTTGGAACTAATCCAATTGGATGAAACCTGTCGTGATGCTACTTTGGCTAACGAAGCCCATAAGAAACGAGTCAAGGCACAGTTTGACAAGAATGTCAAACCCCCTGTCTTCTGAGAAGGTGACTTGGTCTTGCTTTATGACCAAGAATCCGATAAATTGGGGGTAGGTAAATTCAAGTCTTTATGGATGGGCCCCTATATTGTTAAGCGAGTGTTAGCAAAAGGAGCCTACGAGTTAATGGATTATGATGGGATTCCACTGGCATAACCTCGTAACGGGTTGTACCTTAAGCGTTACTATGCGTGATTTAGTATAACAACCTATATGATTTTGTTATGTTTTTGTTTTCGCTAAAGTATTTGTTTTGGTCAAAAAATCCACTTTTTATATTTATTGCAAATGTCAAACCTATTGGAGTCATGTGTTGGATATGCCGACGGAGTGAGTCGTAGTTCGTGGAACCTATCTTCCGCGGCCTGGGCCATTTTTGATCCAAGCGGTGAGTTAGTAAGTTTCAGAGGGGTATGTATTGGTCGATCAACGAATAACATCGCTGAATATAGCGCATTGATAGAACTTCTCTCTGATGCCATCACACATGGCATATGCCGACTGATTGTCAGGCTAGACTCACAACTCGACATACTACAACTCACTGGTATCTACTCTGTCCGAAATCCAGCTATTTATCGCATGTTCCTAAGGGTTGAGATTTTGGAAAGGCAATTTGATTTTATTCAATATCAGCATATTTCCAGAAGCTTAAACACATTAACTGACTCATTGGCAAATTATGTGTTAGATAGACATTTGCAACATTTATAAAAGAAGCATTTCATCAATATTTGCATTTGGATCATGTAACTTAACCAAAATAAAGCTCCGAAAATCAAAAATATATATAACTGTTTATGGTTTACACATAATGTTCTGTAACTAAGACAAAATCGGTCAAATGACCCAAAACTCAAAATGCTAGGGGGCACCCTAGTTTAATGATGCTCAAGTCACAGCCTGTGCGATCATGCGTAAGAGCCTAGTCCATCGTCTTGTCACACCAGTAGTATTCCGCTACAACCTCAAAGGCAACTCGTCAGTCCTCACATCTGGAATACCGAGAGTGAGGCCCTCGACTTGATCCTGTAATGCTGTGAGAGTCTTGGCCACATCAAGGTCGCGAAGGATAGCCCTTCCAACAGCCTCTCCTGCTGGGGTGGTAGCTGGCACTCTCAGGCGTACTACTGGCCGAACAGGACTGACATCTGCATGAACACATGAGTTTTGATTAGTCTTGATAGAATAAAGCACAAGGACATTGTAAAAGAAAAACGATAAACAGGAATATGGTCAAAAGAATTTACCAATGGGACCCCACTGTTCGCCAGCCGGCAGTACCAAATCTGGGTCACCCTGGAAGTCCATACCAACATATGGATACTCAGAATAAACCATCTCCTGATGATCAAACCACCCGAAGAAGGTATCAGAAAAGGAAATCTGAGACTGGCCAGCATGCCTAGACATATGGTCGACCCATCTCTGCATACGTGGTTCAGTCGGTGGAGGTAAATTGAGTGCAATATACTGTGGTTGCATCAGTGGTATCTTTTCCAAGGCGAAGGTGGTCAAGATAGAACCATATCCAAAGTTCTTCAGTCTCCCGCTCTTCACCTTGGTCAACTGTTCTTTTATCACAAGGAGTACTGCGTCACACCAATTGAACACCTTTGGTTGGAGACATTCTAAGGCGTACTGCATATAAGACCGGTTGGCCACATGAAGAGCTGCACCACCAACCATCCTACCAAAAGTGAACAGAACAGTCCTCAAGGACCTGTCAGTGACATCTCGGATGATGATCTTGCCGTCTTTACTCGGCTGAGATCCCTCTCTGCAATACCTGCGAACATAGTCTCTCACAGATTCACCTTCTCGGGCCGAACCTGATAAAGAGATGGGGGCACCCCGCCTCGATAAGCTGATCAAAAAATAGATGTCCACTACAGTCAAGGGGATGGATTTGCCCCTAATATAGAACACCTGGCTGGTAGGATCCCAAGCATCGAGCAAATACTGCAACAAGTTGATTTGTTGTCTCATGCTAGAAATGCGAAAAAACTTCAGCAAGCCACAGTTCCGTAGTGTGTTTACTGTGACCGGATCATGTAAAGAAAGCATGTCCTCTTCTTCATGCTCACGTTCTCGCCATGTAATAGTCATCTTGCTCCAAAAATCTCTGAAAACAAACAAGAGAAGAGTTAGATCTTGGTTTGATGAGAAACAAACAAAATTTCCATAAAAAACTGTGCATAAATTTCCTTCCTTGCGCTCATCGCGCCTACAGTAGTGCTCTGGATGCATTGCATGTCAGTTGGCCAGTAGACAGGCCAACATCCAACTCACCTTTCGATACACAAAGGGTGCGTCGAAGCCAGGGCGAGTTTTTCAAACCCCAGAGGCTCAGAAAAACCAGAAATCAAGCTCAGAATGCAAAATGGAAAGCATGAAATGAAAGAGCTCAGGTTTAGCTCCTACCTGGTCCAGACAGCGCCGAGAATCGTCCACAGAATCTCCCGGAATCAGCTGATGAAAATCAAGGGAGGAAAGAACCTCCAAAGCTCCAACAAGCCAAAGTTCAAATGAAATGGTAAAATGAGAGGTAAAAGCACTTTTAAAATACTTTTTACGTAATTCCAGTAAAATATTAGTGTTCTAACTCATTTTTCAAACATATATTGTTCACTTCTAACTAGTTTGATGAAGCAATTGAAAATGCAGTACAATCTTTGAAAGAACAAAGCTATTTATGGTAAAGTTAAGAAATGACCGTTGTATCGAGCAGTTTTAACGCGGACTTCATGCTCGTTAAAAAATAAACATAAGCAATGAGCAAATGTTTCCCCTAGTGTTTAAGCTCAATAAAAAATGAACCAATTCCCAGTAAATAATCATCGTGAATGTAGTACTTCAGCCTTTAAAGCCTTGGTCGTGTTCCCATCATCACCTCCACTCTGTATTGGCCAATCATTCACCTCCATTTGATTGTTTACCCCTTTTGAGGAACAGCTGCGAAGAGTGATCCCACTAGCCATCCTTGTAACACTGCCATGATTGGAAAATTCCAAACCTTACCTGGAATCAGCTGCTACCAATTTTATCACTCGTTCCTCAAAAGATGAGTCTCCTTTAAGCTCTTTTCAACTGACTCGTAAAATATGAAAAGATTGCCGAGCCATTGGCCTCCCCAGCTCGTTAAAGGGACCGGAAGTGCTATCCCTCCTTTAGATTTTAATCTTTTTGGACCTGAGGGATTATTACACAAAAAGATCGAGTGCTTGTTTTGTTCGGCTCGTTAAAAGCATCGAAAATTCATCCCTTCTGTATTATTTTATACTTTTTTGGACTTAAGGGATTAGATGACAAAAAAGGAATTTTGGATTTTCCTTTACGTCCCTTTTCAGACTCTCTAAAATTGAAAAGGACCGAGTTATCTTTGTCGTTAAAACCTAATAGCGACAAACTTGTCCATAGCAGACAAGAACGAGTTTCACTATCGCTAGGCTCATTAAAACATAGCAATGGGTTTGCCCGAAGGGCAAATTATAGAACAATCATATGTTATCCTCCTCAAGCTTGACAAAAATAAAGAGGTACTGGTCAGTAGACTGGGGAAAATTTGGGAAGAAAACTTGAAGAAACTTTGTTGGTAGCAAGTCGCTCTTGAACATGACACTTTCACTCCACATCCAAGTCGGGTTGAGTTGTTTCATTCACCGGTCACATCACCATGGTCCCATCACACCATCCACATTTGGGGTTAATGCTACCAATCCATCACGTTAGTGTCGCCGATATGTTCAAGAGAAGTCACTCAGAGAATTCACCTGTGTCTCACCTGCTGCAATACAATTACGCTCCATTCTTTCATGACCTCCAACCTGAACCTTATATCACCAGATCGTTTTCACCTCCATTAAAATCATTTGCTCCGTTCCGTGTCATTGATGTGGGATTCATTAAGGCCCTCCTATGACGGATCGCTTCTTGTTGACATCAGCTCATTATCCAAGAAGCCGATCTAGGGACACCCCGTTCTGTACTTTGAAGCTTGCATGCCTCAATGGCAAGTTTCTCACTTCCGGCGATAGGTTTACATCAATGGCCTTCGACCGAAAGATTTTGCGTGGTGTTCGACGCCAATTCCTTTATTTCACACCACGTGAATTGTACTGTAGTACCTTGAGGGTCATTATCATTATCGGTGATTCCTCTCGCGCCTGTTAACAGCTTACATCATTGGCTAGTAATCAGGCAATGTCTTTCCATGTTCGACTCCAGAACACCTCTCACATGGATCGACTTGTACTTCGAGTGAAGATCGAACGAGATTGAAGACCCCAGATCTAGTTTCATCCATCAGGGCTGCGATATATATTCAGGGAAATAAAGACATCAAATGTACATCAGTGTTGCACAGATAATCATCCATTCAAAGGGATGATGGCTCTTCCAGAATCATCAGTCTACACTCAGACGATTGTCTGTCCTATGTACATGAAAATGAATTTATAAAGTTGAGCATGGGAATTCCTGCCTCAGCTAGATCATGAAAATATTATGAAGATAATGTATTGTATTGTATCTTATTATAGGTCTCCTCCCAACTTGAAAGAACTTCGTATCCTCATGATAAAGCATTTCACCCGACATCAAAAAAGATTAACGACCTCATGCTTTAGGGGGCAACTGTTATAGGCATTTTTGGGCACTGCAACCCCAAGCATAAAATGTCCATAAACCAAGGGCTCCTAAGTCCCCAAAAGTGTTGTTCTAACCCCTAAAGGAACAAGGTCAATTGATTACAGCTTCTCCCAGAAGTTCTCCATGAAAAACCACTCAGAACTGGTCAAAACAGGATCATTTCACCTACTCCATAGGCAAAGTGCATTGCATCTCACCTAAGTACACTCTGTGGGTGCGTTTCATTTCAAAAAGCCCTTCTATGGGGTGCGATGGGCGAGAAGTGACAAATGGCAGTGTCAATCCGCAAGGTGGAGAGGCATGGAATCTTCCAGAAACTTCTCCTGTGACACTTGCCTCTCTGAATTCGACCAAGGATGAGTAAGAGATCATAAATCTCCAAGTGGAAGCAAGAACTATCAGAGGGAAGACACTAATCAAATCACAAGCTGACTCATCTCCCTTACAGATATCTATATATGGATCCCTCATCCCAGAGATCGAGAGGCTGGAATTTTGCATCTTGTAAGGAATTGCTGTTGGTTTCTTGAGACAACATCATAGTGTTGGGTGATCTAAGCTTTGTATGAGGTGAAGAAGGGCTTACTTGCTGAGAGGATGATGATGGGTCAGAACAACTGGTTGTAACTCTCTTGGCTCTTTCTTGATTATCAATAAAAACTATTCAAGTTTTCCTCCATACTCTTGTGTCGTTTATGTTTTATGCATTTGTATGGTCAATTTACATCTGATCCTAGATTTTTTATGATAGTAGATCCATGTTCTTGTATAGTGTTATGCTACTTTGATTCTACAGGTACTCTGTGAAGCTGGGTGTACAAGGAAGCAAGTAGCAAAGGACTATCAGAAGAGAGAGGAATCAAACTAGGAACCAAGAGCAAGACAGAGGTTGGTCTCCTTTATTCTTCTCTCATCTATCTTTCATAAAGGAAAAATGAAAGTAGCTTTACTTTGTTTGTTTCTAAGGTAGCTACCACACCTTAGTGGGATTAGCAGTTCTGCATAGACACTTTTCCCTGTAACACTGTCGGTTCACTTTCCATAAATGCTTGTGTCAATACTTCATTTATCTTAATGCTCCTTGATCTGTTAAGTGGATTACATTTGATTATGTTTTTTTCACTTTTATGCTTTGTCGTGTCTTTGTCCTCTTGTGCAGGTATTCAATCGCTATGAACAACAAGGACTGAGCCTGAGGAGAAAGTGATCAAGATCTTCAATGAAGGAGTGCATTATAGCATCAAAGCGAGGTAGGTATCCTTCATCTTCTCTTCTTTCAATTGTAACCTAGGAAAGTGTCTTGTAGATTGTCTCGTTTGTTGCTAGACCTACTCATTGGGCTAGAGGGATCATCTCTGTCCACAGAGAGGATTTACCTACTCAACACTATAATACTAGTGTAGCTTCTTTATTGTTATTGTTAGTGTAGCTCCCTTATTTTTGTGCCCATGTAGCCCCCATATTGTTATTTTTGTGCCCTGTAGAATCCCACTATTGTTATTGTTGCACCCTTACATTATTATTGTTATGTAGGCTCTAATTGTATTGTGACCCTTTATACTCCTATATATACCAAAGAGGTAATTTCATTTGTATCATCCAATAATTATTTATTTATGTGATGTAAAGGATTTTTACCCCTAGAAGATGCTAATTTTCAAGTTTTTAATCTATATTTTCTTCATTTTGTGATTTGGTTACATAACATTTGGTATCAGAGCTTTTGATTCTACAATTTTGATTCTTCAAACAAGTCATCTTGGAATTTTCACTATAATTTTTTTCTATGAGTATTCAGAATCTGAATTTTTTATCGCGTGGAGAAAAAATTGTTTTTAACTTCGTGTAAAAATTTCAGATCTTGTTTCACTATATTTTCTGAGATATGGTCTGAATAAGTTAGGTTTTATGCATGCTCTAGAATTCAGTCTCAAATAAGTGACCTAGGGAAAATCGTCATAACTTTATTTTCAAGAATAAGATTTGAATTCCATAAAAAGTGACTGAAATTGAATGGAATTTAGTTTCTCTTTTATCAATTTCCAGGGCCAAAGGTTGAAATAGTGACACATGGCATCTCGTACAAGTTCACTCTACTAAACCAATCCATAATTAGGGAATCGTGGGAGATTAAGCATAACTTTATCTTGAAGAATCTAATATTGGTCTGACTTGTGGCATTTGAAAGAAGATTCAAAGGGATACCACATGACATAATGTTAGACCTTGGGAGGCTGAAATTAAAAAGATACAATAGTTTCAATATTAAGCTCCAAAAAACAAGAAAAAAAGATGTGCATTTTTTTAAATTTTCATAAGTTTTGTTTTATAAATCAGTCTAAAGTAATTCAATGGGCATAGTAAAGCATAGATATCATTATTTGGTTCCAATATTCCTCGAAACAAAAAAATGGATACTCCCAATAAGAAACCGTAAAGCTCTACTATTACACATGAAAAAGCGGAAGAAATGAAACATGATATATCAAAAATACGAGATCAAGTGGAACAATTTTTTCTCTTACAAAGAGTAACAAAAACTTGATTGGAAGCGATGATGAATGTTAATATGGATGGTTTAAAATAAAAAATAAAAGTAGATATGGAATGTTTGAAGGACAGTTTAAAAGAATATATGGAAGATTTGATAGAGTTGCTACAAGAAATGCTTCCTAATGGCCACAAGGTATTCCACAAAACTCATGATGAGAATAGAATGAATATTAATCATGATTTTAGAGACTTTAAATTTAGGTTGAAGACCAACTAAATTCCAAATATCAATATGAGGAATGGCAAGGATCTAGTAACATGGATACTACAATTGAAGAAATATTTTTATCTACATGATGTGTGACACACACAAAAGGTATGCAATTCATCTTTATATTTAGAACCCAATCAGTTTGTATGGTATTGATGGATTTGTTCTTGTAAACTACTTGTCACTTGGTAAAATTTTATGGAGGAAATGATAGCACATTATGAGGATATAAAGAGAAACACCTTTATCCAATTGATAAATCTCAAGCAAAAGGGTTCAATGGTGAAGCACATTGAGGACTTCCAAAAATTGAATACCACAGTAATTGATATTCCAAAGGAGCATAGGATTGATGTATTCATAGGGACTTTAACGGATAACATCCAACATGAGTTTCACCTTTGGGAACCTAATTCATTGGAGATGACATTCAGGGTGACAAGAGAAGTTGAAAGAAAAATTATGGCAACAAGGAAGTCTACTAGTCACAAGTATAAAGATGGAAATGTTGCTGCTCCTAGTCTCCCACAACCTACAAGGTTTACACCACAATAAATGGAGTGAAAAAGAGTAAAATGGATTTGTTATAGTTGTGATATAAAATACACTAAAGGTCATAAGTGTGCTAAGAAAAAATTATTTCACATAGATTGCGAAGAGGAGGAAGAAAGGAAGAAGAAACATCAAAAGAAGAGGATATACACCAACAACCAACTCGAGAGAAAGAAAAAATGAATCTGGCCATATCTTATAATGCATTGGCGGGAATTACCACTCCTCAAATTCTGAATATTGAAGGATATATCAAGAAGAAAAAGGTAACAATGTTGATTGATTCAGGTAGCACCCTTAATTTTATTCATTGTAAGATAGCCAAGGAATTGAACTGCTTTCTATATCCAACACCGGAGTTTCAAGTGATGGTTGCAAATGGAGGAACTATAAATTGCTCTATAAAGTGCCATAATATCAAGATAACAATGGGGGGAAACGAATTGAACAATCCAATGCTTTCCGTTCCAATGGGTGGTGTTGATGTTGTACTAGGAGTCCAATGGTTACAATCTTTGGGGACGATAACTTGTAATTTTCAAGAACTTTTCTTGATTTTTTTTGGGAAGGAAATGAAATTGAATCAAGGGGTATTGTAAGTAAAATAGGGAATATAATCAACTCTAATGGCATGAAAAATCTTTTGAAGAAATAAAAATGAGGTGTAATTACACAATTATGCTCACTAGGGGTTCAAACATTGAAATCATCCATTTCTCCAGATCTCCAAAAAGTCTTGGACAATCGTTCCAAGGTATTTGAGACTCCCAAAGGCCTCCCACTTATTTGTTATTATGATCAGCTTATTCAGCTGATTCCAAGAAGTGTTCCTCCAAACATCGGGCCTTATATATATCCCTATTCCCAAAAGAGTGAAATTAAACGTATGGTTGTAAGAATGCTAGAGGCCAGTATAATTCAACTTAGCCAAATTTCTTTCTCTGCTGCAGTAGAATTGATGCACAAGAAGGATGGATCATGGCATATGTGTCTGGATTATACGGAGCTCAACAAGATCACTATTAAAGATAAATTTCACATTCTTGTCGTTGATGAATTGTTGGATGAATTACATGGAGCAATTTACTTCATCGAGCCGGATCTTTATTCAGGACATCATCAAATTAGAATGAATACTGAAGACATCCAGAAAAAAAACATTCATAACTCATGAAGGTCATTATGAATTTTTGGTCATGTCTTTTGGCCTTACTAATGCACCTTCCACATCTCATGGTTTGATGAATTCCATTTTCAAACCCTTCCTTATAAAATTTTGGTTAGTAATTTTTGATGATAGACTAATCTACAACAAGTCTTGGAAGGATCATGTTCAACATGTTGACAGGGTGCTCAAACTATTGGAGGTGAAACAATTATATGAAAAAACCTCCAATTTTTTTTTTGAAGTAAAGGAGGTGGAATATTTGGGTCATATTGTATCTCATGAGGGTATTAAGGTAGACCCTAACAAAATTAAATCCATTAAGGAATGGAAAATACCCACAACCCTAAAGCATCTTCGAGGATTTCTTGGGTTGATAAAGTATTATCACAAATTTGTTAAGAATTATGGTAGAATCAAAATGCTTCTAACACAATTACTAAAGAAAGATGAATTTTCTTGGACTCCGTCAGCAACTAAGGTCTTTGAACATATTAAAGAGGCAATGTGCCAAGCACCGGTCTTAGCTACACCAGAGTTCACAGAAACCTTTATTGTGGAATGTGATGCCTCAGGAAATGGAATTGGTGTTTTTTGAATGAAAGAAAGATGACCCGTTGCTTTTGAAAGTCGACCAATAAAGGTAAAGTATTTACACAAACATATTTATGAGAAGGAGATGTTGGAAATACTACATGCACTAAAGAAATGACAACCTTATCTAATGGGAAGACACTTCAAGGTAAAACAAATCATGACAGTCTTAAATACTTTTTGGAACAAATAATATCTTCAAAAGAGTCGCAAAGATGGGTCACAAAGATGTTGGGTTATGACTTGCAAATCATCTACAAAAAACGGAAGAAAAATGTTGTTGTAGATGCACTCCCAAGAAATGATGAAGATTTGGAAGCATTTCTTTGTGTCATTTATATTATACAACCCGATTGGATAACTAAAATGAGGGATGAATGGAAGAATGAAAAAGATGTGTGGACACTCATTCGAAAGTTGCAGCAAGATCCCAGTACATTTGATATCAAGAAAAATAATTCATTATGGTACAAAGATCGCTTATATCTATGTAAGAATTCCCAACTACACAAAATATTCTTTTGGAATTGCACACCTCCACCTTAGGAGGGAAATCAGGATTTTTAAAAACTTACCACAGGGTCAAGAAGAATTTAGTCTGGGATGCCCTTAAATATGATATTTAGAATTTTCTGGCAGAATGTGTAGCTTGCCAACAAAATAGATTTGAGACAATTAATACATCGGGTTTGTTACAACATTTAGCCATTCCAAGTCAACGTTAGGAGGAGTTCTCAATGTATTTTATAATAAAAGGTTTCCCCAAGTCCGAAGGAAAGAGTGTCATTATGGTGGTAATTGGTAGACTTACCAATTATGCACATTTTTGTGCATTATCTCATCCTATTAAATCCAATACAATTGATACTGCATTTATGGAAACAATTCAAATGCTACATGGAAAACTAATTATTATTGTAAGTGACAAAGATCCCATTTTCATTGGAAATCTTTGGACGGAATTATTTTCTTGTCTTGGTTCTCAATTAGCTCATAGTTGATCTTATCATCCTCAATCTGATAGGAAAATTGAGATGGTATACAAATGTTTGAAAGGATATCTTTGTTGCTTTCTATCTGATAGACAAACACAATGGTTCAAGTGGTTACCTCTAGATGAATGGTGGTAAAACACTTCTTTCCATACTGCAACAAAAATGACCCCATTTATCGCACTTTATGGATATCATCCACCATCCATCACATCATCTTTAGGATAAAATTATAAGGTTCAAGAAGTGGAAGATCACATCGAGAATCAACAACAATTTATGCAACTCTTAAAGGATAACCTCACTTGGGTGAAAAATTGAATGAAACAACAAGAAGATCAACATCATAGTGAAATAATTTTTGACATAAGTGACAGGGTATTTTTATGGTTACAACCATACAAAAAAATGTCCCTCAAGCAAGCTATGAAGAATAGTAAATTATCACCTAAGTAATATGGCCTTTACAAGGTGTTTCAAAATATTGGTACAATCGCATACAAATTGGAGTTGTCTGCATCTTGTTGAGTACGTTTTCCATGTTTCATGCTTAAAGAAGGTTATCAGTGACAAGCTCCCAGTTCAAAAAATATTGCCAAAACTTGATGAAGAAGGAAAAAACACATTGGAGACTGAAGCAATAAAGGAAACAAGAACCTAAAAGCTACGAAATCTATCAATTTCAGAGTGTCTCATTAAGTGGAAGAACTTACCCACTAAATATTCCACATGGGAGGATGATAATTTTATACAGAAGCATCCAGAACTACTCAAGCATTGAGGAAAACACTTTTTTTGAAGGAGAGGGGCATGTTATGTCCCTATAATACTAGTGTAACATCCTTATTGTTATTGTTAGTGTAGCTCCCAAAGAAAAAAATGAATGATGAAAAGAAAAAGAAACTCATGGCCAATGATTAAAACAACCAAGTTAAAATAATATTGGACATGGATGAGAATATAGTCTACACAACAATGTAGAAGGAGGTGAATCTAAGTAGCATTTACTAACAGGAAGAGAACAAAAAGATGAGACTCTTCCCTATAAAGATAGAGGTCAAGAAGATAAATATTGATGTTTTATTTGATTTAGGATCACAGGTGAATATCATTGTAGCATAAATGGTCAACAAGCTGCGACTAGAAGTTCACGATCATCCAAACCGATATCCAATGGGATGGGTAAATAAGGATGTGGAAATAAAGGTAAACAAATAATGAAAAATTAATTTTTCTATCAGTGTTAGTTTTATTGATGAATTAGAACTAGATGTAGTTCCCCTTGATGTATGTGGAGTGGTGTATCGAAGTCCCTATATGTGAATCTAGGTTGCAATATTCATGGAAAGAGACAATCAGTATCACCTCATCAAGGTTGAAAAATTCATCACCAACAAAAAGAATAAGGGAAAGTCCAAATTTTCACAAGTTCGAATCAAGCTAAGAAATTGATTAGTTCTAGCAAGATGTATGTTTCACTATTTTTAAGAGAAAAATAGTCTATATAAGAGTCAGTAAGAGAAAAATCATCCCTCGAGGGGTGTACTAAGAAATAGAAATAACAACTAGAAGAGTTGATACAGGCATACAGGGATGTGTTCCATGAGCCTAAAGGGCTACCACCTAAGAGGGAAGTGGGGAATGATATCCAGTTATTTATAGACTCCCCATTTCCAAACATTGGGTTGTACATGTTTTCTATTGTAGAAGAAAGTGAGGTGAACAAAAAAGTGTAGTAGCTACCAAAACAGGGTGCCATTTGATCAAGTACCTCACCATATGGTTCACCCATTATCATTGTGCATAAGATGGATGGGACTTGGCGTATGTTTATTGATTCAAATGTGTTGAACAAATTTATGCTCAAGAGAAGGTACCCCCTACCTAGGATAGATCATCTATTGGATTATTTTCAACAAACCAATTACTTCAAAAAGTTGGACATAAAGTCTAGATACCACCATGTTCAAGTAAGAGAAGAAGATACCTAGAAAATTGCCTTCAAAACCAGGAAAGGTTTGTATGAGCGGTTAGTCATGCCATTCAACCTATGTAATGCACCAACTATGTTTGTGCGGTTAATGAATGAACACTTTTTTATAGATTTATTTGTTATTTTCTATTTGGATGATATACTAGTAAACAATGCTACCTAGGAGGAGCACATTCACATTTGATGCAGATGCTAAAGATATCAAAGAAGCACCAAATACTAGAAAATATCAATAAGTATGAGTTCACATAGCATTATTTGGTGTATTCAAGGTATGTGATAGGTGGAGGAGAGAACAAAATATATCCTACCAAAATGGAGGCTATCATGAAGTGGTCAACGCCTACTAATTTTTCTAAGGTTGGGAGTTTTATTGGGGAATCACAATATCTGAGAAAATTCATAACCTATTTTTTAGCACTAACAACACCATTGCATGCCATAACAATGAGTGGCAAGAGCTTCTAGTAGGGAAGGGTCAGAAAATGTCATTTGAGGAGCTAAAGAAGAAGATCAGGAAATCACCAATTCTTCCATTACTATACTCTCATCAAACCTTCGAAGTGGAGACTAAGACGAGTGAGCATGCTATGGGAGCAGTGTTAATGTAGGGAGGAAGGCTTGTATACTACCATTATGAAGTATGTCATGGGGTAATTCCTACCTACAACAAGGAAATTTATGCCCTAGTGCAAGTTATGAAGAAGTGGAAGCACTATCAACAATGTAAACTTTGAAACGGGAACTATAAACTCAAAACAGGAACTCTGGCCAAAAAAATTGAAAAAACATGAAAAACAGTGTTAAAAATGAAAAGTGTGTATACTGGAATGATGATTTTTTTTTAGGGTCAATTTTGAACATGTTTTAAAAATGGTAGTGAAAACGAATTTTTTTGTGCAAAAAACACCCTAAAAATGAAAAGTGTTGATACTGGAATGATGACTTTTTTTGTAGGGTCAATTTTCAACATTTTTAAAAAATGTCAATAAAACAAAATTTTTATGTGCAAATATTGTGCAAAAAACGCCCCAAAAACGAAAAGTGTTGATGCTGGAATAACATTTTTTTTTTAGGGTTAATTTTCAACATTTTGAAATAATGGTGTAAAAGATTTTATCATAACTACGAAAAACGTTAAAATTTCAAAAAATAAATAAATAAATAAATAAAAAGTAAAAAATAAAAACTTTAAACAATGAAAAAACAAAAAAAATGTTAAAAAAATTGCAAAACATAAATAAAAATATATATTAAAAACTAAACATAAAATAAAATAAAAAAATCAAATATACTAGAAAATAATAATAATAATAATAATAATAAAAAATAAATAAATCATAAAAATGTTAAAAAAGAAACAAAATTAACCTATAAAAGATAAGAATTAAGAAAAAATAAAAATAAAAAAATAAAATATATATATAAAATAATAAGAAAAAATATTTTCTAAAAAAATTACATTTTTGCTTATCTAGTAAACCGTAAAAAAAATTGAAAAAAAAAACACAAAATTAAAAAAAAAAAAAAAAAAAAAAAAAAAAAAAAAAACTATAAAATTAAGTAAGTGAAAATAGAAAATTTTTTAAAAACATATACAAAAACTAATTAAAAAAAAATAATGAAAAAAAAAAAAAATTCGAAAACTACTAAAAGTTAAAAACATTTAAAAAAACCCATATATATATATATATATATAATAAAAAAAAAAAACAAAAACAAAAAAACTACATAGTTTTTATCTGTAAAAAAACATTTAAAATATTTAAAAAAATAAATATCATTTGTTTTAAAAAATTATATGCATTTTTTTTTCTTATAAAATCTTCGTTTTATTTTTTTTTAAATATCAAATTTTATTTTTATTTTTAAATGGGCAAGTCTTGCAGCTACGCCGCCCAGGGCCACGCTCCCACAGGTGGCCGGGTGGTGGCTGGGTGATTTTGGGAATTGCCCTGCTGCCGCTCGGTTGTCTGTAGGGGATGTGTGTTATAGACATTTTTGTGCCTTACAGCATAGAGCATGAAATGTCAATAATCTAAGGGATCCAAAGTCCCTAAACATGTTGTTCTTACCCTTAGAGGAACAAGGTCAGCAAACCACAGCACTGCAAATCAGTTCTCCACTGAAAAACACTCAAAAACAGGTCAGTTTTGGATCATAGCAGCTGCTCCACTAAGCATCTGCGCTGAATGTCAAAAGCTCTATGGTGTACCTGCGTTGCATAGCAAGTGCAACAAAGGCTACCTGCGCTGGGCGTACTTTGACATGTGGAGGAATCTTTTTCTCAATGTGCCAGTGCCCAGGAAGCTTCCAAAAAGACACTTGATCATAAGATTCGCCTAATGATGAGTTAAGAGCTTCTAAAACTCCCATTGGAAGGTAGAAACTCCGAGTGAAGAACAACTGGAGTTGAAGAGGACAACAAGTCACACATTAAGCTGACTTATCTTCACTCCAAAACTCTATATAAGGATCTCATCCCACGGGATCTGGAGGCCGGAATTTAGTGCAAAGGATTGTTGTTGGTTTACAGTTGTGAGTATTGGGTGATTGCTTGAGGGAGGTGAAGAAGAGATCTCTCTCCGTCGGGAAGGTGATGCTGGATTGGACCTCTCATGGTTGTATCACCGCCTGAACCTTACTTCCATATATTAATAAAGCATTTGAGGTTCTTCTATTCGCATGTGTTTCAATGGTGTATTGTCTTACTTGCGTCTTTGATTTATGCTAATCCTTGAATCGATTATGAATGCATGCCTCTTGTAGTTTCCTTTTCTTGTCTTATTTGCAGGATCTCGTGTAGCTGGGCCCGTGAAAAGACTTGGATCTGGGAACAAGCGGCAAACAAAGGAGATTGGATCGACCATTTGCGCAAGACATCGGTAAGTGGATCTCTTCCTTCTATCTCTTGCATGTCATAAAGAAGAAACTTTAGATAGCTTTGCTTTCAGCTGTTGCTAAGGAACTGTCACCCTTAGAGTGGGTTAGGGTCATTCCGAGTTGGATACTTTCCCCCACAACAGACTGGCGACTCCACTGGGGATCGTGTCTTGTTGGTAGCTTGTGTTTCTTGCTATTCATTTCTTAAACAAAGGGAGTACCGAATCGAACTGCATTCGAGTCCTTCGAATGCAAAGTAGGGGGCAGCTACTCTAGCCTAGTGCTGGGCATGTTTATGATCTGAAGAGCTGATCCACAAGGACTCTTTGTAGCTCTTTGTGATAGTGTTCATCTTCCTTTAATCATCCTCTAGTGTATACTTGACTGATAGCCTCTGATTTGGCCAAAAACCATTGATTTTGAAGCAAACTGTGACCCGGAATCTGAGAGAGACGAGAGTTGTCTCATCAGTGCAGTTGCAACAATGGCTACCTGCACTGCAACGCAGGTCCCGAAGGGGCTACCTGCGCTGCATCTCAGATTGACAGTGCAGCACCTGCGCTGATCCAGTTTTGCCTTGTGCAACTGGGGTTCCCCACTGTCTGTTGCCCAGTTTTCAGTATTGTTTTGCAGCCTGTTGTCAACCTGTATACCCAGCTGAAACCACTTCTCTTTGCCTTCATTCCGCCTCAGTTGTATGAAGAAACCGTGATTTTTCTTATTGTATTTCTTGCTGTCATTCACAGTTTCCCATAGCGAAAGTTAACTAGTCTTGCTATGACCTCTTGGATCTAGACCTATGAGAAAGTGTCGTTGTGATTCTAAGAGTTAGTTTATTGTTGTTCATAGCTGCTTGAGCATTTGCTTTCGTTATATGGTTCGAATTTCAGTATTTCTTGTGTTGAAACGAGTGAATCTTAAGGTGTTCTTTTGATTATTGGACAAACACTTGTTGCTTTCGCTTGAAATTGAATTCGAAATTATACAACAACTTTCTTTTTGTAATACATCAACATTAAGGAAGAAGAAAAGAAATACTTGCATTGTGCATGTGCATTTTGACAGTTTGCATGTCGATTTAGGAAAAGTGCATCAGTGTGTGCTCTATGATCTGTTTGAAAAGATGATGTCTTTCTTTTCCTTCAGTAGTTAAGGTTTTCATAAGTTGAAAGAATTGAAAAAGCTTGCTTATCATTCTTAGACTGCATTTAGGAGTTGTATCATACATCACGTGGTGATCCATAAAGGCAAACTGCTAAGCAAGATCAACCTAAAAAGAACTGAATTTATCTAACAACGCTTTGAAACATAACGAAACACAGTAGAGGTCTAGGTAGAGACGTGAACCGACGTCGTTAAACATAGTGACTGTCGATCTCTACGAAGGTGGGTGATTCCTCCTGAGGGACGATAGCACTAATACGGACTTGTGCCCCCGCGTACCGTCGCGTATATTGGGGGACGCCTATAGGAACAAAGCCTTTATCCATAGGAAGCTGTGTCGGCCGCCCTACTGATCGCGATGCAGTGAACACAACATTCACGAAGATCGACCACTCGTACCGTAAAACGTATTCTGTGGTTTCGCGAAAAGTTTGGCACACCCTTTGCCTAGAACTCCAGAGTAGTTTCTTTTGGCCTTTTTCAAACTCTATAACTGAAAAAGTCCATCCGAGCATTTGTCACTTCGGGCTCGTTAATACATCGAAGGAGACTAGAGTCATCTTTAGCTTTTTCTCGACTCTTAAAAAGTGAAAAAGCAAGTTGTGTCTAAAGCGTCGTCATATAAAATTCATCTTAAACGGAACATAATTACCCCTGATTCCTACGTTGATCTTAAGGTTGAGAACATGGAACACACCAGCAAAGGGATTCCACATGATGGGACCCCTAGCCCTTTCTCCTCTTGGGGAGAAGTTGGTGCGCCCCACATGGCCACATTGTCTCTTCCAGGGTTGACAATTGGCCTGCCAGTTTGGCTATTCTCAACCGCTGTAGTTCAGACCACCACGGTTCCTGAACAGTCGAGTCAACAGTTAGACCAGTCTAGAGCTACCCTCCAGCCTTCCACTTCTTATGAGCCTTCCTCCGATCCTTCTTCTTCGAAAGGTCAAGCCGCCAAAAGCGCGGCTCCCATAGAAAAGAAGAAGGAAAAGAAGAAGAAAGAAAAGAAGCAGAAGGAGCCAAAGGCGCCTGGGGGCAAGCAAAAGGTATCTAACGAAAACCCACACACAACACGGACCGGGCCCAAATCGCCATGTGTCATATGTAGAGGAGACCACCTCCACCGTGATTGTCCCAGTATTCCCCGGATACTAAGGGACTGGTCCCCTCGTTTGCACGATTCGGAAGCGTCAACCTCTGACAACCAGGTTGAATGCTTACCGTCGACCAACGAAAGTGAAGGTCGCAGACGACGAAGGGGAATGAGATTCCCCTGCGAACTGTGTGAAGGCAATCACACCCTTCGCCGTTGTCCCTTTTTAGACGAAGCAAAGAGAGTTTTGGAAGATCAACCGATGGCACCGTTGCTACTTCCTCCTGGATATCAAAAACTCGCGCCAAGCCCTTCGTTGGTTGAAAATACAGCTGCCCCGCTCATAGGGCCAGCTGAAGTGTTAGTCACTGAAAGTGAACCTACTGAATCTGGACAGGACGAAAGTCCAAAGGTCGAAACGGCAGTTGACCCGGTTCTCCCTTCAGAAGTTTCATCTTCAAATACCATAGTCACTGAGGATTCATCTTCATTTGACACCCTCACCGAAGAGAGTAAGGATGACACCGTCCAGATTCTCTTCATCAACACCGATTCTGATGAACATCAGGGCAATGTTCCCACTCCTTTATCGCAGGAAGGAGCATCGTCAGGGTCATATCCGGCCGTATATTCGGTCCCACCACCAAGCAACCTAGTTGTGTCCTTTGATTGGAACCAACTAGGCAGACCCCGGTTACCAGCCAGTATACCATTTAGAATTATAGTCCAAATATACAAAATGGTGATGGCTGGAACTATCATTGATGAAGGGGCATCTGTGAGTATCCTGTCCTCTATTGCTTGGAAAGCACTGGGTTGCCCGACGCTTTTGCTTGAGATAAGAAATCTCTCGGGTTTTGACAAAGGAACCAGTCGACCATTAGGGATTCTACCTAATGTGCCTATTACCTTGAAAGGGAAGGCTGTCAAGATGAATTTGATGGTCGTCCAAGGACCCTTGGATTATAACCTACTCCTTGGACGAGACTACATATATTGCATGGAAGCAATAGTCTCCTCACTCTTTCGAATAATGTGTTTTCCATACGAAGGAAGAATGGTCAAGCTCGTAGACCAACTTTCACTTCCGGGATCACGCATCGCAAATAGTCACACGCCTATCCTGAATGGTCTATTCGATCAAGAAAGGTCTCTACCTCCGGTTCTTCTTCCTGATGAATACGAGTGATTCGGGAAAGTAGGGCCGGAACCCAGGGGGCATGCGTCCTGGTCTGCTCTGGAGGCAGAAAAAACCTTGGGTGTAAAGTAGAATTTCCGCGGGAGAATATGACTAGTACGTACCCCATCCCCTCCTTCATCTTCGTAAAACAGAAGAGTCGGCAAGAGCTCTCATGCAGAGGAAGGGGCAGTTAAGAATGGGGTTGTTCTGGAAAAAGATTCTTTTGTTAAAGTTAAGTGTGTGGCGGGAGCGCCGTCATTCACCGTTGTCTAAATAAGTAGGCTCTGCCAAAGAAGGGGATCCGTTTGCGGCAGCAAGTAGTAACCATCTTTGGGAAAAGGCAAGCCTCACCCATTAAAACAAATGTTTTAAAGGATAAGTAGGGGCAGCCTCCAAAGAAAGAGATTCTATTGCTGCAACAAATTGTAACCATCTTTGTGTAACCTAATGATAGACATCGCCGAAGATAGTTTCTGTTTGAAAGGATTAGCAGAACGATCTTTGGGTAACCTGAAAGAGGTAAGCCTCACCTGTTGAAAACAAAGGTTTTTAACGGAAAAGTAGGGGCAACCTTGAAATTAGACTTACACCTGGGGGCATGCAAACCTCTTGGAATGCAAGCTCGGGCGGCTTTTTAGTTTTAGGTAGGACTAACCCCGCTAACCCGTAGATAAGCCGATACCCGGCTTTCACAAAGAGAGGATATGGAGCAATACGTAGGGAGACGAAGCTCTTTAAAAAATAGCGATCTTCCATGAGACCTTACTACTTTATGACTGGTAAAAACGAGCAGTTTTGGCAAAGTTCATGCTCGTTAAAAAATAAACGCAAGATCCGAGCAGTTTTAATGCGGAAATTCATGCTCGTTAAAAAATAAACATAAGCTTGTGAGCAGGCTTTCCCCAGAGTTCAAGCTCATTCAGAAAAAATGAACCGGTAAATAACCATTTGAGACCGTAAATTCATCAGCCATAAAAGCCTTGGTCGTGTTTGTGTACCGTCACCTCCACTTTTCATTTGGCCGATCATTCACATCCACTTGATTGTTTACCTATTTTGAGGAACAGCTGCGAAGAGTGATCCCACCTAGCCATCCTTGTAATACTGCCGTGATTGGAAAATTCCAACCTGTACCTGGAATCTGCTGCTATCCCTGTTTATCACTCGTTCATCAAAAGACGAGTCTTCTTTGAGCTCTTTTCACTGACTCGTAAAATATGAAAAGTTTGCCGAGTTTTGGCCTTCCAGCTCGTTAAAAGGACCGGAAGAGCTATCCCTCCTCTAGATTTTAATCTTTTTGGACCTGAGGGATTATTGCACAAAAAGATCGAGCGCTTGTCTAGTTCGGCTCGATAAAGATATCAAACATTCATCCCTTCTGTATTGTTTTATACTTTTTCAGACTTAAGGGATTAGATGACGAAAAAGGACCCCTGGAGTCCACTTTATGTACCCTTTTTCAGACTCTCTAAAGATGAAAAGGACCGAGTTGTCTTTGTCGCTGGGCTCGTTAAAAATATTAGATAGCGACAAACTTGTCTTTAGACAAGAACGAGTTTCCCTATCGTTAAGCTCGTTAAAACATAGCGATGGGCTTGCCCGAAGGGCAGGTTATAGAACAAGCATATGTTATCCTCCTCAAGCTTGACAAAAATAAAGAGGTACTAGTCAGAAATGACTGGGGAAAAATTGGGAAGAACCTCAAAGCTTAATGGTAGCAAGTCGCTCTTGAACATGACACTTTTGCCTCCGTAAATATCGGGTTGGGTTATTATCATTCACCGGTCCGTTCACCATGGTCTCGCCATACCATCCATACATGGGGTAATGCTACCAATCCATCACATCAGTGTCGTTATATGTTCAAGAGATGTCATTCAGAAAGTGTCAACCGGGTCCCATCCACTACCGTACATCATCTTTCATCCTTCCATGACCGCCACCCTGAATCATATTTCACAGATCGTTTTCACCATCATCACTAGCTCCGTTCCGTGTCACTGATGTGGGATTCATTAAGGCCCTCCTTTGACGGATCACTTCTTGTCGACATCAGCTCATTATCCAAGAAGTTGATCTAGGAACACCCCCTCAGTACTTTGAAGCTTGCATGCCTCAATGGCAAGTTTCTCACTCCCGGCGATAGGTATACATTAATGACCTTCGACCAGGAGACTTTGCGTGGTGTTCGACGTCAGATCCTATATTCACACCACGTGAATTGTGCTGCAGTACCTTGAGGGTCATCATCATTATCGGTGATTCCTCTCACGCTTGTTAATAGTTTACATTATTGACTGGTAATCAAGCAATGTCTTTCCATGTTCGACTTCGAGAAATTCTCACATGGATCGACTTGTACTAGAGTGAAGGTTGGACAAGTTTGAAGACCCCGGATCTAGTTTCATCCATTCGGGCTGCGATATATATTCAGGAGATAAAAACATAGACATGTGCAGCAGATGATCATCCTACTAAAAGGATGATAATTAAAAGCAGAGAATTATTAGTCTATTATCAGACGATCGTCTGTTTATGTACAACAAATGTATTTATAAAGCTGAGCATGGGAAATGCCCGCATCAGCTAGATCATGAAAAGAAAGTATGAAAAGATAATGTATTGTATTGTATTTTGTTACAGGTCACCTCCCGACGATTGAATGAACTTCGGATCCTCCTAATAAAGCATTTCACCCGATAAACGACCTCATACTTTAGGGGGCAACTGTTATAGACATTTTTGTGCCTTACAGCATAGAGCATGAAATGTCAATAATCTAAGGGATCCAAAGTCCCTAAACATGTTGTTCTTACCCTTAGAGGAATAAGGTCAGCAAACCACAGCACTGCAAATCAGTTCTCCACTGAAAAACACTCAAAAACAGGTCAGTTTTGGATCAAAGCAGCTGCTCCACTAAGCATCTGCGCTGAATGTCAAAAGCTCTATGGTGTACCTGCGCTGCATAGCAAGTGCAAAAAAGGCTACCTGCGCTGGGCGTACTTTGACATGTGGAGGAATCTTTTTCTCAATGTGCCAGTGCCCAGGAAGCTTCCAAAAAGACACTTGATCATAAGATTCGCCTAATGATGAGTTAAGAGCTTCTAAAACTCCCAGTGGAAGGTAGAAACTCTGAGTGAAGAACAACTGGAGTTGAAGAGGACAACAAGTCACACATTAAGCTGACTTATCTTCACTCCAAAACTCTATATAAGGATCTCATCCCATGGGATCTGGAGGCCGGAATTTAGTGCAAAGGATTGCTGTTGGTTTACAGTTGTGAGTATTGGGTGATTGCTTGAGGGAGGTGAAGAAGAGATCTCTCTCCGTCGGGAAGGTGATGCTGGATTGGACCTCTCATGGTTGTATCACCGCCTGAACCTTACTTCCATATATTAATAAAGCATTTGAGGTTCTTCTATTCGCATGTGTTTCAATGGTGTATTGTCTTACTTGCGTCTTTGATTTATGCTAATCCTTGAATCGATTATGAATGCATGCCTCTTGTAGTTTCCTTTTCTTGTCTTATTTGCAGGATCTCGTGTAGCTGGGCCCGTGAAAAGACTTGGATCTGGGAACAAGCGGCAAACAAAGGAGATTGGATCGACCATTTGCGCAAGACATCGGTAAGTGGATCTCTTCCTTCTATCTCTTGCATGTCATAAAGAAGAAACTTTAGATAGCTTTGCTTTCAACTGTTGCTAAGGAACTGTCACCCTTAGAGTGGGTTAGGGTCATTCCGAGTTGGATACTTTCCCCCACAACAGTGTGGCCCTGGGCGGCGCCGCTACAAGCAGTTGTGTTACCCAGGGTCGCACCCCACGGGTAGCCGGACGACCGCTGGGCGATTCCCGGAATCACCCAGCCCCTGCCCGGAAATCGCCTAGCCGGCCGTGGGGGCACAACCTTGGGTGGTGTGGCTGCAAGACGTGCCCATTTAAAAATAAAAATAAAAATTGATATTAAAAAAAGAAATAAAACGAATAGTTTATCAAAAAAATAAAACAAAATGCATATAACTTTTTTAAACAAATAATATCTATTTTTTCAAAAAAAATATTTTTTTTTTATAAATAATTTTTTTTTTTTAGTTAAAAAAATTTTAAGTCGAAATTTTAAATTTTTTAATATAAAATTTAATTAATTAATTTATTTTTATTTTATTTATTTATTTTTTAATTTTAAATGTTTTATTTATTTATTTTTATTTTTAATTTGAAAATACGTATATTTTTTAAAATTTTAAATGTTTTTTGTTTTTTGTTTTTTTGGTGGTTTTTGTTTTGTTTTTTTTTTTTTAATTTGAATATATTTTTGTTTTTTAAAGTTGTTTTTTTAAATGCTTTTTAATCTTTATTTTTTTATTTTTATTTTTTTTCTAGTTTTTGTTAATATTTTTTAAAATTTTTCTATTTTTACTTGCTCAATTTTACAGTTTTTTTCTTCCAAATTCTTCTATGGTTTACGAGATTTTATTTTATTTTTATTTTTTCACATTTTTTTATGTTTTTTTTGGTCGTTTCTTATATGTGTGTGTATATATATATATATATATTTTTTTTATGTAAAAAAAAATTGACATAAAAAATTTAAAAGTGTAAAAAAATGTAGCATTTAAAAAAATATCCACACTTAATACATTAAAAAATTTAAAGTGTCAAAAATCGTTAAATTTATAAAATAATTATTTACATTTCATACATTAGAAAATTTAAAGTAAAAAAATAGGTCTTTTAAAAAAAGGGCATGATGTAGAATCGCCACTTTTTAAAATCAGCATGCAAATCAATAACATTCTAAAACGTAATGTACATAAAAAAAATTAAAGTGCCAAAAACTATGCTCTAAAAAAAATATGTGTGTTCTGCATTGCCCCTTTTCAAAATCGGGTCACCTTTTTGCTATCTCTATGAAACGGGTAACAGTATCAGTTCCCGTTTCAAAGTTTACATTGTTTATCTTGTGGGAAGGAAGATAGTAATCCACAAATATCACCAACCACTACAATATCTCTAGTCTCAGAGTAAGCTACAACAAAATAGGCATTGCCAGTGGATGTGTTTTTTTAACAAACACATTTAGGGATTAGGTATAAGAGGGGAAGCATAAACAGATTGGAAAGCATTCTTTCAAGCCCACCAATATCAAATATTACACCTTTGTGAATTTTGATGCATATGGAGCCATTCATCCATGATGCATAAAAAGAGGCATATTTAAAGGATGAGGCCTTAAAGAGGTGTATCAACAATTGTAGGGCCAAATTCATGTGAAAGATGGTGAAAATGCAATTGACTACCACTTACAATATGAGTTACTCTATAATATAAATAAATTATGTGTTCCTAAAGGTGAGTAAATGTAGCATATTAGTGAATCTCACACTTCCTGGGTTGCAATGAACTTTGGTGTAGGGAAGATAATGGCCAACTTGCAGAGGTATGTGTATTGGAACAAGATGCAAGAACAAGCAGCTAGGTTCATAAGAGGATGCATACTTTGTTGTACTAGAAAGCCTAGTATTAGGAAATAGGGGCTATATCATCCCTTACTTGTACCCACTCATACTTGGTTTACAACAACCAGGAAGGGAAATGACTACCTGTTCATGGTAGATAACATGTTTTAGCAAGATGTGTGGTCTAATTCCTTGTAAAAATACCATCAGTGGGAAAGAAGTAACGAACTTGTTCTTTGGATAGGTCTAGGTGCTATTTGGGATACCAAGCAGCATCATTCTAGATAGGGACACAAGATTTCAAGGTGAATTTTGGACTATATTATGGGAGAAGATGGACATGAAGTTGAAGAGGTCTACAACATTCCAACCACAAACATATGGGAAAACTAAAGTATTTAACATGATTTTGGTGTAGCTTTTGAAGGGTTACAATCAAAATCATCTGAAGATATGGCATGAAAACATAGTATATATACAACATTGTTATAACATAGAAGTCCACATTTCTACTAATAAGTCCCCATTTGAAACTTGTTTTGGATATTTTCCACCTTCAACTTTACATAGTACATATTGGAAGCAAGGAGTGAGGAAGGATCTTATAACAGATGTATTAAGGGCTGAAAATTTTTATTTAGAAGATCATATTGATCCATATACAAGTACAAGAGACACTGTATAAGTCACATGAAAAATATAAGACCATGCATGATTATCATATAACATAGAAGTCGTTCAAGGTGGGAGACAAAGTATGTTTGAAGTTGAACAAGGAAAGGCTACAAGGTCCTGGTAAGAAAATAAAGGGTTTGTGATATGATCCCTGTGAGATACTAGAAAAAGTGGGAGATAATTCTTAGAGACTCAGTGAACCCCATACATGTACATTTACTTAGTGGTGATTGTAGAGAGTCTAAAACTCTATTAGTATTCCATGCTAGATTAGGAAGAGGAAAAGTTCCTAAAATATGTAGAGGATTCGACACAAGATGCTCAGGTAGAGTTGACAAAGGATACATTTTGGGAGAATAGGTTCAAAACTACCAGGCAAGGGTAGCATGACCTTTGGAAGATTGGGTTGAAAAAATATATTTAGGAAAGGCTAGATGGTATACCCGAGAGAAGGTGGAGGAAAAAATGCATCATCTCATTCACTAGAAGATTCAGGGACCAAAATCCTTCCAAAATGGGGAGTTGTGATCTAGATTGGATCATTATTTTATTTTCCATCCATCTTGATTATTTTAGAGTGGAAAAACTAGAAGAATTAGCTCATAGGACCATTTTTATCAAATGGATACAGTTTGGCGAATTGGGGTCTAAAACCTCTTTGGAGAAGTTTGAGGAAACAAATGAAATTTTTGGGGGGTAAGACTTTTATGCTTAAGTATAAGACTTTTTTATTCTATTTTACACACAGATACCATTCTAATTGCATAAGAATCACCTCAATTGGATTTTGTATGCAAAATTTATGCCACTTGAAAATTGACCTTCCTGTTTTGACCACCATAATTCTAGAGGATGCCACCATAGGCCCCATTATTCATGGAAAAAGGAGTAGCCACATGATATTTTATTAATAATACTCTAAAATAATCCATACTGAAATTCTAATTAAGAGTTGAAGGAGCCAAACCTAACCACTAGTAGGATATTTGGCTATGCTATAACTGGGCCACTACGAGGAAAAGAGGTTCTATTTTATTCAAGTGAATTTTGTTTCACAGATGAGAAGAATAGCCAAGAGTGGCTGGGGAGAGAGAAATAGAGAGGGTTTTTGCATTGTGGTTGCCCACATGCTACAAGCCTAAATTCTTAGTACTTGCATCCATTTTCTATTAAGAGAAATATAGCAAAGCAACCTCACCTTCCAACTAGGTTTTCTCTTGAAACGATTTCCTGGGATATATCTTGTGTCAATTGTGGTTTTTGAGTTTTTATTTCATTGTTCTCTATTTTCTTCATAATTGTAATTTGCATGCATATGCAATACATAGTAATTAACAAATCTAGAAATATAAGGAGAAATAAACCCTTATAGTTTAGATTTCAGATTTTAATCTTAAATTTATTATATCTATTGTGATGAACTTATTATAACCCTATTTTCCACTCCACCATAATGAGAGAAATCCAATTTCAACTTACCTCAATTGCTAGCTAGAATGCATCCCCTTTCACCGTTTATTTTATTTATGTGGGATTTCTTCCATGTTAAAAGGGTGAGATTACATAATTGAGTAATTTCTCATGATTATTTTGTCAATTTTTCATAATTATGAAATAATAAATATTTCATAATTGAGAAAAAGGGTTCTAGAGTTTGTGATTCCCTAGGATATCAACTTGACCAATTTGTGTATGAGTTGGCTAGGGATCCATTATTATAGATGTTTCCTAACTTCTCAAACCCCTAGGTGTCTAGATACATTCTCTGCAAGGATAGAATGAACATATATAATCTCACCCTATTAAGAGGAAAGGGGCTAGATCTAATGTCCATAATTTAGCGTCAAGAGCTTTGATCTTGTGGGAAGTTATCCTTTTTAGGAGGAGGAGACTATGTTGCAAGTTGAAGAGGAGACACTTGATGCTTGAAGGTATAATACTTCATGTACATGTAATTTGAGTAATGAAAGTAGATGATTTCCCTTCCATACAGTTATTGTCTCTGTGATTTTATGGTTATTATGTTGATGTTTTCATTCTATTCATGCTAATCTGCCGTCTGTGGAAGGAAAGTTTGGCGTGGTTGGTTTTGTTTGTCTTTAGGTTTTGTGGGTCATGATTGCTAGGAGAAGCATCTTTGTGTAGAGGTAGGTTCTCTGCATACAATATCGAATTTGACACTCATCATCAACCTCCGAGAGTTCGGGTGTGCTTCCTTCAGCCACTTGTCTAAGATGTTATGCATGGATATAATGAATGTCAAGGATTTTCATTGATTTGCTTGTACTGATTTGCACATTAATTGAAGACATTTGTTTGGTGATCCCTGGGCAAGGATCACAAAGAAACAACTCCTTGTGGATCTGTGATTTAGCTGCAACAAAACTGACAACTCAATTGGGGAGTCCACCCTAGCTTTGTTTAGATCTCCCCTTCTCTTTGCATTTTTTGTTTTCTCTTAATTCCATTGACTTATTTGTGTCTATACAACCTTGTTTGGGTATTTTTTGTCTTATTTACCTTAGATATAGTCATATCTCACTCTAATTTGAGCATTTAAAGTGTTTTTCTCTTAGGTCGTGGGTAAAGAACTATCAATATGACACAGACACGGGTTGCTCATTGGTAATCTTCTTTAGAAACATTGCTTAGCTACTTGTAATCTATGTTCATGCCTAAAAAATGAGTTTTTGAGGGCCTTTTCCCTTAGAAATTGTTTTTGGTTTTTAGATATATGTTTTGGCTAATTGTTGTAGTTCAAATATATCATAGACCTGGTTCATAGATGGTGTTTTGGATTGCATTGTCTTCCTCTTTCACTTTAGGGTTTCTCTTGAACCTATTTTTCTTGGTTTGGGTCTTCCCTCAAGATCCTGATTTCATTTTTTGGATCTATTTTCTTACTGTTGGTTATAGTTCAAATCTATTTTAGATCTCGTTTGTAGATCTTGTTTTGGACTATATCAATTTGGTTTCCAATTTTAGGGTTTCTTTTGAGATTGTTTTTTCTTGATTTTGGGCTTCTTGTCCCCAAGAACTTGCTTTGACTTCTTGGAGTTGTAGTCCTACTATCTGTTAAAAATAAAATATAGTTTAGGTCTACATTAGGACCTTGTCCTCTTGTTGGATCTGATCAAGTTATTCTTTTTGGGTGTTTCATTGAAGGTTTGTGCTTCATTTCACTTGCTTTGAGTGGTGTTCTTGTTTTCTGTTGTTTGTGGGTGTGAAAAATTGGACTTGAACGGTCTGGTTGAGTTTTTAGGACCTATTTATGTTATATAATTCAAAGTATTCTCTTTGTTTCACTTCCTTTGTATTTGTTTCCTTGGGTTAAGGTTAGGTTTTGGCCCATTACAGATCATTGATTATACTTTCTTTTTCTATTCATTGACCTACAACCCCGATACTTGTTTTGTACATATTCTTGCTTTTGTCATCTCTATTTTGATTACTTTTGAGTGATATTTGGTTTGCAAAGCCGAGTTTCGAGCTTTTGAGTGCTTGATATATTCTTTTAGTGCTTTTTGAATGATTTTATTGGATTTCTTTTTAGGTATGTTTTGTTATAAACTTATTGAATTTAAAAAGAGTGATTATTGAAAGTATGTGAGGTTGATTGCTTTCATTTTTAAAAGTAAAAAGTATATCTTCCATTCTCTAGCTAGATTTCATTGAATGAAGAGAACATTTTGCATTTTCATATAGTGTGCATTAGGGTTTGGGTCTTGAGTCTATTCACACCATCTCAATTGCAAACCTCTAACTTTTGAGTAAACAGTAACACTTTAAAATCAACACTTAATAAAATTAATTCAAAAGTGTTTTTACTTTTCACTTGTAGCACACCAATAGTAGCTTAAGCTAGGGTATTGTAATAGGAGTGTGAGGTTAACTACTCCAAGACCAAAAAAATAAACCTATTATCTTACGTTAGGGAGGGAAAATCCATTTGTTGTTGCACATTTCCTGGGAAGCCTTTTAATAGAAGGTCATGTGCTAGGTCACATTGAGGCTAGCAGAGTGATATGACTTGCTTATTTGGTCTTGGTGGAATAGTTTACATATATTAAAAAATGGTTTTATTAGGATATTTAGCTATAACAATTGGGGATCACCTAGGATGAGTACACCTCGATTTGAGGAATCTCTCAAGGGGGTTTCAGGCTTTGTTTCCCTACCCTTGTGTGTGAATCCAACTTAATATTATTCCTCTAGGGCATGTGATATAGGTGCAACCTTAGTGGATTTTCCTAGGAGGATTACACAAATGATGGTGTGGGGGTTGTCCTTGTTGTACCTGGGGTAGACGTTGGTCAAACTCACTCGGCCCCCTGGGTGTTGCTCCACTACTTGTGAGGGTGCAATGTCTAGGTATAAAAGGATTGTTAAGTAGATCTAAAAGGATCGTTAAGAAGGTATCTAGTGTAACTATCCCAAACATATATTCACTATCAACCTAGGCCCTATTCAAGCAAGATTCGGTAGTGGGAAGATCCCTTCTCTATCTCTCTAGTTTATGTGTTCTTACCTCATAGGTCTCTTTTTAGAGTGTCTTGTTTGGTCCAAGTCATATTTTTGCCATAGGGGTGTATTAATTGCCTTAATTTGATAATAAACATATATTCACTATGGTTGAACAAAACCTTTGAAGTTCTCGTAGAATTTTAGGCCTTTATCCTAAAGAGGAAAGTGCACCACCTTGTAGATGTAGGTTGACTATGAAAACAAAGGACTTAGATCGTACTCGGGTTGGGGGGGATAAACTTGGTCCTAGGGGGCAGATCCTATTTTTGTTGAGGATTTTTACACTAGTCCTTACTGATCACATGTAAACCTACCTTCGACCAACCCTATTGGATCATTTTTAGCGTAACTAAGAGACTTTTCTAGTGATCCTTTTTCCTAGTTTTTTTATAACTTGTCTGGTGAAATAATATTTTCTTATATGGGGGAGATGGGTCCCGATTTACCCTCTGCAGTGGCTGTATCTATATCCATGTCATATTTAACACTACTTAATGTGGAAATATCCATACCTCCTAGTACACCTCTCACATATTCTTGGGGCATTCCACTAGTTACATCTATGACCCCATCAAGTTTTGCATCCTTTGTTATGTTTATGCCTTAGTCTAGCTTTGTGTTTGGAGTGGGGGGTAACCCTAGTCAATCTATGGGAGTTGGGATATTCACTCCTATCCCATCTCAACCTACGATTCCTACACTTAGCATGAACCTATTTACTCTTGGGAACATGTTGGGGGCCTTGTTTATTACTTCTAGCTAGGTTGGGGGAAACTTTATTTTTAGCAAAAATTATCAACCTTGGTCTAGTTCTATGTTTGGAGGGACAACTTACTTTAGAGGTTCATTTTCCTTTAGGGGGGCTAATATACTTTGGGGCAATTATCCCATTAGTACCACAATTCCAAATGAGTTTCCAATCCTTACGGTGGTGCTTACACACGTGGAGGTTTTTCTTCTAGTGTTGGGTAATATCTTGTTGGCAAACAATCCTTTAGGAGTCCTATGTTATCTAGGTGCATTTACCCTAGGGGAATAATCCTTGTGCCTCATATGTTTTCTCAGGATATTAGTATATTAGGATGAACTATAACCTTGGTTCACACTCTTCTATACTTAACTATGGTATGGGGGGACCACATGGTTTGTTAGGGGGTTTGCTCCTTATGATCCATTGTTCCAGCAACAAATTCCTTTTCCAACACCTTTTGATTTACCCAAATTGGATAAGCTAACAAATGACCCCATTTGTCCCGAACCTAGGTGGCCACCTATGAGATCCAAGTTACTATCATATATTCCTAAGTTTGAAGGGAAGCCAAGAGAGAATTCTTCCACGCACATAATCACTTATCATTGATGGTGTTCATATAACTCTTTGGTGGATGATTATGTGAAGTTGAGACCCTTTCAAAGAATCCTAATAAGGGATGCTACAAAATGGTATATCAAACTCAATCGGGCATCCTATAGTGACTTTTATTCCTTGGCTTGTACTTTCTTGAACCACTTTCAATTACCAACTAGGCAGGATCTCGGGATTGACCTTTTGTCAAATTTCAAACAAGATAATGCTACTCATATCTTTGACCATATTCATGATTGGCATAGATGCAAGAGGTTAGTATGAACTAGGCTTCTTGATGAAGTTGTTATAGATTGGTTCACTTGATACCTTTTCCCACCTATATCCAAGGTTGTTTCTATGATTGGGGTGATAACCGAGGAGAAAGTGATTTTATGTACTCAACATCTTGATTTGATTTACTATCAATTGGTAAATTTATATGATAGCATTCCCAATGCTCCTTGACTTTCCATGAATCCACAATGAACCAAGTTGGGACCACACTCTAATGGTGTTATTAGTTCTGACACTGTGAGTCAGCTATGGAATATCAATATCACTTCTCAAGCCCCAGCAAGTGCATCAAATTCTCAGCAAGCAACCTCTTCCTCTGACCAGTCCGTTGAGGTTCTTATGGAGAAGTCCACATCACCTAATAATACTCAATAGCCTGGAAGTAAGAATAAAAATAATAAACTTACTTAGGAAATAACCATAACAAACCTACTTAGGGTGTGGGAACAAGTGAACATTGTCAAAATATTAAGTTTCCTTGTAATAGTTTTCAGGGAAAACACTTAACTCATGAGTACCCCCCTCCTAGGGATGAATTCCATCACTTCCTTGTGCCATTGGAGGCCACCCAATAGCTGAAATTTTTAAGTCATTCATTCCCTTCCTAGCCACAATAACAAATGGTTGTGCAAGTTCTTGAACCTTTGCTTGGGTGAAATGGGGGGAAGCATTATCCCACTAGAAATAATGCGCTTGTTTACATGATGAATGAATAATTCAGCTTGTCTATGAGAGCGAAGTCCTATGAACCTCCTGAGTCAAGTTCTTCTCTGAATAACTCGGCCACCCCTACTGCTTCCATTGGACCTCTCACATTAGATAAGCCTTTGGAACCAATACATTGTCCACCTAAGGGTGTTCTTCATAAGTCAACACACAATATAAATGTGTGGGTTTCCCAACATTACAGTATTGTTGAGGACCGAGCCCAAGAACCATATGCCATGTCTTCTTTGGAGGTTTTGTATAGTTTTCCTACATAACGCAGAGCCTTGTTGACTGCTATTGGAGGGGTGGATCCCTCATAGTCTAGTTTGATAATGTTTTATGTTGAATCCCCTTGTTATAGTATCTGTTGAGCTAATTTATTAACACAAATTAACACAAGTATTCATTATCAATCCAGGTTTGTAAAACTTGGAGGCAAGTCCACAGTGTATGGATATCAGGTGTAGCCAAGCTTAGAAGATAAAATTTGAAGAACTAAAGAAGTACATATTACAAATATAAGCCTATTTTAACAATTTCTAATTCACTTTTGCAATGTATGAAAGATGAAGTGGCTCTTAACTTAAGAGATCCATTTGTGTCCTTCTCTCTCAATATCACTTAATGAATAGAAATCAGAAATCATGAATTAACAATAGCTTAAGATGCATAAATAAACAATGAAGGAGACTCTTAACTTAAGATATCTTTGGGTATTCTTCATCACAATTCATTCATCATTATGCTATCATTGGAAAACTGAAAGTACATAAAAACTGCTTGAATGTAACAAAGATGAATTCTAGTTTTGATCTATTAATTCAATAGAAGGAGAATTCAACTTGAACACTTTGTTGTCCCTTCTTATTAAAATGATAAACAAACTAAGATTCACCAGTAATATAAATCATCACACATTAATTCATAAGCAAATCTGAAACAAAGCAAGTAAACAAATCTAAAGTAACCAGTTCATGAAAATTAAGCTAATTTAACAATGAAGTGTACTTAGCTTGGAGTGGGGGCCCTCCACCCTTGCTTTGCACACTTGAGGCTGCTATCAAATGCTGAAACTTCAGTCACTCATCCACATCAATGAACAACAAAATGGAAGTAGAACAGGTTCTTCTAATTAATCTCCAATATCCAAATGTCTCAGCATAAAATTATATCAAAATTACATATCATAAGCCTTCAAAGTCTTGGCTTAAATAGAAGATCATGAAACAAATTGATCTAAAGTCTTCATAACAACTATATCTATTCATATCCATCTATCTAAGTCGAATCCATTCAATCTATCACTAGAAATATGGACAATCCCATGCAATCCTAAAATTGTCCTATTTCCTATGGATTTTCTAGGTGACTAGTCATGTTTGACCAACCTTGACCGGGCCTAATAAAGCTTGTTTTGACCGAACCAATTGGAATTAGTTCAGTCCTAGTTCCCAAGCTTTCCATTCATGTATCCAGATTGAGCCCAAGTGTCCTGAAAATATGTCATTCACATAGCTATTACGGGAATTTCTGATTCTGTCCAAAATTGCACTTGAAATTCAATTTTCATAAAAACTTCTAGAAATTGCAAAATTAAAATTAAATACCTGAATATTCATAAAAATACATCAAAATGAGATGGATGTGATGGAAAATGGATGGAAAATACAAGGATTAAGTAAGTTTCCTTAAGCAAAAATGGACCAAAACCGAGGGCCAACAATATCTCCCGGTGGATATCTTTTTAAATTATAGTTCATATATTTCATAAAGACATCTATTGCACTCTAGTGGATGAAGGGTCTTCTACCTATGTCATGTCTACATCATGCTAGAAAAATATCAATTCTCTGGCACTCTTTAAGTCAAGTACTACCTTGCAGGCCTTTAATGGACATCACTTTGTGCCTCAGGGTGTTTTGCCAAAGTTTTCCATCGAGTTAAGGGGAAAGGCTCCCTATGTTGATGTTGAATTTGTAGATTCTTCCTTAGATTATAATTTTCTTCTTGGTCATAGTTGGTTTTATAGCACGTGTACTGTCATGCCTTCAATGTTTCATGTGCTTCACTTTACCCATGAAGGAATATTGTCACGATAGATCAATTGGACTATTGTATACCATCATCCAACACTACCATTGTGGAAAATTCTGTGCCACTAATTAAAGATAACGCTGGCACTTATGAGAGTGTTGGTGCAAGAGTGTTTAAAATCCTGTCTCTTATCGATGTATTTCCTTTACCCCCACTTGACATTCCTTCCTCTTCTATTGTTTCTCCTATGCACATGATCTTTGTTATCATCCTAATTTCCCTCATTTGAGTCAATAGTCGTCATGATTATGTTGTTGACACTTTTCCATAGCTTGAACCATTCATTTTGGGCTTTTGGAGCATGGAAGTTGGTTCAACACAAGAAATTTTCTACCTTAATTGGTTCTTAGTGTATTATCTAGGTTGAGAGTATCAGACAAGCCTTCTCTAACTAGTATTTGTACATTTCTTCTAGAATTTTCCATTCCCTTAGAGATCTAATCGATGTCTTATCCTCATGACTTGCTGAGGGGTAAATTATTAGAGAAGTTACCTAACTTATCTTCCCCCTAAGAATCCATATTTATTCTATTAGGGAGGCCAAAATTTTGATTTATTAATCATCACATTAAAGGGGTCGGGCTAGTTAGTTCTAAAATTCTAGAGCCTAAGTTGAGAATTATTGTCACTATTATAGTCAGAGAAGGATTAGTTAAGGACAAAAAGCTTTTAAGCTTTAGGAGAGGCTTCTCATGTGTGTGAGGTATATCTTTACATGTACTTAGTTTTGATTAATTCAAAATATATTCCTTTCCTTGTATGCTACTAGTGTTGATCATGTACAAATTATTTTTCTGTGGATATAATGCTAGTTCATAGATTATTATCATACTAATTTAATCTTGCAAGAAGGTATTTGTGGTGTTTTTTTGTTGGTTTTTATGTGCAAGATTTTGGATATCAAATGGTGAAGCATTCCCCAAGTTGGATGCATCAACTAACCATCAGATTTCTCTTTGATAGGTACGTCCCTTCACCTCCTTTCTACATGCTATGATTAGAGTGGTGTGATTGAAGGATTGCTTGGAATATTATTTTATTTTTTAAGTACACACTTGCTTTTTTTCGGCTTGCACACATATATTATCTAGTGATTTTTAGGGAAAATATCACACAGTAACAACTCCTTGTGGTTGTGCATTCATAGCCATAACATAATTGGTGCTTTCAATGAGAGAGAACATTATTTTTGTTTAGATATCTTCTTTTCTTTTCTTTCTTGTTCTTTTGTTGTTTATATCTTATTATCTATGACTATGAAACTCTATATAGATATTTATTTGCTTAATTTTCTTTATATCTAGTTAGATATTTGTTTATGTTAGGCCCCTATACTACTAGTGTAACCCCTTATTGTTATTAGTACAACCCCCTGATTATATCGTTGTGCCCATGTAGTCTCCATATTATTATTATTGTGCCCCTACATTATTATTGTTATGTCGGCTCTAATTATATTATGTCCCCTTAGACTCCTATATATAGAAAGGAAGTCTTGTCATTTGTATCATCCAAGAATTGTTCATTTGTGTAATGTAAAGGAGGTTGCCCCTCGAAGAGGCTGAATTCTAAGGTGTTCAACTATCTTTTCTATCTTTTTTTGAGCTGGTTTCATAACATTTGGTATCAGAGCTTTGGATTCTAGGGTTTCACTGCTCCAAACAGGTCATCGTGGAATTTTTGCTATAACTCTTTTTTCTGCGATGTTTCAGAAGCGAAAAAAAAAACCAATTTGAGACAAAATTGCATCAAACCTCGGGTCTGAATTTCATATCTTTTCGCACTATATTTGTGGAGATATGATTTGAGGAAGTTGGTCTTTTTGCAAACTCCTGAATTACATTCCAAATAGGTGACCTGGGTAAAATCATCATAACTTTCTCCCTAAGCATCAGATTGAAATTTTGTAAGAAGCTACAGAAAGAGGATAGACTGTAGTTTCTTGTGTATATTTTTCAAATGCTAAGGTCAAAACAATGACACGTGGAACTTCCTACAAGTTTTCTCATCTAAAATGTCTATAATCATGTCATCTTGGGAGATTGTGCATAACTCTACCTTGGAGAACCTAAATTCGATTAGACTGGTGGCATTGGAAAGAGGACACAGAGGGCTAGTGCAGATCGCAATTTCAGAACTAGAAGAACCGAAATTACAGAGTTATAGTCATTTCAAGATCAAGCTCCTAAAATCAAGAAAGGGTGATATGAGGAAGTTTGATGGCAAGGATCCAGTAAATTGGATACTTCAGATGGAGCAATATTTTGATCTACATGGTGTACCATTGTTACAAAAGGTATGTATTGCATCTTCATATTTAGAACTGGATCAATTTTTATTGTATAAAGGGCTTTGTTCTCGTAAACAACTTGTTATGTGGTCAATTTTCACGGAGGAAATGATAGCACATTATGAGGATACAAAGAGCAACACCACAACAATTGGAAAGAGTAAAAGGGCTTTGTTACATAGTGGAAAGTAAAATTACGGCAACAAGGAAGTCTACCCCTCACAACCATAAAGATGGAAGTGTTGCTTCTCCTAGCCTTCCACAACCTACAAGGGTTACACCACAACAATTGGAAGAAAAAACAGAAAAAGGGCTTTGTTACAAATGTCATAGCAAATGCACTAAAGGTCATAAGTGTGCTGAGAAGAAATTATTTTACATAGAGTATGAAGAGGAGGAAGAAAAGGATCAAGAAACTTCAAAAGAAGAGGATATACACCAGGACCCAACCCCAAAGAAAGAAGAAATGAATCAGACTATATCTTGTAAAGCATTGACAAGAATTACCACTCCTCAAACTCTCAAGATAGAAGGACATATCAAGAAGAAAAAGGTGCAAGAAGTGAAAGATCACATCGAGAAAGAAGAAATGAATCCAACCATATCTTGTAATTCATTGGTCGGAATTACCACTCCTCAAAATATCAAGATAGAAAGACATATCAAGAAGAAAAATGTTCAAGAAGTGAAAGATCACATCGAGCATCAATAAATGAATCCGACCATATCTTGTAAAGGATTGGAAGAAATTACCACTCCTCAAACTCTAAAGATAGAAGGACATATCAAGAAGAAAAAGGTTCAAGCAGTGAAAGATCACATCGAGCATCAACAACAAGTTCTCCAACCTTTAAAGGATAACGCCACTTGGGCGCAAAATAGAATGAAACAACAAGTAGATCAACATCGTAGTGAATTTTTTTTTGATGTAGGTGATTGGGTATTTTTACTGCTACATCTCAAGCAAGCTATTTATGAGAAGGAAATGTTGGAAATACTACATGCACTTAAGAAATGGCGACCTTACCGAATGGGAAGACACTTCAAGGTAAAAATGGATCATGATAGTCTTAAATACTTTTTAGAACAACTATTATCTTTAGAAGAATAGAAAAAATGTGTCACAAATATGTTGGGTTATGACTTTGACATCATCTATAGAAAATGGAAGCAAAATTTTGTTGCAGATGCACTCTCAAGAAAGGATGAGGATGTGGAAGCATTGTTTTGTGCTATTTCTATTATCCAACCAGATTGGATAAACAAAGCAAGGGATGAATGGAAGAAGGACAAAGAAGTATGGCCACCTATTCAAAAGTTGCAAAAGATGCCAATTCAAACAATATTGCCAGAAATTGAAGAGGAAGGAAAAATCATATTGGAACCTGGAGCAGTCACATAAACAAGAACCCGACAACTACGAAATCGATCAATTTCAGAGTATCTCATCAAGTGGAAGAACTTACCCATTGAAGATTCCACATGGGAGGATAAGAATTTTATACAGAAGCATCAAGAACTACTCAAGTATTGAGGACAACACTTTTTGAAGGAGAGGGGCATGTTAGGCCTCTATACTACTAGCGTAACCCCTTATTGTTATTAGTACAACCCCCTTATTATATTGATGTACCCATGTAGTGCCCATATTGTTACTATTGTGCCCAATAGAAGCCCAATATTGTTATTATTGTGCCCTTACATTATTATTGTTATGTCGGCTCTGATTATATTATGACCCCTTAGACTCCTATATATAGAAAGGAGGTCTTTTCATTTGTATCATCAATAATTATTCATTTGTATAATGTAAAGGAGGTTGCCCCCTCGAAGAGGCTTATTTCTAAGGCGTTCATCTATCTTTTATATCTTTTTGTGAGCTGGTTTCATAATAGTTTATCTTTCTTGTGTGAAGCATTTTCCTTCGCAAATGTTGGTTCATAACTACTCACGGAGTGTTTAGACTTACTTATGTCAATTTGTCCCTGCTAATTTGCATCTTCAAACCTAATTTTCTTTGCTTTACCTGCATCCATGCCAGTAAGTTAAATTTTTTAGGGTTTTCCTCATAGTTTCTCTTGTTTGTTCAGATCTGTGTTTATTACTCCCTGTTATAGTTTAGATCAAGTGCTTATCTAGTTCGTAGTTGTTTATTTGATTTGAATTGGATTTATTTTCTTCCTTGTTTTAGGGTTTCCTTTCAAGCCTATTTTATTTTGATTTGAAGGGTTCATCTTCAGATCTCTTTGGATATTTAGTTATCCATGTTTTTTTGTTGATTGTAGCTAAGATCTACCTCAGATCTAAATTCTTTCTCCTATCTTGAGTTGGATTTGTCGGTTTGATAGTTTTAGGATTTCCTTGAAGCTATTTTGCTTGGTTTTGGGCTACTTTTTCTCAAGTCCTTATTCTCATTTTTCATATCTACTTTTTTATTATTATTATAGTTCAAATCTAGTCCATATATACTTTTGGTTGTTTTCCTCTTGTACTATCTAGTCATTTGCTCATTGTTGGGTGTTCCATTGAATTTTTGTGCTCGTTTTTGCTTTCCTTCGATGGTACTTTGTTTTTGTTGATTTTGGTTGTGAAAATATGAACTTGAAAGGTTTAATTGGGCATTTTGGATCTGTTCATTTTATCATAATCAAAATTTTCTCTTGCATTCCAATTCCTTTCTAGTTTTTCCTTGTATTAGGGTTTTTGGCTCTTTACCAATGCAAATCATTATTTCTCCTATACATTGTACTACACCCCCTTATTCTTGATTTTCACTTCATCTTAGTTGTATATCATCCATTTATTTATTTATTTTGAATGATCTTTGGTTTGCAAAGCCAATTTTATAGCTTTTGAGTGTCTTGTGTTCTTGCTTGGTGGTATTTTTTCTCTCTTTTTGAGTGATTTGTTTGGGTTGTTTTCTTGGGTCTGATTTGTTATAAACTTAGAGAATTTCATAAGAGTGTTGATTGAGAGTGCATGAAGTTGTTATTTTCACTTTAAAAAGTAAAAGGATCTCTTCCCTCTTGGAGCTAGATTTCATCAAATGTAAAAGCAAGATTTTTTGCATTATCATATAGTTGCATTACAATTTTTCTTAAAGAGTATATTCACACCATCTGAGTTTCATGCCATTTCCATTTTGAGTAAACAAAAAAACTTATTATTTAATACTTTTCCCTTATCATTGGTAGCACACCAATATTAGCTTAGGTTAGGGTCTTGGTATATGAGTGTGAGGTTAACTGCTCCAAGACCACAAAAACAAACTTAGTATCTTGAGTTAGGGAGGGAAAATTCACTTCCTATTGTGCATTTGTTGGGAAACTCAACTAACACAAGGGTCAAGCATGAGGTCACATTAAGGCCAGTAGGCTGACATGAACTGCTTCATTGGTCTTGGTGGTGTGGTTTGCACGTATTACAAACAATGTTATTAGCATATTTTGTTGTAGCACTTGGGGACCACTTGGGAGGAGTACACCTTGATTAGAGGAATCTTACAAGGGGGTTTCAGGCTTTGTTTCCTTTCCCTTGCATGTGAATCTAACTTAAAACTATCCACCCAAGGCATGTGTTGTAGGTGGTGACCTTAACCTTAGTACCCTTTCCTAGGAAGCTTACATGGGTGATGGTGAGGGGGTCATCCTTACTATATCTGGGGAAGATTTCAGCCAAACTCACTTTGTCCTCTCAGGGGGTGCTTCACTTTTTGTGAGGGTACTTTTTCTAGGTCTAAAAGGGTCATTAAGAAAGTTGTTGTTATAAATATCCCAACCATATATTCACTGTCGACCTGTGCCTTGATCAAGCAGGCTTTGACATTGCAAATATCTCGTATCTATATCTTTGGTTTGTGTGTGTGTTTATCTTTTAGGTCTCTTTTAAAGAGTTTTAGTTGGTTCGAGTCATAGTTTGGCCATAGGGGTGCCTTAATTGTCTTAATTTGATAATAAAAATATATTCACCGTGGCTGAACAAAGTAACTGATTTTCTCATGGTTTGTTAGGCATTTCTCCTGAAGAGGAAGGTCCACCACTTCGTAGGCATAGCATAATTATAATATCAAAAAAGTTAGACAATACTCAGTTTGGGGGTATAATATTAGTCCTAGGGAGGAATTTCATATAATTAATGAGTTAATCTATCAAAGTCATTTGCCACATTATAATGCACCCTTGAATGATCATCTCAACCAAGTCTTATTGTAGTTAATTCTTGATGGCAGTGAACCTTTTTACATGTGTATCCCTTATGTGTCTAGTGAAAATACTTCTTCTTCTATAGAGGAGATAGGTCCCACTTTACCCTCTACATTGGTAGTCTTTGTTTCCATGTCATCTTTACCACCACTTAGTGTGGCATGATCCATATCTCCTTCTACACCTCTCAAATCATATTGGGAAATTCCACCAGTTATGTCTATGACCCCATGACATTTTCGGCCTTTGTTTATGTTTATGCCTTCCTTTAGCTTCACCTTTGGAGTGGGGGAAACGATTGGCCAATCTATGGGAGTTACGACTTCCATTCCTAGCTCATCTCAATCTATGATTCCTACACTTAACATGGTCATTTTTACTTTTGGGAGCATGATGGGAGGGTTGTATGTTGCTTCTATCTAGGTTGGAGGCTTTAGTTTTAGTTGTATTTCTCAACCTTTGTCTAATTCCATGTTTGGAGGGATGCCCTATTATGGAGTTTATTTTTCCTTTGAGGGGGCTAGTATACCTAGGAGAATTGTCCCCATTAGTGCCATTATGCCTATGAGTTCTCATGCTTACTGATGAAAATAATTTATGGGGTCTCTTCATTTTCAATGTTTACTAGTCGCGATCTTGGACCTATGGGTATGGCCCCCCTAAACTTTTCCATTGCGCCTCAGATCCACTCATGCATGGCCGACCAATTACTCATGTTGGTTGACTTCAGTTTCCACGTAACATCAACATGCTAGCTAACACAACAAGATAGGGTTCAAATAGTGATTATTATATATAAAATGCAATATTTACACACACATAATTTCACAAGAACCAAATTTCATTAATTAAAACTACTGTAATATTACATAACATTTATTGGTGCCATGGTGGGCATGTTAATCATTCAATGGCCACCTCTTTCAATTCTCGAAGGTTACATTTATAAAAACAACCACAATAAGGATCATATCACTGAAAGGATCTGATATAATCCCTAAAATCCCTCATGATCCCTAGAAACTAGGAAAAATCAATCCATTCGAGGAAACTTTATCCATGTGGCAACATTTGATTTCTAGAATCTCATCCATTTTGTTGAATTTCTAGAGGTGGGTGAATTCTTCTACATCAGACTCCCAAGGTATGAAAATTTATTTCATCATCGCCATATGCAACTGATATTCTCGTAATAACTTTAATTTGTGAGTTGCAACACACCTATATAGTAACAAGTCTCCACCTTACTGTAAGATACCTCACCAAGCTTTCTCCTAAGTTTGGGCTTTTGGCATCTTCCTAGTTCTCTTCTATGGAATCCTAAGAGCACTCCTTTCTCTAGTTTGTTAAAAATCTTCTCACCTTCATCTATTGTCACCTACACAGAGAAAAAAATATCTTACCATATCTTCAATAAACTTGTACCTTCTTTTACCACTTATCCTCCAAACTACACACAAGAATATTCTATGCTTTGATACCACTTGATGAAAATAATTTATGGGGTCTCTTCATTTTCAATCTTTACTGGTCTCAATTCTGGACCTATGGGTATGTTCCCACCAAATTCTTCCATTGTGCATTTGATCCATGCATGCATGGCCAGCTAATTCTCCCACTGGTTGACTTCAGTTTTCATGCAACATCAACATGATGGCTCACACAAAAAAACAAGGTTCACACTATGAATACTGAATATAAACTATGAGATTTACACACACATAATTTCACAAGAACCAAGTTTCATTAATTAAAACTACTATACTATTACATAACATCTATTGGCGCCATGGTGGGGATGTTCATTATTCATTGGTTCCTTCTTTCAATGCTTGAAGGATACATTTATAACAATAGCCACAATTAGGATCAGATCAGTAAAAGGATCTGATCTAATCCCTAAAATCATCATGATCCCTAGAAACTAGGAAACATCAATCCATTTGAGGAAACTTTATCGTATGGTATATTGAACTCAATCGTGGATCCTATAGTGAATTTTCTTCCTTAGCTCATACTTTCTTGAATCATTTTCAGTTACCTACCAGGAAAGATCTTGGGACTAACCTTCTGTAAAATTTCAAACAAGATAATGCCACTCATATTTATGATCTTATTCACGAGTGGTATAGACATAAGAGGATAGTACGAACTAGGCTTCCTAATGATGTCCTTAGAGATTGGTTCACTGGATCCCTTTTGTCCCAAATTGTTAGGGACTTTACTACGATTGGGGTGGTTACAGAGGAGTAGACAATATTACATGCTCAACATCTTGATCTCATTTACTCTCACTTAGGCACATTATATGATATCATTTGCAATTCTCCTCAACCTTCTATAGATCCACAATGATCCAAATCAGGACCACACTCTGATATTGTGATGGTTCCATTTCCTTCGGTAATGTGAGCCAAATAGCTTCTTAGTTAGGTAAAATGATGGTCACTTCTCAAGCCCTAGCAAGTGCCCCTGGCTCTTCAAAAGCACCCTCTTATTCTTTGTAGTTTGTTGAGGTTCTTACGGTGAATTCCATATCACCTAAGAATACTCAAGAAAATGGTGATAAAAATAATAAAAAGAATAAACAGAAGAAAAAAAATGCTCAGGAGAATAACAAAAACCAACCTAGACAGAGTGGGGGCACTAGTGAATGTCGATAGAAGATTAATTTTCCTTGCAAGATTTTTCAGGTAGAACACTTAACTCACGAGTACCCCTGTATGGATGAAGTCCATCGCCTCCTTGTGCCACCAGCTACCACCTAGTAGACAACCATTTTAATTCATCCATTCCTTGCCCAACCAAGAAGATAAGCTTGGGGAACCGGTATATCACCCACCTAAGGGTGTTATGCAAAAGTATACACATAATCCTCGCACGTAAGTTCCCCAACATTATAGTGATGTTGAGGACATATCCTAAGAACAATGTCCTTGGGCGCCTTTTCCTTCCCTTTCCGCAGGGGGACATACACGGTTAACTTTGTTGGAGGGTGCGCAGCCTTGGTTTCTTCCTCCATGCCCTCATCCTCGTCTTCTTCAATTATGAGATCCTTAAGGTCTTCTTCCTCCTCATTGGTTTCCAGGTTAACCGCTTTCCCTTTTTCCTCCATTGTTAATTTGGTTCGCAGTGGGTTTCGAGGGGACACATGCACCAGAATCATTGGCTGTTTGTCTTTCTTCGGTCTTGGTGTGCGTGGGGATTTAGGGATTTCCGCAACAATCCCAGTGCTCTCAGGGGCATATTTTATGGTCATGGCATGCGCGGCTTCTTCGGCGGTCATCTCTATGATTTCCTTGGCTTCCTCAGACACTGCCATCTTGTTCATTTAGAAATATCTCAACCGTTCACTTAGGTGCTCAACCAATGCTCTCCATAGGACAAACAAAGCTTAGCTCGGGATACGTGGGGCACATGAAAACTCAATTCACAAATGACCAAGTTTTGTTTGCTGCGAAACCCTTTGTATTTTATAGTGCCTTTTGAATTTGAATTCGACCATTTCCCCCAAATTTGGTCCATTAATGCTCCCTTGGTGGATGCCCAAATCTTACTCATAAAGCTTGTCTTAAATGCCTATCACCTACTTCATTTGGTCTCAAGTCAAGCATCACATTGTGAATAGTGACTACAACGGTCACTTTCTATCCAACCTGCGCGGCAACACAACCCCCCTTGCACGGTCGTAGACCTTGTGACACTTTGCTTCTGCTCGCACCCCCAACATCGTGCAGCTCTTGGGCAAATTATTTTATAGTTCTGCACCTCCTTTCAACAACCGGGAGTGTTAAGACTATACTTCCAATGGCTAGTCAGGTGGCTGCGCCACTGTACAGGGTTCCAACTGGTCATCCATCACTTTTCTTGGAGAAAATCCGCCTTTGATTTTTACTTTCTGCGTTGCGTACTTTACCATCAGCATCGCACCACCATGGGTGATCCATTTAGTAATATGTGGTCCAATCTAAGGCATCAGGCTAATCAATTCTCAATGGTAGTCCCCAAATTCATCAACGTAATCGTGCACACCCTTTTTTATCACCCTGGTTTTCTAAGCGAGAAAATCCTTCTTTATTTCTTGCTCAAGCTTCTTGACTTCCACTTCCACTAGAGCACTTTCTTCCTTAACTGCACCCTTTCCTTCATGAGTTCTTGGAGCCTAAGATCACCTTGTCAGATTTCGTCCTCAGGTCCCAAGTGTTTGTCTTTGTTCAACTGCGTTATTCCTTCTTCCAAGGCTTCGTGAACCGTCATATCCACCAGTGCTACTATGCACAGACTAGGCATATTGTACTCGATTGGAACTACAGTGTTTGCTCCATAGGCCAACCTATAAGGTGTCTGCCCTGTCAGTTTCTTGCACATTGTCCTATAAGCCCATAGAACTGCTGGTACATGTAGGTCCCAATCACTCCGCTGTGCATTATATACCCTACTCAGTGTTCTGCACACTTCGTTAAAGGCTTCCGCGTGGGTAGACTTTTGCACACTCATTCCTTCTACACTTCATCATCCCAACTGGAGGGACCATTCACGCAATTTCCTCGCCAACACCCGCTTATTGACCATGTTCCCGAACACAAAGTCCATGTGCATTCGTGCAGGTTGTTTAGCATATGCATGTACCCATCTGGACAAATGTGCACGTGGATCATTCTATCTGTCATAATTTTCTATTAGTCGCATCTGAGGCTTCCCAAAATGCATTAGCATCATTCTCCTGCATTCGCGATAGTCCTCAAATCTTCCTTGGTGCGTACCCCACCACCTAGCAGGTGTAGCGTGTAGTACCCATTTCAAAGCCTCGAAACGTTGTTTTTTTGACACTTCTCTTTCAAATATATTCAGAAAAGCATATACCTCACTTATCCCATCATAAGTAGGAAGATCCCTTACTTCTGTTGATACGCAGCACAACGATCTTCTCATCATGTTGCAGTTCAGCGTGGTTACCATTGTGTAACCGGTTCTACTATCGCTCTATCTCTTCATCCAAATCTGACATATAGGAGCTTTCGTGCTCCCATGAGATTTGTCCATCTGCGGTGGGATTTACTTAGTCTTGATCTTGTGTAGTTATCTTGTAGATGCAGTCTAAGTCATTGTCGTTTTCATAGTCATGCACTGGCTTCGTGTAGCTTGATCCTTCTGCAGGGTACAAAGGTATGGCTACGTGCAGTGACTTTTTCTCAAAAGCCATCTTGCACTTCTTCAGATTTATCACCCCGTTCATGTGAGTGGCCCAATTTATTCCTAATATCACAGGGTAGGGATTGCTGTCATCAACAATATTTATCACTTAAAAGTCTGCTAGCACGCTTGCTCCTTCAATATCCACGGTGATTCCTTACAATCTCCCCATTGGTATGATCTTTTGCTGGTTCGCCATTCATAGCTGGATATGAGACCATTGTGGCGTAGGCCTTCCCATGCGCTCCCATGTCTTCTTCGGCAGAATGTTCGCGTCCGATCCTAAATCCAGAATCACTTGGTCCATCTCATATTCTCCAATCTACGTGGTCAATCTCATTTCCCTTCCCATCCTCATCGCATTCTTTCCAATCTTCCGGACTACGCGGGGTTCTCTTGGCGTGGTCCCAACACATCTATTTATGAGTTCCTACAATCCCTTTACAGCCTTGTTGTCACGCAGTAGCTTCATGCATGTTTCTAGGAATGTTGTGAGCATTGATGGGTCCATTTCTGGCTCTGGTCTATATTTTCTTCCTGAAGTGGAGGCATCAACAAAGCCCTTCCTAGCTTCCATGAAGGTTTCCTTAGCGTGCTCCAAATCAAACTTTGGTTCTTTCGTCAAAGCCTTGCAAACCCAAGTGTGGAGTACTGAAGAAGGTATGTTTTCTTGATTATTTTTTCATCTTTTCTTTCAAGACTTATAATCCCTTTGCATCATGAACTAGGTAATTAATAAGAAAATATGGCAAAATCTATGAGAATTGTATGTAACGCAAGATAACTAATAATCGCCATTTTCTTATGCAGAAAAAGGGAAAAACGAAAGATTTTCATCCCAAGGAAAAAGACAGAGCAGAGTTAATTGTTGTCCCTGTGGCAAGAAACCATATGTAGACACGACAATCCAAACTGAAGCATATTAGCCAAGGAAAGGAAAAGAAGATATCGAATCGGCGCAACAAAACAAAGAGATAACTGGAATTAACAATTTTCGAATCCCTCAGGATCCTCTGATCCCAAGGGATCACAATCTTAACTATTTTTGCATCATTGATATCTCCGCCTGACTGTTATAAAAAGGGGCAGTACTGCTAGCTCGGGGTACGGTTTGTTGTTACTTTTATGTAATTTCTCGTTGTATTCAAAACTTTGATCATCGAATCTCATTGACAAGTGATCCACTGTAATTCTGTTTTAATGCTTTAATATAAATCTGGTTGTTGTTCCATCTTTGATTCTGGAATAACTTCAAGCGGTGTGTCCCTGGAGGCTAAGGGCCCAGTCCTGGTGGAACACTTGCTCCTATACCATTATCTTTAGTTTGTGTGTGGTTTCCATTATCAGCTTTGATCGGTAATCTGGTGTGTTTTGTTATTTTATCATAGCTCTGTTATATTCACAATATTGTCTCTGTAACAGGAAAGTCGTATTGTTCATTCTGACTTCATAACGTATTGTTGTTCCTTTAAGTCATTAATGTAACATTATTGTTCTTTACAGAATGCTACCGCTATTCAATTACAGATTAACCGAGCTGTAATATTCTTAAGTTGGTATTATTGTATTCGTCTATGGTTTATACTTCATTACGATTACTGTTCAATTGACATTGTTGTTCCATTATGAATTGCGATCGTTATCCTTTATAACTAAGATCAATCTTTGTGGTATCAGAGTGTGTTGTGTGTGTCATTTATTTCGGTACTGTATATTCACAATTGGCTCTAAAGCTTTGTTCTATATTTCGTTGCTAATTTGTTGTCGTTCCATTTCTATTTGTTATCCGATTTATTCTTAGAGTAAGGATTGCTCTTTGATTCCTGTAGGGTACGATTATTGCCTTCATTTTCTTAGCGTAAGGTTTTGCTGTGTATCAAGACTAGTCGCAGTTTCATTTCCTAGTTGTTGTTTCAATTATAGTTGTTGTTCCATTTCCTGTTATTTGCATTGCCATTGCATTGAATGATTTAAAACTGTAGCGAGCATTGACATTCGTTGTCTAGCTCCCAGATTGATGATTTGTTCCTTGATTGTCTTTAGTTACATCAGTTTACATAGGGATGAGTTATTGTTACTATACCCTTGACTGATAATTTACTTAGTCTTCTGAATGCATGATTTAGGCTTTAAAGTGCTTTGCTGTAAGTAAATTTTCTTTTAGCATCCGTTTATTCTTTTATTTTCTTGAGCACTATACTACTAGGATTACTCTGACAAATGACCGCCTCAAACTGAGTACACTCTTTGAGATAACAAATCGTTCCTGGATTGACAAGTTAATGTGAGGTAATTAGAGATGAAAAAGACCCTTTTTACGGTTCGACATTTTGGTGCCATTGTCGGGGATGAGTGTAGCCATTTGTTTCTTTTCCAGAGTAGTGTAAGAACCTGTTAGGAAAGAACTGGGTTTTAAAAACGGAAGGTAAGAACATGCATGTGGAGTATGTAATAGCCCTGCTCCCCTACCCGCTTTCCTGCAGATTTGTTGCTGTTTTGTTTGGGTAGAACCTAGCAGTGATTTGTGTGCATGACTAAGTAGAAAAAGCCAGAAAAGAATTCCAAACCTCTACCCAAGCCTGATAAAGCTAAGGGGCTGGTGAGCCTTGGTCGATCGACCTTTATAGACGAAATCCTTAAGAAAACAGAATCTCAGCCTTCAGTAGGACCTAGAAAAGTTACTTCTAGATAGCCTACTAGTTCCCTTCAGGCCACAGGATCACCATCTATAGCCTTTGTTGAGGTGCATAGTCAAATTGAAGAGCAAGATCTTCAAGAAATTGAAAATTCTAGCCCAAAATCATTGCAGGAAGGGAACCTTAGCAATCTATGTGAAGGAAGAGGAGAAACAGGAGAAGCTGAAGAACCAAAATCTCCTCTTAGGATAATTTAGCCATTAAGCAACCCAGATAAGGGAAGTGCTGCAAAAATCATTTATAATGAAGTTGAAGAACCTGAATTCCCCTAGACCTTAGGCACTCTCATCATCCCAGATAAAGGAAGTGTTGTCAAGGCCATCCCCATTACAGCCATTCCCCCTCGACAACCTAGGAATACCCTCCTAGATATCCCAGAAGGTTATTGGCATATATTTGACCAAATGGCCTAGAACCAACCAAACACCCAAACCTCTACACTTCAATACCCGATTGTGGACACTGTAGCTAATGCACCTATGAAAGCAATTCCTCTTCAGCATATCCCCATATTCCATGGCCTTACATCAGAAGATCCAGATGCATTCCTGTTTGAATTCGATGTGCTGTGTAGAGGATATGACTATACCATCGATCCCCAGAAACTAAAATTATTTCACTCTACATTAAAAGGGGCTACTTTAAGATGGTTTATGGGATTAGGTGGTAGTGTTATAAATAATTGGGATCAAATGAAAGAGTCTTTTCTAAAAAAATATGAGGACTATTGCAGGTCTCGAGAGTTAAAAGATGAAATATTTCAGATGGTAGCTAAACCAAATGAAACATTAGAAGAGTATGTTGAAAGTTTTCAGTATAATCTTCAAAGATCTTCTTATGCATCATTACCCTTATCTGATAGTGTATTAAAAACAACATTAATTATGGGAATGAAGGAACAATGGATTGAGACATTAAACATTATGGGGAAAGGAGATATTTATCAGGAAAATTTTGTTGACATTATTGATTTATGTATTAGGAGCTCCAGAGGCATCACAAGGCTAAAACCTGCAGAACATGATCGGTTTGTAAGAGATAATAGAATTTCGGTAGGAGTAAATCGTGCAGAAATTGGAAATTTATTATAAAATTTTAAAACTGACATATTGGGGACACTGACAACACAACTTGATATTATGCAGGCCAAACAAAAGCAAGCAGAAGCAGAACAGAATTTGGCAATCTTCTATCCCAGATGCAGGAAGAAACACAGCCATAAGGAGTGTCCATTAGATGCAGTCCAAGTTTGTGCCATTTGTACAAAAGACCACTCCACAAAGAGTTGCCCCTCACTTCCTGGATTGAAAGTAGTATACAAGGAAGCAGAAGAAGAGCCAAAATCGGTGTATCTACTTAATCAGCGCCGTCAATGGTAGCCACGACAAATAGGTATGTTTTCAGACCCAGCTTCTTCTTTCCAGCCTTTGCAATATCATGCTCAACAATATAATTCAATGTGGCAAAATCAACCTCCCTTCCCAAATTGGTCATAGCAATCATTCCCTTCATCATCTCCATGGCTGAATCAAGCAAGCCAACCCAATTGGCCAAATTTTCCCTATACCCCACCATATTGGCAAAACAATGTTTATCCACCACAATGGACCCCTCCTACTTCACAGAGTCAAACCAGGTAGACAAACTGGCAAAGACTGATGAATCAGCCAGTAGGAATCATCCCGCTCCCTCAACCTACATTGTCAGCCCTACAACAAAACTCCCAGTCTAACTTAAGGCCGCAACTCCTAGCCCAACCCAACCCAAATCCAAATAATAGACCGGTCCAGTCCATTCAAATAATCGAAACACCAGAGATAGGGACCGATCTGAGTGTAATGACCTTCAATTAAGATCTAGGTATACCATTAAAACAGAGGGAGATAAAACAGTTCAAGTTGAAAATCAGTTACTTATAGAACAACCATTACAAGAAGAGGATGTGACTAGACAACAAATTCATGATCCAGCAACCACATCCTCTCCTCCATTCCCAGAATGCTTAATTATACCTCGACCTATACAATATCCTGATTTTGACATTCTGGGAGAATTACGAAACTTGTACATAAAAATTCCACTCCTCCAAGCCATTCAAGACATCCTGATATATGCAAAGACTATCAAAGAATTATGTATAAAGAAACCAAGGAGGACAATAACAAATAACCCAAAAGTCCAAGTAGTTGGCACTTTATCTGACTTATTATCAGGAAAAGAAACACCTGTTAAATACGAAGACCCAGGAAATCCAATAGTAATCGTACAAATCTATGGTCAAACCTTCTCAAATTCCTTAGTTGATCTAGGAGCTGCAATTAACATCTTAACAACCACTACTTGCCAAAAACTGGGCATTACATTAGTAGAACCGACCTCCACTTTATTAGAACTAGCTGACCGATCTGTAGTTAGGCCAGAGGGCACACTACAAGATGTTATGGTATCCATTGACTCCTGGGAGTATCTGGCCGATTTCCTGATAATAAACCCCAAAAACTGACTTGATGGACATCCATTGATCTTAGGCAGACCTTGGCTCGCAACTACCGATGCTTATATTGGCTGCCGACAAGGCAATATGACCATTACTAAGGGGGCAAATATTAAGAATCTAGCTTTATACCCCCCAGCGCAGCCAAGTGTCACAATAATAAAAACTAACAAGAATCTTGTATCATACCTCACCGAAAATATTAGATCTCCATTAACCATACAAGAGGCCCTTGATTTCAAAGACCAAATAGAAGATGATGCCATTAATAATTTCATTAGCCAAGCCGAACCCAGATCCCACATATAATGTCATATGATAGAAGCAGCATTTGATAATGAATTAGAAGAGGACCCTCTTAAAGATACACACGATTAAACGATACCTACTACTTCTGTTTCACATAGCAAAATTGTAGAAATTGAGCCAGGAAAGACTTTAAACATTAATGCCAACCTGACTTCTGGACAAGAAAAGAAGCTCATCCAATTATTGAGGAAATACAAAGAATCATTTGCATGGGACTACCCTGATATGAAAGGAATTGATCCCTAGTTATGTACACACCACATTTACATAGAAAAGAATGCGAGACCTGTTCGCCAACCACAAAGGAGACTTAATCCTCATCTAAAAGATGTTGTAAAAGCTGAACTTCAAAAAATTTTAGATGTTAACTTCATCTACCCTATCTCCGATAGTAAATGGGTCTCTCCACTTGTTGTGGTACTAAATAAGAATGGAAAGTGGAGGATTTGTGTAGACTATAGAGAGTTAAACAAAGCAACACAAAAAGACCACTTTCCCCTTCCATTCGTCGATCAAGTATTAGACACTGTAGCAGGAAAGAAATTCTTTTCTTTCTTAGATGGCTTCAGTGGATACAATTAGATTCAGATTGCCCTTGAAGACCAAGACAAAACCACTTTTACTTGTCCTTGGGGAACATTTGCCTACAGAGTTCTATCTTTTGGATTATGTAATGCTCCTACCACATTTCAAAGAGCTATCCTCAGCATTTTTTCAGATCTAATAAATGAGGGGCTCGAAGTCTACATGGATGATTTTACACCATACAGAGATGATTTTGACCCAGCATTGGACACACTGGAAAAAGTCCTGCAGCACTGCATTGCCACCAGGCTTTGCTTAAGCCATGAAAAATGCTATATGATGATGACTGAAGGACTTATTCTAGGCCATTATATCTCAGCAGTTGGCATACAAGTAGACCCAGCCAAAATTCAAATAATTTTTCTAATTCCCACTCCTACCACTCAAACAGAGGTACGCAGTTTTCTTGGATTCTCTGGTTATTATAGAAGGTTTATAGAACATTTTTCACATATTGTTGCACCTCTATATGCACTGACAGGTAATGTTGACTTTCTTTGGACAGAAAAATGTGACCATGCTTTTCAGGATCTGAAGAAGCTTGTGTCCACAGCTCCAGTCCTTCAAGGACCAAATTGGGACCTGCCATTCCAAATATCATCAGATGCCTCAGATATAGCTATTGGAGCAGTCCTTGGGTAGGAAGAAGATAAAAAACCATATGCAATTTATTATATTAGCAAGAATTTATCCCCTTCTGAATTAAATTATATTGTTACTGAAAAAGAATTTCTAGCTGTAATACACGTTGTCAATAAGTTCAAGCATTACATTACTAGATATCCTGTTATCTTGTATACAAATCACTCTGCCATAAAATATTTAGCAAATAAACCAATCACAAACGGTAGAATAACTAGATGGTTGATTTTATTGCAGGAATTTGATATTACAATCAAGGACAGACCTGGAAAATAAAATCTTGTAGCTGACTTTCTCTCGTGAATGCCAAAACCAGTGGACGTAGCAGTAGTTGAAGATCAATTTCCAGATGAGCATTTGTTTGTTGTCACTGTTAAAACACCCTGGTATGCTGATGTTGCGAATTACTTAGCAGTAGGTAAATTACCAAAACATCTGACCCCCAATGAACGAAAATAGATTGTCCAGTGAAGTGCTCGATTTTCCTAGATTGGGGGCTACCTGTTCCATGCAGGAGCATATATGCACATCAGGAGATGTTTCCGGGAGGATGAAATTTTTGATATTTTGAAAGCTTGTCACGACAGACCATGTGGCGGACACTTTTCTGATTGGAGAACTGGACATAAGGTGCTACAAACAGGGTATTATTGGCCTATGATCTTCAAAGATGCAAAGAAGTTTGTTCAAGCTTGTGACAGTTGTCAAAGGGCAAGACGCCCTGGTCAGTCCAACAAAATTCCCCTGAACCCACAACTGGTTATTGAACCATTCGAGCAATGGGCACTTGATTTTGTTGGTCCAATTAACCCATCCTCGAACCAAAAAACATATATTCTGGTGGCAACAGAATATGTCACCAAATGGGTTGAAGTAGAAGCATTACCAAGAGCTACAGAGGATTTTGTCATACAGTTCCTATTTCACATATTTGTGCGATATGGGCTTCCAAGAGACATAATTACAGACGGTGGGCCACAGTTTGCTAGTAACAAGATTGCTGCAACACTTAAAAACTATCATATCCAGCATAAAATTACTACTCCATACCACCCACAGGCAAATGGTCAAGTAGAAAGCAGCAACAAAATAATAGAAGCAATCTTGACAAAAACCATTGCGTCACATAGACGTGATTGGGCTACAAGACTACCAGAAGCCTTATGGGCCTACAGAACAACATGGAGAAGCACTACCAGCTATTCACCATACCAATTGGTGTTTGGAAAGCAACCTATTTTCCCCATAGAATTCGAAATCCAAACACTGCGAACAGCACAAGAAGTCGGCCTAGATCTAAACGAGGCACAGATTAATAGATTACAGCAAATCAATGAGCTAGATGAAATCAGGCTCTCTACCCTTCAACACACTGCATTAATCCAACAACAGCGAGCTAAATGGCATGACGCTCTCATTAAAAACAAAGTCTTCCGTGAAGGAGATTGGGCGCTCTTATACGATTCCAGGTTTCAGGATTTTCCCGGGAAACTTCAGACTCGCTGGCTGGGGCCATATGAAATCCAGAAGGTACATGATAATGGCACCCTTACTCTAGTCACTATTGACGGATCTGGACATACCTTTAAAGTAAATGGCCACCGAGTTCGATTATACCGCAAACCACTTACTCGGGAATCCTTCTACCAACAACTACGCGAAGACTCCGATATGCAAATTTTACAGGAGGAAGAGAAATATTCCTCACCTGTGATTCATTAAGTGATTCACCTGTTTTTACACTTTGTACATAATTTCTTTGTTTTGTTAAATCAGTTTCTGTATATATTTTTGTATTTGCATTTTTTTCTGCTGTTCCTTTTTCAGAAGAAACAACACTGTCGTTTTTGTTGTTCCTTTTCTGAAGGGACAACATTTGTGTGCACTTTTGTCGTTACTGCTGTTCCTTTTCCAAAGGGACAACATTTTTGTTTGTTGTTCCTTTTTCAAAAGAACAACACCTTTTGTTTCAGTCGTTCCTTCTTCATTTTCATTTTGTTGTTCCTTTTCCAAAGGAACGACATTTGAGTTTTCTGTTGTTCCTTTTCCAAAGGAACAACACTTTTGATTTTTGCTGTTCCTTTTCCAAAGGAATAACACTTTTGATTTTTGTTGTTCCTTTTCCAAAGGAACGACATTTGAGTTTTCTATTGTTCCTTTTCCAAAGGAACAACACTTTTGATTTTTGCTGTTCCTTTTCCAAAGGAACAACACTTTTGATTTTTGTTGTTCCTTTTCCAAAGGAACAACATTTGAGTTTTCTGCTGTTCCTTTTCCAAAGGAACAACACTTTTGATTTTTGTTGTTCCTTTTCTAAAGGAACAACATTTGCATTTTTGTTGTTCCTTTTCCAAAGGAACGTCACTTTTTAGCACTTGTTTTGCTTTTTGTTGTTCTTTGGTTTTTGCTGTTCTTTTTTCCAAAGGAATGGCACTTTTGGTTTTCGCTGTTCCTTTTTCAAAGGAACAACACTTGTATTCTTTTGCCCTTCCTTTTTCAAACAACAACGTTCTTGTATTCCTTTTACTTATGCTTAAATATACCTATTGTTCCTCTTTTTTCAGGTCTTTTGGAGTACAGCTATACACTCATGCAATGGATACAAAGCTAGAGCATACTGAAATCAGCAAATTATAGAAAATCGCTAATTTTACAAGAAATTGCTGTGAATTGATAAAGAGGAAAGAACAAAGGACACAATTATTCATCACTTTGTTTTCATTATCCTACTGACATGATTGGTCATCTTTATCGTGCTGGTTCTTTTTAAATTCCCATAATCTTCTTTGATCATTATTAAGGAATAAGAACAAAGGGTTTATATTTTTCTATTGAGATGTTAAGACTTCTTCCACCATTCCTACTCTTAAGGAGGACTGAACCACACTTTGTGTATAGATAGGAAAGCATTTTATAAAAAAAAAAAAAAAAAAAAAGAAAAAAAGAATGATGTTTTGAATTGTCAAATGCAGGATAGGGGATCTCATTAAGAGCCAGCCTATCATGATCATAAGGAAGAAAGTGAAGTGGCATTCCCACTATGGCCACCACACCAGGGATATGATCCAAGAGGCATATCAGAAAAAATAAAAGTCCTTGGAACAGGAGGTCTCATCACAAGCCGACCTGCCCATCTTTCACTCCATCCTGGTGAATGGCATTATGATTTAACTGGTTACCAAGCTAGCATAATGGCCTCCATTGTGACATTGTATAGCACCTCCTAACCATACACAAAGGATCATGGTTCCATGGGTGAAATAAACAACTCTACCAAGGTTATGGACACTTGTCGGCAGTAGTGCTCTGTTAATGGTATTGAAGTCACATTCTTTATACACCAATAGCACTCATTAACACCCTTCTCTGTTTTATACCTTTGTAATCCGTCAAATAAGATTATGTATATCACTTCCCCAAACCATTAAACACATTAAAAATCTATCATAACCAATCATGATGGAAAAGTCAATAATGACCGCATTAGACTAGTTGTGCACGTCAACTGTGATATCCTCCTAGCCTCACATCATATCACATCATTCTCTTATTTGTTAAGTGATCCTATTATACGCCTTGATTTCGGTAACCTGATCCTTTTGTAAACATGGAATTTCTACATACGTTGTTCCTTTATGACTCTATACCAAGCAAGTTCGGCATGTCGCTCCCTCATTTGACAACCGAGGATGGCCTATCACATTGCAGGGGGGAGGCTGACCTCATAATTGGCTGGCATATGTGTCAGGCTATTATTCGGCAAACTTTTACTTGGGAATAGCAAGGCTTAACGGTATCTCGTTTTTCAATTTGCATGCCTTGCTGTCCCTAAGCTATTTCGGCATTATACTTTGCAGTAATTAGTAAGATTTGAACGAGCCTTGTTGTTTCGTTATTTTCTCTGTGTTTTCAACAGTTTGAACAGCCTGTTGTTCCATTGTCATCTCTTTGTTTTTACATTGAGCTAAAATCATGGGAGGAAGGTCAATTCGAAGAGAACCACAGGTATTGACAGTTTCTAACACTGCACGGGAAATCCTGGCAAAGGTAGGATGGTTAGTCTATCTTAATCATTTACAGGAATCCAACGAGATCGTGGCAATAGAATTCTTGTAGAACTTGCAAGAATATCACTCCACAGTATGGGGAAAACACATAGCAGTCACCGATGATGTAATTGCAAAGGTCTCGGGACTTCCAACCGCTGGACCTGTGTGGACTCTAAAGAAGGAGAGACTGCAAAATATCATGAATATCTTCCAGGATGAAGGCCAGAACCTGATAGTCAGAGGAAAGGGAGTCCTATCAGCAGCATTAGGAGAGCCGTGGGCAGAATTTGCGAAGATCATCCAGAGCTACATCACCTGTGAAGGCAGGAAAGACATGTTAAGACCACAACACCTTAAACTCTTAGCTATATTAAAAGAGGAATGCTCTGTGAACCTATCTGCATTTTTAAATTCATTACTTCATGATGTTGCTCGAAGCATGAAAAAGTCACAACATGTAGAATCGGTAGTAAGTCACCATGGACTGATACGGCTGATAGTTAGCCACAGTCTGGCTCAGCAACAGAGCAGCTGGGAAGAACTAATTGCTATGATAGATGGGGCACCGACTCCGCCAGCCCCAAAACGCAAACATACTACCAGTACACCAAATAGACCATCAAAACGGAGAAAATCAGTTAGATTGGCACGGATTAGAGGGAGGTTGGAAAATCCCCAAGGGAATACCAGCCAACCTGTGGAGATAGACAACTCAGGGGATGAGCAACCCCCGCAATTGGAAGGAGAAGAGAATGAGAAAGAATTGGGAGGAAATGAGGAAGGAGAAACAGAGGAAGAGACCGAGTAGCCTGAGCAGGTGGAGGCGGAGATAGAGCAATGCGAAGAGAGTCCATTGCAAAATCCATTGCAAGAGGACAAATTGGCCAAAATTATGGCCAATATGGGTGAATACGCCCAACCTCTTAGCCCGTTAGGCCTCCAAATTGAGGAAGAACCAAAAGAGCATTCTGCTCAGGACAAAAATGCACCCGAAGAATCACGCGATGAGGAAGAAAATGAAGAGAATCATTCTGTTCATGATGTAAGTATGTGAGGTGAAGAAAATGATGAACATATGGAAGGGGAACAATTCGCTCCCAGCCAGACTACACTGGAAGAATTGGATGAAGAAGAAGGGGTGGACAAAGAAGTTACCCAGGAAATAATAGAGCCACCTAGAGTTTCTACTCCTGAGCAACCTAAAAAAAACAGTGAAGGAGCACCCCAAGGAGAAAACCAGGGAAGTGGCCAGGATAACAGTCTAGGCCCGTGTAAACAGACATCTGTTCCTTCAAAGGAAATAGAAGAAATTAAACAATTACAAAAAGAATAGCAAAGATTACTAAATGTGATAGCTCGACTTCGACAGCAAATCAGGGTTTTGAGAATGAGAAAGAGAGCAAAAAGGACTTCAGGGGGAAGAAATGTAGCCACTCCGGTGAGACCCCCCAAGGAAAAGGTTCGGAGGACCCATGTTCAGCCTGCTATTCAAAACCCTGTCGAAGAATAGTTTGCTATTCAAACCACTGTTGAAGAACAGTTTGTTGTTCAAACTCTTGTTGAAGTGCAGACTGTCGTTTAAAAGAAAAAGGAACAACATTCCACTGTTGTCTATGTTGAAGTACAAACAGACGATATATTGGCCTATGACAAAGAAGTTCAGACAGAGACACGGTCCTCTGAAGGAATGTAGACTATAAACATGAGGCGACACAATAAGAAGATTCAAGTAAATCTTCCACTAGCCACTACTACGTGGGACAACGATCCGAGGACAGTAACCCTACGAGAGGATTTGATGCAATCTTAGCAAGCAGTAGAAAAACTCACAAAACAAACGGTTTCTTGATAAAAGTATGAATAATTACAACAATAGCTAAGGAATGTCAATTTATCAGAAAGCCAGGCCTTTGAAGGATGGCGAAAGGAATAAGAAAAAGTCGCAAAGTTAACTCATAGATTAGATGTAGTTATCAGATAGATGGATACCTTATGCTCTTTGTACACTGACGTCCTAGCATGTAGAGCCCCTACCAAGAATTATGCCTTGTTTTTAATGGAATGATATTTGCGATTGAAAATTAAGGCCGTCAAAGTAGGAGCCCCTATACAAATTAATACCATTGATTATTTTATAAATTGTTGTAAGCACTTGAGCCTCTATGGTGAACTTATTTTGAGGGTAGGGCCATCTTGGTTAGGATATAGGTTTCAGAGTCCGATTATCTGGCACCCTGCACCTGGATACCAAGCCCTATATGAGATGCCTAAGGGCTAGACAAGCCATCTTTTTGAACACCTAGTTAGGCATCACGGCTATAGACCACCACATGAGATTCTGTCTCCAGCTTACTCTCTCACTACCTTACATGTCAAATACAATGTTTTCATGAGGGCATGAAAAAGAGTAAGCAGGGGGGTGTGTGGAGTACTGAATAAGGTATGTTTTATTGATTATTTTTTCATATTTTCTTTAAAGACTTATAATCCCTTTGCATCATGAACTAGGTAATTAATAAGAAAATATGGCAAAATCTATGAGAATTGTATGTAATGCAAGATAACTAATAATCGCCATTTTCTTATGCAGAACAAGGGAAAAATGAAAGATTGTTGTCCCAAGGAAAAAGACAGATCAGATTTAATTGTTGTCCCTGTGGCAGGAAACCATATGTAGACACAGCAATCCAAACTGAAGCATATTAGCCAAGGAAAGGAAAATGAGATATCGAATCGGCACAAGAAAACAAAGGGATAACTGGAATTAACAGTTTGGCGAATCCCTCAGGATCCTCTGATCCTGAGGGATCACAATCTTAACTATTTTTGCATCATTGATATCTCCACTCGGTCATTATAAAAAGGGGCAGCATTGCTAGCCCGGGGGACGGGTTGTTGTTACTTTTATGTAATTTCTCGTTGTATTCAAAACTTTGATCATTGACTCTCGTTGAGAAGTGATCCACTGTAACTATGTTTTAATGCTTTAATATAAATCTGGTTGCTATTCCATCTTTGATTCTGGAATAATTTCAAGCGGTGTGTCCCTGGAGGCTAAGGGCCCAGCCCTGGTGGAACACTTGCTCCTGTACCATTATCTTTAGTTCGTGTGTGGTTTCCATTATCAGCTTTGATCGGTAATCTGGTGTGTTTTGTTATTTTATCACAGCTCTGTTATATTTACAATATCATCTCTATAACAGGAAAGTCGTATTGTTCATTCTGACTTTATAACGTATTGTTGTTCCTTTAAGTCATTAATGTAACATTATTGTTCTTTACAGAATGTTATCGTTGTTCAATTACAGAGTAACCGAGCTGTAATATTCTTAAGTTGGTATTACTGTATTCGTCTATGGTTTATACTTCATTACGATTGCTGTTCAATTGACATTGCTATTCCATTATGAATTGTGATTGTTATCCTTTATAACTGAGATCAATATTTGTGGTATCAGAGTGTGCTGTGTGTGTTATTTATTTCGGTATTGTATATTCACAATTGGCTCTAAAGCGTTGTTCTATATTTCATTGCTAATTGGTTGTCGTTCCATTTCTATTTGTTGTCTGATTTATTCTTAGAGTAAGGATTTCTCTTTGATTCCTGTAGGGTATGATTACTGCCTTCATTTTCTTAATGTAAGGTTTTGTTGTGTATCAAGACTAGTCGCAGTTTCATTTCCTAGTTGTTGTTTCAATTATAGTTGCTGTTCCATTTCCTATTATTTGCATTGCCATTGCATTGAATGATCTGAAACTGTAGTGAGCATTGACATTTGTTGTTTAGCTCCCAGATTGACGATCTGTTCCTTGATTGTCTTTAGTTACATCAGTTTACAGAGGGATGAGTTATTGTTACTATACCCTTGACTGATAATTTACTTAGTCTTCTGAATGCATGATTTAGGCTTTAAAGTGCTTTGCTATAAGTAGATTTTCTTTTAGCATCCGTTTATTCTTGTATTTTCTTGAGCACTATACTACTAGCATTACTCTGACAAATGACCGCCTCAAACTGAGTACACTCTTTGAGATAACAAATCATTCCTGGATTGACAAGTTAATGTGAGGTAATTAGAGGTGAAAAAGACCCTTTTTACGGCTCGACACCAAGTATTATCTTCAGACTGCTTGCCTTTATCATCCCTTGTCGTAATTCCACTTCGGAGCACAATGTTCATGTTAGGGTCTTCCTCACATAGCTCAGACCTCACCATTTGCAGGTTCTATGTCGGGGGAGGTTGGAGTGCTCTTTTGTCATGCAGCCTTGCTATCAGTGTGGGACAATCCTCCGTCTCATGATCAAACAAGGTACAATACAGACATGATGGACGCATTGGATTCGTGAAATCACAGGCATAATGTCCTGGCCCCCCACAATTGTAACATATCAGTTCTCCACAACCTCTTCCAGTTCCTCCTCCACCTTGACCTCGTCTACGCCCTTATAATCCAGTTCGCTCCACTCCTGCGTTTTGGTCAAGGGGTCGCATTTCGGCCTTAACTTTGTAGGTAGGATTCTTATCCATCATCAGCTCATAGCTTCTACAGGTGTGCTCATCGTGTCCCACCGATCTATAGAAATTACAAAACAACTGCTACAAATTCTATGTGTACTTCTGCAACAAATGGCAGTTGTCCGTGGCATGCTTTCCTCCTATTTGAAAAATCGTGCACCACAACGCAAGCACCGTACTAGGTCCTGCTTAGGCCTCTAGTCTTAATGACATCGGTCCTCCTCCCACGAGGTAATTTGCAAACACTGGGCAGTGGTCCTTGTCATGACTATGACCCTTACATTTCACACACCATACCTCGTTGCACACTTCTGGGCGAGCTGTCCTGTCCTGTTTCAGACTTTGCATCTCAAGGCACAAGTTTTTCAACTGTGCGTGGATCTACTGAACTCCCAGGTTAGGATCCTATATCAGGGTCTCATGCAGCCTCATCGTGATTTCCAAGGCCTCTTCCTGATTTGTTAACCTTTGTTGTGACAAAGAATTCCTCAAATGCGGTGTTAGCGATGCTACAGACCATTTGCGGTGTTGTCCATCCGTCAAAGTCATATTAGCTTCACGAATCATGCACTTCAGTATTTGATCTAATTCCCAGGGGGTCTCGCCTGGTAGCATCATGATCTCCTTAAACCCAATGATCGACTGCGCCTCTGACTTTGGCTTGATAAATTCTCTGTTCACCGCAGTTTGGATGTCTGTGATCCTCGCATTTGGATTATCATTAGAATGCTTAATATACCAGGTTAGCGCGCGATCCTGCAGACCGCTGACCAATTTAACTTTCTTTATATTGTCATCCTTAACTCCCTGCACTTCCCATACAACTTTTAACATGAACCAAAACTGGTCCAGATCTTCATTTCCTACTCCCTTGAACACCGACAACTTTATCGTGCTTGCCATGTTGACTCGCGGTAGCGGAGGAAGTGGTACGGGCAAAGATGGAGGTGAAGGCGGTGAAATTGGTAGTGGTGTGGGTGGGGGTGGTATGTGTGGAATTCTCTGCCTTATCAAATTGATCACACTTCTTGGTGAGACCTTCGTGAGCTCTTCCTCATCCCCTCGTGGAGGTGAAATCAAGGGGCTAGTTTCTAGTTCTGCACTACCTTCATTTCTGTAAATTCTCCCACTTCGCGTATCCCCAAACATCAATGTATTCGCATAATCTACTTTTCACATAGTAGCATTGTAATCCAAGTGTTTAGAGACTTAATGTACTTACATCATGGTCCTTTGAGGAAGCGTCGTTCTGCCTAGCTATAGCTGACTGAAGTATCTACCGCGAACTTAGTAATGAATCCTCCCATAATTTGATCAAGCCAGTGATCAACAGCGTGTGTGATCTTATCCTCTGATGTTTCCAATCTTCCCACTAACTCTGAGGTCCACACAACAGGACTGTAGAGCTTGCACCTTCCTTGGCTATCTACTAACTTCGCGATCCACTCGTATAGCTCAGTAAGGAAAGATGTGAAGAGAATTTTGTGGTTTTTTGTGTACAGGTAGCAATCTAACTACTCTTCTTTTGATAGTTGCAGATTCCTGTTCTCATGCTTCGCAAACTTGTGAATTCTTTGGTCAAACCAACCTTCAATTTATTTCTTAGTTGGATTCCAATGATACAACATCAGACATCTCTATGTAGACTCCGGTCTCGGCAACAGAACCATTTGTTGGCTTGTTGGGGCCTGACCTAGGTTTAGAGTTAATTAGCCAAACAAATCCATGTACTACTAGCCCCTTCAGCAACAGTCTGCGGAGTGCAGACTGAGGCCTCACTCGAAGCAGTATGGGGGTATGCTAGAAGCAAGTTTCCACACCCTTGAGATGTATGAGGGGTTGATTTAGTCCAATTGTGAATTCCTTCACGCAGGTTACTTCGTGTACTTCCTTGACCTGCGAGGCCTTCACGCCCTGTTATATTCACTTTTGCACAGCCCTAATCTAGGGGTTGTGGGGCTTTCGCGCTGCAGGAGCAATGATCTGCACTATTTCCCCAAGTCATGCCACGAATCTTACTTATCTTCTTATAACAATTAGTTGTCTTCATGGAAATAGATACCTTATACCATATTTAGTGATTCAGCACATTCATATAAGTTTGCACAGTAAATAAACAGTAAACTTACAATTCATACCCAATATACTTCACTGCATAAAACAGGTAAAGATACACAGAAATATGGTAAAACTTCTCTTTATTAATGTTTCCAATGGTTACAGACTCAACCTACCCTACGCACTTAGCTGCAGGGGTCTGCGCACTCAGCTGCAGACTACTAGGCCTCTATGCACTCAGCTGCAGAGCCTTCTCCTACTCTATGACCCAAAGACACAACTCTATACTTCGACTCACTACTTCCTCAATTTCTTACATCCTTTTTTTCACTTATAGCCTCGCCCTATTTATACAATCCCATGGTCTGCAGACCATGGGTAGATCTCTCAAACTAACATTACATTACAAAAATGAGGGCAGACAACCCTCTGACTCATTGACCATCTTCGTGCTCCGTGCCCATAAATCACAGAGTCTTTACAATAGACTTAGTCAAAACTTGGGCTTTAAGCCCAAAACTTTCCTTGGGGGGATCCCACGCCCAACAATCTTTATATGTTCATTTGTATCATCCAGATTCTTTTGTATCTTCTTCATTTCATCTTCTGAAATCTTCAGTTCGGTCATGACCCTGGTAAGCTTATCAGCAGGATCTTCAGAATCTGGTTGCACCACAATTGTGCACACATGAGTATCTATTCTTTGTTGTAAGCTTGCATTCAATTATTTCAAAGTGGCCATCTCCTTATTTCTTTCAAGCAACTCCTGAGTTATAAGATCCTTTTCTTTCTCAAATTGAGCTACCTTTGGGGCCATAACATGTTCAATTGCAGGAAATTTCAATTTCTTCCTTAATTCTTGAATCTCTGATTCGTCTTCCCGCAAGAGTTTTCAAACAACATATTTGTCCTCAGGGTTTACTCCAAACTTTACAATCAATTTCTTTAGTTCCTCATTTTGAGTATGCAAAGCTAGATAATTGGCATTTTCTAACTTTAGCTGATTTATTTCCTTTCCTAATAACTTCTAGTGATCTATTGCTCATATCACTATAAATAAATTCTCTATTTTTCTTGTGCAAATTGATTTTATCAGGCAAAGGAATATATTTTGCATCTACAGTTAAGTTCACAGTCTTAAATCCTGTTGTAGAAGAAATTGTCAAAGCAGAAGGATGAGAAAAGGAGAGTTTGAGATGATTTCTCTCTAAGTCCATGGCTGACAATAACCTGGTGTGGTATTCTGACACTGATTGGGCTTCAAGATGAGAAGCAACATTTTCCCTAATCTTCTTACTCCTTTCTTCAATTTTTTCATAGGACTCCTTCAAAACAGTAATAGAATTTTTCCTAGCTTCTTTGAGAATATGAGATGAAGGTATGCATCCCACTTTTCCCAGCTGTAATTGGAAACCACCTCCATAAGAAAAACTTTCCACCAAAGGCTCAGATTCATTTTCCTTCCTATGTAATTTTGATTTTTTAGAACTCTGGCTAGTCTCATCATCCAAATCAATGACATATGCAATCCCTCTCTTTAATCCTTTCTCTGTAGGGTGAGGAGTTTTAACCTCCATCCATTTTTGTGCTAGTGATTGACCACCATTAGCCAGTTTTTCAACTTTAGGTCTGGATTCATGTACATATGGGGCATAGGAATTCTCCACCCTTCTTTTTGAAATAATTTGATGAGGGTCATAGGACCATTTATCTCCTTGCTGAAACTACATGTCTTGAAGCATTTTTTCCACTTCCTCCATATCTTGTCTGTTATTAACAATAAAAGGACCAACATTCTGGGGAAACTTGAACATGTATCCATTCTTTGTTGGTACAAAATGGACTTATTCTATATTCAAACGTTTTCTAATAAACTCTGATTCAAATAATCTCATTGGTACAAAATATGGGAGACTATAAGGGGAAAATTTTGCTTCATATAACCTAATTTCATTATAATCCCCAAATGCAAATCAGTCCCCCACTTTGACATCTCTACTCAACTATAAAAGGAACAAGGCTCTTATCAAGAGGCAAGGTGGAAAAGAGTTGTTTATAATGGATTATAAAACTAAAATAAAGGAGGCAATGAAATGTTAAAAACCCTCATAGTTAGGATGACTTCGTACATTTTCAGTCCAATGTATCACTCACCATTTTCTTTTATGAGGATCCATTATGTTCAAACCTAAATGCATGAATTTCTCTACATGGACATAGAGGAACAGGTAGACCAACAGAGATGGGAATCTAAAACAACTAGTGAGATTGAAGTTTGACAATTGAGAATTCACATAGCCCTCCCAAAAAGCTGGTATATCAAGAATTACATCAGGTTTCATAATCAAATTAAACATTCCTATGACTACCCAGTCAATAATAGAGGTATTTTCTTTTCCCAAAACCTTGGAAATTACTTGTAAAATTGGTTTAACATCTTCAGAAAAACTATCTAGAGGAAAACAGTTGGCTCTAGAGATAAAATGTGTCTAGGTGGCATAATATGGAAGGATAACTTGGCATAATCCTCTCCAGACAAATTTTGGAAACTAGCTACCAGGGTTTCTTCAGAAAATGAAGTATAATGCTTAGACTGTGGAAAATATAGGGCTTACTGAATTAACAAGGTAAAGACTTAGAAGATGTTTTCCCCCAGTGAATTCATCACAAAGCATTTTTTAGGATAAAATGAAGAATTCAACCAGGAATTAATTATGGGAAAGAATGTGTTTGAGGAACAATCACAGAGAACAATCCAAATTTTACAATTCTAGAGTACACAGGTGACTGTAATTGACCAGCTAGAACATTTTGACACAACTCCATAAGGTTTAGTGTGCATACAAGATAAAAAATGTCCCTTTCTATGTCCATGAGTGGAATGTGGGTTGTAGAACCCACCATAGAGGTTTTCTTCGACATTTTGGAATAATTGAGGAAGTGTGTATAGTGGATAAATACCTGGAAACTCTTAGTTGATGTTGGTCATTAAACTAATGAGCTGGCGAGTGTAGGTGTACTTTGGTATGTTCCAGAGTAAACAGTAAATGAATGACAGTGAGTGTGAAAATGGGTTTTATGGGTAAATGAGTGAAAAATGGAATTAAATGGAGAAGTGACATATGTATGACAGTAAACAGTGAATGAATGATTGTGAGTGTGAAAACGGGTTTTATGGCTAAATGAGGGAAAAAATGGAATTAAATGGAGAAGTGACAGATGTATGACATGATGTCACATTAATGACGTGGAGGTGTGACATGGTGGTGATGACATGGAGATGTGGGATGACATGGAAAATGGTATCATATAATAATCCCACTTGCTTGTTGTAGAAATGTGATCGCTTGTCGTAGACTTCAACAAATTTCGCTTACCACTGACGAGGGCATCAATGGTGGTAAGTGTTCCATCACCCAGTGATGTTGCAAGACATCCCAACCTTTGATCGGGAAATGGCGATAATTCTATGGGGAAAATCATCCCCATAACCACTGATCTCTTCGTGGTGATGGGTTTCTCTTACGGGGAAGGCTCGATGCCACAAATGACATTGCACTATGAAGATACACAACATTTAATTTCTTTTTCCATTGGGACCCACCGCTCCATATAACACTAGTTTTAATCCTACATCATTCTTGGTCCCACATTATCCTCCTAAGAGAAATAACCCAAAAAAAATTTAAATGTTTTTGCTCCTTTTTTTATTTTGATGTATATATGTTTTTTTTTTTTTTTTTTACTTTGACATAATATCTATATATAATTTTGAACATACTGAAAAATGAGCTACAACACTACTCATTCCTCGAGGACAAGCTTCCTTTGTTTCCTTCTTATGCTCATTAAAACCCTGAAAGGCATTGAGTATAATTTTATCTCTCTTTTAGGCTGAAAAAGGAACTATTGAGATTACTTTTCTTCTCTTTCGTTCTCATTAACCATAAAGGAGACTAAAAAGAGAAAGGGGAAGGGGAATCATTTTTTTGTCTTATTTGTCAAAATGGTATCATCGATCATGTTGTCCTTGAACATGGCACATGTCTGAGTCATTATCTCATAGTTTGGTTTTATATTTCCTAAGTTCCATACCATACATATGATTCTGTCTACTCCTCTAGCTGGTTACTCTTCTAGTCACTATGGATAATGCTTCAATTCCTCCTATATTGTTGCTTGGTATCATGTGGTGCTCATTAGTCATGATTCCAAGTCACTTTTTGAGTCATTCCATTATGTGTTCAATGAAAGTATCTTCCTGTGTCAGCTATTTATAGTCCTTGTCAACCTTTTTATGTTGCTCATCCCTATCATGGAAAATTTTAGGGGCTAATATTCGCAAGTGGGCTAATTTTCCATGATTTTTCCAGAAAAAAGATTCGCCAATTTCCATTTTTTATCAAAATGATTCACCCAAATTTTATAACACAAAATTATTTTACCTTAAAAATTAGCAACATTATATAGAGAGTATCTATAAAATCATTATAAATTTGAATGGTTTTACAATTACATCAGTAAACATTTTATAGTTTGCATATTAGGGACTAGTGAGATTCACCAATGTTTTTAAACTTCAACATAATTTTCCATCCTTAAAATTTCCCCTGATCCCTATGTTACTTGTACCTCATATCTTCATGACTTCATTCATTCACATAATCTCTTGTTTTATTCAGTTTCAATTGATGGGGGATACATCAAGGCCCCCATTCAACATATCTTCTTATTTTAACTTCAACTCACTATATAGGCTCTTGATCTAGGAACCGATAGTACCTTGGAGCTTGCAGTCCTTAGTAGCAGGATTCCTTGTGGTTGATAGTGGGTGTACATAATTGACTCCTAATCAGTCAAGTACACAAGTGTTTGATGTCATCTCATTTATTTGCAGTTAATGGATTGTGTTAAACTATACCTTGGTGTCGATTTTGATCTTTAGTGGGTCCCCTCGCTTCTATTGCTAGTACACCTCATTGACTAGTAATCAAGCGGTTTCTACCATGCTATACATCAACATATATATTCACATGTTGTAAACTCGTACCATCGGGGTTGTGTAGAAGACCTTGGGTTAGGGACATTTCACTCTTATATGGCACCCTTCCCAATATGCATTGGACTTATGTATCATTTATGTACTTTGAGGACTACTCTAGAGCACTCTCTTTGTTATGTGTCCATAGTCCTACTGATACTTATTGTGACATAGATCCACATTGTATTTACTACATGCTATGATCTTTCTAGTATGTTACATGGATCCATAGTGTATAGTTGGCGGCAATGTTTAGTTTTTCCTTATGTCCAAGCATGGGTATGCCCAATTCGGAGATGTTATCAGCACGATTAAGACTTTAGCACTTGGGTTTACTAAATTTAGTTTTTTAGTTATTGGTCCTTTCTTCCATTCTGAGCTCTAAGTTCTTTTGTAATGCATTTCAGCCATAATTTAATATTTTAACCTATGCATTAAGGGGGACCTATTATCAGCCTAATTTCCCTCATTTGAGTCAAGTGTAGTCATCATTATGTTGTTTATGCGTTTCCATAGCGCAAACCCTTCATTTTGATATTTTTGGAGCATGGAGAATTGGTTCAACACAAGAAATATGCTACCTCTATTGGTTCATAGTGTATTATCTAGGTTGAGAGTGTCAAATAAGCCTTCTCTAACTAGTGTTTGCACATTTCTTCTAGAATTTTTCATTCCGTATGAGATCTAGTCAATGCTTTATCCTCATGACTTGGCAAGGAGTAAATTATTATAGAAGTTTCCTAACCTCCCTTCCCCCTAAACATCTAGATCCATTCTCTCAGGGAGGCCAAAAGGCCTATTTATTCTCATCACATCAAAGGGGTTAGGCTAGCTAGTTCTAGAATTCTAGAGCCTAAGCTAAGAATTATTGTCATTATTATAGTCAAAGAAGGGAGGTTAAGGAGCCTATGTTACTAAGCTACAAGAGAGGCTTCTGATGTGTGTGAAGTATATCTTTACATGTACTTCCTTTCGATTAATGCAAAATATATTCCCTTCCATTTATGTTTCTAGTGTTGATCATGTACACATCTTGTTTATGTGGATATAATGTTGGTTCATATATTATTATCATACTAATATAATCTTGCAAGAAGGTATTTATGGTCTTTGTATGTTGGTTTCTATGTTTAGGAGTTTGGAGATCAAGTGGTAAAACATCCCCTAAGCTGGTTGCATCAACTGACCACCAGGTTTCACTTTGACAGGTATATCCCTTCACCTCTTTTTTTCATGCTATGATTAGCGTGGTGTGATAGAATGATTTCTTGCAATATTATTCTATTGTTTGATTGCACACTTATTTGTTTTCCACTTGCACACACCTATTTTCTAGTGATATTCAGGTTATATATCATGAAGAAATAACTCCTTGTGGTTGTGCATTCATAGCTATAAAAATATCTTCTGCCACCTAAGGGCCCGAGGTGTCTCTTGACGCTTAGGTGGTGTCTTCTTCTTTGGATGTAGATCAATATGTGTTACACAATATTTTGTCACACCTCCTGCACTTCCCTATGACATACCCCAAATTTCCTAAAACATGACCATTATGCAGTGTACTCATTCATATATGCAGCTCAGATCCTTCCTAAGACATTGATTGGAAAATTCCTTGAGATTTCCCTTAAAGAAATAGCTCTAAAACCCTAATTCGAGAATCATCGTGCTTATGAGACTAAAAACAACAATGATTGCCTATTGCACTGTAGTTGACCTGCAATGGCATCACTTTGTTCACTTTGTTCACTTGTATACCTACAATGATCCATGAAAGGTAATTTTCCCAAAGAGGATGAGAATATTTGTGATCTAAAAGCTTCTAGAGCGGTGATCTGGAGGCTTTTTGGCATAGATGAGGTCAAATTCTCCCAACTTGGACTCTTGCTCTTATCCCTATGAGCTATCTCCTTGAGATAAGGACCTAATCCTATATTTGGAAAGGTCTTAACTTCCTTTTCCAACCTATATATTCATCCTCTCCCATTTCGAAATGGTTGGTCTATTCCTATTTTCACCCTTATGCTAAGATTCTGCCTATATGTTATTCATTTGGCTTGGAGAAGGAGTGCTTGGAGAGATTAGCTTGGACTTGGATATTCATTCAAGGAGATCCTATCAACATCAAGGATTGGTTGTATGCTTCCCCTTATTTTCTATTAATATACAACTGATGGTTCATTTTCCCTAAATGTGTATGCTTATGTATCATTTAGCTTACTATTCCTTTCATCAGTTAAGTATGTTGCTTTTGGATATGTTATTTGTATTTGCATGCCTTGCTGTGTCTTGATCTCTTGTGCAGGTGCATGAATGTTGAGAGTAGCAGGAACGAGCCCGTGACGTGAGTGATTCAAGATCTTCAGCAAAGGAGATCGATATAGCATCAGAACAAGGTAGGACATCTTCTTCGTCTCTCTTTTCAATTGCAACTTAGGAAAGAATCTAGAAGATTGTCACTTTGGTTGTTAGACCCACTCATTGGGCTATAGGAATCGTCTCTGTCCACAGAGAGGATTTACCTAGACAAAAGAATGGTGACTCCACTGGGGACACTATAACCCTCTCCATTCAATCCTTCACCTTGAATTTGTGATGATTTTGACCAACCGTCAATTTTTTGGCTTGTCTACATCAGTCTGGGTTTATACCATCACTGATTACTGCCTTAGAGTGCTAAATCTAGATTGTTTCTTGGAATCTCTTTTGTTTTTTCCCATATTCCTTGCCCATCATGGGCTTCTCTCTAACAGTTGCGATGGCATCGCGGTTTTTACCTTTATAGTCGCGATGAAAAAAAAATTCTTCATTTTTTGGTCACGTTGAAATCATCACCCTTTTTGCTATACAAAGTAGTGATGATGACCCTGACCATCGCGGGTTTGGGTATGCAAAGTAGCGATGATAACCCAATCATCACGGGTTTGGGTATATAAAGTAGCGATGATCCTTGAATGTGAGAATTTTTAAGGTTTCTTCCTTAGAATCCAGTGTATCTTGGCCCCTAGGGTATTTTTCTATCCTATATGCTTGGATTTGTTAGCTTTTAATTTATTGTCTTGATTAATTTGAAAAATTTGTCTCATTGGCTTTGAAGTGAAATCTGATTGAGTTTTAGGGTTTCTATTTAATTGGTCATCACTTGTTGCTTGTTGGTGTCATTGAGATGTTTGTTTTGTTGATTTATTGAGTGTTGTTTTCTGTGGAAATTATTGAAAACACCATTTTGCATTTGTTTTAGCTTGTATTTCAAAATTTACTTTTCGTGAAAATGCATTAGATTAGTTGCATTGAAAAGTTATTTTTTGAGATTCATCATTGAAAATATGTCACATTTTCCGGTGTTTGAAAGCTAAAAACAGTATTAGGTGCATCAAATCATTCAAAATAAAAAGAAAAGCATAAGTGATATAAGTGCATCTTTGTAAACTAAAATCATTTTTATTTCAAAAAGTTGCATTTAGGATAGTGAAAAGTGGAAATCATTTTTACTTTTGGCATTGTATTTGGAAGACGAAAGTGAAAGTTAGTGGAAGGCATTTTGCATGATGCATTATTGATTGAAATTTCTTCCCTTGGTTAGTCTAGTTTTCATTGAAGTGGAAAGTTTTCCTTTTCTCATATAGTTGCATCACAGGGGTTCAAGTGACATCGTTTTGAGCCTTAAGACCAAAACTTAATTGAAGATAAACTTTAAAATCTATCAATTAATCTAAGGATCATTTGAAACATTTTCGTTCATACTTAGTGGTCTAGGCTAGAGACGTGTTCCGGCATCTATAAAACTTAGCAATTGTCGTTCACAATACCCTTGCATAGACAGTGGTAGCACGGACTTGTGCTCCCCATACCATCAAGTATATAAAGGGAGACCCTCATAGGTTGTAAACCTTTATCCATAGGAAGTCGATTTTGTCACCCTATAAACATGATACACCGAACACAACATTTGGGGAGATTACCTACACTTACGTCAAGTCCTTAGTAAATCCCTTTTTCCTAGAGTTACCTGAGTAGTCATTTTGATCTTTTCTGACTCCTTAAATTTGAAAATATCATCGAGCACTTGTCCTTTCAAGCTCACTAAACCAATGAAAGTGACTAGAGTCACCTTTTCATTCTTTTCTCAACTCTTAAAACATGAAAAGCAAAGTTTTAGTTTCAATTTCTAAAATTAATTGACCGTGAAACAAAATATTTCCTATGGAAATACTCCTTAGTATATCTTAGGTTGATACCAATGGCAACATTTCTTGAGTCTACCTGTCAAGGAAACCCCTCCGATGGGAATCCTAGTCCTTTTCCTTCTTTCGTAAATCCTAGTGCTCCCTATATGGCAACGTTGTCCCTTATTGTATTGACCATTGGTTTGCCAATTTGGTTATTTTCAACCTCGGTGGTTCCAAGTGTCCAAATTGCTTTTCAACCAAGTTCTCCTCCACCTGAACAACAAAAACTTCATGTTTATCCTAAAGTTAACCCCTCACCTTCTTCACCTATTTCTTCACCTCATTCTTCCTCTTCGCCTAGTGAAAGTTTAGATTCTAGTAACCAGGAACCTAAGAATAAGAAGAAGAAGTAGAATAAGCAAGGAGGCAACCAAGCAACCATTGCTATAGATGCAACTGCTGTAGAAAAATCTTCCAACGGGCCCTAGAAAGTAAAATTCCCTTGCATGTCATGTAAGGGTGACCACATTCTTCGGAATTGTCTTGGTATTCCTATCATTAGCCTCTGGCGATCATGCTAGTGATAAACCTTCAACTAGTAAAGTTCATGGGAAAAAGGAAGAAATCAAATTTCCTGATAAGTCATGTGAAGGTAATCATCCCATTCATCTTTGTCCTCTTATGGATGAAGCTTCCAAAGAGTTGGAAAACCTTACTACATCCCAACCTTGTTTTCCGGCTGGTTATCGAAAGCTTTCCCCTAATCCTTCACTAGTTGATCTTGTGATTGATCAAAAGTCATCTTTGGTCAACCCCACTCTTTCTGAAAGTGAGCATCATGAGTTTGTTCTCAGCCAATAATTGGTTGAGAAACTTGTAAACTTGACTCCATCTTCATTTCACCATACTTTTCCAGTAGAGAGTGAACCTCATACTGCTTAGGTTCTTCTGGTTTCTTCAGTTTCGAATGAATTGGAGGGAAATCCTCTCGTTCCTGAGGTGCATGAGAGTATTTCTCTTGTTCCCATCGAGCAAGAGGTCAACTCTCACATTCCTATGACACCCCCTCCAAGTAGTTTAGTCACTTCTTTTGATTGGAGTCAACTGGAAGGATATCGCCTTCCATCTTATGTGCCTTTCCATATTATAGTACAAGCTTACCATATGGTCATACCTAGCACAGTCATATACGAGGGCACATATGTTAGCATCCTGTCCTCAACTGCTTGGCAAGCTTTAGGTTCTCCTTAGCTTGTCCCCGTCACCCAGAATCTGTTAGATTTTAATAGAGGAACCAGTCAACCGTTAGGGATCCTTCCTAAGTTACCTATTACTTTGGGAGGAAATACTGTCTATATAGATGTGATGGTTGTCCAAGGCCCTTTAGATTTTAATCTACTCCTTGGTCGTGACTATGTTTATGTCATGGGAGCCCTTGTTTCTTCCCTCTTTTGAGTGATGTGTTTCCCACATGAAGGAAGCATTGTGATCATTGATCAACTTACATTCATTGGTCCTGAATCATCTCCCCATCAACCATCATCCCTAAATGGTTCTTATGTGCAAGCAGTATCACCCTTGCCACAGGTTAATTACGTGGCCACCTGTTCCATGCCCACATCTATTGATGATCTAGTAGGTGATATAGTACACCATGTACTAGGGGCATTGGAGCCCAATTTTTCATTTGGATCCCTAGACATGTATCCCTTCCAGAGTGTGGTTCTCCCATATGATGAGAACCTCTTGGAATCCATGGTATCTTTTGATCTGCGATGAAGGGTTTGGAGCAGAGTTCCTTGTCTTGTGTCAAGCTCGTTAAAAAATGAAACAAGGACAATGGAATTGAGTCATTATGTTGGAGGCATGCAAACTCATCTCAAGCATAGTTTATCTTTGTCTCAAGCTTGTGTAAAAATGAAACCAATTCCAAGGATAGTTTTTCTCATGTTTCAAGCTTGTGGAAAATGAAACCAATCCTCAAGTATACTCATGCATAGTTTCCCATGTTTCAATCTTATGTAAAAATGAAACCATTTCCCACTTTAAATCTCCTTTTATCGTTTTATCTGCCAATTTTTGCCAGATGAGCCTTGGTTTTTTCATTCCATCGTCACCATCTCTTTGGCCGATCATACGCTTTCACTTGGTTGTTTTACCCTTTCCTAAGGAATACCTGCAATGAGTGGTCTTATTAGCCAACCTCTTGACCTTTACATGTTTTAAGCAATTCCATCATTACCGGAACCAGTTGCTATCCTTTTTATATCACTCGTTCCTCCAGGAGGAGTCATCTTTCAACTCTTTTTAGACTCTCAAAATATGAAAACATTGACGAGTACTTGTCTTTTCGAACTCGTTAAATTAAATGAATTGACATAGTCTCAGTATACGTTTACCCCTTTTTCAGGTTGAGATTGACTATTTATGAAAAAGGTACACCTTGGTAGACATGGTCAACAAGTTCTCTCGAATATTGTTTTCTACCTTTTCAGGTTTGAGGGACAAACTACGAAAACGGACATGATGGAGTTTTTTTTTCATCTCTTTTTCAAACTCTCTAAATTTGAAAAATATACTAAGTTATTCTTACGTCAGACTCATTAAAATTTTATGACGAAAGACTCATCACCATGATGAGACCAAGTTTCTCCTTCCTAGGACTCGTAAAACTTACTAGGATGGATTCATTCGAAGAATGAACTTACATGACAAGCATATGCTATCCCCTTCAAGCTTGTGATAAAAATAATTGGGCTACTCGCTAGAAATAGTGGGGGAAAAATGAAAGTGAAACATCTCTTATATAGGCAGCATGTCACTCTTGAACATGACGCTCTTCTATATCTCATGTCAAGTTTGGGATATCCCCACTCAATCACTTGTCTTTCTGGGTATGGGTGATCCATTTTGCCTCTCATCGAACTATTCCTTTTCATTGTTATGACCCTTGGTCCTATGTTGAGTCAAATGATGCCACACTCCAGAGTCTTGTCACCAATATGTTCAAGAGAAGTCATATATGTAGTTATTTACCTATACATTGTCTGACCCCTTGTTACAGTGTTGGATCTTACTCATTTTATTCCACTTTATTCATTGTTTCGTGTCGATGATGAGGGATTTATCATGGCCCTCCTTCAATGGATCACTTCCTGTCGACTTCAGCTCATTATCCGAGAAGATGACTTAGAAACTCCCTTTTAGTACCTTGGAGCTTGCATGCCTTAATGGCAAGTTCTTTGCATCCACCGATAGGTATTCATCATTGGCCTTCGATTGAATGATTCCAAGAGTGTTCAACTTTAGTTTCATTATCACATTCACATATTGTATTGTCGTACCTTGAGAGCCATTTTCATTATTGGCGGTTTCTCTTGAACCTATTAATGGTCCACATCATTGGCTGGTAATTAGGTCATTTTCTAGCATGTTTGACTTCAACACATTCATTCGCGTGTTAGAATTCATACTTTGATCGGATCCAAATGGAGCACAAGACCCTGAGTCTTCTCTGATATGACTCAAGCTACGTAGAGTTATATATTATTCATGATTGTACACAAGTTTCTTCTATACAGATGGTTATGACCATACCATGGGACTTTACATTTACGATGATCCGTCTTTCTTGGATGGCTGTGACATACCTTGGACCTTAGATTCACAGATGATCCTTCTCATTTGGATGGTTGTGCCCATACCATGGATCCTTTCATATAGTCCTTATCATCTGAATGGTTGCATCCTGTTGTGGTCACCAACAACCCCCCCTCTTTGTTTGATATTAGCAATAACATCAAGTAAAGGGGGACCCTTAACCAAAAAATCCAAAAATATTTTTTTTTGAAAAAAATCTTTTGTATTAACTCCCTAAGAGCTATATCGCGTCGCAAAGGAAAAAAGAGGCGCTTTCCCAAAGCACATAAATACACTGAAAAGGAGCGACGCGAGAACCCATCGTGTTGCGTGCATTAAAAGAGATTAAAAAGGGAAAATCTAAAGAATCGCCGATGGTCGATGTGCGACGTTGCACGTCACAATGTCGCATAAGCAGCATAGGGTGACAAAGCGAAAACCTTGCGATCTTGCGATCTTGCGATATGCGATCTGCGATCATGCAAAACTGCGACCTGCGATCTATGGTTTGCGAAAAATGAAACTATCAATTGCTGCGATGCCACTTATTTACATCGCAATCTTCGATGCCGTGATGCGAATCGCAGAAACCATTCATCGCAGGCATTCCTCGGCATGATCTGTGAGCCCAAACTTAGGAGCGCACCTTACGGGAAATTAATGATTGTACACCTGTGTATCCAAAATGATTATGTTGCGTTTTTCGAAGAGTCAAGTCATAATGGGTGACATGATTATGCATTCATTAGAACTTAATGCTTTCATGTCAATCTTTTCTTCGTGTCTCTTTTCATTTACGTGAACTATAAGGTAGCAACTAATATAAATTTATATGCAGGAAACATCCAAGGAAAAGCACCAAAGCTAGAAGAACAGAGAGGAGATGACTTCACAGATGCATACCGCATACAGCAGGGCCGTGGATTCCAGAGTATCACTCAACAAATGCTGATGGAAATAGACTATCCAGGACTCAGAGTCAAAGGCGCACAAAAGCAAAGCGTTTATGAAAGATCCTGAAGCCCAAATTGGGTAAAGCAAAAAGAAAAACGCTTAAGGGGAAAGACGTCTCAGAAAAGCCTGGAACAAAGAATGGAAACAAGTTTCAATTGAGAAAATCGTTCAGGCAACAAAATCCCCAGCTCATTGAGTCATTCGCACGGCCGGAAACCGAAATAGCAATAGCACAATCAGTTTGAAAGAAATCTGAGTTGTGCTAAGTATACATGCCGTGAAGACACTCCTCCAGAAAAACACTTTCAAAAATATCTTCTAGTTTGTCAGAAAGAGGTGCCAGCTCTTGTTATTTCTAATTTTCAAGCTCGAACAAAATGAAAGGACAAGCAGCCGACTCTTTCACAGCGAACAGCGCATCGCTTACAGCACTAAGGAGCAGATACAGAAATGGTTAGAAATTAGATTCAGTTTTTAGAAATAATTTTTTTTTTAGTAAAAGGGCGGTCATTTGAAGCCGTTCCCTAAATTTGTGTAATTAAGATTAGTCGGTTAGTAGTATTTAACCCTTCTCGTTGCATTGGAGAAGGGTCTGGAAATTTGTCAAAAAACTTGTCCTCAGAACATGCACTTTTGCACCCTCGGAGGTGGTTTTTGATGAATGGACAGATCAAGATTTATTTATGTTTGCATTTTAATACCTACTACTGATGTTGCACTTCTATACTCTTAGTAGGCATTAGAAGCAAGTAGAAATAGATCGTTATTGCTTAAGGTCTGTGAGTTTAAAATCAGTCATAAATGGTACTTTTATCTCTTGATGAATTTCTTCTTACATTCTTAGAGTAATATACAGCTGATGTTGTTTATATGTTAATGTATTAATGAGTGGACTACCATTTGGCACTTTTGTACGGTGGAGTCATTGATTGGTGCTTAATACATGAATAACTGATTATGCGATATGCTGTTCACAATCGTTTTGCTTAACTTTTTATGCAGGATGGTTCATCTTAATTGATTTATATTCTCATAATAGTTGAATAATCTTCATTACCAGTTATTATGTGAAATCTTTCTAGATCGCATAATGGAAAAAGTTCTATCCCAGGTTAGCGTAGAATAAATGTGTTGTTTTTGTTAGATTAAAGTAGTATAAAATCAGTTCAGAGTTTAGAATTAGATTAGCTTAGGAATAATTACAGATTTCCCATTATCATTTTCTACACACACACACATCACCAATTTCTACACACACACCCCCTAGAACGGGAAGCTGGTCCCGTTATCCCCAGTCGGACCCGCTACACCAAACGGGCACGGAGCCGCCAACCAGGTTCCCGACCGGGTGGGTATCCCCCTTGTTGTTGACTCGATTTCAGGGCCCTCAACACATCCATACCGTGGATTCATGATATCATATATGTATATGTATATGCATCCTTGATTTGCAGGTTTCCTAATAGTGTTTGTCCTTGTCCTTGCAAAATCTTGTAAAGCATCTCATCCATCACTCCTCATTCTGCCTTCATGCCTTAGGGGGCATCTGTTACACAATATTTTGTCACACCTCCTGCACTTCCCTGTGACATACCCTGAAGTACCCGAAACATGACCATTATGCAGTGTACTCATTCATATATGAAGCTCAGATCCTTCCTAAGACATTGATTGGAAAATGCCTTGAGCTTTCCCTAAAAGAAATAGCTCTAAAACCCTAATTTAAGAATCATTGCGCTTATGAGACTAAAAATAGCGATGATCACCTATTGCACTGCACTTGACCCATGATGGAATCGCTCTGTGTTGGGCATGGATTCCCCCCACAACATGTTTTGGGGCTCAAAGCCCAGGTTTTGGTCAAAAGTATTGTAAGACTCCACGAATTACGGGCATGGGGCGCAAAGTATAGGCTAAAGTCATAGGGTTGTTTGCCCTAAGTAATGTAAAGTAATGTAATGTCATGTCGACCTACCCATGGTCCATGGACCATGGGATTATATAAATAGAGTGAGGCTCTAAGTTGTAAGCGAAGATGCGGAGTAGCGAAGATGGAGTAGAGAGTAAGAGTCTAAGTGTATTGGGTCGTAGTAGTAGGAAGAGGCTCTACAGCTGAGTGCATAGAGGCCTAGTAGATTCTGCAGCTAAGTGCACAGACCCTTGTAGCTGAGTGCACAGGGCGGTGTCGAGTCTGTAACCATGAACGAAGAATAATAAAGAGAAGTTGATTCCAATTTTTGTGCATCTGCTTGTATATTGCCTTCTTTACATTTATACTATTTTGTTTATAACGCACGCTTATATGATTGTTGGATAATAATATTGTTAATTATCACTAGTGTTACACAAATATGTCAAGTAATCGGGTAATAATAGGTTAAATAGTAAGGAACTTGGGTATAATATAGATCACGCCCCGAGTAAGGTTGTGCGGAGGAAGAATCACAGGTTGCAAGGGACTAATAGGTGCGTGTAGCAACGTGCACGCAGGGTCAAACCGCAGATTTCTAGAATCTCATCAGACATCCCCAGGGTGTGGAAACTTGGTTCTAGAACCCTCCCATACTACTTCAAGTGAGACCTCAGTTCGCGCTCTGCGGACTGTTGCTGAAAGGGCTAGTAGTATTGGGATTTGCTTGGTTAAATCACCTCTGAACCTAGGTCAGGCCCATACAATCCAAAAAAAGGTTTCGTTGTCGAGACCAGGATCTGCATAAGCGATGTCTGATGTTGTGCCACTGGAATCCCACAAAGAAAGAAATTGAAGAGTGGTTGGACAAGAAGATTCACGAGTTCACGGTGCAGGAAAACAAAAATCCATGAGTATTTAAGGAACAGTGGTTGGAGTGCTACTTGTATATGGAAATCCATGAAATTTTCTTTGCATCCTCTTCGTCTGAGTTGTATGAGTGGATCGCAAGGCTAGCAGATAGTCAAGGAAGGTGTAGGCTCGACCAACCAATCATGTGGACTTCGGAATTAGTGCGCAGGCTAGAAGCATCAGGAGATAAGATCATGCGAGTTGTGGAACATTGGCTCGACCGAATTATAGGAGGATTTATCACTGAGTTCGCAATAGACACGACCGTCAGCTACAGTGAGGCGGAGTGACATTTCCTCAAGGGACCGCGAGGTAAGTATATTAAATCTTTGAACACTTGGATTAAGATGATATTGTGTGAAAATCGAGTTATGCGAATAAATTAATGTTTGGGACTACGCGAAGTGGTAAGATCTATAGAAGTAGAAGTAGTAAAGAATTGGAAACCAGTCCCTTAATTTCCCCCTCATGGGAAAGCGAGGAGGAGCTTGCGAAAGTTTCTCCAAGAAGCGCGATTAGTTTGATAAGGCAGCGCATTCCACGTTTACCACCTCCACCCACACTGCCTCCTGTCTCACCCTCCTCACCTCCATATACACCCACCTCCGCCACCACCACAGTTCAGTATGGCGAGTGTGATCAAACTACTGGTATTCAAAGGAGTGGGAAATGAAGATCCGGACCAATTCTGGTTTGTGGTAAGAGCAATATGGGAAGCACAAGGTGTCACGGATGACAATATGAAGAAGGATACACTGGTGAGTGCATTGCAGGATCGTGCATTAACATGGTACATCAAGCATTCTAATGACCATCCAATCGTAGGAATCACAGAAATCCAGGCCATGCTGAACAGGGAATTTAGCAGGCCAATGTCGGAAACGTAATCAATCATCGGGTTTAAGGAGATCACAATGCTCCCGGGAAAGACCCCCTGGGATCTAGACCAAAGACTGAAGGGTATGATTTGCGAAGCCAACATGATGTTGACGGATGGATAGCACCATGCTTGGTTTGTAGCATCACTAACACCGCACTTAAGGATGGCATTGTCACAACAAAAACTTTCCACCCAAGTTGAAGATTTGGAGATGGCGATGAGATTGCATGAGACCCCTATACAGGACCCTGGTCTGGGAGTGGTATGACCACTAGCGATGATAAAAGTAGTCAGAAGAAAGTGCGTGGGTTCGTAAGGCTCCTAAAAAGGAACCCGAATTTTATTTAGAACGTGCACATGAGACATTCATGGAAGCTAAGAAGAGCTTCATGGAGGCCTCCACTTCAGGTAGTAAGGATCAATTAGAACCAGGGACAGATCCTTCAATGCTCACTACTTTTCTAGAGACATGCATGAAACTGTTATGTGACAGCAAGGCAGTAAAAGGGCTACAGGAACTTATCACTAGGTGCTTGGGGTCAAGAGAGCTGCATGTGGTCCGGAAAATGGGAAAGCATGCATTGATCACATGAAGGGAAATGAGGTTGACTGCACAAATAAACGAATATGAAATGGATCAGGTAATCCTGGATCTTGAATCGGACGTGAATGTACTGCCAAAACAAACATGGGAATGCATGGGCAGACCCATGCTACAGTGGTCTCCTATTCAGTTACGAATGGTGAACCAACAGAAGATCTTGCCCATGGGAAGATTGCAAGGGGTAACAGTAGATATTGAAGGTGCAAGTGCACAGGAAGATTTTGAAGTGATAGAGATTGTCGATGACAGTAATCCCTATCCTGCACTACTAGGAATAGACTAGGCCACCGATATGAATGGAGTCATAAATCTAAAGAAGCGTAAAATGATATTTGAGAAAAAGTCACTATGCGTAGTAGTATTGCTAGATCCATCCGAAGGAGCATGATACACTGAACCGGTGCACAACGATGATAGTTATGATGATCTTGATTGTATTTACAAGATAACCGCATGCGAAGAGGATTGGGTGAATCCGACTATAGATGGAAGGATTTCGTGGGAGCGCGAAAGCTCCGGCACTTCAGATTCAGCAAAGACATAGAGCGATGGTAGAATCAGTGGCATGATGTAACAACGCTTAATTGCAACATGATGGTTAGATCATTGCACTGTGTGACAACAGAGGCAAGGGATCTGCCAACATATGATGGGTTAACAGTGGTGGATGAATTCCTGAGCAAATTTGAAAGCGCAGTACTAGAACAGCAGTGGTTTGATGCGCTGAAGTGGGCACTACGCACAACACCCACACGATGGTGGGGCATGCATCAAGGAAGTTTTGAGGACTGGCATGGATGTAGAAGGATGATGCACCTACAATTTGGAAAACCCCAACTCAGAACGAGAGCCTGTCAGCAAGGGTGGAACAACTTGCGTGCCCACCTTTCCCGATGGGTACGAACATATGCTGTACGGCTCGCACAAGCTCACACCACTCCTAGAATAAAGAATCAGAACAAACCGTAGCAGCAGGAAAGGCGATGTGCACTAGAAATTATCCACAGATAAGAATTTGATAAGGTGTGCGAAGCACTGAACATGGTTCACTAGGAAAGACACACTGATTGGGACTTGCACATACCAGTAGTTCGATGGGCCTATAGGACCATGTGCAAAAACCTGACCGCAGAAATGATTCCAAAGGTGCGAAACAAAGTAGAAATCGTAATTTTTGAAGAGAATGCAAAGAGGAATCCGCACGTAATAGCTCCTGCAGATGTGACGGTGTGCGAAGACCAAGACGAAGAAGTCACATAGCTACGCGAGATCGAATACATAAAGTTTCAGGAAGCCATTTGACGAGGGAGCCTTCGACTTTGTGAACTTGAAAAAGACCAGGTACGACTGAGGAAGAAAAGCATTTTGATGGGTGTCGAGATCAAGAAAGCATGTCTTGTCAATAAACCAATGATGACAAGACCAGGTGTGGATGATCATACCACTGGATTAGAAGATTGTTGCCAAGAATTTATGACTCTGTTGCCATGGCTACAACCGCACCTCACTAAACGTAGTAACCACAGGAGTGCACTACATATGATACAACGTGCGATGCCGACTGTCACAAGGGAAATTGAGAATTTTTCATGGACTATACTGGAAGGCGAGTTGAAGTCTCACACAGATGGTGCGACCACCTAACTAGCTGTAGGGAGCATAGTCTCAGAGCTCCAGGCAGTTGAAAGAGAGTGCGGGACTATAAAAGAGTCTGTTTCGGAGCTATGTGATAAGGGAGGTGCGTGTAGAATCAATGTGTCACAAGGTTTGTGCCTGTGCACGGGGAGTTGCGTTGCCATGCGGGTAGGCTGGGAAGTGATCGTTGGTGTACTATTCATGACGGGATGTCCAATTTAAGGCAAAAGGGAGCGGGCGGGGGGCATTTAAGACGCAAATTAAGGGCAATATTTGGGACAATCTGTCGCTAAGAAAGCATTGATGGCCCAAAATTGGGGGAAATGGTCGAATTTGAATTCAAAAGGCAATGTAAAACTCTAGGGGCTAGCCATGAGACTACACTTGTTCGCTTGAGATTTGTGCAGTTGATTAGAGCATAGAGTGTTGCGCACCGAGTGATATTCGAGCCCCAAAGTCCGTAAATGACCACAGATAGTTCAAACAAGATGGTGACTACTAGGAGAGGTTTGGGCTTTGTAGAAGGAACCACCGATGAGGCCGTGCAGAACCCCACAGTACATGATGTTCCCTAAGATACTAGGGTCACGCCGGAAATCCTGAAATCGCCTTGGATGCCAAGGCCTAAGAAAGATAAGCAGGCAGCGGGACCAGTCTGCATGTCCCCTAGCAATCTGCGGTTTGGTAAGCTCTCAATGGAAGAAAAGGGCAAGGCGGTCACCATTGAAACAGATGACAAGGAGGAGAACCTACAAGCTCTCGTCGACGAGATAGAGGAAGCAGAGGACATGGAAGAGGATATCCAGCTAGTGCACTTTGTAGTGAAATTGCCCAAGTATGTCCCTCCATGAAAAGGGAAAACCAAGATACCAAAGGTTCTGGATGCCACCAAGAGCGCATTCCAAACCCCGCTCCTCTCTGATGGAATTGTGTTTGAGGGCTTGCACTTGGGCCACGTGTCCACAATGAAGTTTGAAGATTGGGACCTCGCGGACAATGAGAAGGTCCCACACTTAGAGACAGAGAACCTTGTCACACGGAATGAGTCGATCTTGCGGACAAGATAGACCTTCCTAGAATCTAACGATATCTAGTGACAAGCAAGCCAATCAAAAACTATCTTTCTCTAAATATGCATTTATAAACAAAGGCAAACAAGTGTTTTAGGCCTACCTTAGGTCCAATGCAGGTTTGTGGAAGCCTCACTCCTTTGGTACAAATGAGATCCCTTGTTGCGAATCTGCAAACACAAACAAGCAAAAAAATTAAATAGCACCTGAAAAGCCAATATCATAAAGCATACTTAACATGATGATCAAGGAATTCATGAAACAAATGACATAAGACAATTTGTTGAGAAAAATGAATCTGATTATATTAATCCAAATCAAAGAAGAACTTTACAACCTGTGCCTTGATGCTTTACAAGCTCCTCCCAGGGTCCAACAAGAAGTCTCCTCTACTTTGACAAGTTTCACTCTCTTCCCAATGAAGCCAAAAAGGTATGTGATCTCTCCTCTCAAGCTTAACTAGAAAGTCCAATTCCACCAGCATTTACCCTAAAAAATGTTCAGCTTCCAACCTCCCCAGCAACCAGCCCAATGCCTTAATTTATAGTGCAATGGAGGGAAGTTACCATATCCTCCTTCAAAGGGATAAAGCCCTCCTTTAAAGGGATAGCTCCTCTCATCAAGGGATTAGCTCCTTCTCTTTTGGGATGCATGAACCACCTAAGAGCGACCAATCCACGTCAAAATTCCTTCTAGAATCATCTAGAATTAACCCAAAGTGAGTTCTTTAGAATAAACTTGCGCCTTTTTGACTTTCACAGGGGTCCGCACCCACTCCTTTAGGGACAAAGTAGGCAGGTCCGTAGTTTTTGTAAACAGGGGGTGCGAGACCGCAGGCAACAGTGAGAGAAAGTGCGGAACCAAAGCTTTGTTTAATTTTTAATGTCTTTCTCTCATTTTCAAAGCTTGACTTGAAGAGCTGAGGTCTGAGACTGGCTTAGGAGGACAGTACAAGTGATGATAGACCCATACTGACTGCAAATAATCATGGTGACGATATTTTTGTGTAACAGATTGCCCCCTAAAGTGCGAAGTCTGTAGTAGATGAGGATTTCATTTATCATTTAGGAAGAGTGAAGTACTTTATCATTTCGAGGATCATCTTGTGGAGAGCCCGGTCAGAACCTGTAAAAACATTCAATGCAAGATATATATATGAGATCATATCATCGCCGAGGTAGGCATTCCCATACTCAGATAAAAACTGACTTAGAAAACTAACTATTGCTCTGATATAGGAATGATCTTGTAATACATCACAAGTATAGACTCATGTGGACACAGTATGGACGCATCCATTTGTTTATGAATATTCCATCATATCATGAATACAAAATTCCTCGCAGCCTGGATTGCAGAAACTAGATCCAGGGTCTTCATTTCTACTTCCCGAAACAATACGATTCTATCCATGTGAATGAATGTGTTGAAGTCGAACATGGTAGAAACCACTTGATTACCAGTCAATGATGTAAACTGTTAACAAGTGTGAGAGAAACCACCAGTTATGTCAATGGCTCTCAAAGTCCCTAGTACAATCCATGAGATGTGAATAAATGTGTTGATGTCGAACATGTCATGGAATCCTTTGATCGAAGGTCAATGATGCAACCTATCGTCAAAGGCGAGAAACATGCCATTGAGGCATGCAGATCCCAAGGTACTGACAATTTCTAGATCATCTTTCTAGATAATGAGCTGAAGTCGATAGAAAGCGATCCGTCGCAGGCAAGCCCACAACACGAAATCATAGATCAAGTTGAAGAAGTTTAGTTGCAAGGACTGACTCAGGGATGGTCAAGATGGATGACAGATATTTTGTAGATGAATGGCTTATTGGAACTGACCTCTTGAACACATAATGACACAACAAATGGTTTGGTGACAATTGACCCAAAGTTAATACACAGAAACCGACTGAAGACTTTCAAATGTGGTTTGATCAACTGTTAGGCAAAGGATTTCCCAACCCAAGTGAATAAAAGTGTCATGTTCAAGAATGGTTACAAAGTGTGACAAATAGGCTCATTTTTCTCTCTTTTCCCCCACCATTTCTGGCAAGTACCTCTTTATTTTTGACAAGCTTGAGGAGGATAACATTTGCTTGATTATAAGCTCATCCTTCGGATGAGTCCAACTTAGTTTAAATTCAAACCCTAAGAAGGAGTGGTTTGTTCCTGTTTGTAATTGAACAGGTTCTTTACTGTGAAATTTTAACGAGTCCAGTATAGGAGAAACTCGGCATTTTTCAATTTTAGAGAGTCTAAAAACACTTAAGAAGACTCCAGGGTTGACCTTTTTCGTAAATTTGTGTCTCCCAAACCCGAAAAGTATAAAATAATACTTGAGAGAACCACTTGATCTTTATGACCAAGGAGTACTTTTCGTAATTAGTGCCCCTGATCCGAAAAAGTAAAAAAAGCGATCAACGACACGTTGTTTTATAACCAATATCGAATTTGAAATGACAAAAATCCGGCAATCTTTTCATGTTTTTACGGTCAGAAAAGAGCTGTAAGTGGACCATCTTTTTAGTTCCATTTTAACGAGTTTAAAAAGAAAAACTCGACGATCTTTTCATGTTTTAGGAGTCAGAAAAGAGCTTAAAGGTGACTCTAAATGTTTTTTCGTTGAAAATGATAGATTTCGCCTGAATAATCCGTTATCCTGAACAAAAATGCAAACATTACTCATACCTGTTTGAAATGGATAAAAATGCTGCAAAAATTACCTTTCTAAAGTGAAACATAAACAAATTTGCAATTCATTTATTCAAAAAACTTATAAAAAGGGCTTTCGTCAATTCATTTTTACCGTTTGAGATTTGGGTGAGAAAATAGTGCTTTTGTTCAGAAACTTCCTGTGAAGATTGCGGAAAATCCACCATTGGAATCAAACGCCGTCTTCTCTAGGTAATCCACATCATCCTACTCTTCAATTTCAACCATTTCAATTTTTGTTTTAGGGTTTTATTTCATTTTTTAGAGGGTTTTTAGGCTAAAAACCCGCGTGCGGGGACCCGCAGGCATAACACTGGTAGCCCACGGACCCCGACTTTTTCTCAATGGGGAAAAAGTTAGGGGTCCGCACCTTCCATGAAGGTAAGGTGCGGACCCATGCACTGTCTCTAACATAGAGGGTGCGGTCCCCGCAGCAAGGGTTTTTAACCCAAAAATTCTCAAATTTGACCCAAACAATTTAATTTCTTGCATTCTAATTTGCCTTTTCGTTGGATGTAGAGTGTACATCATGCTAGATTGGCGTGAATGGGAGCATGAGGACGTGGATCTTGCCGCGTTGAATCACCAACCTTTGATTGATGCATTGAAGGCATGCGGCTTGTACAAATTCTGGGCCATACCTGGCATGAGGGCCCAAGTGGATTTCTTACAGTGGCTGGTAGACAGGTGGAGCATATAGGAATAGTGCTTCTTCATTGGTGGCCACCAGCTCGAAATTGAGTCGGAAGACATATACTTTTTGACCAGTTTGCCTAAGAGAGGTAAAGACTTGACTCTATTCGGGACTAGGCCAGGTGGCCAGTCTGTCGATAGCCTCCGGCTAGAGTTCTGCAACAGCCAGGCTAGAGACAAAGGGATAGACATTAAAACCATATCCCATCCTGAGCTCATGGTGATCGCATTTACTGTCACCAGACTTTGCAGGAGTGCCGCACTACATATTTCCACCGGATCCCAAATGCGGATGGTAGTTGACTGCTTTTGAGGCACCATCTTCAACTAGTGTGATGCTGTGTTGGCTAATGTAAAAGGCCAACTGACCAGAGCCAAGAACGGACAACTGAAGACCTTTGGTTATGGGGCTTTGGTTGTGAGCTTTGGTCTAGAGAGGGTCCCAATGTTGGTCCCGCAACACCTTACTGTTGGAGCTGGGCTTCCTCGAGAGCCCAAACTGATGCGATGGGTTGCAGTTATGGCCCGTCATCCGGACGAGGGGACAGAGGTTGTTCGATTCAAACCTGAGTATTTCCAATGGTTGGAAAACTAGGTTTTTTCTATTTAAGACTTCCCTTACGCTGGGGTAGATTTTCGTGGTGACCCAGACATGGCTCTTCCACCAGGAGAGCAATGGGATGATTCAGGTAAAATCATTTTCAACATTTTCCTATTTAATTTTTATTTTTTAATTTTTTATTTTAATTTTTTATTTTTATTTTATCTCATCCCAAAAGTGATAGTAAAAGTTTCAAATGCAGATGTGGGTCCACAGCGACCAGCCGCTCTTCGACCTTACGAGAGGAAACAACCAGCTGCAGCCACGCCAGACCCACAGGACGAATCAGCAGAGACCTTGGTCGAGTTGGAGAGTCATCTAGAGCGCTTGACAGGAGACATTCCGGAGACCAGCATAGATGACATTCCTCGTCGACTTCAGTGATTGGGGTCCCAGGGCATTTTAGGAAGTTCCTTTGCAAAGTGACCCGTGCAGTGGTTTCTTATCGAGATCATCACCAGTGATAGGATGATCGCCTATTGTAGGCACATATGACATTTTTATTTTTGTACTTATCATTTTTTCCGATCATAAGGTGTTTTTCAACCTATGATCGAGGACGATGTATTTTTTGACACACTCCTATATATATATCACTATTACCGGCTTATCTTGTAAATCATGTTATGGAATTTTTTTAAATTTACATGTATGATTATTGCAAATCTCTACTTAACATTCGAGAAGCAATTGCATCTGCTAATGTATTTAAAGATATTGGAATATGCTGATATTCAATATAATCAAATTCACGTTCCAAGAGACGCACTCTCAAAAATAATCTCAATAACACTGGATTTCTAATGGCATACACTCTATTAAGCTGTAATACAACGAGTTCAGAATCTAACCTCACTATCAAACTCCGAATCCCAAATGAAATAGATTCAGATAATAACTCAATCACTGTACTATACTCGGCAATGTTGTTCGTTGTTTGACCGAGGCTTACCCCATGCATAGATACCAACTCGTCAGAGGGCGAATAGATAACCCAAGCTGCGGAAGAAATGTTCCGTGTATTACGACAAGCACCATCAGCGAAACCAATGTATGTTTGGAGAGGCATCGACATCTGCAATATCAAGAGTAAAACCAAGATAAGCAGGAATAATGACAAAAAACACTCTCTAAGCTAAGCACACTTTTTAAACTAAAACACACCAGCTAGAAAGAAAACTATCCTAACTAAAAATCTCCATACCCATTCTTTAAGCATAATACCTCTTCAGGTAAAGACCATTTCTGGGTTTACCTAAAGAGTCCTTGTCAAAGTCTACCAATTCATAGGCCCCTTTTGCTAGCTTTCGCTTGACAACATAAGGACCATGCCACATAGGAACGAATTTTCCAGCGCCTAATTTATCATTAGCTTCAGGGAAAATTTTAAGAACCCCCCCTAAATTTATAAATATAATAAATGGGCGAATCTCCATGGTATATAGGAAAAATGGAAGGCGATTTTATCAATAATATAATATGTATATATAATTTTTTGGCGAATCTCTCACCAGGCATGGCGAATATTTTATTCAATTATAAAATCTTGTAAGATCTTGGCGAGTCTTTCACTAAATAATAAAACTTTGTAAAGTCCTAGTGAATCTTAGCATAGGCTACATGCTGGTTTTATTCCCCCATTTAAATAGGCTACATTCCAGGTGAATACCATGGGTCAATACCATGTGCCATTTTGGTGAATACCATGGGTCAATACCATGTGCCATTTTTATTTTTATTAATTCTAATATTAGGGTTAATAATGGTTTTTTGCATGGTATTAATAACAATCTAGTCCATGGTATTTGTCCCATAGTATTTTGGCCATAGGTTTCACCTAAATATAACCCATTTTTTGAGTGTTCGTAAATATAAGGTGACTTATGGAGTAAATATAAAAAAATGTTTTATTTGTTTACCATACCTCTCGTTTATTTATATTTTTATTAATTTACCATACCTCTTTTACAAATATGGTATTTGGCCCATAGGATTCACTTAAATAAAATATCTTTCTTGAGCCTTCATAAATAGAACGAGGATTATGGACTAAATATAAAAAGAGGTTTTATTTATTTACGATACGTCTAGTTTATTTATATTTTTATTTATTTACCATACGTTTTGAGTAAGTATAAAAAGACGTTTTATTTATTTACCATACCTCCACTTTACTTATATTTTTATTTGTTTACACCCTTACATGTATATAAGGTGACTTATGGAGTAAATATAAAAAATGTTTTATTTATTTACCATACCTCTCATTTATTTATATTTTTATTAATTTACCATACCTCTTTTATAAATATGGTATTTGGCCCATAGGATTCACTTAAATAAAACCTATTCTTGAAAATGGGCGAATGGATTCACATAAATAAAACATATTCTTGAAAATGGGCGAATGGAAGGTTGTAAGTCCTAATTTCAAGGGCTAAATTTACCTTTTTTACCCTCTCCCTTAAAATAAGGTGGGCTATTTGAGGTGATTTGTAAAAATGTACTATGATACAAAATATTCGCCCACTAAAAATTTAAAACCCCTTAATTTCGCCAAAGGGCGAACATTTGCCCCTAAAATTATCCTTGATTAGCTTGATCGTACACTAAGACTAGATCTCCTTCTGAAAAATTTCGAGGGGTCACATTTCGATCATACTGAGCTTTCATACGTTTTGCATGAGTTTCGATCGCCAATGCAGCATCACGTCGATTCTCATCTAATTGATCCAAGTATAACAAACGTTTTTCCTCTTCGGAAGTGGCTGGAAGTAACTCGATGGCCATTTGTAATGACGGGATTCCGCATTCAATGGGTAACACAACTTCCAGACCATAAACTAGTTGGAAAGGAGTGAACCCCGTTGACGTTTTTACTGAGGTTCGATACGCCCAAAGCGCTGAAAATAGCATGTTATGCCAATTCGACCGATGAATCCCAATGATTCGTCGGATCATGATGACTAAAAATTTGTTGATGGATTCAACCAGACCATTAGCTTGTGGATAATAAGGAGTTGAACTATCGTGACGCAAGCCAAGCTGGCCTATAAGTTCGGTCATCATAACGTTTCAAAAATGATGCCCATGATAAGTGATGATCGCTTGCGGAATACCAAACCTAGCAATTATATGATTGAACACGAAAATTGCAGCTGTTTTGTCGTCTGCCTCAAATGTAGGCATTGCCTCGGCCCACTTGGTAAAATAATCTACCGCAAGGATGATATACGCATGCCCCCCGACCGAGTGAGGGTTACATGTAATAAAATCGATACCCCATTTGGCAAAAGGACCAACGGCAATTATAGGGTGGAGAGGAGCAGGTGGAGCGCGCATCTTTTGATCAAAAATTTTGCAGTTGTGGCATTTTCAGACCGCATTAATACAATCTTTAAACAAAGACAGCCAGAAGTAGCCAGCGCGCAATATCTTTTGGGATGTGGCATACCCAGACATATGACCGCCACATGCTCCAGAGTGACAGTCATTTAGAACCCTTTCAGCTTCCTCGTGAGTTAAATAACGTCGAAAAACAGAGTCCGCCCCACGGCGATAAAGAATATCTCCAATAATCCTCAATTGTTGGGACTGGAATCGTATTTTCCGACGTTCTGACCTTGAAATTTATGGCCGAAAGGATTGGGTCTGGAGATAAATGATGATATCCCCATACCACGGATCTAAAGTGTTGATGAGAAAAAAGGATTCGTCCGCAATGGGCTCCTCTGCCACAGTTTCCATGTCAGCACACGGGAAGTCACACATTAACTCCGCAAAAACTAAAGATTTCTTAGACTTAGATTTTCCAAATTCCAGGTCGAACTCCTGAAGGATGACAATCCATTTAGAGTACTTTCCCCCTAGAAATTTCTTGGTCAAAATGTAGATCATAGGGTTGCAATCAGAAATTACTGTAGTTTTACGTAGTAAAATGTAGTGACGAAAACGTTGGACAGCTTGAACAGCTGCCAATGCCAACTTCTCCACATGTGAGTATTTTAGCTCAGTTGGATTTAAAGTTCGACTAAGGTAATATATCACATGTTCAGTACCGAATTCATCTTCTTGAACTAAGACCATTCCAATGGTGGAATGAGAGGTGGCGAGATACAAGAAGTAGTCCTGGTTGTAGTTGGGAAGATGCAATAACGGTGCATGGGTCAGCGCATGTTTTAGTGCATCAAAATATTTCTGAGCTATCTCATCCCAATAGAATGGAGTATTCTGTTTCAACAACTAGGTAAAACCCTTTGTAACCTCGGCGTAGTTAGGAATTAATCGTCGTAAAAAGTTTGCTTTCCCTTGCAAACTTTGGAGCTGGCGAAGACTCGAAGGAGGAGGCAATTTGACAATAGCTTCAACCTTCGAGGGATCGATGTGAATGCCGGCTTTCGAAACAAAAAACCCCAGCAATCGACCCGTTTCTATATAGAAAACACACTTGTGTGGATTCAACCTAATCCAATAATGCCTACACCTCATAAAGATTGCTCGTAAATGGATGAGATGATCAGCTCGATGTAATGAATGAGCAGGAAAATCATCAAGATAGGGTTGCACAATGTTCTTGATGTCATGAAACGCATAAGACATGGCCCTTTGGAAAGTTTCCCTGGCATTCTTGAGCCCAAAAGGCAATTTGCAATAAGCAAACGTCCCCCATGGACAAATGAAAGCCGTTTTTGGTTGATCGGCAGGTAGAATATTGATTTGATTGTATCCGGAAAAACCATCCATGAAGGAGAATATTTCGCTGTCGGCACTATCATCAATGATTTGATCGATATAGGGAGTTGGGTAATTGTCCTTTGGACAGGCTCGATTAATGTCCCTATAATCGATACATATTCTTATTGTCCCTTGCTTTTTGTTAACCGGAACAATATTTGATACCCAATCCGTTAACGGGATCGGATAAATGAAACCTGCTTTGAGTAATTTTTCAACTTCTGCTTTAATAGCAGCAGCTTTTCTTGGGTGAATCTGACGCAAACGTTGCTGGACGGGTTTAGCATCCGGGTAAGTCTTGATTTCATGAACAACAATTGCGGGGTCAATTCTTGGCATTTCCTCATAGGACCAGGCAAACACGTCACGGAATTCTTGAAATAGGGCCTTATATATTTGAATTTCATCTTCTGTACATGAGGCACCTATATGAATGTTCTCAACAATTCCAGGCTTAACCGAAATGTCAATAGGAATAGTTCGAGAGATGTTTCCCAAATTTAACTCTGAATCAGGATTTTTCATTGGATTCTGAGGTTCCTTGACATATTCAGTCGTAAAAATTGATGAAAAATCATTTTCAAAACCATCATTCTAGGGTAAAAACAAAGATCTATGATGGAGATCTTCCCATGGTAAATCATCTACACATAGGATTTCACGAATTTGCTCATCAGAGTGAACAAGTTCGAAAAACGTTGTTGAATCCGAGCTTGATGTGAAAAGTGATTCCTCATGGACCACATTCATTAAGTCAATTTTGGTTGAAGATGGGTCGATAAATGATTGCACGGCCTCATACACAATTTCATATGGATTCAAAGGCATAACATCACCAAATGAGTCTATCTCAGATTCAAAAGGAACGATCCAAGGATCATCATAAACAATGGTGTCTGACGAAATCATATGAATGGTTGCAAAAGAAGATGATGCGTTGATCGGAGGAAAAGGAAAAGTTCCCAGTAAACCGGCATCTTTAACTAGTCCTACTCCAACATCCTTATACGGGATAGTCGTTTTACCGACATGCTGAATACTTTCAGAAGAGGTTGGGTCGGATGAAAAGTAAGCCAGCTGGTCTATTGTTATGATCTTTCCATTATGAGGAAACTTTATAACCCGAAAGACCGATGAAACAAAAGCTGTCATAGCGTAAGACCAACTACGACCCAAGATAAGGTTGTAATCTAGAGGGGCATCAACCACCTCCACGTCTATATTAACAGTTTTTCCTTCAACCCCTATAGGTAGATCCTGTAGAATGCCAAAAGGATGAAACCCACGGCCATCAAATGCCTTTAGAATTGTCGGGGATTGATTTAGTGAAAGAGAACCAAGCGATCTCCAACACTGTATCGACATAATACACGTTGAGGCTCCCTCATCAATCATAGTCCTATGAATAGGCCTGTTTTTTACTATCACTGGGATTTGGAAAGCCATTTGATGAGGTAAGCGCGGTGTACTATTTTCTAGGTCGAAAATTATTAGGTTCGAGTCCTGAACGTCAACAGCTCCTATAGCCGACAAAAGTAATTTACACTGTGTTAGACATGATTGCAGCACTTCCAAAGCCGACATTGCTGAGGGTGAAACAGCTAAATCCTTAACAATGTTATAGTTCTGAGCCGCTCTCGCATGTGGATTGAAAGTTGACTTTCGAAGTATACCCTTGGCGGGCGGTTTGATTACTAAGTCTGGATTAGGTTTCTCGATCTGTAGTGGATCGGAACCGGGAGCTGAGGTTGATGGGTTAGAATGAGAAGATTCTGCTTCTTTACCATCAACAAGACTTTTACTACCATAATCATGCGATCGAGTCGCAATCCTAACATGGGACATCATCAGTATGGGTTCTTCATTGGCATTCGAGGAAGAACCTATCATCTTACTGTCTTGACTTGGAAAAGGATCCTTCAAAACAGCAGGCGTTTGGGAACCTTTGACAATCTTCACAACCTCTGCTCGATGAGGGCAGTCTCTTGTAAAATGCTCTTCGTCACAAATGAGACAAGGATAAAGAGGTTTTTGTTTCTCATCATTGGATTCCACTTTTTCAGGTTTCTCTTTTGAATTTTTTTCTGTTTTATTTTTCTTCTTCCCTTTCTTCTTACCACTGGATTTTGATTTCGCTGTAGATGAATCTACAACGTGAATATCGGCGGAAATCTCTACGGAAGAATCTCCTGTCGGGGAATCTGGCAAGGTTATGATAGGAGAAGAATTCTTGGAAGACTTCTTCTTACTTTTGGTGTTAACCGTACCAATCATACCATCAGCAGCATGAGACCCTGAAGGAGCTGCAGCGATTTGATTTTGCTTAGGAAGATCGGGGATTTTCTCGTGTAACGTACCTGACTGAGTATAAACCAAGTCAAGGTACTGTGCTTGAGCAATTACTTGCTCCTCAGTAACGACTCCGGCCTTAGCTACATCCTCAGTGATCTTTGGCAACAAAGATTTTACAAACCATTCAGCTAAGATCTAATCCGGAATAAAAACCTTCACTAAACGTCGTCGATGTCTCCATTCATGAATGTGATCTGAAATGTAAGTGGACATCGACTGCTTTAATGAAGTTAGTAATTCCGTGCCATTGTCATATCTGACTGGCAACTGAAAATGAGTTAAAAACGAGGTAGCTAACTGACTAAAGTTATAAAAAGTGCCTCGCGGTAACTCAATGTACCACTTGGCCGCGAGACCAATTAGAGTGCGCTGGAAAAGCCTTAGACGGATTGAATCATCTGAAATGGAGTTAGACGCACACCAGAGGTGATAAGTCATCACATGGTTCGACAGGTCCTCTCCTGATTTGCCTTCAAACTTAGGAATATCACTAGGCAACTTATTCGGCATTGGCGGCCAAAATGGAAGATAATTAATGGGATCGTTCGTTAGGCACGACAAGTCAGGCAAGTCCAAAGTTGCGATAAATGGTAACTGACGATTAGGGTCCCTAAAACTCTGGGTCATGAGACCAACCCCAGGAGGAGGATATCCAGGATAACTAGGAATAGGGATTGCATTTGGGATATTGTATCCTCCTGGAAAACCAGGATTAACTGGACTGTACTGGGGTTGTTGAGGTTGTTGATATGTGTACCCAGGGTACGGTTGATACTGATAGACTGGCTGCTGTACAGCAGAACTGAATTGGTACTATCCCTAGTACGGTTGATAATTAAATTGTGTTTGACTTGTGACAACCGTACTTGAACCAGGTTGTCCTACAAGCATCTGAACCGAAGTTTGAATCATGGATCCAGGCGGAGGTAAAGATTTCTAAGGAGTAGATACAGGAACAGTAGAAACCGGAGCCGTCGATACTCTAGAAGTAGGTGGGGTAGATTGAACAGATGTTGCGGCAGTTGCAGCAGCCGTTTGAGGTGGAGTATGAGGCGTACTAGGCCCAGGTTGAGAAACTACCGAAGGTACTGAAGTTTGAATGGTGGACTGGACAGGTTGCTGGGGTGAACCAAAAACTAAGGGTTGTCCAGTTTGAGATGACAACTGTACATTCGGTTGCAAGACCTGTTGAGTTTGCGATGGATCCCACACTAAATTCATTCCGGGGTATGGACCCATAACAGGTTGAGGATATTGAGGACCATAACCGGGTTGAGGGTAGGGTTGATAATTCAAAGGTACATTTCCCGCTCCTTGAACATATGATTGATCGGAGGGTGGTTGGAAACCTTGGTTCGAGTACTAACCTTGGGGTTGATACCCTTGAGGCACGTACTGATATTGGGGTTGACCTTGAGGTACATATTGATACTGGGGTTGACCTTGGGGTACATATTGAGTCTGGGGTTGACCTTGAGGAACGTACTGTCCCGTAGGTATGTACTGTCCTTGAGGTTGCCCCCCAGGCACAAATTGGGTACCTTGAGGTTGCCCCCCAGGCGATAATTGAGGATTTTGAGGCTGCCCCCCAGGCGGTAACTGACCACCTTCAGGTTGAGGATTAGGAATAGTAGCTGACATCATGAGAATATCTTCTACACTCAACGGCTTAGTACCATTGCTTCTAGTTAATAACCCTTGTTCAATGGGTTGAGGAGATGCTCCCGCAAAAGTACCAGAAAGTGACTGATACCCAGAAGGAACAGAAGGACCGCCGTACAAAAAGGATTTTGGCGATTGAGTAAACATGGATGATTGTCTTGACATATTTAACAGAGGATAGTAACCTCTAGGTGTTGGGTGATAAGGAACACGAGGTGGTGAAAAACTTAGCCCTGGGTTTTCCAAGAAATTAGTCAAAGAAAGATACCAAGCACTGCTCCTAGGTGGACTGTAAAAAATTGATTCACGCTCCCTTAGTTCAATAGCAGGTTGATTTTCAGGGATAGGGATGCCTACTTCTTCTTCCAGAGTAGTAAGTTCTTCGATAGCTATAAGTCCAGAAGGAAGATTTTGGGTAATTATTCTTTCTACCCTAGGTGAACCAGGACCACTAGAAGCTGGAGAAGTAAACCCCGATGTTGGAGTAGCAGCAAATTCACTTTCAAGTTCGGATATTTCAGGTTCCTCACCTATATCACTAGTAGATGAAAAGCTACCAGTAACTTCGGAAACTGACATTAATTGTGGATTATAATCTTCTACTAAAGCTTGAAAATCAGGGTGTACCACCAAAGAAGACTCTCCTTCTTCAGGTGACCAACTCGAATGTCTCTAGGAGTTACGAGGGCTCTTAACCCTTCAGGCTGGCTCGGTGAAAACTCAGGAGGTTGGCCCCGAAGTCTACGGGACTTCCTTAGTAATTCAGCCACGATTAAAAAAATTTAACTACTTCACGCACAAACATAGTAAAATCTCAATGAAAACCACCTAAGAACCAAACGAATTTGAATCACACGCCTAACGAATCTAGGAGATCAAACACACATAAACAGTAACTTTCCATACTCAAAACACTAGTTGGTGATGAAGCCCAATGTTGCAGAGTTTAATACAGAAATGGCGGTTGGAACAGTTACCCCGGCAACCTGCTTAATGAATAGACTGGCACAAGTTCCTCCACCAAACCGTCTCGAGTGAAGAGAACCCCCCAGAAAATCCAAGTGAGTCTAGCCGACATCTGCTCCAGGTACAGTGGGATCTTCCCACCACTGTCACCTTAGGAAGAATCCTATAGAATATGGTCACTAAGGTTACCAACGGAAACAAATATACCTGGGGGAACAGTCTACGATCTGATACGCACGCAAGGGTAGAGTAGCAAGCTCAATCCCCTTGAAGGCTCCTTGACATAATCCAAGGTTTACCAACAAGTGGCCCCAGGCTCCTCGACAATGGTTAATCCTAGGTTTACCGTTTTTAATACGTGAATATCTGGCGTCGTTCCCAATGAGGAAGGATTGATTCCCACACTGATTCGGACACGATCTCGTGCTTCTCCTTTAAGAGGAGATTTCCCAGAGCATAAATGCAACAATTGGATTTCTCTCCTACCGCAAGATATAGCTACTTGTTTGTTTTACTGTCTTGGAGAGTTAATTACTCCCTACTCCAAGACACTAGCCTAAGCTATATTGGTGTATCAGAGCCCTAGAAATAAAAATATTACTAGATAAATTTTACTTTAAGCGTTATTTTTATTGGTTTTTGTTTAAGTTAAGAGGTGCAGAGATGAAACTCGTGGTATGAAGACTCGACTCGAAATCACTAAAAAATGCACTTAAGATGATTAAACAATCTTTTCGCTTCAATGAACTTCTAGCTATGAAAGAGTTTGAGAATGCAAATACTTGTAAACACAAATCTTTCTTAACAAACAGATTAAAAGAAGAGCTTTTTGTCTTTTCCAATGCACTCAAAATGAGACAACTAGTTATTTTCACAAAAATTTCCCTTTTCTTTCAAAACACTCAACCACTACAAAAACAAACTTTTTCCAAAAGAGATTTGATTTTTTTTTTTTTTTTTTTTTATAAAACACTCAAAACTATGGAAATGACTAATCTTGAGATCTATAAACTATAAAAACCTATTTGAAGTCAAAGCTTACAAGATGTCTTTTTCAAGGATGTTTTACTTAGCTAGATGTAAACTAAGGACCAATTTATGCAGAATCACAAATCAGTCAAAAAACAACCAATTTTTGTTTTCTTTTCTAAAAATGAAATCCAAACTTTTAAACACAAGCTTTTTCGAAGTTTCATAAAGAGAAAACACAAGGTGGATTCCTCAACAAAGGTAGATTTTGCAAATGGTCAGACTCATAAGAAGGCTGGTAAAAACCAAGGTGATCTGAGGTTTCTATAGCTTCTAAACTCAGAGCTACTACAAGACCAAACTGAAAACCAAACCCAATCAAAACTTCTAGGAATTTCACCTAAAACCCTAACACCAATGGAATCAACCTAAGAAAAGCTTCTGACAAGTTATATGCAGGTCTGGGCAGGGGATAATAACATCTAAACAAAAACTAAGCTAACTAACAGAGAAAATCTTAGGTTTTCCAAAATTTTGACAGGGTCTGCAGGCCCACAGTTAACACAGGTGCGGTACCGCTCTATGCTAAAAGAAAAAGTGTGATGGGTCCGCACTGTGTCACAAACCTAGGGTGCGGTCCTCTCCCAAAGTTATGAAAAACAAAAAATAATCCCAGATCTACTAAATCTACCCAATTCCACACACAACAAGCTAAAAACAGAAACAAAAACACTGTTTCTCAGGTCAAAGTAAAAACAAGGAAAAATTCAGGTCCCCAGTGGAGTTTCCATTTTGTCACATGGAATGAGTCGATCTTGCAAACAAGATAGACCTTCCTAGAATCTAACGATATCTAGTGACAAGCAAGCCAATAAAAAACTATCTTTCTCTAAATATGCATTTATAAAGAAAGGCAAACAAGTGTTTTAGGCCTACCTTAGGCCCAATGCAGGTTTGTGGAAGCCTCACTCCTGTGATCCAAATGAGATCCCTTGTTGTGAATCTGCAAACACAAACAAGAAAACAAATTAAATAACACCTAAAAAGCCAATATCATAAAGCATACTTAACATGATGATCAAGGAATTCATGAAACAAATGACATAAGACAATTTGTTGAGAAAAATGAATCTGATTGTATTAATTCAAATCAAAGAAGAAATTTACAACCTGTGCCTTGATGTTGTACAAGCTCCTCCCAGGGTCCAACAAGAAGTCTCCTCTACTTTGACAAGTTTCACTCTCTTCCCAATGAAGCCAAAAAAGTATGTGATCTCTCCTCTCAAGCTTAACTAGGATGTCTCAATTCCACCAGCATTTACCCTCAAAAATGTTCAGCTTCCAACCTCCCCAGCAACCAGCCCAATGCCTTAATTTATAGTGCAATGGAGGGAAGTTACTAGGTCCTCCTTCAAAGGGATAAAGCCCTCCTTCAAAGGGATAGCTCCTCTCATCAAGGGATTAGCTCCTTCTCTTTTGGGATGCATGAACCACCTAAGAGCGACCAATCCACGTCAAAATTCCTTCTAGAATCATCTAGAATTAACCCAAAGTGAGTTTTTTAGAATAAACTTGCGCCTTTTTTACTTTCACAGGGGTCTGTACCCACTCCTGTAGGGACAAAGCGGGCAGGTCCGCAGTTTTTCTAAACAGGGGGTGCGGGACCACAGGCAATAGTGAGAGAAAGTGCAGAACCAGAGCTTTGCTTGATTTTTAATGTCTTTCTCTCATTTTCAAAGCTTGACTTGAAGAGATGAGGTCTGAGACTGGCTTAGGAGGACAGTACAAGTGATGATAGACCCATACTGACTGCAAATAATCATGGTGACGATATTTTTGTGTAACAAGCCTCATGAAGCAGAGCATGGAGGGGCTAGTCACAACATTAGAGCCGCGAAAATGGTTGCGCGGTGTGGAGAATGCCGGATTTCTTCGTCTGTTGTGGATTCCACACTTTCACCGCATGCCCATCACTATTTTTGTCATCAAGCAGCTGCTTTGCTTTGTGCACGATGGGTGCTTATGGCTAGAGGAGCCTATTCCCATCACAGTAGATCTCATCCATAGAATTTCTAGGCTTCCTTGTAAGGGAAAGGACCCTGCGGCGATAGCAGGAAAAAATGGAGATTTGGATCTCGTGAAGGCCATGAAGAAAATATATAAGCTCGAGAAGAAAAATAGGGGTTACACAATCAGCAGCATCAAAGATAAGGGGTGCGCGTAGCCACCCAACTCCTGGTCGGGAAGGCAATGAGAAAATTCTACGGCGATGAGGTACCAACACTGGTAGTTGCGTTGGTCAAACAATGCGCAGAGGGGGTCTAATTAAATTGGGTCGAGTTCCTCTACGACGAAGTCTTGACCAACTGCAAGGAAGCCCAGGAGCAGGGCAAGACCTTCCACTACGCGTGGTTGCTCTTGTCCATTTTTCTGGTAGCGGGAGAACTGCCGAAGGACAGTTAGTTCCCAAGCATTGAGCAGAACTTACCAGAGGCCTCAAAGTACACATCACTCTGGGCTACCAAGGACGCGAAGTAGATTCGCGAGACAAAGATCTTTTGGGTGCTCATGGAGGCGAGCGCCCGGATGTGGATTAATAGGTGGTCGCGTCTATCCCCCACAGTGTACAACATTCTACGGAGCTTCGCAGACTTCAAGGCAGACATGCACAACATCTACATCAAGGTGCAAAAGGATCCAACACAGCAGTGGACCAAGCTCCCCTTCATCACCACTAATGATGCAATTTTTACAGTGCTAGAATCATGGCCTCCTGAGTGGCGTGCCCCGGATTTGGTAGAGCTGGATAGGACAGCAGCACAGAAACAAAAGGATGAGGCCAAGTTGTGTGTCACGAAGTTGGCCAAGAAGAGGCACAATGAAAAAGCAACAGCAGAGGTAAGGGTAGTCCGCAAGGCAACAAAGGCAGCCGTGGAGCAGGAAAAGGTTGTCGAAGTAGCAGCAATAGTGCAAACTATAGGGGCGACAACAACGCAGGAAGAGGAGGGCCAAGAATTGTCTATAGGACAGGAGGTAGAGGAAATAGACCTGGCAGAAGAAGGCACAGACTCGGGCACAACTTCCACCCAACTTAAAAGGCCACGTGTCACAGAGAGATTGGGTCCACGGAAAATGGTCAAGGCCTCCAAATTTGCCATTGACCCGATCACGTTAACAGAAGGCGACCTCTACAACATGGGTGACACAGTTCATGAGGTCACTAAGGCAGTACTCTAGGAAGCCATGTTGGAGAAGCATACTATGTTGGGGGCCCTAAGGGTGCAGCTGCAGGAACTACAGGTGTGGCCCCCACAGGAAGGAACCATAGCCACCTACGGCACAACAGGCACATCAGCAGCAAAGCAGCTGCTACGCGCAAAGATGGCCAACACCATAGTTCTACTAGAAGGGGCACTAACAACAAAGAATGAGATCGACAGAGCCGCGGTTGGTAGGATCAAGGGACTCGGCCTTAATTTGGCTGCCCTTCTACAGGACACACTATATCAACTGCAGGATGGCATAACAGTAGAGCTTTGTGCTAGGGAGGGCCGCACGATTCAGGTGACGAGTGAGAAAAAGATCAACATCGAATAACTTAGCCTACAATGTGACAAACTAGTGTCACAAAACTAGCAGATAGTACAGACAGTTGATGAAGCGTGCCAACGAGTCCTAAAGTTGTCCATTGCCACAGACCTACCAACAGAAATGCGGATCCACTGTCTGGCAAGTGGAGTCTGAAACACGCGTGAGGAAACAACGCGTGTACAACTGGAGCTGAATCTCCAGATTGCCAAGCTGCGGCTGAAGGCACAGCCTTCCACTCCTCCGGAAGTTAGAGAGCAGCGTGTTAGCGCTATCCAAACAGGATTGGAAGAAATTGGACAGGCAGTGCAGGACTGTACTGGTATGTTGGACCAAGCCTTTGGCGTCCTCACATCCTTGCAAGAGGACCCCAACATACAGCGCCTGGAAACAGAGGCGCACGAGCTTCAGGAGTAGTACAATAGTGTAAGGGGAACTGCGTAGACAGTCATCCTCACTCAACGGCTCGTAAAGATGCAGCAAGCAAGGGCACTGAAAGAGTAGGTGGATGCCGCAAGACAGAAGGAGGCACTTCTCAAAGTGCACATCCAGCCATGGATTGATGAGGCCTTCACCATTACGGTAGATATCGAGGGCAAGCTCACACAGATGCATGGGCTCTATGCGCTAAGGCGAGGATTTGATCCTCACAAAGAAGCATCCTAAGAGCACATGCAACAGGTCTAGAAAACCGCAGAACAATGCGTCGTGGACCTCCGAGTAGTACGGAACCAGTGGGAGGGGATTCACGCTAAGATCATCGTGCTAACAGAGTGACTCAAGGATGAGTCATGATGATTGTGTTGGGGGCCTATTGGGCATGGAATCCCCCCACAACATGTTTTGGGGCTCAAAGCCCAAGTTTTGGTGAAATGTATTGTAAGACTCCACGAATTACGGGCGCGGAGTGCGAAGTATAGGCTAAAGTCATAGGGTTGTTTGCCCTAAGTATTGTAAAGTAATGTAATGTCATGTTGGCCTACCCATGGTTTGCGGACCATGGGATTGTATAGATAGAGCGAGGATCTAAGTTGTAAGCGAAGAAGCGGAGTAGTGAAGATAGAGTAGAGAGTAAGAGTCTAAGTGTATTGAACATATATTTCATTAAACCTGGAATTAAATAGTGAATCTAGATTATCAAAGTAACAAAAAACCCAATTCTAGTGATGTCTCTATAATAAAACTTTTCCAGTTTTAATGAAATATGTGTTATTGGGTCGTAGTAGTAGGAAGAGGCTCTGCAGCTGAGTGCACAGAGGCGTAGTAGAGTCCGCAGCTGAGTGCGCGGACCCCTGCAGCTGAGTGCGCAGAGTGGTGTCGAGTCTGTAATCTTGAATGAAGAACAATAAAGAGAAGTTGATTCCAATTTCTTTGCATCTGCTTGTGTATTTCCTTCTTTACATTTATACTATATTGTTTATCACTCGCACTTATATGATTGTTGGATATATTGTTAATTATCACTATTCTTACACAAATACGTCAAGTAATTGGGTAATAACAGGTTAAATAGTAAGGAACTTGGGTATAATACAGATCGCGCCCCGAGTAAGGCTGTGTGGAGGTAGCATCACAAGTTGCGAGGGCCTAATAGGTATGTGTAGTAACATTCGCATAGGGTCAAACCACGAACCGCAAAAATCTCATCAGACATCCCCAGGGTGTGGAAACCTAGTTCTAGTACCCTCCCATACTACTTCGGGTGAGACCTTAGTCCGCGCTCTATGGACTGTTGCCGAAAGAGCCAGTAGTACTAGGATTTTCTTGGCTAAATCACCTCTGAACCTAGGTCAGACCCATACAAGCCAAAACTCTTTTCACTTGTATACCCGTGATGATCCCAAAAGTGAAATTTTCCCAAAGAGGATGAGAAGCTTTGTGATCTATAAGCTTTTAGAGCGGTGAGCTGGAGGTTGTTTGGCATAGATGAGGTTGAATTATCCCAACTTGTCCTCTTGGTCTTATCCCTATGAGCTACCTCCTTGAGATGAGGACCTAATCATATCTTTGGAGAGTTTCTAACTCCCTTTCCCAGCCTATATATTCATCCTCTCCCATTCCCAAATGGTTGGTTTATGCCTATTTGCACCCTTACGCTAAGATTGTGCCTATATGCTATTCATTTGGCTTGGAGAAGGAGTTCTTGGAGAGATTATCTTGGACTTGGATATTCATTCAAGGAGAGTGTATCAACATCAAGGCTTAGTTGTATGCTTCCCCTTATTTTCTATTAATATACAACTGTTGGTTCATTTTCCCTAAATGTGTATTATTATGTATCATTTAGCTTAACATTCCTTGATCAGTTAAGTAGGTTTCTTTTGGATATTCTATTTGTATTTGCATGCCTTGTTGTGTCTTGATCTCTTGTGAAGGTTCATAAACGCTGAGAGCAATAGGAACAAGCCCGTGACATGATTGATTCAAGATCTTTAACAAAGGAGATCAAGGTAGCATTATAATGAGGTAGGCCATCTTCTTCATCTCTCTTTTCAATTGCAACTTAAGAAAGTGTCTAGTAGATTGTCACTTCGGTTGCTAGACCCACTCATTGGGCTAGAGGGATCGTCTCTGTCTACAGAGAGGATTTACCTAGAAAAAAATATGATGAGCATACACTACCTTTAATGAAAGAGATTTCCTCTATAGTAGTCTCTTCAGTACCTCCTAATGTTGGTCAGAAACTCCATCCTAGTATGGAATATGATCAAGATCCTTTACCCACACGGGTCATCACTCTTCATATTCCATGTGACTCCCTCAATGATAGGTATCCTTCCTGAAAAGTCATCCTGTAGGTCATGAATTAAACTATTGATAATCCTAGTGATATTATGCCTCTCGATGCCTCTATTCTCCCTGAATTGGAAAAGGTATAGATTGGAAAAGAAATTGTTAAATTGACCCTAGGGGAATTTTCTCGGCCCTCCCTAGAAGTGTCACCTGTGGACTGAGTCAATTATTTTGTTTCTAATTTTGAAATTGCCAAGAAATTTTCCACCTCATATCCACCTGTTGATGAGTGCCTTGTACCCCATTTATGTCTTGATGCTCCTTGTCAAGGAGTTGTACTAGCTCATGAGACCACTCACCTTGTATTTCCTCGAGTCATTCCTAATAACGCTATGATTCAAGGTTTTCCCTAGCATCATCAAGGTTTAGGAATCAAGCAGCTCGAATTTCTATGGCATGCCCCCTTCATGGTGGACCATATGGTACCTCTACTCCTCCATGAGTTCATATATGTGAATCCTTGGCTTGTGCCTGACAGTGGACACACCTTGCCATGACCTATTAGACTGAGTTCCACCTATTCATATTGTACATAAAAGTGTGTGTGACAATTTTTATCATTTTTTGTTTGGTGTGTGATGTAAGCACTTTTCTACTACATCATATATGCTAAAATCCAAAAAAATTATAAAACCCAAAAAAAATATGGTCTTATTTTTTCCTAATCCATGTTTTATTTCTTTCATTACATGATTTAATCATGAGTCTAGTCCTTGTGGATGGTTTTTACAAGATAAGGTGGTGTTTTTATTATGACATTTGTTGGACCTTAGGTGTGATTCTCTTCAACCTAGCATATAGGGGTAGGTTTCTCAACACCAACTTTATTACATTATTGACCATCATTTCCATCTTCATTGTGCCTTAGGTTTGAGCCCGTCAAGTTGTGATATTATCTTGTCTCTCTTATGCATGTCGTAATTGGAGATAGAGATTCCCTATACATGGATACCCTAGATTAGCCTCTTTTTGTCGTGTTGGTATCCATGCAACATTTATTTTTTCTGCTTTCAGAATCCCACCTTTTGACCCACCATGACTTAAAAGCTTAGATTCATTTTCTCTTCTTCATCATCTTCAAGACTTACCCCATAAATATTCCACTTTATATACCTTGTGATTTCTACACTCTTTATCCTATTTATGCATGTTAATAAGCCTTGGTTTCTTTGCACCACAACCGTCATCCACTGCGCGACCTACTACTTGGTTTCACTTGGTGATTTTACCCTTTCTTGGAGGGGTTATTGTAATGAGTGGTCTTCTTTTCCGGCCTCTTTTTCTCCTTATGATTAGGTTTGTGCCATCAATTCAGAAAGAGTTTCTACCATTTATACCACTCGTTCCTGCAAGATGAGCTTCCTTTGTGTCCTTCTTACACTCGCTAAACTATAAAAGGAACTAAGTATAATTTTATCTCTTTTTCGATCTCATTAAAACTCAACAAAAAAGGAATTATTGAGCTTACTTGTCTTCTCTTTCGCACTCATTAAACAATGAAGGATACTAAAAATATAAAAGGGAAGGGGAATCATTCATTTGAGTTATTAGTCAAAATGTTAGTGTTAATCATGTTTCCCTTGAACATGGCACCTATTTGAGTCATTATCTCAAATCTAGGTTTTAGATTACCTAGGAGCCATACCATGCATATGATTCTATCTACTCCTTCAATTGGTTACTCTTCTAGTTACTATGGAGTGTGATTCAATGCCTCATGTGTTGTTGCATGATATTATTAGTGCTCATTAGTCAATGCTCCCAAGTCACTTTTGTGTCATTCTATTATGTGTTTAAGGGAAGTCTTAGCCTGAGTCAGCCATTTGTAGTCCTTTTTGACCCTTTTTTTGTCAACCATCCCTATGTTAGTTGTACTTCATAATTTCATGACTTCATCCATTCACATCATCTCTCGGTCTACTAATTTCAATTTATGGGGGATACATCAAAGCCCTCCTTTGATAGATCTTCTCTTATCGAGTTCAACTCATTAGCCAAGAGCTTGATCTAGGAACAAATAATACCTTGGATCTTGTAGTCTTTAGTGGAAAGCTTCTTCGCAATCGAAAGTGGGTTTACCTCATTGACTCTTGATCGATCAAGTTCACGAGTATTCAACATCAAATCATTTATTCACACTTAGTGGATTGTTCTAGGTACCTTAGAGTCCATTTTCATCATTGATGGGTCCCCTCGCATATGTTAATGATACATATAATTGACCGGTAATTGGGCGGTTTCTACCATGCTCAAAATCAGCTCGTATATTCGTATGTTGTAGATCATATCATTGGGGTTGTGTAGAAACCCTAGGTTAGGGAAATTTAACTTGAATATGGCATCCTTCCTAGGATTCGTTGGAATTATGTATCATTTATGTACTTTGAGGACTACTTTGGGGCACCTATATTTTATGTGTCCATAGTCCTACTGAAGTATACTATGACATAGATCCACACTGTATTTTTTGGTGGCTATGATCTTTTGATTTGTCACATGGACCCAATGTGTATCTCTTGTGCCCATGTCCTATAATTTCATGTCATGGATCCGTAATGTATATGTGGCATCCATGTTCAATTTATCTTTATGAATGAGCATGAGTATTCCCAACTTGAGGATGTTATCAATGGGGTTGAGACTTCAACATTTGAGTTCTTTCGATTCATATTTGCAGCCTTGGATCCTTCCTCCCATTTTGAGTTATGGGTTTTTCATAACATTTCAGCCATCAGTTTCTCTTATCACCTCATCCATTAGGGGGCATCCATTATAACCCTATTTTCCACTCCACCATAATAAGAGAAACTCAAGTTCAACTTACCTCAGTTGTTGGCTAGAATTCTTTCGCTTCCACCTTTTCTTTTACTTATGTGGGAGTTATTCCATGTTAAAAGGGTGAAATTATATAATTGAGTAATTTCTCATAATAATTTTCTCAAAATTTCAAAATTATGAAATAATAATTATTTCATAATTGAGAAAAAGATCATAATTAAGAAAAAGAGTTCTAGAGTTTGTCATTCTCCAGGAGATCAACTTAACCCACTTTTGTATGAGTTCTCTAGGGATCCATTATTGTAGATGTTTCCTAACTTCTCAAGCCCCTAGGTGTCTAGATACATTCTCCCAGAGGATAGAATGAACCTATGTAATCTCACCCTATCAAGAGGAAAGGGGCTAGATCTCGTGTCCATAATATAGTGCAAGAGCTCTAATCTTGTGGGAAGTTACCCTTTTTAGGAGGAGGGTACTATGTTGTAAGTTGAAGAGGAGGAACTTGATGCTTGAATGTATAATACTTCATGTACATGTTATTTGATTAATGCAAGCATATTATTCCCTTCCATACATATATTGTCTCTATGATTTTATGGTTATTATGTTGATGTTTTCATTCTATTCATGTTAATCTACCCTATGTGGAAGGAAATTTTGTCTTGGTTGGTTATGCTTGGCTGTAGGTTTATTGGATTGTGATTGTTAGGAGCAGGATTTTCGTGTAGAGGTAGGTTCTTTGCATACAGCATCAGAGCCAACACCCATCATCAACCTACAAGGGTTCATGTGTTCTTCCTTTAGCCACTTGTCTAAGATGCTATGCATATATATATAATGAATTTTAATGGTTTTCATTGATTTTATTATATTGGTTTACACTTTGATTGCACATGTATGTATGATGATCCCTAGGAGAGGATCACAGAGCAACAACTCCTTGTGGCTGCTTAATTTTAGCTGCAATAGAACTTACCATTGGAATATCCATAGTGGTTTATGGATCATATTGGTACCATAGGAGGTTTCTTTGGTATATAGTGGAGAGATATACAGATTAAGATTTGTACGTAAAAATTCATAAAAAAGAAACCATGGATGATGAATCTATAAATTGTTGGGTGTGAAGCCTGATTATCTTCTTGATTATTCAAAGGTTTTTTTTATTTCAACTGTGTTGGATCCCTGTTCCTAATGAGGTGGCAACACCGCCCATTTAATCATCGTCAGGGGGTCTAGGGGGGGCGATGACAACTTTTATGAGCCCTCCCCCCCACCCCCCTTGTGGGTGTTTGGAGGTAGCACCCCTAAAGCTAAAAATAGATGAAAAAATGCCTTTTAAAATATTATAATTTCGGAGTCAATATTGGCCATTAATTAGGCAGATGATCTGACGGTAGAAGTTATGTTAATTTAGGGTTTTTTTCCCTAGAATTCAACCCTCAGTTTATATGAGGGAATTTTATTTTGGTTGTATATTATTATTTTGAGCGAGAGAGAGAGATAGGAGGTTATGTGAGAGAAAAGAGGAAATTGCAACAGATCTTTTGTATGTTGTATCTCTTCATTTTGTTGGATAATATGAAAGGAAGAACTGGTTGTTTCTCCATGGATGTATCCCAAACTGGGTGAACCACATATATTTGTGTCTTCTTGTTTTATGCATTTTTGTATTTGTGTTTCCACAATATTTTGTGTATTTCATTTTTCCGTTAGTTAATTTCTAACAACTGGTATCAAAGCCAAAGGTTTATTTGGTTGATAAACTCGTAGGAGAGAAGGGTTCCTGGTTAGAGTGAGAGCAATAGCAGAAGATGGTGGGTTTAGGGTTGAGAAATTTAATGGCCAAAACTAACAAATGTGGAAGATGCAGACGGAAGATTATTTGTATCATAAATATTTGTACCTACCATTGAGCGGAAATCAAAGAAGCCGACGAGTATGACAAACATAGAATGCGAGATTCTCGACAGAAAGGCACTAGGAACAATACAGTTGTGTCTGGAAGCGTCGGTGGCATTCAACATTTCAAAGGAAACAACAATAGAAGGATTAATGACAAAATTAGCCAAACTATATGAAAAACCCTCGGCCTCAAATAAGGTATTTCTTACGAAGTGTCTATTTAATATGAATATGTCAGAAGGTGGATCTATTGTTGATCATTTAAATGAATTTGACACGATTACTAGTCAGTTAAGTTATCTAGGGGTAAATTTTGATGATGAAGTTATGGATCTGTTATTTATATGCTCATTGTCAAAAACTTGGAATGACCTATTTATGGCTATTAGTAACTCTGTCTCTAGATCCAGTACTTCAAAGTTTGATGATTTTGTTGGTGCCATCCTTAGTGAGGAAATGCGATGGAAAAGCTCTAGTGAGACATCAAGTAATGCTTTGACTATAGAGACTAGTGGAAGAAAAATGGAAAGAGAAAGGAGCCTAGGAAATCGTAGTAAGTTAAGAAAAGGTAGATCCAAATCTAGATCGGGGATATTGTGCTAGAAATATGGGAAGAAAGGACACCTCAAGAGAGACTGCAAATATTGGAAAGGAAAAGAAGGAGATGGACAACAAGAGAAAAATCATGAAGCGAATGTGACAGGTGATGTGTTGAAAGATGCTTTGGTTGTTTAATTAGATAATATTATTAATTCCTAGGTGGTAGATTCAGGGGCCTCATTCCACGCCACACCTGATAGGAAACATTTTCATGACTACAGGAGACTTCAGACACGTTCATTTGGGTGATGATAAACCTTATAAAATCATTAGAATGGGTCAGGTTTTATAAAGCAACAGAATGGAAACAAATGGATATTGAAGGAGGTAAGGCATCTTCCATATCTGAAGAAAAATATAATTTCAATAGGGAAGTTAGGTGGTGAAGGTTGTGTAACTACATTCACAGATAAACCCTGGAATATCACTAAAGGAGCCTTGGTAATAGAAAAGGGAGAAAAGGTTGGTACGTTGTATTTAGTAATGGTATTTATAATTTTATTAATCCTTTAACCTCCATAGGATTAGATACAACATTGTGGCATCATAGGCTTGGGCACATGAGTGAGAAAGTGATGCAAATTCTGCACTCAAGAAATTTTCTACCAGGTTTGAAGCATGTTGATTTGGATTTATGTGAGAATTGTCTTTACAAAAAATAGAAGAGAGTCAGATTTATCATAGTTGGGAAGGAAAAGAAGAGAGAAAAATTAGAGCTTGTGCATATAGATGTATGGGGACCATCTCAGGTATCATCTCTTGGTGGCCCTTGCTATTATGTTACTTTTATTGATGATGGAACTAGTAAAACCTAGATTTATTCTATCCGGAATAAATCTGGTGTATTTGATATTTTCAAGAAATGGAAAGCTTTGGTTGAGAATGAGATAGGAAAGAAGTTGAATTGTATTAGATCAGATAATGGAGGTGAATATTGCAACAGAGTTTGATAACTATTGTTTAGAACATGGAATTTTCAGAGAGAAGATAGTTCCAGTATTGCCATAGGAAAATGGTGTGTCAGAAAGGATGAACAAGACAATCATGGAGTGCGCAAGGTGCATGAGATTGCATGCAGGATTGCCGTTAAAATTTTGGGAGAATGTTGTAGATAATGTTGTTTATATAATAAATAGAAGGCCTTCAAGTTCCTTGGATGGTGGTATTCTAGAGGAGGCACGGATAGGTAAAAAAGTAAACCTCTCATTTTTAAAGAATTTCGATTATGAAGCCTTTGTCCACATTAATAAAGAAAATAGAACAAAGCTTGAGGAAAAATCAAAGAAATATACCTTTATTGGATATGGTGTTAATGATTTTGGTTATCGCTTATATTATTATTAAAATCACAAAATCATTAGGAGCAAAGATGTCATACTCATTGAAAAGGTCTTGTATAAGGATCAAATGTAGGAAAAGGAAAACAAAGAATATGCAGTGCTTGATGAGATCACAAAAAAAGTAAAGGTTCTTAAGAATCATAATGATTAGCAGCCACAACAACAACAACAACCACAATGGCAATAGGCACCTCAAACACCTGAAAGTGGTGTTAGAAGATCTACTAGGATAAGTAGACCCCCTAAATGATACTCTCCTTCATTATATTATGTAGTGTTGACTAATTCTAGTGAACTGGAAATATATGAAGAAGCAATGTAGATAGAAACCATGAAGAAATGGGGGTAAGCCATGGAAGAAGAGATGGACTCCTTGATGCATAACCAGACTTGGGACTTAGTCAAGTTTCCTGGAGGTAAAACAACATTGCAAAATAAATGTGTTTACAGGGTGAAGGAAGGATATGGAGGAAAATAAATGTAAATAAAGGTATAAGGCTAGACTTGTGGTGAAGGGGTTTGCATAAAAGAAAGGTATAGACTTTGATGAAATTTGTTCTCCTATTGTCAAAATGACTTCAATCAGAACTATTTTAAGTCTAGTGGCAGCAGAACATTTGCATCTTGAGTAGTTAGATGTAAATACAATCTTTCTCCATGAGGAATTGGAGGAAAAAATATATATGCAGTAGCCACAAGGGTATTAGGTCAAAGGGAAGGAGAAATTAGTGTGCGAATTGAAGAAGAGATTTTATGGCTTAAAACAGGCTCCAAGGTAGTGGTATCTAAAATTTAACAGGTTTATGTTTGAACAAGGTTATATTATATGTCACTTGACAATTGTGTTTATCTTAAAAGGAAAAATCATGGCAATTGTATTATATTGTTATTGTATGTATATGACATGCTTGTTGTAGGGTCTAACATCCAGGAAATAAATGTGCTCAAAGGAAAAATGGCAAATTCATTGGCAATGAAGGATTTGGGTGCTACAAAACAAATCCTTGGTATGAGAATAACTAGAGACAAGAAAAATCATAACTTAACATTATCTCAAAGTGAGTACTGTTATCACCCCACGAAACTCTCCTAGGTTGTATCTCAGAGATGCTTGGGAACATTACAAACTCAACAAGATGTTGGAAATGGATGAATGGAAGGAATGATGCATATTCAAGCCAGATAACCACTTCTACTATGCTTAACTCCAAACATGGGTGAACACCCCCAGACTACAAGGCTTTAGACCACCAATTACTCACAGTTTGAGGATTAAGTGAACATGGAGAATATTGACCACACCAGCAGATGCACAAGACCATGTGATGGTTGGCTGCAACTAGTAAAGAGTTCTGCAAATCTATTTCTTAATGCACAGACGGGATGACAACTCTCTGGCACTAAGTAAAGAGAAACCTGCATAACACATTCAATAATACATACTTGACTTCAACACAGAGGTGGGATGACAACCCCTCCAATGCTAAATATCAAGAGCACATGAACAAATGCATAACAGGCACAACCTAGAACAGAGTAGAAATGGAAAAGTTAGCAATTAATAGCAAAAGAAGCTTGTATTAGCTGAAAATGAAGACCAGACGCTGCAAATATCACAGTAGTTACAGTCTCCAGAAGTTGAACCTTACATCAAAACAACAACCATCAACCTTCATTACATCTTGTTTCTGGGTATATATAGAGTTTCATTACGAAAATATCCTGTTGTTATATGTGTGGAGGGGTCTTAATGGACCACCAACCACCTTAACTCTCTCAAAGAGTCTCTGCTACAATCTACATGTTTTAATGAACAAAATTGACCTTTTCTGCTATTCGACGGTCCTTCTCTGAGCAGGTGGCGTGTAATAAAAATGAAAGCTCCATAACTGCTGAATGAATTCAACTGCTCGAGGCATGTTCTTCTCGTCCTTCGGCCATAATGCTTTTGAATGCAATTTTTGAAGAGTAAATGCACCAAACACTGATAGATGGCCACTTCTGTCCTTCGTGAGCATGGTACAGGTCTAGGACATGAAGACTGCACGACGGACGAATGATCTGGTCAGGAGGGCAATACTAGCCGTTGGATGGAACAGACGAACGGTGGCGATCGATTTGTAGGCGCTATTAGGAGACATGAGATCGGGATGGACGAGGACCATTGGATTAAACATGGGAAGATCCAATAGTAATGAGGAGCGGAAGCTGCAGGGGGACTTAACGGCCGGGGAAAAGTGGTTTCGTTGGCAGGCGGTATTCCCCGCACCGCTTTCGGAGGATGGTGGTAACCGTACGTGGGGGAAGCGATCGCAATCAGCGGGTGACGAATGGAAGATGGTACTGGCGGAAAACCACTTTCCCCATGAGTTATTTCACATGCAGCTTATGGGCACGGGAGGAGTGGATAACATCGGATCACCCGGCAAGGACGATCGGACGGTGGAAGGTGTACACGTGTTAACAAGCGGGGAAAGCGATGGAGACCATTAGATCACTGAAGGACTTAGATCGAACGGTGTGGGTTAAACGACGGGGAATAGTTGGGGTAGGCGCACGGTTAGGTGGAGGTGCCATGTGACTTTGGACTGAGCATTACGGGGCTTGAGGAAATAAGGGCATATGTTGAGTTTTGAAGGAGAATCAGAGATGGCAGGGGGACTATGAGAGTGTGGGCGGAGTGAGAGGAACGAGGAGGATGGCCAATATGGATTTTCTTCTCATAGCAGCAACACGGCTAGGTCTGCATCCGACTCTTGAAATGTCCATGCATGTAGCGGAGCTAACACTGGCTCCTTCTAGGGATGAGATCCTCCCTGTGAGGTCTCAAGAACCTGTAGATCAATGCCTTCCTGATGAAAAACAAATTAACAAAATTCCTAGTGTTCCATTGGGCATGGAGTCTCACTGAACCTATACTAAAACTGATAAAATCAAATATTTACAACTTTAAGGCCCAAAGACCTTAAACAACATAAATTTTCAGAAAACACCCATTAATTGGTCCATCAAAAATTGCCTCTCCTCCCATACTTTTCAGAATGAAGGTATTGTTCCTTTGAATCTGAGAAATGATGAAAGGCCCTATCCAGAAAGCATCAAACTTCCCATGATTGCCTTTCTTCTCTTTCAATGCATCCCATTTTAGAACCAAGTCTCCAACCTGAAAATTATCTGATTTTGTCCTTTTGTCAAAAGCTTCCTTGATCTTTTTCTGATGTGTTGATTGTTGGCATTATGGTTCAAGTGTTGTCCTTGATGGCAACTCACTCAGTGGATGGTACAGGTGCTCAAAGGTTAGTACAGGTGATGGCAACTCAATCAGAAGACAGATCTCAGTACAGCATGGCAAGAAAGCTCATACACGCTCTTTCGTTAAGCCCAAGTCGCGTGTACACGCAAGTTAGATTCAGAAAAAGCGCGTGTATGTGGAAAGGTTCCTTTGGTTCATGGTGGTTAGACCTTGGAAGTTGTGCCTATGATTTCGGACCATTATGTCTCGACGGGCGTGTCGATCCCTAGTTTTAAAGTTGATGGTATTGTGTTACTATGGTTTTGGCTCTTGGTATTGAGAAAGGCCTAAGGCTATATAAGGAGAAGAAGATCATTAGGCAAAGATCATCTTTCGACAAGGCATGAATATCTAAGAGAGAAAGAGATCTGATATGCAGGTTCTGAATTGGTTGATCTGAGCTAAGGAGAGATCTCATCGGTTGATGGAGAACTAGATCTAAGGAGAGATCGGGATCAAATGGTTTGAAATGCACTATCATGATATGGTTGATTATGCGTATTTCTAGATCTGCATATTGTCGCAATGTTACGTTCTGAGTCTAACTAATATCTGGTACAGCTGCAAATTGAGAAAGTTTATTTTTAGATCTGTACGCAGGTTGGCTTCGGTAAAAGCGCGTGTATACGCAGTTTCTGCTCATTAAAGTAGCGTATATCTTTTGAAGCTTGATTTGAGTTTACAGTGGGGTCTGACTGTTATTACAGAGTTCTGTAGTCTGCTCTGTGTTCTGGTAACTGGTGATTGACAGGGTTCAGTGGTTCAGTGATTCAAAGTTGGGTTGTTTTATGCTTCAATGATCTGTTGTGAAAATTGAATGAATTGTGGTCTTCAGATTGTAATGTTGTGCTTCAGGAATATCCAAGTCTGAAAATGTATGAAAAGTGATACCTGGAAGAAGGAAGATTGTAGGTCAGCACCTACGTACTAGTATCTTGGCTAGTACAAAAGAAAAAGGGGGTTGGAGCTCCCTTCCAAGGAAGTTTGGAGAACGAGAGAAGGTTGAAGCCTTCTGCAGGTTGTAGCCTGCGTACTGGTATAAGGCTGCACCAGTACAAAAGATTGTAAACTGAAGTTTCATATTAAGAAAGATAGAGACAACTTGCAGCAGGTGGTTTTCACCCACATTGGGTTTCCACCTTATATCTTGGTGTTCATGTGTGTGGCTTTTTATCTGTTCTGTTATACTGCACATGTTTACTGTTAATATGATGAATAATGTCCTGATGCACTTAATTGAAGAATAAGCCAACTAAATTGTGAGTTTTCTGCTTATACGCTGTTTTACTTCGTCACAGTAGCGTGTACACGCTGGTTCACTTAACTGAAGTAGCGTATATGTTTTTGGGCATTTGAAAAGTTTGATTAATCTGATAATACTGATTCACCCCCCCTCTCAGTATTATTTCCAACAATTGGTATCAGAGCAGGTCCTTCAGAGAAGCTTGATCGCTTGAAGGAAGATCATTCATCATGAGCAACTACGAGAAAGAAGCATCAATCAGGCCACCGGTTTTTGATGGAACAAATTTCAATTATTGGAAGGTAAGAGTTACTGCATATCTTCAATCTCTTGGTACAGAAGTTTGGGACATTGTAGAAACAGGCTATGCTTTTCCTTCAGCTACTCCTACAGATCCAGCTGAGAAAAAGGCATATGAAACAAATGCAAAAGCAGTCAGTACTCTATTAGGAAGTATATCTCAAACAGAATTCATGAAGGTCATGCACTTCAAATCAGCAAAAGAAATATGGGACAAAATGATCACTAGCTATGAAGGAGATGAACAGGTAAAGCAAGCTAAACTTCAAACACTCAGGATTCAATATGAGACTCTCAAGATGTATAATGATGAAAGTGTGGCTAATTATTTTCTTCGGGTAGATGAGATTGTTAATTGTATGAAAAATTTGGGTGAAGAAATAAGAGAAACTATAGTAGTTCAAAAGATTCTAAGATCTTTATCTCCCAAGTTTGAATCTAAAGTATCTGCAATAGAAGAAAAAGAAAATCTCCGTGTTCTCACTATGTCTCAGCTACATGGAATTCTAACCGCTTATGAAATGAGAAAGGGAGGTCCATCTGACAGAAGGGAAGCTGCTTTTAAGGCATCAGGAAAAGAAGATTACTATGAAGCAAGCCATGTTCCAGAAGAAGAGGAAGAGAATCAAATTTTGTCAGAAATCTTCAAAGGGGTTCTGGAAGGTTCAGAGGTAAGCTACCTTTCAAATGCTTTGCTTGTGGGAAAGTAGGTCATTATGCTGCAAAATGTCCTTATAAGGATAAAGGAAAAGAACCTGCTAGATGGAACAAGAAACAAAGTGCAAATAGGAAAAGCTACTACACCCATGAAGATAGTGATGGCTTATCAAACAGTGATGAAGATGAACAAGGTAATAAATATAAGCTGTTAATGGCATTTGAAGATGATGATTATGAGGATGCTATAGATGTGGATAATCTCTATAATGAAATCACTAGACTCAAGAGAGGCATAGAAGAAAAGAATGTGATCATTGATACTTTGCAATTTCAAATTGATGAAAAGGAAAAACATCTTGAAAAACTAGAAGGTGAAATTGTTGGTCTCAGAAAAGAAATTGAGAAAACAAAAGCTATTAATCTTAAATTTGTCAAAGGATCTGAAACTTTGGATGAGATTATCAGTGTGCAGCGGTCTCCTCTAAACAAGACAGGTTTGGGCTATAATGGAGAAACCTCTCAAGCATCCACCTCAAAAAGTTATCTTGATGCAGCAAGAGGAAATGAGCGGAAGAACAATGAAGATAATCAGGTAAAGCAGGGACGAGTTACAAACAGAAACTATCAGGGACAATCCTCCTTAAGGATGAACAAAAGCTACAACCAACCACAGGTAAAATCTTCTCAGTTTGGCTCAAGAATAGATGAAAATAGAAATTACAATCAGTTGGCTGGTAGATTCAATAACCGCAGAAGCTTCTTCAATGGACAATGCTTTTCTTGCCACAACTTTGGTCACAGAGCAGCTCAATGTGTTGCATATAAAACAATCATGACTAGGGAAGCTCAAAAACAAAGAAGTATGACAGGGATTACAAAAAGGACCTATAACAACTTTTCGGTGCTTGAAAATGAAGTTGAATGTTCTATTTGCAATAATTTTGGTCATAAAGACTCTGAATGCAGGAGCAGGTTTCAGGAGAAAAGGGAACAAGCCACAAGCACCAAAACATGGAGAATAAAGGAACCTCAAACAGAAAGATGTGGGATAGCATTTTATGCAGAAGGACAGGAAAATCTATGGTACATTGACAGTGGATGTTCGAAACATATGACAGGTGATAAAGAAAAACTTGAATCTTATTCTACTTTAGAAAAGGGAAAGAAAGTTTCTTTTGGAAATGATACTCCTGCAACTATAAAAGGAAAAGGTATTGCTCCTTTGAAAGAAAAGGTCAAGGCTGGAAATGTTTTGTATGTTGATGGATTGAAGCATAATCTTCTAAGTGTCAGCCAGATGTGTGATCAAAAAACAGAGGTTATTTTCAGATCGAATGGATGTCTTGTTCGTGATCTTGATACAGGAAAAACAGTTCTCAAAGGCAAAAGAACTCCAAATAATCTGTACATATTTGAAGAAGGACAACAACAATGCTATCTTAGCAAGGATGAAGAGCACTGGTTATGGCATCGAAGGTTGGGACATCTAAGCTTCTCACAAATAAGGAAAGCATGCAAATATCAGGCAGTTCGCGATCTTCCAGATATCAAAATTCCAGACAACACCATATGCAAATCTTGTCAGTTTGGAAAGCAGACCAGAACTAACTTTCCAGAGAAGGAAGGATCAGCTAGCTTGCCTCTTGAGCTAGTCCATACAGATGTATGTGGTCCATTTAGGAAAAGGACACCTCGAGGGGAAGAATATCTGATATTATTCATTGATGATTTCTCAAGGTTTGTTTGGTTAGGGCTTATGAAGCACAAAGATGAAGCATTCGAAAAATTCAAATCCTTCAAAGCATTGGCTGAAAATGAATCAGGACACAAAATCAAGTGCCTCAGATCTGACAGAGGTGGGGAGTTCACATCAAATGAATTTTTTGATTTCTGCGATGAACATGGGATAAGAAGAGAATTCTCTACAGCTAGAACTCCTCAGCAAAATGGGGTTGTGGAAAGAATGAACAGAACTATCCAACAAATGGCTCGTGCTATGCTCGATGAATCAGGTACTCCTGCAACCTTCTGGGGAGAAGCCGCACATGCTGTTGTTATCATTCTTAACAAAACAAATGTTCGAGTAAACAGCACTCAAACACCTCATGAGCTTTGGAGTGGTAAAACTCCTTCCGTGAAGCATTTCAAAATCTTTGGGAGCAAATGTTATATTAAGAATACTGATGAGCAACTTGGCAAACTTGAACCTAGAGCAGATGAGGGCATTCTTCTTGGTTATTCTCCACATAGCAAAGCATACAAGTGCTACAATAAAAGACTTGGCAGAATTGTTGACAGTATTGATATAGTGGTTGATGAGAAGGGATATATTCCTAGGCAAGTTCATCATGAAGAAGATGAAGGTTACTCTCAAAGGCGAAATGATGAAGAAGAAGAACCTCAAGAAGAAGAAGAATCTCAAGAAGAACCAGAGGAGCAGACAAGAATAGAAGAGAAGACTCCATCCAGATATGTCCAAAAGAATCATCCAGAAACTCAGATTGTGGGGCAGAAAGAAGCAGGAGTACAAACAAGAAGGACACTTGCAGAAGCTTCAAGCTACTTGGCTCTACTCTCCTCCATTGAACCACAAAATGTGAAAGAAGCATGCAAAGATGAATGTTGGGTCAAAGCAATGGATGAAGAACTTGAGCAAATCGAAAGGAACAACACTTGGGAATTAGTTCCTAGACCAAAAGATAAGAATGTAATAGGAACAAAATGGGTCTTCAAGAATAAGTTAAATGAAAATGGAGAAGTAATTAGAAACAAGGCCAGACTTGTTTGTAAAGGGTATGCACAGCAAGAAGGAATAGACTTTGAAGAGACCTTTGCTCCTGTGGCAAGACTAGAGGCCATCCGAATGTTCCTTGCTCTCTCAAGCTTTCAAAACTTCAAGGTATTTCAAATGGACGTGAAATCAGCCTTCCTGAATGGAGACTTAGAAGAAGAAGTATATATTGAGCAGCCAGATGGGTTCATTCTTGGGAATGATCCAAACCTTGTATGCAGATTGAAAAAGGCTCTCTATGGGCTCAAACAAGCTCCAAGGGCTTGGTACTATCGGTTGGACAAATATCTTCACCAACAAGGCTTTTCAAAAGGATCAGCAGATAGCAATCTCTATATAAAAGTTGAAAATAACAAATTGCTAATTCTTGTTGTTTATGTAGATGATATTATTTTTGGCAGCAATGAAGAGACTATGAGTCAAAACTTTGCCTTGGTTATGCAGAAAGAATTCGAAATGTCACTTCTTGGAGAATTGACATATTTTCTTGGATTGCAAATCCAACAAAATGAAGGAGGTATCTTCTTGTCTCAAACCAAATACCTCAAGCAGATCTTGAAGAAGTATGGCATGGAAGAGTCAAAACCAGTATGTACACCCATGGTTACAGGATGCAGCCTCAGTGCAAATGATGAATCAGCAGCAGTCCACCAACCCACTTATAGATCCATGATTGGGAGTTTGCTTTATTTGACAGGTACTCGACCAGATATTACACATGCAGTAGGAATGGTTGGAAGATTTCAAGCCAACCCAAAGGAAACTCATCTTCAGGCAGTCAAAAGAATCTTCAAATATCTTCAAGGGACCCAAAACTATGGCTTATGGTATCCTAGAAATACTGATCTCACTCTTCATGCTTACACAGATGCAGATTGGGCTGGAAGTGTGGATGATAGGAAAAGCACAAGTGGAGGTGCTTTCTTCATGGGTTCCAGATTAGTATCTTGGTTCAGCAAGAAACAAAGTTCGATTGCCTTATCTACAGCTGAAGCAGAATATGTAGCTGCAGCATCTTGTTGTACACAACTTCTTTGGATGATGCAGACCTTGCAGGACTTTCAAATCACTTGCACTCCACCTGTCTCTATCTTATGTGATAATACAAGTGCAATCAGCATTTCAAAGAATCCAGTCATGCACTCAAAGACCAAGCACATACCAATCAAGTACCATTTTCTTCGGGAACAAGTGCTTGAACAGAAGGTCAAGTTGGAGTATGTTCCTTCTAAGGAGCAAGTTGCTGATATTCTCACAAAACCACTGCCCAGGGAAACTTTTGAATATCTCAGACAAAAGCTGGGAGTAGTTAATGCTTCATCCTGTTGTTGAAATTTGTTTGTTCTACAGAAAAGTTGGTATACGCAGGTTACGGAAGTAATATGAGCGTATACACGCGGATTCATGGTGGGAAAGTCGCGTGTATGCTGGACGCTTGTTGCAGAAAGAATATCCGCGTACATACGCTGTTTTATACAGGAGAAAACGCGTATATAAAGTTCTGAACAACAAGGGAAAACTCTGAAGTTCTGAACAGCAATAGGAATGTCAGAATTATTTAGGCACAGTTTCAGGGAGTGCAACAGGCACAGGTTCAGGGGGAGCAGCTCAAAAGTCTCATAAAGCATTGTTGGCATTCAGATGTTTTTGGTTGTTGGTTTCAGGAGAAGGAGCTCAGAAAGAAATTCTAGTTGCTGATCTAACAAGATGTTTATCAGATGCTGCTGATGTCTTTCCTAAGTCTTGGTCTAGATCTGTTGTCTCTATGTCATGTATCTCTCTTGTCTCTTTTATGGTGTCAAGGTCATGTAACGGCCTTTGTTGGTTTCCCCACTATGCCTGGGATGAATGATGAAATGTTCATGTATTATCATGGTTAGGTGGATGAGTCAATATTGATGTATCCCCACTTGGTTGGGTGGATGAGTCATTTTTTTTGTATATCCTCACTTAGTTGAGAAATGGATGTATGTATGAGTCTTTGGTGATAGGAAGGTCTTTTATGATGTATAGAGTCATGTTCTTCTTGAAGAACATCTTTTGCAGATCTTGCCTACAGTCAAGGGGAGCATGAACAGCACTTGGTGAGCAGGATGGATAGATTGGTACTCTTTGGCATTCACAAAGGGGGAGCACACTTGGAGATTTCAGCATGTATTCAGGGGGAGTATGGACAGCAGTATGGACAGCAGAAGGATTACCAAGGAAGAGAATATCTTGGTCCTCCCTTTTGCCCTTGATGTCAAAGGGGGAGAGTGACTTGGTGTGGTGGTTGCCATCAAGTCCAAAGGGGGAGATTGTTGGCATTATGGTTCAAGTGTTGTCCTTGATGGCAACTCACTCAGTGGATGGTACAGGTGCTCAAAGGTTAGTACAGGTGATGGCAACTCAATCAGAAGACAGATCTCAGTACAGCATGGCAAGAAAGCTCATACACGCTCTTTCGTTAAGCCCAAGTCGCGTGTACACGCAAGTTAGATTCAGAAAAAGCGCGTGTATGTGGAAAGGTTCCTTTGGTTCATGGTGGTTAGACCTTGGAAGTTGTGCCTATGATTTCGGACCATTATGTCTCGACGGGCGTGTCGATCCCTAGTTTTAAAGTTGATGGTATTGTGTTACTATGGTTTTGGCTCTTGGTATTGAGAAAGGCCTAAGGCTATATAAGGAGAAGAAGATCATTAGGCAAAGATCATCTTTCGACAAGGCATGAATATCTAAGAGAGAAAGAGATCTGATATGCAGGTTCTGAATTGGTTGATCTGAGCTAAGGAGAGATCTCATCGGTTGATGGAGAACTAGATCTAAGGAGAGATCGGGATCAAATGGTTTGAAATGCACTATCATGATATGGTTGATTATGCGTATTTCTAGATCTGCATATTGTCGCAATGTTACGTTCTGAGTCTAACTAATATCTGGTACAGTTGCAAATTGAGAAAGTTTATTTTTAGATCTGTACGCAGGTTGGCTTCGGTAAAAGCGCGTGTATACGCGGTTTCTGCTCATTAAAGTAGCGTATATCTTTTGAAGCTTGATTTGAGTTTACAGTGGGGTCTGACTGTTATTACAGAGTTCTGTAGTCTGCTCTGTGTTCTGGTAACTGGTGATTGACAGGGTTCAGTGGTTCAGTGATTCAAAGTTGGGTTGTTTTATGCTTCAATGATCTGTTGTGAAAATTGAATGAATTGTGGTCTTCAGATTGTAATGTTGTGCTTCAGGAATATCCAAGTCTGAAAATGTATGAAAAGTGATACCTGGAAGAAGGAAGATTGTAGGTCAGCACCTACGTACTAGTATCTTGGCTAGTACAAAAGAAAAAGGGGGGTTGGAGCTCCCTTCCAAGGAAGTTTGGAGAACGAGAGAAGGTTGAAGCCTTCTGCAGGTTGTAGCCTGCGTACTGGTATAAGGCTGCACCAGTACAAAAGATTGTAAACTGAAGTTTCATATTAAGAAAGATAGAGACAACTTGCAGCAGGTGGTTTTCACCCACATTGGGTTTCCACCTTATATCTTGGTGTTCATGTGTGTGGCTTTTTATCTGTTCTGTTATACTGCACATGTTTACTGTTAATATGATGAATAATGTCCTGATGCACTTAATTGAAGAATAAGCCAACTAAATTGTGAGTTTTCTGCTTATACGCTGTTTTACTTCGTCACAGTAGCGTGTACACGCTGGTTCACTTAACTGAAGTAGCGTATATGTTTTTGGGCATTTGAAAAGTTTGATTAATCTGATAATACTGATTCACCCCCCCTCTCAGTATTATTTCCAACATTGCAGCCTTTTCAACTAGTTGTTCCCTGATTTGGTGCACCTTCGCTAAATCAGTGATCCTCTTTGCCCTGTCTTCTTCCTCATTCTGCTCTTCTTGAAGGAATTTTGCCACAAGGAGAGTTAACTGAATTGGGAATACAACTTTAGTACCATATACCAGCTTGAAAGGAGAATTCCCTGTGGATTTCTTAATGGTCACTCTGTCAGCCCATAATGCATACTTGAGCTTAGAATCCCAATTCTTTTTGTTGTCCTCCAATAGCTTTTTGATTATCCTTATCAGACTTTTGTTAGAGGATTCTGCTAGACCATTGCCTTGAGGATAATATGAGGTGGAATGAACCAGTTTAATACCCATTGAATTACACATATCCACCAATTCTTTTGCTCTGAAGGCTGCTGCATTGTCTGTGACTAATTTATGTGGAAAACCAAATCTGGTAAAGATATTCTCTGTCAAAAACTTCATGACCACATTATGATCAGCTTTTCTGGTAGGGATTGCTTCAATCCACTTGGTAAAATAATCAGTGGCTACTAATATCCATCTGTTTTGGCCACTGGAATGTGGATTGATCTCTCCAATGAAATCCAAGCCCCACTATTGAAAAGGTCCTTTTGCATGTATTGGTTTTAAGGGAAAGGACTTCAATTGCTGCTTTCCTTCAAATCTTTGGCACCTATCACAAGATTTAACAAATGAAAAGACATTAGAAAACAAGGTGGGCCAATAATACCCGGCTTCGAGGATCTTATGGACAGTGGTTTTCCAATAATGGTGTCCTTCACACATGCTGGAATGAAACCGCTGCATAACCACCATTGATTGTTCTTTGTCCAGACACCTCAAAAGTATTCTAGAGGGATCCCTCTAATAGAGCAGATTTTTATTAATGCAATATTTAGTTGCCCTAAGCTTTATAGTTCTGGCTTGACTTGTGCTTGAACCTGGAGGGATTTCTAGCTTCAGCAATAATTTAACTATTTCAGAATACCAAGCACAAGAAGCTATATTTTCTGCCACCGACTGCTTTCTCTCTGGTTTAGCTGCTTCCTCTTCTTCATTTGTCTGACCAATTTCTGCAATTGTGCTTATGATATTTATGTCCAATGTTCTGCAATTTTCTTCAGCTAACAATCTGGCAAGACCCTAACCTCTGACAAGTTTGGTGGGCTTCAGTTCTATATTAAATTTAATTAACTTTGCAATCCATTTAGCCCTTCTTCCATCAGCATCAAGTTGTGTTAAGACATCTTTTATTGCAGTAGAGGGCACATATGCAATTATCTTGGAATGCAGGATATAAACTCTGAAAGCTTTCAAATACTTGATGAGAGCATATGCTTGTTTGTCAATAATATCATACCTCAGCTCAACATCCCTTAATGTCTTGCTGAAAAATGCCACTGGATGCTTTGAGCCTTCTTCATCTGCTTGCAATAAAATTGCTGCAATGGTGTCATTAGAGGCAAAAGAAAATATATGGAACTCCTTGCTGTAATCTGGACTGCTTAGAGTGGGAGCTTCCATAATGGCCTTTTTAATAGACTCAAATGATTTTCTTGTTGCATCAATCCATCTGATTTCTAACCCCTTCTTCAACATGGAGGTAATATGCTTCATAAGTTCTGCAAAATTTGGTATAAACCTCCTTACGAAATTAATCTTGCCCAGAAAAGACTGGATGTCCTTCTTTGATCTTGGGACAGCCAAATTCTGTATTGCTTTTAATCTTTCTGGGTCAATTTGGACACCTGCAGCAGAAACAACATGTCCTAACATCTTGCCTTCTTCTAAAGCAAACTGTGACTTTTTAGGATTGACTGAAATCCCAAACCTCCTGCACTTTAGGAACACCTTTTTCAAATGCTGCAAATGGTCAAAATGGCTGCTGGAGTATACTGTTATATCACCTAGGTAGATGAGGACAAATTTATCCTTCTCTCCTACAAATGTTATATCCATAGATCTCTGAAAGGTTGCTCCAGTATTCATCAATCCGAATGGCATTTTGGAATACATAAAAGTGCCCCAAGGAGTGGTGAATGCAGTCTTCTCCTGATCATATGGATGCATAGAAGCCTGATTAAAACCTGAAAATCCATCCAGGAAAGACATTACTTTGGCTCCTAAGACCTTCTGCAGCAAATGCTCCATCTTGGGTAGAGGGTAGTTGTCTTTCTTAGAGCATTTGTTTAAATTTCTGAAATCAACACACAATCTGATTTCTCCACTTTTCTTCCTCACCACAACCAAACTGGCTACCCATTTTGAATATCTGATAGTTACTATGATCTTGGCAGCCAACAACTTTTTAATTTCTTTTTCAATCAGAGAAAGGAGCACAAGATTTATTGGTCTCAGATTCTGTTTGAAAGGTATGGTGTCTTTCTCTAGAGGGATTTTATGCTGAATAATATTTTTATCATAGGTTTTCAGATCACTATATTACCAAGCAAACACATCAGTAAATTGCTTCATTAAATTGCAGTATTCAGCATTTTGGTTAGCAGGCAGATGAGTGGACAGATTTATGTATCTAGGCTGGCCTGGACTCCCTATGTCATGCTTACAGATTGCAGATTGATATTCTTTTTGGGCAGCCTTGTAAGGTACATCATTTTGGTCAAACAGTCTTTCTAGAGGAATTAAACCCTTAGGAATATGATTGTTGGGAAGCTGGACAATGCTATCTTTGCCAATTTTGTTTCTAAGCTGGGATTTGGGGCTTTCTTCCAAGGCTTCATTTTCTTGGTCAATTTGCATTTCGGAAAATTCATCAATGACTTGCAGAAACCTATTTATTTCATCATCATCATCAAAAAATTTCCAATGGTGGACATTATTAGGCAAGGATGGCCTATACTTCATTTGGACTTCATAAACTAGTCTGGGAGGCATGGGAGGGATAAAGATGCTAGCAGACACAGCAAGGGAATCAGCAAGCTGATTTTTGGCTCTAGGGATATATGAAATATAGAAATTATCAAAAGAATCTTTGAGTCTCCATACTTCATCTCTGTATCCTTTCAGCCTTGCGTGCTTTGCCTGAAATGTTTTATTTACTTGCTGAATGATCAAATCAGCATCTCCAAACACCTTTATGTTCCTGATTCCTCTATCTTTTGATGCATTAAGGCCCAATAGCAGAGCCTCATACTCTGCTATATTGTTTGTGACTTGAAAAGCCAGCTTGAAAGACAGATGTATGCTTTCTTGCTCTGAAGATACCAGCACCACCCCTGCTCCTGCAGTTTCCCTAGAACATGCTCCATCAAAGAACCTCTCCCAAACCTGACTTCCTTGCTCTTTCCCGGCTTGATTCACTGGTTTCCTAATCTGCATTGAGGCCTTCTGGGATTTTTCTATTTGGAGGATACATGCTCCAAAATCAGTGTCCACAGCATATATGGGATGATTAGTAGGATTCTTCTCATCACTAATGATATATGCCAACTGTGCTTCTCTATACAATCTCCTGCTTTCTCCTCCAAAAACTGGGACAGTAGCATAAGATAGATCATTCTGTAATGTCCCACCTAATCTCTTAATCCATCCCCTAGATAGTAGCATGCCAAACTTAGGAGGTACATCTGCTACCACAATATCCATCATCATACTCTTCATGGGCAGCTAAGTTAAGGTAATGGCCAGATCTTTGATTAATCCTAGGCATTTCACTTTCCTTGAATCAAAAGAGAATAAATCATGATATGGTCTAGTGATATCAAGGCCTAACTCTTCCATGACAGCTTTAGGCATCAAATTGTGGCTGGCCCCCGTGTCTAGTAGGCAATTGTGGAGGATTTTGTCATGAATGGTCAAGGAGACATAAAAATATGGAGAATTATTATCAGCAGGTTCAATCATGGGGCTAAGCACAATAGCAGGCTTATCATCTTGCAAATTGACAGAGTTAGTGGAGGTCTGTGTGGTTTCCAGCTCAAGAGCTTCAAGGATAGGCTTTCTAAATACTTCACTCTTTACCAACTCTACCAGAGGCACAAATATTTTTAACTTCTGGACTTCTGACTCTAAGCTGAAAGAGGAAGGTAGCTTGTCAGAACCTCTTACCTCTTGAACTGGTGCTTTAACGATGACTGGATCAGTTGTTGGCCTTCTCTATCTAATATTTTGTGACTCTGTTTGGACAACAGCTCTTTGGGCAAGATTCTCCTTGACATCTTTTGCATTTGACCTTAGATTATATCTCCACTGCTCCTCAGTTTGTAGAAATACCTCTCTGTCCCATTCCTGATTGTCTTGTCCCTGCAGCAATGATTCTTCATATGCAGCCAATGTTAAAAATGCAGCACTTCCTTTATCTTCCATGCAATGAATTTCATCCTCATCTTCAAATTGTTCCTCCTCCATGACCACATTTTGAAAAGGATCTTTAACTTTCTACTCTTCATTTGGTTCTTTTCCCTTCTGAATGATTTGCAACTATTCATTTGCTCTTCTGAATGGATTTGGACTTCTTGGAGAAAATGTGTTATGCTACCTTGTCTTTCATGAATTCTGCTCAACCTTCAGCTTAGATATTTCAGCAGCCATTGACTTTATCATCTTAGTCATTTTGTCTAATTTTGGTTCTGAAGATGTAGCAGAGGAAGAAGAAGCCTCACCTCTCTGTCTCCATCTATCAGCATGACTTTTAAGCTTTTCTGTGGCTATAATATTATATTCCACTTCTAGGGCTGCATCTTGCATGTCAGCTAGAGTGGCACATCTCATTTCTCTCAATAATAGGCAGAAATCAGAGTCAAAAGCATTGGCATAAGTGAGTTTGGCAGAGGTGAGGGTAGGCTTTACCTCAGCTGGTATCTTACTATACATACGATTGAATCTTTTATTAAAATCAGGCAATGATTCCCCATTTTCCCTCTTCAGGTTACCAAACTCAATATGGTAATATAGCAAGTCCTTTTTATCTCCCCATTGCTTCAAAAATGCTTCATCTAAGGACTCAATATCAGCAATAGATCCAGGGGGCAATTCTCTGAACCACTTCCTAGCCTCTCCATCAAGGCTCTATACAAAAACTCTCATCCACACATCATTTTCACTTATATCTAAGTTATCAGCATAACTATAGAAAGCCTCAAGGTGTTCTTTAGCTGTTACTCCCTCTGTGCCAGTGAACTTGGGCATATACTTCTGATATTCTCCTGCAGGTATAGCATTCAAAGGAACGGGCAAGACCAAAGGTCCATACATAGCAGCTACAATTCTTTCTATCTTCATAGGTGCTTGCTGTCCTGCCATGACTAGGGTATGTGGAAGGACACTGGCAGATTGAGCAGTATGAAACAATGAAATGGATGATAGAGACAAAGGGATGCTATGGACTGTATGGAAGCTTTCTTTGGACTAAGATTCAAATGGGAACTAGATGGATATGGAGCTTTATTAATCTCTGAAAGAATTTCTTTACTAATAGTGCTAGGCTCTAAATCTTCAAACTGTATATTCTCAGCTATAACCTTATCTTTCAGAGATGCATAAGTTTTCTTAGGCTTACCTAATCTTGATGCTCCTTTCTGTGACATTTTCTTTGGCTTAATAATCTTCTCAGGGTCAGGCACTAGAATAGCTGGTGATTTCTGAGGATTTCTTTGAGTGTGTCTCACGAACTGAGACAGGACTATAACGTGGAGTCACCAATGGTTGGTATTCCTCCAATGGAGTTGCCAGATAGATGATTACAACCAGAAATGTGCCCAGACTTTGTCTATCATCAAAATCTGGAACTGTGTCGTCTCCCAAGGAAGCTGAGATTCAATCTCCTATCCCCGACAATGGTGCCAATTAATGTTATCACCCCAAGAAACTCTCCTAGGTTGTATCTCAGAGATGCTCGGGAACATTACAAACTCAACAAGATGTTGGAAATGGATGAATGGAAGGAATGATGCATATTCAAGCTAGATAACCACTTCTACTATGCTTAACTCCAGACATGGGTGAACACCCCCAGAATACAAGGCTTTAGACCACCAATTACTCACAGTTTGAGGATTAAGTGAACATGGAGAATACTGACCACACCAGCAGATGCACAAGACCATGTGATGGTCAGCTGAAACCAGTAAAGAGGTCTACAAATCTATTTCCTAATGCACAGATAGGATGACAGCTCTCTGGCACTAACTAAAGAGAAACCTACATAACACATTCAATAATACATACTAGACTTCAACGCAGAGGTGGGATGACAGCCCCTCCAATGCTAAATATCAAGAGCACATGAAAAAATGCATAACAGGCACAGCCTAGAACAGAGTAGAAATGGAAGCAAAAGAAGCGTGTATTATCTGAAAATGAAGACCAGACGTTGTAAGTATCACAGTAGTTACAGTCTCCAGAAGTTGAACCTTACATCAAAACAACAACCATCAACTTTCATTACATCTTGTTTTTGGGTATATATAGAGTTTCATTACCAAAATATCCTGTTGTTCTATGCGTGGAGGGGTCATAATGGACCAACAACCACCTTAACTCTCTCAAAGAGTCTCTGCTACAATCTGCATGCTTTAATGAACAAAATTGACCTTTTCTGCTGTTCGGCGGTCCTTCTCTGAGCAGGTGGCATGTAATACAAATGAAAGCTCCATAACTGCTAAATGAATTCAACTACTCGAGGCATGTTCTTCTCGTCCTTCGGCCATAATGCTTTTGAATGCAGTTTTTAAAGAGTAAATGCACCAAACACTGATAGATGGCCGCTTCTGTCCTTCGGGAGTGAGGACACAAAGACTGCACGGTAGACGCATGATCTGGTTAGGAGGGCAATACTGGTCGTTGGATAGAACAGACGAACGGCAGAGATTGACTTGCAGGGGCTTTTGGGAGACATGAGATCAGGATGGATGAGGGTCGTTGGATTAAACACGGGAAGATCCAACGGTGATCGGGGCCGGAAGCTGTGCGGGGAATTAATGGCCAGGGAAAAGTGGTTTCATTGACAGGAGGTATTCCTCACACCGCTTTCAGAGGATGGTGGTAATCGTACGCAGGGGAAGCGATTGCAATCAGTGAGTGACACGTGGCAGATGGGACCGGCAGCAAACCACTTTACCCATGGGTTATTGTGCGTGCAGCTTACGGGTGCGGGAGGCGCGGATAACGTCGGATCACCGGCAGGGACGATCAAACAGTGGAAGGTGTACACATGTTAACAAGCGGGGAAAGCAATGGAGACCGTTAGATCACTGAAGGACTTAGATCGAACGGTGCGGGTTAAATGGTGAGGAATAGTTGGGGTAGGCGCACGGTCAGGGGGAGGTGCCATGTGACTTTAGACTGAGCGTTTCCGGGCTTGAGGAATAGGGGCGTATGCCGAGTTTTGAAGGAGAATCAGAGATGGCAGGGGGGCTATGAGAGTGTGGGTGGAGTGAGAGGAACGAGGAGGATGGCCGATATGGATTTTCTTCTCACAGCAGCAACACGGCTAGGTCTGCATCCGACTCTTGAAATGTCCATGCATGTAGCAGAGCCAACAAGTACATATAAAAGGTGTTGGAAGTATTTAATATGCAGAATGCAAAACCAGTTAGTAACCCTTTTGCTATCCATTTCAAAATAAGTAAGGAGATGTGTCCCAAGGCTCAGGAAGAGATGGATTATATGTGTAAAGTTCAATATGCATCAACAGTTGGAAGCTTAATGTATGAAATGGTCTACACAAGGCCCGATATTTCACATGCAAGTATACAAACAATCCAAGAAAAGGGCGTTAGATGGTAGTAAAGTGGATTCTCGTGTATTTGAGAGGTACCATAAATCAAGAATTATGCTTTTGTGGTTCAAATATTACTCTACAAGGATATGTTGATGAAGATATGGTAGTTGATAGAGATAATAGGAGGAGCACCATAGGATATGTGTTTAATGTAGGTGGAACAACCTTTAGTTGGGTTTCAAAATTGTAAAACATTGTTTCACTTTAAAAAACGGAAGCAGAGTATGTTGTTGCTACAAAGGCTAGTAAATAAATAATTTTGTTACAAATGTTTATGGATTAAATGGGCAAGAATCAGGAGATGGGAAGCTTATACAGTGATAGCCAAAGTGTCATTTGTCTTGCAAAGAACTAAGCATTTTATTCCAAGGCTAGGTATATACATCTCAAGTACCATTTCATACAGTCAGTGTTGGAAGATGGATAGTTGAAGATGGAAACGATACTCAATAGCTAGAATCCTATAGATATGTTATCAAAAGTTGTAACCAGGGGGAAATGGGATTTTTCTCAGTTTCAATTGATTTTCAAGTATGATGGTGAAGATGAGAAATAACCAGGACCAAGTGGAGTCATTGTCTAGCAAGTGAAACAACGATGGAGTTTATATAATCAGTCTCCAAGTGGGAGATTGTTGGGTGTGGAACCTGGTTATCTTCTTGATTGTTTATAGTTCTTTTTGTTTCAGCCACGTTGGGTCCATGTTTCTAATTAGGCGGCAATGCTACGTGTTTAATCACTATTAGGGGGGTCCAAGGGGGGCGATGATGACTTTTATGATCCCCCCCCCCCCCACCCCACCCCAAGGAAGGGGTTTGGGGGTAGTGCCCCTGATGCTAAAAATAAATGAAAATTTGCCCTATGAAATATTGTAATTTCATAGACAATCTGGGTCTTTCATTAGGTGGATGATCTGACGATAGAAGTTATCTTAATTTAGGGTTTTTTTTCCCTAGAAGGAAACCATCGGTTTATATGAGGGAAATGTATTACGGTTGTGTATTATTATTCTAAGCAAGAGAGAGAGAGGAGGTTGTGAGAGAGAGTAGGTCGTGTGAGAACAAATAGGAAATTACAATGGATCCGTTGTAAGGAATTGTATTTCGGCTGTGTATTATTATTATGAGCAAGAGAAAGAGAGGAGGTTGTGTGAGAGTGAAGAGGAAATTATAGTGGATCTCCTATAGGTTGTATCTCTTCATTTTGTTGGATAATATAAAAGGAAGGATTGGGTGTTTCTCCATGGACGTAGCCCAAATTGGGTGAACCACGTATATCTATGTCTTTCTTGTTTTATGTGTTTCTGTATTTGTGTTTCCACAATATTTTATGTATTTCATTGCTTCATTAATTTTTATAACATGAATAACCCTAATGATCCTACAGAGGAGAGGTTTTTGTAACTAGAAGAACAAGTTGCAAATATAAACCATAATGTGAGCCTCCTTATGGCAGCCCTGACCAAGAATCTTGGGTTATTCAGAGAATATAGGGCATCTAATGTTAGTTTTTTATTAGAGGGGAGAATAGGAGATTAGGAATAAACACAGAAGGGGCTAAGGGAATAACTAGAAAAATATTAACCTAGTTCAATTGCCATGAACCATTCACTGTCCCTATTCAAAATGGAAACAAATAATGACACCAAGTTGTACCAAGCTAGGATTTATGTTTTGAAGCCAAATCACTATTTGCTTCAATTATAAGTTTATTTTAGTATCTGTCATATGGAGGGAGAACAAGATATCTGGTTTGATAGGATGAAATTAGAGGGCCATGCCCTAACCTAGTGGGAAAGCCACATACATACCTTGACGTTGAAGGGTGATTCTTTAATCACTAAGTGGGAGGATTTCAAAACCATCATAAAGTCAAAATTTTACCTTATCAAGTATGTAGAGTACTAGTGGAAGGAAGAAGTAGGGTAGAGTGTGTTAGAGTCAGTATTTTCATATTGCCATCAGTGATCAAAATTCCTCTTTTATATCATATTAGTGTCCCATGTTGAAATTTTTATCATTCCACCTAGGTCATCATGTAAAAATTTACCCACTGATGGTAGCCCAAGTTGAAACCCCATTCCCTCTCAAAAATTTATATTTTATGGCCCACCTTCATGTGCCTTGCTAAGCATACATTGACTGTAAAAGCTCATTTCATCATGTTTTGTGTGAGTCAAGTCCACTTGAAGTCCAGTCATTCAAGGTCCCATTAGGTCACTAGGTTTTATTTTCCAAGGTCCAATAAAACACCATTTCACTGCATAAGGCCAAAAAAGTATGAGAGTGAAGCAAATAATATCCCTTTTTCAGTTAAATAAGGGTTTACAAGCATGTCACCATGGTTGCTAAAATTCCAATTTTGATTTTAAGCAAGAAAATTCATTTCTGGTTTTAATTTTTATTTCAAAAGCAAGATGTAATAATTTTTATTTATTTATATAATTTTATGTTTATTGTATGTAATAAGTCACTATTTTTAGCTATTTACTCAAACTCCATTGAAAATATCATCCAAACAAAAGTAAAAAGTGAAGATTGCCAAAGCTTCAACATCATCCACCTACAAAGAAAAATTCAGAAAGCAAATTATCAAAGAGGTTAAAAAAGGGGTCAAATGAAACATTAGAAAGTGGGTTTCAAAAGCAAAAGATCAAACTCACTCACCTATAAAGGAATTCTTCGCTTCAAACTCACCTTCATTTTCCTCCTAGCACTCATTGAGAAAACCCAAGAGAGCCTTTTCACAATTCTAAGCGAAATCAGCAGAAACAGGGAAGCGCTGCGCGTTTCCTTTTGGAATTGCGCATTCTCTTCTGGTGCTACATGTTTACCTAGCGTTGCACATTTCCTTAAGGCACTACACGTTTACCTAGTACTGCACATTCCCTTAAGGTTCTACGCATTTTCCTGAGGCACGCACTCTGCATTGGTGCTACGCATTTGTCCAGCAACGCTCCAGTCACCTCCTCATCTCCTCCAAAATGCTTTTAGCCTCAATACAAGTAACTAGCAGCTAAGGGATGTGTTTTCCCCCCTCCTTAAGTCAATTCCTAAGTGTTTGAAAGTTTTTATTGAAGATTTAGCCTAAATTTTACATCTAAACCCTAGATTTCCCCCAAAAACTACCTACCACTCTCATTCCCTTTTGCACAATTCCCTCCACCCTCCTTCCCTTTCCCTAAATATTTATATCCCAGATACCCTCTAACCCTTTGTCCCAAAACCCTAAGTCCTAGGTGATACAACACTACCTAGGCTCCCGAACCCCTATATTGCAAACAAATTTCCCCATCCCAAAACTATCATACTACTACCGTATAACCCTCTCCAATACACATATCCCTTCACTCGTCATCTTCATATTTACCCTTCCCGATTTAATATTCCCTAAAAAAATACATTCCCCCTACCACACACCTCCCTAGGGTTTGATACTAAACACCATGGTCGAGGAGGAATACAAACCACATAGTGAAACAGATAGAGAAGAAGACAGGGAATAGAGGAGGTCACACAAAGGAGGCCAGATACACAGGTTTGAGCCCATAGATCTCAGGGAACGCTTAGCATCCCCTATGACTGTGACATCTATCAAATGGCTAGGCTGTTATGATTTCTGTGAGCAAGTGCAGGCAGTCAAACATCATCCTGAGTTGACTAGGCTCTTTATTTCTAAACTCCAAGACAAAAAAGTCACTCTTGCAGGTGTCACATTTACTCTATCTACCACCATTATATCAACTACCACCGGGATCCCAAATGTTGGGGAGAAATGGTTTAAACAATGTGACTTGGAGAGGAATTATTATGAGCCTTATATGAAACCAAGATATAGAAATGAAAGAACGAGCTATTTTCCTTTTTCACACCTCCTTAACAGATATGCCCCAATGATGAAGATTATTATGAAATATATTTCATGTGAAGGTAGATTCTCCAGGGTATATTCTTATCATATCCATCTATTAATGCATTTCACTAGGGTAAAAATGCTCAATATACCCTACTATATCTTCTGGAGTGTTGAGAAGATGACCTACATTTCCCAAAAGAGGGAATACAAGGATCAAATGAAGATCTTATTTCATCATTCCCTCATTAAAATCATAATCATTTACCATCTCAAGGAACTCAACATTGCATGGAGTACCTTCATAGATAATCCCATATTCCCTCATGCATCTACTCAAAATATTCAAAGAATCCCTTCATCATCTCATCCATCCACCTCCATTCCTCCATCTCAGCCCATACATCATTCATCCTCATCTGATGAGTCAGCCACGCCATCACCTCCATCATCACCATTTCATGAGCCTATTCAGTCACCCAGCAGAGATGAAGGTAGAGAGCAAGAGCACATTGAACATGGTGAGATCAACAAGCCTAAAAGGGCTGGTTTGGGTACCTTGACACATACCTATCAGAGAGGGCATAGGAAAGTGTTTTCCCCACTGATTGTGGGAGGGACCTTGCCTTCTTCATCAGCAAAGTAGGTACAGAAGGGTAAGGAAAAAGTGACAGAGGAAGAGATCCAGTAGTAGTAGGAGGACCTCCACGAGATAGAGCAAGATTTTCACTTAGTTGACCTAAGTGAAAATGATGAAAGTGAGAGCACAGCCATTGCCCTCAAAGAGAAAGAAGCACTCATAAGGGAACTCCAGGTCAATTTGCAGAGGGAAAAATATATCATCACATACTATGAGCAGGAAAACAAGCAGTTAGAGACCAAACATGAGCTCATGGAGATTTAGCTCATCAAGGCAAAGAGGGAGGCTGAAAAGGATAAAGCCTTACTTGATGAAGCATATGGAGAATATAGTGATCATTTGTAGGAACAGGTTCCAAGAAAAAGGCCAAGGACTAGAGGCCTAAATAGAGCTTTGGAGCTAGAAAAACAAAAGGAGGTTGAGCTAGCTAATGATCTCACCCTAAATGAGAAATTTTCCAAAATGGTAAATGAGAATCGGGAGCATTAGTTTGAGAGGGTGAACACCCATCTAGAAAGCCTCTTAGACAAGGAAAAAAGATACACTGACCTTCAAATAAGGATGGCAAAATATTATTTCCGAAGAAACCAAATAGCAAGGGCAAAGCTAAAAGCTACTACGGAAAAAATTGAAGCCCTAACTCACCATGAGCATTGGGTTGTGTTATATTCTTTCCATGACTAGCTGACGTAGTTAACCAGGGTGGTTAGAGGGGGAGCAGAGCCCCCCCTTCGTTGTGTCGATTGCGCAACGGGGGGGGGTCATAGGGGGGCCGGTAGCCCCCCCTATCTAGGGTATTTGAGGGGGGTGGGTAGCCCCCCTCGATGGGGTCCAGGGCAGCACCCCGGGAAAAAAAAAATTGGACCCTATATTAGGTTGGGCAGACCTACCTATGGTTTTGTGCATGGTTTTCACACATGGTTTTGGATGCGATGGTTTTTGGTCCATGGTATTGGATGCTTCAGCATGTATAAATATGTATCGTAACATTCAAAGGAACATAATGAAAAATCAAGCTGGTAGTCCCGATTTTGGGATCCAGGGGAAAATCTTTGTGTATATGTGTTTTATGTGTTATGCTCTCACATTGTTTATTTTCTGTGTTTTAGAATTTGTATGCAGGTAATTTCTGTATGGGGTTAAAACCTACATTTGATATCAGAGCTGTTTTGGCTTCAAGGGGATGCCTTTTTTGTTGAGGGGTTTCGCTCAGGCCTGTGGTAGACCCTGTTCAGTGGGATATCTGTGGGATCGATTCTGGAGATGAAAGAAGATGGTGAGTAGTGGAAAGATAGAGATTGAGAAATTTAATGGTCAAAGTTTTGAGTTATGGAAACTCAAGATGGAGGATCTTTGGTGGATAAAGATCAGTGGATCACAGAAGATCCAGGTACTAAACAAACAATAGTGTCCAATGAAGAATGGAAGAAGTTGGATCGGAAGGCAAAGAGCACAATACGATTGTGTGTCTCAGATTTAGTATTGTTGAATGTATCAGGGGAAGCTATGGTGAAGGCTTTGTGGGACAAGTTAGGGACTTTGTACCAATCTAAGTCTCTAGTGAATAAATTGTTCCTACGGAAAATGTTGTATAACCTGAGGATGAAAGATGGAGACTCGATGACAGAGCATATGAACACATTTAATACTGTGGTAAGTCAGCTATTATCTATTGATATTAAAATTTCAGATGAAGACAAGTGCAATAGTGTTATAGCACCATTTACCACTCTTGGTATATGTGATGCTTTGCTTATGGCCTAGGGCAACCCCTCCTTCCAGACTTGGTCCAAATATATAAAAAATAGTGGTTTATTCCCCGTACACTACATTTCCCTGAGCTAAAAGCGTGTACACGCGGGTCAGTCAATACCCAACCCATGTATATGTATTAAAACACTTAAAAAAAACAAATTTCCTTAATTATGGGCGGAGTTCATGGGTTTTACTTGTTGATTACCTCCTATTGCCCGTGGCCCAACTGTTTCCCAATTAAAAACCTAATTGGGAGAGGTATAAATAAACCTCTATAGCAAGGCCTTAAGCGGGAGAAGAGATATATTTATTATACTGAGATTATCCCTGGCTGAGTCTGATCAATCCCTGTAACTCATGCACTTCCCCAAGCTTCAAGAAACCCTTGTTTCCTTGATTATAGATATCCTTCATTTTGCTTGAGATATCATGGTGTTGGTGATGGAAGAAGATTGTTGAAGGCTGTAATAGGACGAATCTGGAGGACGGTTCCGCTTGGAGCCAGAAGAAGACTCAGGTGAATTCTCTCCAAGTTATTTATATCTTATTGCAATAAAAGAAATGTTGTCTTGTTTCCGAAATTACCTATGTTTATGCATCAAATTATGTTTTAATTCATATATGAATGTCGTTTTCATGTATGATCAATAATTTTTTTATATGATATAAAGTCAAATTCGTGAATATGCTTTATTTTTATACTGCTACGTATGTTTGAATTGAATGATTTTCATGTTTGAAGAACATCAGGAGTTGCAGAGGGTTTGAACCCTACGAGACCTACTAGAATGAAGGAAATCTGGGTACAGTCACTCTTAAGTAGTTTGATAATATAAGCATATTGCCTGAGTTGTATGAGTATTTCTTGTTGTAGTTTGATTCTGCTCTGTTGGGGTTCTAACCTAAAGCCCTAGGGTGCTTTCACCCAAAACAGAATTGGTGACTCCATTGGGGATAGCAATCTTGTTATTCCCGGTTTGGGTTGTTCATTCTCAATCAGGGCCCAATCTTTGGTTTGCTTGTTGTTACAGTCTTATTTGGTCTACTAGAGTCTCAGGCCTTAAGTCTGATCTTTTGGATCAGACTTTGTCTTTTTATTTTTTCTTAAAAAGCTTTGTACAATGTATACGCTCTTTACTTTGTTTATAGTAGCGTATACATGCTTGTTTCTGTAAAGTGAACTCACGTATACACGATTTTCCTGTGTCAGAAGTGCGTGTGCATGCTTTTGTGTTTGAACACAGTTGCGTATGAAAAATTTTGCATTGTTTTTTCAAATATTTCAGCCCATATAGATTTGTTGTTTGGTCTTTTCAGTCTCTATGTGGTCAATTACTGTCTGAAGAATTTAATTATTCTGCAAGATTACTGTTTCGAAGTCTCTTCCTCATTGAAAATATTTGGCCTAGGTTTGCTTCTTTAGCAAGTTTGTAGTTTGTGTTTTGGCACACAAGACTTCGCCTTGAAGTTCTTGATTGTTCTGGTCCTCCAAAACACGAGATTGTTTTCAGTTTCGATGTCAAGCCTATATTTCGCATCTACTTGCTTTTCTTTCCTTTGTTTTGCAGCCTCATAGCTTTTCTTGCTTTTTGACGAATTTAGAAGTATTTCTTTCCTGGCTTCTTGGTCAGTTTGTCAAACTCTTTGCTGCTATTTGGATCGTTTTGTACAAGCTGAAGTCTTTTTGCTCCAGTTTTTGTTCATTTTCGAGTTTGTAACTTGCAAAGACTCCTTGTGCTCTTTTTTGATCTTTTGAGTTTTAGTAGCATTTTGGTGATTTCAAAAAGTTTTTTTGGTGGCTTTAAAAAAGAAAAGATCTCAAAACACTTTGTTTTTGTTTTTCTTTTGCCAAGTTTGGTTTATGGTTTCTTTTTGTTGTTGAAAGCAAATTGCGATCTTTTACAATTTGTCCTTGTTTGGGGAGAATTTTGTGTTCAAAATTTGTATCATCTTCAGTACTTAAGTTGGCTCATTGTTAGTTATAAACAATTTCTTTTGCTTTTTGAGTGATTTATGATTTTGCAGCTCCATTATATCTTGCATTAGGGTAGTTTGAATTGTTAAAGCATTCATAGTATTTTAGTTTTTGGGTGTGTGAAGTGTGTTTCAAGAAAAGAAAATAAAAAAGTACTTTGCTTTGTAGAAGTTTCGTAGAACCCATACAGAGATATCTTTTCATCGAAGAAAAAATGATTGCATTCATGTACTTAGTTTTTCATTGACTTCCGTTACATCATACAAACATCATTGGTTTCACTCCCATATTTACCCTTGACTTAAAGAATAGCCATTAAAATCAAGCGATTAATTAAAATAAACTAGAAATTTTATGTTTCATCAAAATTCACCAACATGTTTAGGTTTATTAGGGCCTTGGATTAGGTGAGAGGAGAGTTAACTCTCCAAGGCTGCTCAAAATTAAAAAACATAGAAGTTTGATTAATGAGCGAAATCCAATAGCGTTAGGGAGACCAGGAAAGCTTTGTGACTGGGAGTAAGGCATGAGGGAGAGTGAAGATAAGGACGAGGGATACCCCCTCTCTTACTTGTCAAATCCCGCCTCACGACTATTCCGCCCAGCTTCTAATACGAGTTGGTGACCATAGCTGCCTATCCTAGGGATCACACAGGTGGCTGCGGAGGGGAATCCCATGGCACCTGAGGCTGATGTTGTATCATGTTTAGCAGTACTTTTGGAGGGTACCCTTGCGAAGCTTGGGTGCTTGCACCAACCAAGGCTGTTTTTTGGAAGTTAGCATAATTGCCTCTGATACCTTTGCTAGTAGGCCTAGGGCGTAATTACCCCAGTCTATTTTTGAAAGGCCCTTGTTATTAACTTTCTCATATTTTGGTGTCTAGTCCTAATCACCCGGAGTGGAAATACTCGAGAGTTGCTTGATTTCTGATATCATTAGGGACTTTTTAGTGAGTGTTCTTTGCTCCTAGTCGGCCTAGCTTTATAATTTTTTGAGTCTTTAAGTAGATCTTTTAAATAATTCAAAGGGGTTGATCAACCATCTCGACGGACTAGGAGACTTCGTGGGCTATCACCTACGAGTCCTAAGCCTTCCCCTAGAAGACGTAGGAGCGATTCTACCAGTGGTTTTCAACCAGTGGCAGCAAGCACATCAGAGATTGATCCTCTGCTTGGGGTCATTAACTCACAAGATAGACCTGGCACTAGTAAAGAGTTAGAGAGGAACACACTAGTTCTTTCTTGAGTACTTTTTTAGTTGGAAGATAATATCGAAGTTGAAGAGCTTTTAAAGTCAGTAGCAACTCCAAATTCTTCTCTTCCTCCTGATCATCTAGACATTCTATTATACATCGGAACCCTGACTCATAGGTCTTCTGCCCAGGTTTACACCCATCTATTCCTTCAATGACCACTACTAGAAGCATAGCATCTACGATGAGTGTTTTGAGCATGTAGACTCCCACATCTATACAAGGAGGAGGAATTATTTCCATCCCTTCTATTACTCCTAACAAGGCTATATTTGGGTCTGCTTACATTTCGTTAATGAGTGGAAGTTCTCAGGCTACTGCATCCAGTTTTGGATTTATCCCTTATGGAATGTCATCTCACGAGATTCTTTCAGTTCCTTTGAATAGACCATCGACCGCCTCCACATCCATGATAAGTGGATCAACTTCTTTTAAGGGTTTCCCATTTGGAAGTGGTCATATACCACATTCCAATCCAACAATAGGGTCAATGCCTTTTTCTTTTACAAGTCAAGGTAATAACCCATTCCAAAGTTGGACAAACCCTGTAGTTAGTGGGATAGGAGCTAGGAATCAATTTTTCAGCCAACAAGGGAATGTGCCGTATTCATCAGTTAATTCGTTTCAGAATTTTCCACCATTTGCTAACACATGGAATCCTTATCAGGGACTATCAGCTCCTTTTAACACTTCGTTAGGGGGTAACTTCACTGGTTACGGAGGATTTTCGGTAGGAGTTAGTCAAACTCTGAATTTTGTTGGACCACAAGGAGCACCTTTTGGTTCAGTAGGCTCTACGAGTTACTTCGAGCAACCTAGTGTTTTTCAAAATCCAGGTCATTCTTTTTAGACCTTTGGGAACCTCACCCGCACTAGATGGAATTCCCAAGGTTCGCCACGACTCCCTTTTCTGGCCACGCTAAACTTTCCAGAATTAAATAAATTGAAAAATGATCTAATTCGGTACAATTCGGCCTGGCCTCTGTTCCCAACTAAACTTCCCTCAGATATCCCAAAATTCAAAGGGAAGAGTGGTGAAGATCCGGGAGACTACGTAACCACATTTCACTTATGGTGCTCATCCAACTCCCAGGTAGATGGTTCAATCAGGTTGAGGTTATTTCATTGCATCCTAACCGAAAATGCGGCCAAATGGTATATAGAGTTTCCATGGGGCACCAATACTTCTTTCTATGATGCTAATGTATTTTTGAACCATTTTCAGTTGCATGTCCGATATGAAGCCAGAACTCAACTTTTGGCTAACTTTCAGCAAGACACCGCAACTCACATTTCGGATCACATCTAGGAATGGAGGAGGAGGAAAAGTCTTATTAAAGCTGAAATCCCACCAGAGTTCCTTCTTGAACGGTTTCTCAAATCATTACAACCTGAGATCTCAAAGGATGTGTCTCTCTCTAGTGTTTATACAGAAGAGCGAGCCATTTTCAGAGCCCAGCAATTGGAACTGATATATTCTTAGTTTGGGGTTCTTCAGAAAATTCTACCTGATGCTCCTAGATCTAAGGTCAATTTATCCAAACCAAAACCAGGCCCCCATTCCGATGGTATAGTCGGATCGATTGATGTTAATGCGGTGAACCTATTGAATCAATTATAGTAGTTGTCTCTACAAACTTCTTCTTCTACCCAGGCACCACTGTCTGTACCTACACCTTCCCAACCTACCTCTATAAACGTCGTCTAGACCACTAACCCCAAAGGAAATAAACAATTCGGTGGGAAGAGGAAGGGAAAGGCAATGCAAACAAACCCAACAATGATGTCGGAGAGGGTAGGAAAGAGTCCAAGAAAAAGGTAAAATTTCCATGCAAGTTATGCAATGGAGATCATCTGACTCACCTCTGCGCTAAGATGCAAGACGCTCAATGCTTATTAGTACAACAAGTGTCCTCTAGCTCCCAAGCTGTTCTAAATAACCCTATTCCACAAGCGCAGCAATTACTTGCTGGCGCAAATTCTAATGTTGGTACCTCTGCAGGGGGCAACCAAGAAGGGGAAAATTCGTCAAACGTTTATATGATGAGCTCCCATATCGACATCGCTATGCAAGCAAGTGGTTATGGTGAATCAGAAACATCTAAGGCTAAATCTGCTCTGAAAGCCACAAAACCACTTCATATTGAGTGACCCTCTATTGAGTCTATGCCTCGGATACTGAAAGGCTCTGCAAAGCACTCGACTATGAACCCTAATACTAGGGCAGCCCAGAACTACTTAATTGTAGAAGGTCTGGCTCAAATTCCTTGTGCTATGTTAACATTGGAGGTACTCTAGTCGTGCCCTACTCAGACAAGTGCTTTGCTTTTGGAAATCAGCATAGTAGATCGAAAGAATTCTTTATTGCTCACTTTTGATATGTTGAATGTCAAAAAGAGACTTCCTCACCATATGGCTTTCCAGATAAAGTCCACATATCGAAAGACCAATATTTTTTGAACTGTTATAGATGAGGGAGCTTCCACATGCGTGATGTCTATGTCATGTTGGAAGGCCATTGGATCACCTTCAATTGTTCCTTCACCGACTCTTTTGACGGCATTTGATGGACATTCTCATAGGCCGCACGGGATTATCCCAACCTTTCCTATCTATGTTGGGGGAAAGGTAGTGAATATTGAGGTAGAAATTATCGATGCGAACTTGGATTATAACCTCCTCTTAGGTAGGAATTGGATTTACGAGATGGATGCCATAGTTTCATCATTATTCTGCATCCTCTGTTTTCCTCATGAGGGGAGGATTGTTAGAGTTGATCAGTTAGATTATTCTCCAGGTGACTCTCACGCAACTTCAAATTCTACCGTTCCATTGGTGGACAATCCCCATCAACCTATTGAGAATTTAGGAGTTGGGATGTACTCTTCGTTAATGGGTATATTTGACCTCCTTGCTCCTACAACTAGAATTAATGCGATTTCATCCTCTAGGGGACCTTCTCGGAAATAGTTCTTTCGAACTCATTGTTTTTCGGACCCTTGGCCCTTACCTTCATCTACCACCACATTAGATGGAGGGCAGGTAGGTGGAATGGCATTTCCCATGTCTACAACGGAACTCACTTATCAATCTATCGTTAACTCTGTAGACAACCATCCCACTCCTTTTTCACAAGAGGAGTTAGATGGTGATGTGGCTCTGGCTTTGACCCTCAATTCTACTTTAGCTCTGGATTGCTTGGATACAGTCTTACCATCTAAAGAAGAAATTTTGGAAGCAATAATGGGTGTGGATCAACCATGGGAGGATTTACATCATCGTTCATATTTTCTCCCTCCATTGCATGAAGTTGAATCTAGTTTGTCCAATCTGTCTACTAGTGATGTTTGTACAGTTTCAAACCCTTTGGCTCCAGCACAATTTTCTGCCGAAGGTAACATGTCGGTTATCTCACGAACTATACCTGTAAACATCTCTAGGAATCCTAACGTAATTGAAAATGTCTTCATCGGAGCTGATTGTTCCCCTGAAGAAATTCAAATCTATACTGATCTCTTTAAAGAGTTTCGAGATGTGTTCACTTGGTCTTATGAGGAAATGCCTGGAATTGATCCATCTATAGTCCAGCATGAGATCAAGACATACGAAAATGCCAAACCTATTCATCAAAAACTTCGACTGGTCAATCCTCAGAAAGTGGCAGCTATTAAAGTTGAAGTTGAAAGGCTGCTTAAGGTGGGTTTCATATATCCCATTCCTATAACTGAGTGGGTTTCCAACCCAGTCTAGGTAGATAAGAAGCAAGGAACAATCCGAGTATGTATCGACTTTAGGGATTTAAATAAATCCTATCCAAAAGACAATTACCCCATGCCTTTTATTGATAAAATTGTTAATGAATGTGCGGGTAATGAAATTTTTTTGTTCATGGACGGATTCTCTGGTTACAATCAAATTACTATCCGTCCAGAGGATCAGCACAAGACAACCTTTATTTATCCTTGGGGCACGTTTACATACAATAATATGCCTTTTGGCCTTAAAAATGTTGGAGCTACTTTTCAGTGGGCCATGTCTTATGTTTTCCACGACATCAAACATGTTATCGAAGCATACTTGGATGAGCTCGTTCTCGCAAGAGAATTGATCATCCTAGCCACCTTCGGTTAGTCTTTGAGAGATGTCATTTTTATAAAATCTAGTTGAATCCGAATAAGTGTATTTTTGCAGTCACATCTGGTCAGCTGTTAGGATTAATTGTATTTACTGAAGGGATTTGATTTGATCCTTTCAAGGTTAAGGCAATAATTCAGTTTCCTCCCCCATCTTCCATTCGTCAACTTCAAAGTCTGCAAGGAAAGGTAAATTTCTTGAGGAGATTTATTGCAAATTACACTGAGATTACCAAAGGATTTATGCATTTTCTTTAGAAAGGAGTTCCATTTCTATGGGATGATTTCGCGCAACGATCTTTTGATGCTTTGAAAAAATCATTGACCTTTGGTCCATTATTGAGTCCACCAGATTATGGCAAAGATTTCCTTTTGTATCTCGTTGTGGCAGAATCAACCATCGGTATGGTTCTGGTTCAGGAAGATGATGCTCTCAGTGAGCATGTAATCTACTACTTGAGTCGAGGCTTAGTAGGACCTGAGCTATGCTATTCTCCCATCGAAAAATTGGCCTTAGCGGCTGTCCATGTTGTCCAACGACTTCGTCATTACATTCTGCTTTGCAAAATGTTCGTCTTAGTGGCTATGAATCCTTTTCAGTTTGTCTTCAGTAGGCAAGTGATTGGGGGCAAGCATAATCGATGGAGTGTTATTTTGCAAGAGTTCAATCTCGAATTCTTGTCAGCTAAATCTAAGAAGTCATTAGTTTTTGCAGAATTGATTTCAGAGCTGCCTTGTGAGGAAGCTATTGTTTATGAGGAAAATTTTCCTGACGAACATTTATTCCTCATTTCTTCACAAGATCCCTGGTATGAAGATATCATTATATATCTCCAGACTTTGAAGTTTCCACCTTCTTTCTCCAAAGATGAGCATTGAAAGTTATGTCACCTTGCCAAAAACTATGTTATTATTGGTGATACATTATATCGCAGAGGGGTTGACTCAATCCTTAGGCATTGCTTAACTTTGGAAGAAGCTGAGTCAGTACTTAATGATTGCCACAGTTGAGCTTGTGGTGGTCATCTATCAAGGCTTGCAATAGCTCAAAAAAATTTGTGAGCAAGCTACTTTTGGCCTTAAATTTTCAAACACTGTATTGAAGCCGTAAAACGTTGCCCTCCTTGTCAAGTTTATACTCGGAAAATGTGCATGCATCCAGCTCCACTTTTTCCTGTTATCATTGTCGGTCCATTTATGAAGTGGGGCATTGATTTTACTACTTGTAATCTGCCTTCCGCATGGAATCACAAGTACATCATTATGGTCGTAAACTACTTTACGAAGTGGGCTGAGGCCATGCCTACTTTCAAAAACGATAGTGAGACAGTAGCCTTATTTCTCTTCAACCAGGTTATTTCATGATTTGGTATCCTAAGAGAGATTGTCACTCACCAAGGCAGTCACTTCCAAAATCAACTAATGATTGAATTGGCTCTTAAGTTGGGCTTCCGCCAAGAGCATTCATCTCCATATTATCCTCAGGCAAACGAGCAGGTTGAAGCTGTGAATAAGTCCCTTAAGACCATCCTGCAAAAGACAATTGATAAAACTCGATCCAATTGGCACATCATGTTGTACCCGGCGCTTTGGGCATATTGAACCTCAGTTAAGACTGCCACTGGTTTTACTCCTTTTCAACTAGTTTACAGATTGGAATCTATCTTCCCTATCGAATGTGAAATTATGTCCCTTAAGCTAGCTGTAGAACTTCTTCTGGAGACATCTAGTCTCGAAGAATGCCTCGTTCATTTAGAACATCTTGATGAGAAGCGTCAAGATGCAACCACAATAAACAAAGCCCATAAGAAGAGGATTGAAACTCAATATGATAAAGTTGTCCATGCTCGGGTTTTTTCTGAAGGTGACCTTGTCTTCGTCTATGACCAAGACAAAGACGCCCTGGGGGTAGGCAAGTTCAAATCTATGTGGTATGGTCCCTTTATAGTCAAGCGTGTTTTGGAAAAAGGGGCTTATGAATTTATTGATTTTGAAGGGAACAAGCTCGCGGAGCCTAGAAACAAGCTCTACCTTAAGAAGTATTTTTCTTAGGCTTTGGTCGAGCAATTGCTTGTTTGTATATATTTTATCTTTGTACACATATGTCTGGTGTTTTTGTGATATCGGTATTTTTTTATCTTCTTTGGTAGGAATTGATGGACGATTCGATATATTTCGGATTCACCAATGGTAAGAGTAGGCACACTCGGAATCTTGCTTTCGCGGGTTGATTTATTATCCATCTAGCTAGTTGATGGTGTTGAGGGGAGTTTGTATTGGCCCTGCTTCGAACAACATTGCCGAATATACTGTCATTCTTAATTTACTATCCGAAGAAATATCTTATGGAATTGATTCCTTGGTAGTTTTATCTAGACTCGCAACTGGTGGTGTCGTAGTTAAATAATACTTATCGGGTTCACGATCCTTATTTATATCGCCAAATTTTGAGAGTGAGAATGTTGCAACGATCATTTATTTATATCACATATGTTCACATTCCACGATCTAAGAATTCATTAGCAGACTCTATTGCTAATCAAGCATTAGATTGGCATATTAATCATTCATCAAATTAAATAACATCAAAAAAAAAAATTGAATTTGTATATATATCATAAAATCGCCTGTATATAGATGGAGTGTTCAAAAATAATATACAAAATTGGGATAGGATGCCCTCAAAATTTGGGCGTATGCCCATAATCATGTCTAGTCATACATAGATCTATCTATTGAGTCGGCTCAGGATGAGCGACTAAAATGTTAACCACAGCATTGGCTACACGCCGAAGTATCCGGACCCAGTCCCGTGGTACCCCTACCACACGGTGCTGCATCTCCTCAGGCAGATCCTCTAAAGCTATCATAATTACCTGGTGAGTTAGTCTCACCAAGTTTCTTTGAAAAACATAAAGGACTCTCTCTATCTCGGTTGTCGCCTCTTCAGCCCCTCTTCCATAACACCTGTGCCTCGGAAATCCATCAGGTCTCATTGGACCCACATCTAGAACATGGTCATTATATTTTGTTAGTATTTTGTCCCATCAAAAATATTTTCTAAGCTCATTTCATATTAAAAAATCCAAAAAATCTTTAAAAACTCACAAAAACTAAAAAATTGTTACCTATGTCTCCCCATGCCACATTTGGTGGTAACACTAAGTCTGGATCTCCTCGGAAATCCATGCCGGCATATGGGTAGTCATCAACCGTGATGATCTATTGATCCCACTAGATGAAAAACTCATTATCAAAGGTCATTTTGGGCACGTCACCGCCCCCAAGGCACTTCATCAAGTCCACCCATCTACCCATTCATGGATCTTTGGGGCTGTTGATGGACACTAATACTTTGGGACGTAGCCCAGTTACCTTCTCGAAGAAGAATGAACACAAGATGGTAAGACATTCCACTGCTAGGCTCATAGATACTTGTGATGCTTGATGCAGGGAAGCTGACCCATTTACCTGTGCAATGGTAAATAGAAAAATCCTCAAGGATAGACTTTCCACATGTTTGATTGGAATTTGTAGAATTTTTTAATAATAAACACATATTCAACAGAGATTATCCCAATTATACACTATTTCAGTATACATGCATAATACATAACCTCCTCTATGTTGATCATCAATTTGCAGAAGCAAAAACAATAACATGCGCACATAGAAGCATCAATCACACATATCAACACAGTATTTTCCCGGGGAAAGCATCTTGCTAAAAACCCCAACTATCTGTATATTATATTGATTGAGAACATGTAACAAACATAGTAAAATACTCCTCACATGTACTCAGTACTATCTCCACCTTTTACACACAATACAGCTTAGATCTGATCTCCAAATCTCCTCCGCTGCTTGCTTGCCTCCACTACACAATACCTGTTGAGAATGAATGAATCCAAACTCGTTCCAAGTTCTATTTACCTTGGAAAATCACTCACACTGGAAATCACGTGAGCATAGGCTATATCACATATGCAATTCTCATGGGCATACCCAATCCTTTGATTGTGCAAAATCTCATGCAAAACTATAGTCACAACTGATAGCAATCTCAACCTCTACCACCTGTCTCCACTGAACTATACATGCACTGAGTTAACTGATGTATTCTTCAGTTGCATTATGAGTTAATAATTAGTGAATTAATTAATAACTAATTCACACAACTCATCACTTAGTCTATTGATAAGTTAGACTAAATACAACTAGTTCAACTAAGTCAAACTGAACACAACTCCATTAACTGCTCATCCAACTCCACATAACTCAACCACATGAGTTCTAACTGATGTCCTGCATGCAATAGCTCAACTGACCCATAAAGAAAGCATATTTCCTTCTGACAACTACATGTGCCACATCTGTAGCTCAAACTTAAGTGCTCCAAGAGGATAAGATAAAGTTTATAGTCTAAATATTATTATGAGACAATAATATTTGACTTTTCTATTTTTGACTAGCAGTCTAAAAATAGACTCTGATCACTCCTACTGTGATCACTCCTGCTGTGATCCAAATATAGACTTTGCGTCATAATTTTCCTGTGGGACCACTTAGTGAAGGCGACTCCTTCCCACTAAGCTCCATCATCTTGTTGCATTCTCAACAAGCATTTCTTGTTGCACACTTTTCAACACTCCCTCTCAACAAGAAAGGCTTCCTCTCAAACCCGATCCTGTAACTCTAGAATGTTTTGCATGCAACACATCTACCCAGTCCACTTTGCTCCAACAACACTTGGAACAAAAACACTCCCAACTGACCACTCTGTTGGGCTAGGAACATACTCTAGTGCTGAAGCTCTACCTGCTGCTGACAAGTGCTCCCTCTCTGACATCTGCGCTACTGCAACATCTCCATGCATCTCGCACAATTGCACACTTCTCTGTGCCACCTAGCATTGTGAAAAACACTTGTGCCTCTCACATTGCTGCAGCCTGCATGCTATGCACTATCCTGGGATTCCCTGCACTGTCACTCTCTCTGCCGCTCCATCCGCATCTGTCTCTACTCAATCAGTCAGTTCCTGCTACTCCACATCGGGGCTCCCGTAGCAAGGTCTCATCCAAGAGGTTGGGTACCTCAAGGATCCTGCCCCTCCTCCTTGGGACGATCAATCCACATCACCCCACCTCCTACCTAGAGGTATGGTTGCATGCGATCCCTCAGCCCACCTGGCTCGAAGTTTCCCTCTACTGGAGGTCTCTGCATGAGTAGATGTCTCTACTCAATCTCCTCTTAGCTTCCCTTGTTTTGGCTACTCCACAACCTCCTGAAGCTGCTACACCAATCGTGGCTCCTCCACAATCATCTGAGACTTCTTCTAGCTCTGCATTTTGAGCGGTAATACACACTCCCTCTCAACCACCGAGCCTCCATCAGTTGCCTCGCTGCTCAAGGCTTTGCATGCATCTTGTACCTCAAGAGCATACAGGTTCTTGACCCGTGAACCAATCTGCTTCACCTGTCTACTGATGATGTGTCTAAGGAAAACCTTTCCCTTACTGAAGACTACATCATAGCCTCTGTCTTCCAGCATCGCTATCGACACCAAGTTTCTCTTCAGTCTTGGTAAATACTTGACATCGGTCAAGGTAAGGCGAGCTCCATGCTCCCTCTGAAAAATAACTGTGCCTTCACCTGAGACACTATACTTCTCATCATTACCCATCCCTATGAGTATCTGGAGATCTTTCTCCTCCAAAGTACTGAACAAACTTTTGTCACCGATCATGTGGAAAGAAGCTCCACTATCAAGAAACCAACCACTTCCCACCATGGATGAAACCATGCATGCAAAGAGTGTGAATTCCAACTCAAATTGTGAAGCAAGTGAGGCTGCCTCACCTTCAGATCCTTCCCCGGGTCCCTTCTTGGACTTCTTCTTTGGGCAATTAGTAGCATAATGACCCAACTCATGACAACGAAAGCATCTCACCTTCGACTTGTCAACCTTCTTCCCATCATTGGAATAACTGGATTCGGAAAGAGAAACCTTCCTCTTCCCCTTCTTCGCCTTACTCGCTAAGGCACAGTTCTCCTCATCATGCATAGATGAAGAACTGTCTCTGGTGCGCCGTCTAATCTCCTCTTGCACAAGATCCGACCAAAGTCTCTCCCATCCTGGCAATTTCTCCCTTCCATTCACCGAGTCCTGGTAGCTATGCCAACTCTTAGGAAGGCCAAGGAGTGCTAGACTCACCATATCCTCATCCTCAATAGTTACCCCCACACTTCCCAGCTCATCCCGGCATTGGGTGAACTTCGTGAGATACTGGGGCATACTGTCTCCATTCTCACACTTGATGTTTCTGAGTTTATCCTTGAGCGCCAACTTCCTTTGGTCGCTCTTGCTTTGGAATAATTCTTTCAACGTTTTCCATATAAAATATGGAGAAGCCTTTCCATGGAGGCTGGACACAATGTGATCCCTCACGCCCTCCAACAGAATCCTTCGACACTTTGCTGCCTTCTTTTGCCAATCCCCGACTTGAGAAGCATCAGTAGGTTTTGGGACATCCACATCTATGAACTCCTTCAACCCATTATCATCTAGAACGGCCTCCATCCTGTCCTTCCATGCAATATAGTTCGAGCTTCCCTCAAGGGCATACACCAATCACAATCCGTTGAAAGACATTTCAACTTTGACACCAAGAAAACATTGCTGCAAATTCGAATTCCACCAGCTCAAAAAACTCAACCGCTTCTGATCTAAAATTCATGAGAACAAAGTATTTCTTGTACAGAGATCGACTATATGGGCATTCGTCGGATATCTCACCTTCCAAATGAAGGATGAATCCAAAGGCTACCTGGCCCGATTACAGACTCTGCCTGAAGAAATAAAATGTAAACACTTTCTGAATAATAGATCTGATGATCAATAGCTCCGATACCATGTAGAAATTTTGAATAATAAACACATATTCAACAGAGATTATCCCGATTATACACTATTGTGGAATACATGCATAATACATAACCTCCTCTACATTGATCATCAATTTGCATAAGCAGAAACAATAACATGCGCACATAGAAGCATCAATCACACATATCAACACAGTATTTTCCCGGGGAAAGCATCTCGCTAAAAACCCCAACTATCTGTATATTATATTGATTGAGAACATGTAACAAACATAGTACAATACTCCTCAAAAGTACTCAGTACTATCTCCACCTGTTACACACAATACAGCTTAGATCTGATCTCCAAATCTCCTCCGCTGCTTGCCTGCCTCCACTGCACAATACCGGCTGAGAATGAATGAATCCAAACTCGTTCCAAGTTCTATTTACCTTGAAAAATTACTCACACTGGAAATCACGTGAGCATAGGCTATATCACTGGTCATATGCAATTCTCATGGGCATACTCAATCCTTTGATTGTGCAAAATCTCATGCACAACTATAGTCACAACTGATAGCAATCTCAACCTCTACCACCTGTCTCCACTGAACTGTACATGCACTGAGTTAATTGATGTATTCTTCAGTTGCATTATGAGTTAATAATTAGTGAATTAATTAATAACTAATTCACACAACTCATCACTTAGTCTATTGATCAGTTAGACTAAATACAACTAGTTCAACTAAGTCAAACTGAACACAACTCCATTAACTGCTCATCCAACTCCACAAAACTCAACCACATGAGTTCTAACTGATGTCCTTCATGCGATAGCTCAACTGACCCATAAATAAAGTGTATTTCCTTCTGACAGCTGCATGTGCCACATCTGTAGCTCAAACTTAAGTGCTCCAAGAGGATAAGATAAAGTTTATAGTCTAAATATTATTATGAGACAATAATATTTGACTTTTCTATTTTTGACTAGCAGTCTAAAAATAGACTCTGATCACTCCTACTATGATCACTCCTGTTGTGATCACTCCTGCTGTGATCACTCCTACTGTGATCACTCCTGCTATGATCACTCCTGTTGTGATCACTCCTGCTGTGATCCAAAAATAGACATTGCGCCATAATTTGCATGCAGGACCACTTAGTGAAGGCGACTCCTTTCCACTAAGCTCCATCATCTTGTTGCATTCTCAACAAGCATTTCTTGTTGCACACTTTTCAAAATAATTTGACTTCCAATCTTCTATGGATGTCTAGGAAAATATATGTGGACATAGTATTCCACTGAAAGACTACCTCTCATCCTGCCCGTCGAGTGCACGACCTCCCCTCTTTGGGAGAGATCGATAATAAAATAGATATATTCGATCTTAATCCATAGAGGCACTAGTCGATCATGAATGCATCATACTCTGCGCTCCAGTAGTGGATCAAAATTTCTATCAAGCGCGTATTGGCTTTCATATTTGGCATTTTGAATCATTTAAGTAATTCACATCCTCTCAGAGCATCCAATGAATTTTGGTCATTCATTACCTCATTATCAATAGTGGTATGCTCTCTTTCCCTCCAAGTGATAGTCATCTTGCAAAAAATTGAAGTTTCAACCATTAATTTATATGTTAAAACTTTAACTCACATACATGTGGGTTCCCTTTACACACAGTCGTGTGTAGGGCCATCGTATACGTGGGTTGCTCACATCCAACCCACATGTATGTAGAGTTGAAATTTTGGGCATAGTTTCCCACGGTCAAAACTTTGAAAAAACTTTTAAAAACTATCATAAAGCATTACAAGTAGGATTTGAGGGTTACCTGGAGACTTTGGGGTGATTTGAACGGTCCAATTGTTCAGAGGAAAGCTTGCTTAGTTTTTCTCCACATCTCTTTTCTCTAAACAGAAACGAAAAACTATGAGTCCAAAAGTCATTATATAACTTTGAAATTGCAAAATATTTTTTCAAAAATTGAATTTTGTCTCATGGATTTTTTGACCTGTGGGCTTGGATTGTCGAGAGTGGGTTTTTCTTTCAGGAAATTTTGGAGACTTCTTCTAGATGTTATTTCGGTCTCATGACTGTTGACCCGTCATGGCAAGTATCATTCTCTCACTGGCATTTAGGTTAGGTAAAACCATTTTCTGCTCCATCTTCCATACTAGCCTCCATTCAATGATACATTAGTCGTAGGGTCACTCCCATCGTATCTTGGTTAGCAAACCATTTTCACTTGCCGATTTTGAAATCATGATGCGATGGTAGAGCCATCCTTTACATGGGAATCTTAGTTAGAACCTCATTGACATTGGTTTCCCATGCTACCATACTGAGTAGGCTCGGGAGTCCTCTTTAGTCCCGCCATGACTGATTTGTTGAAGACACATTCTCCCTTATTCTGCGCTAATTTATGGCCTTATACCCTAGAGGCTCCTTTGTGTTGATTTGTGCTGCTGCATTGCATTTTGACTATTTGCACCTTTTGGCCTTGAGCCAGCTTCACTTGGACTCGTGTTTAAGCCACTTATTTGACCTTGTATTCTACAAAATCAACCATGAAATCACTTAGCTTTTGCAACTTGATGCATCCTTTTACCCATGAAAAGACCATCCCTTTGAGTGTCCTTGACCAGTTTTGCCTCCCTGCATTGAGCATAGGAATGTTCCCCTCCCAGGAACTAGATCACCTATTTCTCTGACACTTATTATTTCTGTTTTACTATAGCATTCTTTTATTCTTTTTCTAGCTTAAAGAAAAAGACGAAAAAATTATATATTCCAAAAAGAGCAGGAACGGGACGAAATTTCCATATTTTGTTGGCAGCTAGAGTCAGTTGTGTCGCCCTTGAACAAAGCACTCAAAAGAAAATCTCTCCTCTATTGCGGTGGGATTTAGATTGACTTAGGAGTGCCTTGACCTTGTTATTGAGTCATTACTCCTTCGATTGGTTATCTCTTCTAATCATAAGGAGAGTTTTCTTATGCCTCTTGCATGAAAAATTTATACAGAGTTATCATATGTTGTCATATAGTCATCATTGAGTCGTGCTTCTGTTCAAGGGAAGTAAACCTGAGTTGGCATCTTTGCGGTGTCTCTTGACCTATTTTTTAGTAGGCCATCCTTGGTTGTCAGTGTCATGTTTGTCATCACATCAGTTATATTGGTCCTTTGCTCGTGCCAGTTTGAGAAGGCCTCCATTGCCTTCTTGCTAGCGGGTCTTGTCCTTATTAATTACGACAAATTGCTCTAAGGGTAGATTGAAAGCCACACCCTGGCTGTATTTTCATTATTGACATGTCACCTTGTGCTCAACATCGATCAGTATCATGGGTCTTTGACTAAGTGGTTTCCCTTGTGTTTGACATCAGCTTCCATTATCACACATTGGGATTCGTCTAGTTCCTTGGTTTCCGTTTGACCCTATTGGTGGATTCCTCGCGTCTGTGTCAGCTTTCATTATTGGTTGGTTTAGAGGGTTTCTATCATGTGCTAGCTACATCTTATGTATGCTAGAAACGTGCTTCAGTTTGGTTACTACATCTTTTTCATCTTATTCCTTCCACATTATTGGCCTACGGGTTACACTCATGCTAGATTGATGAACGATGCACTAATGCCTTCCTTCTAGTGGATCTTTTCATATCGACTACAGCTCATTTGCTCTAGGAAAAAGATCTAGAGTAAATTTTATAGTACCTTAGGGTTTGCAGTCATCAGTGGCAGATTCCTTCACTATCGACAGTGGGAAACCATCATTGTCTCCTGGTTGATAGATTCTTTCAAGTGTTCGACTTCAGCTCATTCATTCGCACTTGTTAGATTGCACTGGGTACCTTGACTCTCATTACCATTATCGATGAGTAGTCTTGTGTTTATTCATGGTATACATTAATGACCAGTAATCAAGCGATTTCTCATGTGGTCAACCTCAGATCATTTATTCCCACTGTGTAGAAATGTACCACAATAGTCGGTGAAGACCTCTGGTTGCATCAGCATGTTTTGGTTCACTTGTAAGTTGCTCCTGTTGCTGCTAGTTGACACCATCAACCTTATACGTTGTAGTTCTTCACAGCGACATCTTATATGCTAGCATCCGAATTGCGATGTAGTATGATTTTATTCCATCATGTTCATTTAGTACTATTGGGATCAATTTTTGATATCAGTGATTAACTTAATCTTCAGCACCATTGATCGTCTTCTTATATGTGATATTCAGACATGTACTTTTTCGATCACGATCAAATGATCCATTATTTACTTTCAGTTCCTTTATACTAGTATACATATTGGATCCGCTTGTACTTGATATGCAGACATGATTTGCTTTCTCTGAGCATGGGTATGCCCGCCTCAGACAACAGTTTCTTTCTAATCTCTTTTGATGGCTTGGCAGGCTGAATTCTGGTGAAGTCCTTCTCAGTCTCGGCATGATTCTTTCCATACACTTAATACATTTCAGCCATCATGTACCCCTTCTGACCTCATATATTAGGGGGCATCTGTTATAGCACCATTTACCACTCTTGGTATACGTGATGCTTTGTTTATGGCCTAGGGCAACCCCTCCTTCCAGACTTGGTACAAATTATAAAAAACAGTGTTTTATTCCCTGTACGCTACTCTTCCCTGAGCTAAAAGCGTGTACACGCGGATCAGTCAATACCCAACCAGCGTATATGTATTAAAATACTTTTAAAAAATAAATTTCCTTATTATGGGTGGAGTTCACGGGTTTTACCTTTTGATTACATCCTATTGCCCGTGGCCCAACTGTTTCCCAACTAAAAACCTAATTGGGAGAGGTATAAATAGACCTCTATGGGAAGGCCTTAAGAGGGAGAAGAGATAGAGTTATTGTACTGAGATTATCCCTAACTGAGTCTGATGAATCCCTGTGCCTCATGCACTTCCCCAAGCTTCAGGAAACCCTTGTTTCCTTGATTATAGATATCCTTCCTTTTGCTTGAGATATCATGGTGTTGGTGATGGAAGAAGATTGTTGAAGGCTAGGATAGGACGAATCCGGAGGACGATTCCGCTTGGAGCCAAAAGAAGACTCAGGTGAATTCTCTCCATGTTATTTATAGATTACTGCGATAAAAGAAATGTTAGATATCATTTTCGGATTCAACTACGTTAAGTAAGATCATTCACGTATGACCATTTCCATGAGAGGTAGTCGTAACTAACTAATTTCTCATGATTTTTGAATAGTTCACTTAGCATTCATTGCATCGGGTGATGCTCACAGGGGTGAAGAAGTGGGATTGAAACTAGTGAAATGTGGAGAACGAATCACATAGCATCAATCATCACTTCCGGGGCTTGCACCCGGTAACCAGGACTTCCCAGGAGGTCACCCATCCCAGAACTCCTCTGGCTCAAGCTTGCTTAACTGTGGAGTTTTTCCCCACAATCAAGCCCACTTAGCTTGCTACCCCATTTGCAAAACCTTAGCAAGTATTGTGCCTCATGAACCATTCAAGTAAAAACCCCCATACTTAAAAAAAAGAAATGTTGTCTTGTTTCCGAAATTAACTATGTTTATGTATCAAATTATGTTTTAATTCATATATGAATGTCGTTTTGATGTATGATCAATCATTTTTTATATGATATAAAGTCAATTTTGTGAATATGCTTTACTTTTATACTTCTATGTATGTTCAAATTGAATGATTTTTAGGTTTGAAGAACATCGGGAGTTGCAGAGGGTTTGAACCTTGCGAGACCTACTCGAATGAAGGAAATCTAGGTACGGTCACTCTTACGTAGTTTGATAATATAAGCATCTTGCCTGAGCTGTATGAGTATTTCTTGTTGTAGTTTTCTTCTTCTCTGTTGGGGTTCTAACCCAAAGCCCTAGGGTGCTTTCACCCGAAGCAATTAGTTTGTTGTGTTCTCTACTAGATTCGTGGGATAGTCTGGTTATTGCAATAGTAGCAATGCAACTGCCTTGTAGTTTGATGAAATAGTCTCATACTTGCTAATGGAGGAGATGAGATGGAAAAATATGGAGAGTAAGAATGGTGATGCCTTGTCTATATGAGGATGGTCCCAGAATAGAAACAAAAAAAAGTCATCGAGTGGGAGATCTAAATCTAGAGGGAGATATAAATCTCCAGGAAAACCTGTAAAGGTGGTGTGCTGGAAATGTGGAAAGAAAGGGCACTACAAAAGGGACTGTAAATCTAAAGCTCTTGACAAAGGAAAGGGATCTGATGATGCTCCTTCTGTAGAGGCGAAAACCACCTCAGATGAAGGTGGGGATGTGTACTTGGCTTCTTCAAGTACACATGTAAATCATGAGGCATGGTTGATTGACTTAGGTGTGTCCTTTCACTTCACTCCCCATAGAGAGTGGTTCTGCGAGTATGAGAAATACGATGGTGGTGATGTCTTCTTAGGGGATGTTAGGAAGTCTAGAATCATTGGTCGCGGAAAAGTAAAGTTGAAGTTGCAAGGTGGAAGGGTTAGAACACTTCCGGGTGTTTTTCATATTCCTGCATTGGCTAGAAATATGATTTCTATAAGTAATCTAGATGATGCAGGTGTAAAAACAGTGTTTGAGAAGGATACCTGCAAGATGGTTTAGGGAGCACTGGTATTTATGTGGGGAGTTCAGATTGGAACTTTGTACAAGCTGCAAGGTAGCACTGTTGTTGATGGGTGCAACAGTTCTGTGATTCCTGAATGTGGAGAAGAAAATCTAATGGTCTTTAGATAGAAGACCATGTTGTGGCATCAAAGGCTTGGACATATTGGAGAGAAGGGCCTTCAAATACTTCATGGTAAAGGTATGGTAGAAGGTATGAGTAATAGCTCTCTGGATTTTGATTTATGTGAAAATTGTGTATATGGGAAGCAGAATCGGGTGAGTTTCCCCTTTGATGGTAAGAGGGTGAAACATATATTAGAGCTTATGCACAGTGATGTGTATGGACCTGTGAAGGTTCCATCACTGGGTAAGTCTGTGTACTATGTATAATTTATAGATGACTTCTCAAGGAATACATGGATATATTTCCTTAAGAAGAAATCTAAATTCTTTGATAGGTTTAAAGAATTTAAGGCTCTGGTGGAAAACCAGAGAGAGAAGAAGATAAAGGTGTTGAGGTCAGATAATGGTGGAGAGTTTTGCAGCAAGTAATTTGAAGAATTTTGTAAGAAGTGTGGTATAGCATGGCAAAATACTACTCCATACACACCTGAAAAAATGGAGTTGCAGAAAGAATGAATAAGACGTTGATGGAAAGGGCAAGAAGCATGCTCAATGGTGTCGGGTTAGGACAAGAATTCTGGGCAGAGGCGGTGGAGACAAAATGTTACCTGGTCAACTAATCACCTTCATCAGCGTTGGAGGATAAGACTCCACAAGAGGTATGGACTGGTAAGAAACCCTCTCTTTCACATCTGAGGGTATTTGGATGTGATGCATATGTACATGTTTCAAAGGAGAAAAGAACCAAGTTGGATAGTAAATCTGAAAAGTGCATCTTTATTGGGTATAAGGATGGTTTAAAGGGTTATAAGCTTTGGAAACCAGTAACAAGGAAGGTTATGTACAACCGAGATGTGGTGTTCAGAGAGGTGAAAGATGTTATTAAACATGAAGTCCAACCAACGGAACCTAAGAAGATAGAGTTTGAGCAAAAGGAGGAAGAATCAGACTCTACAGCGGAATCAGAAGATGAAGAGCCACAAACTACGGGTGTGAGAAGATCAGTTTGAGAGAGAAGGTAGCCAAAAAAGTATAGTCCATTTGCTTTCTGTTCAAATTTTGCTTTATCTATTACTAATGATGATCCTAGAATTGTGAAGGAAGTAGTAGATTCAGAGGATGGAAAACTCTGGAAAGAGGCCATGGTTGATGAAATGGCATCTTTGCACAAAAATTAGGCTTGGGTTCTAGTGGATTTGTCAGCTAGAAGGAAACCCATTGGTAGAAAATGGGTGTTCAAGAAGAAGACAAATGCATAAGGAAAGGTGGAGAACTACAAAGCTTGGTTGGTAGCAAAAGGTTATTCCCAGGTGCTGGGAATTGATTTTGGTGATATTTTTTCTCCTGTTGCCAAGGTAGCTTCTTCTGCTGCTTTTGATTTTGAGGTAGAACAAATCAATGTGAATACAACATTTCTTCATGGGGATCTGGAAGAGGAGATCTACGTGAAGCAACCTGAAGGCGTTACGGTGAATGGTAAGAAAGAACTGGTATGCAAGTTAAAGAAGGCTCTGTATGGGTTAAAACAGTCACCAAGGATGTGGCATCAGAAATTTGATACATTTATACGGGGACTCGGCTTCACTAGAAGCAAAGCAAATCACTCTGTGTAGTTTAAATTAATTGGTGACTGTGTTATTTATCTGGTCTTGTATGTGGATGATATGTTGTTGGTTGGAAATGACAAAGAAATTATCCAGGATTTGAAGACCCAATTGTCCTCCAAATTCGACATGAAAGATCTTGGTGCTGCAAACTATATTTTGGGCATGGAAATTAAAAGAGATCGGGCAAAGAGGAAGTTCTGGTTAAACCAGAGGAAGTATGTCAAGACAATACTGTAGAGGTTTAATATGCAGGATAGTAAACCGGTGAAGGTTCCTATTCCTATAGCTGTAAAATTATTTGTCGAATAGTGTCCCAAGACACAAGAAGAGGAAGAGGACATGTCTCGTGTTCAATATGCAAGTGTAGTCAGTAGTCTGATGTATGCGATGGTCTGTACTAGACTAGACATTGCACATGCAGTGGGAGTATTGAGCAGGTTTATGTCAAAACCTGGGAAGAAGCATTGGATAGCAGTGCAGTGGGTTTTCAGGTATTTTCATGGCACTAGTGATTATGTTTTATGCTACCAAAGAAGACCAAGATTGGACAGAGTTTTGGATATTTGTGGCTATGATGATGCAGACTGGGCTGGAGATCTAGATCAGAGAAGATCTACAAGTGGTTATTTGTTTAACCTATTTGGAGGTGCAGTTAGTTGGATGAGTAAGAAACAATATGTAGTGGCACTATCAACTACAGAGGCAGAATACATGGCAGCCACTCATGCAAGCAAGGAAGCAGTTTGGTTGCAGATATTGTGTTCAAGTATGGGGTTAGTATAGGGAGCTATAAGCATAGACTGTGATAGCCTAAGTGCAATTTTCTTGGCAAAGAACTCTGCTTATCATTAAAAGACAACGCACATTGATGTTGAGTATCACTTTGTGAGGGATATGATAGAAGCCAAAAGGGTGTTGTTGGTAAAGGCAGACATTTTGAAGAATATTGCAGATGCATTGACAAAATCTGTGAGCTCTGATTAGTTCTCTTGGTGTAGAGAAACAATGGTTGTTGCAGGGTTGGATAAATGACTAAGCTCTCCTGTGGCCCCCTGTGGAAAGAAAACAACAAGTGGGAGAATGTCGGGTTGTGTTATATTCTTTCCATGACTAGCCCATGTAGTTAATTGGGGGGTTAGAGGGGGGTGGGTAGGCCCCCTCTATGGGGTCTAGGGCAGCACCCCGGGAAAAAAAAATTTGGACCCTATATTAGATTGGGCAGACCTACCTATGGTTTTGTGCATGGTTTTCGTACATGGTTTTGGACGTGATGGTTTTCGGTCCATGGTTTTGGACGCGATGGTTTTTGGGCCATGGTATTGGATGATTCGACATGTATAAATATGTATTGTAACATTGAAAGGAACATAATGAAAAATCAAGCTGGAAGTCTCAGTTTTGGGATCTAGTGGAAAATATCTGTGTATATGTGTTTTATGTGTTATGCTCTCGCATTGTTTATTTTTTGTGTTTCAGAATTTGTATGCAGGTAATTTCTGTAAGGGGTTAAAACCTACATAGAAGAAGAAGCTTGATATACCTACAAGGGCTTCACTCCATGCCTAGCCACCTCAAGCATCAGCTTCTTGAACAATTTTGAATACCCTTGACTCAATTTTTGTCATCTTTCTTTTCTTGTCTTTTTAAGGCAATTTTTATATTAGCAATTTGGTCAAACACGCACTTTTTGGAGGAATGGCCACCACCATTGGATTCATAAGGACTAATACATCCAGGAAAACCATGTTTCTAGCCCTGGAAAGCAAAACGGGTAGGTGAAAAAGGCAAAAAACCACCTAAAAATCATGTTCCTGCCTATTTTCTAGACCAGGCGCTGTGTGTTTGAGTAGTCTTGGGAGAATGGAATTTTGGAGGGGAAGATCAAGCCCATTTTGAAAAACAAGAGAATTTTTGGAAACTAGACAAGAACATATTTCCAATGAGCTATCCTGGGCTAGATTTGGACATCAAGAAGGCAAGGAAAAGTTAGCTTGAAGATGGCGCTGCACATTTGACACTCACATTGCACGTTTGATAGTTAGCCCTGATTTTCATTGTTTCTCTCCAATTTGATTTTTACCTATGGGAAATTAGTGTTTTGCTTATGTAATTGATAAGGATGATGTAATTATTATGTTTTTGTTGTTACCTAGGGCAAATACATTAGGTAAATGGCCTCTATGACTTGTAATGAATCAGTTTGCTTAAGTTAGGGATGAGTCACTTTGACCACCATACACTCTAGCTATCAGTTTAGTTTTTGTTGCAACTGCTCCTACTCTTATGGATTCGACCCCTGAGGATAGGATGAGTTGGTTTGAAGCCTACATTATGTAATTTCTCAGTCATTATATAGGTTGGACTCAATTGGATGTTGTACTAGTGTTTCAGACTTTGGCATGGAATATATTGGATGAGTTGCAGCTATTTTGGTGGGATTCCTTTGGCATGGTATTTTGATATTATTTCTTCTTCAGTTACATGTGTGTGAATGTTTTGTACCTTTCACAATCCCTTTCACTTCTGAATATGTTTGATTTTCAAGGTGTGATAAGCAGAATACATCTTCTATGCTCTATTTTGGGAAAATCATTATAATTTGTTTTATTTCTTCAGTTTAAAAAGAATTCATGATTTTCATGCTATTTTTAGCACCTCACCAGTCTAAAACATTTCATCACTATACTACAAAGTTTTAAAATAACTTGCCTACCTTGCCCCATGAGATGTCTGCAATTTTGGTTCTCTTTTACCCTGACCTAGTTCACTTGCTGACCTAATTCACTCATCTAGTGACTACCCTAATCAAATCAAATCAAACAAACCATGAGATACTATATCTATCCTAAAAATCTAATCCATCCAGCCCTCTTGGATGTGATCCTTTGGAGAGAGCCCTCTTCGGCTTGGTAGGGCTAGCTACCAAGTCAAAATATTGGTTTGTAGTTACCTCTGCTAGACTCTTCCTTAGCCTTGGAGATCCAGAGGAGTGATAACATACTGGCACCGTTGTCGGGGACCGAAAGGTTCATTTTCCGTGTGTTGAAAATGCAACAAGATGATGGAGCTTAGTGGAAAGGATTTGCCTTCACTAAGTGGGCCTGCAAGCTATTTTTGGCGCAAAGTCTATTTTTAGACTATGTCTATTTTTAGACATATGGATCATGGTATATGAGTTGCAGGATGGTATTTGTGGATGATTGGTCATGTTGGTAAAAATAGATGGAATTCTATTTTTAGACATATGGGCGGAGTCTATTTTTAGACTACTAGGCTAAAAATAGAACAATCGAATATTATTAGCTCTTAATAATATTTGGACTATAAACATTATCTTATCCTCTTGGAGCACTTCAGTTCGAGCTACGGATGTGGCACATGTAGCTGCTAGAAGGAAATACGCTTTTCTTATGGGTTAGTTGAGCTATTGCATGATGGACTTCAGTTAGAACTCAAGTGATTGAGTTTGGTGGAGTTGATTGAGGAGTTGATGGAGTTGTGTTTAGTTTGACTTAGTTGAAATAGTTGTATTTAGTCTAACTGCAGAATACACTAGTGATGAGTGATGTGAATTAATTATTAATTAATTCACTAATTATTAACTCATAAATCAACTAAATTATACATCAGTTAACTCAGTGCATGGACAGTTCAGTGGAGAAAAGTGTTAGAGGTGAGTGAAAGGGCAAGACAACTGTCACTTGTGACTATAGTTGTGCATGAGATTTGCACAATCAATGGATTGAGTATTGCCAATGAGGATTGCATGGTTCAGCCAAGTAAAATATGAGTTTGGATCATCCATTCTCATATATTCTCATGCAGGATTGCGCAGTGGAGGCAGGCAAGCACCGGAGGAGATTTGAACCTGTGATTGATTTAGATCTGAGCTAGTTTGTGTGTAACAGGTGGAGATAGTACTGAGTACTTGCGAGGAGTATTGTACTATGTATTGTTACATGTTCTCAATCAATATAATATACAAATAGTTGGGGGTTTTCAGCTGTATGCTTTCCCTGTGATATACTGTGTTGATATGTGTGATTGATGCTTCAATGTGCGCATGTGATTGTTTTTGAATACTGCAAATTGATGATCATTGGTAGAGGAGGTTATGTATTATGCATGCATTCCACAATAGTGTATAATCAGGAGAATCTCTGTGAATAAGTGTTATGTTATTCAAAAATTCTACATGGTATCGGAGCAGGTTGATCATCAGATCTATTTTTCAGAAAGTGATTACATTTTATTTCTTCAGGCAGACTCTATAATCGGGCCAGGTAGCCTCTGGATTCATCCTTCTTTTGGAAGGTGAGATATCTGGTGAATTCCCATACAGTCAATCTCTGTATGAGAAATACTTTGTTCTCACAAATTTTAGATCAGAAGCGGTTGAGTTTTGAGCTGGTGGAATTCAAATTTGCAACAGTGTTTTCTTGGTGTCAAAGTTGAAATGTCTTTCAACGGATTGTGATTGGAGTATGCCCTTGAAGGCAGCTCGAATTATATTGCATGGAAAGACAGGATGGAGGCGGTGTTAGATGCCAATGGGTTGAAGGAGTTCATAGAGGCTGAGGTCCCAAAGTTACTGATGCTTCTCACGTTGAGGTTTGGCAAAAGAAGACAGCAAAGTGTCAAAGGATTCTGTTGGAGGGCGTGAAGGATCACATTGTATCCAGCCTGCATGGAAAGGCTTCTCCATACTTGATGTGAAAAGCGTTGACAGATTTATTCCAAAACAAGAGCAACCAGAGGAAGTTGGCACTCAAGGATAAACTCAGAAACATTAAGTGTGAGAATGGAGACAGTATGCCCAAGTATCTCACAAAGTTCACCCAATGCCGGGATGAGCTGGGAAGTGTGGGGGTGACTGTCGATGATGAGGACTTGGTGAGCTTAGCTCTCCTTGGTCTTCCAAAGAGTTGGCATTCCTATCAGGACTCTGCCAATGGTCGGGAAAAATTTCTAGGATGGGAGAGACTTTGGTTGGATCTTGTGCAAGAGGAGATTAGGCGGAATACCAAGGACAGATCTTCATCAAAGGCATCTAATGAAGAAAATTGCGCTTTGGCTGCCAAAGCAAAAAAGGGGAAGGAGAAGGGTTCTCTTTCCGAATCTAGTTCTTCCAATGATGGGAAGAAGGTTGACAAATCAAAAGTGCGATGCTTTCGTTGTCATGAGGTGGGCCATTATGCTGCAAAATTGTCCATGGAGGAAATCCAAGAAGGGATCTGGGGAAGGATCTGAAGGTGAGGCACTTGCTTCACAGTTTGAGTTGGATTTCACACTTTTCGCATGCATGGTTTCATCCATGGTGGGAAGTGGTTGGTTTCTTGACAGTGGAGCTTCCTTCCACATGACCGGTGACAAGAGTTTGTTCAGTACTTTGGAGGAGAAAGATCTCCAGATACTCATAGCGATGGGTAATGATGAGAAGTATAGTGTCTCAGGTGTAGGCACGTTTATTTTTCAGAGGAAGCATGGAGCTCGCCTTACCTTGACCGATGTCAAGTATGTACCAAGACTGAAGAGAAACTTGGTGTCGATCGTGATGCTGGAAGACAGAGGCTATGATGTAGTCTTCAGTAAGGGAAAGGTTTTCCTTGGACACATCATCACTAGACAGGTGAAGCAGATTGGTTCACGGGTCAAGAACCTGTATGCTCTTGAGGTTCAGGATGCATGCAAAGCCTTGAGAAGCGAGGCAACTGATGGAGACTTGGTGGTTGAGAGGGAGCGTATATTACCTCTCAACATGCAAAGCCAGAATAAGTCTCAGACGATTGTGGAGGAGCCACGATTGGTGTAGCAGCTTCAGGAGGTTATGGAGCAGCCACAACAAGGGAAGCTGAGAGGAGATCGAGTAGAGACATCTACTCATGCAGAGACCTCCAGTAGGGGGAAACTTCGAGCCAGTTGGGCTGAGGGATCACATGTAGCCATACCTCCAGGTAGGAGGTGGGGCGATATAGAGTGATCGTCCAAAGGAGGAGGGCCAAGATCCTTGAGGTACCCAACCTCTTGGATGAGACCTTGCTACGGGAGCCCCGATGTGGAGTAGCAGGAACTGACTGATTGGGTAGAGACAGATGTAGATGGAGTGGCAAAGAGAGTGATAGTGTAGGGAATCCCAGGACAGCGCATAGCTAGCAGGCTGCAGCAATGCAAGAGGCACAAGTGTTTTGCACAGTGCTAGGTGGCACAGAGAAGTGTGCAACGGTGCGAGATGCATGGAGATGTTGTAGTAGCATAGATGTCAGAGAGGGAGCACTTGTCAGTAGCAGGTAGAGCTCTAGCATTAGAGTATGTTCCTAGCCCAACAGAGTGGTCAGTTGGGAGTGTTTTTGTTCCAAGTGTTGTTGGAGCAAGTGGACTGGGAAAATGTGTTGCATGCAGAACATTCCAGAGTTGCAGGATAGGGGTTACAGATAATCCATTGTTGGAAATAATACTGAGAGGGGGGGTGAATCAGTATTATCAAATTCTTTTCACTATACCTTCCAGATTTATAATTTAATTTATTCTTCAAATGTTGACCATTAATTTGTATGTCAGTACCATATAATAATGAACAAGAACAAGAAAAACAGATAGTCACACCAAAGAACACCAGATATAAGGTGGAAACCCAATGTGGGTGAAAACCACCTGCTGCAATATGTCTCTATCTTCTTTCAATTAGAAACTTCTTTTTACAATGATTCTATACTGGTGTAGTCCTTTACCAGTATGTAGGCTGCAACCTACAGAGAGCTACAATCCTCTCTCGTTTTCCAGAATCTCTTGGAAGGGAGCTACAACCCCCTTGGCTCTTGTACTAGTTGAGCTACTAGTACGTAGGTGTTTACCTACTAAAGGCTTCAACCTTCTCTTTTCTTCCAGGGACCACGTTTCATAAATTTTCAAACTAGATCCAAGAATCTCAATCAAACATCAAATAGATCTACAATCAACCAACTTCCTTGTGCAAATATTGAATCAATAACTTCTCAAAACATAGTACCAGTAATCAGACACCAATCAGAACCCTGAACACAACAGTTATAGACAGAATCAGCTAAAACAAATTTCAAGAGAAAAGTCTGCAACTTCCCCAATATAAACCTGCGGATATACACACTTAGTCTGTGTCTAGCCTGCAGACGTCCGCCACTAGAACCTGTCGCTGAACAGCGCACCTCCGCACCTGCACTTGTCGCTGGACTGTGCACCTACACACCTGCAACTGTTGCTAAGCTATGTACCTCTGCACCTGCAACTGTCGCTGAGCTGTGTACTTCCACACCTGCTCTATCTATTCGACTGCGCACCTCCGCACCTGCTCCGTCTACTAGACTGCGCACCTGCGTCGTCTACTGGACTGCGCACCTCCGCACCTGCGCCATCTACTAGACTGCGCACCTCCGCACCTGTGCCGTATCTTGCCTGCGGACCTCTAGATATAAACACTTTATTAGTCCTCAATTGTACCCTAGACTGTCAAATTCACAGATCTGATCATGCGCCAAAGAGACCTTGACCTATCAGTAGATCTGCCTTATAATTCACGGAATTCTTATTGATTCACAAACCGATCACCAAAAATTTAGGTCTTAAGATATTCAACATTCACAAGTGTTAGGGCCAAATGATCTCCTTCCCTTTTTATAGTCTAGGCCTTTCTCAAACCATGGACCAAAACCATTGAGAAACAATACCAAGGACTCAATACTTGGGTTCAACTCTTTTGAATGCAATACCATGGACCAAAACCATAGGATCAAAAACGTCGGACGAAATACCATGGATCAATCATAAAAATTCCCACTTGCGCACGCTTCTCTGCATGAAAGTGAGTGAATTTGGCGTCCGCACCTTTTGTTCGGAGAACCTACGGGTATGCCTGCACTTCTTGTTTGGGGCATTTGCGGGTCTGCAGTTTTTGTTAGGCACACCTGCGGGTATCTCATTTTCTATTATTTTGAGAGCCTGAACAGTGATTTTCCATTTGAGTGGGTTGCCATCAAGGACAACACCTGTGCCATAGCGCCAAACCTGAGTCATAATGCCAACAATCTCCTCCTTTGGACTCAATGGCAACCCCAAGATCCTCAAAGTCATTCTCCCCCTTTGTCATCAAGGGCAAAGGGTTATGCTCCCCCTGAGAACATGCTGAAAACTATACTCTGTTGTGCTGATCGTGCTCTCCCTGACTGTAGGCCAGATCTGCAAAAGCAATTTTCATCAAGAAGAAGCATAATCCACCCTACACCATAAATGACCTTCCTATCACCAAAATACTTTATACATACATTCATCACCCAACCAAGTGGGGATCATCCACCCAACCAAGTGGGGTTACATCAAAAATTTACATATGACAACCAGGTACATTATATCATTCATCCTAGACATAGGTCGTTACATGACCTTGACAAAAGAAATATAAGACATAGAGACAAAACATTAGCAGCAATATTCAGATCAGCATCCATGTTCTCCTTCTGTACTTTCTCCTCCAAGATCTTCTACAATAATGCCAACAATGCATTATTAGAAGAATATATGCTCCCCCTGAACCTGTGGCATTTGGTCTTTGACCAATCCATAAACTAGCGAGTGTACGCGTATACCCCATATGAAACTCACGTACAACCAACAATCTCTGAAACAGACAAGATTCAACAGCAAGATGATGCATCAACTACCCCCAAATTTTGCCTAAGGTATTCAAAGGTCTCCCCGAGCAGCAGTTTGGTGAGTATATCAGCAACTTGTTCCTTAGAGGGAACATACTCCAACTTGAACTTTTGTTCAAGCACTTGTTCCCGAAGAAAATGATATTTGATAGGTATATGCTTGGCCTTTGAATGCATGACAGGGTTCTTTGAAATGCTAATAGCACTTTTATTATCACATAGGATGGAGATAGGGGGAGTACAAGTGATTTGAAAGTCCTGCAAAGTTTGCATCATCCAAAGAAGTTGTGTGCAACAAGATGCAGTAGCCACATACTCTGCTTTAGCTGTAGATAATGCTATTGAACTCTGTTTCTTGTTGAACCAAGATACTAATCTGGAACCCATGAAGAATGCACCACCACTAGTGCTCTTTCTTTCATCCACGCTTCCGGCCCAATCTGCATCTGTATAAGCATGAAGTGTGAGATCTCTATCTCTAGGATACCATAAGCCATAGTTTTTAGTTCCTTGAAGGTACTTGAAGATTCTCTTAACTGCCTGAAGATGAGTTTCCTTTGGATTCGCCTGAAATATTCCAACTATTCCCACTGCATGCATGATGTCTGGTTGGGTACCTGTCAAATAAAGTAGACTTCCAATCATGGATCTATAGGTTGGTTGATGCACTGTTGTTGATTCATCATTTGCACTGAGGCCGCATCCTGTAACCATAGGGGTACATACTGGTTTTGAATCTTCCATGCCATATTTCTTCAAGATCTGCTTGAGGTACTTGGTTTGAGATAAAAAGATACCGCCTTCATTTTGTTGGATTTGTAGACCAAGAAAATATGTCAGCTCTCCAAGCAATGACATTTTGAATTCTTTCTGCATTACCAAGGCAAATTTTTGACTCATAGCTTCTTCATTGCTGCCAAAGATAATATCATTTACATACACAACAAGTATTAGCAATTTGTCATTTTCAATTTTTATATAAATATTGCTATCTACTGATCCTTTTGAAAAACCTTGTTGATGAAGCTATTTGTCCAAGCGATAGTACCAAGTCCTTGGAGCCTGTTTAAGGCCATAGAGAGCCTTTTTTAGTCTGCATACAAGATTTGGATCATTCCCAAGGATGAAACCATATGGTTGCTCAATGTACACTTCTTCTTCTAAGTCTCCATTCAGAAAGGCTGATTTCACATCCATTTGAAATACTTTGAACTTCTGAAAGCTAGAGAGAGCAAGGAACATTCTGATGGCCTCAAGTCTAGCAATGGGAGCAAAAGTTTCTTCAAAGTCTATTCCTTCTTGTTGAGCATACCCTTTACAAACAAGTCTGGCCTTGTTTCTAATTACTTCCCCATTTTCATTCAACTTGTTTTTGAAGATCCATTTTGTCCCTATGACATTCTTATCTTTTGGTCTAGGAACCAACTCCCAAGTGTTTTTCTTTTTGATCTGCTCAAGTTCTTCATCCATTGCCTTGACCCAGAATTCATCTTTGCATGCCTCTTTTACATTTTGTGGTTCAGCGGAGGAGAGTAATGCCAAATAGCTTGAAGCTTCTGCAATTGTTCTTCTTGTTTGTATACCTGCCTCCTTTTGCCCCAAAATTTGAGATTCTGGATGATTCTTTTGAACATACCTGGATGGAGTCTTTTCTTCTATCCTTATCTGTTCCTCTGGTGCCTCATGGGTTTCTTCTTCATCATGAATCTGATTTGATGTTGATGGATAGTCCTCATCATCTTCGAAGTCTTCAGATCTTACCTGTTTGGGAGTGATTTCTTTTTCATCCACCACTACATCAATGCTATCGACAATTCTTCCAAGCCTTTTATTATAACATTTGTATGCTTTGCTATGAGGAGAATAACCAAGGAGAATGCCTTCGTCTGCTCTAGGTTCAAGCTTGCCAAGATTTTCATCTTTATTTTTAATATAGCATTTGCTTCCAAAAATTTTGAAATGTTTTACCGAAGGAGTCTCACCATACCAAAGCTCATGAGGAGTTTGAGTGTTGTTCACCCGGATATTTGTCTTGTTGAGAATAATAACTGCAGCAAATGCAGCTTCACCCCAGAAGGTTGCGGGAGTTCCAGACTCATCAAGCATAGCACGAGCCATTTGTTGAACCGTTCTGTTCATACTTTCCACTACTCCATTTTGCTGAGGAGTCCTAGCTGTAGAGAATTCCCTTATTATTCCATGTTCTTCACAAAAATCGAAAAATTCATTCGAGGTAAATTCTCCACCTCTATCAAACCTGAGGCATTTGATTTTGTGATCTGATTCGTTCTCCACCAAGGCTTTGAATGATTTGAACTTTTCAAAGGTTTCGTCTTTGTGCTTCATAAGTCCTATCCAACACATCCTGGAAAAGTTGTCAATGAATAATATGAAATATCCTTCTCCTCAAGGTGACCTTTTCCTAGATGGACCACATACATCAGTATGGACAAGTTCAAGTGGCCTGCTAGTTGATCCTTCCTTCTCAGGGAAGTTAGTTCTCGTTTGCTTACCAAACTAACACGATTTGAAAATTGTATTGTCTGGAATTCTGATGTCTGGAAGACCATGAACTGCCTGGTATTTACATGCTTTCCTTATCTGTGAGAAGCTAAGATGCCCCAATCTTCTGTGCCATAACCAATGTTCATCGTTCTTGCTTAGATAGCATTGATTTTGTCCTTCTTTGAATATGTATAAAGTATTTGGAGTCCTTATGCCTTTGATCACTTTTTTTCCTGTATCAAGATCACGAACACTACATCCATTTGATCGAAATATTACCTCCGTTCCTTGATCACACATCTGACTGACACTCAATAGATTATGCTTTAATCCATCAACATACATAACATTTCCAACTTTGACCTTTTCTTTCAACTGAACAGAACCTTTACCTTTTATGAGCGCAGGGGTGTCATTTCCAAATGAGACCTTCTTTTCCTTCTCTAAGGCACTATATGACTGAATTTTTCCTTTATCACACATCATATGTTTCGAACATCCACTGTCGATGTACCATTGATTTTCTTGCCCTTCTGCATATAAGGCTATACCACATCTTTCTGGTTGCAGTTCTTTCATTCTCCATATTTTGGCATTTGAGGCTTGTTCCTTTGTTCGCTGAAACCTGCTCCTGCATTCAGAATCTTCATGCCCGAAGTTGTTACAAATAGAACATTCACTTTCATTCTCAAGGGCAGAAAATTTATTGTAGGTTCTTTTCGTGATCCCAGTCATACTTCTTTGTTTTTGAGCTTCTCTAGTCATGATTGTCTTATAGGCAACACATTGAGCTGCTTTGTGACCAAAGTTATGACAAGAAAAACATTGGCCATTGAATAAACTCCTACGATTATCAAATTTACCAACCAACCGATTGTAGTTTCTACTGACATCCATTCTTGAGGCAAATTGGGAAGATTTTACCTGTGCCTGGTTGTAGGTTCTGTTCATCCTTAAGGTGGATTGCCCCTGATTTACCTTGTAGTATTTGTTCATTCTTGAGGTAAATTGTCCCTAATTTACCTGGTGATTTCTATTTGACCTTTGCTCACTCCTCCTTGTTGCATCAAGATAACTTTTGGAGGTGGATGGTTTCTGCGCTTGAGATGCTTCTTCATTATATCCCAAACTTGTCTTGATTAGTGGAGAACGCTGCACATTGATAATCTCATCTAGAGTTTCAGATCCTTTAACAAATCTAAGATTAAGAGCTTTTGTTTTCTCAATCTCTTTTCTAAGACCAAAAATTTCACATTCTAATTTTTCACGAAGTTTTTCCTTTTCAGCTAGTTGGAATTGCAGAGTATCAATAATCATATTTTTCTCTTCTAAACAAATTTTGAGTTTAGAAATCTCTTCATACAGACCTTCTTCATCTATAGCATCCATGAAATCATCATCTTCAAAAGCCATTAAAAGTCTATAATTGTTACCTTGTTCATCTTCATCACCATTTGAAAGTCCATCACTGTCTTCATCAGTGAAATAGCTTTTCTTATTTACATTCTGTTTCTTGTTCCATATGACAGGTTCCTTACCTTTATCAAGCTTATCTTTATGAGGACACTTTGCAGCATAGTGACCGACTCTTCCACAAGCAAAGAATTTGAAAGGTAACTTACCTCTGAATCTTCCAGCACCCCATTGAAGGTTTTTGACAAAATTTGATTCTTCCTCTTCTTCTGATAGATGTCCTGACTCATAGTAATCTCCTTTGCCTGAAACCTTGAATGCAGCTTCTCTTCTATCCAATGGTCCTCCTTTCCTCATTTCGTAAGCAGTTAGAATTCCGTGTAGCTGTGAGATGGTAAGTTGCTGTAGATTTTTTTTTCTTCTATTGCAAAAACTTTTGATTCAAACTTAGAGGGAAAAGATCTTAGTACCTTTTCAACCACAACAGCCTCTTTTATTTCTTCACCCAAGTTTTTCATACAATTAACAATCTCATCTATACGTAGAAAATAGTTAGCCACACTTTCATCATTATACATTTTGAGATTTTCATACTGAATTATGAGGGTTTGAAGTATTGCTCGTTTTACCTGTTCATTTCCTTCATAGCTCAGAACGATCTTATCCCATATTTCTTTTACTCATTTGTACTGCATAACCTTGACGAACTCTGATTGAGATAAACATCCTAATAGAGTATTGACAGCCTTTGCATTTGTTTCATATTGCTTTTTACCAGTCGGATTTGTAGGTGTTGCTAACGGAAAAGTGTACCCTGTATCTATGATATCCCAGACTTCTGTACCAAGAGATTGAAGATAGGTAGTGACTCTTACCTTCCAATATACAAAGTTTGTCCCATCAAAAATTGGTGGCCTGATCGATGCTTCTCTCTTGTAGTTGCTCATGATGATAGATCTTCCTTCAAGCGATCAAGCTTCTTCTGAAGAACCTGGCTCTGATACCAATTGTTGGAAATAATACTGAGGGGGGGGAGAATCAGCATTATCAAATTATTTTCACTATACCTTCCAGATTTATAATTTAATTTATTCTTCAGATGTTGACCATTAATTTGTATGTCAGTACCATATAATAATGAACAAGAATAATAAAAACAGATAGTCACACCAAAGAACACCAGATATAAGGTGGAAACCCAATGTGGGTGAAAACCACCTGCTGCAATATGTCTCTATCTTCTTTCAATTAGAAACTTCTTTTTACAATGATTCTGTACTGGTGCAATCCTTTACCAGTACGCAGGCTGCAACCTGCAGAGAGCTACAACCCTCTCTCGTTTTCCAGACTCTCCTGGAAGGGAGCTACAACCCCCTTGGCTCTTGTACTAGCTGAGCTACTAGTACGTAGGTGTTTACCTACTGAAGGCTTCAACCTTCTCTTTTCTTCCAGGGACCACGTTTCATAAATTTTCAAACTGGATCCAAGAATCTCAATCAAACATCAAATAGATCTGCAATCAACCAACTTCCTTGTGCAAATATTGAATCAATAACTTCTCAGAACATAGTACCAGTAATCAGACACCAATCAGAACCCTGAACATAGCAGTGATAGACAGAAGCAGCTAAAACAAATTTCAAGAGAAAAGTCTGCAACTTCCCCAATATAAACCTGCGGATATCCGCACTTAGTCTGTGTCTAGCCTGCGGACCTCCGCACTAGCACCTGTCACTGAACAGCGCACCTCCGCACCTGCACTTGTCGCTGGACTGCGCACTTATGCACCTGCAACTATTGCTAAGTTATGTACCTCTGCACCTGCAACTGTCGCTGAGCTGCGTACTTCCGTACCTACTCTGTCTATTCAACTGCGCACCTCTGCACCTGCTCCATCTACTGGACTGCGCACCTCCGCACCTGCGCCATCTACTAGACTGCGCACCTCTGCACCTGCGCCGTCTACTAGACTGTGCACCTCCGCACCTGCGCCGTATCTTGCCTGCGGACCTCCAGATATAAACACTTTATCAGTCCTCAATTGTACCCCAGAATTTCAAATTCATAGATCTGATCATGCGCCAAAGAGACCTTGACCTATCAGTAGATCCGCCTTATAATTCATGGAATTCTCCTTGATTCACAAAACAATCGCCAAAAATTCAGGTCTTAAGATATTCAACGTTCACAAGTGTTAGGGCCAAATGATCTCTTTCCCTTTTTATAGTCTAGGCCTTTCTCAAACCATGGACCAAAACCATTGAGAAACAATACCAAGGACTCAATACTTGGGTTCAACTCTTTTGAATGCAATACCATGGACCAAAACCATAGGATCAAAATCGTCGGACTAAATACCATGGATCAATCATAAAAATTCCCACGTGCGCGCGCTTCTCTGCATGAAAGTGAGTGAATTTGACATCTGCACCTTTTGTTCGGAGAACCTGTGAGTATGCCTGCACTTCTTGTTTGGGGCACCTGCAGGTCCGCAGCTTTTGTTAGGTGCACCTGCGGGTATCTCATTTTCTATTATTTTGAGAGCCTGAACAGTGATTTGCCATTTGAGTGGGTTGCCATCAAGGACAACACCTATGCCATAGCGCCAAACCTGAGTCATAATGCCAACATCCATATCTTTTTGAGAGGGAGTGTTGAAAATGCAACAAGATGATGGAGCTTAGTGGAAAGGAGTCGCCTTCACTAAGTGGGCCCGCAAGCTATTTTTGGCGCAAAGTCTATTTTTAGACTATGTCTATTTTTAGACATATGGATCACGGTCTATGAGTTGCAGGATGCTATTTGTGGATGATTGGTCATGTTGGTAAAAATAGATGGACTTCTATTTTTAGACATATGGGCGGAGTCTATTTTTATACTGCCAGGCTAAAAATAGAACAGTTGAATATTATTATCTCTTAATAATATTTGGACTATAAACATTATCTTATCCTCTTGGAGCACTTCAGTTCAGGCTACAGATGTGGCACATGCAGCTGCCAGAAGGAAATACGCTTTTCTTATGGGTCAGTTGAGCTATTGCATGATGGACTTCAGTTAGAACTCAAGTGATTGAGTTTGGTGGAGTTGATTGAGGAGTTAATGGAGTTGTGTTCAGTTTGACTTAGTTGAACTAGTTGTATTTAGTCTAACTGCAGAATAGACTAGTGATGAGTGATGTGAATTAATTATTAATTAATTCACTAATTATTAACTCATAAATCAACTAAATAATACATCAGTTAACTCAGTGCATGGACAGTTCAGTGGAGACAAGTGTTAGAGGTGAGTGAAAGGGCAAGACAACTGTTAGTTGTGACTATAGTTGTGCATGAGATTTGCACAATCAATGGATTGAGTATTTCCAATGAGGATTTCGTGGTTTAGCCAAGTAGAATATGAGTTTGGATCAGCCATTCTCATCTATTCTCATGCAGGATTGCATAGTGGAGGCAGGAAAGCAGCGGAGGAGATTTGAACCTGTGATTGATTCAGATCTGAGCTAGTTTGTGTGTAACAGGTGGAGATAGTACTGAGTACTTGCGAGGAGTGTTGTACTATGTATTGTTACATGTTCTCAATCAATATAATATACAGATAGTTGGGGGTTTTCAGCTGTATGCTTTCCCCGTGATATACTGTGTTGATATGTGTGATTGATGCTTCAATGTGTGCATGTGATTGTTTCTAAATACTGCAAATTGATGATCAATGGTAGAGGAGGTTATGTATTAATCATGCATTCTGCAATAGTGTATAATCAGGATAATCTCTGTGAATAAGTGTTATATTATTAAAAAATTATACACCATGGGTGTACGGCTAGTTCTCATTGGACTTTGGTCCTCTGGATGATGGGACTAAGCTTCATAAAGGTTTATTTAATAATTGCATTGTCAAGATTGTAGAGCTGGCCTCAATGAGACAAACAAGACAAATTCTACATCCTAATCTAGTTGATTTAGTCAAAGACAATCAGAGCTTGTTCAAAAAGTGAAGAAAGGTTACAAATCACAAGTTTGAGCAAACTTCATTCCATTGGTAAGCTCTCAATCATTACCAACTTTATATTTCACTATTGAAGACTTTCCTTTTAAAATATCTTTGTTCAACTCAGAGTCTTAGGTCTTTCACCTCATATAGTTTGTGACCATGTTAAGATTTTGGCTCTGAAAATATATAGCAAGTCAAACCCTGACCCAAATCCTCCTTCTCTGATTGATAATCTTGAAAGATTTTTAAGAAAGCCTAAAGTCCCTTTCCCCGAGACTGAAACCACAAAATTGGAAAGGACCACTTCCTTCCCAAATCAAATACATAGTATTGAGGACATACCTTTCGACATTAAATTTTAGCTATCCCTTTTCCATTCAAAATCAGAGTCTTGTCTTATGGAAGAAGTTTTTGATCCCATAAAGTTTGACTCATACCTTCCTGCCTCAAAGACTTTGGTTAACCAACCTTCTGCTACTTCTCAGTATTCAAAACTTGAGCACAAGGTTTGGTCTAATTTTGAGAAACTTCAAAGCCTAGTTGATCAATTACAAATCACTACTAAAAAGGCCTATATTCAGTATCAACTTGAAATCATATCTTTTGCCATACCCTCTACTACACCTGCGAAAACATTCATATCGCCTCCTCTATCTTCATCTCAACTAACACAACCCATTGCAGTTCCCATTCACCATTCTCCCCAAGTTATGGAAAGGTTTGCACCCTTAGGATTACCTAGTCAGTTGGCAGCTTTACCTTGGACCTATGGCCAGAGACTTCCTCTTTCTAATGACAGCCCAGGAGTAACAGCATAGCAACATATTGATAAGATGGATGATTTCATTGACTTAGAGGAAGTTGATGAAGATGATGCTAAAATGAGACTAATGGCTCAAAAATTTTCTGGAGATGTCAAAAAATGGTTCCATGGTTTGGCAGCTCGCTCCATTGATACTCCTCAGAGGTTGAATGAGTTGTTCTTAACCAGATGGCGAGAAAAGAATAATCCATTGCAGATCTTGGCGGAATACAACACATTGAAAAGGAATCCTAATGAGACGGTTCAGTAATTCACTATAAGGTTCAATGAAATCTACAATTTCATTCTAGATAACATTAAACCTCCACCTAATTTGGCACTTCGGCATTACCCGGATGCTTTTGATCCAGAGATGACTTATTAGTTGAGGGAAAGAGATCCCACAACTCTAGAAGACATGTAGAACAATGCAGTAAGTGTGGAAGAAAACTTGATGATTAAAAAGTCTCAATTGAAACATGGGAAACTGGAAAAGAGAGTAACCATCAAAGAAGAACCTTATTCTTCCACCAATATTAAGCTATACGCATTGATCAGAACCATGGAGAGAATGGCCAACCGGATGATAAATTCAGATAGACCTCAGGAGCCCCAAGTTAGAAATCCTAACTTCAGAAATCAGCAGCAACCTCAGTACAGAATAAAACAAAGAGAGCAGAAATCTTCTGAAGCATCGACATCTCAACAGCCAATTCAGACACCCTTGTAGTAGAATTATGCTCAAGGAGAATTTGATGGTGAAACTGACCCGATTTTTGAGGAAAATAACTTCTTTAGGGAAGAATACCATCCCATTTTCTTGAATGAAAACGAGAAGTATGTCGAGAAGGTGGAGGATCCTAAAGATGAGGACTACATACTGGCAATTGACAATGCATTGAAAACCCAAACCAATGATTATCAAAGAGGATATTTGAATGCACTCAGTTCTCAGTAGAAGAAATATTCTTTGAGGAATAGAGATGTCCCAATCACTCCTATTCAGAAAAGGGCATCATAGCAGAAATATACCCAGTAGAAATCAAATCCTCAAGGTAGTCAAAGCAAAGGTAAAGAGCTGGCAGTAGCCTATCAAAGCAGAGCAAAACAACCATCTACAAGCAGTCCAAGCAAGGATCATGACAGTCAAAAGAAGGATCATATACCAAGAGATCTGCCCGAGAAGAGAGACAATGTCCAAAGAGAGGTAGATAAATCTAGTTCTTTCAATATAGAAACTGAAATTTCAAAGTTGAAAGTATCAATCCCTCTTACTGAAACAGTCAAAAATAGCCATTACAAGTCTGATATAATTAAAGTGCTCAAAGTTGATTCTATGTCTGACATGGTTAATATTGAATATGACCAACCTAATTGATTTTTGGTCCATCCATAAATGGTTAGTCAGTAGATAGTGATGTTCATCCATTTTATCTCAGTTTAAGAATCCACCAATTCATTCTTCACAACTCCATGCTTGACTCCGGAGCCTCTCATAATTTAATGCCAAAAGCCATCATGGAAAGGTTGGGTTTAGATATAACTCATGAGTACCATGACTTGTATTCTTTTGATTTTGGTAAAATCTATTGTCTTGGTCTAATCAAAGATTTGGTAGTATCCCTGGATCAAATCCCTACAAAGAATGTTTTAATGGATGTGGTGGTAGCTGATATACCACCATGGTTTGGCATGTTATTGTCAAGATCCTGGGGAGAAAAACTAAGAGGCACACTGCAGTTAGACTTCTCCTATGCCACCATCCTGGTTTTCAGGAAATTGAGAAAGTTGTACCGAGAAACCAAAATGAAGTTCATGATAACTAGCAAGGAGAAGCCCAATAATCATCCTATAAATGTTGTACATATAGATTTAGAGTCATTTATTTTATATAATGATAGTGGACTGAATGATGTAGATAGTCATCTTGTAGAAATTAAATATGTACCCGAGATTTTCAACACTATAAGGACAGTTTCAAATCAAGAAAAAGAAGAGTTGCCAAGTTCATCCACACATCCATCAGACAAGGCAGAAAAAGGTTCAGAACAGCCATCAGAGAAGGTAATGGAACCTTTAGAATAGTCCGAAGAGAAAGTTCAGAAAATTGACCCAAAACAGAAAAAATATGAATAGCTCTTGGAAGAGGAACATGGCCTTTGGACCATGGACTTTGATGGTGCTCTTGGGAAAGACGGAGTAGGTATTGGCATTTGGATTCGAATTCCACATCATCAGCAAGGTGACCTCCCTCGGCATGTTAGATTATGCTCATATAAGTTAGCTTTTGATTGCACAAACAATGAGGCGGAGTACGAAGCACTGATCACAGGTTTAAAGATCTTGAAGAGGTTAGGTGCACAAAGAATTTCTATGTATGGTGATTTAGAACTTGTGATCAAGAAAGTTGAAGGTGAATATCAAGCTCACTATCCATGAATGAAAAAATATAGAAATGCAGTTCTAGATATTCTTAGGATGTTTCTCGATTATACACTTTCTGTTGTACCAAGGACTCAGAATATTATGGCAAATTCATTAGCTACAGCTGCAAGTAATTTCAAAATTCCCATTTTTTCAAACAAGAAATTCGAGATTCATGTGAAGCATCGGCCCTATATTCCTGATAAATTGCGATATTGGCAAGTATTCTGGGATGACAAACAGGTGAATAACTTTCTACAGAGTGAAGAAGAGTTTCAAAATTGTTCTATGGATGAAGTTTATAATGAAGATGATCAAGTCATCAAGGAAGCTCAAGTTGATATACTACAGTTGAAAGATAACAATATTCTGAAAGGTCTTGTACCTTTGGAAGACTTGTTTGATCAGGATGATGTAGCAAGGAAGCCTACATTGGTTCCTATAGAGAAAGGTGTCAAAGACGTGAACATTGGAACAACAGACAAGCCAAAAATTATCAAGCTATCCAAAACATTATCTCCCAAGGTAAAAGAGAAATGCATTCATCTATTGTCTGAATTTTATGATGTTTTAGCTTGGGATTATGCAGATTTAAAGGAGTATGATAAGAAAATAATTCAGCATACCATCCCGATTAAGCCCGATCAAAAGCCCTTCAGACAAAAGCTAAGGAGGATTAACTCGAGGTTGTTGCCATCCATAGACAAAGAAATTAATAGACCTTATAAGACGGGCATCGTTGTTCCTATCAGATTTTGATTGGATATCGAATCTAGTCCTGACGAGAAAGAAGACTGGGGATATTAGGCTCTGTTTAGACTTTAGAAACTTGAACAAAGTATCTCTGAAAGATAATTATTTGTTGAAAATAGCAACAAGAAATTATAAAAATAGAATCCAGAATATTCCAATTTTAATTTGTCCTTGAATTAAAATTGGAATTTAGTCTCACCAGCTGCTTGGAAATCATTAATTAATTCATTATGGATTAATTAGTTGGAGAATTCAAGTTAGAAGTCTTTTTGCAGTCATGCAATAGTTATCCCTTAAATTAAGGAGATTATCCCTTAATTAAGGAGATCACATTGAGTTGTATTTGAGTTGTAATTAGTTAGCTCAGTTTACTGAGTTAAGTCCAGTTAAATTAGTTCCAAACTATTTGAGGAACTAATTGTGAGTTATCAGTCAGTTGATGCATACATGCACTCAACTAGTGTACTCCAGATAACTGAAGATTCCCCCATCATAAACTCATGCATGTCTATTCCGAGAAAGACCCAGTTGAGCTAAATTTCAAAGACAGTGTACTATCAGTTGCATGTTTTCTTGTATAAAGGAAACTCATGCATGTAGAAGGATTAATGCACAGGAGGATTGTGCAGTTCTGACAGTGTGTTAGAGCAGCATGTGAGAGGAGTGTTACACTGGGTGAAGGAGATCATCCCAGAGGTAACTGCGCAAGGAAATAGGAGCTTGGAGGGCATAGGAGAAGGCTTGTGAAAAGCCAAGTTTTCTTGTGAGCATCCAGGAGGATTGTATTGAGAGTTGGCTAGCTGTGAGAGCTAAGGCTTTGTATAATTCTGATGTATTTCCACCTTGTATGATAATACAGATAATGGGTTTTTTAGCTGAGGCTTTCCCCTAAGCATTTTATGTGCTTCATGTGCACTAATTCTTATTCTTCTGGTTATATGTGTTCAGCTCGATCTTTCTCTATCTTTAAGCCTCCGCAAGTTTGATAGTAGAAGTAGATTATAGTATTTTGCTTTGATTAACATTGCATTATTAGGTTAATCTACAGTCAGATTTTCTACATAGATCTCAAAGGTAGACTTGTAGAGAATTTGCAGAATTTCTACATGGTATCAGAGCCAAGTTTATCGGAGCTGTGAACAGTATACGGAGAAGAGAATTCAAAGTTTGAAGTTTGGGGTTGTAGGAGCAAATCGAATTCATATCATACTTCAAAATGAGATGGGACATTATCCAACTAATTGCCCATCGAAGAAGTCCAAGAAGGGATCCTCAGTAGGATCGAAAGGTGAGGCATTAGCCTCTTAGTTCGAAATGGACTTTACCCTCATCGCATGCATGGTGTCATCGATGATGGGTTGTGTTTGGTATCTTGACAGTGGAGCCTCATTCCACATGATCGGTGATAAAAGTTTATTCATTATCTTGGAGGAGAAAGACCTCAAGATGCGCATAGAGATGGGTGACGACAAAAAGTATAGATTTTTAGGAGTGGGCACGGTTGCTTTTCAGAGGGAGCATGGAGCTCCTATCACCTTGACAGATGTGAAGTATGTGCCTGGACTTAATAAGAACTTGGTATCGGCCAAGATGTTGGAGGAAAAAGGCTATGATGTTGTCTTCAGTAATGGAAATGCATTCCATAGACACAACATCACGAGATAGGTGAAACAGATCAGTTCACGAGTCAAGAATCTGTATGCTCTTGAGGTTCAAGATGCATGCAAAGCCTTGAGGAGAAAGGAAAATATTATAGATTTGGTGGTTGAGAGGGAGAGTAAATTACCTCTCAACATGCAGTCCCAGAAGAAGTCTCAAACAATTGTGGAAGAGCCACAATTGGAGTGGGAAGAGGGATCACATGCAGCCATACCTCCAGGTGTGAGGTGGGGTGATGTGAAGTGATAGTCTCAAGAAGGCTGAAATTGGGCAGGGTCCATTGAGAGGTTTTATCTCATGGATCATACCTTGCTATGGGAGCCCAAAGTACATAGTAGCAGGATGAATTAGTGGGATTGATGCAATCAGAGATCAAAGTGACAGAGGCTAGAGTAGTCAGATACTAAAGAGCACAAAGAAGGATTGACAATAGTGAATAAAGGCAGAGTCAGCCGAAGCGCAAAGTTTTCAGTTGACAGATGCAATAGCAGTCAGAGACTTTGATGATAGATGCATCATACTGATTTAGGTTGGATGTTTTTATGTTTCTAATGTTACTGGAGCAACAACACTTGAGAGAAATGTTTCATGCAGAACATTCCAAAGGTTCACGATCGGGATCGAGTTGAATTCCTTTCTTGTTGAGAGGGAGTGTTGAAAATAGCAACAAGAAATGATAAAAACAGAATCCATAATATTCCAATTTTAATTTGTCCTTGAATTAAAATTCGAATTTAGTCTCACCAGATGCTTGGAAATAATTAATTATTTCATTATGGATTAATTAGTTGGATAATTTCAAGTTAGAAGTCTTTTTGCAGTCATGCAATAGTTATCCCTTAAATTAAGGAGATTATCCCTTAATTAAGGAGATAAGATTGAGTTATATTTGAGTTGTAATTAGTTAGCTCAGTTTACTGAGTTAAGTCCAGTTAAATTAGTTCCAAACTATTTGAGGAACTAATTGTGAGTTATCAGTTAGTTGATGCATGCATGCAATCAACCAGTGTACTCCAGATAACTGAAGATTCCCTCATCATAAACTCATGCATGTCTATTCTGAGAAAGACCCAGTTGTGCTAAATGTCAAGGACAATGTACTATCAATTGCATGTTTTCTCGTATAAAGGAAACTCGTGCATGTAGAAGGATTAATGCATAGGAGGATTGCGCAGTTCTAACAGTGTGTTAGAGCAGTGTGTGAGAGCAGTGTTACAGTGGGTGAAGGAGATCATCCCAAAGGTAACTGCGCAAGGAAATAGGAGCTTGGAGGATAGAGGAGAAGGCTTGTGAGAAGCCAGGTTTGCCTATGAGCATCCAGGAGGATTGTACTCAGAGCTGGCTAGTTCTGAGAGCTAAGGATTTGCATAATTCTGATGTATTTCCACCTTGTATGATAATACAGATAGTGGGGTTTTTAGCTGAGGCTTTCCCCTAAGTATTTTCTATGTTTCATGTGTATTGATTCTTCTTCTTCTAGTTATATGTGTTCAGCTCGATATTACTTTAGCTTTAAGCTTTCACAAGTTTGATAGTAGAAATAGATTATAGTATTTTTCTTTGATTGACATTGCATTATCAGGTTAATCTATGGTTAGATTTTCTACATAGATCTCAGAGGTAGATTTGTAGAGAATTTGCAGAATTTCTGCATGGTATTAGAGCTAGCTGATCTATAGAGAAATTTCTACATTATCCGCTTCCCAAAATGGACCATATCCTTAAGAGAGTTGTGGGTGCTTCCCGGCTGTCACTTTTGGATGGCTACTCAGGTTACAATAAAGTTTTAGTGCATGAAGATGATCAGGACAAGACAGCATTCACCACACCATCGGGCACATTCAAATATCCAAAGATGCCATTTGGTCTGAAAAATGCAGGGGCCACTTTTCAGCATGCCATGGACATTGCCTTTTCAGATGAAAAATATGTTTTCTTGGTTGTATACTTAAATGATGTAACTGTATTTTCACATTCAGATGATGAACATTTGCATCATTTAAGGGTCATTTTTCCAAAATGTAGAAAGTTTGGGATATCTCTCAATCCAAAGAAAATTTTGTTTGCTATGGAAGAAGGCAAACTTCTTGGCCATATCATTTTGAAATACGACATCCGGATTGACCCTTCACAAGTAAAAGCCATTCAAAAAATTGATTTTCCTTGTAGCAAGAAGGAAATCCAAGCATTCAATGGTAAGATGAATTCATTATGCAGATTTATCCCTAATTTGGTTGAACATCTTAGAGAAATGACAAATATGTTGAAAAAGGACAATGAGGTGAAGTGGTCTAAAGAAGCCCGCAAGTCCTTTCATGCAGTAAATCTTGCCTTAACCACTACTCTTGTTTTGATTAGTCCTGATTACACCGATGATTTTATTATATTTTCATTTACTTCTGAGCATACCATGGTAGCAGTACTAATGCAAAAAAGAGATAAAACTAGGCTTCCAATAGCATTTTTCAGATGCAACATTAGGGATGTAGCCCTTAAGTACAACATCATTGAAAAACAGGCTTTGGCTTTGGTAAAGGTGATCAAATATTTCAGAGTTTACATTTTACATTCGCATACTCTTGCTTATGTTCCTAATGCAGCGCTAAACGAAGTTCTTATGTAAAATGACCCAGAAGGTAGAAGAGGTAGGTGGATAGTAGCATTATTATAATATGACCTTGAGATCAAGCCTACAAAGTTGATCAAGGGTCAAGGCTTAGCCAAACTCATGGCCGAGTCAAACCTTCATGCAATAGATATTAACCTTGTAGTAGCATTATCTGACAATCAAGAAGTGGATCTCATTTAGGTATCTAAAATTTTTCTATCATCCCCGCAATATTATGATATTATTTATGTGCTTCGGCATCTAAATCCTCCTCCAGGCATGTCTAAGGCTAAGAGAAAGTCATTGAAGTTGAAGGCTTCCAAATATTGTATCATGGACAATTCACTTTATTGGAAAGATCCTGAAGGTGTGTTGTTGAATTGTTTGACCGAAGATGAGTCCAAACAAGTAATAAAGGACTTCCACAAAGGAGATTGTGGGGGCCACTTGTAATGGAAGACCAAGGCCAACAAAGTACTAAGAGAGGGTTACTATTGGCCTAAACTTTATGCGTATATCTACAAGGTAGTGATGATTTGTCACGAGTGTCAAGTTTTCCAAGGTAAAAGAAAGCTTCTTCCTTTGCCTCTACAACCTATATCAGTTAATGCACCTTTTCAGTAGTCGGGCCTAGCTTTCATAGGTGAGATCAATCCATCATCATCCGCACAACACAATTGGATATTGACAGCTACAAACAACTTTACTAAATGGATTGAAGTGATCCCAACCACGCAAGCAACATATTCAATTATCATTTAGTTTTTAGAAGCTAATATCTTGTCTTGTTTTGGTTTTCCTAACAAGATTATCACAGAAAACGTGGCAGCATTCAAGTCCAAAAAGATGGCTGAATTTTGTGACAAATACAACATAAAGTTGGGGCATTCTACAACATACTATCAGCAAGGAAATGGTTTTGCGGAGTCCTCCAATAAATCCTTAATCAACATCATTAAGAAAATGTTGGAGGCCAACAAAAAGAATTGGCACAAAAATATGATCAATGCATTGTGGGCAGATCGAGTGAGTAGCAAGAAATCTCTTGGGCTTTCTCCTTTTCAAATTGTGTATGGAATAGATACTATTTTTCCTTCATCGTTAGCAATCTCGGTCATGAAATTGTTACAAGAACCGGGAAGTGAAGAGAATGATATTCAACATCGGATCAATCAAATGGTTCACTTAGAGAAGACATTGGATGAGGTATTCCAGAACACCTCCAAGCTTCATGAGAGGATAAAGAGGATCTATGACTGGGAAACAAAGGAAGATGATTTTAAAATTGGAGATGTCGTACTTCGTTGGGATGCCAGAAATGAAGACAAGGCTAAGCATGGTAAATTAGAGAACTTATCGAAAGGCCCTTATCAAATTTCAGCTTTCCGAGGACAAAATGCTTTCTTGTTGGATGAGATGAATGAAGAACCATGCTTAGGAGGACCAGTCAATGGTAGGTTCCTGAAGCATTATCTTTTCTGAATTGTCCTGGTTTCATTGTACATACATTTTAAATGTTCTGCAAGTGTCAAGTAAAGATCATTGGAGTTTGGAGCCCGAAGTGAAGGCCATGGAGCTTCACTGATTTTCTGCCATTTTTAATATTCAGTCCTTAGTCATGTAAGTCAGTTGTGAGTCATTTTTGAGTCAGTATGAGTTATTTGAGTTGTCAGCATTTACTTATGCATTCCAGTTTGATTTTTTTATTGTATTGGCCCATATGGTTAGGCACTTGGTCTACGGTGTTCTTGGCACCTCCAAGGAGCTTCCATCCCCAAATAAGGCCGATGTTAGAGTAAGTATTTTCATACTACCATCAGTGATCAAAATTCCTCTTTTATATCATATTAGTGTCCCATGTTGAAATTTGTATCATTCCACCTAGGTCATCATGTAAAAATTTACTCACTGATGGTAGCCCAAGTTGAAACCCCATCCCCTCTCAAAAAATTATATTTGTTGGCCCACCTTCATGTGCCTTGCTGAGCATACATTGACTGTAAAAACTCATTTCATCATGTTTTGTGTCACTCAAGTCCATCTAAAGTCCAGCCATTCAAGGTCCTAGTATCACTAAGTTTTATTTTCCGAGGTCCAATAAAACACCATTTCATTGCATAAGGCTAGCAAAGTATGAGAGTGAAGCAAATAATATCCCTTTTTTAGTTAAATAAAGGTTTACAAGCATGTCACCATAGTTTCTAAAATTCCAATTTTGATTTTAAGCAAGAAATTCATTTCAGTTTGTAATTTTTATTTCAAAAGGGAGATGTAATAATTTTTATTTATTTATGTAATTTTATGTTTATTATATGTAATAAGTCACTATTTTTAGCTGTTTACTCACACTCCATTACCAATATCATCCAAACAAAAGTCAAAAGTAAAGATTTCCAAAGCTTCAACATCATCCACCTGCAAAGAAAAAGTCAAAAAGAAAATTATCAAAGAGGTTAAAAGGGGTCAAATGAAACATTAGAAAGTGGGTTTGAAAAGAAAAATATCAAACTCACTCACCTATAAAGGACTTCTTGGCTTCAAACTCACCTTCATTTTCCTCCTAGCACTCATTGAGCAAACCCCAAGAGAGCCTTTTCACCGTTCTAGGCGAAATCAGAAGAAACAGGGCAAGCACTGCACGTTTCCTTCTGGCACTGTGTGTTCTCTTCTGGCGTTGTGTGTTTACCTAGCATTGCATGTTTCCTTAATGCGTTGTACATTTACCTGGTGATGTGGATTCCCTTAAGGCATTGTTTGTTTTCCTGAGGCGCTTGCACTCTACATTGGTGCTGCGTGTTTATCCAACAATGCTCCAATCACCTCCTCAGCTCCTCCAAAATGCTTTCAACCTCAATACAAGTAAGTAGCAGCTAAGGGATGTGCTTTCCCCCCTCCTCAAGTCAATTCCTAAGTGTTTGAAAGGTTTTATTGAAGATTTAGCTTAATTGTTACATCTAAACCCTAGATTTCCCCCAAAAACTACCTTCCACTCTCATTCCCTTTTGCACACTTCCCTCCACCCTCCTTCCCTTTCCCTAAATCTTTATATCCCATATACCCTCTAACCCTTTGTCCCAAAACCCTAAGTCCTAGGTGATACAACACTACCTAGGCTCTCGAACCCCTATATTACAAACAAATTTCCCCATCCCCAAACTATCATACTACTACCCTATAACCATCTCCAATACACATATCCCTTCACCCATCATATTCATATTAATCCTTCCCCATTTACTATTCCCTAAAAAACTACATTCCCCTATCATACACCTCCCTAGGGTTTGATACTAAACACCATGGCAGAGGAGGAATACAGACCACATAGTGAGGAAAAGGAAACAAATAGAGAAGAATACAGGGAACAAAGGAAGCCACACAAAGGAGGCCAGATACACATGTTTTAGCCCACAGATCTCAAGAAACTCTTAACATCCCCTATGACTATGACATCCTTCAAATGGATAGGTTGTTATGATTTCTGTGAGCAAGTGCAAGCAGTCCAACATCATCCTAAGTTGACTAGGCTCTTCATTTCTAAACTCCAAGACAACCAAGTCACTCTTGCAGGTGTCACATTTACTCTATCTACTACCATTATATCAGCTGCCACCGAGATCCCAGATGTTGGGGAGAAATGGTTTAAACAAGGTGACCTGGAGAGGCATTATTATGAGCCTTACATGAAACCAAGGTATAGAAATGAAAGAAGGGGCCATTTTCCTTTTTCACACCTCCTTGACAGATATGGCCCAATGATGAATATTATTATGAAATATTTTTCATGTGAAGGTAGATTCTCTAGGGTATATTCTTATCATATCCAGCTCTTAATGCATTTCACTAGGGTAAAAATGCTCAATATACCCTACTATCTTTTCCGAAGTGTTGAGAAGATGGCCTACATTTCCCAAATTAAGGAGTACAAGGATCAAATGAAGATCCTATTTCATCATTACTTCATTAAAATCATAGTCCTTTACCATCTCAAGGAACTCAACATTGCATGGAGTACCTTCATAGATAATCCCATATTCACTCATGCATCTACTCAAAATATTCAAAACGTCCCTTCATCATCTCATCCATCCACCTCCATTCCTGCATCTCAGCCCATATATCATTCATCCTCATCTGATGAGTCAGCCACACCGTCACCTCCATCATCACCATTTCATGAGCCTATTCAGTCACCTAATAGATATGAAGGCAGAGAGAAAGAGCACATTGAACATGGTGAGATTAGCAAGCTTGAAAGGACTGGTTTGGGTACCTTGACACATACCTATCAGAGAGGGCATAGGAAAGTGCTTTCCCCACTGATTATGGGAGGGGCCTTTCCTTCTTCATCAGAAAAGTAGGTATAGAAGGGCAAGGAAAAAGTGACAGAGGCAAAGATCCAGCAGCAACAGGAGGACCTCCACAAGACAGAGAAAGATTTTCACTTAGTTGACCTAAGTGAAAATGATGATAGTGAGAGCACAGCCATTACCCTCAAATATAAAGAAGCACTCATAGTGGAACTCCAAGTCAATTTTCAGAGGGAAAAATATATCATCACATACTATGAGCACGAAAACAAGCAATTAGAGACCAAACATGATCTCATGGAGATTCAGCTCATCAAGGAAAAGAGGGAGGTTGAAAAGGCTAAAACCTTACTTGATGAAGCATATGAAGAATACAATGATCAAATGGAGGAACAAGTGCCAAGAGAAAGGCCAATGACTAGAGGCCTAAAGAGAGCTTTGGAGCTAGAAAAACAAAAGGACGTTGAGCTAGCTAATGAGCTCAACCTAAATGAGCAATTTGCCAAAATGGTAAATGAGAACCAAGAGCATTGGCTTGAGAGGGTGAACACCCATATTGAAAGCCTCTTATACAAGGCCAAAAGAGACAATGACCTATAAAGAAGTATGGAAAAATATTATTGCCGAAGAAACCAAATAGCAAGGGCAAAGCTCAAAGCTGCTAGGGTAAGAATTGAAGCCATAACTCACCATAAGGAGAAGAAGAAGCTTGATATACTTGTAGAGGATTCACTCCATGTTTGGCCACCTCAGGCATCAACTTATTGAACAGTTTTGAAGACCCTTGACTCAATTTTTTTCATCTTGCTTTTCCTGTCTTTTTAAGGCAATTTTTATATCAACGGTTTGGTCAAATGCGTAGCGCCTTAAGCGTTGCACACTTTTTGGAGGCACTTTTTGGAGGAATTTCCACCACCATTAGATTCAGAAGGAACAAGACATCCAAGAAAACCATGTTTCCAGCCCTGGAAAGCAAAACTATTAGGTGAAAAAGGCAAAAAACCAACTAAAAATTATGTTTCAACCTATTTTCTAGACCAAGCATTGCGCGTTTGAGTAGTCTTGGGAGAATGGAATTTTGGAGGGGAAAATCAAGCCCATTTTTGAAAACCAAGGGTATTTTTGGAAACTAGATAGGATAATATTTTCAATGAGCTACCCTGGGCTATATTTGAATATCAGGAATGCAGGTAAAAGTCATCTTGAAGATGGCGCTGCGTGTTTGACAGTCAGCCCAGATTTTCACTGTTTCTCTCCAATTTGATTTTTACCTATGGGAAATTAATGTTTTACTGATGTAATTGATAAGGATGATGTAATTATTATGTTTTTACTGTTACCTAGGGTAAATACATTAGGTAAATGGCCTCTATGACTTGTAATGAATCAGTTTTCTTAAGTTAGGGATGAGTCACTTTGACCACCCTACACTCTAGCTATCAGTTCAGTTTTTGTTGCAACTACTCCTACACTTATGGATTTGACCCCTAAGGATAATATGAGTTGGTTTGAGGCCTATATTATGTAATTTATTAGTCATTCTACAAGTTGGACTCAATTGGATGTTGTACTAGTGTTTCAGACTTAAGCATGGAATATATTGGATGAGTTGTGGCTATTTTGGTGGGATTCCTATGACATGGTATCTTGATATTGCTTCTTCTTCATGTGTGTGAATGTTTTTTACCTTTCATGATCCATTTCACTTCTGGATATGTTTTATTTTCAAGTTGTGATAAGAAAAATACATCTTCTATGCTCTGTTTTGGGAAAATCATTATAATTTGTTTTATTTCTTCAGTTTAAAAAGAATTCATGATTTTCATGCTATTTTTAGCACCTCACCATTCTAAACCATTTCATCACTATACTACAAAGTGTTAAAATAACTTTCCTACCTTCCCCCATCAGATGTCTGCAATTTTGATTCTCTTTTTCCCTGACCTAGTTCACTCTCTGACCTAATTCACTCATCCAGTGACTACCACAATCAAATCAAATCAAACAAACCCTGAGCTACTATATCTAGCCTAAAACTCTAATCCATCCAGCCCTCTTAGCTATGATCCTTTGGATAGATCCCTCTTCGACTTGGTAGGGCTAGCTACCAAGTCAAAAGATTGGTATGTGGTTACCTCAGCTGGACTCTTCCTCGGCCTTGGAGATCCGAAGAAGTGATAATAGAGTGTATAGGAGTACATTGAGTTTAGAAAGATGGTCATAATGCAATTATCTCCCCAAAGAACCTAGACATTCTCCTTGAGTATCTAGGGGATATACACAGTCATCTATGGAAGAAAATGATGTTGTTGAAGGATATATTTTTGGAAGAGGCTTGTGTATAGGCATGTTACCTTGAGAACATAGGCTAAACTAAAGGACAATAAAGTGGATCGAAGAAAAAGGAGCACCAAGATGCTTCTAATAATGGGAAAAAGAAGTGAAAAGTGGGGGAAGAGAAAAAGATGACGACCACAACACACTAGTACAAATATCCTAGCAACGACTAAAAAAACTAATACATTGTGGTCATACTGGGGATAAGTGTTGGAAGTTGCATCCAAAGCTTAACTTGAAGAAAAAAATAAAGATGCAAAGAAGAATATCATCATGGCCAATGATTCAAACAACCTAGTTGAAAGTATCTTGGATATGGATGAGAAGATCGTCTGCACATCAATGCAAATGGAGGTAAATCTGAGTAGCATTTAGCAAAAGGAACATAATGAAAAGACCAAACTCTTCCATATAAATATATAGGTCAAGAATACAAATATTGATTTTATACTCAACTTAGGATCATAGGAAAATCTCATTGCATTAGACTTTGTGAACAAAATGGGATTGGAAATTCATGATCATCCAAGCCCATATCCATTGGGATGGTTAAAAAAGGATTAAGAGATAAAGGTAACCATAGAGTGAAAAATTATATTTTCTATCAGCGTTGATTTTATTGATGGAGTAGAACTAGATGTAGTTCCCCTTGATGTGTGAGGAGTGGTGCTTGGAAGTGCATATATGTACATGTGAGATACATCTTCATGCATAGAAACAATTGGTACCACCTCATCAAGGATAGAAAATCCTTCATTAAATGTGCACAAGGGAAGGTCCAAATTTTTTTTGGCAAGTGCCAACCAAGCCAAAAAACTAATCAATTATAGAAAGAAGTATATTTTACTATTTTTAAGAGAAAATTAGTCTATAGAAGAGTTAGTAAGAGTAAAGGCATCCATAGAGGGATGTATTAAGAAACAAAAATAAAAATAAAAATAAAAACAAGATTTGTTATAGGCATACAGGGATATGTTCCAAGATACCAAGGGGTACCACCCAAGAGGGCAGTGGAGTACCAGATCTAGCTATTTCCAAACTCCCCATTGTAAATCATTGGGTTTTATAGGCAATTTTTTATAGAAACGAGGTGAAGAAATATTTTTTGTAGCTATTGGAATAGGGTGTCATTTGATTAGGTACCTCACCATTTTGTTCACTCATGGGTACCCCCTACCTAGGATATATCATTTGTTTAATCATTTGTAGCAAGACAAATACTTCACCAAGTTGGACTTAAATTCTAGATACCACCAGGTTCAAGTAAAAGAATAAGATACCTGGAAGATCGCCTTCAAAGCCAGGCAAGGTTTGTATGAGCAGTTAGTCATGTCATTTGACCTATGCAATGCAATAACTATGTGTTTGAGCTTAATGAATGATATAATGCACCCTCTTATAGATTCATTTTTTATTTTCTATTTTGATGATATATTGATATAATGTGCTACCTAGCATGAGAACATATCACATTTGACGAAGGTGCTAGAGACATTAAAGAATCACCAGTTGCTAGAAAATCTCAAGAATTATCAGCTTTCACAATACAATTTTGTGCATCTCATGTATGTGATAGGTAGAGGAGAAAAAATACATATATAGGTACAAAAGACACTACAAATGTCACAAGAAAAATATGAGGCCATGCATGACTAGCACATAACAAAGAATTCATTCAAGGTGGGAGACAAAGTATGGTTGTAATTGCACAAGGAGAGGCTAAAGGGTCCTTGTTAGAAAATTTAGGCTCTACGATATGGTCCCTTTGAGATACTATAAAAGGTGGGAGATAATTCCTATAGACTTAGGATATGCATGCACATTTTCTCACTTGTGAATGTAGAGAATCTAAAACTCTATGAACCTTCCATGCTAGGTCAGGAAAAGGAACACGCCCTTCCTTCTATAGAGGATTTGGTACCAGATGCATAGGGAGAGTTGACAAAGGATATAATTTTTTAGAATAGGTCCATACAAACAAGACAATGGTAACATGACCTTTCGTATATTGGGTTCAAAACTTCCAAGCAAGTCTAAATGGTACACTTGAGAAAAAGCGAAGGAAAATTTTCCTCACCTCATTCAATAGAATATTTTGGGGACCAAAAGTATCCGAAAGTGGGGAGATGTGATATGGATTGGATAGTTATGTTTTTTATCATACTTATTGATTCTTTCAAAGTGGAAAAGGTGGAGGAAGCAACTCATAAGACCATTTTTACTGGTGGGACATATTTTGGCAAATTACGACTTAAAACCTTTTAGGAGCAGTTTGAGGTATCAAATGTAATTTTTTGTGGGTAATTGTTTTTTCATAAGTACAACACCTTTATATGTTATTATACACATAGATACCTTTCAAATGATGCAAGAATCACCTCAATAAAAGTTTTTATGCAAAACATATGCCACTCAAAATTTGACTTTCCTGTTTTGACCACCATCATTCAAGAGGATGCCATGTCAACCCTCATTATTCATGAAAATGGGGCTAGCTATGTGATCATGATGAAGAAGACTCTAGAATTTTCCATATTGTAACTCTAGCTAAGATTTGAAGGAGTCGAACCTAAGCACTAGTAGGCTATAGGGTTGTGTTATAACTGGGTCACTAAGAGGAAAAGGGTTTCCATTCTATTTGAGTGCATTTTCTTCCATAGATGAGAAGAATAGTTGAGAGTGGTTAGTGAGATAGAAAATACAGATGATTTTTCCACTCTAGTAGCCCACGGGCCTTGGTTCTAACTTCATTGCACTTGCATCCATTTTCTATTAAGAGAAAGAGAGAAGAGAAACCTCACCTTCCAGTTGGGATTTCTCTCGAAATAGTTTCCTAGGATATATCTTGTGTCAATTGTGATTTATGAGTGTTTATTTCAATTTTCCATTTTTTATACATAATTATAATTTGCATGCATACATAATATGCAGTAATTAGTAGATCTTGAAATCTAAGGAGAAATAAACCCTCATAGTGCATAATTTGGATATTAGGCTTAATTTTATCAAATATGTTGTGACGAACTTACCTGTGGAATATCCATGTTGGTTTATGGATCAACACCTCTTCCATTTAAGTTTGGATTGATGGTGGAAGATTTCTCATATGCATAGAAATGGTGAAGAAATGTTGGCACAAGGGTATCCCACTTTCCATGGCCTAATGAAACTCCAGTAGTTAATAAACTTAACACTCTAGGCCCACAGAGCACCTATACACATAAGAACTCCATGTTACATTCCTATCCATGATGATTGCACCAAACATTGCATCAAAGAGAACAAGAATCCATCGGTTTATAACAGAATAAGGCACTTAGTAATTTTATCCTTTTCAAGTGGAATTAAGTGTTATAATCGATAAAATAGTTTGTTGTTGTTGTCTTCCATATTATCAATATTTTCTAAATAACCATTCAATGTTTTAGCCATCCAATTTGAGGACAATATTTTGAGTTAAGTTGAGTGTCTATCGTGCAATAATGTGTATGCAAATATAGTGGTGATCTAAATAGACTCCACAAATAAGATGTATTCAGGCTCGAAGGAGTGATTTGCAGGTGTAGTTTTATATTAGTTGATGCATAGATAAGACCAACTATTATTTTATTAGATCTTTTACAGGCTTAGAGATGAATCCCTATGAATATTTTCACTTCTTGTGATTCCCTTGTCATGTTTTTCCATAATTATGGTTGGTGTCCAACATAGAATAGAGCTTCAACTCACCATCTTAGTCTTTTCAGAGCAAGGTTTCAACAAAGCATAGGTTCCTTTCTGCTTAATGTCTGATAAACGGGTTTTCTAGATTTCGCTGGTCCATAGATGATAACCAAGATTAGACCGAACTTTCAGTTGGAAAGGGATTACTAGCTTTTTGTTATGATTCAAGTTGTTCACTCTCCATTGAATTAGTTGAAAATTGGAGTAAGTGGTGTAAATTAAATGTTATCAAATCCTACAAACCAATGATCAAATTTTAATTCTTATCCATTATTTGTGTGTTTAACATCTTACATCTACGATTTTTGAAGAAGGCCTATGTGTGATTAGTTTTACATCAGAAGAACATGCATTGGGACTCGTTCTCCCATGATTATATTCAAGCAGCACTTGTTGGCATGACTTATTCCTATTTACATGTTGTAGTACAATTTATTTAGCTATCTTCTTTCAATATAAGAGAATATGGATGTCTTTGGTATAACTGGTATGGTATAGTGGTATATAATTCTTCTTTTGATTGGAACTTATCATGGATATTGGATTCTTTATTATGATGCAACCCTTCATTTATTCATAGTTAGTTACAATGACTCTTTGTAAGCACTTGGGCTCAAAATCCCATAATGATAGGTGCAACCATGATACACCTACTTCAATTTATACATTAAGGTATATGGATTTTGAGTTTATTGTAGCAAACATGATGTGTGATCAAGAAGAGTTTTTTCGTGATAGTACTGAAAGCATCAATCATAGCTCTCAAAAATTATGTCTTGATTATAAGAACCTAAACATATTCCCAAGTGTGATATTTTTTGTTCTACATGCATGTAGCCCTGATGAGAGAGTGACTCGAGTTTCAATATAGAAGATTGTGTGCCCATCAACAAAAAGAAGAACAACATACCATTTAAGAGAGGAGATTTGGTGAAAGACAAAGCATGTGAAGGGTAAAAGTTGTGCAGGGAAAAAGGAAGGGTATTGTATTGTAGACTATCCCATGTGCTATTTTCTCCCTGAAATATTCAAGCTCTCCTATAGATTCAAGCAATTCTATAATCTTCATTTTCAATAAGGCTCAACATTCTTGTTGGTCATAGATATCAACTAGTTAGAAGATACTAGTATCTGTTATTGCATTCCCACTTTCCAACATTCAATAGAATTTTCCACACTAAAAATATTGACAAATGTTGCTATGGAGTTATACCAGCGAAATTATAAATAAGTGTAATATTTTTTGTTTTATGCAAATGGCACAAGATTGTGAGTTATGTTCTCAAATATATACTACTCATAAACTATTTGTTCTTTGGTGCCTCTACACCCCTTTTATTTTTGGATGAGAAAATCCAGTATCGCATGAAAAATAGCCATTTTTCATTTATTTGGCATAGTCAAGCGATCTAAAGCACTGGGGACCAGATGGTGGAAGTGAAACTAGTTTTAGATTACCAAAACATAGCATAATTTTATGCCTCAAAGATTTGCAACCTCTTTCTGTTTGTGATTTGGAGAAAAGGAGAATTGTAAACCCACTGAATTTGTTATCCATTCACTCTTCATTAATTATTTATTGATGATGTTGAGCCTAATTTGTGGAGAAAATGGATAAATTTAATGATTTACTAGAGCTAGTGAATACTCTAATAAACTATATTGTCAACAATACAGTCACAATTGACAAATAATCTTCCATTGATATTCAAACTTGTTTATAATATGCACAAGAGAAGATTGAGTTTCTTTAGTTTGAGTCATAACTTCAACGAGAGGAATAGAAACAAGTGAATAAACTTTTTGAACTAGTTCTTGATTATAATAACTCTCTTTCTAAGTTTGAGCAAGAATCACATCAATATCCAACACATGATCCGATCAATGATACCATTTCAAGAGTAGATTCACATGAAAATGTAGATGTTTTGCTTATACTTCCTAATCCCATCAATAGACCTTGGGAGGAAGTAATAAACAACAAGCATAGAATTGGTCTCAAATATGTCAAGTATGTGACCTTTCACATTCCAAAATACTCCAAACCAATATAGTTTCAAAGTGTTCGGTTTCTGAGAGACAATTCATCTTCACCTACCGACTTCCATATCATATTCTCAAATTCCAACATTCGAATCAAGTTGATCACATGAAAATTAGTGTTTTGATATTCACCCTTGTGAACATTATGAAAAACATACTCATCATTTATATAGATGTTCCAGACACAAGAATCCTGCAAGAGCAAAGATTCACCTTGCATGGATCGATTCTTGGCAATGGTCTTCAACAACCAAGAAGATATATTGGTCATAAACCACAAAGTTCATTCTCAAGCATTGACACATCTTGTAGTGGAGAGATCTTCACCTTCTCACCTTGTATCTAACATGAGCAGAATTGATATTCAACTACTAGTTTTGAATTTATATCAAGTGAGCCTAAGCCACAACTAGAACCAAAGCTAGCAGCGAAAGCCTAGAGCCAAATTCAGCCACAAGCAGAGTTAGATATGTAGCCAGAGACATATTCATATTCCATGAGCATGACTTGGTTTGTGTCCAACCTTAAACCACCAACTACATAAGACTTTGGCTTCTGCTTCCCATCTCATCAATTTGTGGTAATATTTAAACCATCATCAGGGAGTACTTCCATTTTGCAAAAGACTCTCACTTCTAGCCAAAATTAGAAGTGTTCTATGAACTACTTCAAGCCAATTTTCGAAGTTGGTGGTTAGCCTCAAACCGCCACTGGTAGGTAGCTTCAAGTTCTACTACCTCATTTGGTTTTTAGTCTTCCTTAAACCACTATTTAAGAGAGCACTTCTAGCCATTAGTTGCTGTCTACCTTTGTATTTTAGCTCTATTCTTGGACTCACATTCACCCCTTCGGATTAAAGGGGGGAATGTTGGAAACATAATCCTTTTGGGTTATTTAAATTTGGCACATTCACTTGAGTGGAAGAAAAAAAGCCTCAAGTGAATGCTAATAGTCATGAGAAGTCCAAGATACCTCTTGGAATATGAAACCAAAGGTCATACAAAATGTATTTATATGTATATTTTGTGAATAATATGAAATATCAAGTTCATCTAATTCTTATCTACTCATGTGAGTGTTTTAGCACAAACTGATGATTGGAATAGACTCTAACATGAATGACATACATATACATTTTTTAAATATGAAGATAATGGATACACATAACACGATTGCTATATTACCAAAGGTTTTCCCCTAATTGAGTTTGTAGAGAGTGTGTGTTATGCAAGCATCATTTAGCACCTTTTGACTATAACAAAGCACGTTGTGCATAGAAACCATTATATCTTGTTCACAATGACCTTTACTGCATTAATATGCCCTCATTGTAAGGTGTGGTGTATATTTTAACCTTTATTAACAATTTCTCAAACTTAATTGAGTTTATTTGTTAAAAATTAACAATTATGTCTTTGAAATATTCAAGGAATTTAGGGAGTTAGTTGAAAAGTAATGCAGTAGACCCATTAAATTCTTGATATCTAATAATGAAGGTGAGTATGTGAATCAATAGTTTGAAGAATACCTTTCTATACTAGGTATCTCTGGAAAAAAATTATCCCACGTTCTCCTCAATAAAATGGTGTGGCATAACATGAGAATTGAACCCTATTCAAGATGGCTCAATGTCTCTTATAAGAAAAACATTTTTTGACTAAGTTTTAGGCTAAAATTGTCTACTGCACCAACTATCTCCTAAACCTTTTTTTCAACTAGAGCTATCAATTCTATGACTCCAATCAATAAATGGTGTGGAAGGAAGCCATCAATTAACCACTTTAGATGATCTAGATAGGAATATTATATTATTTTTAATTTTTTTTAATTCCTTTGGGGTGAAAATTTTGGAAGAATTAACTTGTAGGGTCATTTTTATTAGTGGGTCCCATTTTGGCGAATTGGGGTTTGAACCCTTACAAGGCCATTTTGAGGCATTCAATAGATTTTTTTGGTGTCTAAAAACTCTCACTTATGAAAGACCCCCTAGCAATATTCTATAGTTATATATATTTCTAAAGATTTAATAAATACATCAATTAGAGTTCGTATGCAAAATTTATGCCTATTGGAAGTTGACCTTCGAGTTTTACCACCATGGTTTGAGAGATGCCACATAATCTCCCATTACTCATGCAAAATGGTTTGTCCACATGTCAAAATGAAAAAGAGTCTATAAGGGTCAATTTTTTAACTTTAATTAAGAGTTGAAGGAGTTAAAACTAACCTCAAATTGGCTATCGGGCTATGTTAAAATCAAGACACTAGGAAGAATAGTGGTTCCATTCTAGGCAATTTTATTTTCTTCCATAGTAGATAAAAGTACTTAGGAGTGGGATTTAAAGAGCATAATGGATGAGGTTAGTACTTCGTAGTAGCCTAAGAGCTTGTAGGCATAGTAGTACTAATGGGGACAATGCCCCCAGGTATACTAGCCCCCCAAAAGGAAAAGGATCTTCCAGAGTAGTGTGTCCCACCAAACATAGAACTAGACCAAGGTTGAGAAGTACTGCCAAAGATAAAGTTTCCCCTATCGTGACTATAAGCAATGGACGATCCCCCCATCATGTTCCTAGAAGTAAAATAAATTGTGCTAAATGTAGGAATCGTAGGTTGAGATGAGCTAGGAGTAAATATCCCATCTCCCGTGGATTGTCCAGATACGAAGCTAGAGGAAGTCATAGACATAGAAAAAGGTGGAAAACATGAGGAAGTCACAGATATAACTGGTGGGATGCCTCAATAAGATGTGAGAGGTGTAGAAGGGGTATGGATCCCACCACACTAAGTGGTGGTAAATATGACATGGCAACAGAGACTGACGATGCAGAAGGTAAAGTGGGACTTGTCTCCTCCATAGAAGAATAATTACTTTCACTAGGCATATAAGGAACACACACGTAAAAAGGTTCACGACCATTAAGATTCAACTACACTAGAACTAGGCCGAGAAGATCAATCAAAGGTAGGTTATAGTGTGGCAAAGGACTTTCATAAATTACCTAAATAGTAAAATAATATTCCTCCCTAGGACCAAAGTTATCCCTTGCAACCTGAGTATAGTCTAAGTTTTCCATTACTAGAATTAACCTATGACTACCTAGTGGTGGACCTTGCATTGTCTGAGCTTGCTTGATCAAGGCATGGGTTGTTGGGTAGCAGAGGCCCCGCGTAAGGGTTTTGGGGCTTAAAAGCCCATAAGTTAGGGTAATAATATTGTAAAAAGTTCTGTGAAGTGCGCGGAGCACGAAATGTAATAGGTCGAGTCAAAGGGTTGCCTGTCTGAAAATAATGTAAAATAATAAAAGTAAGTCAGCCTACCCATGGTCCACGAACCATGGGAATGTATAAATAGAGTGAGGCTCTAAGGGTAGAAGGCAGTTTTTTAGAAGATCTGAGGTATTATGGGTTTGTGAAAGCATTCATCACTCTGAGGTCTGTAATTCTGAGTCGTGGGAGTTAGGGGTTAGATAGAGGCTCCGCAACTATGTGCGCGGAGGCCTGGTAGAGTCCAAAGCTGTGTGCGCGGAACCTTGCAGCTGAGTGCGCAGGGAAGATTTGGTTGTATTGAACAAAAGATATTAATAAAGATAAGTTGTTTCTGGAATATTGCAGATCTATTGTATTCTATTTTATGCATCGGTTATATGAGTTTATGTCTTCAAGAATTATGATAAGGCGCATTGGTTATCTTTGTTTAATGTTTTCTTAAAGACACTGCGAATTAATTCTGATCTATAATAATTCCATATAAATAATAAGATTCGGGAAGTAACTGGCGTGGATCTACGCGAAGGATAGGTAACTGTGCAGAGTAGCGCAGGAGCGCAGAAGGGTTCGCGACCCTCTAGACCACATCAAGACATCCCAAGGGTACAGAAACCTAGTTCCAGTACCCTCCCCTACTACCTCGAGTGAGACTTCAGTCCGCACTCCGTGGACTGTTGCCGAAAGGGCCAGTAGTGCAAGATTTGTTGGGCTAATAACTTTTCTGAACCTGGGTTGGGCCCAATAAGCCAACAAATGGTTCTGTTGCCAGGACTAGGATCTGCCTAAGGGATGTCTGATGTCAGGATTTTGAAACCCTACGAAGAAAGAGATTGAAGATCGATTGGATCAGAAGCAGTATGAGTTCGTAGTTGGCCCTAGCACACCTGCGCGCAAACCAAAAGTTTAACATGGCGAGCGCGATCAAGTTGCCTATATTCAAAGGAGTAGGAAGCGAAGATCCAGAACAGTTTTGGTTCATAGTAAGGGCAGTATGGGAAGCACACAGAGTTATGGATGATAATATTAAAAAGGTTACCTTGGTGAGTGTGCTATAGGACGCCGCACTGACTTGGTATGTCAAGCATTCTAACGATCATCCAAATGTTGGGATAGCGGAGATCCAGGATGCATTACACAAAGAGTTTAGCCAGTTGAAATAAGAGATGGAGTCGATCACTGGGTTCAAATAAATTGTAATGCTGCCAGGTGAAACTCCATGGGATCTGGATCAGAGACTGAAAGTACAATTCGAGAGGCTAACATGACACTAACGGATGGGAAGCACCAAGCATGGTTTGTGGCGTCGTTGGTGCCACATCTACGGATGGCGCTATCACAGCAAAAGATCTCGACCCAAGCTGAAGCATTAGAGATAGTGATGAGGTTGCATGAGACTCCAATACAAGATGTTGGGTTGGGAGTTCAGCAGATCTACACGCAACTACAAAACCTATGCCTAGAAATGTAGAATTTGAATAAGGGAAGGCACCTAGCCAAAAGCGCGAGAGGAGGTGTGGTGCATAAAATGTAGAAGCCAGGGCCACGATAAGGATCATTTTCTGGTATTTGCAAACTATTTGGTAGCAGGGAGACCAATGCCATTGTGACCAGAGGCATAGGCAACGTGAAGTGCGGCACCCTCTCTCTAGTGCGCAATCTATCAGGTGGGAGGAAAGCACAACATGGACAACTATCACCTACTATAGAAGTTTACCCAAACCCCCCAGCAGCTATTTTGCAACTTTTACAGATCGGTGGACCAAGATGAACGATACTGCCGTAGTTATGAATTGTTGATGGATCGAACACCTGCCTACAAGATGCAAACTGAGGTGCGAGGTCAGGATCCATCTGCAGTGATAATGCATGGTGGGTTCCAGGGGTGAGGACAAGGACGGGGAGGAATGGGGCTAGGAAGGGGCCACGGGCAGCTAATCTGTTATAACTGTGGAGGACCAGGGCACTACGCGCATGATTGCACCAACCCGACCAGGATATCGTGCCCCTACTGCGAGCAGTTCGATCATGAAATGATAGACTGCCCCACACTGATAGCACAGATACGTGAGAAAAGGGTAGCACAACCTATGACGACACAGAACGTCCAAATGATGAGGTCTGAACCACGTGAGGAAGACCCCAACGTGAACATGATGCTCAGAAGTGGTGCAGCTACAGGGGAAGATAAGGGGGAATTAACCAAGGTAGGCCCAGGGGTTTTGCAAAACCCCTACAAAGTAGTGCGAGTTCAACTTGGAACGCGGAAAGAAGACATTTATGGAATCTAAGAAGAGCTTCACGAAGGTCTCTACCTCAGGTAGTAAGGATCAAACTGGGCTAGAAAGGGATCCCTCGATGCTAACTACCTTTTTAGAGACATGTAGGAATTTGCTACGTGACAATAAGGTAGTTAAAGGATTACAACATCTGATAACTGGATGCGCAGGGCCAGGTGAACTTCGTGTGGTCCGAAAATTGGGAAAACATGCTTTGCGCACTGGATGGGAAATGCGATTAATGGCGCAGATCGACAACTATGAGATGGATTAGATCATTCTGGACTTAGGCTCGGATGCAAACGTGCTACCTAAACAGACATGGGAACGCATGGGCAGGCCCACATTATAGTGGTCACCTATTCAATTACGGATGGCAAACCAACAAAAGATCTTTCCCATGGGGAGATTGCGAGGAGTCACAGTGGATATAGAAGACGTGATCACACAAACAGACTTTGAGGTAATAGAAATTGTGGATGACAGTAACCATTATCCCGCATTATTAGGGATAGACTGGGCCACAGATATGAACGGTGTCATTAATTTAAAGAACCAAAAGATGATATTTGGGAAGAAGTCCCTACGCGTAGTCGTTCCACGAGACCCGGTTGAAGGAGCGCGCTACACCGAACCCGTCCGTGAAGATGAAATTGATGAAGACTTGGATCATATCTACAAGATAACTACGCGAGATCAGGATTGGGTAAATCTGACTATAGAAGGAAGGATATCGTGGGAACGCGCAGAGGCCTGCAATTCAGATTCAGATGAAGAAGACGAACGATGGCATAATCGGTTGAACAGAGTAACAACATTAAACTGCAACATGATGACTAGGTCGTTGTATTGTGTAAAAGCTCAGGATCGAGAGTTGTTGATGTATGATGGGCTGACAGCGATGGACGAATTCTTGACCAAGTGTGAAAGCGCAGTACCAGAGCACCAGTAGTTTGAAGCATTAAAATGGGCATTGCGCGCAATGCTTGTGTGTTGGTGGGGAACACATGAAGGAACCTTTGAAGACTAGTGCGGCTGCAGGTGGATGATGCAGATAAAGTTTGGGAAGCTGGACTACGAATAACAGAGAAATACGATGGACGTGATGACCTGCACATGCACCTCACCAGATGGACCCACGCCTATGGAGAAGAGCCCCCACTGGAGTGGGTACACTTATTTTATCACCCTAGATGTCATCCCAAAGAACTGGTATACTGAAATAGAGCTCCGACATGGTACAGGCGAATGGGATATCTTGCGCGAAGGGTTTCTATTAACATTCTTATTTGAGGACCAATGGATGGATATTGTTGACGATGTGTTGCAAGTTGTGAAGGCCACCATTTTCAAAGTACTATTGGAACTGGAAGAGATAGTGCAGCCAGACTGGTCACACCAGTTGAGCCAGGCCCTAGAATGTTACAACATACATGTAGAAGATGATGAGGACGACTCCAGAAACATCAATATTCTAGAAATAAAGGGGATTCGTGAGGTTCGTGGACCAGCGATTGAGGACCCCGACATCACCGCGCCGCTGAAAACGAAACAGGTGAACATTGGTACAGAGGAGGAGCCGAAGTATGCAACGCTTGGGGACTATTGGGATGATGCCATGGTGGAGAAGGTCGTCGAGTTACTTCGAGAATATCAATATTTATTCCTGAACAAGATCACGGAGTTAAAAGGGATCCTCGGCGACCTAGGAATGATGAATATAACCCTGAAGCTGGACACGAAGCTAGTCAAGCAGCGGCCTTATTGGTTGAATCCAAAATACAAAGCAAAGGTCTGCGAAGAGTTGGACAAAATGCTTGCAGCAGGAATAATTGAACCAGTGGAGGAATCTGATTGGGTAAGTCCTATGGTTGTACAAGAGAAAAAACAGAAGGGTGAAATTCGCATCTGCGTGGATCTAAGCAAACTCAATGATGCATGTGTTAATGATCCATTCCCGACGCCATTCACAGATGAGGTACTGGAAAATGTGGGTGGATAGGAAGCCTACTCCATAGACGATTTCTCGGGGTACCACCAGATCAAGATCACACCAGAGGATAGGAGTAAAACAACGTTCGCCACCAAACGGGATTTTTTTCAGTACACGGTGATGCCTTTTGGACTAAAGAACATGCCAACGATATTCTCGTGCATCGTGGTAGCTACATTCAAGGAATTTATACATAATTTTTTGGAGGTATATCTTGATGATTGGACCGTATTTGGGCTAGTCAAGAAACATATCGCGAGCTTACGGTTAATGCTGGATACTTGCCACTGGCACCAGATTGTGCTAAATCTAAAGAAGTGTACTTTCCTCGTCCCTTTCGAGAACTTGCTCGGCCACATGGTCTGCAAGCAAGGCCTGAGGGTGGACCCGCGAAGATTGTTGTCATACTCAATTTGCAAGCATCGTGTAGTGTTAAACAACTACGTGCCACGCTAGGACACACTTGTTACTATCGGAAGTTCATTAAGAGCTACACACAGATCACGGCACCAATGGAACAGTTGTTGAAGAAGGACGCTACTTATTGTTGGAATGAGGAATGTAACAAAATTTTGGAGACTCTCAAGGAGAAGATGGCATCAGCTCCCATTTTGGTCTTTCCAAAATGGGATGTTGAATTTCACGTGCATGTTGACGCGTTGTGTATCACGATGGGTGTTGTACTCACGTAGGAAGGAGCAAAAGGAATTGATCACCCGATCAGATTCACAAGTTGCCGATTGTCTAAAGCGGAGAAGAACTACTCCACTACTGAGCGTGAGGGGTTGGCAATGGTATACGTGCTCCACAAATACTGCCACTATCTACTCGGAGGACACTTTAAGATGTATACTGATCATTCCGCATTAAAATACTTAGTGAATAAGCCTGTGTTGGGGGGGCACATTTGTAGATGGTTGTTATTATTTCAAGAGTATGATTTCGAAGTTATCGTAAAGCCAGGATGTCTAAACGCAGGCCCAGATCACCTGTCCCAAATTGAGAATGGCGAAGAACCCACAAACTTAGAGGAAGGGCTACCTGATGCACAGCTTTATGTAGTGCACGTCGCGGATGGCCACTTTGAGGATATAATCCATTTCTTAACCACAGGAACCACACTGCAAGGATATTCTGTTCAGTAGAAGAAAGAACTGGTGATACGCGCAGCGGACTTTACTGTTATTGCAGGACACCTCTACAAGATGGGCAACGATGAAATATTACATAGATATGTACCTGAATTCGAGCGAGGACAGATCCTTGCCGAAGCACATGGGGGGGTTGCAGGAGGACATTATGCGGGACATGCCACAATGCAGAAGATTCTTCGCACTGGATTATGGTGGCCAACTCTACATCAAGACTTAAAAGCGTACTGTCGGGCCTGCGACATATCTCAACGGACTGGGAAACCATCGTGAAGGGATGAAATGCACCCAAGCCACAGATGACGCTGCAACCTTTCAAAAAATGGGCAATCAATTTGTGGGGCCTATCACACCTCAAGGAAAGAGGGGTGCACGCTATATCATCACCGCAACAGAATACTTGACCCGATGGGCGGAAGCACAACCGGTTAAGTACTGCACAACCGGTTAAGGACTGCGAAATTTTTGTTCGAGAATGTGTTGACATGGTTTGGATGTCCAAAAATTCTAACGAGCGACCGCGGAACGCACTTCCTAAATGAGACTATCAGCACGCTCACTGACGAATTCCAGATATATCATCAATAGAGTATGCCATATCATCCGCAAGTGAATGGGTCCGTCGAAGCATTCAACAAGATTTTGGAGACTGCGTTGACTAAGGTATGTAATGTGCAGCGAAATGATTGGGACTTGCGCATACTTGCTATGCTATGGGCATACCAAACCACATGCAAGAAGTTGATGGGCCAAACATCGTTCCGGTTAGTCTATGGCATGGAAGTCGTAATGCCAATGGAATACATTGTACCTAGTTTGCGAATAGCAGCAATGACAGGCATGGCAAACCACGGGGCTTTGGAAGAGAGGCTCGCGCAATTGGAAGAACTTGAGGAGGAATGGTTTTTGGCCGGATTCCATCAGCAGGTATAGAAGCAGTGAGAAAAATCTTGGCATGATCGTCATATCAAGCTACGCACATTCAAAGAAAATGATCTAGTCTTACTATATGACAGCAAGGTTGAAGAATTCCCTGGAAAGCTCCAAATGCATTGGTTGGGACCCTACGTAGTCAAAGAAGTCACAGATGGAGGCACGGTCTAGCTTGGAAAACTTAATGGAGAACCTTTCCCAGGCAGAGTAAATGGCAGTCACCTAAAGCTCTACACGGGTGGGCCAACCGCCTGACTAACCAATTGAAGGACAGTCTCACTGCTCCAGGCAGTTGAAAGAGAGTGCGGGACGATAAAGCAGTCTATGGGGGAGCTGCGCGACAATAAGGGTGCGCGTAGAATTGGTATGTCACAAGGGTCACAGTTGCACAGAAGGGGCTACGCTACTGCGTGGACAAGTAGAGAGGTGACCATTGTTGTCACTATTCATGACAAGATGTCTGAAGTTATGGTGAAAAGGAGCGGGTGGTGGGCAATTAAGCGATGGTATGAGCAAGATCCAGAATGATCTGACGCTTAACGTTATGGCACCAGAAGAGGAGGGAACAACCGAATTTGAATTTCAAACCGCTTATAAATCATAGGGGGGCATCTGCCGAATGATCTGTGGTTCCGAGAGAAGTAAGCTATTGTGCCTTTCCATCGGTATGGAACTGTTCATCATTGACGCTAAAGGAGTAAGCCCTGGGGTTGTAATATGGCCAATGGAGATGTAGGCCTTTCTGGATAGGGTGGTGTTGATGGTTGCAGGCGACGCGCAGATTTCAGCACCGACGGTAGGGGATGTACTGGAAATTCTTAGACATGAAGCAGAACTGGTCTGGATGTTGCTGCCTAGTCCATGGGCTGGCCGACGACCCATAAAATATATGGGAAAGACTGTGAATATGGAGACAAATGATGGAATTGCAGTTAACAGTTGGTCTCTGATACAACTTGAAGATTGGGATCTCGTGGACAACAACATTTTTCTTGCAAAATTGCAACACAAGCTACAACAGACAATGCATATAGTAGACCAAAAATTGGAGATTTTCTACGTTGGCACAAAGAGTTCCCGTATGCGGCACCCCAGCTTGAGCTAAAATCCTATGAGGGGTGTTTCATGTTAACCGAGCAGAGTAGAATGAGCATCATCAATTGTGCGAATTAGTAGGGGCAATGGAGCATAAGCTTGAAGACGAGTTGCAGGAGACAAGAGGGAGCAGAAGAACATAGTGCGTCACTCACAGGGATGGTGGACCGCGAAGCCTTGGTAGCGCATATCGCTACACTGACGAGTGACTTGGGATGAGTCACGATGATTGTATTGGGGGCCTGTTGGGTAGCAGAGGCCCCACGTAAGGGTTTTGGGGCTTAAAATCCCATAAGTTAGGGTAATAATATTGTAAAAATTTTCGCTAAGTGTGCAGAGCATGAAATGTAATAGATCGAGTCAAAGGGTTGTCTGCCCAAAAATAATGTAAAATAATAGAAGAAAGTCGGCCTACTCATGGGAATGTATAAATAGAGCGAGGCTCTAAGGGTAGAAGGTAGTTTTTTAGAAGATCTGAGGTATTATGGGTTTGTGAAAGCATTCGTCACTCTGAGGTTTGTAATTCCGAGTCGTGGGAGTTAGGGGTTAGATAGAGGCTTTGCAGCTGTGTGCGCAGAGGCTTGGTAGAGTCTGCAGCTATGTGTGTGGAACCCTGCAGTTGAGTGCACAGGGAAGATCTAGTTGTACTGAATGAAAGTTATTAATAAAGATAAGTTATTTCTAGAATATCGCGGATCTATTGTATTCTGTTTTATGCATCGGTTTTATGAGTTTATGTCTTCAAGAATTATGATAAGGCGCACCGGTTATCTTTGTTTAATGTTTTCTTAAAGACCCTGTGAATTAATTTTGATCTATAATAAGTCCATATGAATAATAAGATTCAGGAAGTAATAGGCGCGGATCTACGCTAAGGACAGGTAACTATGCAGAGTAGCGCAGAAGCGCAGAAGGGTTCGCGACCCTCTAGACTAGACCCTGGAAACCTGGTTCCAGTACCCTCCCCTACTACCTCTAGTAAGACTTTAGTTTGCGCTCCACAAACTATTGCCAAAAAGGCCGGTAGTGAGGGATTTGTTGGGCTAATAACTTTTCTGAACCTGGGTTAGGGCCCAATAAGCCAACACAGGTCGATAGTGAAGATGTGGTTGGGACAGTTATAACAGTTACCTTCTTAAAAACACTTTTAAACCTTATCCAAGTACCCTTATTAGTCGTGGAGTACCCTCTAAGAGGATCAACTGTCTACCTAAAATCTTCCCTGGGTACAGAGAGGACAAACCCCTCCCTGTCAAACATCCTAGGGGGACAATTGACAATAAAATTCACATGCAATGGCAAGATAACAAAGTTTGAAACTGCCTGAGATATCCCTAATATCAAGGTGTATTCCTCCCAATTGGTCATCAACTGCTATAGAAAAACATGTTAATAACACCATTTATAATACATGCAGACCCCATAATCCGCACCACCAAGACTAATGAAGTGGGTCATTTCACTCCGCTAGCCTTAAGTGTGACCTCGTGATTGGCCCTTGTGTTAGAAGGGATTCCTAGATCATATCATTGAAAGTGGATTTTCCCTCCCTACTGCAAGATGTTAGGTTTTTTTTGTGGTCTTGGATTAGTTAACCTCACATTCTTATTCCAAGACCCTAGCCTAGACTAATGTTGGTGTGCTACCAGTGAAAATTTTACTATAGTGTTAATTTTAAGAGGCTTTAGTTTAGTCAATAGGGTAATAACGTGAAACTCAGATGGTGTGAGTAGACTCTTGTTAGAACCACCCTAATGCAGCTATATCGCAATGCATAGTTGTTTTTATTTTCAATTCAATGAAAAATAACTACAAGAGCGTAGAGAGCCTTTTCCTTTTTAAAGTGAAAATAAAAAATTCAAGACACTCTCAATAAAAAATCACATAAAATTCTCTAGGTTTACAACAAGTCAAACCCAAGAGAAAAACCCAAACAAATCACTCAAAAAGAGAGCAAAAACACCACCAAGTAAGAACACAAGACATTCAAAAGCTCTAAACTTGGGATTTTGCAAACAAGGTCGATCACAAGCAAACAAAAGAATTTTTTAGAGAGAAAATAGATAATGCAAATTGAGTAAGGGTTGTAGCTCAATGTATCAGACAGAGAATGATCTGCATAGGTCAAAAACCAAAAAACCTAATTCAATGAGAAACTAGAAAGGAGTGGTAACACACAAGAAATTTTGAATATAACATAAAGAATGAATAGAAGTCACCAAAATAAACCTTTTCAGTCATGATTTTCACAGCCACAACTAATGATAAACCAAAACACCACCAAATGCAAGCAAGGGGACGCATAAAAATTGGACAAAACACTCAATAGTGAGAAAAATAATCAGATCAAACCAAAAGTAGATCCAGAACCAGATCTAGATTGTAAACATAGCACGCAAACATACATGAACAATAAGATCTAGACCTTGAGGAAAAAATACCCAAAACTAAGCACAAAATTTCTTCAAGGAAATCATAAAGTTGGAAAATCAATAGATCAAACTCAAAATGAGAGTACAAGATCAAATTTGAAATGAAACTAGACTACATATGATAGTAGATCACATATCTATAAAGCTAATACAAGATCCAAAAGATTAGATTTCAAATCCAAGAAAATTAGGTTTAACAAGAAACCCTAGGACAAAAGGGATACAAATCCATTACGAGAACGAAAAACTGAATTAGATGAACACCATATCTGGACTGAGACAAGTAACCTAAGAACAAATATGAAGGATCAAACCAAGTCCTATGGGAGAAGCCCTCAAAAAAATCAAAATTGGCAGTAACCTCATTGGGATAAAGTGTACAACAGTGTAGTGATCCTCATAGGGAATAGAACTAGCACCCTAAAATGATAGTTATCTTCACTTTGTATGTAACTAAAACTCAATGATGATGGAGAAAAACAATTTAAATATCTATATATATATATATATATATATATATATATATATATATATATATATATATATATATATATATATATATATATATATATATGAGTGAGATCAATCTAAGGTAAATTAGAAAAAAAATAGCCTAAAATAACTCACATTAACTCATAGAAGTGAATCAAAGCAGACAGCAATGGCGCTCTGTGACAGTCAAGACCTCGGCGACTCCGGCTACCCAAAGCTTGATTCCGCATGACATTCAGTGACCTCTGATGCGATATCGAGAGTGGAGTTCCTAAACTTTCTGCCGAAGTTGGAATTTTTAAAACGATCAAATCTGGAAACCTAGGCGGCTCTTCTTATTGCAGTGTTTCCTCAGTTGGAATCCCGCGTTGGACAAGCACTGATTGGATTCAATGAAGTGGCTCTGCAAAGGATAGATGCGCGGATCGGGTGTTCCACATTTTTCTCAGCGGCTGTAGTGAATGGAGATGAAATCGCCAGTAGTTTGGAATTAGAGAAGCTGTTGCAGGTTTGTTCAGAGAAGTACCCATCGCTGAGTCTCGGTTTTTTATTTTTTAAAAGGGTTTCTAAAGAAAAGATTGGCGGCGTCATAGTATAATCCAGCAAAGGGGAAGCCTGATTAATAACTCCATATCTCTGGTCTGAGAAGTGTCATTTAGAGAAGAGCTTCCAAGGGCTGGATCAAAGTTTTCTCACAATTGGGCGATTAGATCTTAGGTTTCAAGTAGAGCTAAGGCATGGATCTGGGAACAAATCTATTATCACGCCCCCCTCTTCAGCCATAGATGGTTCCCTCAAGGTAAGGCAGATCCGGAGCTCTATTAAGGTTTTACACAGATCTGATATGGATCTGTATAGCTCAGATTTGGCAAGAATCGAGTTACCCCAGATTGCCAGATCTGGTTTTGATGGGACTATTCCCAAGCGATTTCAGATCTTTGTTAAAACGCCCAAGGGAAACACAACCGTGATATGGACTTATGATAACGACAGTGTTACAGATTTGAAGAATAACATCGCCGTTCAGACTGGCTACCCGGCTGCAAAACAACACCTATTAAATGAGGGCAGATCGATGCAGGATTGCAGAACCATGCAAGATTACAACATCAAGTCAAGTTCTACAATCATTCTCAATATGAGACTACGAGGAGGTGCCAAAAGCTCTAGAACCAGCTTGCAAAACAAAGGGTCTTTCAAGGAAGCAGTCAAGGGCAAAGGGAAAACAAATCCCACAGCTGCCACTAAACCCCCGGGGCCATACATTGTAGATCAAATTCCGGAGAGCCCATCTATCTCCATCGATATACCAGAGGTAAATGATATATATTCAGAACTACAAAAATATGCAGTTATTTGTAGATTTAATGGTTTTTGGCCCAGAGCTGATGTATTGTATCAATGGATCCATACGGTCTGGACAAAAAATTGTGAAATTTTCCTATACCCTAAGGGGTTTTTTATAGTAAGATTTCACATAGAAGAGGAAAAGGAAATAGTCCTCAACCAAGGGCCATGGTTCTAGGGCAGTGCTGGACTATTCATCACCCCATGGTTTCCTGACTTTGATGCCAATACTATGGTGGTATCAAGGATGCCAGTATGGGTTAGGCTGCATAACCTCCCTTTACATTTTTGGCATCAAAAGGCTCTAACCATTATTGGAAATACCTTGGGAAAAATCTTAAAGATAGATGTAGAGAGACATCTAAAAGGAATATTTACTTTTGCCAAAATATGTGTCGAGGTAGATCTCAACCAAGGATTACCTGAAAGTATAATCCTGAACTTCAATAATACACAGTGGAAACAAACCTTGGACTATGAGAATACATCATTCAGATGTTGAGGATGTCAACAAACATGTCATTTGTACAATGCATGCCCATGCCCAATAATAGTAAGAAGCAACAAAGGAAGCCGAAAGGATGGCAGAATATAGAGGATGTGTTAATGAAAGAAACTACGGCAAAGAAAGAAGAACACAGTGCAGCAAAAGATAAAATTCAGGATAATAAGGAAAAAGAGAACAATTTGGGAAAGGAACAAGAACTCCAGCTGGAAATAAGTGGTACCAAACGAACTCACAGCCCTGAAGGATCAGATTTAGATAAGGAACAGCCAATGAACATAGTGGAAAACCAGCTTGCCATTATTGACTCCACTCTCAACACTGATGGTTGGCGAAAAGTGGAGAAGAAGAAGGACATGAAAGCTTAGGCTAGCTGGACTATTTGGTTCTTTTTTCATGCATCCCTAACATCATGAACAACACATTTTTGCTTTCTTCTTTTAGGCAAGATTGTATCCTGTGGGCTCTATGATTTGCTCTCATACAACCAAATTGAATGCTTAAATGCATATACTATGTAACTTTTTATTTTAGTAAAAAGATCATTTTTTTCTTTGGAAAAGAGAAGGCAATCAAAGCAACAAAAATCCAAATAATCCATAAGAAGAAGAGATCTAATAAATTCAACACTAACTCCCTAGTGGAGCCGCCAGTTCTATTACAAGAGAATTTCACTTAATCTAGAAAGATTTTTTTCACCCAGTAGGTTCCTTATAACTTTCCTAGAATGGTGTGTGTACTACAAAGTTCAATGATAAACAAATTAAACAATTAGATTTCATACAACCCATGCATATATATCATTCATACATGATATTCCTAAAAGATGGTTTTCAAGCTATTACGCGGATCCATTGTAGATTGATGATAGGTGTTGGGTTCAATGCTGAGAATCCTACAACTACACAAAGATCCCACTCTCAGTTATCACAATAAAAGGACCTGCACCAATTCACTAAAAAACAAGCACACAAGTCTTCCGTAGAGGGTTGATTAGGTCAAAAACAAAATGTATAACCAAACCATAGATACATATGGTAGATATATGAAGGAATCATCATTCTATTAATCATAAAAAAATATTTCAAGGAATTATACCCCAAAAATGAAGACCTCTCCTCCAACTTGCACCATGGCCTCCTCCTCCAAATACAATATAGCTCAAATGACCTATGGCCAAGATCTCATATCAGAAATATGACTATGGTTTTCCCACTATTTGTCCAAAAAACTAGCCTAGCCCTTTAGAATGACAAGTATAAATAGGCCTAGAGGCCTCCCAAGGAGAATGTATTTGGATGCTTGGGATAAAGAGAAGTTAGGAAGCTTCTCCAATAATTCATCCAAGCCAACTCGTAAAGGTGATCCTCTAGTCCAATCTCCTAGGGAACATAAGACTCTAGAACCTATACCAACCATGTTAGGACAAAACCATGAGTCAAGGATTAACCTTGTTGGGATGATAAAGGTTCCCTGTGAAGTTAGGTAAACATCACTTTGTATAGCACTATATTCCAACGATGATCCATAAAACTAAGCAAAATCAAGGTTCAGACATATGCCAAAGGGTCAAGAGTAAAGGTACTCATGTGTACTAACTCAATGGAGGAAAATAGGTTGATAACAAATTGAGAGTTTCTTCTCCTTTTTACTTGTATTATTTCCATATAAAAAAAAGAGAGCATAACAATTTCACCTTCTAGTTGGGTTTTCCCTTGTAATTATTTCCTATAGCAAGTGTTCGTTTTGAATGGCGTGTGGTTGTATTTGTTATTCTCTATCTTCTTTTTTTACATATTTCATGTGTACGAAAAAGAATTTGTAATTAACATATCTAGAATCTAAGGGAATTCAACCTTCATGGTATATATTTTAGTTTATTTTATGATGTATTTCGTGATGAACTATCCAATGGAATATTCTCAATAGTTTAAAATTCATAATTGGTACCAAAGCAAGTTTATTCGGGGAATATCATGGGAAATTGCAAGGGATATAAGAACCAATTTAAGTAGAAAGTTGTATAACCCTAACCATGAATAACAAGTTTGTTCACAATAATTATGATTTCAAAGAATAGAGATTCACGAGGCTAGAAGCATAGGTCATTGACATTAACTGCAATATGAACCTCCTGATGGTGGCCCTAGAAAAAAAGATAGGAATCAAATAAGACGGAGGATTTAGAGGTTAGAATGGAGGATAAATTGGAGGATAGTGGAGACCTAGGAAATGAGTCAAGGAAATAACTTCAAAAATAGCGTCCGAGTTCAAGTGTCATTACCCATGTCAGGCGGAAAGAGTCGATTGTGCGGACACAACCAACCTCCCTAGGAGCCTAAGACTCTCTAGTGACAAACAAGACAAACAAGGGCAATCCTTCTCTAAACATGCATTTACTATATAAGAAATCAAGTGTTTAGATCCTACCTGTAGTCCAACGCTGTTGTAGCAGTCCAGCTCCGCTGATCTGGATGAGCTCCTCCTTCACTTTGAAACCTGCATCCACTAACAATCAAACGATTAAATAGCACTTGATAATCTCATAGAATAAAACATATTTAACACATAGACCAAGGAGTACATGAAACAACTCATAAATAACAAGTTATTGAGAAGAATGGACTCATTTGCATTAATAGGAAACAAAAGGAACAATTACAACCTGAGCCTTGGTGTTGTGCAAATCCCTCCCAGGGTCCATCAAGAGTTCTCCTTTACTTTGACAAAGCTCACCCACTTCCAAATAGAACAAGCAAAGATGGCAATCTCTCCTCACAAGCTTCTAAATGGGAGTCCTAATTCCTGCAGCATCTACCCTTAGAAATGTTTAGCTTCCAACCTCTCCTCCTTCTGGCCCAATGCCTATATTTATAGTGCTCAAGAGGAAGTTAATCAGGTCCACCATCAATGAGATAATCCCCTCTTTGGATGGGATAGCTCCCTTATTGATGGGATAAGTTCCTCTTTGGTAGGGGTACATGAACCATCTGGAGGCGCTCAATACACGTCGAACAACCTTCTAGAATGCTCTAGAAATGACCACAAGTAACTTTTTAAAGATGAAACTTGCGCATTTTGACCTTTACAGGGGGACGCACCTGCCCCTTTACATACAGAGCGTACAAGGACGCAGCTTTTGTGAACATTGGGTGCGTACCCGCAGGTAAGGTTGAGAGAACCTGCATACCCAGAGATAAATACATTTATAAAGACTTTCTCTCTTTTTGGAGTTTGACATGAAGAGCAGAGGCATAAGACTTGCCTAAGAGGATAGCATGACTGTTGATAGAGCCATACTAACTGTAAATAGCCATGGTGACATTTTTTAGTGTAACAGATTGCCCCCTAAACTGCGAAGCCTGTAATAGATTAGGGTTTTGTATTATCTAGGAAGGGTGAAACGCTTTATCATTTCAAGGATTATCTCGTGGAGAGCCTGGTCAGAACCTGCAATTTTCAACACAAAATACATGTATAAGATTATATCATCACTGAGGTAGGCATTCCCATACTCAGATCAAAACTTTAACTAACAGACTAACTATTCTGATACAGGAATGATCTTGTAGTACATCATAATCATAGACTTTTGTAGACACAGTATGGACGCAGCCATCTGTTTATGATTAGTCTACTTAGATAATGAATACAAAACTCCTCGCAGCCTGGATGGTGGAAACTAGATCCAGGGTCTTCATTTCTACTTCCCGAATTGGTACGATTCTAGCCATGTGAATAAATGAGTTGATGTCGAACATGGTAGAAACCACTTGATTACCAGTCGATGATGTAAACTGTTAACAAGTGTGAGAGAGACCACCAGTAATGTCAATGGTTCTCAAAGTACCCAGTACAATCCATGAGATGTGAATGAATGAGTTGATGTCGAACATTTCACGGAATCCTTCGATCGAAAGTCAATGATGTAAACTGACGTCAAAGGCGAGAAACCTGCCATTGATGCATGCAGACTTCAAGGTACTGACGATTTCTAAGTCATCTCTCTAGATAATGTGCTGATGTCGATAGAAAGTGACCCGTTGCAGGCAAGCCCACAACACGAAATCATTTGTTCAAGTTGAAGAAATGTTGCTGTAAGGACTGACTCAGGGATGGTCAAATGGATGACAAGTATTTTGCAGATGAAAGTTTTGCTTGCAGACCTCTTGAACACATAACGACACGACAGATGGTTTGGTGATGAATGACTCAAAGTTAATCCCCGGAACCCGGCTGAAGACTTTCAAAGTGGTTTGATCAACTGTGAGGTAAAGGATTTCCCAACCCAGGTGAATGAAAAGTGTCGTGTCCAAGAGTGGTAATAAAGTTTCTTCTGAGACAAAAGATAACAAATAGGCTCATTCTTCTCTCTTTTCCCCCACCATTTCTGGCAAGTACCTCTTTATTTTTAACAAGCTTGAGGAGGATAACATATGCTTGATTATAAGCTCATCCTTCGGATGAGTCCAACCTAGTTTTGATTCGAACCCTAGGAAGGAGTGGTTCGTTCCTGTTTGTAATTGAACAGGTCCTTTACTGTGAAATGTTTAACGAGCCCAGTATAGGAGAAACTCGGCGTTTTTCAATTTTAGAGAGTCTAAAAAACTTAAGAAGACTCCAAGTTGAACTTTTTCGTAGATTTGTGTCCCTCAAGCCCGAAAAAGTATAAAATAATACCTGGGGGAACCGCTTGATCTTGCGACCAAGGAGTACTTTCATAATTAGTGCCACTGACCTGAAAAGTAAAAAGCGATCAAGGACACGTCGTTTTATTTCCGTATCGAGTTTGAAACGACAAAAACCCGGCAATATTTTCCTGGTTTTACGGTCAGAAAAGAGCTATAAGGGGACCGTCTTTTAATTCCGTTTTAACGAGTGTAAAAGAAACGCTCGGCAATCTTTTCATATTTTAGGAGTCAGAAAAGGGCTTAAAAGATGACTCTGATATTTTGGTTCGTGAAAAATGACAATTTTCCCTCTAAATCCCTTTGTCCTGCACAAAAACGACACATTACTCATACCTGTTTAAGATAGGCAAAAATGCATTGAAAATATCCTTCCAAGGTGAAAAATAAACAAACCTAGCATTCATTCATCCAAAAAACCTATAAAAAGACTTTTTACCATGTCATTTTTACCATTTTACTGTTGAGGTTGAGAAAAGGGCTTTTGGCAAGAAATTTCCCGTGGTCGTTGCGGAGAATCCGACCGTCAGAATCGAACGCCGTCTCTTCCAGGTATTTCACAACATCCTCCTCTTCAATTTCATCCGATTAAAATTTTGTTTTAGGTTTTAGTTTTGGTTTTTGGGGGGTTTTGGGTTTTAAAATCCGCTCTGCGGGTTACGCAGGTGCCCTAAGGGTGACCTGCGTCCCCCGACCTTTTCCCACACAGGAAAAAGGTCGGGGTACGCAGCCCACCTTCAGGCCAGCTGCGTCCCGATGCTCTGTGTCCTAAACGCGGGGTGCGTCCCCCGCGAAGAGCGGAATTTGAAACCCCAAAAATAACCATTTGAATTTTCCCAAACTAATTCTAATCTTTATTTCTTGGTGTGTAGGGCACTCACCATGTTGGATTGGAGAGAAAGAGAGCACGAGGACGTTGATTTAGCCGCAATTAATCACCAACCTTCCATTGATGCCCTAAAAGCATGCAGACTATATAAATACTGGGCCATACCTGGCATGAGGGCTCAGGTGAGATTCTTGGAGTGGCTGGTTGAGAGATGGAACATTCATGAGCAATGCTTTTACATCGGAGGGCACCAGCTCGAGATAGAGCCCTCTGACATATACTTTCTCACTGGCTTGCCAAATAGGGGCGAGCAACTCAATCTAGTCGGGACTAGGCCGGGTGGCCAATCCCTTGCTAGTCTCCGGGCAGATTGGTGCATACCCAATCAACACCATGCGAAAGGCGTAGAAATCAAACACATCTCTCGACGTGAACTCAAGGTTATAGCTTTCACGGTTACCAGAATTTGCGGTGCAGCCGCTTTACATATTGCCACCGGGTCCCAAATGCGGATGGCGATTGACTGTTTCCGAGGCACCATCTTCAACTGGTGCGATGCTGTGTCGGCCAATATGAAGGGCCAACTGACTAGGGCAAAGAACGGACAACTGAAGACCTTTGGATATGGGCCTCTAGTTGTGAGCTTTGCCTTAGAGAGAGTTCCGATGCTGATCCCTCAGCAACTCACTGTTGATATCTTGGGTCCTCGGGAGCCAAAGTTGATACGATGGGTTACGGTGATGGCCCGGCATCCTGACGAGGGCGCGGTAGTTGTTCGATTCCCTGATGGTTATTTTCACTGGTTAGAGGACCAGGTCTTTTCGATTCAGGACTTTTCGTATGCCGGAGTAGATTTTCGAGGTGATCCGGACATGGTTCTTCCACAGGGAGAACAATGGGACGACAGAGGTACTTTATTTTTCACAAGTTTTCAAATTATATATATTTTTTGTTTTTTATATATATCGTCTCAAAACTGACAGTAAAATTTTCAAAATGCAGATGTTGGTCCACAGCGCCCAGCCAACCTCCGGCCTTTTGAGAGGAGACATCCAGTTGCACCGGTACCGGCTCCACAGGACGCGGCTGCAGAGTCACTAGCTGAGTTGGAGCAGGATCTAGAGCGTCTGACGGTGGATATACCAGAGACTACCATAGATGATATTCCTATCAGACTTCAGCGCTATGTAGTCGCAGTCCCTGGACCGTTTAGGAGGTTTTTTTGTAAGGTAGCCCGTGCAGTGGTGTCGTATAGGGAGCACCACCAGTGATTGGCTAGTCACTTTTGTAGACACATATGACATTTTTGGATTTTTGTACTTATCATTTTTGCCGATCATAAGGTGTTTTTCAACCTATGATCGAAGACGATGTATATTTTTTGACACACTCCTATCTATATATATATCATTATTACCGGCTTATCTTGTTTAACATATGTGATGAAATGTTTTTAAATTTACTTGCATGATTATCGTAAATGTCTGTCCAACATTCGAGAAGCAATTGCATCTGCTAATGTATTTAAAGACCTTGGAATATGCTGATATTCAATGTAATCAAATTCACGTTCCAAGAGACGCACTCTCAAAAACAACCTTAATAACACAGGATTTCTAATGGCATATACTCTATTAAGCTGTAATACAACAAGTTCAGAATCTAACCTCACTATCAAACGTCGAATTCCAAATGAAATAGATTCAGATAATAATTCAACCACTGCACTGTATTCTGCAATGTTGTTCGTCGTTTGACCGAGGCTTACCCCATGCATAGAAACTAACTCGTCAGAGGGCGAATAGATAACCCAAGCTGCGGAAGAGATATTCCGTGTACTACGACAAGCACCATCAGCAAATCCAATGTATGTTTGGAGAGGCGTCGACATCTGCAATATCAAGAGTAAAACCAAGATAAGCCAGAATAACGACGAAAAACACACTCTCTAAGCTAAGCACACTAACTAAACTAACAAACACACTAGCTAGAAAGAAAACCTAACCTAACTAAAATTTCTCCATACCCACCATTTAAGCATAATACCTCTTTAGGTAAAGTCCATTTCTGGGTTTACCCAAAGAGTCCCCATCAAAATCTACCAGCTCATAAGCCCCTTTTGCTAGCTTTCGCTTTACAATGTAGGGTCCATGCCACATAGGAACGAATTTTCCAGCACCTAGCTTATCGTTAGCTTGATCATATAATAGCACTAGGTCTCCCTCCGAAAAACTTCGAGGGGTCACATTTCTATCATACTGAGCTTTCATTCGCTTCGCGTGAGTCTCGATTGCCAATGCAGCGTCACGTCGAGTCTCATCTAATTTAGCTAAGTATAATAAACGCTTCTCCTCTTCGGAAGTAGCTGGAAGTAATTCGACAGCCATTTGAAGTGATGGGATTTCGCATTCAATGGGTAACACAGCTTCCAAGCCATAAACTAGCTGGAAAGGAGTGAACCCTGTTGAAGTTTTCACTGAGGTTCGGTATGCCCATAGCGCTGAAAATAACATGTTGTGCCAATTCGACCGATGAATACCAATGGTTCGTCGGATCATGATAACCAGAACTTTGTTGATAGACTCAACCAAACCGTTGGCTTGCGGATAATAAGGAGTAGAGCTATCGTGGCGCAAACCAAGCTGGCTTGTAAGCTCAGTCATCATGATGTTTCGAAAATGGCTCCCATGGTCAGTGATGATTGCTTGTGGGACACCAAACCTAGTTATAATATGATTGAATACGAAAACTGCAGCTGTTTTGCCGCTTGCGTCGAATGTAGGCATCGCCTCGGCCCATTTAGTAAAATAATCAACCGCGAGGATGATATACGCATGCCCCCCGGCCGAGTGAGGGTTACAAGTAATAAAATCGATACCCCATTTGGCGAATGGACCAACGGCAATTATAGGGTGGAGAGGAGCAGGTGGTGCGCGCATCTTGCGATCAAACACTTGACAGTTGTGGCACTTCCGGACTGCAATGATACAATCTTTAAACATGGACGGCCAGAAATAGCCAGCGCGCAACACCTTCTGAGCTGTGGCATACCCAGACATATGACCGCCACATGCTCCAGAGTGACAATCATTCAAAACCCTCTCAGCCTCTTCGTGAGTTAAACAACGTCGAAAAACTAAGTCTGCCCCCGGCGATAAAGTGTATCTCCAATAATCTTGTATTGCTGGGATTGAAACCGAATTTTTCGACGTTCCGACTTTGAAGCTTCAGGCCGAAAGGTTTGGGTTTGGAGATAGATGATTATATCCCCGTACCACGGATCTAAAGTACTGATAAGAAACAAAGATTCGTCCGCAATGGACTCCTCTGCCACAGTTTCTGTGTCAGCATGCGGGAAATCACACATCAATTCCGCAAAAACTAAGGATTTCTTAGACTTGGACTTCTCGAACTCCAAGTCGAACTCTTGCAGGATAACGATCCATTTAGAGTACTTGCCCCCTAGCAGTTGTTTTGTCAAAATATAAATCATAGGGTTGCAATCCGAAATAACTGTAGTTTTACGGAGAAGAATGTAGTGACGAAAACGCTGGACAGCTTGAACGGCTGCCAGGGCCAATTTCTCCACATGCGAATATTTTAGCTCAGTGGGGTTTAAGGTCCTACTAAGATAATATATCACATGTTCCGCTCCGAATTCATCTTCTTGAACTAACACCATTCCAATGGTGGAATGCGAAGCTGCGAGGTATAAGAAGTAGTCCTGGTTGTAGTTGGGAGGATGCAACAACGGTGCATGGGTCAACGCGTGTTTAAGTGCATCAAAAGATTGTTGGGCAATCTCGTCCCAAAAGAATTGAGCGTTCTGTTTCAACAACCGTGTAAAACCTTTAGTGACCTCGGCGTAGTTTGGAATGAATCGGCGTAAAAAGTTCGCTTTCCCTTGCAAACTTTGGAGTTGGCGCAAACTCGAAGGAGGAGGCAATTTGATGATAGCTTCGACCTTCGAGGGATCGACGCGAATGCCGGCTTTTGAAACAACAAATCCCAGCAATCGACCCGTCTCTATACAGAACACACACTTGTGGGGATTCAACCGAATTCGATAATGCCTACACCTCATAAAGATTGCTCGTAAGTGGACAAGGTGATCAGCTCGATGTAAAGAATGAGCAGGCAAATCATCGAGGTACGGTTGCACAATGTGCTTGATGTCATGAAATGCATAAGACATCGCCCGTTGAAAAGTGGCCCCGGCATTCTTAAGTCCAAAAGGTAATTTGCAATAAGCAAATGTCCCCCATGGACAAATGAATGCCGTTTTTGGTTGGTCGGCAGGTAGAATATTGATTTGATTATAGCCCGAAAAACCATCCATGAAGGAAAACATTTCACTTCCGGCACAATCATCAATAATTTGATCGATATAAGGCGTAGGATAGTTGTCTTTTGGACAAGCTCGATTTATATCCCTATAGTCGATACAGATTCTTATTGTTCCTTGTTTCTTGTTGACCGGAACAATATTCGATACCCAATCCGTTAACGGGATTGGATAAATGAAACCTGCTTTCAACAGCTTCTCGACTTCTGCTTTAATCGCAGCCGCTTTCCGAGGGTGAATCTGACGCAACCGTTGCCGGACGGGTTTAGCATCCGGGTAGGTCTTTATTTCATGAACAACAATGGCAGGGTCGATTCCCGGCATTTCCTCGTAAGACCAGGCAAACACATCGCGGAATTCTTGGAATAGGGCCTTGTAAGTTTGGATTTCATCTTCTGTACATGAGGCACCTATATGAATGTTTTCCTCAATTCCGGGCTTCACTGAAATATCAATGGGAATAGTACGAGAAATATTCCCTAAATTCAACTCTGAATCAGAATGTTTCGTTGGATTCTGAGCGTCTTTGACATATTCAGCGGTAAAGATAGATGAAAAATCATTTTCAAAAGCATCATCCTTAGGTAAAAACGAAGATCTGTGATGGAGATCTTCCCATGGTAGATCGTCTACACTTAGGATTTCGCGAAGTTGTTCGTCAGATGACACGACTTCGGGAAACGCTATCCGTTCTAAGGTTGATGTGAAAAGTGATTCTTCACTGACCACATTCATTTGGTCGATTTGGGTTGAACGCGAGTCGGTAAAAGACATGACGGCTTCATAAGCAATTTCATATGGACTCAAAGGCATAGCATCACCGAATGAGTCTATCTCAGATTCAGATGGGACAATCCAAGGATCATCATAAATAATGTTTTCTGATGTAATCATATGAATTGATGCAAATGAAGGGTCTGCGTTGATTGGAGGGAAAGGAAAAGTTCCCAGTAAACCGGAATCTTTAACTAAACCTACGCCAACGTCCCTATAAGGGATTGTCGTCTTACCGACATGCTGGATACTCTCTGAAGAGGCTGGGTCGGATGAAAAGTATGTCAGCTGATCAATGTCACGATCTTACCGTTATATGGAAACTTTATTACTCTGAAGACCGATGAAACGACCGCTGTCATAGCATATGACCAACTTCGACCCAAAAGAAGGTTGTAGTCTAGAGGGGCATCAACCACTTCCACATCCAGACTAACGGTTTTACCTTCTACCCCTATAGGCAATTCCTGTAGAATACCAAACGGACGGAACCCACGGCCATCAAAGGCCTTAAGGATGGTCGGGGATTGGTTCAACGAAGGAGAACCAAGCGATCTCCAACATTGAATCGACATAATACACGTAGAAGCTCCCTCATCAATCACAGTCCGATGAATAGGCCTGTTTTTGACTATCACTGGAATTTGGAAAGCCATTTGATGGGGTAGACGCGGTGTACTATTTTCTAGATCGAAGATTATCAGATTCGGGTCCTGAACATCAACAGCTCCGATAGCCGACAAAAGTAATTTTCGTTGTGCTGGGCATGATTGCAGCACTTCTAAAGCCGACATTGCTGAGGGTGAAACAGCTAAGTCCTCAACAATGTTGTAATTCTGGGCCGCTCTCGCATGTGGATTGAAAGCAGACCTTCGAAGTACACCCTTGGCGGGCGGTTTGATTACTAAGTCCGGGTTAGGTTTTTCGATCTGTAGTGGATCGGAACCAGGAGCTGAGGTTGATGGGTTAGAGTGAGAAGATTCTGCTTCCTTACCATCAACAGGATTCTTACTACCATAATCTTGCGATCGAGTCGCAATCCTCACATGAGACATCATCAAAATGGGTTCTTCACTGGCAGTCGAGGAAGAACCTATCATCTTACTTTCCTGCTTTGGAAATGGATCTTTTAACACAGCAGGAGTGGGAGAACCTTTGACTATTTTCACAACCTCGGCCCGATGAGGGCAATCTCTCGTAAAATGATCCTCTTCACAAATAAGACAAGGATATCGAGGTTTGCGCTTTTCGTCATTGGTTTCCGACTTTTCCGTTTTCTCCTTCGGAGCCTTGTCTGCTTTAGCCTTCTTCTTTCCTTTCTTCTTTCCACCGTTTTTTGATTTGGCCGTAGATGACTCTACAGCGTGAATATCGGCGGAAAGTTCAGGAGAAGACTCTCCTGTCGGGGAATCAGGCAAAGTGATTATAGGAGTAGTAGAAGTCTTGGAAGATTTCTTCTTGCTCTTTGTATTCACGATACCAATCATACCATCAGCGGCATGAGATCCCGAAGGAGCAGCAGCGATTTGATTCGACTTTGGAAGATCTGGAATCTTCTCGTGTAACGTACCCGACTGAGTGTAAACTAAGTCAAGGTACTGCGCCTGAGCAATGACTTGCTCCTCAGTAACTACTCCGGCCTTAGCTACATCTTCAGTAATCTTCGGTAATAATGATTTAACAAACCATTCAGCTAAGATTTGGTCCGGGATAAAAACTTTCACTAACCTTCTTCGACGTCTCCACTCATGAATGTGATCAGAAATATACGTGGACGTTGATTGTTTTAGTGAAGTTAATAACTCCGTGCCGTTATCGTATCTGACCGGCAACTGAAAGTGAGTTAAGAACGAGGTAGCTAACTGGCTGAAATTGTAAAAAGAGGCCCGTGGTAACTCAATGTACCACTTGGCCGCGAGACCAATGAGTGTACGCTGGAAAAGACGTAAGCGGATCGAATCATCCGAGATAGAATTTGAAGCACACCAGAGGTGGTAAGTCATCACATGATTGGACGGATCCTCTCCAGACTTACCTTCGAACTTGGGTATATCACTGGGCAACTTATTTGGCATTGGCGGCCAGAACTGAAGATATTGAATTGGATCATTCGTTAGGCGCGTCAAGTCTGGTAAATCCAAAGTTGCGATAAACGGTAACTGCCGGTTAGGATCTCTAAAACTCTGGGTCACAAGACCAGTCCCAGGAGGAGGATATCCAGGATAACTAGGAACAGGAGTCGCATTAGGGATATTATATCCTCCTGGAAAACCAGGATTAACCGGACCGTACTGGGGTTGTTGAGGTTGTTGATAAGTGTACCCAGGATACGGTTGATACTGGTAAACCGGCTGTTGGACAGCTTGCCCATGTTGGTACTGTCCCTGGTACGGTTGTTGAACAAATTGAGGTTGAGTAGTGACAACCGTACTTATACCAGGCTGACCTGTAGGCATCTGGACCGTGGTTTGAATCGTAGATCCAGACAACGGTAAAGATGTCTGAGGAGTGGTTGCAGAGACAGTAGAAACCGGAGCTGTCGATACTCCAGAAGTAAGTATGGCAGATGTGGCGGTAGTTGCAGCAGCCGTTTGAGATGGAGTACTAGGTGCAATTGGCGGCTGAGTAACTACCGAAGTTACAGAAGTTTGAACATTTGACTGGACAGGTTGCGGTTGCTGGGGTGGACCAGAAACTACGGGTTGTCCAGCTTGAGGTACCAACTGTAAACTTGGCTGCAACACCTGTTGACCCTGTGATGGATCCCACACTAACATTCCGGGGTATTGACCCGTAACAGGTTGAGGATACTGAGATCCATAACCGGATTGAGGATAGGATTGATAATTGTAAGGTGCAGTTCCCATACCTGGAACATATGACTGACCTTGAGGTGGTTGATAACCTTGACCTGAGTATTGACCTTGAGGTTGATAACCTTGAGGTAAATACGGGTATTGGGGTTGACCTTGACCTTGAGGTTGATACCCTTGAGGTTGCCATCCTTGGGGTAAATATTGATACTGAGGTTGACCCTGGGGTACATATTGAGGCTGGGGTTGACCTTGAGGCATGTATTGCACCATAGGTACATACTGACCTTGAGGTTGCCCCCCAGACACGATTTGTGTACCTTGAGGTTGCCCCCCAGGCGTTAACTGAGGCTGCCCCCCAGGTGGTAATTGGCCACCTTGAGGTTGGGAAACGGGAACTGAACCTGACATCATGTAAATGTCTCCTACACCCAATGGTATATTACCATTGTTTCCAGCTAATAACCCATGATCAATGGGTTGAGGAGATGCCCCCGCAAAGGTACCAGAAAGTGATTGATACCCGGTGGGAACAGAAGGACCGCCGTGTAAGAAAGATTCAGGAGTTTGAGTAAACACGGACGACTGACCAGACATATTTACAGGAGTATAAATACCTCCAGGTGGAAAGGGAGTACGAGGTGTAGAAAAACCTACCCCTGAGTTGTCTAAATAATTGGTTAACGAAAGGTACCAAGTAGTACTTCTAGGAGGACTGTAAAAGATGGATTCACGCTCCCTTAGATCAATAGTAAGTTGATCTTCAAGGTTAGAGACGCCTATTTCCTCCTCTGGAGCAAGTTCTTCGATAGCAATCAAACCAGTAGGAAGATTTTCGGTGATAACTCGTTCTATTCTTGGTGAATCTGGAACACTAGAAGTCGGAGTAACAGGTTCAGATATTTCAGGTTCTTCGCCTGTATCACTAGCAGACAAAAAACTACCAACAAGCTCAGAAACTGTAACAGCGTTGGGATTATAACCTGTCTCTAGACCTTGGTAATCTGAATGGACTACCAAGGAAGATTCTCCTTCTTCAGGTGAACCTACTCTACTGCCACTAGGAGGAGTTACAAGGACCTTCAAACCTTCTAGATTACTGGGGTCGTCTCGAGGAGGTTCACCCCTAAGTCTACGGGATCTTCTCAACAATTCGGCCACAGAAACAACTTCAGGAGACTGGCCCCGAAGTCTACGGGACTGTCTCGGTAATTCTGCCACAGCTAAAAAATTTTAACTACTACACACGAAAACAAAGTAAAATCTCAAATCAAACCACCTAAAGTCTCTAAAGAACCAAACAAATTTGAATCACACGCCTAAAGAATCTAGGGCGTCAAACCAAGCACAAACAGTAGCCTTCCAGACCGAAAACGCTAGTTGGAGATGAAACCCAACATCGCCGGATTCAGTACAGAAGTGGCGGGTGGAACAGTTACCCCAGCAACCTGCTTAATGAATAGACCAGCACAAGTTCCTCCACTTTAACCGTCTCGAGTGAAGTGAACCCCCCGGAAAATCCAAGTGAGTCTAGCCGACGTCTGCTCCAGGTACAGTGGGATCTTCCCTCCACCGTCACCTTGGTAGAATCCTAAAGATAATGGTCACTAAGGTTACCAACCGCAACAAATGCACCTGGGGGAACAGTCTACACTCCGACAGCACGCAAGGGCAGAGTATCAAGCTCAATCCCCTTGCCGGTTCCTTGACAATAATCCAAGGTTTACCGACAAGTGACCCCTGGCTCCTCGACAATGGTTAATCCGAGGTTTACCGTTTGTAATACGTGTGTGTCTGGCGTCGTTCCCAACGAGGGGGGATTGATCCCCTCACTGGTTCGGACACGAGCTCGTGCTTCTCCTTTAAGAGGAGCTTTCCCAGAGTACAAATGAGACAATTGGATTTATTCTATCACAAGATAAGCTACTTGTTTGGTTTTGTTGTCTTGGAGAGTTAATTACTCTCCTACTCCAAGACACTAGCCTGATCTAAATTGGTGTTTCAGAGCCCTAGTAAATAAAAGTTACTACGTTGATTTTACTTTAAGCGTTAATTTTATGGTTTTTCTTAAAGACAAAAGGTAGCGGAAGTGAAACCAATGGTGTGTAGACTCGACTCAAACCACTACAAAAATGCACCTAAGATGATTTACGCTACTTTTCTCTTTAATTGAAATTCTTAACTAAGAGAGTTGAGAAATGCAAATTTTATAGAAAACAACTTTCTTAGTAAAGACAATCAAAGAAACAATTCTCTTTATCTTTCCAAGCATACAAACATGACCACTCCTTACGTGCACGAAAAACTCTTTTTCTTTCAAAACTCTTCAAAGCTACTTGAAACAAAACTTTTCAAAGGAGATGTTTTTGTATTTTCTCTTATTTAATAAAGCATATAAATCTATTTGAACGAAAATCAATCTCAAAAGCTATAAAATCTATGAAAACTTGACTCACAAGCAAATCAAAAAGAAATTTACTCTAAACAAACCTAACGAGGCAAAATCCTACAAGGATGATTCTAGGTTGTTTTACTTGACCACAATCAAGTCAAGGACCAGCTAATGCAAAATCAAAAGACTAGTCAAAACAAAACTCAAATCTTTTTGTTCTTTTTGTAAAATGGAATTCAATACTCAATCAACAAGCACTTCGAAATTTGCCAAAGAGACAACTCAAAGGTAAGTTGCTCTCACAGGTAGACTTTATGACAGGTCTGACTTCTAAGAATGCTGACAAAACCAGAGAGATCTAAGGTTTGACAACTTCTACCGCCAAAGTCACTACAAGACCTACTCAAAAATCAAACCCTAGGGCTTAAACTTCTATGAAAACCACTAAAACACTCAATGCTATCGAAACAAGTTCAGGTGAAGATCTTTGACAAGAGACTAATGGATCTGGGCAGTAAAAACTAAGAAAAAGCAAAATCTAAGAGAAAAAATGCAAAAATGGAATTTTCTTAAATTTTACCAGGGGACGCAGGCAACTGGTTAAGCCAGGTGCGGGCCCGCTCTGTGCACACAGCGAATGTGCATACAGGGACGCACTGTGCAATACTCAGAGGGAGCGTCCTACTGGAAAATTCAAGAAAAACTAAATTGAATCTAACCCTAAGCTAACCCACCCAAAAACAAAGTCACAGAGCCAAAAACCAGAAAATAAATGACTTTTCTCAGATCAAAGTTGCATACAAAGGAAAAGACTTTCACATCAATGGAGTCCCCAGCGGAGTCGCCAATTTGTCAGGCGGAAAGAGTCAATTGTGCGGACACAACCAACCTCCCTAGGAGCCTAAGACTCTCTAGTGACAAACAAGACAAACAAGGGCAATCCTTCTCTAAACATGCATTTACTATATAAGAAATCAAGTGTTTAGATCCTACCTGTAGTCCAACGCTGTTGTAGCAGTCCAGCTCCGCTGATCCGGATGAGCTCCTCCTTCACTTTGAAACCTACATCCATTAACAATCAAACGATTAAATAGCACTTGATAATCTCATAGAATAAAACATATTTAACACATAGACCAAGGAGTACATGAAACAACTCATAAATAACAAGTTATTGAGAAGAATGGACTCATTTGCATTAATAGGAAACAAAAGGAACAATTACAACCTGAGCCTTGGTGTTGTGCAAGTCCCTCCCAGGGTCCATCAAGAGTTCTCCTTTACTTTGACAAAGCTCACCCACTTCCAAATAGAACAAGCAAAGATGGCAATCTCTCCTCACAAGCTTCTAAATGGGAGTCCTAATTCCTGCAGCATCTACCCTTAGAAATGTTTAGCTTCCAACCTCTCCTCCTTTTGGCCCAATGCCTGTATTTATAGTGCTCAAGAGGAAGTTAATCAGGTCCACCATCAATGGGATAATCCCCTCTTTGGATGGGATAGCTCCCTTATTGATGGGATAAGTTCCTCTTTGGTAGGGGTACATGAACCATCTGGAGGCGCTCAATACACGTCGAACAACCTTCTAGAATGCTCTAGAAATGACCACAAGTAACTTTTTAAAGATGAAACTTGCGCATTTTGACCTTTACAGGGGGACGCACCTGCCCCTTTACATACAGAGCGTACAAGGACGCAGCTTTTGTGAACATTGGGTGCGTACCCGCAGGTAAGGTTGAGAGAACCTGCATACCCATAGATAAATACATTTATAAAGACTTTCTCTCTTTTTGGAGTTTGACATGAAGAGCAGAGGCATAAGACTTGCCTAAGAGGATAGCATGACTGTTGATAGAGCCATACTAACTGTAAATAGCCATGGTGACATTTTTTAGTATAACAACCCAATCACATACCCTACTCAAGATGGAAGTGAAGACCAACATAATGGCATGCCAAGGTGAGATCAATACCTTTTATAAGTGTATTTTAGCACTCACCATATAAATGAGGAATATAAAATATTCTTTTGGTAAACTAAAGTTAAAGGTCCATGTTTTAACTAGTGGGAAATCCATATAGAGATACTTAGGTTGGAGGGTGATCCCTTAGTAATTGAGTAGGATGACCTTAAAACTCTCATAAATTCCTAATTATTGGGCATGTAGAGGATCAATGGATTGTAGAACTATTTAAAGTAGTAAGGTAAAAGTTTACTGGAATTGGCCCGGGTGCAACCAAGGCATACCAAAGAGAAATAATCTGCAAGGGTATAGTTTATATTGAAGAAAACCCAATAGATTTTTTTGATGGGGAATTTGAAGTGTAAATTGAGTCTCCTAACGAAAATAATAAAATAAGTTATTAATTTTTAAATGAAATACATAAAAACAATTTTTTCAATCATATGTTTAGCTTATCTCCTTATACTCCATGTCCAATAGGTTACTATTCTGGACATTTGAGTAAGCCTATAAGGAGATAAGCCAAAAATATAATTGAAAAAAGTAATTTTCCTTATTTTCCATCCAAAAATGTTTACCCCTAGGGACGAAATCATCTTCTTGAATCTTACATGCTTTTTAAAATATTTTTTTGTTAGTACATTTTTTGTTTTGAGACCCATTTTGACCTGAAAATCCCCCCAATTAGTACACCACTAAATTCAGGAATATGACCATCATGTTGGGTATCCCTCCCAATAGCATAGATGTACTCCTCAAGTATTTTGGTGGTATACACAACCATATAGGGGAGTAGGTGATGTTATTCAAGCCAAGAATAGTGGAAGAGGCTTGTGTATAGGCACAATACCTGGAAATAATAGGCCAAACGAAAGGGCGGCCAAGTGTTTGAAATAGAAAGAGTAGAAGGAATATTACAAGGAAGGGAAGAAAAAGTGGAAAGGGGAAAATAATAAGAAGAAAACATCCAAAACACACAAATGCAAGGATCCTAACAACCATTGAAACCACTACAACATTTATTATAACACTTAGGAGAATTTTTGGAAACAACATCCAAAGCTAAACCCAAAGAACTAGGAGGAGGATGGGAAGAAAAATAATCTTCTTGTCACATATTCAATTAATTAAACAGAAATAAGATATTATGTCAATGAAAATATTGATTGTAGATCAATGTCAAAGGAGGTTAACCTAAGTAGACTTTATCACTAGGAAGATAAGGAGATGACTAAACTCTTCCATATTAAGATCTAGGTCAAGAAGTCCAAGATCAATGTCTTTTTCAACTCAAGTTTATAGGCTAATATCAAAGAAGTGGATTTGTCCAACAAGATTGTATTGGAGGTCCATGATCATCATAGCCCATATCCATTGGGATGGGTAAATAAGTATGTGGAAATTAAGGTAACAAAATAATATAGACTAAAATTTGTTATCAATGTTGATTGTATTGATGCAGTAGAATTGGATGTATTACCACTTGATATATATGGAGTCATGTTTGGAAAAACCTACATATATATGTATGATATAATATTCATGGGGAGAGTCAATGTGTATAATTTTATTAAGGATGGGAAATCGTTTATCATCGACACGCGTAAAGGAAAGTCCAATATTTCGTTGGTAAGTGTGAACTAAGCCAAGAAATTGATTAGTTCTAGCAGTAAATATGTTTTATTTTTATTACGCGAAATTAGTATGGTGATGAGTTAATAAGGTAAAAGAAATCCCTAGAGGAGTGTAATAAATAACATAAAAAACAATTTGAAGGGTTGTTATAGGCATATCGAGGAGTGTTCTAGGAACCTAAGGGATACAAACCAAGAGGGGAATGAAGTGCAAGATCTAATTATTTCCAATCTCTCCATTGCCAAATATTGGGCTATATAAATAATCCTTTCTGGAAGTAAAGGAAGTGAAAAAGTAGTTGCAGTAACTATTGGAACAAGCTATGATTCGACTAGGTACCTCAATTTGTGGGTCACCCATCATAATTATGCCAAAAAAGTGTGGGACTTGGTGAATATGAATCAATTCTAAAGTGTTAAATAACATTATGCTCTAGATTAGGTACCCTCTGCCTAGGATTAATAATTTTTAATATTAGTTGTACCAAGCGAAATACTTCACCAAGATGGATTTAAAATTAGGGCATCACTAGGTTTGAGTCAAAGAAGAAGATACTTGGAAGACCAACTTCAAAATATGAAAATATTTGTATGAGTGGCTAGTCATGCCATTTAGTATATTCAATGCATCATATATGTTTATGAGACTAATGAATGATGTATTGTTCCCTTATCTAGATTCATTTATTAATGTTTATGTTGCATTTTTTTTACATTGCTACCTGTTGTGTTGTACAACAACCCCCCATTTCATAAAATTTTTCTTTGAAATCATAATATGAAATGGGTCCCTTTTTAAACATAGATATGTGAATAAATTGGTATTTACTTATTATTAGAAAAACCCTCATCAAAAAGTCCAATTAAAATATGATTTCCCTTTTTAAAACAACAAGAAAAAGGCCTTTTTAAAACAAATCATAAAGCTTTTATTATTACGATAAAGCGATCGCAAGATCACATATCGCAATAATAAAAGGAACATAAGTAAAGGCACATTGAATAACTCCGATCCGAAAAGGGAAATCGCTATCGGATATCGGGGAAAGACAAAGCGCATCATTTATAAAGCATCCCCCATTCCTCCGATGTGATAAAGGCATCACTATTGGCAATAAGCATTAGTAAGCGATGCGTTAATTGTGCCACCTTCAAATCCCCCGATGCGATAAGACATATCGCCATCGTCGATCGGCGATTCACAATGGCATAAATAAAGTAACCCGAGCCCTGCCCCGATTGCGATGCATTAAATCAGGGCGTGTGTTTCTAAACATATTAAAGATTGGCGTGCATTGTATCACCTTCTGTGATTGAACGATATTTTGGATTATTATGTAAACCCTCCCTTTCATGACGCCAACCATCAAATGCGATTAACCGCCAAAAATATAAGCCACGCTTGAGTCAATATACATTATGATGGATTGTTTAAAAGCCTCCTTATCATGACTGACAGATGAAGCGGCCAATTAATGAATGATTTATGCCGAGATTTTCCACTTAGATTCTATCTGCGGCAATTTTTATCACGACCTTTTATTATTCATACCTCTTTCATATTGGCTCTTGCAATTTCTTTCTCTGTATCACGCTGGTTTTCCTTCCTTGTGCATAATTCCGTCGAAGTTTCAAGTTTTAAGCAAATGGGAAAGAAATATAAGAGGTCCGTTGCGGCAGCAGCCCCTGCAGTTACTATTCAGCCCACCAATGAACCAGGACCAAGCAAGAAGGGATTAATTTCAGACACTACATGTCTCGGCCTAGGAAATACCAGCTGGCAAAGAATTTATAATCTGATTGAGGCAGAAGAACCAGAGGAAATAGAAGAAGAAGCTACTGCAGACTCAACTAGCAAATCAAAAGCCTCGCTAAAGGATTTGACCGACTCGTTTTTACACAGGATAGCAGCTCGGGAGAAAATTCTCCCTTACACTGATGTGGTCAAATGGGTGGTCGAAAAAATTCCTGTTTCTAATAGGACCTTTTGCACAGTTGATGGAAGAGTTTTTGGTTCATTTCAACCTGACAACTTGAGAAAAATGTACCATTTGCCCGAGCCGGAGAAGAAATACAACAAAGCTTTTCTAAATAAATTCGCAGATGAGAATGAGACGGAATCAGCCCTGATTAGATAGTGGAGACAGAATCCAGCAAAGCATAAACATGAGTTATCGGGTAAGTACTTCGTGGATTCCTTAGCATCTCCTTACTGTTACGCTGTGGCAATGATGTGTAGGATATGGGGGATGCATGATTCTGCAAAATTTGATATCGAAATGGTTCCTTTAATGGAAGTGGCAACTAGTAGTTATATCATGGATTGGGCCAATATATTGTCTGATAAATTAGCCTCTGCAATTCTTGATTTTAGATTCAATTCACGCAAAACTACCCGAACTATTCCTCCCTTCTATTACAGTGCTTATGTTATGGATATGCTTTGTTTTAATTCTGAATACCCGATACTCGGGTGGAGGTGGATGCCACAGGACCCCAAACCAATTCACATCTACCATCAGATGTTATGGAAGGCACATTACAAAGACCACTTGTATCAAATCTGTAATGGTTTCATGTTGCCCATCTATTATGCTATCTTTGATAGGCCTGCCCCAAGGATTTCCGAGGAGGCCGAAATTGACTTGACTGTTGTGGGGAATTGGTTCGGGGAAGATAAATTCACGTATATATGGGTGTTTGGTAGTGCCACAAAACCCCATGTCCTCCCATTATATGTGCCCGATAAACTGTTGGCACGTGAATTAGCCTACCAAATCACAACTGCTGGAACGTCCAAAACTCTTAGGACTTCCAAAAAGTAGCTATGGCCTATATTCCCTTTAAGATGTGGTGTTTACACCATACTTGATTGGAAACATGCTGAGAAGGAGGCAGGCAAAATTAATATGCTTAACCTTGCGACCATCCCTAGCAGGCAATTCGATCCCCGGAAGGTTGCCTACAATGTGCTTGAAGAGGCCAAACTCACCAAATTTGACCATGAAAAAGATCAATTTGATGATTTATTTTCTTCAGCAGAATCTTTGTCTTAGGTTAAAACATTGGCCAGAATGAAATATAATGATGAAGGATTGGTAGAATTCAATAGGCTCAGAGAACAGAGGTTGTAAAATATGCCTCTGGACTTGTTGGCCACTACACCAACAACTAAGTCAAGCGAGCCTGGGAAGAAGAGTACTGACGAGTCTCCCGCTACAGAGGAAATTCCCGAAAAAGAAAAAGATCAGGAGAAAGGAAAGGAGCAAGAAAAAGAGCCGGAGAAAGGGAAGAAGCATGACAGTGAATTTATTGATTTGGAGACTCAAATTGATCCCAAACTCCTCCAAGAGTGGCAGCAATTTGACTCTATTATTAATAATCTCAAGACTCCACCAGGATTCGGCATACCCCAAGTGACAATCAGTCAAGAAACAACCACAACTACAGTTCTGATGGAAGGAACCAGCGGCCTACCCAGTAGTAAGGATGCAGAAATAATCCTCAAAGACCCATCTGATCAAATTGTTTTACAGGTAGAAGACATACCACCACTAGACGTCTTTTACAGTCCTAAACACAGGGTTGTGGTGAAAAGACAGAGGAAAAGGAAAAGACTTGATCAATCTTCCCTTTTTCTATATCAAACAGAGATGGCTAATGAGGTGTGGAAGGAGGAATTGAACCCTTCCGACGACCTTAAGAAACTCTCCCAATATGCCGGAGCATATTCGGCAGCCACCATGGATAAAGCTTCGGAGGTGAGCAGTCTCCTTAAGGAAAAAGATCAAATGATTGATTCATTGCAGTCGTAGGTGTCCGAAGCACAGCAGAAAATAGAACAATTGTAACAAAAACTATCAACACAGCGGCAGACAAACAGCCAATTAACTGAGCAATTACACAAAGAGAAACAGAGGATAGATTCAAATGCAGTGCAGAAACAGAAGGAAGTGTCTGAAGCAGTAGCCAAATTAAAGGCAATGAACGAACAAATGAGCAAGACTAAGGATAAGCAAATCGCTCAACTGTCACAAGAAGTGGAAAAGTTCAGGAGCCTTCCTCAAATCGCAGAATTCAGAACAGAAGCTCTACAAATCAATAAGGCATTAATGACAGAGCTGAAACTACTATGTCATAAAATTTCTTTGGCTGAACCTCTTTGTGAAATTACTACATCTATAGTTGATAAATCAGTTGAAGCTAGACAGGAAATAGAACAGGGCGATGAGACCTTAACCAATTTTCTCGCTTGGCAAGACTCCCTTGAAGGATAGGCTTCGGATCTGCCCAAAATTATTGAAGCACACAAAGACATCCTGTTCCTAGCGTAGCAAACCCAATTAATGAAGGCAGAAAGAGAAACCTCGAGATGTCGGTTATCTACTAGCAATTTAATTGAATTTGTCAACGAGACTCTTTATCTATCTAATATGATTTCTCAGTGTAATCCAGGAAAATTAACATCGACCAAAGCCTTGGTACAAACATGCAACCAGGAGCTGGAAAAGAAAGGAAGATTAATCGCTGGCATCCAAAGTTTATCTTGGGATACCTTTTGGTTTTTCCTAATCAAGCCATACAGTCAGAGGGCCACGCTCAAGTGTTTAACTAATGCTATCAGTTGCATGATACCTGAGATCCAAGATGCCACATACTCAGCTCAACTGAATTCTCGCCTAAGCCGCCCCCCAGAGTTGCAACCAATGTTAGATATCTACCAGCTCAAGCCGAAGGGAGATCATTCGAAGCAATGAATCATGCTGCCGACTAAAGACAAGCCGATTTTGAGGAGATATTCATAGCATAGTTGTACCAATTTATTAGCACTTTTATTTTGTAATTAGTTAGCTTAAGTAGTATTTATAGGCCCTTTCATGCATTTGGAAAGGGTCCTCAGTTTTTGTATAAACTCAAATCAGGAAGTCACACTATTGTGCTTCTGATCTATTTTTTTATAAAGACTGGGCCAGTATTCTGATTTTTGACAAAGAAAGATTTGATGATCTGTGCACTATTGCCTTTTGTGGAAGTGTTTCTAAGTTGGAAAAAGGAATGTGAATGCGATTGATATTGAGAGTGACTCGAATAAAAATATGGTACTATTATCTATGATCTTCTATCATTTTTATGTGAATCTGCATTCATTTAAATTTTTCTATCATTGAATATGTATATGTGCTTTAACAACAAGCCTTGTACTTTTCACTATTGGATGTCCAAGGACTGTTATTCTTTCACTCATATCTATGTCTATGATATAAATGAGAAATAGTGTAATAATGTTTGCTTGATTGCTTTGTTCAACTATTTGGGCTTAGTAATTATCATATGAATAAACATCTTTGCTTACCAACAAGTGTCATCTATATGCCTGTTTGTGAATGAATACCATCCAAAGTTACACTAACAGCAGCAATTCCCCGAGATAGAATAGTTGTTTATATTTCACTTTTAGATTAGATCATTCATCCATTATCATTAGATATTTGAAAACCAATTATTTATCCATCCCATTTACCAATCACTGGGAAACTGGTCCCATTATATCCAGTCGGAGCCACCATACCAAACGGAAAAGGAGTTGCCTTTAAGGTCTGAACCGGGTGGTTATCCCCGATGTTGATGCAGCGATTTTCGAGGCATCAACATTTTTGGCGCTAGAAGGAGGGCATGAACTATGAATGGCGAGTAAACCCAATCCTACAACCCATTCTGAGAGTAAATCTCCCTCCACATCACCTCGTACTTCCCAATTGCATGTTGGATCTCCAGTATCCAAGCGAGAAGAAGAGGAATCAACTACCACTGCTCAAACCCACCATACTTCAGAACGATTAAGTCCTGAGTCCCCTGAAGTTCAGTTACTCATCCATAAACTTCAAGGCTTTTCGATATCACCACAGAAATCTGAGGTATCTCAAGGCAGTGAGACTTCGCAATTCAATCTACCTCATCCTCTCACCAGACTTCAGAGCGGAAAGCTCGGTATAGAACCTACTGAGTTACCTTTACCTAAGAGGAAAAGGGCAAAAAAGAATACTGAAGGATCTGACAGTGAGACTTTCTCATCGACATCTTCCATCTCATCTTCCCCAGCGCGAAGTCAGCCATCCACTCCCTCATTACATATTGTTGTTCATCAGGGATCAGGAACTTCAACATCCCAACCTGCTCAATCCTCAATATCAATTCCTTCCCAAACATCTGGAATTTCATCAGCAATATCATCCACTACTGGTGTTTCAATGGTAGATCCATGGAATAGTCCCGGTGCGGTCAATATGCCTGCACCATTACATGCATTGCCTGATTCTCCTGAAAAATGGTTACCCAAGTTTAATCCAGATGCTGGAACACAAGTCGAAGAACATATTAATAACTTTATGTTATCAGTTAATTTGAAAGGAGTGACAGAGGAAGATGTTGTCGTGAGGCTTTTCCCTTATACTTTGCAAGGATCAGCAGGATCTTGGTATTTTTCCCTACCCTCTGGATCCATCACCAGTTGGAACATTTGCCAAGAACAGTTTCTTACTAAGTACGACGACGATAGATCGTTAGCCACATTAATCAATGATCTCTCCAATCTTAGGATAGAACATAAGGAACCAATTAAAGAATTCAACTCACGATTCAATAAACTCTTGAATAAGATTCCAACTGCCTCCAAACCAAGTGAGCAAATCAGAAGCGAATGTTATATAACTGCCCTACCCTCAAATATAGCTATTTTTGTAGACAAGGCTGCAAAACCAACTTTAGCTTAAAACATGAAAGAAGCACTTGTTGTGGAGAAACGTATTAATGCTTTAGAAAAGAAAGCTGCTCTTGAAGATAGAAAATCCAAAAAAGTTTCTTTCAAAGATGATTTAAAGAAGAAAACCCCTAAAGATCCATATGATATGGAAGGTTTACAAAAAGTCCTCAATGCTATGTCAAATGAAATGGTCGAAATCAAAAAGCAAGTAGCAGAAACCTCAACAAAAAGGCCATTTAGGAATTTCAAGAAACCTGAATCAAAACCACCAAATGTTATATCCAACGCTGATTCAGATCCTGAAGAAGAAGAAGAAGATGAAACAGTCTTGACATCTGAGGAACCCGAAGAAGAAGAGACTGTCGAATTCCATGGGATGTGGGATTTTATTTTACCCACTTCCAATACGGAAAATGAACAAGAAGCTTTCCCCGTGACTACCAGGAGTAAAGGTACTCCTGAACCTGTCCAGACAACTTCGAAGAAAAGGAATGCAGGTTCCTCTACTACCAAAGAAAAGATTCCTACAAAGAAAGCTTCAGCGACACCATCCCAAAATCAACCATCATCTTCAAATCTACCTTCAACATCTAAGACATTGGTAGTATCAGATTCTATGGACTACAATATTATCGAAGATATGAAGAAGACTAAGGTGAATATTACTATGTTTGAACTTAGCAAACTCAAACATCAGCAGAAGTTACTTCTTAAAGAGTTAAATGCCGTTCCTTCTTCACCTCTTCCCAATGCTGTATTGTCCAAAGCTGCTAATGATTCAGGCCAACCACCTTCTGGTAGAGTGGAAGCTACTGACGCAGTCTTAATTGGGGATAGATCAAATTCTCATACTCCTCCCTTCCTCTTAACCTATGAGATCTATAATAGAAACCTACACAATTGTTTGATTGACTCAGGGGCTTCCTCTAATATAATGCCAGCTTCAGTTTGTTCCAAACTAAACATTGAACCCCAAAAGTCTGCAATTCATATTGTATAGTTGCATAGAAATAAGGTCCAGGTTTTAGGGGAAATCAACTCAGTAACTATCATGTTATCAGTTGATCCTAGCGTAGTTCAAAGAATTGATATTTTGATCGCTGATATACCTGAATTATATGGGTTGATTTTAAGTAGAGATTGGTCCGAAAAACTCCACAGTCATATCTCCACCGATTGGTCTCATATGTGGTTACCTTATAAAGGAAAACCAAATCAGATCAAGATTGATCGGGAGAAACACATGACCCATACAGTTACCGAGTTTGAACAAGAAAACCAACCAATAGCATTCAATAACAATATTTTGGGGAATTATTCATCTGAATCGTTCTTTGGCAATTTTACTGCCCAACCATCTCCTTTCCCAGTTAATAATTTCACATCTCAGATCGAAAACTTTTCACAAACAGATAGGTCAAGATGTTTTAATGTTACTAAGGAAACTGTAAATAAAATTGTTGATAATTCTTTATTTTGGTCACTATATTTTGACGGGTCTAAGTCTAGTGAAGGCTCAGGAGCAGGATGTATTTTGGTTAGCCCTCAGGGAGAAAAAACTATGTTATCATGCAGATTGGAATTTGAATGCACAAACAATACAGCTGAATATGAGGCCCTAGTCCAAGGACTCTACAAAGCGATTGGCCTCAAAGTTCAATATTTGAAAGTGTTTGGTGATTCAGAGATTGTTATTAAACATGTTAGAAATACAATTCATTGCCTTTCTGGTCATCTCAAACACTATCAGTCTCTAGTACAAGAACTCACCTCTCAATTTTTAGCATTCAATATTTCTCCCATCCCTAGGTCCCAGAATGTAGCAGCAGACCTGCTAGCTAATGTTGCTTCCAGACTCCTACCATCCGAAGATTTCAACCTAGATAGATTTTCAGTAGAGTTAATTTTTAGACCATCGATTCCCGATAATGTCACCAATTGGAGAGTGTTCAATCATGATGAAGACATTTTAAACTTCTTGACTTCCGACAAGTCCTATGATGGCCAAATCATTGATGAAAGCGATCATGACCTTCAGATGAAGGAAAAGCAAGAGGGAAACTCAATACCAAAACCAGTGGTCAAGCTTGAAGATCTTTATGATATTAAAGACAGGTTTAAACAGGTGACCAATTCAAAAATCCAGAGTTCTACTTTAAGATTTGAATTGATAAACCTAGGTACTGATGAGAACCCTCAAAACATCAATTTGGGACTAGGACTTTCTATAGAAGAAAGAACAGCATTCATTAGGCTGTTAACAAAAAACAAGTATGTCTTCGCTTGGAAATATGATGATTTGAAAACATATGATACATCAATTATTCAACATACTATTCCAATGCTTTCTGAACAAAAACCAGTGCAACAGAAGTTAAGAAAGATTCATCCTAACCTTGAGAGTCAAATAAAGGCTGAATTAAATAAACTCTTGAAGGCTAAGATAATTTTTCCTATGAGACATTCAAAATGGGTTTCCAACATGGTGCCTGTTCCGAAGAAAAATGGCAATATCAGGATTTGCATTGATTTTAGAAATATTAATAAGGCAAGTCAAAAGGATAACTTCCCTTTACCACTATGGAGCAAACATTACATTCAGTAGTTGGTTTAGAACTAATGTCCTTTTTAGACAGTTTTTCAGGATATAACCAAATTCTGGTTCATCCTGATGACAGGCTTAAAACGACCTTCAGAACTAAGTGGGGAACTTATGCCTACCAAAAGATGCCTTTTGGACTCATCAATGCAGGAGCTACATTTCAGAGAGCCATGGACATAGCGTTCAAAGGATTGCTTAATAAATCAGTAGTTTTCTATTTAGATGATATTACTGTATTTTCCAAGAAAAGGTCTAATCACGTACATGATTTAAAACAAATCTTTGAACGGTGTAGAAAATATGGTATCTCTCTTAATCCAAAGAATTCATTTTTTGTCCTTAATCAAGGAAAAATTTTAGGCTTCATTGTTTCAAAATATGGTATCTATATTGATCCAGATAGAATTAAAGAGATTTCTGAAATTCCATTTCCCCATAATAAAAAATCCATGCATTCATTTTTGGGTCAGATTAACTTTGTTAAACGTTTTGTTCCAGATTTTTCCCAGATTATTTTACCATTGCAAATGATGATTAAGAAAAATGTGTTGTTTAAATGGGGATCTGCAAAAAAGGAGGCATTTGATTTCATCAAACAATCAATAATTAATGCCCCTGCTTTAAGCACTCCCAATTTTTCTAATCATTTCATACTATATACCCTCGCATCCGCTTCATCATATGCAGCGGTATTGACTCAAATCAACGATCAAAACTTGGAAGCACCAATTTCATTTTACAGCTCAAATCTTCAAGGTGTTGAACTAAACTATTCAAAAGTTGAAAAACAAGCCTTTGATGTGTACAAAGCCATAAAACACTATAGGCCCTTCCTCTTAAAATCTCACACAAAAGTTATCGTTCCTTTTTCAGCAGTAAGACAATTACTAGTTCAAAGGGAATTAGGAGAAAAGAGAGCAAATTGGGTCACCGCATTACAAGAATATGACTTGGAAATCAAGCCAGCAAAGATTGTCAAAGGCCAAGGTTTTTGCAAGTTGTTAGCAGGAGCATCCAACATTCAAGAACCTGAAAATACAAAATATACTGAAGAAATCAATTAGATAAGTACCACAGTTTCTGAATCACAATATGCAGATCTGATTTTCTATTTAAAAAATGGGTACACTCCTTCCAATATCTCCTATAAAAACAAACGTGCCATTAGATTGAAAGCAAAAAAATTTACAATTATAGATGTTGTATTGTTTAAACAAAATTATGATTCAATTTTATTAAGATGCTTAGAAAAACCTGAAGCACAAAAGGTTTTGCAGGAACTTCATGATGGACCAGCAGGGGGACATTTTGGATCTGACACCACAGCTCACAAAATCATTCATGCTGGGTACTATTGGCCCACCTTGTTCAGGGATACTCATGAATATGTAAGGAAGTGTCAAAGTTGTCAAAACTCCAGTGGAAGACAAAGAAAGCCAGCTTTCCCTTTGCAACCAGTCAACATTGAGCAACCATTTGAGCAATGGGTATTGGACATCATTGGAGAAATCACTCCACACTTATCCAAATAGCATAAGTATATCCTTACTGCCATTGATTACTTTACTAAGTGGGTTGAAGCGATTCCTTTAAAGACAACAAATTCTGAGGCAATTATGGAATTCATAGATCAATTCATTATTACTAGGTTTGGTGTCCCAAATGCTCTTGTTTTTGATAATGCATCTTATTTCTCTAGAAATTCTATGTTTGAGTTTGCTATCAAAAGGGGATTTAAATTGAGGTATTCTGCAAATTACTACACTAGGGGTAATGGTTTGGCAGAATCCACCAATAAAAACCTTCTTAGAATTATTAAGCGAACTATTGAACAGAATCATAAAAACTGGCATAAATCTTTGATATTTGCACTTTGGGCTGACAGAATAACTCAGAAAACCTCTATAGGCACTTCTCCATTCAATCTAGTGTATGGAAAGGAAGCTGTCATACCAGCTAACTTATTGCTTCCATCTTTAGCTTTAGTGTAGTTTATCGAAGAAAGTCCCTCATCTTCTATTCAACAAAGACACGATCAAATTTTGAAACTAGAAGAAGAAAGGGAAAAAGCCAGAATTATACATGCAAAACATCAATAAATTATCAAGTCATCTTTTGATACAACTTCAACCAGTTCAAAACAATTACAAGTTGGTGATCTAGTTTTGAAATGGGACAAAGCCCATGAGGATAAAGGAAAACACACAAAGTTCCAGAAAATGTGGCTTGGACCATTTCAAATCAATGAGAAGATAGGCCCTTCTACTTTCATTCAGCAAGATCTATCAGGAAAGAGAGATTCTCTTCCTGTTAACGGCCTTATCTTGAAAAAAATCTTCAATTGACAAGGTAACCCTTTCTCCCTTTGTAAATATTCAATTTCCAGCTAAATTTTTGTACATAGCTTAGATTTTAGGATGTTAGAAGAATAAAGTTGGCCTTCCATTGGTCTTTACTATATTGAAAAGTTTCTCAAAAGAAATGGTTATGATATTTGCTTTTAAAATGAAAACCTTAAATGAAAGGAAGATTTCTAAGAAGTTGGGTATATTTAGATTCTGAAACCCATTTTATTTCTGTAAACTCTGCTCAAAGATTAGAAGTATTGTAAATCATTTTAATGTTTTTAAGCAGCCTGAAAATGGTTATCAATACAAAACAGATACTGATTCAATCTTAGCATCTTCAACTCTTATCCTGTCATCCATCCTCTCTTAAGGAGAAAATTGTTCATCCCATTCATCAAGGGTTATAATTACTCAGAGTGTAATTCTAAAATATACTTGAGGTAAAAGATAAGAGGTCTTATCACAAGCCTGCTTACCATGATCATAGGGAAATAGTTCAACTGACATTACCAATACTGCATACCAAAACAGGGTAATGGCTTATAATTATAAGACAAGGGGTGTCATCATGAGCCAGCTTGTTCAGTTAAACTATCACCAGTGAATGGAATTGTCAAACAGCTAGCTACCAAACCAGGACAATGGCTTTTTATCTTACAAAACAAAGAAAAAGGAAAACGATACAAAAATATGAAAACATATTTCTGGATTCATTCTTTTTAATTATACTCTGAAATGGATGGGATAATGAGCAATAAAATGGTTAAAAGGTATCCCTGTCGAAACTATAGACGTTTGCTGGCATCAAAGGCTCTACCTATGGCAAAGGAGTCATTATAAAGATAAGTTGGAAAAGTTTTTGTTTCATCATTAGCAACCAAGCAAGGCTAGTTTGAAACATAGAATGTATTTAATTATAACATGAGAAGAGGATAGCAGAAATAGTTATTATTACATTCAGAATTTATGTTTGCCTAGTTATATTAGAATCTTTCACTCAGATAAGATTTTCAGATTAAAAAAGTTTAAGTATTTTAACTTTTCCCAGAGATAACTATTTCTCCCAGTGAATCGCCAATTGTTGTGTTGTACAACAACCCCCCATTTCATAAAATTTTTCTTTGAAATCATAATATGAAATGGGTCCCTTTTTAAACATAGATATGTGAATAAATTGGTATTTACTTATTATTAGAAAAACCCTCATCAAAAAGTCCAATTAAAATATGATTTCCCTTTTTGAAACAACAAGAAAAAGTCCTTTTTAAAACAAATCATAAAGCTTTTATTATTACGATAAAGCGATCGCAAGATCGCATATTGGTGAGCTCCAGTATTGTAGCAATAATGCTACAACTCCTGGGGCTTCCTGTCTCTTAATTTTATCAACCCGGTAGTTCGTACAAACTTGGAAGCGACGGTGCTGTATGCACAAGTACTAGCCCTTGTCGCAACTGTCACTTGGTCAGCTGGCACAAGTCCGCTAGGGCTTAAGCCAACTTCTATAGGCTCACAGAAGAAGCTTTATCAATGATGGACGAAAGTTAACTTCAAAGAAAGGCTACTCTACTTGACAAACTGAATCAAAAGCAACTTAAAGCATGTAAAACTATGAAACCCTAATTTAACTAGTCTATCCTCTATAATGCAAAGAATGTGGGTGCAACTCTTATAAATGCTGTCATTGCCTCTAACAAGTATGAATGCATGGGTCTAAGCTACTGGCATCATGAGAAATGTGTTTTTGTGTTTTTCCTTTAAGTGTGTGGAGTGATGGTGATCTTGAGCTAACTAGGGTTTGGTTGTGCAGATGGGATGGAGAAGGAAGGAAAGCGTGGGATAGGTTGGGGAGGCTAGGAGAGGTCCCTAGGGATCCTTAGCACCCACCCACAGAGGTTCCTCGCATTCAGATGCTCAGCAACCGAGAGAGTGGCCTCCTACAGGATGGCTGTGGAGAATCCTACAGGATACTCTGTTTTCTACAGGATGTCGAGAAATGGCTACAGGATGACCTACTGTGAATGTTTGGAGTGATGGAGGGATGGTGAAATGGTAGGGGGAGATGTGGAAGGTAGGGATGAGGTTGGTGATGGCCTTAGAAGCGAAAGATTAGGATGGGAGGTGAGTGTAGGAAAGAGGATGGAAGGTGAAGGGCTATGTCAACGAAAGGCGAGAGAATGGAGACACGTGAGGAATGCAAGACTTGATGAGGTAACAGAGCGGAGCAGGGGTCAAAGAGATGTCTGCATGCGTGATCAAGATGGAGGACAAAGTGATGGAATGAGAGAGAGAGGGAGAGCAGTGTAAGTGAAACAAATGATTATGACTGTTACTTAACCAAAAATGCATCAACCTAAACTACTTGTGCTTGTAAATTCAATGAGCAGCAATCGAAATGTGAAAGAGAATGTGCATGAAGCTGTGGTAAGGAAGTGCAGTGCATGAGTGGATGACAAGGAAGCATCTAACGTAACAGTGACTGTATTGCAGCAATCATCAAGTGAAGAAATGCATGTTTTTGGTGGCTAGCTTTGGGCTGCACCCCAATCTTCAAGAAAGATGGCAGTGAGTCCTAACAGCCTTTTTGTTGGAGCTCCAATGGACTCTATCTATCCTCTGCTACACTAAATGACTGTAAACAAACTCACCATAAGCAAATCCTATCTACTCATGAGAAAGACCAACTCATCAACTTGTAATTCGAATTGCATGTGTAAATGGAAAGCTCACAATGCTGCAATGAAATGGAAATAACACTACAACAGAGGGGATCTATGGCTCTCAGGTTGGGCCCTAACCTGAGAGCTATAGTCTCCTTAAGGAACTCAGAACTAGATCACAAACTGTCTTCTTTATTCATAACTGATATCATGCCAAATTGGCTTACAAAAGAGAACGAAACTTGAGCTGTGCTCCAAAATTACAATAGTAATACGAGATTTTCAACAACCTAACCAAGGCTAAGGCTTCTATACTTATACAAAACGATGCTCCAACAGATATCCATGATTCTAGGAGCTCGGTTGTTCAATCTATAGTTTAACTGCTGATCCTGTAGGATGGTCATAAATGCTGTTTCCTGTAGAGCAGTTTTGAACTGCTGTTCCTGTAGAACAGCTGGCCGTGTATTAAGCTCGGAGGGAGGCTGAAGTGGGCTCGGAGTTCTTGGTGAGGATCACGAGGAATGTCCCCCAAAACCGTGGACAACCTCTCCTTATGTCAGCAATGCCAACTCGTTGTCTCCTTGCCACCTTTTCGTTGACTTTTGCTCCCTTTTAATGCCAAAACCTGGAATCACAATGCATTAGCTACGTGGATAAAGTGCCTATCCTTTCTCCTACAAACAACATGAATAAACTAAGAAGTGTATGCATAAACAATAAAAATGAATGGTTTGAGCAAGCAAAATAGGCCAAAAATGAGCCCAAATTGTACCAAAATTGGGGCTCATCACCACCCCCCAGCTGAACCATTTGCTCATCCTTGAGCAACCTTGCCCCTGCTCCTTGTCCTTGGCCGAGGACTCGGGACCGGAACAGGCTGTTTCTTTTCTGCTTTTGATGGTCCTGCCTTTTCTGCCCCTGATGGTGATGAGGGTGATGCTTCCTTCCCTTTTTCTATTTCCTTGAGTCGGGCTTCAGAAGGCGACTGGCCTATCTTTCGTGTCCAGGAAGTTATTTTTGGGCTCCCTTTTTCAGGGTTAGCTGATTGTTTAGAGGGGGTTCTTGCAATGGGTGAAGTAGGTACATCCCCTGAAGTGGTATGGCCACTGGGTGAAGGCTGTGGCTTGCTTGGGGACATCCTCTTGCTTCTCGTGGCTTCAGGTGGCAGAGGGGTCTCCCTCTCCCTTTTCTCTTTCGGTTTTGGAGGAGTGCTGAGGACAGCCAGTGCCGCTGCTGCCTCCTTATCGAGGATGTCAGCCTTCTCTTTCTTGTGTTTTGCTTTCTCGGAGCTCCTTGTAGAGGGTCCCTCCTTTTTAAATTTCAGGCTTCCTGTGGAAGACCCTGCTTTGCCCGCTTTCGGGCCTCCTGTAGAAGATTCCTTCTTTGTCTTCGGGCTCTCTAGAGGAGGTTGTTTTTCAATGACCTTCGGGCCTCTTGTAGGAACCCCTCTTTCCAGCCTAGTGATTCTTGTAGGAGCCCCTGTGTCTGTCTTCGGGCTTCCTGTAGAAGCCTGTGGTTGTACTGTCGGGCTTCCTGTAGAAGCCTTTATCTCCATCTTTGGGCCTCCTGTAGAAGCCTGTTTCCCAACAATTTCCGGGCTTCCTGTAGAAGCCTTGGTCGTTGCTCTTGGGCTTCCTGTAGAAGCCTGCTCCTTACTGATCTTCGGGCTTCTTGTAGAAACCTTTGCCTTTGTTTTCGGGTTTCCTGTAGAAGCCCGAGTTTGCGTTTTCGGGCTTCCTGTAGAAGCCTGTGATTGCGTTCCTGCAGATGCAATTCTCACCACCTTCTCTTGCCTTGTTGCGTGGCTTTTGCGTTTGGCTTTGACTGCAGAAGCTGACGAGGTGCTTGGGCTGGCAGGGGCCACCTCAGCTTTGACTGCCCTGCTCTTCAACCTCTGTTCTCTTGCTGATAGGATGAGGGTGTCCTCTTTGACTTTGTCATCTTCTCCCTCCTCCTTCTTCTTTCGTTCCTTTTTCTGTGCTGGAGCCGGAACTTCTTGGCTTTTTCCTTTCTTACTCCCGGCTGCCGGCTCGTCTTCTTCTCCGTTAGAGGATTCCGCTTCTTCAAGCAACATTTTTATGTTCCCCGTTCTTGATAAGTTCCTAAATGATTCCCAAGCGAGGGGAACTTTATATGAGCGGAGAGCATCCTCCACGAGGAGCTTGACTAGCCCATGGTGGGCTATCTGGTCCGGAATTCCGTCCTTGAGCTTGGTGGAACACTCCATTAAGGATTGTAGTAGAAAGTAAGGAATGCTCAACCTCTGTGCTGCAGGGAGGTCAATCTGGTGTCTTAGTTCGTTAAGCAGCCTGAAGTGATACGCATATACAATGCTATATCGGCCCTCACAGGTGATATATTTCATAATTTGTAGACTGACTTCGTTCCATGGCGGCAACAGGCTTGCCCTTTTGACTCCATTTTTGTCTTCGGTGAATGACTCTTCCGGTGGGAAGAACTCCTTCTTTGCTTGCTGGCTCTGCTTCCGCTCTTCTTTGTCCCACGGCAGACCCATGGGCAACTCTGTAATCCGACTGATATGCTCGGGGGTGAGTTTGAGGCTGAGACCTCTGAAGGTTACCGTGGCCAACGTCTGTGATTTAGGCTGCAGAGCCTGCAAAAATTCCTCGGCTACTTCCTCATCGTAGCCCTGTAGTTTATCACAGAAAGGCATCCATTGTGCTCTAGTGAAGAGCTCAACCACTGCCGGATTTCTCCTTAATGCATTTGAATTAGTGGGCTCTCGCCTGATAAACCCGCCAGGCATGATGAACACAGTGTTTGTACCAGAGGTGGTGGATACACAGGAAATTCGGTCTTAAAGACAGAACATGCAATGAATTTTCAGACCACCGTGTGATTATACAGCTATCCTGTAGGAGCGATAGTATAGGCACGGCAAACCAAAAAATTTTTATGACCACACTGTGACTAATTGCCTTGCCACCTTTTAAAAAACCAATTGCGGAAGGAGTTGCAGGGTTACCTCTTTTCTGCCACCTTTTTTACGTGAAGACTTTACCTTCCTGTAGAGCCGCGTGCCTGTATAAACTGCTTCCTGTAGGACAGCGTTCCTGTAGAAACTGTTCCTGTAGGAGCAGTGTGCAGGCTTCGGGAAGAGCTTTTAGCTGGCTGGCGGTCGAGAGGTGCTTTACTAGCGTTCAGGTAGCCGAGAGCTCGGCGTGTCAACATGCAGAGGTAAGCAGAGGATCTACTCGAGTTTTGACGTGAGGTTGATGGAGATACACGCTTAATCGAGCCGATTAGATTTTGAATCGGCGCAGCTCGTGGCGCGGGGGTGAGCTGTCCCCACCGGACCGTTGGGTGACGTCACCCCTCATCCGCCTGCACATTCGTTTGTTGCCGCATTCATTCCCACAGATCTGCCGCCGCCCTTTTCGGTTAAACTTCACTTCTCGGTTGACGGGACTGATCTTCACATGCTTGCTGCGTGTGTCTCTCGTCGTGGCTGCCACCTCGTCCTCTGACTATCCCTTTACTAACCGACGTGGCCCATCACTGGCCTTTAGGCCGCTCAACCATTCACCTTTATGCCATGCAAAACAAATCGAAGTAATAATCATGCAGTTTGATGGAGAGAAGGATTAGAACACTTACCTGCGCGCGGCTGCACATGATTTCCAGATTTTTTAGCGATGGATCCACCTGCCGCATGTGGCTGCACATTCCTGTAGGCTCGTGGTTACAGGATGCTGGCGATGGAGTGGATGGATCTGCGTTCATGCGCCCGTGTTGATCTCAGATGGCGGTGCTGTGAACGGTCTTCACTTGAGCAGGTCGAACTGTTACAGGATCCCCGCGAGGGGTCTTGTCACCGTTCTTTCTTCTCGGGTGTATGCTGCATGCTGGCGGTTCTGGCTTCTCGATCATGATCCCAGTGCTTCTGATGTATCAACATGGATGTGGTATGGTTCTCGGTGCTTAGTTTCTCTTTGACAGGTGCTTTCTCACGAGAACTGATTACTTTGGTGTGCTGCTGCAGGGATCTGGGTTGCATGGCGACGAGGGTGGTGGAGGACGATAATGGCAATGTTCAGGGGTGCCATCATTGACATGCATGCATTCAATCCACTCCTCAGTCGCTAGATCTTCATTTGAAACACATTTCGGCCATCGTAACCTTCTACAGGAAGTTTCCTGTAGAACACAGAGCTTCCTGTAGAAATTTGGCACTTTCCTGTAGAAGATCCACGTCTTCCTGTAGGAAGACTGTCTGTTCCTGTAGAAAAACTGTATCCTCCTGTAGAAGATCTAAAGCATGATAATAACTGCACATACCTTAAAAACATTGCTGTTCTTGGAGGAGGTGCTGATGACATCCTTTGCTAGCATGATGAAGGCCCCTGGCTTGGAGTGGAGAGGCTTCTTCTCCTCCATAGAACATCTGCATGCAAACCTTTTTATTGTGCTGATTGTTTTTTTCTTTTTTTTTCTTTTTTCCTCTTTTTTTTTTAGAAAGGCAATAGGAGCGCCTCGATGAGGTTTTCACCCCCACTGCCTGCCTTGGGTGCCTCAGAGAGGTTTTCACCCAAGGATCTTTATTTTCCTTTTTTTCTTGAAAGACAATAGGAGCGCCTCAATGAGGTTTTCACCCCTACTGCCTGCCTTGGGCGCCTCAGAGAGGTTTTCACCCAAGGATCTTTATTTTTTTCTTTTTCTTTTTTTTCTTTTTTTTTTTTGTGTTTTAGATCCTTCAGGGTATGCCCAAAGTGGATGCAGAACCCTTCTCTATGACCAAAACAGATTTTTCCATAGTGTTGATAAACTCTTGTCTTGAGAGAGGTCTTCTATAGATCTTCAATCGGTGCCCATTTACAAGCATGGGAATGGATTCCTCATCAATGGTTCGAATGAGGACAGATCCATTGTCATGGCACTGTTCCACCACATATGGGCCTAGCCATCTAGTTCTCAACTTCCCCTTGAAATCTTTGAATCTGGAATCATACAACAAAGCCCAATCTCCCGGCTGAAATTGCTTGTCATGGAGATGTTGGTCATGCCACACCTTCCTCTGAAGTTGAACCACCTCTGAGTGAAGGAGGGCCTGCATGCGGTGTTCATCCAGTCCATTCAGCTGCAATAGCCTTTCTTGCTGTGCATGGCTGAGATCTAGGTCCAGCTGAGCTGCCAACCTCAAAGTGTTATACTCAAATTCAATGGACAGCAAAGCTTTCTTCCCATAGACCAGCTCATAAGGTGTGAAACCGGTGGTGGTCTTCCAAGTGGTGTTGTAAGCCCATGTGGCTTCAACTAGGCGATCTGCCCAGTCTTTTCTGCTGCTGTCTACCACTTTGGTCAAGATCCCTTCTAGAGCTCTATTGGTGACTTCCACCTGCCCATTGGCTTGAGGATGATAAGGGGTGGAAGTCCTATGCTTGATCTTGTGATGAGCCAATAGATCTTCAACCAAGTTAGAGGTGAACTGGCTCCCTTAATCGGTCACCAGCTCTCTTGGGTAGCCAAACTTGTAGAAGATGTTCTCTCTTAAGAACTCAACCACCTTTTCTTCAGTTGCTGCTTTGATTGCTTTAGTCTCTGCCCACTTTGTCAAGTAGTCAGTACACACTATGATGTAGGATCTTTGCCTCGAAGAGGGATTGATTGGGCCCACAAAGTCCATGCCCCACTTCTCAAATGGCTCGAGAGTCACTTGAGGTTGGAGAGGCATCTCATCCCTTTGGGTCGGTTTCCCCATTCTTTGGCATTGGTCACACTGGCTAACATATCTTCTGACATCTTGATGAAGTGTGGGCCAATAGTAGCCTGCCTGCAGGATCTTGAAGGCAGTTCTCTTTGCCGCAAAATGTCCTCCACAAGGCCCATCATGACAGGTGAGGAGAATGTCAAAGACTTCCTCCTCCCTTACACAACACCTTAAGATCTGATCGGGGCCAAGCTTGAACAGGTTGCCCCCAATCCATGTAAATGAGGCACTCTTTCTGATGATTTCGCTCTTCTCTTTTGAAGAGAGGTGCGGAGGAAACTGAGCTGAAACAAGGTAGTTTGCTATGTCAGCAAACCATGGAGAGAGTACTGAGATAGCAAACAGATGCTCATCAGGCATCTGGTCATCCACCGTCCCATCTTCATCTGCAGACAAATCCAATCTAGACAAGAAGTCAGCAACAACATTTTCTTTTCCTGGTTTATCAACAATGGTTAGATCAAACTGCTGCAATAAAAGTAACCACCTAATAATACGAGCATTCACATCTGGTCTATTCATCAAGTATCTAATAGCAGCATGGTCAGTATGTACAAAAGTCTGGTAACCAGTAATGTAATGTCGGAACTTGTTCAGTGCATGAACCACAGCTAAGAATTCCTTCTCGGTTACAGTGTAATTCAGCTCTGCTTTGGACAAGTTTTTGCTAACGAAGTAAATGGCATATGGAAGTTTTTGCTCAACTTGTCCTAAGGCTGCACCTATGGCTTTGTTCGAGGCATCAGTGTGGATGTGGAAAGGTAGGGCCCAGTTTGGACCTCTTAGGATTGGAGCTGACACTAACTTGTCTTTTAATTCATTCAAACTCTTCTGACAATCGTCAGTCCAATTAAACTCCACATCTTTTGCCAACAAACCAAACAACGGTGAGGCTAACTTGCTGAAGTCTTTAATGAACCTCCGGTAGTATCCTGCTAATCCCAAGAAACTCCGGACATCCCTTACTTTTTGGGGAGGTGGAACCCTCTTGATGAGAGCAATTTTGTTAGGATCCACCTGCAATCCTTGAGAAGAAATGGCATGGCCTAGCACTGTCCCTTCAGTCATTAGGAATTCACATTTCTCAGGGCTAAGGGACAAGTTCATCTCGATGCACTTGGTTAGGACCTTTCCCAAGTTGGACAATGCTTCCTGGAAGTTGGCCCCATAAGGGGTAAAGTCATCCATGTAGATTTCCACTGCATCATGGACCAACTCTGAGAAGATGCTCAAGACAGCTCTCTGAAAAGTAGCAAGAGCATTGCATAGCCCAAAGGGAAGGAATCGGTAGGCAAAGGTACCCCAAGGACAAGTGAAGGTGGTCTTATCTTGGTCTTCCGGGCTGATGTGGATTTGATTGTACCCGCTGAACCCATCCAGGAAAGAGAAGAACTTCTTTCCTGCCAGTCCATCCAACACTTGATCTATGAAGGGTAGAGGGAAATGGTCCTTCTTGGTAGCTTTGTTCAGCTCCCGGTAATCTACACAGATCCTCCACTTCCCATTCTTCTTGGGAACCAACACCAGAGGGGACACCCATTCACTATCTGAGATGGGGTAAATGAATCCAGCGTCCAACAGTTTTTGCAATTCTTCCTTGACAATGTCCTTAAGGGCTGGATTCATTCTCCTCTGGGGTTGCCTAACTGGTTTACAATCCTCTTTGATGTATATATGATGGGTACAGACCGAGGGATGGACTCCTTTCATCTCCTTATAGCTCCAAGCAAAGGCATCTAAGTGGCTTGACAATAGGCTACACAACTCCTTCTCCTGGGAAGGAGATAGGGAGGAGCTGATCTTCAATGCTCTCTCAGGGCCGAACTCCACATTCTTAACTCTGGGAGTGACAGGGTTGGTTGTACAAAGATCCACTAAGGTGCTAGCTTGGGCATCCTCCACCAATTTTTCTAAAGGTAGTGCACTGGTAGGTGGGTTTTGGATCAAGTTCTCGATCAAATCATCCTCGGTTGGGGGATTTCTTCTATTGGTTTCTATGGTACATAGAGGTGTTGAATACACCTCGTCTTCTTCTCCTTCTTCCAACCAGAGTGGTAAGTCATGCTCTAAAGAGGGTTGGGCAGGAGGGTATAGGACAAGTTGCTTGGACATAGGACCATTTTTGATGGTCATATTTCCAGCACGACAACTGATATAGGCATCTGCAGTGGCTAACCAAGGCCTTCCCAAAATGAGGGGATATCCAGTAAGCCTTGCCTTTGGTTGCAGAACCAGGAAGTCTGCAGGATACTCCCAAGAGTCAATAGAGACCAAGACATCCTCCACAATCCCTTCGGGAGTCACGGTGGAGCGATCTGCTAACTGCAGTACTGTCGAAGTCTTTCTCAAGGAACCCTGAAGATTGAGTTTAAGCATGGTATCCCTGGTCATCACATTGATGGCTGCCCCCAGATCAATCAAGGTGTGGGGGATAATGGTGCCATTGATGTGTACATCTACTACAGGACTTCCAGGATCTAGGTATTTTGGGCAGATGACTTGTCCTAGCATAAGGTCAGACAGTTGTCCTATGACGTTGATAGTTGAGGCATCTTTCTTCCGTCTGCCTGGGTGTTTGAAACACTTCTCCTTAATCAGCTTGTTATATATTGGCACATCCTTGATGGCTTGGAGAAGTGGGATTTTAACACACAACTGTTTGAGCTCACCCAAAAGCTCATCTTCCTCCGGGTTGGGTTGTGTGGTGGCTGTAAGTCTCTCAGGAAAGGGTGGAATAGGCTTTGGTTCACTTTCCTGATGGTCTTCCTCCTCCTCTGGGGGAGGAGGTTGGCGATCTGGAAGAGTCTTTCCAGATCTCAGATTGATCTCCTGGATCTCCACAGCATAGGTAGGGCATGAGGTCTCCCCAGTATATACCTGCTGAGCCTGTCTATTGTTGGGGTTCGGGTTCGGTTGAGCAGGCATTTGAGGTTGCCTTGGAGGAGCAGGAGGTAATGGTTGTGGCTGAACTGGAGGTGGAGGCAGAATGGCGGGAGGATTGTTGTATTGAGGCCTCCACCCCGACTGAGGTGCACTCCATTGAGGCTGCGACTGGGTATGTGAGTGATATGGATGAGAAGTAGGTTGAGTAGGGTACTGAGGTGGATAAGACCATGGAGGAGGCATTGACCAGGAAGGATGAGCAGGGGGACCCCAGGAAGGCAAGGCATGGGAGTCAAGTGGTTGGGGTTGTAATAAGCTTGAGATGCCCCTTGCATCCCCTGCTGATAAGGTCTAGATCCTTGAGGCCTCCTTTGGTTGATGAAGTAGAGAGGTTCAGTGGGGGCTTCAGTTCCCTGGTACATGGCTTTAAACCCAAGCAAGGTTGGACACTGATTTGTTGGGTGGTCCTCCTCACAAACGAAACACACTTCAACCGAATGCAATGGACATTCGTTCTTAGGGTGTCTTCTGGTGCACCTAGGGCAGAAGACAGCCAAGGCTCTCTCAGCTTCCTCTTTCTTTTGCTGGATCCTGAATGTGTCCAGCTGCATGGCAATGGTATGTCTCACCTCACTCTTAAGATCTTCTAATTGGTTTGTAAGCTCATGTTTGGAGAAAGGGACACCGGTGGAGAGGAGGTTTCCTCTACCTCGTTTTCTAGCTGCCCTGGAATGATTTCGAAACACAGTTTTGATGTCCTCATAAGGCAGTTGGTAAATGTCCCCCCCAGCTAACATGTGAAGGGTGTCTAGGAGATCTTCAGGGACTCCTCGGAGTAGAACCAACTTGAGGGATTCAGGGTCAAGTGTGCACCTGGCCCGTTTATAGCTAAGTTGGAACCTCTCCTCATAGTCCTCTAAAGACTCATCATTCCCCATGGTCATTCGAAAGATTTCTCCCTTGGTTTCCTTGGACCTACAATAATCCCTATACTTGGTATTAAAGGCTTGCTGCATCTGAGCCCAAGTGGTGATGCTATTCCCAGGTAATCCCATGAACCAACGTAGTGCTGCATCCTTGAGAGTGGAAGGGAAAAGCTTCAACTTTTGCTCATCCTCAGTATAGTCATAGGTTCGACAAAGGACAGCAAACTCAAACAAGAAGGTATCCGGATCCTCAGTGGTCAGTCCATGGAAGTGAGGCAAGGCAGAGGGGCTAATGTTTTTCATTTTCATATCCCCATTGGTTTCTCGGATGGGGAAAGCTCCTTCTATTCTCTCATCTTCTCTCCCATTATCAGCCATGGCTTCAGATGGAGTGGTTTCTAACTCTTCTTCGTCTATAGGGTCTTGGTATATCTCGGGATGTTCACCTATAGGTTCCTCTGGGTCACTGTCACCAAAGAAGAGAGAAGGGTGACTTAGTGATGTGGTGGGGGTGTTTGGTAGGAATTTGCCTGATCTATCTCGGTTCCTACGAGGCATGAAAGGGAAAGGACTCTTCTCTGTTTTTAGTGCTTTTGCTTTTTTCTTGTACCTGCAAAACTGAAACAAAGTGATCTACAACTAACTAGATTGCTCAAATGAAATTTGCGGAATTGGAAATATTAATCTAGGAAAGCAGGAAATATTAATCTAGGAAAGCAGGAAATATTAATCTAGGAAAGCAGGAAATACTAATCTAGGAAAGCAGGAAATACTAATCTAGGAAAGCAGGAAATATTAGTCTAAGAAAGCAGGAAAGTCTATGCTACTTTTGCAGAATGGAAATGAAGCAAACTACTTAGCAGAAGGTAAGAGTAGGAAAGTAGAGGAAAAGCAACAGGTGCTAATACTCTGACGCTTCCCCGGCAATGGCGCCAAAAAGATGGTGAGCTCCAGTATTGTAGCAATAATGCTACAACTCCTGGGGCTTCCTGTCTCTTAATTTTATCAACCCGGTAGTTCGTACAAACTTGGAAGCGACGGTGTTGTATGCACAAGTACTAGCCCTTGTCGCAGCTGTCACTTGGTCAGCTGGCACAAGTCCGCTAGGGCTTAAGCCAACTTCTATAGGCTCACAGAAGAAGCTTTATCAATGATGGACGAAAGTTAACTTCAAAGAAAGGCTACTCTACTTGACAAACTGAATCAAAAGCAACTTAAAGCATGTAAATCTATGAAACCCTAATTTAACTAGTCTATCCTCTATAATGCAAAGAATGTGGGTGCAACTCTTATAAATGCTGTCATTGCCTCTAACAAGTATGAATGCATGGGTCTAAGCTACTGGCATCATGAGAAATGTGTTTTTGTGTTTTTCCTTTAAGTGTGTGGAGTGATGGTGATCTTGAGCTAACTAGGGTTTGGTTGTGCAGATGGGATGGAGAAGGAAGGAAAGCGTGGGATAGGTTGGGGAGGCTAGGAGAGGTCCCTAGGGATCCTTAGCACCCACCCACAGAGGTTCCTCGCATTCAGATGCTCAGCAACCGAGAGAGTGGCCTCCTACAGGATGGCTGTGGAGAATCCTACAGGATACTCTGTTTTCTACAAGATGTCGAGAAATGGCTACAGGATGACCTACTGTGAATGTTTGGAGTGATGGAGGGATGGTGAAATGGTAGGGGGAGATGTGGAAGGTAGGGATGAGGTTGGTGATGGCCTTAGAAGCGAAAGATTAGGATGGGAGGTGAGTGTAGGAAAGAGGATGGAAGGTGAAGGGCTATGTCAACGAAAGGCGAGAGAATGGAGACACGTGAGGAATGCAAGACTTGATGAGGTAACAGAGCGGAGCAGGGGTCAAAGAGATGTCTGCATGCGTGATCAAGATGGATGACAAAGTGATGGAACGAGAGAGAGAGGGAGAGCAGTGTAAGTGAAACAAATGATTATGACTGTTACTTAACCAAAAATGCATCAACCTAAACTACTTGTGCTTGTAAATTCAATGAGCAGCAATCGAAATGTGAAAGAGAACGTGCATGAAGCTGTGGTAAGGAAGTGCAATGCATGAGTGGATGACAAGGAAGCATCTACCGTAACAGTGACTGTATTGCAGCAATCATCAAGTGAAGAAATGCGTGTTTTTGGTGGCTAGCTTTGGGCTGCACCCCAATCTTCAAGAAAGATGGCAGTGAGTCCTAACAGCCTTTTTGTTGGAGCTCCAATGGACTCTATCTATCCTCTGCTACACTAAATGACTGTAAACAAACTCACCATAAGCAAATCCTATCTACTCATGAGAAAGACCAACTCATCAACTTGTAATTCGAATTGCATGTGTAAATGGAAAGCTCACAATGCTGCAATGAAATGGAAATAACACTACAACAGAGGGGATCTATGGCTCTCAGGTTGGGCCCTAACCTGAGAGCTATAGTCTCCTTAAGGAACTCAGAACTAGATCACAAACTGTCTTCTTTATTCATAACTGATATCATGCCAAATTGGCTTACAAAAGAGAACGAAACTTGAGCTGTGCTCCAAAATTACAATAGTAATACGAGAGTTTCAACAACCTAACCAAGGCTAAGGCTTCTATACTTATACAAAACGATGCTCCAACAGATATCCATGATTCTAGGAGCTCGGCTGTTCAATCTATAGTTTAACTGCTGATCCTGTAGAATGGTCATAAATGCTGTTTCCTGTAGAGCAGTTTTGAACTGCTGTTCCTGTAGAACAGCTGGCCGTGTATTAAGCTCGGAGGGAGGCTGAAGTGGGCTCGGAGTTCTTGGTGAGGATCACGAGGAATGTCCCCCAAAACCGTGGACAACCTCTCCTTATGTCAGCAATGCCAACTCGTTGTCTCCTTGCCACCTTTTCGTTGACTTTTGCTCCCTTTTAATGCCAAAACCTGGAATCACAATGCATTAGCTACGTGGATAAAGTGCCTATCCTTTCTCCTACAAACAACATGAATAAACTAAGAAGTGTATGCATAAACAATAAAAATGAATGGTTTGAGCAAGCAAAATAGGCCAAAAATGAGCCCAAATTGTACCAAAATTGGGGCTCATCACATATCGCAATAATAAAAGGAACATAAGTAAAGGCACATTGAATAACTCCAATCCGAAAAGGGAAATCGCTATCAGATATTGGGGAAAGACAAAGCGCATCATTTATAAAGCATCCCCCATTCCTCCGATGCGATAAAGGCATCGCTATCGGCAATCGGCATTGGTAAGCGATGCGTTAATTGTGCCACCTTCAAATCCCCCGATGCGATAAGGCGTATCGCCATCGGCGATCAGTGATTCGCAATGGCATAAATAAAGTAACCCGAGCCCTGCCCCGATTGCGACGCATTAAATCAGGGCGCGTGTTTCTAAACATATTAAAGATTGGCATGCATTGTATCACCTTTGGTGATTGAACGATATTTTGGATTATTATGTAAACCCTCCCTTTCACGACGCCAATCATCAAATGCGATTAACCGCCAAAAATATAAGCCACGCTTGAATCAATATACGTTATGATGGATTATTTAAAAGCCTCCTTATCATGACTGACAGATGAAGCGGCCAATTAATGAAGGAGTTATGCCGAGATTTTCCACTTAGATTCTATCTGCGGCAATTTTTATCACGATCTTTTATTATTCATACCTCTTTCATATTGGCTCTTGCAATCTGTTTCTCTGTATCACACTGGTTTTCCTTCCTTGTGCAGAATTCCGTCGAAGTTTCAAGTTTTAAGCAAATGGGAAAGAAATCTAAGAGGTCCGCTGCGGCAGCAGCCCCTGCAGTTACTATTCAGCCCACCAGTGACCCAGGACCAAGCAAGAAGGGATTAATTTCAGACACTACATGTCTCGGCCTGGGAAATACCAGTTGGCAAAGCATTTATAATCTGATTGAGGTGGAAGAACCAAACGAAACAGGAGAAGGAGCTACTGCAGACTCAACCAACAAATCAGAAGCCTCGCTAAAGGATTTGGCCGACTCGTTTTTACACAGGATAGCAGCTCGGGAGAAAATTCTCCCTTACACTGATGTGGTCAGATGGGTGGTCGAACAAATTCCTGTTTCTAATAGGACCTTTTGCACAGTTGATGGAAGAGTTTTCGGTTCATTTCAACCTGACGACTTGAGAAAAATGTACCATTTGCCCGAGCCGGAGAAGAAATACAACAAAGCTTTTCTAAAGAAATTCGCAGATGAGAATGAGACGGAATCAGCCCCGATTAGACAGTGGAGACAGAATCCAGCAAAGCACAAACATGAGTCATCGGGTAAGTACTCCGTGGATTCCTTAGCATCTCCTTACTGTTACACTGGGGAAATGATGTGTAGGATATGGGGGATGCATGATTCTGCAAAATTTGATATCGAAATGGTTCCTTTAATGGAAGCGGCAACTAGTAGTTATATCATGGATTGGGCCAATATATTGTCTGATAAATTAGCCTCTGCAATTCTTGATTTTAGATTCAATTCACACAAAACTACCCAGACTATTCCTCCCTTCTATTACAGTGCTTATGTTATGGATATGCTTTGTTTTAATTCTGAATACCCGATACTCAGGTGGAAGTGGATGCCACAGGACCCCAAACCAATTCACATCTACCATCAGATGTTATGGAAGGAACATTACAAAGACCACTTGTATCAAATCTGTAATGGTTTCATGTTACCCATCTATTATGCTATCTTTGATAGGCCTGCCCCAAGGATTTCCGAGGAGGCCGAAATTGACTTGACTGTTGTGGGGAATTGGTTCGGGGAAGATAAATTCATGTATATACGGGTGTTTGGTAGTGCCACAAAACCCCATGTCCTCCCATTATATGTGCCCGATAAACTGTTGGCATGTGAATTAGCCTACCAAATCACAACTGCTGGAACATCCAAAACTCTTAGGACTTCCAAAAAACAGCTATGGCCCGTATTCCCTTTAAGATGTGGTGTTTACACCATACTTGATTGGAAACATGCTGAGAAGGAGGCAGGCAAAATTAATATGCTCAACCTTGCGACCATCCCTAGCAGGCAATTCGATCCCCAGAAGGTTGCCTACAATGTGCTTGAACAAGCCAAACTCACCAAGTTTGACCATGAAAAAGATCAATTTGATGATTTATTTTCTTCAGCAGAATCTTTGTCTCAGGTTAAAACATTGGCCAGAATGAAATATAATGATGAAGGACTGGTAGAATTCAATAGGCTCAGAGAACAGAGGTTGCAAACTCTGCCTCTAGACTTGTTGGCCACTACACCAACAACTAAGTCAAGCGAGCCTGGGAAGAAGAGTACTGACGAGTCTCTCGCTACAGAGGAAATTCTCGAAAAAGAAACAGAGCAGGAGAAAGGAAAGGAGCAAGAAAAAGAGCAGGAGAAAGGGAAGAAGCATGACAGTGAAGTTATTGATTTGGAGACTCAAATTGATCCCAAACTCCTCCAAGAGTGGTAGCAATTAATAATCCCAAGACTCCACCAGGATTCGGCATACCCCAAGTGACAATCAGTCAAGAAACAACCATAACTACAGTTCTGATGGAAGGAACTAGCGGCCTACCCAGTAGTAAGGATGCAGAAATAATCCCCAGAGACCCATCCGATCAAATTGTTTTACAGGTAGAAGACATACCACCACTAGACGTCTTTTACAGTCCTAAACACAGGGTTGTGGTGAAAAGACAGAGGAAAATGAAAAGACTTGATCAATCTTCCATTTTTCCAGATCAAACAGAGATGGCTAACGTGGTGTGGAAGGAGGAACTAAACCCTTCCGACGACCTTATGAAACTCTCCCATTATGCCGGAGCATATTCGGCAGCCACCATGGATAAAGCGTCGGAGGTGAGCAGTCTCCTTAAGGAAAAAGATCAAATGATTGATTCATTGCAGTCACAGGTGTCTGAAGCACAGCAGAAAATAGAACAATTGGAACAACAACTATCAACACAGCGGCAGACAAACAGCCAATTAACTGAAAAATTACACAAAGAGAAACAGAGGATAGATTCAAATGAAGTGCAGAAACAGAAGGAACTGTCTGAAGCAGTAGCCAAATTAAAGGCAATGAACGAACAAATGAGCAAGACTAAGGATGAGCAAATCGCTTAACTGTCACAAGAAGTGTAAAAGTTCAGGAGCCTTCCTCAAATCGCAGAATTCAGAACAAAAGCTCTACAAATCAATAAGGCATTGATTACATAGCTGAAACTGCTATGTCATAAAATTTCTTTGGCTGAACCTCTTTGTGAAATTACTACATCTATAGTTGATAAATCAGTTGAAGCTAGACAGGAATTAGAACAGGCTGATGAGACCTTAACCAATTTTCTCGCTTGGCAAGACTCCCTTGAAGGACAGGCTTCGGATCTGCCCAAAATTATTGAAGCACACAAAGACATCCTGTTCCTAGAGTGGCAGACCCAATTAATGAAGGCAGAAAGAGAAACCTCGAGATGTTGGTTATCTACTAGCAATTTAATTGAATTTGTCAACGACACTCTTTATCTGTCTAATATGATTTCTCAGTGTAATCCAGGAAAATTGACATCAGCCAAAGCCTTGGAACAAACATGCAACCAGGAGCTGGAAAAGAAAGGAAGATTAATAGCTGGCATCCAAAGTTTAACTTGGGATACCTTTTGGTTTTTCCTAATCAAGCCATACAGTCAGAGGGCCGCGCTCAAGTGTTTAACTAATGCTATCAGTTGCATGATACCCGAGATCCAAGATGCCACATACTCAGCTCAACTGAATTCTCGCCTAAGCCGCCCCCCAGAGTTGCAACCGATGTTAGATATCTGCCAGCTCAAGCCGAAGGGAGATCATTTGAAGCAATGAATCATGTTGCCGATTGAAGACAAGCCGATTTTGAGGAGATATTCATAGCATAGTTGTACCAATTTATTAGCACTTTTATTTTGTAATTAGTTATCTTATGTAGTATTTATAGGCCCTTTCATGCATTTGGAAAGGGTCCTCAGTTTTTGTGTAAACTCAAATCAGGAAATCACACTATTGTGCTTCTGATCTATTTTTTTTATAAAGACTGGGCCAGTATTCTGATTTTTGACAAAGAAAGCTTTGATGATCTGTGCACTATTGCCTTTTGTGGAAGTGTTTCTAAGTTGGAAAAAGGAATGTGAATGCGATTAATATTGGGAGTGACTCGAATAAACATATGGTACTATTATCTATGCTCTTCTGTCATTTTTATGTGAATCTGCATTCGTTTAAATTTTGCTATCATTGAATATATATATGTGCTTTAACAGCAAGCCTTGTACTTTTCACTATTGGATGTCTGAGGACTGTTATTCTTTCACTCATATCTATGTCTATGATATAAATGAGAAATAGTGTAATAATGTTTGCTTGATTGCTTTGTTCAACTATTTGGGCTTAGTAATTATCATATGAATAAACATCTTTGCTTACCAACAAGAGTCATCTATATGCCTGTTTGTGAATGAAGACCATCCAAAGTTACACTAACAGTAGCAATTTCCCGGGATAGAATAGTTGTTTATATTTCACTTTTAGATTAGATCATTCATCCATTATCATTAGATATTTGAAAACCAATTATTTATCCATCCCATTTACCAATCACTAGGAAACTGATCCCATTATATCCAGTCGGAGCCACCATACCAAACGGAAAAGGAGCTGCCTTTAAGGTTCGGACCGGGTGGTTATCCCCGATGTTGATGCAAATATTTTCGAGGCATCAACACTACCTATGGGGATCCAAGCCACGAAAAATTAGCCAAGCGCCAATTCTTGCATTAAACTTGAAGAAACCTTTAAATTGAAGATAGATGTGAGTAGGTGTTCCATGTGATTTGTTTTAATGTAAGGAGGAAGGCCTATGTGTTATCATTTTGAAGTGTTTCACAAGGAAATTCTCAACTACCCTACCTATGACAAGGAGTTGTATACTATGGTACAAGCAGTCAAAAAACGGAAACATTGTCTAATGGGAAAGGATACCATCATCCACACAGACCATCAACAACTATAGTACTTTTAGGCCAAGAATAAGAAACAACATACTAGAAACTACAAGTGAATGGGGTTGTTATAAAAATTTCTTTTATTAATCAAGTACAAGAAGGGTAGCACAAACAAGTTGGAAATCATGTTTTATGTAGGTTTTAACCCCATACAAATAATACTTGCAAATAAATTCTTAAAACTAATTGAAAAGATACAATGGAAATCGCAGAAAATACACACGAATGTTTTTCTTCTAGAACCCAAAACTAGGAAAACCAAATTGATTTTTCATTATTTTCCTTTATAATGTTACAATTCATTATATACATGTCATAGAATTCATAAATTCCCAATATATTAACCCTAGATTAGAATATAATTGTATTTCCTTTAACTAGACCTAAAAACCATAGGAAAAACCACCATGCAACTGACAACTACTAACAATGAAAACCACTTATCATAAATTATTGAAAATAGATGCAAAAAATTGCCCAAAACTTTCAAATCCACCCACATCATAAATTATAGTTTTGGTAACTCTAATGTGCATGGATCCTGTCACCAATGATGTATGTAGAGAGGCATAAATATAGGATGAGAACTTCAGGAAGGTATTTCAGTAGCTACAAGGATAGATTCATGCAAATGATGGTAACAAAAAAATTGAATATCATATCTAGAATAGTTAACCTACTATATAGGCCTAGCAAGATTTGTATTCCTAAAGATGAGAGAATGAAACTGATTAAATATGCCCACACCATCAATGTTGTAGGGAATTTTGGTTTTTGGAATATACTTTCAAACTTATATAGGTATGTATACTAGCCCAGGATGTAAGAAGCTATAGAAATATTCATTAGAGGATGTATACTTTGATGTACCATCAATCTCAATAATAGTGAGTAGGCTCTATAACATCCCTTACCTATACTCACTCATCTTTGGGAAAGAATTTCCGTGGATTTTGTAGCAGATTTACCAAATACCGGGAAGGGACATGACTAGTTGTTTTTGGTAGTTGATAGGTTCAGTAATATGTTTATTCGCATGCCCCATAAAAAGAGAATCAAAAGGAATGAAGAAGCAAAGTTTTTCTTTAAAGAGGTGTGGATGCACTTTGGGATACCAAGGAGCACCATTTCAAGCAAGGACATCATATTTCTTAGTGTATTTTGGAATACATTGTGGGAGAATATGCACATGAAGTTAAATATGTCTACAACATTTCACTCATAGAAATATGGGCAAACATAATATTCAATAGGACTTTGGTACAACTTTTGAGGAGTTACAAGTAGAAGCATCCAAATACCTTCGATGAAAATCCAATATATTTACAACACTCTTATAATAGAGTAGTTCACACTTCTACTAGTAAGTCCCCATTTGAAACTTGCTTTGTATATTTTCCACCTTCACCCTTTGATGTTGTATATTGATAGCAAACAGGATTGAGGGAGAATCTTAGAGAAGATGCATTAAGAGTAGAAAAAGTTATTGAGAAGATTAGGTAGGTTCATTTGCAAGTGCATGAGATATTGAAGAAGTCATAGGAAAAATAAAAATCTAGTCATGATCAACATAGAATAGAGAATTCATTTAGAGTGGGCAATAAAGTTTGTCTATAATTGAATAAGAAAAGACTACAAGGTCCTAGTAAGAATATCAAGGCTCTTCACTACGACCGTTTTGAGATACTAGAAAAGTGGGAGATAATGCCTACAAACTCAATATACCCATTACCCCCCCATTCATGCACATTTTCTCTAAGGTGAATATGGAAAATCTCAAACTCTATGAGCCTTCCATGTTGGATAAGGAAGAAGATCAAGTCATACCTTCCATAAATGACTTGGCTCCAGATGCCTAGGTAGAGTTGACAGAGGATATATTTTTTCCGAATATGTATATAACTATAATATAAGGGCAGCGTGACCTTTGGAAGATTGGGTTGAGAGAAAAACATCTAGGCAAAGTAACATGGTACTCCAAGGAGAAGGTAGAAGAAAATTTTCCGCACCTCATCAATTAAAATATTTTTGGGACCAAATGCCCCCCATAATGGGGAGGTATGATCTAGATTAGATAATTATGTTATTTTCCATCTATATTAATTCTTTTGGAGTGGAAAAAATAAGAGGAATAAACTTGCAGGGCCATTTTTACTTGTGGATCTTAGATTGGAGAATTGGTTGTTAGAATCAAGCAAAAAAATGGACTTAAATGGGTAAGTGTGAAATGCCCTATTATTCAAATGGTACACATATTAATACATTGCTTTGACCTTTGGTTTCATATTATAAGAGGTCTCTTGTACTTCCCATAAATCTTCATGTTCACTTGTGGCTTTTTCCTTCCACACCATTGAATATTCCAAATTTTCACAACCCCTAAGGATTATGTTTACAAAATTCCCCACCTTAATATGAAGGGGTGTATGTGAGTCCAAGAAGAGAGTTGAAGCCTGAAATATAGAGGTAGTTAGTAGCCAATGGCTAGATTTTCTCTCTAAATATGATGGTTTAAGGAAGACCACAAACCAAATGGGTAGCAAAAATCAAATTCTTCTATTGGAGGCAGTTTATGGTTGGCCGCCAACTATGGAACTTGGATTTTGTAGTTCTCAGAAAAATTTGGGATTTGTACAGAAGTTGATTTCTTACACTAAATGGAAGTGCTCCATGATGATGGTTTAAAGATAACCACAAACTTTGTTTGGTAGAAACAACAAGTCTTCTATTAAGTGGTGGTTTGAGGAGGACCACAAACCAATTAGTAGTTTTTGAATGGAAAAAACCAAATTGAGCTCATGGAACATGAGTCTATCTCTATCTACAACTCTAACTTGGGATCTAGCTAAATATAGCTCTAGGATCTAACTAAATGCTTTAGTTTTGGTTGTGGATTAGATTTTCTTGATATGATTTCAAACTAGTAGCTAACTATCAATTCCCCCTTGTCAATTACAAGGTGAGAAGATAGAAATTTCTCAATTGCAATATGTGTCAATACCTAAGAATGAAATCTATGTTATGATAGAATATCTCCTTGGATGTTGAATACCATTTCCAATAAGCAATCCATCCAAGGTGAATATTTTCTCTTGCAGAATTTTGATAATTAGAACAATTGTTTGAACGATAAGTATGTTTTCCATAGTTCTCACAAATGTGAAGATCAAAACACTAATCTTTCACATGGAAAAATAAATTACGATGTTGGAATTTGATAATATGAAGAGGATGTAGTGTAAATGAAAATGATCTTCCTAAAGAAACCCAACACTTTCAAACTGGATTTCTTTAGAGTAGTTTGAAATGTCAAAGGTCACTTCCTTTTCATATGCAAGACCAATTATTATATTTTTGTTAATAACTTCTTCCCAAGCTCTGTTGATGGGGTTTGGAAATGTGGGTTATACTTTAGCATCATGTGAATCTATCCCTGAAGTTGAATCACTAATTTTATCATGCATTGCTACTTATTGATGAGAATCCATATGAAATAGAGAATTGTTTTGAACAAGAACTGGTTCAAAATGTTGATACCTTTTTGTAAATCATCTCGTTGGAGTTGTGGCTTAAGATAAAGAAAATCAATCTTGTCATGTGAATCTTGTAAACAAGCTCAAATATATATGAGAATGGATTTCTCAATTTTGATTGTGTTTTCAACAATGGATAATATTGGAGTATTTAGTAATCTAATAACTCATCAATTCAAGTCATTTAGACCTCAAATGATTTATAACTCCGCACTTCAATAATTCATATTTTAAAAATGGTAAATAAAAAGGAAAGGAAGCTACTAAATTGCATTATTAGAGCATTAAGGAGAAGAGAAGAATCTAGGTATTAAAAAACCATTGGTTTTTCTAATCATAAAAAACATTCCAAATTCTTTATTGAATAGAGCATAAGCATTGAATATATATACAGACATAATATAAGAATCGAACCCAAGGAGAAGTCCCAAGGAGCAAGAGGAGAAAAGTCATTAGAATCCATCAGAAGCCATAAGAAGCCATCGGGAGCCAAAGGAAATCCATTGGAAGTTAAGAGCAGGAGCGACAAGCCAAGGAGGACCAGATGCAAAGAGAAAATTGCATATGCCCAAGAGAAAGAGCCAAAGGGTAGAAACAGAGATATTAGAGGAGCAAAGAGAAACATATCAGTGAAATATCCATAACCAAATCGGAGAAATCATATTGACATTTTAATTATGTGTCACCACTCAAACCTCTGACTCCGATCTTCAATAGGCGATGTGGACCTTCGATCTCCAAAATGCAACATGGACCTCTGATCTCCGATATGCGGACCTAACTTGTTTTAATAACGATTTAATTACTAAATCGCATATTCCCTTTATTAGAGCTTTTAAAATGGGACCTACAATAAGATCCTCGGATGAGGTCTAATCTTTGATTGTGATATTCTTTGCATACCTGACTAGCCTTATTATAACATTTTAAATTGTAATATCGCACATGTACATCAGAAGTTTCCTACTGCAAGTTTTGCAGGCATGTCATGTTAAAACCTCTGATTGTGATATGGTTGTGGACCCAATTGGTCTATCATAACATGTTTAATTTAATATCGTGTCCACTGCGTTGGAGGTCAGAGCAAGTAGGGGCGATATGTGTTATAGGAATATCGGCATTGTTGACACTGGAAATTTGGCATGTGCACAACTTAAAAATCTCCAATATCTGTGTAGTTGCAATATGCGGGAATAAAGTCATGATGTGGCATGTGGGACCTCCCGACATCCATTGTAATATGGTTTCGCATTGTTTAAAAGCTATAGACCCTCCTATGTTTCTATTATAATATAGTTTCTATAAACAATGAAACTATGTTATATTTGGTTGATTATAAACAAATACCCCTCCTCTAATAAACGTGTATTTTCATTTATTAGCGAAACTCATATAAATACAAGTCAAATACTTCATTATCAATCATTTATCTCAATCATCCATCACAGAGAGGAAGATACATTTCACAGCTCGTGAACTTGAAAGAGTAAAGTAAAGGAGACTTAGAGGTTGAGAAGGATCATTAGATATCTAAAGTAGATAAGGTCGTAAGAGCTCGGATCTGTGGCAAAATTTCTATTTCGGTGAAGCCCAGTTGTGTGGATAATCACATTTGGAAGGGTCAAACTTAGTGAAACAGACATTTGTGAGAGGCTCGAAGCTACAATGAATTTGCGAAGGCCTGAATCTTTTGTAGCTCGACAGAAGTGCAAACCCCAACCTGAAGGACAATCCTGTGGAGGTTCATTTAGTAGCTCAGATCAGTTATATATATATATGTCTCGGAATTGTGAAAATATTGGATTAATGGTAACCTCAGACCAATGGAGTTAAGCCTCAGTTCGGATACCTGTGGAAGGGAACCTAAGTTCAGATATGTGTTGTGAAATAGTGGGATAGTTTGCATAAACTTGGTTGCAAAAGTCTATACTTGTGCGAAGGCTACTGAAGCTCGGTTTGTAGAATAGGATCAGCCACCTGTGGAGAAACTAAGGTTGTCTCCTGTGATAGGTATAGTTGCCACCTTGGGCCTGTGAGAAATAAGCTTGGAACATTGATATTACAATCTGGAACTTGGGACAATATTCTATGATTAGAATCTCATATTTGAAGAACAACAAGTCCGGATCTGTGCTTGAATTTGCAGGGAATATTTGAAGAACATAACACTTAGAGACATTATGTTGAAGTCCTCATGGAGTAACCTTGGATATTTTGTTTGGGTACCATGAAGAGCTACATCGAAAACTTCATGATAAAGCAAGGTTGTCATTGATGAAGTGACGTGGATATTAAGTGGAGGTATTGCTCAAGATAAACAGGGCTTGTTGAAGAAGAAGGGAATTTTTGGGGCTTAGAGCCCAAATTTTGGTCAAAAGTTGTAACTCCGATGTAAAGACTCTGCATCTTGTGGGCGCAGAGCACGTAGTTTGTAAAAGAGCCATAGCGTTGTCTGCCCTCAATTTTGTAATATAATGTCAGCTATAGAGATCTACCCATGGTCTGCAGACCATGGGATTGTATAAATAGAGCGAGGCTCTAAGTAGTTGATAGATCAATCAATTGATGATCATGGAATAGAAGCATATCAGAGTATCTGAAGTGTAAAGTCTAGTTTTGGGTCATAGATTAGGATAAGGCTCTGCAGCTGAGTGCGCAGAGGCCTAGTAGTCCCTAGCTGAGTGCATGGACCGCTGCAGCTAAGTGTGCATGGTGAGTCGAGTCTGTAATAGTTGGAAGCATTAATAAGGAGAAGTTTTATAACATTCCTGTGTATTTATTTCTTGTTTTCTACATTGAATGTACTGGGTATGAATTGCATTTCTACTGTTTATATCATGCGCGAACATATGTGACTATGATAATTAAGTGAATATGAGATAAAGTACTTGTTTACACGAAGTTAACTAATATCTTTAAGAAGATACGTAAGATCCGCAGTATAGTTTGGGGAAATAGTGCAGATCGTTGCCATAGTAGTGCAAAAGCACCTCAGCCCCTGGTTAGGGTTGTGCGAAGGCGATTATAACAAATTTCGAAGGTATTGAAGGTCAAGACAGTGTGCGAAGTGACCTACATGAATGTAGGCATAGTTGGACTAAATCGACACCTCAGACATCTCAAGGGTATGGAAACTTAGTTCTAGCATACCCCCATACTGCTTCAGGTGAGACTTCAATCTGCACTCCATGGGCTGATGCCGAGAGGGCCAGTAGTGTAGGGATTTGTTAGGCTAATTAACTATGAACCTGGTTCAGGCCCTATCAAGCCAACAAATGGTTCTGTTGTCGGGACCAGAATCTACATAGAGATGTTTGATGTCGTGTCATTAGAATACAACTAAGAAGGAAATTGAAGGCTAGTTGGATAGAAGAATTCACGAGTTTGCGACATAGGAGAATAGGAACCCGTGACTGACAAAAGAAGAGTGGTTAGACTGCTACCTATACACAGATATCCACGAAATCTTCTTCGCGTCTTTCCCTACTGAGCTGTACGAGTTGATCGCAAAGCTAGCAGATAGCCAAGGAAGATGGAAACTCGACAATCCTATTGTGTGGACCCCAAAGTTAGTACGAAGGTTGGAAGCATCAGAGGATAAGATCATGCATGTCATTGATCATTGGCTCGATCAGATTATAGGAGGATTCATTACTGAGTTCGCGGTTGACACCTCAGTCAGCTATAGCGAGGCAGAGCGACGTTTTCTCAAGGGACTGCGAGGTAAGTACATAAAGTATTTGAATACTTGGATTAAAATGCTATTGTGCAAAAAGAGGTTTATGCAGTTACCTTGATGTTCAGGGTTACATGAACTAGAAAAACTTACAGGAATGAAGGAAATAAGGGACCAGAAACTAGCCCCTTGATTTCACCTCTGCAAGGGGATGAGGAAGAGCTCACGGAGGTCTTACTGTGAAGTGTGATCCATATGATAAGGCAAAGAATTCCATGAATACCACCCTCACCCAAACCACCACTAGCTTCACTGCCATCACCTCCATCTTCACCTGTACCACCTCTACCACTACCGCGATTCAATATCGCAAGCACACTGAAGTTGCCTTTTTTCAAGGGTTTGGGAAATGAGGATCCTGACCAATTTTGGTTCATGGTAAGGGTTGTATGGGAAGCGCAAGGAGTTGCAGATGAAAATATAAAGAAAGAGACACTGGTTAGCACCCTATGGGAGGATCGCGCGCTGACCTGGTATATTAAGCACTCCAATGATAATCCAAATGCGGGAATCATGGATATCCAAGCAGCACTAAACAGAGAATTTAGCAAGCCGAAGTCTGAAGCACAATCGATCATTGGATTCAAAGAGATCACAATGCTACTAGGCGAGACTCCTTGGGAGCTGGATCAGAGACTGAAATGCACGATTCATGAAGCTAATATGAATCTGACGGATGGACAACATCGCGAATGGTTTGTAGTGTCACTAACGCCACATATGAGGAGTGCGCTATCACAACAGAAGCTAACAACTCAGGCAAAGGCCTTAGAGATCACGATGAGGTTGCATGAGACCCCGATGCAGGATCCCAACTTGGGAGTTCAGTAGATCCATGCGTAGCTGAAGAATTTATGCCTTGAGATGCAGAGTCTGAAACAGGACAGGACAGCTCGACCAGAAGTGTGCGAAGAGGTATGGTGCGTAAAATGTAAGGGTCGGAGTCATGATAAGGATCACTGCCCAGTTTTTGCAAATTACCTCGCAGGAGGAGGACCAATTCCTTTAAGGCTAGAAGCACGAACAGGACCTAGTGCAGCACCTGCTTCGTGATGCACAATTTGTCAAATAGCTGGAAAACATGCCACAGACAACTACCATTTGTTATAGAAGTATACGCAAAATTCACAATTGTTGTTCTGCAACTTTTGTAGGTCGGTGGGACACGATGAGCATACTTGTAAAAGTTATGAGTTAATGATGGACAAAACTCCCACCTACATATTCTAGACCGAAACGCAGCACCTTGATCAAAATGTAGGAATGGCGCGAACATGATTTTAGGGGCACGGATGAGGCCGAGGCAGAGGAGGACCTGGAAGAGGTCGCGGATAGTTGATATGCTACAATTGCAAAGGACCAGGACATTATGCCCGCTATTGTACAAATCCAACATGCTCTTCATGTTTGTATTACAACTTTTTTGATCATGACACCGAAGATTGTCCCACACCGATTGCTAGGATACGCGACAAAGGAACGCTACCACCTCCCCCAACTCAGAACCTACAAATGATGAGGTCTGAGCCGCGCGAGGAAGATCCGAATATAAACATTGTGCTCCGAAGTGGGATCACGATGGGAGATGACAAAGGTAAACAACCAGAGGATAGTACTTGGGTTCACAAAGCTCTGGCGAAGGAAGTGGAGTTTGATTTGGAGCGTACTCGGGAAACCTTCATGGAAGCTAAGAAGACTTTCACTGAGGCCTCCACTTCAGGAAGCAAAGATAAATCGAAGTCGGAGATGGACCCATCTATGCTCACAACATTCCTGGAGACATGTATGAAGCTATTGCATGACAGTAAGGTGGTAAAAGGGTACAAGAACTCATTAACATATGCGTTGGGACCACGCCAGGAGAACCATGCATAGTCAGGAAGATCAGAAAACATAAGACAAGAACGAGAAGAGAAATGAGACTAACCGCACAGATCGGAGAATATGAGATGGATCAAGTTATCCTGGATTTAGGATCGGATGCGAATGTTCTACCGAAGCAGACATGGGAGCGAATGGGGAGACCTACACTACAGTGGTCTCCTATTCAACTACGAATGGAAAACCAACAGAAAATAATACCCATGGGGTGATTGCAGGGCATAACCGTGGACATTGAGGGAGCGAGCGCGCTAGCAAACTTTGAAGTGATAGAGATTGTTTATGGCAACAATCCCTACCCCACACTCTTAGGAATTGATTGGTCCACTGAAATGAATGGGGTGATTAATCTGAAGAAGCGCAAGATGATTTTTTAGAAGAAGTCACTACGCGTAGTTATACCCCTGGACCCTACTGAAGGATTGCACTATTCAGAGCCGGTGCACGACTATGAAAGTGATGATGACTTGGACTAAATCTACAAGATAACAACGTGAAATTAGGACTGGGTGAATCCCACCACGGATGGGAAAATTTCATGGGAGTGAAATCTCCTGTACGTCGGATTCAAATGAGGAAACAAAGTGATGGCAGAATCGGTTACACGAGGTAGCTACACTAAATTGTAATATGATGACAAGGTCACTGCACTCTGTATCAATAGAAGTAAGAGACCTGCCTACTTATGATGGCCCAAGCGAGGTAGATACCTTCTTGAATAAATTTGAAAGTGAGGTGCCAAGAAAACAACGTTTCTAGGCCTTGGACTGGGTATTATGCACTACACCCGCGAGGTGGTGGGGCACGCACACAGGGAGCTTTGACGACTGGTGCAAGTGTAGGGGAATGATGCGCTTACGATTTGGGAAGCCTAGGGTGTAACTGACATATAAGTATAATGGGTAGGATGATCTGCATGTGCATCTGGCCAGCTGGATGCAGGCATATGGGAAACAACCTACGTGGATGCACATGAACTCCACACTGAAAGGTATGATCAATAAGCATGTGTTGGGCGGGCAAATGAGCAAATGGCTCTCAATGTTGGGGAAACATTATGTAGGAAGAACAATCGCGCAAAATGTTATCCACACGGAAGCATTCAACAAGGTCTGCAATGCGCTGAACAAGGTATGCAATGCGCAGCAAAGTGATTGGGACCTGCACATACCCGCAATATTATGGGCTTATAGGACAACATGCAAGAAACTGACGGGACAGACACCTTTTAGGCTTGTCTATGGAGTGGAAGTTGTAATGCATATGGAATACATCGTGCCTAGTCTACACATAGCAGCGCTCACAGGTATGATGGATCGCGGAGCCCTAGAGAAGAGGCTCGTGTAGTTGGAGTCGAGGATGAACGATTTTTGGTTGGATTTCACCAGCATGTGCAAAAGCAGCGCGAAAGGGCTTGAGACGATCGACATATTAAGTTGCGCACCTTCAAGGTGAATGATTTGGTATTGTTGTATGATAGCAAGTTCGATAAATTCCCAGGAAGCTCAGAATGCATTGGCTTGGACCTTATGTTATTATGGATATCACAGATGGTGGCGCGGTGCAGTTGGTAAAGTTAAATGGAGAACTCTTCCCAGGAAAAGTCAATGGCAGTCATTTGATGACATACACAGGTGGCCTGACCATCTGACTAGCCCAAAGAAGCACAGTCTCAGCACTCCAGGCAGCTGAAAAGAGGAGCAGGACTATAAACTACTCTGCTTGGGAGCTACACGATGTGAGGACTGCGCGTAGTAGCGAAGTGTCACAGGGTCCACGACAGCGCGAGGGTAGTTGTGCTGTCGCACGGGTCGGCTGGAAAGTGACCGTTACAGCCATTATTCACGATGTGATGCTTGGTTTGAGACCAAATGGAGTCGGTGGCAGGGATTTAAGGTGAAGATTATGGGCTAGATTCTTGAAAATCTGCCACCAAGTGAGCATTAATGGACCGAATGTGGGGGAAAAGGTTGAATTCAAATTCAAAAGGCGCTATAAATTACAACGGTGTGTCTAGCAAACAACACTTGGAAATTTGAGGACTAAGTTGTTGCACGCACAGACATGCATGAACCCAGAGTTGTTCGATCTATTGAAGGCGAATTTGTTGTTTGAGAACTCACCCGAACCATTGAGAGAATTGTGGAATAGCACTATGGTCGCGCCTGAGGAAGCCATGGATACCAAAGCAATGACCGCTGAGGAGGCCGCGCAGGCCATGACGGTAGGAGAAGCCCCAGAAAGTGTTGGGATAGTCACAGAAATCCCTAAATCACTGTGCACGTCGAGACCCAAGAAAGACAAGCAGCCTATGGTACCAGTGCATGTGTCCCCTAGGAATCCATTAAGGACTAGGCTCACCATGGAAGAAAAGGGGAAGGTGATCAATTTGGAAGCCGATGAGGAGGAAGACTTTGAAGAAATCCTGGTAGAGGAAGAGGAGGATATAGAGATGGAGGTAGAAAACCACGGTAAGGACCCTCTAACCAGGCTGCCTGCATATGTTCCTCTGCGGAAGGGAAAAGCAAGGGTGCCCAAAGACATAGATGAGAACAAAAGCTCTCTACAGACTCCACTACTCCCTAACGACATTATTTGAAGGAGCACACTTGGGGCAAGTGCCTACGCTAAAGTTTGAACATTGGGATCTCATAGACCACGAGAAGTTCCCACATTTGGCAACTGCGCAACTCATGTGCCAGAAGAAAGATGCGTCGATGGGAGTTATAGAGTTGGAGCTACGTAAGTGGCTAAGAGCTGTAGAAAAGGCAGGATTGTTAAACCTGCTCTGGGTGCTGCATTATCATCGCGCCCCAGTGACTATTTTCGTCATCAAACAGTTGCTCTACTTGGTGCATGATGGGTGCTTGTGGCTGGAGGAGCCCATCCCCATCACGGACCACTTAATTCACAGAATTACCTGGCTCCCTTGCAAAGGGGAGGACCCAACGAACATCTCAGAGGGTAAAAGTGATGATTTGGCCATCGCAGAGGCCATGAAGAAGAAGTTCAAGCTAGAGAAGAAGAAGAGAGGATACGCAATTTCCAGCATCAACAATGCTGCGGTAAAAGTCGCGACGTAGATATTGGCTAAAAATTTTATGCGGAAGTGCCATGTGGATGAGGTGCCCGCGCCAGTGGTTGCACTTGCCACGCAATGCACAAAGGAGTCTAGTTTAACTAGGCAGACTACCTGTGGAGAGAGTTCCTTGAGAACTACTGTGAGGCATAGGAGTAGGGGAAGACTTTTCATTATGCATGGTTGCTTTTGTCCATTGTGTTGGTGGCATGGGAATTGCCTGAAGACAGCCATTTCCCCGCGATCACGCAGGACCTTCCGGAGGCAGCGAAGTACGCTTCGTTGTGGTTAACTAGAGATGCATAGAGGATCAGGGACAGTAAGATATTCTGGGTGTTCATGGAGATGAACATCAGAATCGGGATTAATCACAACTTGCGGTTATCACCCACAGTCTATAACAGTCTGGATAGGTTCGCGGAGTTCAAGGTATATTTCCACTACGTGTACATCAGGGTGAGAAAGGACCCCACGAAGACTTGGCACGAGCTCCCTTATCTGACAATGGATGATGTCATATTCGTTGTCTTTGAGTTATTGTCGCCAAAGTGTCGCAATCCGTCCAGCTCCGCAGTGGAAGTAGAGAGGTCCACCGTGCAGAAGAAAAAGGATGAGGCGAAACTGTGGATGGTGTAGTTGGTAGAAAAGTGCAAGAATGAAGCGGCAATAGCTAAGGCACAGGAGACGCATGACGCTGCGAAGGTGGCAACAAAACAGCAGAAGGAAACAGAGGAGTGAGGAGGCCAGAAGTCGCCTTCACCCGAACAGGAAACAAATATAGAGCAAGGTGGAACAGACCCGTAGACATCGCCCAAGAGAGCAGGTAGGACTGGGAAAGAAGTTGAAGGCTTTGAAAACTTCTTTCAACCTGATCACCCTCACTGAGGGGGATCTGCGTGACATTGGGGAGACAGTGAGGGACATCACCGTGGAGGACCTCCATCAGTTTGCAGAGGAAAACCAGATGGTGCTGGGGGCCCTCCAGGCACAGATACAAGAGTTGCAGGTGTGCACTCCACACGCTGCCACTTTATCAACCAGCCTCGCAGTAGGCACATCCGCGGCTAACAAAATGCTGCGCAGAAGAGTGACCAACACTATAGTGCTGCTAGATGGAGCATGAGTGACAGAAAATGAGGCCGACAAGCCTATGATCAGTGGGCTGAAGGGAATTGGACTAAAAATGGTTGTGCTCCCTCAAGAGATGCTCTATGTTTTGCACGACGGAGTTACTACAGAACTGCGAGCCATGGAGGGTCATGCACTCCAATTCATGAGCGAGCAGCACATCAACATTAAACAGTTGAGCCTACAACATGACGAGGTAGTGGCACAGAACCGAAAGCTAGTGCAGGTGGTCGAGGAAGCCTGCCAGATGGTCCCGGAGCTGGCCATCCAAGCAGAGGAACCAGCGGAGGCGCGCATCCGGAAACTAGCAGCAGGGGTGCGCGAGGCAAAGGAAGAGATGGCCAAGGTTCAGCTAGAGATGAACCTTCAAATCGCTAAACTATAGTTGAAGGCGTAGCCTTCAACTCCACCAAAGATTAAGGAATAGTGCGCTAGCACCATTACAACAGCCATAGCGGAGGTCAACAGCGCAGTGAAAGACTGCACCAAGTTGTTCGAGGTTTTGACTACTCTGCAAGAGGACCTGAACATATAGCACCTAGAAATAGAGGCGTGTGAAATACAATAGAAGTACGATGAAGTAAAAGGGACCATGCAAACGGTTTCCCTTACACAAAGGCTTGTGCAGATGCAATAGGCAAAAGCACTCAAGGAGCAGGTGGATGCTGTTTGACACAAGGAAACAGTTTTGAAGGTGGGCTTACACCCATGGATTAATGAGGCATTCGAAATTATAGCCTCTATTGAAGCGAAGCTCGCGCAAATGCAAGGGACACAGGAACAGGTTCAGGGAAGCAGTTCAGCTACAACGGTCTCTGAACAATGCGTCCAGGAAGTGCAGCAGGTAACCGCTCAGTGCGCTGCCGATCTTGCAGCGATCCAGGCAGAATTGGGAGGTCTTCACACAAAGATCTCCGCACTGACAGAGTGACTCGAGGGCGAGTCATGATGTTTGTGTTGGGGGCCTGTTGGGCGCGGGATCCCCCAAGGGAAGTTTTGGGGCTTAGAGCCCAGATTTTGGTTAAAAGTTGTAACCCTGATGTAAAGACTTCGCATCTTATGGGCACGAAGCGCGTAGTTTGTAAAAGAGCCATAGGGTTGTCCGCCCTCAATTTTGTAATATAATGTCGGCTGTAGAGATCTACCCATGGTCCACGAACCATGGGATTGTATAAATAGAGCGAGGCTCTAAGTAGTTGATAGATCAATCAATTGATGATCATGGAATAGAAGCATAGCAGAGTATCTGAAGTGTAAAGTCTAGTTTTGGGTCGTAGAGTAGGAGAAGGCTCTGCAGCTGAGTGTGCAGAGGCCTAGTAGTCCGCAGCTGAGTGTGTGGACCCCTGCAGCTAAGTGCGCAGGGCGAGTCGAGTCTGTAACAGTTGGAAGCATTAATAAAGAGAAGTTTTATATCATTCTTGTGTATTTATTTCCTGTTTTCTGCATTGAATGTATTGGGTATGAATTGCATTTCTATTGTTTATATGATGCACGAACATATGTGACTGTGATAATTAAGTGAATATGAGATAAAGTATCTATTTACGTGAAGTTAACTAAGATCTTTAAGAAGATAAGTAAGATATATGGTATAGTTTGGGGAAATAGCGCAGATCACTACCATAGTAGTGTGAAAGCACCTCAGCCCCTGGTTAGGGCTATGCGAAGGCAATTATAACAGATCATGAAGGTATTGAAGGTCAAGATAGCGCGTGAAGTGACCTGCATGAAGGTAGGCACAGTTGGACTAAATCGACACCTTAGACATCTCAAGGGTGCAGAAACTTGGTTCCAGCATCCCCCCATACTACTTCAGGTGAGACTTCAGTTCGTGCTCCATGGGTTGATGCCGAAAGGGCCAGTAGTGTAGGGATTTGTTTGGCTAATTAACTATGAACATGGGTCAGGCCCCATCAAGCCAACACATTGGGAGTTGTGAACAATTACTAAAATTATCTTGACAAATTGAAGCAGGAGGTTGGAGCCTCATAAAGACAAGGTTGGTGCCTTAGAAGATAGAGGATAGGAGTCCTCAATATATCAAGTTGGAGCCTGTACCAGAAGATGGTTGGAGCCTTAAAGGATATGAGTCCTCAATATATTAGGTTGGAGCCTGTACCAGAAGAGGGTTGGAGATAGGAGTCCTCAATATATCAGGTTGGAGCCTGTATGAGAAGAGGGTTGGAGCCCTAGAGGATAGGAGTCCTCAATATATTAGGTTAGATCCTATACCAAAAGAGGGCTGGAGCCCTAGAGGATAAGAGTCCTCAATATATCAGGTTGGAGCTTGTTCCATGAGAGGATTGGAGCCCTAGAGGATAGGAGTCCTCAATATATTAGGTTGGAGCCTGTACCAGAGATACGGTTGGATCCCTAGAGGATAGGAGTCCTCAATATATTAGGTTGGAGCCTGTACCAAATATAGGGTTGAAGCCCTAGAGGTCAGTGCCTCAAAGTTGACAAGGTTGGAGCCTTGGAAAGTCCAAGTAAGAGCTTGGCAAAATACAGGTTGGAGCCTGGGAGATTGGTGTCTTCATCTAAGATTGGATCCCTACACATTATTGTATTGTATTTATTGTAAAGAGGATTGGAGTCCTCGTCATTAATTAATAAAATTATTACTCAATCATTGTTCATTTTTTGTTATAATTATAAGTGATCTTAACTAGTAAAAATAACAATTGAAAAGAAATATTGATTCATCCCGCTCTCAGTATTTCCAAAAATTTAGACCTCAAAGGGTTTCTTGAAACTTCGCCCTTCAATAATTCATATTTGAAAAATGGTAAATAACAAGGAAAGGAATCTACTAAATTACATTCTTAGAGCATTAAGGAGAAGAGAAGAATCTAGGTATCAGAAAATCCATTGGTTTTGCTAATCATAAACAACTTTCCAAATGCAATAAATGCAAGTGGCCAAAAGATGGTCTCAATGGTAGAAAAAACCTACAAACTTGCTTGGATCCTTCCAATACTCTTTAAATTTCTTTTCCTGTGGAAAAGAATAATCGAGTTCAATAGAAATATTTAGAACATGGAAGCATACATATAAAAACATATGTATAACCCATCAAATCAGAGCCCCTAGGTTCCTAGGTCACTTAGACAAGGAATCAGACCTCCATAAATGTGTTGCAAGAAAATCACATGCCCTGCCATTGATCCCATGGCACTATTGTAGATTCAACCCAATCAGATTTATTTTTTTATCTTCTTTATAAAAGAGAGGCTTTTTTTAGTTATCTTCATACAACCAGAAAGAGAGTATAAATGGCTATAGATGCTAAGGAAACAAATTCATAACCTATAATACAACATTGTGAGATGTCCAATTCTTGCATGACTGCACAAAATTGAGAAATAAACTCAATAATTTGAAAAGGTTTATTTCCATGACTCCCAATAATTTTCTCTCAGCACTTAATGTTAGCTAGACAATTCTCCTCTACCAAAATTCACAATATATCATAACCCGAGTCAATCTTAATACCTCTGAAGAATGAAGAAAAGGGATTGAATGAATGATTTTATTTAAGTAATCCATTGGTGTGGGCCATAAGAAATCTACTAAAATTTAATAGGAAACCCCATGAATTCCCACAGGGCATTATAAATTTTGTTTTGGGAAATTGGGATTTCTTAGAATTTATATGGCATGCAGGGCTTCTTATAGTATTGTTGTCCCATTCAAAAGGGGGTTTGTATGGTATTTGACCTTATGAAGCCATGTAACAATGGTGAGGTTATTGTTATCATGACAGTCACAAATAGTTTGTTGAATCCAACGACTGAAACATGAACTTCATTGTTGCTTTATGTGAACACTGAGTAGTTTGGCATTTTTTAGGGAATAATCCATACTACTCATGCACAAGGTTCTACATAGGATATCCCATATAATTTGAAGAGATATCAAGTTGTAGAAGTACTAAAAACTCATGCATCCCAACTGCACAAGAACTTCTAACCTTCTTCTCTTCTATAATTCATCTCGCAATTATTAGTCCAACTCAATACATGTGTCCCTAGGTAATCACTTGAACTACCATAATGATATCAAGGACCATTCCCCCCCCCCACCCTCTAGAGTGTTAAAATAAATGACTTACTTGGTTGTAAGGAATGATCCATTAATAAAGTTCTTGGATATGGTATGGGCATACACTTTTAACTTATACTTTGTGGCAGTATGTGAAAGAATTATTCACTAATAAAATTGTTCATTTGAGCACCAACATTCTATTTTTTGGATGCATGTCGTTTATGAAAACTCCAAGAAAGCACCAGAACTCAAGCTTCTCTCACTTGCACCATCAAAAGAGCGTTAGGGTCACATGTTCACTCCATGTTTACCACACCGGGAAAAGGATCATTAGGGTTCATTAAGTGTAGAGACATGCCTTTCAAGCTAAAATGGTAGAAAAATAGGAAAGATAGGTCAGAGTGGGGGAAAATATGGAAAATTAATTACACTGAGTGGTAGAGAAGAGATGTCTAAACATGGATCTTATACCACTGTTAGAAAAAAGAAAAAAAATGGACTGAGAGGGGTAATTGTGAGACGAATTATTATTCAAATGGAACATATATTAATACATTTATTTGACCATTGGTTTCATATTCAAGAGGTCTCCTCAACTTCTCATAACTCTTCACATTCACTTGTGGATTTATGTTAGACTCACAAAGATAAAAGAGTTGATTAAGATAATCGTTAGATACATTTCATTAAACTAATGTACATATAAGTATATTTCTTTGACCCTTGGTTTCAAATTCCAAGAGGTCTCTTGGACTTCTCGTAACTCTTAACATTAAATTGTGCCATTTTACCTTCCACATAAGTTAATATGCCAAATTTACATATTCACTGAGGATTTTGTTTCCAACATTGGGGTATGAAATCTTCTGGGGCCATTTTGTGGCATTCAACAATAATTTTTTTGGTGTATAAAAAATCTCTTTTACAAGACCCCTTGGCACTTTTCTACACTCAGACACCTTTCCAATGGTGTAAGAAATAAATCCAACAGAGTTCATATAAAAATTTTATGCCTCTAGGAAGTTGATATTTTGGTTTGACCACCATGGTCAAGAGGATCCCATGTTAACCCCCATTACTGGTGAAAAAGGGGCTAGAACATGTGGACTATGAATATGTCTCTTGAAGGGTGAAAGTTATAGCTCTAGATAAGAGTTGGAGTCACTAGTACATATAGGTGGAAAATATGATGTTGTAGTATACCAACTACAAAGCACACACAACGAAAGCGAGAATGCGGAAATAAAAAAGATCCGTGACTGATACTTTAATCACAGAGAGGGAAGAGACTCCTCTACTGCGCAATCTAGCATCACGAATCTGTTTTTGAATATATTTGAATACGAATGCCAACAAGAGTATTAGTTCATAATAAATACCAGGTCTGCTTAATCACTCCAATATCTGACAATTATTTTGAACAATATCCTCATGCTGAAACACGAACTCTGGCCCAACGGTCTACTTCTACGACTTTGTGACTTCTTCAACCTTAACAAGGCTCATACAAGTTCGAGAATAGAATCCAAAACAATCTACAAAGGAGACATAGATTTATAGAAATTGAGGAATCTTTATTGATGAACTTCAAAACTCAAGTATTACAAAGTTGCTTCTCAAGCAATACAAAGTTACTTCTCTAGCAGAAAGGCTCTCTAAATTTCTCAAAACCTGAATGCCTCTCTTCCCTAGTCTTCATCTATTTATAGATCCTCCTAGTTCTGGGTTTGGTGATACCTCCATATCGGATATGAGAGAATCTTACTTTACATCAAAATCAAATCCTTACATCAAATATGAGAGAATCCTACTTTGGGTAACCCGGAGGACATCCGCACAGTGATTCAATCATAAAATATTTTATATTTATTCTTATCCCTTTATTTAATTATATATGTCAGATTGATTACACTGTAAGAGATTCTTTTTCAAGGAACCTTACGAAAAACCTATCTACCACCAAAGTCAGACAGAAAGACATTACAAAATGAAAAAATGTTCTAGTTGTTAACGAGAATAATGATGTTCTCTGAACCTAGTCAAGGAGTCATTATTAAGCTACTTTGAGTAAATTTCTTCCTCACATTCCCAAATTGGTACTTCAGCATATTCTAGTACTTCGTCCTGAAAAAGTAGTGGGCCATTTAAATCTGGATCTATCATGGCATGAAATGACTCATAGTCTTATGAAGAGCCATTCATATTTCCCCCAAATATTTTGAAGCAAATATTTCGTGTAATAAACCAATGAAAGGATCCATTGGTGCGGAGTGCTGCAAGCATGTGATAATTGGTGATATTGCTGATATCCAAAATCCTTTTGTATAAAATTCCTAATTGATGTACCCGTGGTTCTGTAAATCCAGGAAGTTGTAATAACCGGCGAGAGAATGGGTGAAAACATAGAGGACTGATACCATAAATGTTCCACCATTCTTTAAAACATTCAAGTGTGGGGTCTTGTTCTTCAATTTGTGTAACTTGCATCCCATGATATCTAAAAGAAAACTGCACATTATAGAAAAATGAGTTAGTTTTATTTTCAAAATACATACCTGTATATTAGGCTTTCTCTTGGCGTTCATGATCTTTAGAGTTCTAAAGGTTGGGTGGAAATAGGAAGCAATCAATGTAGATTTCACAGCAGATTAGATTTTCATCTGCATCTTTGTGTAATGTGAAATCAAGATTTCTCAAATCTTGAAGAAAACTTAAAGCTTCAAAAGCTTCATCATTTCTTTGCATTTGATCATCCCATGAGAAATAATGTTGTCCAGTTCCATGCCGATATTTGATTTCTTTCATTGGAAACCAATCTGCTTGATAATCAAGTAGAGGTTTCTGCAGATTCAAAGTGTGAGAACCATCAGCACATTCAATGTGAATATCATTTTCTAATCTTCTTATGATGTTACATCTGAGATTATTTACATCATTTCTCTGTAAAAATTCCTGGCTAAGAAGATTTGCGAAGGAATTCTTAACTCCAGAAATGAACTCTACATCAAAACGATACTGGGCCAATGTCATTATCCATCTAACCATTGTTGCATCTTCAAAGTCACATTTATGGATAGCAAACTTAAGGGCTTGGAAATCTATTTGACTGTAAAATGTTTATAGATCACAAAATCTTTGAATTTAGCAATGCCAAGGCATACAGCTCTAAGTTCTTTCTTTAGGATGGACCAATTTTTTTGTGTAGTTGACCAAATTCTAGAGGCATACTGGAAACTTTCATATTCCATTTTATTTTTATTAGGATCATGTTGGCAAAAAATTGCACCCCATCCGATATCACTAGCATCTGTAATGATGGTTTTAGGCCATTCTTCATAGATTGTGCTTAAAGGAGAAATATTCCTAATTTTTCCTTTAATTCTTCTGACTACCTCTGTTAAATTCTCTGCCCACGAAATTGGATCTTTTTGCAATCTTTTATTCAATAAGACTCTGTCTTGGGCACAATGTCTGACAAATTTGGAGATGTAATTCAAACTACCCAAGAATCTTTGTAGTTGAGTTTTATCAGTGATTCTGTCTGGAAATTTATCTATGAAATCAAGACTATGCTGCATAATGTAATATGATCCATATTGAATCACATATCCCAAGAAATCTATCATAGTCTGAAATAACTTCATTTTTGAATTTGATAAAACTATACCTTTTTCTTTGACTCTCTTGTAGAATATATTAAGATGCTTTATATGAGAGGGAATATCTGCAGAATGATTTAGAACATCATCAATATATTTCTTCAAGAAATCATCCATACCTTCAAAAGTTTCATCCATAATCCTCTGGAAGGCGAATGGAGCATTTACTAGTCCAAAGGGCATAATATTCCATTCAAAATGTCTTTTTGGTACTGAAAATGTTGTTTTCCACTTATCTTCTTCTTTTATCCCTACTTGCCAGAAACTAGACTTTAAATCAAACTTGAAAAAGATTTTTGACTGTGATATTTGAGACAAAAGCATTGAGGGCTTTTGTTAGAAAATTATATATTACGAAGCAATGGAACACATAAAATATTGAAGAAATATAAACACAGAAAACACATAAAACAAGAGAGACGCAGATATACGTGGTTCACCAAGTTTGGGCTACGTCCACCCCGAACAACCACCCTTCCTTTCTATTATCCAGCAAAATGAAGAGACACAACCTGCAGCAGATCCGCTGTAATATCCTTTGTTTTCTCTCACAGTCTCACCTCTTTGTTTCTCACTCAGAGAATACACATCTATGTCACAACCTCAAATACAATTCCCTCATACAAAGAGATGGGTTGCCTTCTAGGGAAAAAACCCTAAACTAAGCATAAGTTCTACTGTCAAATCATCCGCCTAATGAACGGCCCAGATTGACTAGAAATTACTATACTTTTACAAGGCAATTTTACATCTATTTTTGGCTTCGGAGGCGCTGCCCCCGAGCCCCCGCCAGGGGACCGCTGGCCCCTGAACCCCCCAGCCAGGGGAGATCATCCCCCCGGCACCCCCCCGCGTGGAGGGGTGTACAAACTTCCTGGGGTATACATCTGGCTGAAACAAAGACCTCTGAACAATCATGCTCCACACACAACAGCTTTGGCAATGGATAAACATCATAATCAAGAATATTATTCAGAGGCTTGTAGTTTACTACCAATCTTGGTTTTCCTCTGATAATCTCTGAGTGTTTGTTGACATAAAATCCAAAACAAGCAATAGGGCTATGAGATTTTCTGATCAAACCTTTTTGCAGTAAGGATTTTATTTCTTCTTTACAATACCTGAGTTGTTCAAAATTCATCGGTATTTCTTTTGATCTTCTGAGTTTTCCATGAAATTCGTTTTTCAAAGACAATTCTACTTCATGTTTATGAATATGCCAAAAGGCATTTGGATCTTCAGAACAACAAGATTTTAGTTTCTAAGAGATCTCACTTATTTCTTTTTCAAATTTGCCTTTCAGAAGATTTTCATCAATCTTGAGCATTTCTTTCTTCTTCTCCATCTTTGCCAAGGTATTCTGTAACCTGTCAATTCTACTCAATCTATTAGGAGAATTGGAATGAATAAAAGGATAGAAATAATTTATACCTTTGAAGAGAAGAAAATATCCCCAATTTTGTGATTTTTCATCATAAGTGCTTCCATGTCTTTTGAAATTGCTTAGGAAAGGAGTTCCTAAGTACATAGCACAATCAAGCCCTGTGACTAATGGAGCATGAACTTGAATTCCTTCAGATTGAGAAACGAAGACATCTATTATAGCTTCTTCCGTTGTCTTGATTTATCCACTTGCAGTAACAACTCCTAGACACTTTGTCTTTTGTCTTTGAGGATAAGGAATTACAGTGCCACTTACTATGTTCAATCTTGAACCTGTATCAATTAGAACCTTCCACCATTCTATGGAAGAACCAATTCTGATTTTCATTTTTACACAGTACATTACATCTGTGTTCATTGCATTCATTCCTAATCTAGATCTAGGATCTTCAAATTCTTCATCTGGAATTTCAAAGTCTTCAGATTTGAAAATCCCTTTCATTGGATCATGATATGGATCAGGCTGTCTTTCTGGTTCTTTCTATTTTGTCTGTGAAGATTCTCCTTTTGTGGGTTGTGCATGTAAAGAATGTATATTGTGCCCCTGACGTGCTTCAATGTATAGCCTTCTATTCTCTCTGACTTATTTTCTGAGATCTCTGATAGCTTGACTAACTGCAAGAACTGTTTGAGGAAGATCATCTTCAATTGTTTGTTGTCTGAATTTTCTTGTTAGACCATCAACTAAAAATAAGGTTTTAGAAGGAATATAGCTATGTTGATGATTGATATGTGTCTTTTGTTGTTCTTGATATTGCTGTGACTTGGACTGTTGAAGATGGGTCATCAGCAATCCCTTATACATTTCTTTGAGTTTTGGATCATCAACATTAACCATTTGTGTAAAATAATTTCAAGAAAGCTCATCATGATCTAAGCTTTCATTTGATAGTCGTCTGAATATCCTGACTGCATTACATTTGAAAATGTCAGGATCACTGCATTCACAGAGTTCTTGAAAACATTCATTACAGTGTGTATCTTTGCAATATTCAACTTTAGAATATTCTTCTTCATAAACAGCATGTATCTGGTCATTTACATCATAATAATTTTTTGAATCTGTTAATTCTTCACAGCTAGAAGGGAGATCAATAATATTTACCTTGCCAGATTTATTCTTATAGCTAAATTGTTTCTTCTTACCATATTGTTGTTTGTCTTTTTTCACTTTTGGACAATTTGGAGCAATATGTCCTTTTTCATTGCAATGGAAGCAAAATATTTGCTTCTTTTTTGGCCTTTGATCAAACTGGTGTGTTTTTTTGTATTCTCTAGGAGGTCTTCTATGAATGATTTTTTTGTTTTCTATGGATCTAAAAGTTTTCTTAGAGTAAGCTTTCGTTTGAGAGTGACAACGATCATATCCCCCTAAACTTTTAGAGCCATGTAAATGCCATTGTTTACATAGTTGTTGATAGCCATGTGGTTTAGTGGAGCTGGTGGCAGCTCGAGCAACTTTCATCTGAGAGCAGAGTTCAACAATGACAGCTTTAATAACTTGTCTTATAACACCAAATTTATAGGAACCAATCTTTCTAGGAATCTTATTCAAAATGGAAATAGTTACCCAATTTGGTAAAGAAGCAATGAAGATTTCTTTCCATTTGGGATCTAGAATCATGTTAGAAGAAAGAGTATGCAGACAATGGAGATATTCCATAAAATATTCATCAAAATGCTGCATATTAGTAAGCTTCATGGATGTAAGTGTGACTGCAGCAAGTTCATTATTGATCTGAGGATAACCACAAAAATTGACAAGAATTCCATGCATTAGGCAACTAATCATGTTATTCACAGGTAATGAAGTCTATGGATCCATATATGTAGTATTATCTGGGTTCATTACCACAGATGTTTCCCAAGAAGGAATGAGGACAGGATCAAGATGAATTTCTGCTTTAAGCCAAGAATCAAGGAGTCCTTCGAATCCACTGATGATTTTCTTGGTTTCATTTATTGGAGAAATGTCATCTGCTAAATATGTACGGTAGCAGACCAACATGGAACTCAATGTATACAGTATTTCTGCTTCAGAAAAATTGTCAATATTCCATGAATATGTGGAAGAAGCAGACCAATTTTTATGATATTCTGATTTCATGACATCCCTTTTATCAAGAGCAGGTGACCAAGAAGAATTCCAAGAACTTCTATCAATAACTTTATGTACAGTTGTATCTTTGGGTTCTTCCTCATCAGAAAATGAAATTAGATCAGGAATGTCTTTTGCTATCTAGAAATTTTCTTTATTAGGAGGAGAAAAATTATTGACAAGAAACTCTAAATCTTCTAGAGTAGGAGGAGCAGAGGGTGCTGCTTCAAATTTGTTGAGTACTGTATCAGAACTGGAAGGCTTATCAGGATCATCTCCTGATTTCAACCACTTAAAAACTGTCATTTTATGTCTAGGGCTTGAAGAGTTTAGACTGGAAAACATGTCAGGATTAGCCATTGGAGCATAAACAAAGGTAGTTTCTAGTTTAGGAAAAATGATATCACCAGGATTCTTCATTTTTGATTGAAGAGTAGTAGGAACAACATGGAAAGGCAATTGATTCTTAAGGATCTGAGAAATAAGTAGCAGCTTTAAAAGTAGGATCAGGAGTGTTTTTATTTTTCAAACTTTCAACAGAAGTAGAGATAAACCAAACTTGTTTCTTTACTACTTCAAGTGACGTTTTTAAGCTTGTCATCATATCCTGATTCTTATCTGCTACTGAATGTACTTTTCCAATCCATTTGGAATTATCATTAATCCCTATTTCTAAAACATCAATAGTTTTAGAAATATGCAAATCATTTGATCCAAGAGTTTTTATTCCATCTAGTAATTGACCTCTGGTAAAATATACCTTTTGAAGAATTTTATCAATTATTTCTTGGAGCATTTTATTTTCTCTGGCTGCATATTGATGATTTCTTTCTAGATGTTTAATCAAACTATCTAGAGAAAGATTTGTCCAGTTTGTTGCTGCAACCGATTCCATATCTGAAAGATGAGACTGGTCAGACTGAAGTGGAAGTAATTTAAAAATCTTATCATCTTGTCTGATAACAAGATTTTTCCACGGAGGAATTTCTGTCTCAATGTTAAGAATAGTGCCATCTATTAATTCCCATTTATGTTGTGGCACTTCTGTCTGTAAGGCTGACCCTTGCATCATATTCACTCTAAGGGTTTGACAGATGTGTTCTAACAAAAGCTTCCCTTTCATCTTGACAGATTGTAAATGTTTCAGAACATTTGATTTTTGCAACATATTTTTATATTTATCATCTATGTGAGGGATGATAAGAGGTCCAAGAATTTCAACTGGATTTTCCTTAATCTTTGTTTTTATATCTTCACAAGATAGATTCTTGAACTTTTTAACCAAATCCATTTCTACTTCATTTGTACTTGGATAATAGAATTCATAAAAAGAAATCCATTGGTTATTCTGTTCCATCCAAGCTTTCCAATTTTCATTATTGACCTATCTTTTTTTGAATAAGTTTTCATTTCTTCACAGTATCTATACTCTTGTTGATGAGTATATAGATCCCAGTTAAACATTTTCTTATACCATTAATTTGAGGGATCATAAGGACTTATTCCTTTGTATATCTTAAGAAATTGAATGATTTCTTCATCAAAAGGAAGCTGTATTTTACTAGGAATCTTATTCCTAGGATCCAATCTGTAGCTAGGGATTTCTTCTGGATATCCTAAGCCTTTTGTAGCAGATTTTCCTACTGATTGAAGTAAAATTTCTTCATGAGCTGAAAAAGGAGTACACTTTGTATATTCCTGTGTTTGATTTCCAGAACTTGGAACAAAACGAATCATGTTTATTCTTCTTCTGTCTTTATCTTGTTCTTCTTTTTCATGGGGTTTTGGAAGGCTAGGAATTTGCTAACAAAATTTAGGAGAACAATGAGGATGATTACATACAGATGGTTGTGGAAATTGTGGAATTTGGAATGTTGATCTTCCAGTCCACATCTGGCTTTCGTTCATACAACTACCTCTTCCAAGTCATTTTTCCTTCAGTGTCTCCACATGAGTGCTAATTTTAGGTGACATCTATAGCGCTCTTTTGGTAGCCTTGTATCAACCCACCCAGATGTTGTTTAAAAATAAAAATAAAACTGAACATCAAATAAAAGTTACCTTTTATGATGGCCTTTCATCATGACATTTGTTTTATGTGATATCAACATCCTGCATATTCATAAATATCTCCAAGATTCTATATGTCAATGGTCTCCTTTCTTTACATACCTTATTAGGGTCTTCATACCTTTTCTTTGGATATGTCATGGCCAATTCTTCTAGTCATCGGATTTTCATTTCATTTTAGTTATCTATAGTTGCATCTTTCATGATTTTTTCCTTCTTTATTCACATATTTCTCTTTAGGAACTTCCATCCATAGTTTCTTCATCTTTTTCAACCACCTCATATAACATAATGAGGACTTATTATGTTGATTTCATCTTGTCAATATGTGAACCATGCCTTCATGCATCTTTCGAAAGGAATATATCCCTTTTCTTTGATCATGCTCACGAGGTAGAGAATTCACCTATGTTGTTGGAAACTATATGATGACATGACTTAATTTATCAAATATATATAAATACCTATTTTCTCCTTTTGGTCATCTAGACTTCCTTTGGAAACTTCCTTTCCTGTACTTCAACCATATTGACAGGTTGCACTCCTTTGACACCATACCTTCATCCTTCTAAACAATGGATCCCACACAAAGAGACACTTGATACTTCCAATAGAGGTGAACCTTCTAATGAATATTCCAATGGAGGATCTTAATTATCCTCATTCTACAAATGCTCCTTCCTAATGATGATGATGATGTATGATGATTTATTTTTACCATGCTAGATGACTTTCTCCCAACCATGTATGTTACTCATGCTTTTAGTGTGGTTACCAAGAGATACTTCCTTTCTATGATGAATGCTACATTCATTTCATCTATTCTTCCATGCCTTCTATAATGAATTCATCTCAATTCAAATTTTAATGCATCCTATTATTCTTGTGATGCTTCCAACCATGATAGCTATTATTTACAAAACTAAAAAGAACTAAATGAAGGATATTATCTCAGTCATAGTAGATATCTTTCACTTCCTCCTGCTTTGACTTCCTCTTTTCAGGTCCTTCCACTTCTTTGTTGATATGGGCTTCATTCCTTTATTTTCTTTTCTTTTTGTCCTTCTTGAATTTAGGACAATCTCTCTTGAAATGGCCATACTCCTAATAGCCATAACATTGGATCTTTGACATATCAATCTTCTTCTTTTTTCAGATGACCAAAATTTCCAAACTTTCCTTTTCTCCTAGCCATGGAAACAAATGCTTGAACTTTTTTGTTTGATCCTACATCACTTTTTTCCTTTAAACTGATTTCTTTAATCTTATATAATAACCAAAGTTCATTGAATGGGGTAGCTTCCTTCTTTCCATAGATGCTTGATACAAAGTTTCCCCATTCTTCTGGTAGTGCATTGAGCACAATTGTGGTCATAGCTTTATCGAATATTATTTCCCCCAACTCTTGTAGTTGGTCTCTTATTTGTGACACCCTTATAAAGTATGAGGTTATTCCTTCTTCCTTTTATATCTTCATATTGTATAGTTCGGTTCTCAAAGATATGATTTCCCCAGCAATGCTCACATAGAACAATTCTATTAGCTTGTCATAGATTTATTTTGATGTCTCCAACTTTGCTACATAAGGAATGAGGGGATCCTTGATGGATTCTATAAGGATAATTTGAGCCCTAATTTCCCCTTTCATATATTTCGTTAGTGCTTGAGCTTATTCTTGTGATGGTTTGGAGACTTTACCATTGACATGACCAATAACTTCATTCTCTATGAGGATCAAGTCTATCCTCTTTTTCCATGCAAGGAAGTTCAATGACCCAACCAATTTGTTGCTTTCCTTGCAAAATGAAGTCATTTTGATATATTAAGACAAAGATATAAATATACTTACTTGTCAAATGAAGATAGTCCTAGATGGTGAAATATTCAACTCAATGCCTTTCTTAATGATGATTATGATAGAATATGTTTTCTTGATGAAGATCTCTTCTTTCAAAAGTGATCCTTGACTCAAAGAGAGGGACATCACCTTGATTCCTTGATGATGATGACAACACCTCTTCTTTATTCTTCAGATGATAGTGTAGAATGTGGTGTCTTTCACAAGGTGCTTCAAATGTAGGGTATTTCTTTGATTGAGTGGATGTTGGGTCCTTGAGGTATTCTTTTCTTTGTGATGAAGACTATTCGATGTGTAAGCTTCCCAAGAATTCTTTAATTCAAGAACCCTTCTTTGAATGAGCTAGGGTTTTGAGGTCTTCTTTGAGACTTCTTAATTACTTCCTTCAAGATGATGAGAGGGTTAGTCCTTCTTTATGATTGATGCTCTTAATGTTTCTCATATGATCTTCTTGTGCTTCGTCCCTTGAGTATCCTTATTTAGTTTTCCTTTCCTTGATGTAGTCACCTTAGCTTTGGTACCATGTTGAGAAATCTAGGGGCAAAAAGTCAGGTGATTTCTCTTACTTTGATAACTGCTTGTGATGTATTTTACTTAAATTGATTAGATTCTTATTTCACTTGATTATATTTAGTATTCTTTTCATTAATAAACTACCAAACCATAAAGAAAAATAAGACAAGAGGAAATGAGGTATAGACGATCATCCAAGGCCAAAAACTCTCCACTTAAGAGAAAAACCCAAAAGAATTCTTCTCTTCCTATAGAAATTCAATTGATGAATTCCAAGACCTATGACCCTTGACCAAGTTCCCTCCAAGACCAAGTCAAGCATTTCCTCCTTAATGAGTTTTCCTTCCAAAAAATTTGGCCCAACATATTCTTCTGCTTTTTTTACCTCCTAGTAGATTCTACTGCAACTTCGACATCCCAACAGATTCTTTTGAAACTTTGACCTCCCAGTAGATTTTTTTGCAGAACCCCAGAACTTGTTTGTGTGGAAGAGATGATGTTTTCCTTTCTTTTCACCTTTACTTGTCTTGCCTTTTCTTCCTAGCAACTCAACAAGAAAAATATACTTCTTGTCTTTATAATTGAGGAGCCTAGTATTTCAACAAGGATGTTGCAACTCCCAAGACTCTCAACTTAAATTATCGACTTGAGGTTTGTACAAACTTAGAGGTGACAGTGTTATATGCATAGTAGGTCAAGCGCTACTCATGTCACCCTCAGTCATTGAATCAAATCAAGGTATGCAGAGACCACTCCTTCAGCTAACTACAAAGAGAATTTGTATGAAAAAACAAAAGCCTACCCTAATTGCAAGGAAATGAATATTATCCTAATTGCAAAAATTAAAGTGCCATTCTTTAGATGTAAAAGACTAACTATAACTACAAGAAGGAAAGGGACTATACTAGTTTTATAAATGAACCATGCTACTCTACTTGCAAACCAATCAAGTCAACATTCTACTTGCATAATGTAAAATTATTAATCTATTTGCAAATTTCTTTGAAAGAGGAAATTTGGTCTACAACACATGACTAGGAAATACAAGAGTGTAACTTTAAAAACTAGGTTTAATCTATTTGCATTGAAGAGTTTCCCTTCATATCACTGAGTGTAAGATATTTTTATCTTTAGCAATAGGATCCTTACTCATTGCATGAGAGAATACGCATTGTGCTTCAAATGTGAAAATATGCCTCCTAAATCTAATTGTTATCTTGTACTTGCAGTGAAGGAAGGATGAGTCTAGAGTGGTCTTTGGGTCTCCCCAATTAGGGATTCAAATACTAGAGGTCATTTTTCAGTCTCAAAATTAAAAAATTAAGATCTTAGAGAAAATCTGGACGATTTTAGGAAGTGCTACAGGACTGTTATATGATGCTACAGGATACTCTGTTTTGTGACAGAATTGCCCTGTTTTGATACAAGATTGGGTCCAAGATTATTCTTAGGGTAAGAAAGTTGTTCTAAAGGTGTATGAGGGTGTATGAAGGATGTGTGAGGCCTTCTTCCCAAGCTTAGAACCCCTCAGAGGCCCATATTGCACAAAAATACATGCTCACGATGTCCTTCATTGACTCTGAAAAGATGATCTCGGTGGCAGAATTTGAGAGCAGCATGAGGTGTCCAAGAGGAGGATGGTAATGACAAAGTTGATGTATGATAAATGTAAAAACCCTTGCATGTCACTAAAATTCCCTACAAACTAACAATCAACCTCTTTTCCTCTTGGGAAGAATGAGTTTAATTTTATTTCATCAAGAACTACTCTATGCTACACCATGCATCTAATCTATTTGCAAAGACATGGTATTAACTTCTAAGGTGCAGAAACAAAGCATGAAAGAGAATTACAATCCAAAGCCTAGTACCTTCCAAATAAACATAAACACATATTTTTGGCTTGTTGTTGTAGGCTCTTCAACCACACTTCCCACAAGAGAGGTGGTGATCAGGCCCGCAACCACAATTTTTGCAATCTAATATCTACCTAAACAAGGAAAGAAATACAACAAATTAAATAAGGACAAAAGAAAAAAACATGAGAGGGGATAAAGCTTCTGGTTTGGGCCTAGATTGAAGGGTTTCAACCCTCCAATGCTAACTCATATGTAAACCAATAATGAACCTTTCATTAACATAAAATGGAGTTCAAATGGATCATCTCAAAATGGAAATAAAAATCTAAAGTACTTCCTAGCTCCAAAAGTTCGAATCCTAATGATCCCTTAGGCCTGTTTATTTATACAAAAGGTGACTGACGGGTAGCTCCCTTGAGAGGATGATTGATCCCCTCCAAAAATCTAGTTCCCTTAGATTATGTCGTGCACTTGAGTTCATTGTCTATCAATGGATCTCGAGCTGTAGGTGAGTGCAAATGAGTGATTCTAGGGATCAATTCAAGTCAAAGGAGAGTACATGCATCATAAATATACCTAAAAATGTTATCTTTCCTACACATAAACCACATTAGGCCACAAAGTATGAAAAATACCCTTTAGTCTTCCTATTAAGCACATTATAGCCAAAAATGTAAATTAATGTGGAGAAAGAAAGAATTTATGGGTTGGAGGATAGAAATATGGGCCTCAAAATATACCTATTGATGTGACACGTCAATAATCTCGTCTCCTTCAATTCAATCTTCACTGCAACAAGATGATGCCCTAAAGTTTGCAAGTGTGGAGGAATGTAGCCCAAAAATAGACCCAAAAGTGCTTCACTCTACCTTCCTTTATCCCTCCTTTCCTTCGCTATGTATTAGGCTTCTTCTTCTAGCTTACTCAAACTTCTTGAGTGCTTGAGTGTGTGTCCTTGAATGAGGCCGTGTGCTCCTATATATAGGCTTCCTGTCACATCTTGTATGTCGACTTATCATTGTCCCTAGGTTCGACTTGATGCTTCCACATTGACAAGGTCTTGGAGGGTCTTTTGACTAAAATGAATTTTCTTTACAATATGTAACATGCCCAAAAGGGTCTTCCATACATGATAATGACTTAATTGACTTGCAGACTCAATGACAAACCTTAGAAGCACTCAATGGGTGCTTGAGTTATAAATCAAATAACCTTGAGCATGAAACTCATGCCTCAAGAACAACAATAATAAATTTATTTATCTTTTCATCAAATACATAAAATTATGTTTGCATTTGTCATTATGAAGACCGAACCTAGTTACATATTTCAACATTTCCCACTTAATTCAGAAGGGTTAGGGGGTTATAGTAAGAGTTAAGGTTTAAGAATTATGTTTAGGTTTAGGGGATTATATGAGTTTTTAGAATGTGGAACGTAGAGTTTATATGGGATCTTACTATTTTTTTTGGGTGTTTTTTATTATTATATTATTACTTTTTTTCTTTTTAATGTTTGGTATGATTTTTGTTCGTTTATTTGGATGGTACTTGGCCTTAAGTGTATATATGTGTGTATGTGTGTGTGTGTTTGTAGTTTTGTAGATGAAATAACCTTTTTCATCAGAATCAGGTGATACAATTTCAAGCAAGATTGTGGTTTTTTGTTGTTTAAAACACTTTTTTGAATTTATAAATGGATTTAGCACCCTCAAAAACCAATGTGGCACTCAAATTCTACAGATTAAACAACTTAAACTCAGGTTTTTAAAAAACTTTATTGGAATTTGGCTAAACCTAATGAGAAAAAATGGCCTAAAAAAGGCCATTCCATCTATAAGTTAGACTATGCCCCTCTATCTCTCTATATAGTATGTTTGGATGTTTATTTGAATGTTATTTTGATTATTGTTAATGACATAAAAACATCACAATTTAAAATGTACTTGCAAATTTATGATGTTAAAATGATTAAATTAAAAATATTTTTGACATGGTCATGTTAGAAATCGTATTTAATTTTTAGTTATATGAACAACTTCATTTTTTATTCCACATCTAGACAATTTTCTAATATCAAAATGTTTAAATATTTTTTCCAAAGAAAATGGCATGTAATTTTATTGATCATTGGAAAAATAAAATTACATTATGCATATGTTGTAAAGCATTCCAGAAGAAAGACGCCTCTCAACATGGAAACTATGAAGAGAAACTAACAACTAAGATAAACATTACATCAAAGAGAAGAAGGTAGTTAAGTCTGAAATTTTGCATCTATTATTTCTCTTTTCTTTTTCCTTTTGTGAACTTTTTGCCAAGTATTTGAATTTGGTTCAAAAGGAACCAAAGCCAACTCTCATCTCTCTTCCAACCGAGGAACATCTTTGTCAGAATCTAAACTCTTTGAAACATGGGATCGCTTTGTGCCCCCATTCCCATATGATGCCTGAACACATTCTTATTTCCTCCCTTTATGAAGAAAAAGGGTTGTTGATGATTGAACCACCGTCTCCTCAATCGATTTGGTTTCAACTTGGGCCATAACATTTTTTGTTAATTGGACAAGATGGATTTCCTTCACATATTCTTCCTCAACTTCTTAAATATGGGGTTCTGAAAATTGCTAACCTTTTGGCCTGTTGACTCTCTCTTTTTCTATTTTGGATTCTTCTTTGTATGAGGACATGTGCTCTGAAGGTGTCCTGTTTGGAAGCAAACTTGGCATTGGAAGGTCATGTTTTCATAGTCTAACACTTGTGATCACTGAAAATTTTGGTTTTTCAATATTATGTGATATGGAAGGCCTTTGCTAAGGTCTATCTCCACAAATTTTGGCAAAGGTGAAGATGCATTTATCAGTTCTTTGTAGATCCATTTTTTTGAATTTACCTACAGTATTTCCAATGTCCTCAAGGACTTTGTGATTCCAGAAAAGAAGGGAGATATTTGGGAGGCTAACCCACATCAACATGGTTGAGATCACCATGGATGTGGCATCAACATTTGGGAATCATGGAGTGATAAATAAGCCATCATGTCCTCATAACCAAGGTGATCCAAGTGGCTCTAGAAATGCTCAAAAGTTAAAGAGGGCTCAGGAAAGGCTCAAAGGTAAAGCCTTTGGATTGCAATGAAACTAGGATAAGATTGAAGAGCTCGTTGCAAGCTTTCTAATGGTGAAAACAACACCTCAATATAAGTTTGTATGCTCAAGATATTCATGATCGAAGTTTTGGTCAACGAGGCCCACCGGTTAAATTTGGCAGAGTGCCAACTCAATTTGGAGCCCATCTAAAATTGGCAGACCTAGTAAATTTGGTGGTTGTTAACCAGGCGATAAAATGGAACTTCACGGTGAAGATTTTCGGTGGTCGAAAAAGGTGAAATTATTGCCTCTTTAATTTTCTTGCTGACCCCTAAACATTCGATGATCAACCTCTTATTATGGTTAAACAAAAAAATATTTAAAAGAAGGCGGACCCAACCACCCCGACTAATATGTGTGTGTGTGTGTGTATGTGTGTGTGTGTGTGTGTGTGTGTGTGTGTATGTGTGTGCGCGCGTGTGTGTGTATGTGTGTGTGTGTGTGTGTGTGTGGGTCGGGGCCCGCGGGTGACCTAGGACCCCGCCTGATTATGCGACATGACCATATTTAAAACCTGGTGGGAGTTGAATCCACGACCTGTGGGTACATCAGCCTGCCCAATATAACACACCAAAACCGTTAAATAATGCGCCCAACAACACACAAATTCTGGAACGTTGTGGGGTTTTGAGCCTGAGCTACCCATGCCCAAACCGGGGGCAAGTTTCCAAATGGCCAACATGCTACGCATTGAAACATCCGCCCATTTTTTTTATATATAAACTCAATTTTCATTCATTCGCTGGGGTAGGGAACAAGAAGGCTGAGAGGAGAGAGAAGGAGAGTGCAACCAGTCTATGGAACCCAGAGTTGGAACCCTGCAATCATAGATCTCGAGATAGGAATATTGCCCATAATATTCCAAAGAATATTCTTAGGAAGAATCTTGTTGAGGAATCTTTAGATTCCCTCGGGGCTGATTTTTTATAGTGACAAAACCATATCAATTTTATACTCATTTTTCTCAGCTTTTCGCAAGGAGTGCAATGGTGAGGTCATATTTTTCATCTTGGTAGCCAAATTTCAGTCAAACTGTGAAAATGAATCTTTAAATAATTTTACTAGAGAAAAAAGGGGCAAAATTTATAGTTATTTATCATGAATTTTCACCAAGAATTCAATAGTGTAGTCCATTTCTTCAACATATTTGTGTTTTTTTATGCCATCCCCAGAAGTGGAGGTATAATGTGCCTTTTGTATTTTGTATGCATTTTGATTTCTGTTGAAGATTAATGAAAGATGCCTCCCCACATTGAGCGGGGCTCGGAGAGGTAACCCACACTGGGTGAACTCCGTTATCAATTTGTGTGTGCCTTTGTTTCTCATGGTTTCCTTTCAGTTCCTCTTATGTTATGTGTATGCATTTGATGGTTTACATGTTGTTTTACATGCAATTTTGAATGCATCAATGAAGTAAAAATATTCGTATCAAATTTGGTATCATAGTAGGTCTTTTGTTGATGTGAATTGCAAGTGTATGATAACCAGGGAAAAGCTCCAAAGAGGTGAATGAAAAATTCAATCCTTTGATCCTAAAGTGAGACGTGAAACACAAAGAAATAAAATGGCAGATGCAGATGCTTGGTTGGAGAAAGAGCGAAATTTTCACAAGGTCTTCTACACCATGGCAGAAAAAGTTAACAAAATGTTTGCAAAGTATGAGAAGACAATGGAGAAGCAAGAGGAGAAATAACCAGATAATCATGCCTCAGTCAATCAAGGAGGAGGAGAAGAGCCTCCTGAACCCCCATCTCTATCTGAGAATGAATGCTCCATTTCTTCCTCATCTTCTCATCGTTCTAAAAGTAGAAAAGCTCATAAAAATGTTTTTGTCAAGTTGGATTTTCCTATGTTTAGTGGAGAATCTAATGCAGAAATGTTAAACAATTGGATCAAACAGGTTGAAGTATATTGTTGAATACAAAAAATCAAAGAAGATGAGGCCAAGATCTAGTTAGCATCCCTTCGATTGAGTGGCACTTCTCTCATATGGTGGGAAGGAAAGCTATAGAAAGGTGGTAAGAGTAATCGTAAACTTTTTTCATCTTGGTCCTAGTTTGTTTATGCTTTAAGAGGACAACTTTACCCATTGGGCTACAGATAGAAGCCCATGATGGAATTGAAAAATTTGAAAAAAAGTAAAGTTCAAAATGTTAAAATTTTTATAGAGGAGTTTAGGAAACAAGCTTTAGCAATGAATGCTCCATTAGATTATGTTGAGACGCTGATGAAATATATTGGCTCTTTGCATAGTTATTTGTGTCAGTCATTGTTAGTATTTGAACCTAAAACTCTTGATGAAGCTAGCATGAAGGTTGTACATATTGAAAGCAAGGGGAAGCATGAGCAATATGATTGTCCAAAGAGGAAAACAACAACTAAGAGAAAGGAAGTGAATCCCTCTTGTACTCATTGTGAGAAAGAAGGGAATGATGAGGAGCATTACTGGAAGTCACATCAGGAATTGAGGCCAAAGAGGAATGATAGAAAAGAGAAGCAAAAGACAGTTTCTATTGTGCAACAAGACCAAGAATCTGAATCAAGGGATGAAGAGAAGATCACAACTGCAGGATTTGTAGGTGTTGGACCAATTGAACTGAGATCAGACTCAGGTGATGAGATGAAGATTGCAGCTCTTGGGATTAAAGAAGATGGACCTATTGACTTGGGTTCTGATTCAGGCAGCGAGACAAAAATTTTAGTATATGTTGTACCAAAATCGAGAAGGGCATCAAAGACTTCATTACTCTAAGAACTTGAGGAGATAAACTAAATCGTTCAAGTGGAGAATGTAGAACTAAGGAGACTCCTACAAGAAGCGGAGAAGGAGAAACATAGGTTACAACATCAATTACAAGCCAAGGAGGAGGCCTTGGAAAAATTGCAACATAACAAGCCTGAGGTAAAAAGTGATTCTTCAATTTCATGTTCTTTTTATGATGATGGTTTCACTATTTTTGAAAAACATACTACAGGAATTGGTTCAAATTTGATGAAGAAAATGGGGTATCAAGGAAAGGTCCTTGACATTAATGGCTAGGGCATTGTGAATCCCATCAAAGTGGAGGAATTTCCTCACTATGCAGGACTTGGTTATGTCAGAAAGGAGGTTGGAGAATGCTCCAAGACAACTAGTGACCAATCAACGATAGATGATGGGAGCACATCACAACATTCCAGTGATAGTGAGGATTGCTTAAGAAGTTCTCCTCATTAGGGACTCATCGGGAATAAGTGCTCAAAGAAGGTCCGAAAATTTTGGAGGAAGAATCATTGCAGTCATTGCAACAAGGATGGACATTAAAAATCCACATGTTAGGTACTCCATGACCAAAAAGAACCTGTGAATGAAGAAGGACCAGTTAATGAAGAAAGTCAGCTACAAGAAGAGAACCCATTCACCTGGTTGGGTAAAAAATGGGTAGCATTTTTAAATAGTTGAATATGGCCACATTTTTTAAAATCATATGTTGCAAAATGAACGTAAAAGTGATGATCTCTTTTCCATCACTTATGAAAGCAACATGATGATGTTTTATGGCCTCTTTCTGTTGATAGATGGGGTATTGATTTCTGTTATGATTCTAAATAAACTTGACCAAAGAGTGTTTTGTAAACTCTTGGAAAATATGGGGTTTCTTGGGTCATGTTTGGTCTTGTAAAGGAACATGTATTTTGCAAATATGTACTATAGGTTTGCATAGGACACATGTGTCGGTCCACCACTTATGGCTCCAAAGAACAAAGGTGAAGGAGAAGGCAGTGTGGCCTGTTAGGGAAATTTTTGTGCATACGAGGGAGTATAACAGATTGCAAATTGTGTTCATGATTTTCAAGGACCAAAAGCTTCTCAGTGGGGAGGAATGATTTAGGTGGCTCCAGAAATGCTTAGAAGTCAAAAGGGCTTACGAAAGGCTCAAAAATCAAAGTCTTTGTATTGCAATGAAACTAGGACCAGATTGAAGATATCGTCACAAGATTTATAGCTATGCAAATGACACCTCAATATGAGTTCATATGCTCAAGATGTTCGCGGTCAAAGTTTTGGTCAACGAGGCCCACTGGCTAAATTTGGCAGAGCGCCAACTAAATTTGGAGCCCAGTGAAAATTGGCAAACCTACTAAATTTGGTGGTTGTTAACCAGGAAAAAATGTCACTTCACGGTGACAGTTTTCGGTGGCCGAAAAAGGTGAAATTGTCGCCTCTTCAATTTTTTCGGTGACTCCTAAACATCCAACGATCAACCTCTTATTATGGTTAAACCAAAAAATAGTAAAAAGAAAAGGAGGTGGACTAGGGCCAACGGCCACCCCGACTATTATATATATATATATATATATATATATATATATATATATATATATATATATATATATATATATATATATATATATATATATATATATATAGATAGATATATATATATATATATATATATATATATATATATATATATATATATATATATATATATATATATATATGGGTCAGGGCCCACAGGTGACCTGAGACCTTGCTCGATTATGCGACACAACCATATTCAAAGGTCAGTGGGAGTTGAACCCATAGTCGATGAGTCCGTTGGTCCACCCAACCAACATCCATAAACATTACCAACCACCAACTCCAAAAAAATATAACATAGAAAAACTGTTAAACAATGTGCCCAATAACACACCAATTCTAGAATGCCGCGAGGTTTTGAACCCGAGCTACCCATGCCCAAATCGGGTCAAGTTGCTAAATGGCCAACAAGCTACATATTGAAACACCCACCCATTTTTTTAAATTTAAACTCAATTTTCATTATTCATCAGGGGAGGGACCATAGAGGCCGAGAGGAGAGAGAAGGATAGTGGAACCAATCAGCGGAACCTAAAGCCGAAAACCTGCACACACGGATCCCAATACAAGAATATTCCCCATAATATTCCTAAGAATATTCCTAAGCAAAATCTTGTTAAGGAAGCTTTAGATTCCCTTGGGGTCGATTTTTTACAGTAATAGAACCATATCAACTTTATACTCATTTTTCTCATTTTTTCACAAGGAGAGCATTGGTGAGGTCATATTTGTCATCTAGGTAGCCAAACTTTAGTCAACTTGCAAAAAAGAATATTTAGGAAATCTTTGAGATTCTTGGGGGCCAGATTTTGACTGGAGCAGAGAGGGGTTGGGTTTATAGTCATTTTCACGATTTTTCGTCAAGAATTCAACAATGCAGTCCATTTCTTTAGCAAAGTTATGCATTTTCAGGCCATCCCCAGAAGTGGAGGTATAAGGTGTAATTTGTATTTTGTGTGCATTTTGATTTCCGCTGAAGATCAATGAAAGAGACCTCCCCACATTGAGTAGGGCTTAGAGATGTAACCCACACTAGGTGAACTCCATTATCAATTTGTGTGTGCCTTTATTTCTCATGGTTTCCTTTCATTTCCACTTATGTTATGTGTATGCATTTTATAGTTACATGCTCTTTTACATGCAAATATGAATGCATCAATGAAGTAAAAAGATTCAGATCACAAGGTCCTTCATTAAGAACAAAATTTAGATCCTTTTGGGTTTCAAATTGGAAAAATCCCTTTGAGCACAAATAAATATCATAGTTGGGTGACCACATAGAGAAATCCCACTGGTATAAAGCTTTTGGTTTAGGCCAAAAACCATTAAATCTACGAATGAAAACTTTAGAATGGAGAACATAAAAGAGAGAAGATACCTCAAGAAGATTGACTTCCATAGAAGGATTTTGCTCCATTTGATCTATAATGTAGGGAACTTTTTGGTTTGGACTTGTTTCGACCATGGTTGATGATTTCCCTTGAGCAAATTACTTGAAAGAAAATGAGTTCCCCAATGAAATCCTAACACCTTGAGCATCCCCACACAACCTTGAGGTCAAGATAATGAATGAGTTTCTTGAGATACCATAGCACTTTAGCTACTTTGAATCTTAAAGAAATTTTCCTTCATGTTGCATATTAAGGACATTTGTAGGCAGACCCCATTTGTCTACAATATAAGTCTACTTAAGGGACAAAACAAAGGATGATTTTTTTGTCCAAAAAATTGAAGTCTGGCCCTTCATATTTTTGATGAAAACCTTGAGCAAATTGTTTTGTTTATTCTCTTCTTGAAAGAAAAATTCTTAGAGCAGGAAGTCGGGAGAGATTCATTAAACAAAATCGGCAGAGCAGAGAAAGGAGGCTCTACCACAACCCTTGTCTCCAACCAAAAAATATAGCGAAAGTTTGCGAGTGAATAAAATAGGGCAGAATGCAAGGTAAAGTACCCCTTTTTGCTTCATCAATGCCCCTTGTTCGACCCAACCGCCCAACAAGCAAAATTAGAGTGTATTTTCAGATGAAGAAAAATATTTAAACCTGTAGACGACATAGAAAGGGGGATCATTTGCACCATATTCTGCCTCTGTTCCTTTTTTTCTATGACAAGCATATAGTCAACGCAGCAAAAGGGTGCACAGATCACTGTAAAAGAGGGCCATGATGAAAGGTTTCTTGTGCAACAGTAGGAACTAGAAGAAATAATATCCCTCCATGGCACCTCCACAAAGAGGGATGCCAAGTCGTGATACGTGGCAACGATGTGAGAAGAAAAACATGAACACCTAAGAACCTTAGACTCCAATGCCATTGCTCTCTCTCAAAAATTATTGTTGTAATGACTACATGCCTATTAATAAAATGATCAAATCTTATATTGAGAAAATTGATATGATTAAGCAAATCTATATTAAACACAATTTTATAATAAAAATGTTTGATATCATTAGATAAATAAACAAGAATATATTTTAAACCAATTAAAAGTAACACTTTAATGATGATGTTCGTTATTTAAATTTAATTTAAAATACTTCATTAATAACATCATATTTTTCATAAAATAATATGAATGCATATATGGTTTGTTGAAATTGATTAATGTTTAAGACAAAGAGATAAGTAAGCTTTTCATGATTCACATATATATTTTAATATATTTGTTTAGTTATTTATAAAATTGTAAAATCAATTTAAAATAAAATATATTTTAAAATGATTTTTTGATTGATACTACTCTCACAATTTAATTATATAATTATTGTAAATACTTCATCATATATATCCAATAAGAATCTCCTTTACCATAAAACAATATTTCATAATATTTAACGTCTAATAAATTCATGTATCATAATAACATTAATATTATGCATTACCTAATTTATTATTATTATATATTACTTAATCATTTAAAAAAAATATCTCATAAAATACTCAAACTACTTTAACATTTATACCATCTATTACTTACCTAATTTTTTTGAGAAAGTAAAAGATCTCTTATAAATTTCTATACCTATATTAAGATTTATAGTATGTTTTACCTAATCCTTAAAAGTGAAAATAAAACAAAACATTTAATCACATGATTTATTTTTTACCCTACTATACTTTATTAATAAAATATAATAAAATGGAAAGTAAAACCAAAGATATAATAATAATATTATGATATGTGATTATAAACTATGTAATAACATTGTCCCTCCTCAAGATGTCATACTTAATCATCAACAATGTTAACCATTATTTAAATATAAGTGTTGTACATTCTTTTGACCTAATATCAATTTTGATGTGAAATTGTTCAATTGGGAAAATATATATTATTAAAAGGTAAATGATTAGCTCGCCATGTTGTAGGTTTTCAATGGGAAAAAGTTTTGGTTCTCTGCCACAAGGGAAAATATCTTATATCAATACATTTAAATTTACGATTATTTTGGTTTAAATTGTTTCTAAAATCAAGAGGTTAAGTGTGTACTAATTTTTCAAACTAAAAAAATAAAAATAAAAAAATTCAAACCTGGATAATATTTTATTTTATTATTAAAAGATATAATTTCTAAAGTACTTATGTTGATTTTATTTTAAAAATGTAATATTTAAAGTATTTTGTTCATGATATTACAGTAGATTATATTGTACATCTTGTTAAAAGCAACCATGAAAGAGTGAGAAGGAAGGGATATTTGTGATTGATAGGCAAATTAAACATTGAAATTAGAAGTATAAGTTAGATGTTTTTGACCCTTGCGTTGCGAAACAAAGAATCATGTTATAAAAGAATGATTAGTATATTATTTTAATAAACTTATTAACGTTGGTAAAATATGGAGAAATGTAAATAAACTTAAAAAAAAAGTCTAAACATATATTTTTTTTAAATGACTTATTAAAATTGATAAAAAAATTATTAGGTATTTGATTGGAAAACTATATATATATATATGCATGTATATTTTAAATTAAACTATTTTATATTATTTTATAAAATTATGGATACATTATATATTAGTGAATGTTTAGAAGGAGGAAATAAATTTTAATCTCTGATATTATATAACTCTATTGTAAACTAATGACATAAACCCCAATATAGATATCGATCAGAAAGCCTCAAAATTTAGGAACGAGTGTCGAGAAGAGAAGCTTGAGCTCAAGCCATAGGCTCGGTGTTACCATCGCATAAATACACATAGAGTGGCAGACTATACACCAAAAAAGTTAACCATCAGTCGACAAGGAGAATTCAACATTATCCAACAAGAGGAGCAGTCACTCACACATCCTATGCACATATCCTCCAACCAAAAAATATTATACCAACCACTACATGCCTCATAAACAAAATTAAACATTAAGGTTTGAGACCTAGGATCAAAGGCAAAACTTAGAAGCACATGGGCACGAACCACATATGATGTCGTCATCCATTGGAAGGAAGAGCCATCACTTGGCCCTAAACAAACCAAAACAAGCATCGGGTGAGGCCAAGAGGAAACCCGCCACCACCATCACACACTATTCATTTTCAGAAGAGGGAAATATTGGCCAGGACTCAAGTACTAGAGTTAGGAGGGTCCAATTGCTCTCCCCCATTGGACTCATAAGTTGTGTGGCTCTCGACGTGCATTAGATGAGCCTCAATATTGTCCACACAAAACCTCATGTTCCTCAACATTCTCTTCGCATCCTCAATAGACGTAAAGATATTATATTTTTCCATCTGCTTGTCCCTCAACACTAGCCCCAAAAGTGTATTCATTTGCCAATGGAGCACAACCGACTTCAAATATTTATTTCGCCTTCCATTAGTGTTTCTAGGATCTAGAACCCACATTGACATACCTTCAAGTAATTCTGAGTTTGAGAAAGAATGTCTCTCTTCACTTCTTCTTTTTTATCTCCAATTCACTAATCTCCCGGCGAGTCTTTGGAGGAATAGCATTAAAATAAGCCACCACAGAGTCATGGGTAAAAATCTCCCCCCCCCTCTAGTCTAGCTAAGATCTTTTGCATCTTCCCCTCTTGCTTCTCCCCTCTGCCTTGGAGGAGTTGTAGAGTCATAAGAGGGTTCTTCTTTGAAAGGGTTGCTTCTAATTGCAAAAGGACATAGGGGATGAATCAACCCTTAGCAAAACCCAAATACCAACAAATAATTTCGTCATAATAACACCACACAAAATACCTAGCTTTAGTTTAGAACCCAATAGAAAAGGGTGAGGACAAAGCTTCTTTGACTAGAGACACAACCTCCTTTACCATTGAAAACATAAAACAACACACTAGGACCCAAAAATCTTGCAACCACATACCCCAGACCATTAACTCGACTTAGCCCACAACATATGACCTATCTCATAGATAAAGGCACCCATACCACCTCAAGCAAGGAAACCTAATTACCCATTCTTTCATGACAATACTGACCCAACGAACCAAGAGAAATTATAGAATCGACGAAAACCCCAATACCTAGAATACAACCCGCAAATAACAATTGAGACGTATAACCTAGGAAAACTAGAATTACATAATTACTAAGCAGGGCCCTACGAATTAACCAAAGCAAGTCTAACACAAGCATACAGAGCTTACCACCTCTAATTTCTAGCCAAAATCTCCAAAGGCAAGTTGTCAACCCCTCACAAACCCAAACTAAACCACCAATATTCTTCATCAGTGACCAAATTGAACAAGCTCTGAGAGACTCCTTGCTTGCGGGCCACACTAATTCCTTCCTTTTTACCCAAGACTCACCACTAACGAACTCTTCCAAACGATAGCATTAGGGTGACGAGGGCCTTGTCAACCCTTCACTCAATCTTTGACAAATGCTTGAACCTCCTATTCCCTCCATTACATAACCCCTCCGCCAACCGGAGGCATGCATGCTCATGCATGTGAAACACAAGGTGTGTTCTTCCTTCATTAAATCACAATTACTCCGCTGAAGGTGGTGGGCTCGAAGCCCCACACTCCTTTCCTTTCGATAAGATTGGGAAATTTAATCATATACAATGATAATAAATTAAAGGTTGAAGAAAAATATACCAATAACTCATAATATAATTAAAAAGTAAATTATATAAATAGATTAGAAATAATTACATTTTTATGACATATTTTTATATTAATATTTTATTCCAAAATAAGTTTAAATATCTTACTATTTGATTTTTTTGAATTATTATCAAATCTTATTTGTTGGCAAAGTTGTAATTTTCCATTATTTAAATTGTATTTACATTTTTTAATGCAAAAATAGATTCAACAAAGTGAATTTTTTTGTTTAGTTTATCTAGGTTGTACAATCTTAATCATTGATATCCATAATTCCAATAATTCGTTTAAATTTAAAAATAATTTTTGAATAAAATTAATGTTTAAAATACAAGTTTTATTGGCCATTAAACATTTTAGCTATTCACCTTTTCTTAATAACATTTTAGTTTTTTTTAATAACAAATACAAATATTTTCTGACTAATAATAACAAAGTAATTAATACAATTTGATTAAATTTAATATATATATATTTCATTTATATAATAATCAAAATATCCCACCAAAATCTTTGACAAATTATTAACCTAAAAACAATTTATTTCCTATTCATGATCTAACAAATAACTCAAGAACCAAGGCAATATGACCTAATCTTCCCTATGTTTCAGGGGTGTGGGACAATGATCCCTTTTCTGAGATGAGTCCAGCAATGGACTTGCATGCACAAGTGTACTATGAAAGAGTTTCTGTTATGTTTGACCTAGGGTATAATTCATTTCAGTACATATTTTTGTAGGCTGTGGACTTTTAAAATGTTTTGATAAAACATTTCAGTACATATTTTTCTAGCCTGTGGAATTTTAAAATGCTTTGGTTTATCTATATATATATATATTTAAGCCCTGTGGACTTTTAAAATTATTTGATACCAAAGCATTTTAGTACATATTTTGTAGCTTGTGGAGTTTTAAAATGCTTTTTGATAAAACGTGAACAGTGACACAATAACCTAGTGCTTGCATCACATCGTTTGTTGGCTTCCTATTTTAAGATATAAACTGAGCATTGGGTGGCCTAACGTGAACGATGGAGATAAGTAACATGTCTCACACAGCCATACAGGAATGGCGAATCCCAGAAATGGATGGATTCTAAAGTCAATGCTCGTCCCTTTTCCCAATGATCAATTTGCCTTCCAACATAATATTACATGGACTAAACAACGTGTGTATACGTGTGTCTGCCTCCACATATATTTTTCCAGAGAGGAAAAAATAATTTTATTTTATTTTATTTAAGTTAGGCATTAGCCTCGGTAGACTTGTCCTTTTATATTACACCAAATAAAATAAAGATTATATAAAACAAAATTTTTGACACTGATAAGAGCTCATTTAATTAGAGCATTTTGTAAATGGAAACATACTATGCCAGATCTTGGTATACATAGACATGAGAAGACAAAAAAGAATACTAGTGTTGCTAGCAAAAAGCTTAGTGAGTCATAACAACTAATGGGTAAAATTTCCAGGGATCTACCCTGGTCGGTCCCTACCCTCATCCGAAAATATGTTGGTTGATCTCTTCGCTAGAATGGTTAGCTTGCAGTGTATACTTTCAATTTTTTCCTTCAACTCTGTCACTCTGATAGAATTCCGTACTATCAATTTTTTCCTTCAACTCTACCATTCTAATAGAAATCCCTTATTGAGTATCTCTATATGGGATTTGCAATATTCAAATGATGTTTAACTTTGTAAATATTTTGTCCCATGGAAGCTACCTCTTTCTTATGAGCATCACATCAAGCTTAATGTTCAAACCGCAATCCATTGCATCTATTTGGGGAAATTACTTAATTTCTTTTTTAAATAATATTGAAATTTTGTATTTAATTTAAATATTTTGAATTATTTTTATAAGTGTGATTGTTTTTCTTTACAAGTTTTAAAAGAATTGATATTTAGTCGTTCTTAATTGAGAAATATTCTCTTTATATTTATATATATATATATATATATATATATATATATATATAAATTATATTTTCCAAATATTTTTGAATAAATTGATTTTTGAATTTCAATTACTTAAATTTACAATTTTCTCAATTTCTAATCAAATCTATATTTAAAATTATAATTTTCCCCATTTTTAATCAAAGTTATCTTAAAATAAAAAATAATATTTTTAAATGACTTATTTCATAAATTACCTTTTAAATTTATTATAAGATAATAATGTACTATTTACGATCTTTTAGAATTTTTATTAATTTTAAAATTATTTATATATAATGTTTCCTCTCTAAAATCAAACCTTTTATATTTAAATTTTGAATATTTAATCTTTTCTCTTTTAAAATTTATCATGCTTTCCTATTTAATATATATTAAATAAAAAATAATTTATAAAACAAATCATAAAATCAATTTTAAAAAATCATAATTGAATTGATAAAGTATTCAATTTTATTTCGGGCACTTTCAAGTTGCTTGCCTTTTGTGTCTTTTTAGGCATCCAGTTTATTTCAATTTTTGGTGACTAGAAATGGCTCATTGATCATGTAAATGGTATGGGCCTCATTAACAGTCCTCACCTCCTTGGATGGCTACGACGAATCATGTTTTTTCGGAGCTCAGCATATCCCCTGTTCCAGGAACGTCCAAGCTAATCTCCTCTCTAAGGATGGTCTTGGCATGCCGCCAGGTCTATGCTCTTTATCATGCATGATGGAATCTCCTTTCTTATTCAGGATTTCAGTATCAACGGAATGTGACTCCTCTCCATAGTAAGGCAAGCGAGTTCTCTGAGCTTCAGTTCTATACGAATGTGACTTATCAAGTTTTCCTTAGTGTCTTTTTACTTCTCCTGTTAAATGTACTGAATCTAATCTGTTAAGAAAATATAGGTAAGGTTTTGCTTCAGGGTTCAGTGAATTGGATAAATTTGTTCCACTATATAATATCTGGTTTTGGGCATCTCATAGCCCCTAAAAAATGTATTGTATTGCAAATCTTTATATTTCCTTAATATAAATTCATGATGTTTTTTTTTCTCTGAAAAAAAAAATTATTCAATTTTCTATATATAAATTTATTTGTAAAATCAAACCTTTTATATTTAAATTTTGAGTATTTAATCTTTTCTCTTTTAAAATTTTTCATGCTTTCTTATTTAATATATATTAAATAAAAATAAGTATAAAACAAATTATAAAATCAATTTTAAAAAATCATAATTGAATTGATAAAGTATTCAATTTTCTATATATAAATTTATTTATAATGTTTTCTAGGAATATCAAAGCTCTCGGTTATAATGTTTTCTAGGAATATCAAAGCTCTCGGGATTAAATCCAATACACATTTAAATTTTTTTAAGATATATTAAATTATTTGATATATTATATCTAGGTTTATGGGTAAGATATATTTAATTGTTTATTAGATTATTTGTTATATTTTCTCTATGTTTATAGGTAGGTGTAGAACCACCTCGTATCATGTAAATATGAATATAAAATCATTTTAATTACTAATTTTATTAACTAAAAACAAATAATTTCAAATATTCAAAAAATTTATCATTTAACCTATTAAATATTTTAAAAATATGATATGAAATTCAAAAGGTTAAAAACGACAAACCCAGAAACAATTCTCAAACATTCATGGGAATGGCTTTGAAAATCAAAACGTGTACCATTTTACTTTTCCAAGTTGCAAAAACCTAAGATTAACTTTTCTCAAAGACTCATCGGGATGCCCTTGAAAGTCAAAACCTGTCTCTTTTTGGCAATAATCCAAACATACGAATATATATATATTTTTAATAAATCTCATGGGAAATTATAATTAAATTTTTGTTTATTAAAACATTGTGTTATTTGGAATATTTTAAAATATTGATAACAAATCAAAATAAAATTTTGTTAAACTACTAACAAGCCCAATTTTTTTAAAATTATGGGCATATTAAGTCATTTCATAATGAATCAGCTGGCTAAAATGGTCAGGTATTAAAACTCCAAGCACAGGTATCGAGACTGCAAATTTGCATGGTCTCGGATTGATTCCTCTTTGGGGGTTCTGTATTTATAGTACCATGGGAGAGTAGATCACAATGTAAGAAATCATCTGGAAGTAAATATTGCAGGGGGTTGACATTTTGCAATATATAATATCTTGCCTGCGCCATGCATTTGCCTTTCTTGTCTTGCTTTCTTTGAGCAATGCTGGTGGTCCTTGGAAATGTTCATGGAATGAGATGCATGAATAAGAAGAAGAAGCAGCAGCAACAAAGCAATGCCGGCGTGGAAGCCCTTGTCAGTGTGTGGATCCCTTGTGAAGGGGGGGAAAGCCACTGTGGTTGAGCCAACCAAGAGAAAGATAAGAGTTCAGGAGGAGGATGGGGAGGCTTCTGAAGATGATGGATCTCTGCAGAAATCACAGACCCTCGAATCTGATTCTTATCATCTCGACCCACAGACAGATTTTCTGAAAGCAACTGCGCAGGCTGCCCGTGTTACCTTCCATACACACAATGATATTCCTGGGTTAGAGGAAGCATATGCAAAGTTCAAGAGAATGTATCCAAAGTTCCAGATTGCAGAGAGAGTAGAGGAGCTGAGATTGGATGAATATAATCATCTGGAGCAGAGTCGGAAGGTGTGTTTGGACTACTGTGGATTTGGGCTGTTTTCATACCATCAGCAGTTGCATGAGTGGGAGTCTTCTTCGTTTGGGTTGTCTCAGATTTCTGTGAATTCATTGAGCTCTCATGCATTAGGAGCAGATCAAGGCAGCATTGAGAAGGACTTGAGGAAGAGAATCATGGAGTATCTTAGTATTCCCTCTAGTGATTATACCATGGTTTTTACTGTTAGCAGAGGCTCTGCATTCAAACTGTTAGCAGAATCATACCCATTTCATCAGAATCGGAGGCTGGTGACTGTGTATGATTATGAGAGCCAGTCTGTGAATTGGATGGCCGACGGTGCTAAGAACAAGGGGGCCAAGTTACGGAGGGCTTGTTTTAAATGGCCATCTATGAGGCTTTGCTGTAGTGAGCTTAAGAGGGAACTTAGACATAAGAGGAACAAGAGAAAGGATTCTGCAGTGGGCCTCTTTGTGTTTCCTGTGCAGTCAAGGGTGACAGGGGCTAAGTATTCTTACCAGTGGATGTCAATGGCACAGCAGAATGGGTGGCATGTGCTGTTGGATGCAGGTGCTCTGGGTCCCAAGGACATGGATTCTCTTGGCATTTCTCTATTCAGGCCTGATTTTATCATCACTTCATTTTATAAGGTTTTTGGCCGAGATCCAACTGGATTTGGGTGTCTTTTCATCAAGAATTCGGTAATGGGCAGTCTTGAAAATCAGGGTGGGGCTCCAGCAGTTGGATTGGTAAGGATTGTTCCACCTTCTCCCCCTTCTTACCTAAGTGATTCTGCAGATGAACGAGACAGCAAGTGTGCAGGGGATGATGTTGATGATGACAATAAAGAAATTGTGCCTAAATTTCGCCGGGGATCCGACCACTTACCTGCCTTTTCTGGTACCTTCTCCTCATTGCAGGTAAGGGACGTTTTTGAGAGTGAAATGGATAGTTCTTTTAGGGATGAAGTTAGTGAAGATATAGAGAATGGCTCTGTAGGAGAGGTTATGCAAAGTCCCATTTGCAGTGAAGATGAGAATGAGAACTCGCTTTGCATTGATTTGGGTCAGAGTCCTTTTGCCTCCGAGCACTTTAGAAGCAGCCCTTTTCGAAAAGTGAATCCTCCCAAAAGCACCCATAAGCATCTGCCCCCTAAATCCCCAAAGAGTCCCTTTTATGGCCAAGTAAACCAAGATTCAAGTGTGATATCATCTGATCCACCAGTGTCATCGGCCTCACCCGTTCTAGCTCTGTCCAAATCTGGTTCTGGTAGATCAAATTTGGTCACAGAGGCATCCGGCTCTCCCTCAAATGAGGCAGAGGCAAAGCATACTTTGCAGAACCAAACAACAGATGGAAAATCCCACAAGTCTGAGTATTTTGATCCTGGGGAGAAACAGGAAACGCCACAGATGAATGTGACTAATGTATTAAGAGGTTCAAATGGAGGAGTCAATTTGATTTCTGAGGATGAGGTGGGATCATCTGGAAGGATTGATTCTTGGAGGTTTTCTAAACAGAGCAAGCTTTCTCTCATCGTAGAGAATGCAGAGGGAGAAAGAGACGATTCTACTCCAAGACGAGGCGAGCCTCACTTGACAGATGTGTTTGAAAGTACATGTGGAGAAATAACAATCTGTGATGAGGATACAAAGAGGCTGGCACCCTCTGCAAAAGAGATTACTTCCATCGCCAATGGTAGCCTAATGAACGGCCATGCAGAGCTTGGAAATCATACTGAGGTTGGAAAGAAGCTGGAACATGCCATGTATGGAAGTCCTCAACTATGCAAGACCAAGGAAAATGCAATAAGAAGAGAAACCGAGGGAGATTTCAGACTTTTAGGTAGGAGAGAGGCAGGAAGGATTTTGTGTTTAGACGACATGGATAGCTATAGCATTGGCAGCATTAGCAGAAGGGAGTCATTTAGTGGAGAGGAATATGGAGCTGCACATGATCAAGGTGAGGAGGGAATGAGTGATGCTGAATTAGTGGAGGAGCAAGGTTGGACTGAAAGAGAACCGAGGATTTGTTGCAAGCATCTGGATCATGTGGACAGTTTGGGTCTTAACAAAACGACTTTAAGACTTAGATACCTCATCAATTGGCTGGTTACTTCCTTACTACAATTAAGACATCATGGACCGGATGGTGGAGCTGCTCTTGTGCGCATATATGGACCAAAGATCAGGTACGATCGAGGTTCAACATTGGCTTTCAATTTGTATAACTGCGATGGAGTCTTATTGTCTCCTGAAATTGTACAGAGACTCGCAGACAAGAATAACATAGCACTTGGTCTGGGGTTTCTCAGTCATCTCTGTTTGATAGAAAATAATGCAGAACTGCAAGAAGCCCTGGATTCAGCTAGCAACTCTTTATGTAAATCCATAGTGATTGGGCGGTGTGAAGGCAAGAAAATATCAGTTCAAGTCGAAGTTGTAACTGCATCGCTTGGTTTTTTGTCTAATTTTGAAGATGTGTACAGGATGTGGGAGTTTGTGGCCAAGTTCCTTGATGCAGGTTATTGTGAAGCAAATGAATGCGTCACCCAGTCTGGACCATCTAAATGAGAGGTCACACTATCTTGGATGTGTTTTGCAGAGGAAGAGATGGATTTTATAAACTCCCAATTAGAGTCGCACCTCTTATCAGACTAGAAAGGAGGAGCCTTTGATTATAGCTTTCTGCTTCTTGCTTCTATCAATTAGAGCATGCAAAAATGTTTCGCTCTTGCCAACAGCTACAGATCAATGCTTCAGGTTAGCAATGGATTCTCTTCTGCACCCTATTAGTTTTAAGAACATATGTGACCCAGTTCTTGCTTATTCTAAAATTTCTTACTGGGGTGTGCTCTTCTTTGCACCCTGCCTGCCTGGTATTTATTAGAAATTCCATTAAATTTCACATTGATAGTCCTTTTCCAGATGCAGAGGCAATAGAAAACATATGCCAGGCTTTCCTTTTCTTTGTTTTCATTGCATCTACCATCTTGGCGGGCATTGTTCATGATGAAGCATTATTTGTCATATGATATGTTAATCTACTGTTATTCTTTCACATTTTAGATTTTCTCTAAACTAAGATGTTTGAACTCCCAATGTTTAGAATGATTGAAGACAATTTTCTTCGAATTGTATTTATATTGTGATAATTGGCCAGTCAGTAGTCCACTGCATTGCGTTGTATGTAATTTGACTTGTTGGTGAATCATGCATGGAGCTTCAACAAATGTCAAGTGTCAATATATCAGCTAATGTTAGCGTAATTCGACCAAGTTTAAAGTTAACACATTCATGATTGGCCAGTCAGTAGTCCACTGCATTCTATTGTATATGAGATTTGAGTTGTGTTTGTGAATTAGACATGAAATGGCACCTTCTATTTTGGAATATTACAATGAAGCAGATACATCTCACAACGCATGGAATCTATTCTCAGTTACGATGCTGCATCTGGGGTATTTAATCTACCATGATTCACTTATACAGGTAGGTGGCTAATGAAAGGTGAACATGTTTTTGGGAGAATTGAACCTTGATGGGAAATAGTAACACCTTTGCTTTACCAGCAAACCATTCTCTTATTGACAGTAATGGTTGGATTGAACTCCATAACAGATTAATTGGTTTATAAGCAACATATCTGAGAGGTGAGACTTTGTGAGAGAGATTAGGTGTCTAGATGACGAAAGCCTCGATCAGGCTTGCCATGGATTGAATTTCTGCAGAAGAATATAATATACTCCTTGTGTTCTCTTGTAACTCGTCCATCTCGGTTTATGTCCAAAACACTTGAAATATTCTTTAGTAATATCAAATGCATTTGCTCATATGAGACTGTTTATACCTGATATAACGTTTAACTTGTGGAAGTGACCACTAGGCTTGATGCAGGGATAGTAAGTGTATTTGGACAAAATTTGGATCAATGGTTAAATGGAAAAGTTGGAGGAACAACATCGATCTTCAAGATTTACATTCAAAGAATTGACCTGACAAGATCACTTCTTTGTTAGATAAGGGTTAATCTGGAAAGACGAGGCTTAATCAGGAGCAAACTCTATAAAAGTTCTGAACTTCATAATCCATGCTAGCTTTTCACATTCGCCATGGCTGGAATATGTGCTAGGATATATTATCACTAATCTCCATGTAAACAGATGATATCCACCATGCTATCTCGTTAGGGACAACATGGTTGGAATGTATGTACTGGAATATGTGCACCACTAATCTTCATGGAAACAGATAATATACACCATGTTATCTCCCTAGGTATACCATGGCTGGAATATATGTCCTGGGAAATATCACCACTAATTTTCATGGAAACAGATCATATCCACCATGCTATTTCCCCAGGTACACCATGGTTGGAATATATCACCGCTAATCTCCATGGCTGGAATATGTACTGGGATATATCATCACTTTTCTTCGTGGAAACAGATGATATCCACCATGCTATCTCCCCACATACACCATGGCTGGAATACATGTGCTGGGATACATGGCAGCACATATATTCCAGCCATAGTGTACGTGGGGAGATAGCTTGGTGGATATCATTCGCTCAATGTCTTGTCAATAAGCTCAACAATTACAGCTGTTACACATGACTCTTGGTACTGAATCAAGTATTGCACCTTTTCAACACTTACCTTAAGGAAGCCAACTTATGTGAAGCAAGGTAAAGGTTCAGTTTCCAGCACATATGCTTGATGGATATCAATTATTACCATGAAGATTAGTGGTGGTATATCCCAACACATATTCGAGCCATGGTGTATGTGGGAAAATAGGATGGTGCATATCAAGATTAGTAGTGACTGGATTCAAATCTTGAGACCGTTGCTATTTCACTCTTTGGAGCTGTTATGTACTGGGAAGTGTTGATAATCAAACAGTGAACTTTAGAGAATGTCAAGTTTCAACGTAGCAATCAATGTTTGAAAGCCTCTGACCAAGTTTTAAATTTGTTGGGTGGCTAAACCATCATCATAGAATAACTGGTTCACGCTAAGTCTTAGTGGGTGGGTGAAGCTTTGATAGAGAGATTACAGTGTCTTTGTGATGGCACCCTAGCTAGAATGTAAGTCTGAAAAGATCTTCAGATACAACCAAGTTCTATTTGTCAAAACGATTAGTAACGCTGTTGGTACTAGTGACATATTGTTGGGTGGCTAAACCATCATCATAGAATAACTGGTTCACGCTAAGTCTTAGTGGGTGGGTGAAGCTTTGATAGAGAGATTACAGTGTCTTTGTGATGGCACCCTAGCTAGAATGTAAGTCTGAAAAGATCTTCAGATACAACCAAGTTCTATTTGTCAAAACGATTAGTAACGCTGTTGGTACTAGTGACATATTGTTAAAAAACAAACAATTAATGACCCACATAATGTCACACCAGTCAAACTTGGGACATTATTGTAGACAAATAAGTCAACTTAGCAATAATTTAGGCCATTACAGAACACTGAATTACAATGAAGTGACTTCAGTTGAAGTAAGTGAGGATTAAGATGCTGGTAGAATTGAAAACATCATCATTCTCCATAGTGATCTGCGCCTTTTGTGATGTTGCAATCAAACCCTAAATCAATCATATGGAAACCTCATCTGCAGTGGAAATGATGCCCAGGTCAAAAAGTCATCCTACGGAAACTTTATCATCAATTGAAATGATGCCCTGGTCAAAAAGTTATGCACCAGTCAGAAACGATCATTCATATATTTAGAGAAACTTCATCATCAATTGAAATGATGCCCTGGTCAGAAAGTTATCCACCAGTAACAATATCATTCAAAGATTTGCAGTGAATGTTAAGATTTTAATATTCACAAATTTAGTACTCAACAAGGCGTATCTAACTCCACTCATACACAAGATTCCTTGATGGCAGATTCCTCAAATTAATTTAAATTCAAATCCATTAAAAGAAGATCCAAATTTTCAAATCGATCGACAATGTTACAAGCATTTCACACGAAACATCCTTCCCATATGAGAAGTTTGCGTTGATTATTCCAAAGTTAATTCAAGAAATTTCAACAGTAACACCGAATTGGAATTTTAATCCATTTACAGCCATAAACACAGTTGAAATGATATCTCGGTTAAAATTCCCGTAAAATTAAATTTGCCAAATATTTTTTTCATATATTTCATCTTAGATTGTGTGTGATTTGTAGATTAATTTTTGGGTTAAGTGAGGGTGACTTGTGAGATTAGTGGAATGAGTTTTTGATTATGGAGTGTGACTAATAACATTTAAAGTGTCGAATCAAAAGGATCACGTATCTACCTTAACCTAGGGGTTTTGACCAATAACTTTCACACAAGAATCGTGTGTAAAAATCATTTTTTTCCATTATCTTATTTATTTTTATTGTATTTATTCTAAATACTTCAATATGGTAATTTAATTGAGGTTCATTATGTGAATTTTTGGAAAGTTTTCTGGTTTATTTCTAGATTAATTTGTTTAGAATTGAGCAGTTATTTATTGAAATTATAAGTTTGGGAGGTGAACTATTTACAATTGAAGTGTCTCATGGGTTTTCTTAAATCCATATATGCAGTCAGAAAACCAGTTTAAACAATACAAATCAAGATTTGGTCACAATTTTTTTAGTGAATTTCAGCTAGAAATCCGCCAGTGACTCCAAAAAATCTCACTTAAAGAATAGTCCTAAAAATTATTAACTACAATAAAATAAACTAAATTGGAATTGAGATTAAAATAAAAATCATTAAATATAGTAACATAGAAAAGGGAAAGAGAATAAATTGGAAATTTTTAAGGTTAATATTTGCAAGTGGGTTAGTTTTCCATATTTAAAAAAAAAAAATCAAGATTTTTTCATTTTTTCAAAAATAATTTGGCAAAATTTTATAGTATAAAATTATTTTATCTTATTTTATAATAAACTTTCATTCTTATTTTTTTTAATAAAATAAAAATAAATTAAAGAAATAAAATTATTATTTTTTAAATAAAATAAGAATAAATTAAAGAAATAAAATAAAAAATAAAAATATGAAATAAAAAATAAAATTAAACAAAACAACCAAACAAAAAAATGAGAGCTCCAAAATAGAAAAATTAAGTTGTTAAATTAAAATATGGGTAAAAAGTTTATGTTAGGATAAAATAAAGAGATGGTAAAAAAAATAAAAAATTAGGAAAGGTGGAACTTAAAGTCAAATATAAGTTAATTATTTTTTATAAAATTAGAAAATTGAAAATAAAAATAAAGACGTGGAGTATGTTTAATGATTAAGATGATGTGTGAGATTTTAAAATTAATTAATTTTTTTAGTAAATTGATATTTTATAATATAAAAAAAGGGTTTTTTTCAAATTGTATTTTGAGGATTTTAATTTTCTTAGAGTTATTTTTGGACATTAGCAGGTTTGTATTTCTCTATATAATATTGGTTATAAAATTCATAAAACCTAGTACTATGTTATATCTGGCATAGATACTACTATTAGAGTAAATACATTTTAAAGGCAAAAGCCCTTCTAAGTGGGTGGAACCAAAACTCAAAGGTCATAGAATTACAAAGCAAACATATAAGATCTTTAATCATTATCTGAGGATGAGATCATCGCTTGCACCCATAGGCTCGAACCTAATGGATTTGACGGATCATTGTTATCAGTTTCACATGTAATATGCCCCTCCACATGAACAAGGTGAGAATCAATTCTGTCCAAGCAGAAGCATTGATTTTTGAGCATCCTCTTTATGTCTTTCAGAGGGGTGAAGACGTTATACCACTCCACTTGCTTGTCATTCAGGACCAGTCCTAGCAAAGTCTTCATTTGCTAATGCAAGGCCACAAAATTTAGATATTGTTTCTTCCTTCCCCTAGTGTGACCAGGGCTAGGAAACCGAGTCGACATATCCTCCAAGATTTCTGAATTGGAGTAGAATTGTCTCAACATCCCAGCTTGAGTCTCCAATTTGCGTATCTCCTTCTTTGTTTTCGACAAAACTACATTGAAGTAAGTGGTAGTTGAGTCATGAGAGAAGAATCTCGCTACTCTCTGCCCCTGCAGACCATTGACCCCTTTCCCCCTGCCTACAACGCATTCGCTATCTCAATGGCATGACTGAGATCGAGAGGATACACTTGGAGCAAAAACTATAAATACCTCTTCCTACTAAAAAACAAGAGATAAAACTAGACACGTCCACCACAAAACCAGAGCTACAACCCACTAAATCGTTCCCAAAACTCGTGACACAAACCTCATATTCATTTGAAGCACCTAAGTGTTGAATAGAGGTCACGATAACCTCTGCGGAGGACCCTTTCCCCAACACCATTAAACAAATACTCAAATTCACACAGAATAGTGAACCCCGGTCACATAAAACTCTCAAACATTCAAGCAAACCAACCCACGGGAGCCTTTCAGCCCACTCCTCACATTTCACATGACAACACTCACCATAATTAACACAAACTATAACAATCAACCCAACCATCACTGATTCAAGGAAACCACTGAACAAAGGACGCATACAGGTTGCCAAGCCTTCCCAACCACAACAAGAAGACTGAAATATAACCCCCCAACCAAAGAAATTAGACCTATCACCTCAAACCCTACCAGATAACTAAATTTAAAACAAATTGCCAGATAAAGGAAGTAATCGACCTGAATTCTAGTGCAGGGGGTTGCAAGTGACGCCCATACTAGCCCATTGTATCCTAAGGTTCCAAGCATTCAAACACAAATCACGACTTCAAGGAAACTCCATTGTTGCCACCAACACCTTTGCGGGCCAGTGAAATTTGTCTCCATCGTCACAATCGCAATCCTCAGTGCGAACCCAAAGCTCCCTTCACTACCGGCTAGAACAGAAAGCATGCACATGGAGGCCAAGCACCTACCCTCCCCTCCACTCAAACCACGACAAGCAACTTCTCGAAACTTCATTTGGGCAGGTATATTTTGAGCCATCGTCATTTGGGATTTTCCATGCGAATGCATATAGGGGGTTGGCTCTACCCCTCCTTCATTAATACAGATCATATTTGAGAGTGGTGGGCACAACCCGTAAAGCCCCCTCTTTAAACACATATCACCCCATTGGAGAACGTTTATATCATTTTTTATTATTTTTTTTTTTTTTTTTTTTTAAAGTTTCTATGTTTTTGGACTGATATGAGAGAAATAATACGATGTTCATATACAAATTTTAATAGGATAAAAAACAAATAAAAATGTTCCACAATAATACACCACACTAGATGGTTCTAAAAGCTTTGACTTATAGTTTCTTTATGTGATTTTCACTGAAATATCTCTCAACTTTAATAATACACTTATAAAAATGTAATATTTAATTTACAAAAAAATATATATATATGTTTAATTTAATTAAGTATAATTTATGAATGGGTTTGGAGTATGCTTTAAAACTGCTTTGCAGCTTGGCTAAGAGCTCATCTTCCTCAATAGTAACGAAATAAGTTAGGTACCCAAGACCAAGAAACATCTCTCAGGGGTGAAAGCTTGCCACCTTATAGACCACCAGCGGGTAATTACAAGTGGCGTGGTTTTCCTTCAATAACAATAATGAATCAAGTGTCATGAATGGATATCAGTGAGCAATAACTATCCCACTGTTGGTTTGACAACTAAAATAGATAAATTTTCTTTATATATATATACCTATATAATTTTATGATTATTTATCATTTTCAAATTTATAAATATTTAATATTATACTATATTAAAAAATTAAAAACCAAAAATTACATAATTTAATTATTACCATTAAAATTACAAAACAATACCATCAATATTATGTTGAAAAGTACACCACATCATTACTTTACATCACATTTATGTAGATAAATGCTAATTAAATAAAAAATATAAATAATTTAAAATAGATTAAATCATTATTTTATTTCCATCCCATCAAATAGATAAATGCTAAACTTTGATAAAATTATTAAATTTAACAATAATAAAACAATATTAATTTTAGATGAAAAATACAAATCATTTTAATTTCTAACTATTAAATCACAAAAAATATAATAAATATTATTTTAAAAATATATTAATTTTTTTGTATTGAGAGGCTCATTCTATTAAGTGATATGTAAATATGTCAGATTTTCAATAAAATAATAATAATAATAAATAATTAATATCTACCCAAAACAAAAATGAAAATAACAATAAATAAAGAAATTATAATAAAATTAAAAAAATACAATTGATTTTTCTGAGCACTAAATCCACATTAAAATAGATATAACCTGATTACTTTATCATCGCATGAAAAATAAATATTATAAAAATGTATATTAATCCAAATTAAAATGGTAATTCACTTTAATAAAACAACCAGCACATTGCATTATCATATGATGAGCACACTTTCCCTGTATCGGTTCAGGTTCCAGTGAAAGTGCTATCCATTATCATATGATGACCACACTTTCCCTGTAGGCAGTGGCCAGGGTATCGGTTCAGGTTCCAGTTTTCACTGATGGGATAATAATTTAGTTTAAAATATATAGAAATTATTATTATAGATTTTTTTTAATAAAATTATTAAATTTATATTATTTTTAAATGGTTTGTTGATATTTATTTTTATTATATCAAATTTATTAATTAATTATATTAATTTATTAGTTAATTACTATATAGTTTAATTTACAAGTGAAATTGGAATTTATTAAAATTTAGTAATATAATTTTAAGATTTTTTGTTATTTAAAATATATTTTTGAATACATAAATAGATTTAAGATCTTGAAATTTTTTCTGAGGTAATTAAATTATGCAAATTAAACAATTAAAAATTTCTATCAGATTTTAATTAAAATTAATAAAAAGTTAAAAAAATCATTCAATCTCTAAATTAAACTACACTGTTAATTATATAAAATAATTAATAAATATTATAAAAAAATAATTAAAATAAAACAGACAATAATAATAATATTTTTTATCATATTTTTATAATTTTCCCTTATTTCAATAAGACTAGATCAAACTTTTACAAACTAAGTTATTTATATCTCTATCCTTAACAATTACACCACATAAAATATACAATATATTTTAATTACTTATATAATAAAAGGGTTCTTTATGAGCTAATGACTTAATGTTATTTTTATTTTTTGCTTTGGACTTGTAATAATAATAATATTTGAAGTCGTAGTTATAAAGTATAATTTTTACACCATATTTATTTATCTTCATCCTTAAGTATCATGTGAGCTTTAGTTAGTTTAACATTTACTATTGTTCATATTTAAAATTCTTATCATTTTCTTTTTTTTTGGTTGATAAGTGGGTGAATCTTGAAAATCACCTCTGTAGCTGAGAAGCCATGACTCAGGGGCGTCTACGCCGTCAAAGTCACTCGGGGATTGCACCCGGCCTGAACCGCACCAGCAGAAACCATGCTGGATTTTTGGTATTGGCGAGACTAGAACCGGTGACCTGGAGCACCTTAACATCGCACTCCTTCACCGACTATTCTAAATCTCTTTAATAACATTCCTATCACTTTCAATTATTGAGTCCTTAAAAATTGATACTCAACATTAACATATATATTAAGTATCACTATAATGGGTAGTGAATGTTAATATATATATTAAGTATCACTATAATGGGTAGTGAGTGTTGAGGGGATTATATAATAACTCGAAGAAAAAATGAAAATGATTTTTGTTGAGGGTGTGACACTTTATTCATAATTCCAAATTTTGTAATATAATTAAGACTATATAATATTGGTGTTATAATGTCAATTTTTATTATGGGATATAATGTTTATTTTTATTAATAAAAATGTTATAACTAAAAAAAGAGATAGTTTATAGATTATAATGTTTTAGGATGAGGAAAATTAATTTGTGAAGAAAATATATATCTTGAATTAATAATTTCTTTAATGTGATGGTTGAGAAAGTGAAAGGTCAAGGTGTGTTTATAAAAGACAATGAGTAGCTTTTCTCTTTTTTTTTCTTTTTGGTTCTAGACATTATTCTATTATTTTTCTCAAACACTCATTTTTTACCTCTTTCACTTGGAAATTTGAATTGGCATGAGAATTGATGACAACTTGTGTAATAGGAATTGAATGTATTACAATGCATTTTCCTTGGACTGGATGGCTTTGAGGACTGTGAGATGTATGTTTGTGTGTGTCATAGAGAGCACTGAAGAAGGGAAGGCTGAGGGACTACAAAGATCAAAGAAGGACTCCCTTGTGCTATGCAAACTCACATTGTCATTTATGATTTTCTATGGGCCTAGTTAAGGAATGGAAAGGCTAAAAACCGATATTCTTTACTGTGTGTGGAGGAGAGTGTCCTTCACTTTTTTTTTTTTTTAAATCTGGTCTAAAATCTATGTGTTAAATCCTTGGGTTTAGTTTTTCCCTCAAGGCATCAAGTTTTACCTCGGGGGTGGCCAAATATGAGAAAAATTGCATCATAGTTGGGCCTATGGTTGGGTGGAGAGTGGCTCACCCTTCTTTAGTTCTAGATTGAAAAAGATTTGACCTAGGATCCTATCTCTTGTGCATGATTATTTAATTGCTCTTTTCAACAAGTTTATATGTACATGCATTTACCCTTCAACAAATTTATCATGGTTGTAGCTATTATACTATTTGGTTGTAGCATTTTATATGCATTAAATTTTGTAACAACACTGGTTGAGGAAGATATGCTTCCTAAATTCTTCTTTAAATAAACCATATTTGAATTTTTGCTATAACTTTTCTTTTAGGATGTTCTATAAGCTGGAACTTGGATCATAATGAGGGGAAATCCTGCCTATCCCCTAGTCCAATTTGCAAAAAATTTATAAAATATGATTAGAAGAAGTTGGGCTTCCTAAATGTATCTTTAAAAGGGTTATGTTGAAATTTCTATTATAACATTACTTCTAGGAGGTTCTAGAAGCCGAAACTTGGACCGTAGTGAGGGGAAATCTCATTGATCATCTGGTCCAACTTTCAAATCTTGGGTCACGATATTTTGGAAGATATGATCATATGAAGTTGAGCATGCATCAAACATGTCATGTTAGCATTTTGGTTATAAATTTTCTTCTGGTAGGTTCCAAAAGTTGGAACTTGGATCATAGTGAGGGGAAATCCTACTGATCATCTAGTCCAACTTTCAAATATTGGTGGTGGGCTCCAGTATTGTAGCAATAATGCTACAACTCCTGGAGCTTCCTATCTCTAATTTTATCAACCCGATAGTTCGTACAAACTTGGAAGCGACGGTGCTGTATGCACAAGTACTAGCTCTTGTCGCAGCTGTCACTTGGTCAGCTGGCACAAGTCCGCTAGGGCTCAAGCCAACTTCTATATGCTCACAGAAGAAGCTTTATGAGTGATGGATGAAAGCTGACTCAAAGGAGGCTAATCTATTTGCAGAAAGAAACTGAAAAGCCAATCAAAGCATGAAAACCCTAGTAAACCCTAATTTGACTAGCTAGGCCCTTACAATGCAAAACTGTGAATGAAACTTCTACCAATGATGCCATTACTTGCAGTGAGCTGAAATACATGCATCTAAGCTACTTGCATATGAAAAGACATGTTTTTGTATTTTTTCATTAAGTGGTTGGATTTATTGTGATGATGCTTTTGATTAGGGTTTGGTTGTGCAGGAGCGATTTGAATGGAAGGAAAGCATGGGCAAGGTCAGGAGGTCCCAAAGGGTCTCTAGCATCAGTCCACAGAAGTCTACCACGTTCGGATGCTCAGCAACCGAGTTTGCAGGCTTCTACAGGAAGTCTGCAGGGGATCCTACAGGAAACTCAGGGATTCTACAGGAAGTCTGTGCAATTCTACAGGATGTTCGATCGTGGGAGTTTTGGGAGATAGTGAAGTGTTGGAGTGGTGTGGGAGGATAGGTGAGATGGAGATGGAACTGGTGATGGCTCTGGAGCAGAGAAGTCAGATGGAGAACGAGTGCATGCAGTGGGTTGATGGCTGGAAGGATAGGATCAACTAAAGGTTAAGTAAACGGAGCTATGTGAGTAATGGAAGAGCTGGAAGGTAAACGAGCTGAACAGAGGTTGGTTGAGTGGCTTCAGGTGGGGTTGAAAAGAAGAGAAAGGTAATGGAATGGTGTGGAGCAGTGTAGATGAAACAAATTGTCTATGAATGTCACCAAAAACGAGAACTCTTTAACCTATGTTAACTGTGCTATTTTGAACCAATGAACAACAGTGCAATTTTTGAAAGAAACTCGTGCATGGAAGTGGAATGGAGAAGTAATGACCGAGACCAAAGTGCATGGATGGATCTACGACTAAAGTAACTGTTGCAGCTTGCATGGACGTGAAAAGAACTGCGTTTCTCTTTTTGGTGGTTGATATGGACTGCACCCCAATCCCTAAACAGAGATGGCAGTGATCTCTAACAACCTTTTTCTGGAGCTCCAATGAATTATAACTATCCTCTTCTAACCTAAACAACTGGAAGCAAATTCACCATAAACTAATCCTATTCAATCTCATAAAAACTAAATCAGCAGACTGTAAATTCGAATTGCATGTCCAAGTAAAGAAACTAAGTGCTGGAACGAAAGGCAAATAACATTACAACACCGAGGAGATCTATTGCTCTCAGGTTGGGCCCTAACCTGAGAGCTATAGCTCCCTTAGAAACTCAGAATGAGATCAAAATCTGCCTGCCTTTATTCATAACCAAAAATCTGATGTCATGCCAAAACTGGCTTACAAAAAGAACCAACACCGAGCTGTAGCTCGTACTTCGAAATTACAAGAGTGATGCAAAAGTTCAAAAAGCTCCTATCAAAGGCTACGGCCTCAGTATTTATGCAAAATGATAGTCCAACAGGTTTCCTTGATTTGTGGAGCTCGGTTGTCCAACTGAAGGTTAAACTGCTGATCCTGTAGAACAGTTGTAACTGCTGTTCCTGTAGAACAGTTGGCTGCCTCTAAGCTCGGTGGGGAGATTGGTTGGAGCTCGGAGCTATGGTGGGAATCACGAGGAAGGTCCCCAAGACTGTGGACATCCTCTCCTAAAAACCAGCAGTGCCACCTTATTGTCTCCTTGTCTCCTTTCTCGTGGTCTTTGCTCCCTTTTAATGCCAAAAACCTGAAATCATCATGTATTAGTCACGTAGATAGAATGCCTACCCTTCTTCCTACAAACAACACGAATAAACCAAGAAATGAATGCATAAGCAATAAAAATGAATGGTTTGAGCAAAGCAAGTAGGCCAAATGAGCCCAAATTGTACCAAAAATTGGGGCTCATCATCACCCCCCAGCTAAACTATTTGCTCATCCTTGAGCAACTTTGCTCTGGCTCCTCGTCTTTGGCCGAGAACTAGAGCCCGGAGCATGCTTTTCCTTTCCTGTTTTTGGCGGCCCTGCCTTTGCTGCCCCTGGTGGTGACGAAGGTGGCGCTTCTTCCCCCTTTTCCATTTCCTTGAGCCGGGCTTCGGAAGGCGATTGGCCTATTTTTCGTGTCCAGGAAGTTATTTTTGGGCTTCCCCTCTCGGGGGTGGCTGATGTTTTAGAGGGGGTTCTTGCACTGGGAGAAGTAGGGACATCCCCTAAAATGGTTTGGCTGCTGGGTGGAGGCTGTGGCTTGCCCGTGTTTATCCTCTTGCTTCTCCTGGCTTCAGATGGTAGAGGGGTCTCCCTCTCTCTCTTCTCCTTCGGCTTTGGAGGTGTACTGAGGGCGGCCAGCGCCGCTGCTGCCTCCTTTTCGAGAATACCAGCCTTCTCTTTCTTGCGTTTTGCTCTCTCAGAGCTCCTTGTAGAGGGCCCCTCCTTTTCAGATTTCGGGCTTCCTGTAGGAGACCCTGCTTTGCCCACTTCCGGGCCTCCTGTAGAAGATCCTTTCTTTCCCGATTTTGGGCCTCTTGTAGAAGACCCGGTTTTAGCCACTCTCGGGCTTCCTGTAGAAGCCCCTGCTTTGGTAATCTTCGGGCTTCCTGTAGAAGACCCTTTCTCTGTCTTCAGGCTTCCTGTAGAAGCCTGTTGCTGCAATTTCGGGCTTCCTGTAGAAGCCTTTGTCTCTGTTTTCGGGCTTCCTGTAGAAGCCTGTTTCTTAATGATTTTTGGGCTTCCTGTAGAAGCCCCTTTTTCCAATTTCGGGCTTCCTGTAGAAGCCTGTTTCTGCTTTCCTGTAGGCACAGGTGTCTCCACCTTTGCTTGCTTACCTGCCTGCGTTTTGCTTTTTGCTTTGGTTGCAGGTGCTGTTGAGGTACTTGGGCTGACGTGGACCACCTCAGCTTTGTCCATTCTGCTCTTCATCCTCTTTTCTCTTGCTGACAAGATAGGTGTGCCACCTTTTTCTTTGTCCTCCTTTTCCTCATGCTTCTTCCTTTGTTCTTTCTTCTGGCCTTTTTCTCTCTGTCCCTCGGCCACTGCTTCTTGTTCCTCACTGCTGGAGGAACCCGTTTCTTCGATCAACATTTTAATGTCTCCATCTTTTGTCAAATTCCGGAAGGATTCCCATGAGAGGGGAACCTTATATGAATGCAGCGCATCCTCCACAAGAAGCTTGATCAACCCATGGTGGGCTATCTGATCTGGTATGCCCTCTTTTAGCTTTGTGGCACACTCCATTAGAGACTGCAATAGAAAATAAGGGATGCTCAGTTTTTGTTCTACAGGAAGATCAATCCGGTGCCTCAATTCAGTGAGCAACCGAAAGTGATATGCATACACGATGCTAAAACGGCCTTCACAAGTGATATATTTCATGATTTGCAAACTGACTTCATTCCATGGTGGCAATAGACTCGTTCTTCGCACCCCATTTTTGTCCTCCGAGAATTCTTCCTCAGGTGGAAAGAATTCTTTCTTTGCCTGCTGGCTCAGCTTTCTTTCTTCCTTATCCCACGGCAAACCCATAGGAAGTTCTGTGATCCGACTGATATGTTGCGGGGTGAGCTTGAGGCTTAGACCTCTGAAGTTCACTGTGGCCAGTGTCTGGGATTTCGGCCTCAGAGCCTGCAAGAATTCTTCGGCCACCTCATCATCGTAACCCTGCAGCTTATCACAAAAAGACATCCATTGTGCTCGTGTGAAGAGCTCTACCACTGCCTGGTTTTCCCTTAATTTGGTTGAATCAGTGGGTTCCCGTCTTATAAACCCACCCGGCATGATGAACACGGTTGTTTTAACTAAAGGTGGCAAATGCGAAAGAGATTTGGTCTATTGAGACAGAGCATGCACATAATCCACAAAATTCAACACAGTCTAATTATACTGACATCCTGTAGAACGACAGTATAGGCACAGCAAACAATAATTTCACCGATATCTTTATGACCAGACTGTGGACGATGATCTTGCCACTCTTACTAACCAGTTGCATGAAGAGTTCAGGGTTACCTCTTTAATTGGCCACCTTTTTCGTGAGGCACCCGCTTCCCTGTAGAAGACTGCGTTCCTGTAGAGACTGCGTTCCTGTAGAAACTGTGTTCCTGTAGGAGCAGTGCGCAAATTTCGGGGAGGACTGTAGTTGGCCTGCGCTTGAGGTGTGCTTCACCGGCGTTCTGGTAGCCAAAAGCTCGGCGTATCAAAGTGCAGAGGAGATCAGAATAACCACTCGAGTTTGAAGTGGTGGTTGATAAATGCATGCGCATAATCTAGCCGATTAGATTTTGAATCGGCGCAATCCGTGGCGCGGGGGGTGAGCTGTCCCCGCCGGACCGTTGGGCGACGTCATCCATCATTCGCCTGCGTATTCACTTGCTGCCGCATCCATTCCCACAGATTTTCCGCCGCCTTTTTCTGTTAAACTCATTGCTTCCGACGGGAGTGTTCTCACGTGCGTGCTGTTCATTCTCTTTGTCGTGGCCGCCACCCAAACATCCAATTATACCATAACTAGCCGACGTGGCCAGTCGACTGGCCATACGGCCGCTCAACCATTCACTTTTACATTGTGCAAACAATTCAAAGTAAAATTCATGCGATTTGATGGAAGGAAGGGTCGAGACACTTACCTGCGTGGCTGCACACGATTTTTCCAGTTTTTGGACGATGGTGAGTGGATCTACCTGCTGCATGCGAACTTACACAGACCCGGAGGCTCATGGTTACAGGCTGCCGACGATGGAGTGGATGCTTTGGTTGCATGCGCCCGCGTTTCATTGCAGATGGCGGTGCTGTGAATGGTATCCACTCTAGCAGGTTTAACTGTTACAGGATTCCTGCGGGGTGTCTCGTAACAGTTCTTCCTCCTTGGGTGCATGCTGCATGACGGAGGATCTGGCCTTTCGATCACGCTCCCGGAGCTTCTGATGCCTGTGGTATGAGATCTCAGCACTTGTTTATCTTTGAAAATGGCTTTTCCCGCGAAAACTCATCGATCTGCTTTGTTGGTGCAGGGAACTTGGTTGCATGTCGACAAGGATGGTGGAGCAAGGTAACAACAATGTGCAAGGGTGCCAACAGAGGCTTGCATGCGTCCAAACCGATCCGTAGTCGCTAGATCTCCTTTTAAGATGAATTCTGGGTCGTCCCAAACTTCTACAGGAAGTTTCCTGTAGAACACAGAGCTTCCTGTAGAAAGTTCGGGCTTCCTGTAGAAAGTCTGCATTTTCCTGTAGAAAATCCGCGTCTTCCTGTAGAAAGACTGCATCTTCCTGTAGAAAGACTGCATCTTCCTGTAGAGGACTCAAACCATGATAAAATTGCACATACCTTGAAAAAACATGGGTACCCTTGGAGGAGGTGCTGGTGAGGTCTCTTGACAGCATGATAAGGACCCTTGGCTTTGAGTTGAAGGGCTTCCTCTCCTCCATAGAACATCTGCAACCTGCATGCAATTTTACCATATTTTGCTTATTGTTTTTTTTTCTTTTTTCTTTTTTTTTTTTGAAAGATAACAGGGGCGCCTCAAAGAGGTTTTCACCCGTGCCATCTGCCCTGAGCGCCTCAGAGAGGTTTTCACTCAAGGATCTTTTTCAAACCTTTTCTCTTTTTTTTTTTTTTTTTTTTTGAAAGACAATAGGGGCGCCTCAATGAGGTTTTCACCCCTACCACCTGCCTTGGGCGCCTCAGAGAGGTTTTCACCCAAGGATCTTTATTATTATTATTATTATTATTTTTTTTTATCCTTCAGGGTATGCCAAAAGCAGAGGCAGAACCCTTCTCTATGACCAATACAGATTTCTCCATAGTTTTGATGAACTCTTGTCTTGAGAGAGGTCTCCTGTAGATCTTCAATCGATGCCCATTGACAAGCATGGGAATGGCTTCCTCATCAATGGTTCGAATAAGGACAGATCCATTGTCATGGCATTTTTCCACTGCATATGGTCCTAGCCATCTGGTTCTCAGCTTCCCCTTGAAATCTTTGTATCTGGAGTCATACAACAAAGCCCAATCTCTCGGCTGAAATTGCTTGTCATGGAGATGTTGGTCATGCCACACCTTTCTCTGAAGTTGAACCACTTCTGAGTGAAGGAGGGCCTGCATTCGGTGCTCATCCAGGCCATTCAGCTGCAGTAGCCTTTCTTGTTGTGCATGGCTGAGATCTAGGTCCAGCTGAGCTGCCATCCTCAAAGTGTTGTATTCAAACTCAATGGACAACAAAGCTTTCTTCCCATAGACCAGCTCATACGGTGTGAAGCCGGTGGTGGTCTTCCAAGTGGTGTTGTAAGCCCATGTGGCTTCAACCAGGCGATCTGCCCAGTCCTTTCTGCTGCTGCTCACCACCTTAGTCAAGATCCCTTCTAATGCTCTATTGGTGACTTCCACCTGCCCATTTGCTTGAGGGTGATAAGGGGTGGAAGTCCTATGCTTGATCTTGTGATGAGCTAGTAGATCTTCAACCAGGTTGGAGGTGAACTGGCTCCCTTGATCGGTGACCAGCTCTCTTGGATAGCCAAACTTATAGAAGATGTTTTCTCTTAGGAACTCGGCCACCTTTTCTTCTGTTGCTGCTTTGATTGCTTTGGTCTCTGCCCACTTTGTCAAATAGTCAGTACACACAATGATGTAAGACCTTTGCCTCGAAGAGGGGTTGATTGGGCCCACAAAGTCCATGCCCCACTTCTCAAATGGCTCAAGAGTCACTTGAGGTTGGAGAGGCATCTCATCCCTTTGGGTCGGTTTCCCCATTCTTTGGCATTGGTCACACTGACTGACATATCTTCTGACATCTTGATGAAGTGTGGGCCAATAGTAGCCTGCCTGCAGGATTTTGAAGGCAGTTCTCTTTGCTGCAAAATGTCCTCCACAAGGCCCATCATGACAAGTGAGGAGGATATCAAAGACTTCCTCCTCCCTTACACAACGCCTTAAGATCTGATCGGGGCCAAGCTTGAACAGATTGCCCCCGATCCAAGTAAATGAGGCACTTTTTCTGATGATTCTGCTCTTCTCTCTGGAAGATAGGTGCGGAGGGAACTGTGCTGAAACAAGATAGTTTGCTATATCAGCAAACCATGGAGAGAGTACTGAAATAGCAAACAGATGTTCATCGGGCATCTGGTCATCCACTGTTCCATCCTCATCTGCAGACAAATCCAATCTAGATAAAAAGTCAGCAACAACATTTTCTCTACCTGGTTTGTCAACAATGGTCAAATCAAACTGCTGCAATAAAAGTAACCATCTAATAATACGAGCATTCACATCTGGTTTATTCATTAAATATCTAATTGCAGCATGGTCAGTATGTACAAAGGTCTGGTAACCAGTAATATAATGTCGGAACTTGTTCAGTGCATGGACCACAGCCAAGAATTCTTTCTCGGTTACAGTGTAATTCAGCTCAGCTTTGGACAAGTTTTTGCTAACAAAGTAAATGGCATATGGAAGTTTTTGCTCAACTTGTCCTAAAGCTGCACCTATGGCTTTGTTCGAGGCATCAGTGTGGATGTGGAAAGGTAGGGCCCAGTTTGGACCTCTCAGGATTGGGGCTGACACCAACTTGTCCTTCAATTCATTTAAAGCCCTCTGACAATCGTCAGTCCAATTAAACTCCACATCTTTTGCCAACAGGCCAAACAATGGCGAGGCTAGCTTGCTGAAATCTTTAATGAATCTCCGGTAGTATCCTGCTAATCCCAAGAAACTCCGGACATCCCTTACCTTTTGAGGAGGTGGAACCCTCTTGATGAGAGCAATTTTGTTAGGATCCACCTGCAACCCTTGGCAAGAAATGGTATGGCCTAGCACGGTCCCTTCAGTCATTAGGAATTCACATTTTTCAGGACTAAGGGACAAGTTCATCTCGGTGCATTTGGTTAGGACTTTTCCCAGGTTGGACAATGCTTCCTGGAAGTTGGCCCCATAAGGAGTAAAGTCATCCATATAGATTTCTACTGCATCATGGACCAGCTCCGAGAAGATGCTCAAGACAGCTCTCTGGAAGGTAGCAGGAGCATTGCATAGCCCAAAGGGAAGGACTCGGTAGGCAAAGGTACCCCAAGGACAAGTGAAGGTGGTCTTATCTTGGTCTTCCGGGCTGATTTGGATTTGGTTGTACCCGCTAAACCCATCCAGGAAAGAGAAGAACTTCTTTCCTGCCAGTCCATCCAACACTTGATCTATGAAAGGTAGAGGGAAATGGTCTTTCTTGGTAGCTTTGTTCAGTTCTCGGTAGTCCACACAGATTCTCCATTTCCCATTTTTCTTGGGAACCAACACTAGAGGGGACACCCATTCACTATCTGAGATGGGGTAGATGAACCCGGCATCCAACAGTTTTTGCAATTCTTCCTTGACAATGTCCTTAAGGGCTGGATTCATTCTCCTCTGGGGTTGCCTAACCGGTTTACAATCCTCTTTGATGTATATATGATGGGTACAGACCGAAGGATGGACTCCTTTCATTTCCTTATAGCTCCAAGCAAAAGCATCTAGGTGGTTGGCCAACAGACTACACAGCTCCTTTTCCTGGGAAGGAGATAGGGAGGAGCTGATCTTCAATGCTTTCTCAGGGCCGAACTCCACATTCTTGACTCTGGGAGTAACAGGGTTGGTTGTACAAAGATCCACTAAGGTGCTAGCTTGGGCATCCTCCACCAATTTCTCTAAGGGTAGTGCACTGGAAGGTGGATTCTGGATCAAGGTCTCGATCAAGTCATCCTCGGTTGGGGGGTCTCTTCTAGTGGTATCTAAGGTGCACAGAGGTGCTGAGTACACCTCGTCTTCCTCTCCTTCTTCCAACCAGAGTGTTAAGTCATGCTCTAAGGAGGGTTGGGCAGGAGGGTATAGGACTAGCTGCTTGGACATGGGACCATTTTTGATGGTCATGTTTCCTGCACGACAACTTATGTAAGCATCTGCAGTAGCTAACCAAGGCCTTCCCAAAATGAGAGGATATCCAGTAAGCTTTGCCTTTGGTTGCAGAACCAGGAAGTCTGCAGGGTATTCCCAAGAGTCAATAGAGACCAAGACATCCTCCACAATCCCTTCGGGAGTCACGGTGGAGCGATCTGCTAATTGCAGTACTGTCGAGGTCTTCCTCAAGGAACCCTGAAGATTAAGTTTAAGCATGGTATCCCTGGTCATCACATTAATGGCAGCCCCCAGATCAATCAAGGTGTGAGGTATAATGGTGCCATTGATGTGAACATCTACTACAGGACTTCCAGGATCTAGGTACTTTGGGCAGATGACTTGTCCTAACATAAGGTCAGACAGTTGTCCTATGACATTGATAGTTGAAGCATCTTTCTTCCGTCTGCCTGGGTGTTTGAAACACTTCTCCTTAACCAGTTTGTTGTATATTGGCACATCCTTGATGGCTTGGAGAAGTGGTATTTTTACACACAACTGCTTGAGCTCACCCAGAAGCTCATCCTCCTCTGGGTTGGGTTGTGTGGTGGCTGTTAGTCTCTCAGGAAAGGGTGGAATAGCCTTTGGTTCACTTTCCTGTTTATCTTCCTCATCCTCTGGGGGAGGAGGTTGGCGATCTGGTAGAGTCTTTCCAGATCGAAGATTGATCTCCTGGATCTCCACAGCATAGGTAGGGCATGAGGTTTCCCCAGTGTATACCTGCTGGGCCTGTCTATTGTTGGGGTTCGGGTTCGGTTGAGCAGGCATTTGAGGTTGCCTTGGAGGAGCAGGAGGTAATGGCTGAGGTTGAACTGGTGGTGGAGGCAAGATGGCAGGAGGAGTGTTGTATTGGGGCCTCCACCCCGACTGAGGTGCATTCCATTGAGGCTGTGGCTGGGCATGTGAGTGATATGAATGAGAAGTAGGTTGAGTGGGGTACTGAGGTGGATAAGACCATGGAGGAGGCATGGACCATGAAGGATGAGCAGGGGGACCCCAGGAAGGCATAGGAGTCGATTGGTTGGGGCTGTAATAAGCTTGAGATGCCCCTTGCATCCCCTGCTGATAAGGTCTAGATCCTTGTGGCCTCCTTTGGTTGAGGTAATAGAGAGGTTCAGTGGAGCTTCTGTCCCTTGGTACATGGCTTTAAACCCAGGTAAGGTTGGACACTGATTTGTGGGATGGTCCTCCTCACAAACGAAACACACTTCAACCGAATGCAATGGACATTCGTTCTTAGGGTGTCTCCTTGTGCACCTAGGGCAGAAGACAGCCAAGGCTCTCTCAGCTTCTTCTTTCTTTTGCTGAATCCTGAATGTGTCAAGCTGCATGGCAATGGTCTGTCTCACCTCACTCTTAAGATCTTCTAATTGATTTGCAAGCTCATGTTTGGAGAAAGGGACACTAGTTGAGAGGTGGTTTCCTCTACCTCATTTCCGAGCTGCCCTGGAGTGGTTTCTAAACACAGTCTTGATGTCCTCATAAGGCAGTTGGTAAATGTCCCCCCCAGCTAACATGTGAAGGGTATCTAAGAGGTCTTCAGGGACTCCTCGGAGCAGGACCAACTTGAGGGATTCAGGGTCAAGTGTGCACCTGGCCCGCTTATAGCTTAGTTGGAACCTCTCCTCATAATCCTCTAAGGACTCATCATTTCCCATGGTCATCCGAAAGATTTCCCCCTTTGTTTCCTTGGACCTACAGTAATCCCGATACTTAGTATTGAAAGCTTGCTGCATCTGAGCCCAAGTGGTGATACTATTCCCAGGTAAGCCCATGAACCAGCGTAATGCTGCATCCTTAAGAGTGGAAGGGAAAAGTTTCAGCTTTTGCTCATCTTCAGTATAGTCATAGGTTCTACAAAGGACAACAAACTCAAACAGGAAGGTATCCGGATCTTCAGTAGTCAGCCCATGGAAGTGAGGTAAGGCGGAGGGGCTAATGTTCTTCATTTTCATCTCTCCATTGGTCTCTCGGATGGGGAAGGCACTTTCTATTCTCTCATCTTCTCTTCTATTGTCAGCCATAGCTTCAGATGGAGTGGTCTCTAACTCTTCTTCTACTATAGGATCTTTGTATATCTCAGGATGTTCACCTATAGGTTCCTCTGGGTCATTGTCACCAAAGAAGAGAGAAGGGTGACTCAGTGATGTGGTGGGGGTGTTTGGTAGGAATTTGCCTGATTTATCTCGGTTCCTACGAGGCATGAAATGGAAAAGACTTTCTTTTTATTTTGATTGTTTTTCTTTTTTTCTTTTTGGTACCTGCAAAACTGAAACAGATTGATCTACAACTAACTATGAAAGATGCAGAATTAAACTGAAAGCAGGAAAGAACTAATCTACTTTGCTCAAATGAAATTGCAAGAATGGAAATGCTAGTCTACGCTTGCAGAAAGGAAATGCTAATCTATGAAAGCGGGAAATGCTAATCTATGAAAGCAGGAAATGCTAATCTATGAAATCAGGAAATGTCTATGCTACTTTTGCAGAATGGAAATGAAATAAACTACTTAGCAGAAGGCAAGAATAAGAAAGTAGAAGAAAAGCAACAATTACTAATACTCTGACGCTTCCCCGGCAACGGCGCCAAAAAGATGGTGGGCTCCAGTATTGTAGCAATAATGCTACAACTCCTGGAGCTTCCTATCTCTAATTTTATCAACCCGGTAGTTCGTACAAACTTGGAAGCGACGGTGCTGTATGCACAAGTACTAGCTCTTGTCGCAGCTGTCACTTGGTCAGCTGGCACAAGTCCGCTAGGGCTCAAGCCAACTTCTATATGCTCACAGAAGAAGCTTTATGAGTGATGGACGAAAGCTGACTCAAAGGAGGCTAATCTATTTGCAGAAAGAAACTGAAAAGCCAATCAAAGCATGAAAACCCTAGTAAACCCTAATTTGACTAGCTAGGCCCTTACAATGCAAAACTGTGAATGAAACTTCTACCAATGATGCCATTACTTGCAGTGAGCTGAAATACATGCATCTAAGCTACTTGCATATGAAAAGACATGTTTTTGTATTTTTTCATTAAGTGGTTGGATTTATTGTGATGATGCTTTTGATTAGGGTTTGGTTGTGCAGGAGCGGTTTGAATGGAAGGAAAGCATGGGCAAGGTCAGGAGGTCCCAGAGGGTCTCTAGCATCAGTCCACAGAAGTCTACCACGTTCGGATGCTCAGCAACCAAGTTTGCAGGCTTCTACAGGAAGTCTGCAGGGGATCCTACAGGAAACTCAGGGATTCTACAGGAAGTCTGTGCAATTCTACAGGATGTTCGATCGTGGGAGTTTTGGGAGATAGTGAAGTGTTGGAGTGGTGTGGGAGGATAGGTGAGATGGAGATGGAACTGGTGATGGCTCTGGAGCAGAGAAGTCAGATGGAGAACGAGTGCATGCAATGGGTTGATGGCTGGAAGGATAGGATCAACTAAAGGTTAAGTAAACGGAGCTATGTGAGTAATGGAAGAGCTGGAAGGTAAACGAGCTGAACAGAGGTCGGTTGAGTGGCTTCAGGTGGGGTTGAAAAGAAGAGAAAGGTAATGGAATGGTGTGGAGCAGTGTAGATGAAACAAATTGTCTATGAATGTCACCAAAAACGAGAACTCTTTAACCTATGTTAACTGTGCTATTTTGAACCAATGAACAGTAGTGCAATTTTTGAAAGAAACTCGTGCATGGAAGTGGAATGGAGAAGTAATGACCGAGACCAAAGTGCATGGATGGATCTATGACTAAAGTAACTGTTGCAGCTTGCATGGACGTGAAAAGAACTGCGTTTCTCTTTTTGGTGGTTGATATGGACCGCACCCCAATCCCTAAACAGAGATGGCAGTGATCTCTAACAACCTTTTTCTGGAGCTCCAATGAATTATAACTATCCTCTTCTAACCTAAACAACTGGAAGCAAATTCACCATAAACTAATCCTATTCAATCTCATAAAAACTAAATCAGCAGACTGTAAATTCGAATTGCATGTCCAAGTAAAGAAACTAAGTGCTGGAACGAAAGGCAAATAACATTACAACACTGAGGAGATCTATTGCTCTCAGGTTGGGCCCTAACCTGAGAGCTATAGCTCCCTTTGAAACTCAGAATTAGATCAAAATGTGCCTGCCTTTATTCATAACCAAAAATCTGATGTCATGCCAAAACTGGCTTACAAAAAGAACCAACACCGAGCTGTAGCTCGTACTTCGAAATTACAAGAGTGATGCAAAAGTTCAAAAAGCTCCTATCAAAGGCTACAGCCTCAGTATTTATGCAAAATGATAGTCCAACAGGTTTCCTTGATTTGTGGAGCTCGGCTGTCCAACTGAAGGTTAAACTGCTGATCCTGTAGAATAGTTGTAACTGCTGTTCCTGTAGAAGAGTTGGCTACCTCTAAGCTCGGTGGGGAGATTGGTTGGAGCTCAGAGCTATGGTGGGAATCATAAGGAAGGTCCCCAAGACTGTGGACATCCTCTCCTAAAAACCAGCAGTGCCACCTTATTGTCTCCTTGTCTCCTTTCTCGTGGTCTTTGGTCCCTTTTAATGCCAAAAACCTGAAATCATCATGTATTAGTCACGTAGATAGAATGCCTACCCTTCTTCCTACAAACAACACGAATAAACCAAGAAATGAATGCATAAGCAATAAAAAATGAATGGTTTGAGCAAAGCAAGTAGGCCAAATGAGCCCAAATTGTACCAAAAATTGGGGCTCATCAATTGGGTTATGATATTTTAGGAGAATTGATCAGCGGAAGTCAAAATTCTTGAATGCTCCTAACATCATGAATCAAACATGTCATGTTGACATTTCTGCTATAACTTTTCAATTGGGAGGTTCCAGAGGCTAAAAATTGGACCATAGTGAAGGGAACTCCCATTAATCATTTGGTTCAGTTTTCAAAACTTGGAATGCTATAATTTAGGAGATATTCCCTAAGGAAGTAGCTATATTAGTTTGTGTGCTAAGTGTTTGAAGAAATTCCTAAATGGTTTGATGATTTATTGGATATGAACTATTTAATGAAATGACCCAATGAAAATGTTGTTTCGTGGATGGGGATAGTATTGTTGTATGTTAGCATTGTTTTATGATAGTATTATTGTAGTTGATCTATGCCTATTTGCATGAATTTTTTTTGAATCACTGTGTTAAAGGTGTTTTATTACAATTTGCATACAAACTATTTTAATAAAATACCTCATAGACAAAAATCAAAAGTTGCATGATTGAGTGGTATATTTCAGTTAGTATTTTACAAGTGGAATCAGAGAAATTCTTCTTATCTGATTTCATACAAAATGTTTGACAAAATATCTACAAGAAAATGATTACTTACTCTAGTTGTATACAAAATATTTGAAGAAAGGTTTACATGTAAAGTGTTCGAAAAAAATGTATGAGAGATGAACATCAAGTTTTTGCAAGTGTGGTTAGGATAAATTTAGTAGTGGTATGTGACAAAGTGGCATTAGAGCATGGTTCAACACTAGACTTGGGTGGGTTTAAGAAAAAATGAAATGGGAGCTTTGATACCATGTGACAAAGCGGTATCAATTTTCAGAGCTAAGGTTTAGCACTAAACTTGGATGGGATCGAGTACAAGAAACAATTCAAGTTTTAAATTAATATGTATGCATGCATGGGTACTTATGTGAAATTATTTTGATGTATATACGAATACACTTATGTTAGTTGAAGACTAGCTTGAGTTTGATGTAGCAACATAAAGATGCAAGATAAACATGCAAGATGCTGACAAGATTCCTTAGAGCAACTCAACAAAATTGCAAAAGTTTATGGTCGAGTGATGTAGCCATAACTGTTATTAACTTATCTATTTCTAGTTTTAATACTTTCTTTATTTTTTTGAGAAGTTGCCATATGATAAGGAATAATAGCATAGACATGATACAAATGCAAGAGATGAAATAGTTCAAAGATGTGTGTTCATTGAATAGATATTAAATAATAATATGCTAGATACATGAAGATATGCTAGGTGCATACAGTAATGGATGTGCATGCATAAAGACTTGGAGTATTCTATTGTCATAACATGATTTAGATGAATAATAGTGGTTAATGATGAACATGTAACCAAGAACAGGTTGACATCATGATTAGGAAGCCAATGAAGGCGTTGCATGTAGTCTTGTGGAATCAAGACTATGGAAGATAAGGCGTTGATGAGAGAATGGTACACGTAGAAACTATGCACGTTGATATGCATGTTGTGACAATGTTATAAGTGCATTTATCCTTGGGTTTCCTTGTGGAACGCTGGAGCCCTAGAGGGAGGAGTGTAGGGACAAGAGTTTGTGTGTGGGGTTTGGATAATACCTAAAGCCTTGAAGGAAAATGAAACTCCTATAAGCCACATAGATTTGAGACATCCTTGACCAATATAAATTGGAGACCTTGGAAAGACAATGACATAGACCGAAGGACTACTATGATCAAAGAAGGGGTTTCCACTACGTTGGGTCGAGTGGGATGATGCGGGGGTACGAGACTGTTGGTTGGAGGCTGTTGGGGTTGGTACCTTGACCTTGTTTGTGTTGAATATTGGTTATGTATGATACTTGGATCTTGGTAAGCCAATGCATTTGCATAGTCATGGCCCATCTTGCAAATGACCCAATGTTGAAAAAAACAAGAGTAGCATAGCCTATGGCTAAGAGAAAATAATAGGTTTGTTTCTATTCAGTGGTTTTCTCTAGATAAGTGTTCTAAGAATGATTGATTATGGCTCTTGAATTTTATGCACACTTAAAACATTGTTTGAATTCCTAATTAAGTACATGATATGAGTATATGCCTGTGAGATTGCATGAAGGAATGATCATGTTCTAAGACAATTGTACTGATACAATGTACGTTGAAAACATTGATATGCATAGGAGTGAAAGGGGGAGGGATGCCATAGCTATTACAAGGAAGAAATTTCGGCTGTAAGCTTACTAAGAATTTGAGATTTTTTTTCTTCTTGTTTAACAAAATTCCTATGTTTATTCATGTGATGAAATTCCTAATGAGCTTGGAAGCCTGCCTTGTAGAGTTGCATTAGAGGGAAGTTGTGGATAAATGATTAGTTAAGGAGGGTTTGACTAGGTCAATATGAACTAGATGGATAGTTAAGTCACTACTGTGAAAATGGCTTAAGAAGGGAGTTTCCCTTATCTGAAAATTTTGCTTAGCTGATTTTTTTTTTATTTATGAAAAATAATATGAATCCATGAATGTCAAGAAAATATAAACTGGCACCTCCTATCTTTTGGGTAATATAGTAAGGTTTCCTAATGAATTTCATGTCACATGGAGTGTCCATATGGGAAGTGTGCAAGAGTGATGTCTTCTTGTTGACAACCACATGAAAGAAAGTAGTGTGCTTATGCTTATGAGACTTGTTATGTGAATGATTAAAAACAAGAGGCTGAAAATTAAATTTAAAAATAAATTTAAATGAATAGCATGGGATATGTGTAATTACGGCACATCCATGACAAGATGTCTATGATTTTTTTTGGGTGCATAATTGAAGGCATTGTTTGAATGTGTAAATTGGATACATAATGCAAATGCCTTTTATGAATATTCATTGGAAATTGTGTCTAAGTAGACAAAATGATAGAGTTGTGACCATTTCAAGGGTAGTGGAATTTTGCAACATCAAGTATGTTAAGAAGGAAGTTGAACTTCTTGAAAATATCTTAGTTGAGAATGCATGTGATGGTAGCCAAGAAAGTAGGAAAAGTAACAAGCAAAGGTAAAAATGTAAAGGAATTGGGTAAGAATTCCTCTCATTTGAATTTGATATCATTTATTTTTCAATTTAATGCATTTATCGCATGGATTCCCAAGAAGGGGTATGGTTAAGGATAAAAATTGTCAGTACAAAAAGGTTTAGTAAAATATTAATAATGTATGCATGCATTGAGATTCCATGTTAAACAACGATTAAATGAATGAATAATACACCCATGAGGCAAAATATATTTGGGCATTGAGAGAATGCATGAAAATAGGATATATGAAAAAAATGTGGAGATTACAATTGTGTTCATAAATCCATGAGTATTATCCCAATAGTTTCTAAGCTTGAGGTAAGTGCATCTATCATATCATGTTGAGTTTGTTGGTAAGGAACATGTAATTGAAGGATTGGTTTTTCCTAGTTAGTGTGAAAATTGTGTGGAATTGTTGATATATGAAAGCAAATTTGTCATTAATACCTAGTGGTTATGACAAAGGCAAGAAGCCTTTAGTGTGTAAATATTACTATAATCTTTGTGATGCATCTAGGAGTTACTATGGTATGATTTGGTCATGACACTCATATTATGAATCATGATGGTACATATTATTAGTGCATTGAGTGCATACATGCTTGTATGAGATAATCAATTGCATGATTGAATGTCATGAAAAGAAATAACTTCTAATAATTTTGAAGAATTGTTGAGTATTGGAATGAGTGGCATGAATCCTTTATCCTGAAAATAAAAGTGGAAGCTATTTACCCATGAATTTAGAGATATGTATCTTTTAGTTTTGACCCTTTGGTTGTTGGAATAAATGTTTAAATGCAATATGGAATTCTTGGAATGATTGTGATGCAAATAAATAATGCAATAATAGCTTTATTTCAATTTATTTCTAAATCAATTGTAAGTGTTTGAGTTATTATGTGTATAATAATTCAAAGATCACATCAGAGGACATTATAATTCTTGCAATTTAATGATTTTATGTATAAATGCATACCATCGTTTAGTTGATTGAAAGTATATATTGTACTTGAAATGACCTTGGCTATAATAATGAAGGATGAGCACTACCATATGCAAGAGTCAAACATCATGATAAGAATCTCATATTTATGAAATCTTATTCTTGTATGAAGAAAGTTTCAAAAAGAAAAGAAAAAAGGAAGAATATTTTATTTAAATTATTATTTTTAATGTCATTGAAGCTGTATGCTTGCGATATAGGTGAGATGATGATATATCTAGGGAGGATAGATGATAGTTGTGAAACTGAAAATCCTAAGTATAAGACCATTGTGGTGACATTGAACACTACGTCATACATTGATCACCATGAGTTATGTTATGACAAATGTGTTGTATTTTTTGGAGAAAACCAAAGGGATGCCTTGGCTACAAGATTCCATAAACCGCAAGACTCTTCCTATGTGAGGAAGCCTTGTCAAGGAATGGATTTCCCAAGGGATTGAGGAGGTAGAGAAGGGGATGCCTGAACTTGAAAGGTGTGTGACTGCAAGGAATGAGAGACTTGAATGAATTGGTTTTCAAAGATTCATATACATACCCATTGGGATCATGAATGCATTGGGTTTTTCCATGCTTATTTCCTCTAAAATCCTTGTGAAGCATAGACATCCATGCACGAAGGTACTAGAATACCAGGAGATCTAGAGTTAACTAGACCATGGAAAATGAATGACATTGCTTGAAGTGGCAACTAAGGACATGGAAAATGTTGCTAATATGAAAGTGGCATATCCTTTTGTATACATAAAATGGTTCTACAAATAGCAGAACACAGAGGACGATGTTCCTTAAATGGGAAGGGGATCGTGACACCCCTTTCATAACCCCATGAAAGGGGTGTCACGATCCCCTTCCCATTTAAGGAACATAGAATACTACTATCATATGTATTATATGATGTAATGTTTTTTATTAATTAAAAAACATTACATCATATAATAGAATTTGACATCATTGATGCTATGATGTCAAATTCTATTATATGATGTAATGTTTTTTAATTAATAAAAATGTTAGATCTAAAGAAATGGGACAATCAATAGATTATTATGCCTCGGGTAGGGGGAAAATTAACTTGAGAGGAAAATACATACCATGAAATAATAATTCCCTTAATGCGATGGTTGGGAAGATGAATGGTGAAGGTGTGTTTATAAAAAAAAGAAGAGAAAACCATTGGGGAGATTTTTCTTTTTGCCTTTTTGTTTTATGCATTACTCCATTGTTTCTCTCATACAATCATTTTTTCCCTCTCTCACTCAGAAATTTGAATTGGCATGATAATTGGTGATAGATTGTGTAACAAGAATTGAATGTGTCGCAATGCTTTTTCCTTGGACTTGATGGCTCTGAGAAGTGTGATATGTCCTATTTGTGTATGGCACAAAGTGCAATGAAGTGTAGATATTAATAGAAATTTTCTACTACTGATGAATTCGAACTAAAAAAAGAGATTACAAATTTCCTCTACTATTCTGTGGAATAAAAATCACAATTTAGAAACACATGCAATGACATGAAACCATCAAAACCACAAGAACACAATGATTTACAGGGAATCCCAACCTTGAAAAAATCCTCTGATGATTTTAATTAATTAAATGAGAATGAGAATACAATGTCTTGCTTTAATCTTGAAGCACACCCTACACTGTAAACATGTTCTCTTGCTGACTATGTTGCTTTGGCCAACACTTAACTAATTCAAGGCCCCAACTTCCTCCTATTTCCTTGCGCAATTCAGGAGAAATTAGGCTCCTAAATAATAGGGGAATTCCCTATTTCCTTATACAATTCCCAAGGAATTGATCACCTGCATCAATGCCAAGCCTATACACTCAACTAGTATACAATTGATAATTACAATGTGCCTTTTCCTCCACTCCAGCTAGACAATTCGAATTCCATGCATGTCTGGGATATTTTTAGCTAATTGAATAGTTTAATTGAGATATCACTGAGTTAACAACAATTCTACTACTCAACTGACCTTCAACTGACTCAATTAATGACTTGAGCTCAATTAACTGAGTTCAACTAAAAATAACTGAACTAGATTGCTAAATTTTAGCAATCACTACATGCACAACTCTAATTCTAGCCTCTAACTTGAATTTACCGAGTTAACTAGTAGACAAGGCCATGTCACTCTCACTAATTACCATCCAAGTCATCCTGCCGATGTGGAAAATCGAATTACTCAATTTGACGAGGGCAAACATTAAATTGAGCCTTTCTTGCTACAATTTATAACACTCGCTCTTCGCAAGAAAGGGATTTTGCACCACCCCTATACTGCACATGTGGAATTCTAATTTTCCTCTTGCAAATGCATTTGTTAAGATAACTGTATCCTTCTCCTCTGTCGGAACGTACTATAGCATCATAATTCTCCTTTGTAAACAATACTGCAACTAATGGTACTTGATATCAATGTGCTTGGACCTATCATGAAATATTGGATTTTGAGAGAGTTTGATACAACTATGATTATCACAAAAAATCACTGTCGAATTCATCTCTTGACTAAAAAGACCCACTGGTATTTTCCTCATTCATATGGCCTCACATGCTGCTTGAGCTGCATCCATGTATTCAACCTCTACTAAGCTGAGTGCCACAGACCTCTGTTTCCTGCTATACTAAGAAATAGTTGTAGACCCAACACTGAAGATAACACCTGAAGTAATTTTCTTGTCTGATGGACTCCCTGATCAATCTGCATTAGTGAATCCTTGGAGCTTCACTCCCTCTGTCCTCTTGTACCATAACCCATACTCGGTTGTACTTATGAGGTACCTCAACACATGTTTCGCTGTCTTCCAATACAACTTGGTAGGATTCACTATGGATTGACTCAACTAATTAACTCCATAACATATGTCAAGCTTGTGTTCACCAGATACATCATGGATTCCACGATCTGTCTGTAGATGATAGACTCTACCACCTCTCCTAAAGAAGCACTCTCCTTCCTCCAGTTTGTAGCTAGAGGCGTGTTCATAGGTTTTTTGTTCTCTATGTGAAATCTTCGAAGTATTTTAGAGGAATACTTCCCCTGACTCACAAACAACTCACCATCACCCTGCCATACTTCCATCCCAAGGAATTAATGCATCAAGCCCATGTATTTCATCTCAAATTCTCTTGCAAGGTCCTCTTTACAAGAGTGGATCAATTTATCATCCCCTGTAAGTATCAAGTCATCAACATACAATACCAAGATAAGCAACTTGTCATCTACCACAATGTGATAGAGATTGGCATCTGCTTCAATTTTGGTGAAGCCCAATCCATTGAGATATGTGTCAATTTGAGTGTACCATGCTTGGGGCGCTTGCTTCAGACCATACAAAGCTCTCTTGAGTCTACACATATGTGTCTCAAATTCCTTTGGATGCTCTATGTAAATTTCTTCCTCAACAACACCATTGAGAAAGGTGGTCTTCACATCCATCTGGTGGATCTTCAATCCCATCTGTGTAGCTAATGTTAGAATGGTTATGATTGAAGAATATCTTTCCACTGGGGAAAATGTTTCGTCATAGTCCACTCCCTCTACTTGTGAGAAGCCTTTGGCCACAAATATGGTGTAATGTCTATTAAATAGAATAAAAAATGGAAAGGGGTCCACATACACACATTCCATGTGTCAACATGCAACTTTTATTGCTTTATTTTAAGTTTTACTTAATTTAATATTTCTCTTAATTTAACTCTTTCTTATTTTATTCCTTTTTACTTTTTGTTATCTTTACTTATTTTTACTATTTTTATAGTTTACTTATACATATATGTATTTAGAACTCCACTTTATCATTTACTATTTTATTTATTTATTATTATTATATTCTCTTCATTATTTATTATTTATTTACAATTATTATATTTTCTTTATTATTTATTATTTATTTACTATTATTATGTTTTCTTTATTTTTTACTATTTATTTACCATTATTATCTTTTATTTATTGTTTATTATTTATTTACTTATATTTTAATATTATTTTGTTTATTTATTATTATTATTTTTATTGTTATTAGGGGACATTACATCCACGCTTTTACTTCTCAATGCTCCCATCAGATGCATGCTTCACTTTGTAGATCCATCCAGAACCAACCACTAACTTGTTCTTTGGTCTCAACACTACCTCCCATACACTGTTCTTCATGATGGAGTCATACTCCTCCACCATGGCATCAACCCACACTGATTGAGAAACTAATTCCTCAAATGAAGAAGGCTATGAATCAATGAGTTCTGTCATGAGAGCCATATACCCAATGTACTTTTCCGGTGACCTCCTCTGCTTGCGTTGAGATGCAGGAGTTCCCACATGCTCTCGTGCATCCTGTACCAATCTGTCATCTTTTATGGTTCCCTTCCTCCCCTCTCTGGAAGATTCTGGTTGAGTGAGTGCATCCACTCGGCCTTGTAACAACCTTGGTGAAAATTCCATGTAATAAAAGTTAATAAAGGAAAAAATAATAACCATGGTTGATGGGACACTTATTCTAAGCTGAATGTTAGGAAAAGCATCCTAGTGTGGGTATTCATTTGGTTTATTATGGCTAAGGAAATTGGCAAAGGAAATGACTAAGGCTTTGGAAAGGAAAAATGACATTTTTGACACATTTATTTGTGAAAATAATGGAAATTAGGAGGAAAGGAAGGTGAAAGGTCACAGGTTGCATGTGAGGAGGAAATTGAAGGAAAATAATGGAGAATGAAAAAAATAGAGGCCTAATTGATAAAAAGGTTTCTGAGAATTAGTTTGTAACCTTTTGTCAGTTCAGTTTTGGAGCTCTCTCATTATTCTCTCTCTCTCACACACTCTTGGACACTTAGAGTTTTCTTGGGTCATTTTGGAATTGGATCAAGAAAGGCAAAGAAGGCAAGAAGAAGCTGAACAACAGGATCAAGCAACTACAACAATATTCTTTGCAGGTGTTGTAACATGTATTTTGCTGTTTGTTTCATTAAAAAAATCACTTGAAAAATATTTTGAAAAAAAGATAAGGCAAGAGGGAGATGTAATAAGTTGTATATTGAAATCAAAACATAAAAGAAATGAAGGAATATATCGGATTTTACAAAGGGAAATAAGTGTTAAAGCATTAACACTAGACCCAAAATAATATATGTTGCGTTTTAAAGTTTGGCGGATCCACAATGGTTATGGATGGTTGGTTCCGCAGACAAGCACCGATTGTGATTTGCGATTGGGTTCCGGACCCGATATTCTATATGCCATATTTTATAATGACGGCGGGTCCGAAACAACACAGAGCACTTATATTATATGTATATGGTTCCACCGATTGCGATGAGCGATGGTGGACCGGACCCGATATAATATATATTATGTTTTATAGTTGTGGCGGGTCCGTCATATCACGAGTTGCAAAGATTTTTATTAATATTCATATATATTTTGTTTACATTGTTTTATATGAATTTCTATTATCAATAATTATAATAGAAAGGCTGGACTTGAAGCATATATAGATATATATATTTTAAAGCCCTAGTGGGTCTGTGATCATCGTATAACACTTTATATATATATATCGATTGCGAGCCAGATCCAATAGTGACATGCCGATTGCGAGCCAGATCCAATAGTGATATATATTATGTTATATAAGTCTGGCAGGTCCGCAAGGTGGACGAAAAGGCAGTTTTCGAGCGAAGAAAAAGCGGTAGATGGTTTTTATTGGAATGCACTTGATTCCACTCAGCATTCAACACGTAGCAGTCAGGTGGAGAGAGGAAACTGCCCATTTCGGGAAGTTATTCTCCGAGCTTATGTCTTGTCTGAAACCTTTACAGACCGTCTGATCTTAAAAGCACAGATCTACAGTGGGGATGAATTGGCGGGAAAGCATACCTCGGGAATTGTGCGGAGCCCGTATTGGAAGCAGAAAAAGCATGTTTTATCATATATTTTCATTATAAAAGGTTTATGATAAAAAAGAACAGATATAAAATATTTACACATAATTTAAACATTTTCATAGTTATGCGGCCTAAGGGTGCATAAGTTAAGTTTTACAGGGATTATCGAGCCAATTGTGATTTGTGATGAAAGTCAACGGAGTGCTGTACGAGTGGATTTGTCAGGTTTATAAAGCAGAATTAACTCTTTTGAGTTTTGGATTAATTAGAAGTTCGTGTTAATTTGGCTGTGTGAAGTGGATAATCAGGGTTAGAGCCAACGTTGAAGAGGAAGACAATCCGACATGTTTCTTTGCATTTTGGCCTATTAGAATGCCCATGTAAGCCCATGATTATACAAACTAAAGGCGTTTCATTACGACTAAAACAAATTAAGCATCGTTGGGGAATTTACAGAGGAATTCGACAGCGAATCAACAGAGAAAACCAACAGTTATGATCCCCTTTTGAATTCAGTTATGTTCTTATTATTTCATGTTCTTTGAGGTGTCTTTTACCCTCTGTAAAATTCTGTAATAAGTTTTTACTTCATATAGTTAGAAAAGCAGTTAGATAGTTTGGGCAGTTTCAAAAATCAACAACTATTCCAAAATGTATAAAAAGAGGAAAATTTACTAAGAAAAGGTTGGAATTTGGAGAACTCAGAGACTAGGCCACTGTATTCCTGATATCATCATTGATTAATGAAAGAATTAGAAGTTTCCATGAGTTGTTGCATATATTTTTGTAAGTTTCTCTATCATTTGTCATGCTATGTTTTCTTCTTTTCAAGTATAGTAATGAAGCAATAGGTCTTTATTTTCTTATGTAGATAAGGTTAAAATTCCTTAAAAGAGTGCTCCTATACTTGAAGTCCTCACTTCCTTTCTAAATTATAGATAATAGTTTCTGTGAAAGATCAACATATTGTCTATGATTCAATTCTCATTATCATAATTCCTCTAAGTTACAGATAGTAGTTTCTGTAAAAGATCAACATATTATCTTTATCTCCCCCTTCAAACTTTCTTCATTCATCATTTGTATCTAGCAACAAATGGCATCCTGAGATGTTATGGTCATACATGTATTAAGAGTTAAAGACCAAGTTTTCCAGGTCCTTCATTTGAGAACACAATAAAAAATAAGTGACAATAAGTAATATTTATTAATGTTTTAAGCACAATTTCCCCACAGCTAGGAAATTGGTTTCTTAAGGAAAAACATTAATTGGCGCCTCTGCCGGGGAGAGAAGATAAGAAGATTTTCCCCTGGGTTTCAATATTTTCCTCTGGTTGTTCAGTGAGGAGGAAATATTTGGATGTTTTGAATCAAAGCAAAAACTCTGGCTTCAATAAGGCTCGATACAAGATCAGACACTTCACAAAAGAAAGTTCAAGCTCTTTCAGATCCTGAAAGGCTATTTTCTAAGAGGGTTGGAAGGTCTAAGATTCAGATTACACCAATTCCTACATTGTCTGCATCGGGCAACAATTCACTTGAACATTCATCTGATAGAGAGTCATATTTTTCATTATCTTCATTTCATGAACCTAGCTGTCAAGACCAATCTTTTGAGTCTGTTACTTTTCATTTACCTGCTGTAATTATTCAACCTCGACCAATAACCACATTACCTCCTTTGCACATTCCATTTACCTATGAATCAAGTTCCATGTTTGGTGGTAATCAAAGTTCAGTAAACATGGCAGCACCTGCATTCTTAATGAATAGGTATGTGCTTCTTCAACTACCACAACCTTTCAATCAAATGCCACAGGATTACCTTAAAACTCTTCCATGCTTTTTAGGAGAAGATGAACAGAAAACAGAGACCATGTAGTAGTATTTTGTAATTTTGCAGAAAGCCTAAGTGTTGAACATTTAGATCTTGTTCTAAGACTCTTTGTTCAGTCCTTGGATGGAGAAGCAAGAAAACGGTTCAAAGGTCTTCCCAATAATACCATTCCTTCTTGGGAAGAGATGGAACGTGTGTTTATTCAGAGATGGGGAGAAAAAAGAGACCATGGATATTCATTAACAAAGTTTAATGCAATAAAGAAGAAGTCTGATGAAACTGTGGCTGAATTTTTTAGAATATTTAACAAATTGTATAATAGTCTCCCAGCAGAGATTACGCCTCCTCCTGCTGGTGAAAAAATAACTTTTGTAGGGGATTTTGAATCAAATTTTGGATTCACATTAAGGGAAAGAAGAGCTCCAACCCTATATCAAATCCAAATAGATGCTTTAGAGATAGAAGCGAATCTGGTGGCTGCAGGAAAGGCACCAGAAACAGAACCTACCCAAGACAAGGGAAAGGCAAATATAGAATCCTCTCAAAGTCAATCATTGGTGGATATGTGTAATGTAATTAAAACTATGTCAGATAAGTTAAATAGGTTAGAGTTAGAGAATAAGAATTCTCAGAGACAAACACAGTATAATAAGAACTTTAATCCCCAATTTGGAAGACAACCTTTGCAAATCTTTCAAAAGGAAAGAAAAGATCAAAATCAAATTCAAGCACCATTATATATAGAATTAGATCCTGGTGAAGGACAACCTGAAGATCAAATTTCTACATTATGCAGTTGATGAAGATGAACTCGACATTGAAGGAGAAGAGTATGTATATGATGAAAATGAAATTGATGAATATTGGAAACAATTCCCTAATTTTATGCAGGCTGAACTACATAAGAAATATGACTTGAGATCTAGGAAAAGATCAAGAAATCAAGAAAATGAAAGTAAGCAGCATGTTTCAACTTCCTCACCAAAGGCGACTCCACAAGAATCTCAGCCTGCAAAACAAGTAGATAAAGGAAAGCAGCAGCAAAATGCAAATGGAAAGACACAGATACTTCGAGGTGAGTTTTCTCAAGATCAAACTGGAAAATTCCTTTAGAGAAACTTGTTTCAATTCCTCAGATAATTCCAGTCATGAAGAAAGGTGAAGATGAGAATGAAAAGATTGTTAAACATGGTCACTTGTTTAGTCTTACCAAGGAGTTGGAAAAGGTAAGAATACAAGTTCCCCTTACAAAATTGGCAAAAACACCTACTTATCAAAAGGAAATTGTTGAGTTTATTAATTTAAAAGAAAATGAGAGTGACACTGTAAATCTGCAGGAAGATAAACTAGTAGTTGTTTTTGGTCCACATGTAGAAGAAGTAGATTCCTCAATTCCTCCTTTTTATATTTCCCTATTGGTTCATGATTTCCTCCTACATAATTGTATGTTTGATTTGGGAGATCCACATAATATTATGCCCCTGTCAGTGATGAAGCAACTAAATCTACAAGTGGCCAAACCTTACAGGGATTTGTATTCTTTTCATTCAAACAAAGTCAAGTGTCTGGGGGTTATTAAGATTCTCGCAGTGTCACTAGCCCAAATTTCAGCTAGAAGATTGGTCATGGATGTTGTAGTAGCAGATATTACTACTAGGTTTGGAATGCTTCTATTTAGGTCCTGGGGGGCTAAATTGGAAGGTGTTTTGAAACTAGAGTTTACATATGATGTTATACCGATTTTTGGTGGGGAGGAGAGGAGATTGTACAGAGAAACTAGGTTTGTAAAGACAATTACAAAAAATGGAGCAAGAAATTCACCTGTATATAGTCAGGAGAAGGATGATTTTGCTTGTTTCACACTGCATGATAATGCAGAGCTAGCTAAAGATAATCAGAAGCAGCTTGCTTCAGCCAATGTAATTACAGAGCTGCAAACGGAAGAAGTGTGGAAATGTTTCTTTGACGGAGCTTATTCCAAGGAAGGAATAGGTGCTGGTTTTCTTCTAATTTCACCTGGAGGTAATATGTTCCCTTTTTCTTTCAAATTAGAGTTTGAGTCAACTAACAATGTGGCAGAATATGAGTCCTTGATTATTTCTCTACAAATAGCCAAATAGATGGGAGTCAAGTCAATTTCTGCTTTTGGAGATTCAGAGCTAATTATTAAGCATAGAAAAGATCACTGCCAAACAAAGCATCCTAGGCTCCAGGCATACAGAAATGAGGTATGGGATTTGATTGAAAACTTTTTTGAAGCTTTTAACTTTCAATTCATTCCAAGAGATGAGAATAGATTGGTAGATTCATTGGTTGTGGCTGCTAGCACTTTCAAGCCTCCTATTAATCCAAGACTAAGATATGAGGTAGAAATGAGACACATACCTTCTGTTCCTGATAGTGTTAAAAACTGGCAAGTTTTTGAAGATGACCAATAGATTAAGGAGTTTTTGACTATGGTTTAAGAGTTCCAAGGCATAGAAATTGATCAGGACGAAGAAGAGACAACAGAAATTGCAGGAGCCAGCGGTTTAAAAGATTCAATAGCAAATCAAAAGATCTTTCAACTGAAAGATAACAGCCTGCCAAAGGGACTTGTTCCTCTTGAAAGGCTTTTTAATTCCAATGATGTAGCTGTGGACTTAGAGAAAATCTCATAGGATGAACATATTTAGGATCATAACATTGGAACTCAGGAGAATCCCAGGTTAGTCAAATTATATGCTCGAGTTTCACCTAATTTTCAAGAAAGATATATTAAACTTTTCAAGAATTATGTTGATGTCTTTGCATGGTCCTATGAAGATCTCAAAACCTATGATGTAAATATTATTCAACATAAGATTCCTTTGAAGGAGGGCATTAAACCCTATAAGCATAAGCTTAGATAGATAAATCCTCTGCTTCTACCATCAATTGAAAAGGAGGTCAAGAAGTTGCTGGATGCCAAAATCATAGTCCCACTCAAGTATTTTGATTGGGTGGCTAATCTAGTACCTGTGAGAAAGAAAAATGGAGAACTAAGGTTGTGTGTGGACTTAAAAAATCTCAATAGGGCTTCTTTGAAAGATAACTATCCATTGCCTAAGATGGATCATGTGCTGCAAAAGGTAACAGGATCTTTTAGAATGTCAATGCTAGATGGATTTTTGGGTTATAACCAGGTGGCTATGGATAACGAGGATTAGAAGAAAACAACATTCACAACCCCCTAGGGAACATTTATGTATGCCAGAATGCCTTTTGGATTGATGAATGCAGGTGCTACATTTCAAAGGGCTATGGACATTGCTTTTGTTAGAGATAAATTTTTAGTAATATATTTGGATGATATTACTGTTTTCTCAAAGTCTGATGAAGAACATTTGGATCATTTGAAGAGGACTTTTGATAAATGTAGAAGATTTGGACTTTCCTTAAACCCCAAGAAACCCATTTTTTCTCTGGAAGAAGGAAAACTATTGGGACACATTGTTTCCAGAGAAGGAGTGAAGATAGATCCAACCAGAGTACAAGCTATGTAGAAAATACCATTGCCCAAGAGTAAAAAGGATATTCAAAAGTTTCTGGGAAAGATAAACTTCCTGAGAAGATTTGTATCCAACTATGCAGAAATCCTGAAATAAATAACTGATATGATAAAGAAGGAGAACAAAGTGAATTGGACCAAAGAAGCTAGAGAACCATTTTCCAGGATTAAGGAGGCATTACAGGTGGCTCTAGTCTTAATCAACCCTAATTACCAAAAGCCTTTCCAAGATTTCTCATTTGCATCATCAAGTTCAATAGCTGCTGTCTTACTGCAGAAGAATGATGAAGAGAGAGAGCAGCTAGATGCATTCTTCAGTAAGATTCTTAGGGATTCTGAGCTGAAATATAATATTCTTGAGAAACAGGTGTATGCTTTGGCAAAATCCCTGAAAGCTTTTAGAACTTATGTGCTGCAATCCCGAGCCATTGCTTATGTGCCAAATGCTGCAGTGAAAGATGTATTAGTACAGGGAGATGTAGAAGGCAGAAGAGGAAAGTGGATTGCCAAGATCCAAGAATACGATTTGGACATAAAACCTACAAAGTTGGTGAAAGGACAAGGATTGGCAAAAATGTTGATAGAATCAAACTTTCAGGCATTTGGAATTAACTTGTTGGCACCTGTGGATGAAAAAGCAGCTGAATAAAGTGAAAGAGAGCAAGATCCAGGTATGAAGATTAGGTACAAATTTTTGTGTTCAGAATGGTATAAGCATATAATAATTTATTTGTGCTTTCTTTCTTGTCCTCAATCCTTAGATAGGACAAAGTATAGGGCACTAAATATCAAGGCACAACCATATGTGATTGTGGAAGGCAGATTGTACTGGAAGGATCCTGTTGGAATTTTATTGCTATGTTTAACAGAAGATAAATTTACAGAAACAATCAAAGATTATCATGAGGGGTTTTGTGGAGGACATTACAGTTGGAAAGTAACTGCACATAAGATCCTTCAGGCAGGATTTTATTGGCCTACTTTATTTGGCGATACATATAAGTTTGTTAGAAGTTGTTAGAAGTGTCAGCTTTTTGTTGAGAAGAAGAGATTAACTCCATTACCTTTGATTCTAGTTTTCATAGAGGAGCCATTTAGTCAATGGGGATTGGACTTTGTTGGAGAAATCAATCCACCTTCAAGCAGAAAACACATGTGGGTTCTCACAACAACTGATTACTTCACCAAATGGGTAGAGGAAATTCCTACTAAGAAAGCGAATGATCAGAAAGTAATGAAGTTCCTAGAAGAAAATATTTTCAGCAGATTCAGATGTCTCATTAAAATTATAACAGACAATGCTCAAGTCTTCAACTCAAGTAAGTTCATTTCTTTTTTTCACAAGTATAATGTTATTTTGTCCCATTCAATAGCTTACTATCCTTAGGGAAATGGATTAGCTGAATCTACTAACAAAACTTTGATGAAGATCCTTAATAAAACCATTGCAGAGAATCAAAGAGATTGGGATTCTAAGCTAAAGGTTGCTCTATGGGCTGCTAGAGTAACTACAAGAAGATCTACAGGGAAATCACCTTTTGAATTATTATATGGGACTCATGCTCTGTTTCCAAGTCATCTTGTGAAGCCAGTGATTGCAATGATTCAAGAGGCGAAAGAAGAACCAAATGCTTTGATAAGAAGAATGAACAAAGTGGTGGAGCTAAGCGAGAACAGGGACAAGGTAAGAGACAACTTGATTATGTATCAATCCAAGATGAAAAATATTTTTGACAGGAAAGCCAAGGAAATTGATTTCAAAGTTGTAGATTTAGTATTGAGATGGGATACCAGAAGAGAAGATAAGGGTAAACATGGGAAGTTTGATCCTCTCTGGTATGGTCCTTTTAGAATTTCTAAAATGAGATCCAATAATACCTTCATTCTCGAGAATATTGATGGTGAAACTCTACAGCTGCCTATAAATAGGAAATATTTAAAGCACTACTTCCAGTTCTAAAGAATAAGCATCATTTCATTGTGAATACCAGAGTGAAATCATTGTACAAATGCCATAGTTTTTCATTTTATGCAAAGCAATATATGACTCCATGCCTGAACTGAAAGCACTAATTTGCAGTTCTTAGTGCTTCTGTGGCAAAAGCACTATCCCCAAGTGGAGCTAGATGTTGTAACATGTATTTTGTTGTTTGTTTCATTCAAAAAATCACTTGAAAAATATTTTGAAAAAAAGATAAGGCAAGAGGGAGATGTAATAAGTTGTATATTGAGATCAAAACATAAAAGAAATGAAGGAGTATATCGAATTTTACAAAGGGAAACAAGTGTTAAAGCATTAACCCCAGACTGGAAATAATATATGTTTCATTTTAAAGTTCGGCGGGTCCGCAATGGTTATGGATGGTTGGTTCCGCAGACAAGTGCCAATTGTGATTTGCAATTGGGTTTCAGACCCGATATTCTATATGCCATATTTTATAATGACGGCGGGTCCAAAACAACACAGAGCGCTTATATTATATGTATATGGTTCCACCGATTGCAATGAGCGATGGCGGACCAGGCCTGATATAATATATATTATGTCTTATAGTTGCAGCGGGTCCGTCATATTGCGGGTTGCAATTTTTTTTATTAATATTCATATATATTTTGTTTACGCTGTTTTATATGAATTTCTATTATAAAGAATTATAATAGAAAGGCCGGACCTGAAGCATATATATATTATATTTTAAAGCCCCAGCGGGTCCGCGATCATCATATAACACTTTACATATATATATATATATATATATATATATATATATATATATATATATATATATATTGCGAACCGGATTTGATAGTGATATATATTATGTTATATAAGTCTGGCAGGTCCGCAAGGCATGCGAAAAGGCAGTTTTCAAGTTATAAGGCAGTTTTCGGGCGGAGCAAAAGTGGTAGATGGTTTTTATTGGAATGCACCCGATTCCACTCAGCATTCAACACGTAGCAGTCAGGTGGAGAGAGGAAACTGCCCATTTCGGGCAGGTATTCTCTGGGCTTATGTCTCGCCCGAAACCTTTACAGATCATCTGATCTGAAAAGCATAGATCTATGGTGGGGATGAATCAGCAGGAAAGCATACCTCAGGAATTGTGCAGAGCCCATATTGGAAGTGGAAAAAGCATGTTTTATCATATATTTTCATTATAAAAGGTTTATGATAGAAAATCACAGATATAAAAGATTTATGCATAATTTAAACATTTTCATAGTTATGCGGCCTAAGGGTGCATAAGTTAAGTTTTACAGGGATTATCGGGCCGATTTCGATTTGCGATGAAAGTCAATGGAGCGCTGTACGGGCAGATTTGACATGTTTATAAAGCAGAATTAACTCTTTTGAGTTCCAGATTAATCAGAAGTTCGCGTTAATTTCATTGTGTAAAGTGGATAATCAAGGTTAGAGCCGAAGCTGAAGAGGAAGACAATCCGATATGTTTCTTTGCATTTTGGCCAATCAGAATGCCCATGTAAGCCCAAGATTATACAAAATAAACGCATTTCATTACGGCTAAAACAAATTAAGCATAATTATGGAATTTACAGAGGAATTCGACAACGAATCAATAGAGCAAACCAACAGTTATCATCCCCTTCTGAATTCAGTTATGTTCTTGTTATTTCATGTTCTTTGAGGTGTCTTTTACCCTCTGTAAAATTTTGTAATAAGTTTTTACTTCATATAGTTAGAAAAGCAGTTAGATAGTTTGGGCAGTTTTAGAAATCAACAACTGTTCCACAATTTATAAAAAGAGGAAAATTTAATAAGAAAGGTTTAGTATTTTGGAGAACCCGGAGACTAGGCCACTGTATTCCTGATATCATCGTTGATTAATGAAAGAATCAGAAGTTTCCACGAATTGTTGCATATAATTTTGTAAGATTCTCTGTCATGTGTCATGCTATGTTTTCTTCTTTTCAAGTATAGTAATGAAGCAATAGGTCTTTTTTTGCTTATGTAAATAAGGTTAAAATTCCTTAAAAGAGCACTCCTATACTTGAAGTCCTCACTTCCTTTCTAAATTATAGATAATAGTTTCTGTGAAAGATCAACATATTGTCTATGATTCAGTTCTCGTTATCATAATTCCTCTAAGTTATAGGTAGTAGTTTCTATGAAAGATCAACATATTATCTTTTACTTCCCCTTCAAACTTTCTTCATTCATCATTTATATTTAGCAACAAATGGTATTCTGAGATGTTCTGGTCATACATGTATTAAGGGTTAAAGACAAAGTTTTCCAGGTCCTTCATTTGAGAACACAATAAACAATAAGTGACAGTAAGTAATATTTATTAATGTCTTAAGCATAATTTCCCCATAGTCAGGAAATTGGATTCTTAAGGAACAACAATAGGTATCAATTTTCATGTGTATTTTCCTTGCTAGATTTGGCATGCATGGTATTGCATGTGGTTCTTTTGTTGTTATGGCATGGGTTTTGCTAGGTGTGACAGTGTTTTCAGCCCAGCCTTTCCATTTCCAGAACCATAATGTGATGGGGTTCTCATGTTTTGGTTGAGTTGGGTTTCAGGATGGATTCAAAGCTGAGTGAGGTGGATCTCCGAATGATAGAGAACATGGCCTATTGGTCCCTGAAATAGATTGTGGATTAAGGTAAAGCCACTAGCCTAATAACCCCTGAGCCAGATTGTGGGTTGCAGTAAAGCTAGGATTGTGTTGCCTTGGTGGGCCTAGGAATCCTTGCTAGTGAATGACAGGATATACGGTAAATACAAGAGGTGTATTTCTCTCTGTTGGGCCTAGTAATCCTGGGTTGGGATATGCGGTAAAGCTTGGAGAGTGGGTCTTGGTTTAGGTCCTAGTGATCCAATTTGGATTGCGGTAAAGTCTGAGAGGCTAGGAGACAAGAAACTTCCTCATGGTGTAGGTGGAGATATTTGGTGGTAGCCATGCTTGTTTTTTCCTAGTGATTTGGTGGAGGTCATGGAAAAGCTTGTTATTACATGTTCATTGTGTTGGTCTAGTGATCCAGTGTGGATTGCAGTAAAGCTTGGTTTCTATTGATGAAGGTGAGGTGGTTTAGCCTCGATATTCCCTAATTGTTTCTTTTGGTTTAAGTCCCACATTCATTCTTGGAATATGACACAGGGGTGAATGGATGAAGAGAGATTTGGCCCAACCATTCTATGGTCTGGTGGAATGTGGCAGTCCCATCCTAGGTCTGGATTTTGCATCATCAATATGAGGTTATTTCTCCTTGTATTTCTATGAGTATTATACTGGTTTATATGTGGATCATATGGTTGTGATTTGATTGGTATTTCCATTACTATTATGCTATTTATGTATATAATTTATGACCGTGGCTATGTTTGGATCTCATCATGTTTATACTTGTAATGCATGAACAATGTATCTATAAACTAATATATCATAATGAAACAAATGATATGAGGGAACAATGGTTCTTAGCAATTCTTAGATAAGTATGAAATCCCTATGCTTAAATTTGTTGTTTACACATGTAGATTACATATTTGTGATATGTTTGACGAAATGCCTGTCATGGCTAGTAGGGGTATGGTTAAGGGATTTTTCAAGTATTTATTTTTGCATCATTATTTCCTTGTTATCTTACTGTTATGAAGGTGTCATTCAATTTGAGCAGTGACCTAGGCTCAAGGCTTGAAAAAAGTGGCTCAAATCTTGGGGACGCTGGCACAACACTGAGAAAAATAGTCCCTGGATGCTAACATGCCTTGTCATGAGAGTGTTTGGTGGGGTGGTTGCAGGTGTTAGGGATGATCATTCAAAACTAGAAATGATTTCTTCAAGCTTGGGTGGAACTTCCTCTTGGATTTCTTTTGGAGTATCAGTCATCAACCTCCAAATTTAGTTATTCTGCTCTAATAGCAGAACTGGTTAATTTACCCGAAATATGGAAAACCTTCAATTTTTCCATGGAACCGACAGGAAATAAAACTTTAATTTAAAACCTTATCGTGTCCTTGATTCCACAAACCTTTATCATGTTAAATATCCGTCGTCAATCTCAACACTCAATCCGACGGTTATCGCTTTCCCCACTCGCAAACTAGTTGGATGATCTTCACCATTGATCAATCCCGCTTGATCTAACAGTTGATGCGTAATATCTCATGGAATTTTTTTCGATGTATAACAAGCCAAGGGCATGCAATAAAAGCAGTTTCCCCATGCTACGTGTCGGCTGCTAAGTGGAATCATGTAAATTTTCAAAATACAACTTACTGCCTTGAGATCGTGCGAGAAACAACTTTCACTTGCGAAGACCACCTTTCTATTTTGTTTAACTATTGTGATTGTAAGTATGCGATGACCTTTAGATATATCAGATATGTCGATTGGACAGTTCATGCCCTTTCCTGGATTCCTCATGAATTTATCAGATTTTCCTCATTCCGCCAAGGTTTTTGCACTTCTTCCAAGTTTAGTCCTCAACTATCAGATTTAGGATAACGCTAACTAAACTATGTGGTTTCAAAATACATTAAGTTATTTCAATACACAGTGATTGAAGACTTAAACACAATAACAAAAGATTATACAGAAACTGGTTCTAAAGAACCCAAACTGGAAATCAACAGTATTTAGAAATATTACGAAGGAATTAAAACCTCTGAGATTTATCATTCATGCGCAGAATATACAGAGACACAAAGAGATTTCGAATTTTACAGTCTAATCCTCCACAACCAAATCTTTTTACATTAATTCAAAACTTACATAAATACTTGTACATACAACAACCAGATCCTAAATCAATGGATCGAAACTGCTTAATCCTATATAATCTGCATGATATTCTCCTCGAGAATCTCAACTAAGCCTAACTACTTGAATTTATTACATGATAATCCAAATCCCTAAATTCTAGCCCAAATCCTATCTAAGCTTTGTAAAGTGACAGCTAAAGGACCCCACTCCTTTGCTTGTAAACGTTTTTTGTGTTTTTGGAATAAAATTCGAAGTTTTTTGTCTTCAAGCCTCATGCTCCTACATCAGACTCCCGATGACAAATTTCTTCATGGGATCCTGTCCATGAGCTCTTCTACAGAACTGCCCAACTTTTGTAGCATGGCATCTATCATCCAAGTAGCTTCAGCAATTGGTTGATCCTTCCATTTGACCAAATACTGAAAATACTCATGTCCCCTTGTCCTTTTAAACACTCTCTTATTTAATATCTTCTCTAGCTGCAATGCCTTTGCTGTTGGTAACTTTTTTACCCAATCAACTTCATGTTCTTCGTTATCTTCTGTTGTATCATCTGCATTTCCACTTTCATACCTGTACAAATTAGCAACATTGAAAATTGGAGATATTCTAATATCAGGGGGTAATTTAATTTCATATGAATTTGCAGAAAATTTCCTCAAGACTCTGCATGGTCCAATTTTCTTAAATTTTAGCTTGTTATACTACCTTTTGGAAATCTTTCCTTCCTTAGGTGTGCTAAAAACAAATCTCCAACTTCAAAATTAACTTCTCTCTTCTTCAAATCTGCTTTTCTCTTGTACTTTATGTTGTTATCCTGTAACTATTGTTTTACCTGTTCATGTATTGCTTGAATCTCTGAAGAAAAATATTCTCCTTTAGCACTTCTCATTTATGCTTTTCCCAAGTCTCTTAATTCAGACACTCCTCTTGGGTGCATTCCATAAACTATATGGAATGGACTCTGCCCCGTACTCCTATTAGGAGAATCATTATAAGCATACTCAGCCTATGCCAAAACTTGATCCCACTGTTTTGGATGTTCACCTGCAAGACTTCTCAGAATATTACCCAAGCTTCTGTTTACAATTTCAGTCTGTCCATCAGTCTGAGGGTGATAAGATGAACTGAAACTTAGTTTAGTACCAAGTTTCTTCCACAAGGTCCTCCAAAAATGACCAACAAATTTGATGTCCCTGTCTGAAACAATGCTCTTTGGTAACCCATGCAACATTACAATCTCCTTAAAAAACAAATTAGTAATGTGAGTAGCATCACTGGTTTTATAACATGGAATAAAATGTGCCATTTTAGAAAATTTGTCAACCACAACATAAATTGAATCATTGCCTCTGTGAGTTTTTGGTAAACCCAAAAAAAATCCATACTTACCATATCCCAAGGTCTATCTAGAATAGGTAATGGAACATACAAACTAGTGTTTTGGCTCCTTCTCTTTGCATACTGACAGACTTTACAATTATTCACATACCTCTCCACTTCAGATCTCATCTTTGGCTAGAAATAAAACTGATTCAACTGCTCATAAGTCTTGTCTACACTAAAATGTCCTCCAAGTCCACTACTATGTTTCTCCTTGATTAAATTTTCTCTCATAGAACAATTTGGTATGCACAACTGATTTCTTTTAAACAACAGTCCTTCTTGCAAGAAAAAATCTAGCCACTTACTTCTGTCTAACAAAACAAGATTTTTACAAGCTTCAAACGCCTCTTTAAAATCTAAATCTTTCTCTTATAATTCCTTAAGAAAATCAAAACCAAATACTTGACTTTGACTTTCTTGAACTAAAATTCTTTTTATGCTTAAGGCATCTGCTACCTTGTTTGATTGGCCATTTATATGTTTTAATGCAAAATTAAAACTTTGAAGATATTCTACCCATTTTGCATGTTTCTGACTAAGCTTTGGTTGTTGCATAACATATTGCAATGGATGGTTGTCTGAATAAAGTATAAACTCCTTAGACATCAAGTAATGTCTCCACTTCTTCAATGACTACAAAATTGCATAAAATTCCTTATCATAAGAAGAATATTTCTTCTTTGATTCATTTAGTTTTTCACTAAAATAAGCTACAGGTCCGTCCTCCTGACTTAAAACACCGCCAATAGCTTCTTGACTAGCATCATATTTCACTTGAAAAGGTTTATTAAAATCAAGCAAAATCAAATTAGGTTTTTCAGTGATCTTTCTTTTCAATAGTTGGAAGTTCTTCTATGCTTCAACAATCCATTTAATTGTTGCTTATCCTTATTTATAGTGTCAATAATAGAAGCATTGATCTTACTAAAATTCTTTATGAATTTCCTATAAAAACTAGCAAGAACATGAAAACTTCTTACCTCAAAATTTTTTTTCGATGAAGGCCACTCTATGATTGCCTTGACTTCTCTGGATCCATCTTGAATCCATCAGCAGAAACAACAAAGCCCAAATATACCAACTCTTCCTTCATGAATGAACATTTCTTTACATTTATTAGTAACTTTTCTTGATGTAACTTCTTTAAGATATAATTCAGATGTCTCATATGTTCCTCTTTATATCTGCTGTAAACTAATATATCATCTAGATATACTATTACAAATTTACCAATAAATTCTTTCAATACTTCATTCATAATCCTCATAAAATGTACTAGGATCATTTGATAACCCAAAAGGCATTACCATCCACTCATATAGTCCTTCATTTGTTTTAAAAGTGGTTTTCTATTCATCTCCTTCTCTAATCCTTATTTGATGATAACCACTTTTTAAATCCAACTTTGTAAAATATCTTGCTCCACTTAAAAAATCCATCAAATCTTCAATTCTAGGTAAAGGAAATCTGTACCTGATTGTTATTTTGTTGATTTCTCTTGAATCAGTTAACATTCTCCAGCCTCCATCTTTCTTTGGACTCAACACTATTGGCACTACACAAGGACTCAATCTGTATCTAATCAGTCCTTTATCTAATAGTTCATGAGCCTGTTTTATGATTTCTTCATTTTCCGTGGGGGTCATCCTGTAAGCTACTTTATTTGGTAGATTTTCCCTTGGAATCAAATCTATATGATGACTGATTTTTCTAATGGGTGGTAACTCATTAGGAAAATCATCTACATTGATATCACAGTAATTCTCCAACATCTCTTGAATTTCAATTGGCAAATCAGAAATTTTAGTGGAAATCATTATTACATTGGGTTTGCAAATCAATACAAAATTTACGTCATCCTCTTCAATCTTTTGCAAGTATTCTTTTCCACTCAACAATAGAGTCTTTGGATCAGAATTTCTTGATGCATCCTCCTCTTCCATAGGCAACAATTTATGATTAATACCATCTTTACCAAATTTATATGTGTTGTTTTTCCTGTCGTGCATAACTCCTCTGTCATATTGCCAATGTCTTCCTAACAATATGTGACACACAACCATAGGCATCACATCACACAAAATTTTGTCTTTGTATTTTCCCAACTGCAACTCCACTTCACACTATTTATTCACTAACAATTGATGTCATTTTTGAAGCCATGACACTGTGTAAGGTGTTGGATGTTTCTTTGTCTTTAATTTCAACTTTTCTACCACTTTTGTAGAGACCAAATTATCGGTTCTACCACTATCAATTATCATTTGACAGCATTTTCCTTGAACCTTGCACACAGTCCTGAACAAAGTCTTTCTCTATGCTGGTTCAACAACTTCCTTTGCTAGCTTTAACAAAACTTTGTTAACTACGAAAGATTCCCCTCTCTCTGGTACATTTTCTTCTTCTGCCACCTTTACTACTTCTTCTTTAGTCTGAGCAACAATTGCATTTCTCTGACTTGTTCCTGCATTTTCTGGGCACTCATAGGCTCTGTGTCCCAGCTTGTTACATCTATAACATCTAATTTCTCTTCCTTTGCCTCTGCCTCCTCTTCCTCTGAAAAAACTCCTTCTGCCACTTGCATCACCTTCTGTGGGTGTATGTTGACTTGAGCTGCTACTAGCTCCATCTCTAGGTGTTGTAGATATTCCTCTACCACCTTGACTTCCCCTTCCTTAGAAAGTACCTCTACTTCTAGCAGATTGCTTCCTCATGAGTTTTTCTTCAGCTTTCAATACCACCTGATAAGCCTCTTCTACTGTTTTAGGAGACATCAAACTTATCTCATCTTGGATCTCCATTTTGAGACCATTTATATATCTTGCAACCTTCTCATCTGTATCTTGAATTTGTCCAGCTCTTATGCTTACTTTGTAAAATTCCTCTGTGTATTCTTTCATTGTCAAAGACCTCTGTCTAAGATTCTGCATCTGTCTATATAATGAAAGTTGATAATCACTTGGAAAAAAATTACCTCTCAACTTTACCACCATCCTATTCCAATTTTTAATTGGTTGCTTACCAAGTCTTTTTCTTTCTGCCTGCACTCCATCCCACCAAAGTGCTGCATGTCCTTTCAATTTTGTGACAACAAATTTCACTCTCTTTCCTTCTTCCATTTCTTCATAATCAAAGAATTTCTCCATGCCATTAATCCAATCTATCAACTCCTCAGGGTTTAAACCTCCTATATAAACTGAACCCTCAAGTCTGGGTTTAGATGTGGATCCCAACACTGATTTAAAGAATCTCATTTCAGGAGTAATTTCTGTAGGTTCCTCTTCTTCTGCAGCTTCAACTTTCAGGGTCACTGACATCTCCATCTCTTTGATTTTCCATTTCCACTGCTTCTAGTCTAGCTTTCATCTCTTGCATAGCGTCCAACACTTCTGCATTTGCAACTGGTGTTCCTCTTCTTCGACCACCACCACATCTTCCTCCAACTCTGAAAGCCATGTTGGATTTCTTTCTCTGATCTTTGAGACTCTGATTAGTGTCAATAAGCTGCTTTGATACCACTAATGGTGGGGTGGTTGCAGGTGTTAGGGATAATAGTTCAAAACCAGAAACAATTTCTTCAAGCTTGGGTGGAACTTCCTCTTGGATTTCCTTTGGAGCATCAGTCATCAACCTCCAAATTTAGTTATGATGCTATAATAGCAGAACTAGTTAATTTACCCGAAATATGGAAAACCTTCACTTTTTCCACGGAACCGACAGGAAATAAAACTTCAATTTAAAACCTTATCATGTGCGTCATTCCATGAACCTTTATCGTGTTAAATCTTCGTCGTCGATATCAATGATCAATCCGAAGGTTAATGCTTTCCCCACTCGCAAACTAGCCGGATGATCTTCACCGTTGATCAATCCCACTTGATCCAATGGTTGACGCGTAATATCGCGTGGAATTCTTGCCGATGCATAACAAGCCGAGGGCACGCGAGAAAAGCAGTTTCCCCATGCTACGTGTCGGCTGCTAAGTGGAATCACATGAATTTTCAAAATATAGCTTACCGCCTTGAGACCGCGCGAGAAACAACTTTCGCTTGTGAAGACCGCCTTTCTATTCTGTTTAATTACTGCACTTGTAAGCACATGATGACTGTTAGATATATTAGATCTATCGATCGAACGGTTCATGTCCTTTGCTGGATTCCTCGCAAATTTATCAGATTTTCCTCATTCCGCCAAGGTTTTAGTGCTTCCGCCAAGTTTAGTCCTCAACTATCAGATTTAGGATAACACTAGCTAAACTCTATGGTTTCAAAATACGTTAAGTTATTTCAATACACAACGATTGAAGACTTAAATGTGATAACATAATATTATATAGAAACTGGTTCTAAAGAGTCCAAACTGGAAATCAACTGTATTTAGAAATATTTTGAAGGAATTAAAACCTCCGGGATTGACCATTCATGTGCAGAATACACAGAGACACAGAGAGATTTTTAATTTTATAGTCTAATCCTCCACAGCCAAATCCTTTTACATTAATTCAAAATTACATAAATACTTGTACATACAACAACTAGATCCTAAATCAATGGATCGAAATTTCCTAATCTTATCTAATCTGCATGAGATTCTCCTCGAGAATCTCAACTAAGGCTAACTACTTGAATTTATTACATGATAATCCAAATCCATAAATTCTAGCTCAAATCCTATCTAGAAAGATTTGTAAAGTGACAACTAAAGGACCCCACTCCTTTGCTTGTAAACTTTTTTTGTATTTTTGGAATAAAATTCGAAGCTTTTTGTCTTCAAGCCTCATGCTCTTGCATCGATGTCCAAAGCATCTTGGATGTTGGTAGGCTTATAGCATGAGAGTGTCCAGAGGTAAAGTGGTAAAAAACTTTAGTGGGACCCAGGGGCTAGCTACCTGAGAGGCTGGGATGGTTCCTAGGAGTCCTGTAGCTGATGTGGAAGGTCTCTATTTTGTGTTTTTGTCGATTCCACTTCCTTAAGGTCACATAGGAGGTTGAATCCAATCATAGTAGCCTCTCGTCACATGTTTACCTCGATTGGATGGTTACTTGGGTATATGTGGGAGGAGGGTGTTATAGAGTGGTATCAGAACATGGTTCACCCCTCGGACTAGATGGGCGGTGTGTTGGTCATGCATTCATGTCATTTTCACATGTGATTAATCTTCCTTGTCGTTTATGTGCTTGTTACATAGGCATGGAGTCAGTCATGGTTGTAGTGATGTTGCCATGTGGAAGAGGATGTTGCTATTATGAAGTATGTCGTCATGAGTGTATGATTGATTACATGTTGTTTATGCTTGTGTATTTTCAGTGTACGTTGGTATGGTTGTTGTTTTCATGCATGAGGTCATGGTATGTGTAGTTGACATGGTCATGCATTGATGACTGGATTCTAGCTAAACTGATGGTTACATGGTTATGTGTTTATGTATTATATGTCTGTATGTTGTTATGATTATGTTTGTACATGTATCATGCTGATTTGATGATCTTGCAGATGAGATATCCTCCTCGAATTTTTCTAAGTTATGTTGATCTATTGTGATTTTGTTTAGCTGACATAGTATGCAGGAAAAGATCAAAATTACTAGCAAGATGGTAGACTACAAAGACTCTCCCTATGAATCGGATGAGTAGTGTGGTTTTGGGCACTCTTTTGATTTGGAAGACACATTGAGAAGCTTGAAGGAAGAAATAAGGAGTTGTAAGGCAAACAATGACAAAATCATACATGCACAAGAGAAACAAGTAGAAGTTAATGCAATACTTATTCAAAGTTTTTCAGAATTGCAGCGACAAGAGCCACTTCAGAACATCCATGGATAGGAGGAAAAAACTAATGGGGGCATATGTCATTAGGTCCCATGGTGCTTATAGGTTAGAAAGGGATGACACAGTTAGAGATGGTAGATTGTTGGATACTCTGGATAAGAGAGGTTATGGATACATGTACTATTTTAGTTATGGTTCTGACAGACATCATGTTCGTCATCATTATCATCCTTATAGGAGGAGTGATAGGGGATACTTTCTAGATGAGTTTAAGAAACCAAAGCCACCTACTTTTGATGGATATGTGAAGAAGCCAAAAGATGCAGAGGCTTGGATACTTGGGATGAAGAAATTATTTGAGTTGCATGAGTACACAAATAATATGAAGGCCAAAATAGCTATCTTCATCATGAGAGGTAAAGCAAACACATAGTGGGAAGATGTGAAGCGGGTTAGAGACATCAAGACAAATGAATTGACTTGGCATGAGTTCCAGAGTCTCTTCAGGAACAATTACTTGTCACAAAGGTACTACGATAGTAAGGCCAAAGAATTCTACGAGCAAAAGATGGGATCAATGACAGATGAAGAGTACATGACTAAGTTCTCAGAGCTATTGAAGTATGTACCATATCTTAAAGATGAGGAGGCTAAATTTCAACAATTTGTCAGTGGATTTCCATTATAATTTAGATATTGGATTGAGTATGATGAGCCTCGGTAACATGAGGAAGTTATTTGGAAATTGAAGCATCACTATGAACAGTCAAAACATAAGAATGAATCTCAAAAAGGATGGGAAGGAAAAGACAAAGGTAAAGGTAAATGGCATTCGAAAAGAACAAGGCCTCAGAATGCAAAAGATAAATAAAATGTGGCACCAACAGAGTTTTTGTGCAGCTAGATAGGGACATGGGTCACAACAACAACATCATAGAGGTGATGGTACTAGTCAGTTGGAGTGTTGGACATGGAAAAGGAGCACCTAAAGAGAGATTGTCCATAGAATTAGGGTGGTAGGCCTAAGATATATAGTACATAGGAGGAATAGGCTGTCAGGGATTTTGGTCAGAGTGTTCCTGGTATTTATGCAGCATTGGATAACAAACATGCAAAGCATCAGGCATGTATCATTGAGATGGGCAGTAAGTTTTGTGATTAAGTTATTTCTATTTTGATTGAATCTAGATCTAATTATATTTATGTTAGTATTGACTTTGGTGGATAAGTGTGGTTTGAGTAAGGATTTTCATGCATAATCTTGGTTAGTGCAGTTGGTTACAGGTACAAAGAAGCAAGTTCATCATTGGGTAGGATCTTGTTCATTTGATTTGAATGGTATGCCTACTATAGCACATTTGAATATATTACTGTTGGGATCATACAATATGTTGTTGGGCATGGATTGATTTTACCTTCATAGAACCAAGGTGAATTGTTACAACAAAGCCATTGAGTGTGTGGATGACAATGGGGAACCAAGAGTCTTGCAGGGAAAGAAGAAAGCCACCTCAATTAGGATGGTGATAGCTATGCAGGAAAAGTGTAGTCACAGGAAGCAATGTGTGTTATTTGCCATGCATATTTCTAGTGACAAAGGTAAGGAAGTTGAGGATGCAGAGTTTTTAAGTAGGCACCCAGTTCTACAATAGTTTCAGGATGTGTTTCCTGAAGAGATTTCAAAGTTTCCATCTCACAGGGTAGTATAATTTTCTATTGAGTTAGTTCCAGGGGCAGCTCCAGCATCAAAAGAACCTTACAAGATGAGCACACCTAAGTTGGTAAAGTTGAAGTTGCAATTGAAGAAAATGTTGGACAAGGGAGACATTAGGCCAAGTGTATCACCTTGGGGCACACCTGTATTGTTTATGAAGAAGAATTATGGTACTCTTAGATTGTGCATTGATTACATGCAGTTGAACAAAGTGATCATCAAGAACAAGTACCCGTTACCAGGATTGATGATTTGTTTGATTAGATGAAGGGAGAAATAATGTTCTCTAAGATCAACTTGAGATCTAGATACCATCAGGTACACATCAAAGGGGAGGAAATTTACAAGCCAACTTTCTGGATCAGGTATGGGCATTATGAGTTGTTGTAGTTCGATTCAGTTTGACTAATGCTCTAGCTACATTTATGTGCTTGATGAATAGTGTGTTACATCCGTGCTTGGATAAGTTTGTTATTTTTCATTGATGACATATTGGTATATTCTAAAAATGAGGAAGAGCATGTCGAGAATTAGCAACAGTGTTGAGGTTGTTGAGAGAGCATCAGTTGTATTCTAAGCTTAATAAGTGTCATTTATTTCAGACTGAGGTACATTACTTGGGACATGTTGTCTCCAAGGAAGGAATTGCAGTAGATCTAGAAAAGATAAGGGCCATCATGGAGTGGGTAGCTCCTAGAAATGTGGATGAGGTGAGATATTTCATGGGGTTGGTAGGCTATTATAGGAGGTGCATTAGGAACTTTAGATTCTTTATCCTATTACATCATTATAGAGAAAAGGTAAGAAGTTTGACTGGACCAAGGAGTGTGAGGTCAGTTTTGAGCAGCTTAAGCAGTTGTTGACACATGCTCTGGTGTTAAAGATTTCATATTCGAACAAAGAGTTCGTAGTATGTACATATGCTTGCAAGAGAGGACTTTGTGGAGTCCTTATGTAGGATGGGCATGTGGTATGCTATGAGTGATGAAAACTAAATGAATAAGAGCAAAACTACCCGACACATGATCTTGAGTTAGCAGTGATCATACATGCATTGAAGATGTGGAGGCATTATCTTCTTGGTAGGAGGTTTGTGCTGATGAGTGATCACATTGGGTTGAGGTATTTGTTTGACCAACAGAATCTGAATGCTAGGAAAGATAGATGGTTGACCACAATCAGTGTGTTTGACTTCGAGATCATGTAAATCAATGGAAAGGATGATAGGGTGGAAGATGCTCTTAGCAGGCAGATACAGGTAAATCATATAGAAACTATGAGCTCCTATGGGACAGACTTACTGATAGGATCTTGCAAGCAAATCTTTAGGATGTTAGGTACATGAAGATTTTGCACAGGTTGCAGCATAGTACAGGTACAGGTACATGTAGTGGTATAGGTATAGGTATAGATGCATGTGCACATGATGTGAATTATTTTGTTACAATGGATAGATTGGTTAGATTCTCAGACATGATATCTATGCAAGACAATAGTGAGCTCAAGAAGGTGATCTTGAGGGAGTTTCATGCGAAAACTTATTCAGATCACCCAGGCTATCAGAAGACATTGACCACAGTAAATAAATTTTATTATTAGCCTAATCTGAAGAAGGATGTAGCAGAGTTTGTGGCTAGGTGTTTTGATTGTTAGCCTGTGAAGGCAAAGTGTAAGCATCTAGGTGGATTGCTATAGTTGATTGTGATTCTAGAGTGGAAATGGGAGGTCATTTCCATGGAATTTATCATAGGGTTGCTGAGGATAGTGAGACATCATGATTCCATCATGGTTGTTGTGGACATGTTGACAAAGGTTGCACACTTCATTCTAGTGAAGTCTACATTCTCAGCTAGCGATGTAACACAAGTATTCATCAGAGATGTGGTCAGATTGCATGTTGCTCTGAAAAATATTGTGTTAGATAGGGATGCAAAGTTCACTTCCAAGTTTTGGAAGGAGTTGTTTGCAAGTTTGGGAAAAAAGTTGGCCTTCAATACAACTTATCATCCACAAACAGATGGACAAACTGAGAGGGTCAACAGGATATTGTAGGACCTGTTGAGGATGTGCGTGATGCATCAACAACGAAAGTGGGAAGAGTATCTTCCACTGGTAGATTTCGCTTACAACAATGGGTATCCATAATCTTTGAAAATGAGTCCATTTAAAGCATTGTATGGGCACAGTTACAATACTCCTATCAATTGGAGTGATCTAGTTAACAGGGTGTTGATTGGACTGGACATGTTCGTGGACATGGAATAGGAAATGCAAGTTATAAAGAAGAAGCTAAAGGCAACACATGATAGGTAGAAGTGCTATGCAGATCGAAACATGTTGTTTAATGATTTCCAAGTTGGGGAATAGGTGTACTTGCACATCAAACAGAAGAAGAGCTCCTTGCAGATTGGATCATGTGCTAAGTTGGCACCATGGTTTTGTTGGACCCTTTAGCATTATTGAGAGCATTAGGCTAGTAGCCTATCGAATTGCACTACCTCCAATAGTGAAATTCCATGATGTTTTCCATGTGTCATTGCTTAAGAAGTATGTTAAAGATGCTGATAATGTGATTGACTGGTCTGTATTGCAGGTGGAACCAGATGGAGAATTCCAGTTGGATCCTCAGTGTATATTGCAAAAAAAGGTGCTCATTCTCTGAAACTGAGCAATTGAGCAAGTTAAAGTGTAGTGGAAGCACTTTGGCTTGATGAAGCTACATGGGAGATGATGGATCATATGCTGTCTATGTATTCTTCACTGATTTCCAGTTGAGGCAAGGTAGGGTATGGTGTTTTGGTATATGTATATATGTATGTGGATGTAAATACCACCATGATCTATGTTATAAAGGTCTAATAAGTGGTATGGGTGTCATGTCATTATGATGTTATGCTTGTTATGTTGGTTTGTTTCTTAGCAAGGTGATCATTGTAAATACTACATTGAGCTATGTTATAAAGCTCCATGGGAAATATGTTTGTTTTTTAGTGGTTTTGCTGAGGTATAGGTGTGGTTGAACACCGAGGATGGTATCCCCCAAGGGGGCGGGTTCTGTAACATTCCCGACGAAAATTCCTTGTAATAAAAGTTAATAAAGGTAAAAATAATAACCACACTTTATGGGACACTTATTCCAAGCTGAATGTTGGGAAAAAAATCCTAGTGTGGGTGTTCATTTGGTTTATTATGGCTAAGGAAATTGGAAAAGGAAATGGCTAAGGCTTTGGAAAGGAAAAATGACATTTTTGGCACATTTATTTATGAAAATGATGGAAATTAGGAGGAAAGGAAGGTGAGAGGTCACAGGTTTCATGTGAGGAGGAAATTGAAGGAAATTAATGGAAAATGAAGAAAATAGAGGCCTAATTGATAAAAAGGATTTTGAGGATCAGTTTGTAACCTTTTTTCAGTTCAGTTTTGGATCTCTCTCATTATTCTCTCTCTCTCTCTCACTCTTGGACACTTAGAGTTTTCTTGGAGAATTTTGGCATTGGATGAAGAAAGGCAAAGAAGGAAAGATGAAATAGAGATCAAGTAAGGAAGAGCAAGATCAAGAAGCTACAACAATATTCTTTAAAGGTATCGATTTTCATGTGTATTTTCCTTGCTAGATTTGGCATACATGGTATTGCATGTGGCTCTTTTGCTATTATGGCATGGGTTTTTCCAGGTGTGACAATGTTTTCAACCTAGCCTTTCCATTTTCGGATAGCCATGTTGTGATGGGGTTCTCATATTTTGGTTGAGATGGATTTTTGAATCGATTCAAAACTAAGTGAGGTGGATCTCTAAATGATATAGAAAATGGCCTACTGGTCCCTAAATTGGACTGTGGATCACGGTAAATCCATTTGCCTAGTAACCCCTAAGCTAGACTGTGGGTTGCAATAAAGCTAGGATTGTGTTGCCTCAGTGCGTCTATGAATCCTTTCCAGTGAATGAAAGGATATATGGTAAAGCCAAGATGTGGATTTCTCTCCGTTGGGCCTAGTAATCTCAGGTTGGTATATGCGGTAAAGCCTGGAGAGTGGGTCTCGGTTTAGGGCCTAGTGATCTGGTGTGGATTGTAGTAAACCTTGAGAGACTAGGAGACAAGAAAATTTCTCGCGATGTAGGTGGATATATCTGGTGGAATCCATGCTTATTTTGGCTTAGTGATCTATTGGAGATCATGGTAAATCCTGTTATTACATGTTCATTGTGTTGGCCTAGTTATCCGGTGTGGATTGCGGTAAAGCCTGGTTTCTATTAATGAGGGCGAGGTGGTTTAGCCTCGGGATGCCCTGGTTGGTTCTTTTGGTTTGATTACCACATTCATGCTTGGAATATGGCATGAGGGTGAATGGATGAAGAGAGATTTGGCTCAGCCATTCTATGGTCAGTGGAACGTGGTAGCCCATCCCGGGTTTGGATCTGCATCATCAATATGAGGTTATTTCTCCTTGTATTTTTATGAGTATTATATTGGTTTATATGTGGATCATATGGATGTGATTTCATTGGTATTTCCGTTGCTATTATACTGGTTACGTATATGCTTTATGACAATGGCTATATATGGATCTCTTCATATTTTGCTTATAAATGAATGAACAATGTATCTATGACCTAATAGATATAATGCAACAAATTATGAGGGAAAAATGTTTCTTAGTGATATTCAAATAAGTATGAGATCCTTATGCTTAAATATGTTGTATACACCTGTAGATTACACATTTTTGATATGTTTGATGAAAAGTTTGGCATGGCTATTAGGGGTCTGGTTAAGGGCTTGTTCAAGTATTTACTTTTGCATCATTGTTTCCCTATTATCTTACTATTCTAAAGGTGTCATTCAATTCTGGGTAGTGACCTGGGCTCTGGGCCTGAAAAAAGTGGCTCAAATCCCTAGGATGCTGGCACAACATTGAGAAAATAGTCCCTGGATGCTAGCATGCCTTGTCATGAGAGCATCCAGAGCCTCCTGGATGTTGGAAGGCTTATAGCATGAGAGCATACAGAGGTCAAGTGGTCAAAAAATTCAGTGGGACTGAGGGGCTAGATATCTGAGAGGTTGGGATGGTTCCTAGGAGTCCTGTAGCTGATGTGGAAGGTCTGTATATTGTGTTTTCATCGATTCCACTTCCTTAAGGTCACATAGGAGGTTGAATCCAAACATAGTAGCCTCTCATCACATGTTTACCCTAGTTGGCCGATTAATTGGGTAGATGTGGGAGGAGGGTGTTATATGCCTCTTGTCTACTCCTACATATGTGGCTACTCCACAACATCTTGAAGATCTGCATGAGATTCCTCCTTTGGAGCTAGAAACTCCTCCTCTAGTGGGATACTCAAATCTCACTCTAGAGAGCATATCATACCCTTACCCTCATCAAATTTGACATATTTCCTCACTACTACCACCTTGAGTGAGGGCAAATATACCCAGTAATTATGTGGTGTCTCTGTGTATCCTAGAAAGACTCCCATCTCAGCTATAGGTTCAAGTTTCTTCCTGCTATCATTGGAGACATGAAAATACATAGTAGCTCCAAAAATTCAAAAATGAGATACATTTGGCTTCCTCCTAGAGAATGCTTCTTTAGGTGTGATCATGCCATGTATTATGTGAGGGATCCTGTTCTGCAAATAAAATACGATGTTTCATGCTTCTACCTTTAGATGTAATGGAAATCATTGATCATGCAACATGGCTCTTACTGCTCCCACTATGCTTCTGTTCTTCCTTTCAACCACCCCATTTTGTTGTGGGTTATGGGGTGACATTAGTTCTATTCTAATCTCCTATTTGGCACAAAATTTATTGAAGGTGTTAGAAACAAATTCTCCTCCATTTTTACTTCTTAGGGCTTTCAATTTTTGATCAGTTGCCTTTTCAACCAATTCTTTGAATTCAACAAACTTTGAGAAAACTTCATCCTTTGCTGAGTTGAGGCTTCTGTGATCCATATCAAGTTTATGAGAAAATTATTCAGCGTAGATCACATGATCTTACATTTGTCGACGCGTTTCGAACCAACCAGTGTGGTTCATCATCAGGACAAGTTGAAGAATCAGATCTAGGCTGCATGTTAAATAGTTAGAGCAGGATCTCCAACGGCTATATTTGACCAGGCAATGGTTCAATTGACCAACTTCATCCTTCTTAAGAATGAAGAATATCTAGCATTTTCTAGAAAAGTCATCGTCAAAAATAACATAATACCTGTGTTTTGTTGTAGAGAATGTATAAAATGGTCCACGTATATCAGAGTGGACTCACTCTAAGATTGTTCCAGCTCTACTATCTCAGCCCCGGAAGGTGGATTTGACATATTTCACCAATGTGCATCCCTTGCAGAAATCATACTAGTAAAGGGTGCATTCCGGGAGATTGGCGGTAATATGTTGCATGATTTTTAAAGCACCATGGTGTAAGTGTGCCATGTGCCTATGCTAGAGTTCTCCAACATATGGACTCTAGACTTTTTCTTCCTTGCTACTCAGTGCATGAAAAGCTTCCACCTCAAGTTTGTAGATATTTTTTAGTCTAACTCCAATTCGTTTCACTTTCCTGGTAGCAACATGTCTCAAAAAGGCTTTCCCCTTAGTGAAAAGAACATCATAGCCTCTATCCTACAACTATGGAGATCAAGTTCTTCTTTAACCTAGGTACATACATAAACCTTCCAGATGAAGGTGGGAGCCTGAATCCCTCTTAAACATTAGAATTCTGATTCCTTTGGTACTATACCACTCATCATCCCCAATTTCTAGGTGCATCTAGAGATCCTTCTCCTCTAGGCTACTAAAGAATTCCTTGCATCCTGTCATATGGAATGAGGCACCTGAATCTAGATACCACACACTATCCATTACAATGCTTGAAATGCATGAAATTAGGTGAAGTCTAATTAGAATTATGAGGCAAGTGCTTCACCTCCCTCTCCTCCTAAAGGCTTCTTGTTAGAATTATTGCGTGACCACTTTGTTGCATAGTGTCCATATTCGTGGCAGTGAAAACATTTTATCTTGCTTAGGTAATTCTTCTTTCCATTGTTCTGGCTGGGCTCTAGATTTCTTTGGGCATTCTTTCCCTTAGATTTCTTTCCCTTCCCAACCAAGGGAAAATTCTATTCCTCCTCAACTTTAGATGTTACTCCATCTCTAGTGTTCCTTCGAATTTCTTCTTGCACCAAATCAGACGAAAGTCTCTCCCACTTTGGTAATTTGTCCCTTCCATTTATAGAGTCTTGGTAGCTATGCTAGGATTTCAGAATGCTTAGGAGAGTAGGCTACAATTTCTGAAGAGGAAACATTTTTTCATACTCCTCCACTTTCATCTCGAACTTGAGTGAATTTGGAGAGGTAATATGGAATTGTTTCATTTTTCTACAATCAGATGTTTCTGAGCTTGTCCCTCAATGCCAATTTCCTAGCATCAATGTCATTTTCAAATAACTCAGTGAGGTTATTCCACATAGAAAATGGAGTTTCCTTGCCATGTAAATTTGAGATTATATGGTCTCTCACACCCTCCAGGATGATCCTCCCAAATTTTGTGGTATCCTTCTTCCACTGAGCTAACTGTTGTGCATACAATGTTGATGGTTTTGGAATGTCCGTTTTGGTGTACTCCAACACTCCATTGTGATCGAGTGTATCTTCCTTCATATCCTTCTAATCTATGAAATTCATGGTTCCTTCTAAGGAATAATTCAATCTCAATCCATTGAAATACATTTTCTAGCGTAGAAGAAAACCACTTCACTGAAGTTGCAAATCAAAATATTGAAGGGATAAGATATATTGACTAATTTCTAGTGTGATTTCTGCTCTGATACCACATATAAATTAATATAAATTTTCTATTACTGATGAATTCAAACTGAAAACAAGAGATTACAAATTTCCTCTACTATTCCTCAGAATCGATATCACAATTTAGAAACAAATGTAATGACATGTAACCATCAAAACCACAAGAACACAATGATTTACAGGGGAACCCAATTGGAAAAAACCCCTTTGCTTCTTTTCATTAATCAGATGAGAATGAGAAACTATTACAATGTCTTGCTTCAACCCTGAAGCATAGCCTACATTGTAAACCTATTCTCCTACTAAATGTCCTACTCTGGCCAACACTTAACCAATTCAAGGCCCTAGCTTCCTCCTATTTCCTTGTGCAATTCAGGGGAAATTAGACTCCTAAATAATAGGGGAATTCCCTATTTCCTTGCGCGATTCCTAAGGGATTGATCACCTACATCAATGCCAAGCCTTTACACTCAACTAATATACAATTGACAATTACAATTTGCATTTTCCTCCACTCCAACTAGGCAATTCAAATTCCATGCATGTTTGGGATATTTTTAGCTGATTCACTAGTTTAATTGAGATATCACTGAGTTAACAATAGTTCTACTACTCAACTGACCTTCAATTGTCTCAATTAATGTCTTGAGCTTAGTTACCTGAGTTTAATTGAAAATATCTGAACTAGATTGCTAAATTTTAACAATCACTACATGCACAACTCTACTTCTGGTTTGTAGATAAAATTTACTAAGTTAACTATTAGACAAGGTGATGTCACTCTAGCTAACTACCATCCAAGTCATCCTACTGAAGTGGAAAATTGAATTACTCAATTTGACTAAGGTAAAAGTCAAATTAAACCTTTCTTTCTAGAATTTCTAACATGAAGAAGGGGTGGAAAAGGGACTACAGAGATAAGAGAAGAACTCCATTGTGTTTTTCAAAATTTCATTGTCATTTGTGATTGCCTATGGGCCTGGTCAAGGAATGGAAAAGTTAAAACACTGAGATTACTTCTTATGTGTGGAGGAGAGTGGCCTTCACTTTTTTTGTTAAATCTGGTCTAAAACCTATGTGCTAAATCCATGAGTTTAGTTTTTCCCACAAGGCATCAAGGTCTATCTTGGGGGTGGCTAAATATGAGAAAAAATACAACATAGTTGAGCCTGTGGTTGGGTGGAGAGTGGCTCACTATTCTTTAGTTCCACATTACACAAGATTGGACTCAAGATAATTATCTCTTGTGCATGATTATTTAATCGCTCTTTTTAACAAGTTTATATGTACAAGCATTTACCCTTCAAAAATTTTATCATGGCTATAAATGTTTTACTATTTGGTTGTAGCCTTTTATATGCATTAAATTTTGTGACAAAACTGGCTAAGGAAGATAGGATTCCTAAATTATTATTTAAACATGTCATGTGGGAATTTATGTTATAAATTTTCTTTTGGGAGGTTCCAAAAGCTAAAACTTAGACCATAGTGATGGGAAATGTTATTGATCCTCTAGTCTAATTTTAGATTTTGGGTTGTGAAATATCATGAAATATGATAAGAGGAAGTCAGGCTTCCTAAATGCATCTTTAAATAGGTCATGTTGGAATTTATTTTATAAATTTTCTTATGAGAGGTTCTAGAAGTTGAAACTTGGACCATAGTGAGGGGAAATCCTACTAATCATCTTCTCCAACTTTTAGATATTAGGTAACAATATTTAGGATATATAATTAGAGGAAGTCAAACTTCTTGGATGCTCCTAAAATCACACATCAAAAATGTCATGTTAACCTTTATAGTATAGATTTTCTTTTGGGAGATTCTACAAGCTAAAACTTGAACCATAGTGAGTGAAAACACTACTAATCATATGGTACAACTTTTATATCTTGAGGCATGATATTATAGGAGATATTATCAGAGGATATTGAGCTTCCTATATGCTACTAAAATCAACATCAAATAGGTAATGTTGGTGTTTCAGCTATAATGTTTCACCTGGGAGGTTCCAAAGGTTAAAACTTGGACGATAGTGAGGGGAACTCCCATTGATTATCTGGTATAGTTTTCAGAACTTGGAACGCTAGAATTTAGGAGATATTATTTGAGGAAGTTTCTATATTAGTTTGCATGCAAAGTGTTTGAAGAAATTCACAAATGATTTAAAAATTCATTGCACACAAACATTTGATGAAATGCCCCAATGAAAATGTTGTTGTTGTTGTTGTTTTTTTTTTTTTTAATGGATGGAAATGGTATTGATGTGTGTTAGAATTGTTGTATTATAGTATCGATGTAGATTATTTATGCCCATTTGCATGGAAAACTTTTGAAGAAATGTGTTATATGTATTTTATTACAATTTTCATACAAACTATTTGATAAAATACCTCAAAGACATAAATCAAAAGTTGCATGATTGAGTGGTATATTTTAGTTAGTATGTTACAAGTGGAATCAGAGAAATGTTTCTTATTTGATTTCATACAAAATGTTTGAAAAAATTTCTACAAGAAAAATACTACTTAATTGGTTGTATACAAAATATTTGAAAAAATGTTTACATTTAAAGTGTTTGACAAAATGTATGAGAGATGAAAATCAAGTTTTTGCAAGTGTGGTTAGGATAAATTTAGTAAGGGTATGTGACAGAGCCCTATACTCTTCTCCAAGTTCTTTTCCTTGCAAAATAATCCAAGATAAAATCTTTGATCACAATTGGATATTCAATTGTGATTATTAAATATGTAGGTTTTAACCGTGTACAAAAATTATCTGCAAATGAATTCTTAAAAACATAAAAATATACAATGGCAAGAAACACAAAAAATACACAAATATTTTCCCCTGGATCCCAAAACTGAGACAACCAAATTGATTTTTCATTATGTTCTTTTCAATGTTACAATACATACATATATATATGTATACATATACACACACACACACACACACACACACATATATATATATATATATATATATATATATATATATATATATATATATATATAGAGAGAGAGAGAGAGAGAGAGAGAGAGAGAGAGAGAGAGAGATGTATCTCTCTCTCTCTCTCTCTATATATATATATATATATATGTATATATATATGCTGAAGCATTCATAAACCCCAGTCCATTAACCCTGGATTATAAGATAACCATATTTCCCTTGACCGGATCTACAAAATACCATGGGCATAAAACCATCATGCCCATAACCATGTGTGAAACCCATGCACAAAACGATATGTAGGTCCGCCCACCTAATATAGGGTCCAATTTTTTTCCCTGGGTGTTGTAGTGGACTGTGTATAGTGGGGCTACCGCGCCCCCTAAAATCCCCCTAACAGGGGGGCTACAACCCCCTTGTGACCCCCCTTCTATGCCCGACACAACGAATAGGGGAGGTTATCGCCCTACATTTGACCCCCCCAGCACGTGCGACTAGTGATGGAAAGAATATAACACACACCCAACAAAATTGTCAATTATTAAATTGAATTCGTCAAATAATAAGATCACTTTATTCATTGCTTGAATTAATGAGAAGGTTAACAACTTGAACAATGTATCATGTTTTTATATTATAAATGATTTTAATTTTCAAGTTGAAGCTTTAGCTAATGAAGCCAACTCTCTCTATGAAGGGGTCTTGAGAAACAAATGGGGGTGATTTCATCATGTAATCCCCTAAGAAACTATGGTTTATAAACCCAAGCAACAATTCATTTTCATTAATTAACTCATATTCTAACATCTTTAATATAAACCTTTAAGTATGGGGAAGGATATGGAAGGATGAAACCCCATATCATTTGTATGGGGGAATTAACTATTGTTTTACCTATTGAATACTCCTTTATGGTTTCATAATGGTGTGATGGGACAATGAAGTAGTCTTGGGGTGGAATTTGCAGTGTCTCTTAGAGTTTCCTCAACTAGACTTGAACCCTCCTAGTAAGAGTTATTATTGATATCTAGCTAGTTTTTTTAGAAAATTGATCTTTGAGGCTATAAAATTTGGATGTTTTTAATGGATAATTTCATGGGTGCTTTGGTTTTTGGATCACATTTGGAATTTACTATTTGGAATTTGTTATTGAGTTTTGGTCTTGGATCACAGGAAGGTTTTCATATAACCTCCTCCTCTTCCTTGGTTGTTTCATGTTGTTCATTTCTATGGCCCTTTAAAATTAATCAATAATCAGATTTTGTTACTTTGTGTCCTGATGTTTAAATGGTTGGGATATACCCTTTTGGTTTTACTTAGGTTTGGATGTGTTGTTATCTTCAATACAACTTCTATAAATTTCATGAAGTATAGTTTTATGGTTGTATGGCATTTAACATATGGAGTGTAGGATCTTCCTTTTGTGCTAGATAGATATTTGGTAACATTGATTCTAATTTGAATTTGTCATCTTTAGCTATATTTGTTTATAGGGATACTCAGGAGATTAAGAGAATTCTTCAAAGGCACAAAGAGTATACCAAATGAAATAGAACCCCACTTTTCATGGTGATCTCCAAGGAACATGCAAATGAACATCATTGTGCCACAAAAATGTAACAATGTTCACACAGATCAATTTACATTAGTAAGTATTCTCACTATACATCTTCAAATCATAGGATATCAATAAAAGATGTTCATATAGATCTCAAGGAGGAGAGGAAAACACATCATATGAAAGATGACCTAGACATTGAATAACATAATCCTCTTCCTTCCAACATTGGTTAGGAGGTGGCTAATAGACTCCATGTGTTTCACTAATCCTCATGTTTTCCAAATTAATTAGAATAGTAAGTGTTTATTTAAGAAAAATGCTTACAATAACAGTTAGGATATAATAATTATAGACATTCGCAAACTCTCTTTTGTGGCTAATAGGAGTTGTTAATTCTATATGATACTATATAAGAGTAATAACTTGCATGCTTCTTGTTTAGCTACGTTAATTTTTTTTTACTATAATATTTCATAGTTTTAGTGAAGAAAACAAAAAAATTAAATACCATCGCATTCCTTTTGAATGATAGCAACAATTTGTAAAACCTGTTTAGAGAAATAGTGTATATTTTTACTATGTTTTTTTTTTTCAAATATTCTTGCCATCAATTGCCACTCCCTTTACTATATTAAGTTAATAGGGTCACTTTGGGAGTGACATTCTAATATGAAAAAGTTTGAATGCAATGATATTATTTGAATTGGATCTTTGTGAAACCTCTTTTTGTAATAAGTGTGTCCCTTTTTTTTTAATTTATTTTGATTTTTCCAGAAAAATCAAAAGGGGAAATGAACCATCAAAAGGAAAATTGAGGTTTAAAATGAGAATTCTAAGGAAAATAATAAAATAATAATCAAAATAATAAAATAAGGGTTATGATTTTTAAAAAGGGAAGGGAGAAAACTACACTTTTTAGTTTTTTTTTTTTTATTTATTTATTTATTTATTTTTATTTTTTTTAAATTTTATTTTTCCCACTTATCTCCTTATAAGTTTACTTAAATTACAATTTTCACATCCAATGAGTACTATTCAACATACTTTTGATAGACTCACAATGAGACAATTTGGAAATTTATGAAAAATTGTGTTTCTCGACATACTTTTGATGGACCCATAATGAGACAAATTGCAAACTCATGGAAAAAATATTTTTCTGGAAAAAATGTGTTTCGCATCGTACTTTTGATAGACCCACAATGAGACAAAGTGGAAATTCATGAAAAAAATGTGTTTCTAAGAAACACAAATTTTCATGAGTTTCCAATCTATCTCACTATGTCTCTATCAAAAATATGCCGAGTATATGCATAATTCCACATCCAATGAGTGCCCATAATTGAAATGTGAGTAAACCTATAAGGTAGTAAGTAAAATATATCATTAAAAAGTAGTTTTCTTCCTTTCTCTAAAAAAAATCACCCTTATGGTTGACATCATCATCTTGAATCCTATTGGTTCTTTTAAAGTTGATTTTAATAGTATATATTTTGTTTCGAGGCCCATTTTTAACTCAAAATTTCCCAAATGCATTTTAATGGTTGGATTTCTAAATGAACCCTATTAAACAATGAATATTGTGAAACAATGAGAAAAAGGAGAACTTGGGGAGTATCGTAGTATAAATTAATGCTCAAAGAGTGAAACCTACTCGAAGTTCAATGGATGAAGGAATCAAGGAGATTTTCCATGCTAAGCAAAGGTGTCTCTAAACCATGGTCATCTACAATTTTGGTATTGATAATGAGTGATAGTGCATAGAGTTTGTCCCCAAATGGAGTGAGGAAGGAGGGGTCCCATCTAGTAAGTGGAAAGGTTCTCAGTGCCTCATTCAATGAGTGAGCCAGATTTGCCCCCCAGAATCATCATAATGTTGAGATGTGTAGAGGATAAGGTTGGGAAACAATTAATGGGAATGAGGGTCAGGATATTAATGGAGAAGTTAGTCCAAAACTTTGATTTATTTTCACATGATGTGGTGGATGTCTGGATACAGTTTATATCCTCACTATCTTCGTGATAAGATTCATTAGACAAATGGTCTTCTTAGTATTTTTCCCTACCAATGAATGGAAGAAAGCTCTATAGTATTAGTGTTAGTTTTCCTTTCCTATTTCATAGTGGTCCATTCTTGTGCTTTGTGGGCACTGTGACAATTATCCTTGGTGGGAGGGGTCTATTGATTTTTCCTTGGCACTTCAGAATTAGGTCTATGTATGAAACATGATCATAAAAACACTAATGATCCAGGTGGATTTTTGTGGCCACTCGCCTATTCCACTTGGACTCCCACCACTGTTTCTTTTAGTTTTTCAGTTTCCTTAATTGTAGTACAATTTACTAATTTTGGTAGTTTTTTAGGTCTTGAACTTTCGGAGCTGTTTTGAGGCCCTAAACGATGTTTTTTTGGAAAACAAACAATCATGAGTTTTTAACTCATGCTTGTAGTCGAAAGTTATAATCCTCGAATAAATATTTCTAACAAGGTATTTGCATGTCAAACGAAGATAATATGCCAAATTTATGTCCCTGAGAAGTTGATGTACCAATTTACCCAAACGAGGCCCATAGTTTTGGCGCTTAATCTCCTAGGGTTAGGTTTTTGGACGTTTAGGGTTTTCCATTGTTTTTCAATAATAAATAGGCTTAGAGCCTCTTTGTAACATAATTCAGAGGCATGTAACTGCCACATCTCTTCTTAGAGATAATCTACCATCACCTGAGCTAGTTTAGTTCCATTCTGTATGTAAGCATATTTCATTTCTTTGATATTAACCAAATGAAGTGTTATTTCTGTTGCAACTCTATATTTATGGTTATATTATATTTTGTTGGATTCTTATTTAAGTTCGGATTAGTGGTATCAGAGTGCTCTTCTCTTTCTTTGTTTTTCTTTGCATGTCCCCAACAAGGTCAGGGTATAAGGAGTTAGGGATTGAATTGGTTGAACCTTTGCATGAACAACCTCACAAACCCCAACGACCTCCTATGGAGGAAGAAAAGAAAGACGATGGGGCAAGAGATCCTTTCAAAATATTGATTGAAGAAGCCCTCGAGCAATAGAGGAACACGATGATGGAGAAATTTTCCTAGAGCCTTCCCACAAATGAGACATCTCCTTCCAGCAGGCACTCTGGAAGCGCCACACCCTTTAAGGTACAAGTTAACTTTGGTATCCCCATATTTGAAGGTTAGATAGATGCAGATGCTGTATATAAATGGTTAAATATACTAGAAGGATATTTTTTGGTTCATGATTTTTCCCACTGAGAAAATATTACTTTTACTCTCCTCAAATCCACCCCCCACATCAAGGACTGGTGGGAAACCTACTGTGAGAAGAGGGATGAGAGTGCACCCTCACTATTTTCAACTGCACCCACTTGGAATTATTTCTAGGATGCCATCAAGGAGTAGTATTACCCTGTCAGGAGCTACAAGGATAAATATATAAAGTGGACCACACTACGATAGGGAAGGGACCAAGACATGCCAGAGTTCACAAATATTTTTCATACCCTTCACACGAAGTTGGGTATCAAGGATTCTGAGTGACATTTGGTACTAAAGTATTACAACTGTCTAGACATGTACATCTAGGATGAGATGGAGTTCCTAGACATCTCCTCACTCGACATGACCTATCGATACGCGGTCAACATCGAGCATAAATTTAAATAGAAGAAGAAAGAATTGGATCTGTGAATCTGAAGCAAGGGAAAGGCACCCCAAAACCATAGAGAAAAGGACAAATCCAAGGTGGGGAGACCTAGTACAACCCCTCAAAGCTGCAAGCAAAGAAAAAAACTGCGAAGACAAAGGACACAGGAAAATGGTGTGAGTTCCATACGATCCCCAATCACAACACAAGTGAGTGTGGAACCAAGCTATCACTGGTGGCGGAGTTGAAGGCTTCTAAATTAGATGCACGTTTTGACTCCGAGTTAGAACCTGACAAGGGGTATGACAAAGGGAAGCATATTATTGACGCGGAGCCCAATCCCACCATTGTCACCACCAAGATCAAGAAGAATGAGCCCAAAGATCCAGAGGAGGGGGAGCGTCTCTTCCTCTCCGTTGCAGTTTATTGCCTATAGTGGGAGCCAAAATAACCTCATTTCAGCAAAGGTCACACCCACATCTGTCCACCATTGGGTGGCTTTATCAAGAGTGATATCTCCGTGTTAGTGAGTAGTGATGTGTTCCCTACATTATCAAGCCCTTCACGGATGAGGTACTGTGTGATGTTGTTCCTCTTGAAGTTTGTGATGTATTATTAGGAAAACCATACTTATGGAAGTTGCATGCTATGTATGAGTCTAGGCCTCACACTGTTATTGTTACTTTGAGTAGTAAGTTGTACAGGATACCAAAGGTAGCACTGCCTACCACCATCTCTTTGATCATTGCAAAGAAATGCAGTAAGATCATTTCCTAGATCGAGAAATTTTCTTTCCTTATGATTCACCCTTAGGGAAAGAAGAAGATTGTGGTCCTGACCTCCAGACAGGGGTCCTCTATATGATAGTAGTAGATGGACAACACCGTGGAGGAGTACATGGACATTTTCACCTCATCCACAGGGTTACCTCTACAGTGTAAGGTCAAGTAATCCAATGATCTGACCCTAAGCGCGCCGCTACCTAATGGACCAATCTATCAACAATCTGTTCTATAAAATGATGAAATGAAGATGTAGATTCAGGAATGGTTGCAGAAAGGGCATATCAATCCAAGCTCATCACCCTGTGGGAGCTCGATCGTGTTGGTACAAAAGAAGGATGGGACCTGGAGACTTTGTATTGACTATCGGGTGCTGAACAAGATCACTGTCTAGAATAGGTATCCATGATGAGGCTCATCAATAAGTATATCATAAGAGTCCTAATGCCATCCTCCAGCTTTAGAACTATCTCTTTCTCACATTTATTTACAATTTTTGTTATATTATTCTTAGTGAGAGGGATGAAAGATGTTTTCTATGCCATGTGGCTTAATATGGTTTAAATACAGGAAATGGAAAAATTTTGGAATAATTTCAATGCATGAGCTTAGAGTAGACAAAAAGGAGAGATTCTAGGAGGTTTTCTACCTCCTTAACTCCCTCAATCAACTAATATCACCACTTTATCTCTCATCAACTCGAGGTCATTGGCAGCCAAGCAAGATGAGGTCATTAGCAACCAAGCAAGTGCAGTTCAAGGAGATCTAGATCCACCTTTCTCGAGTTTTGGGAGACAAACATCTCTGTTTTCTAGGGAGCTATTGGTAGCTACCATTTTGTGTAAATAAACATTCCAAATAGCTCATTAGGATTCAAACTTTGTTTTCAGCTCATAAGTTATTGAGCTCAAGAACTTTTTATTGCTATTTTGACTTGTTATGTGATGTATTTGACATTTCTGCAATGATAATGAGAAGTTTCTTTTTGATCCATCACTGAGTTAGTTTTAGAGGGTTGAGGCTCTTGGGCTTGGGCCCAAACCTAGTAGCTTAAGTCCCTCTTGTGTATTGGTATTCCTTTTTAGCTTATAATATTTGTTAGTTTTTTGTATTTTATTAGAATATAATTCCTCAAAATATTGTGACTTCTACCTCTATCTCATCTCTCTCATGGGAGCATGAATAGAGGAATCTACAATCACAACCCAAAAATACTATGTTTATGATTTATTGGAAAAAGGTCTATATTAGTTATATTGTTTTGCATATGTTTGATGTAGCTTAGAAGTTGATTCATTGCATAGATCAAATTTTTTGGCACAAGTTAGATAGCTTTTAAATTCAACTCATCTTTTCCACCATTAGTTATGATATTTTTTGAATGGTAAGAGATCATGTGCATGTGATGTTTCAGGACTATTGGATCCCTAGGCAAGGGGCCTTTTCACCATCTCCATCCAGGACTTCTCCATCCTCTTTTTGATGAATCTCAAATGTTGTTCTTGAGCTTTGTCTCTTAGGTCACCATGAGTAGCCCTCTTAGTCCAAAACAGACCTTCCTGAATTGTTGAGCTTGGCTAGGGGTGTTGGTCACCTTTCATCCATATACCACAACCTCCATCCACCTTATCATCCCTTGATCTCATTGTTCTTACCTTCCAAACCCTCTTGGTAGCCTTCCTGTAGAATTACAGGCCTTCTTGTAACAATACAGGGCTCCTGTAGCAACTTTCTGTAGCATGCCCGTAACAACCTGTTTTACCCTTGTTTTGACATGTGATGCAAGTTTGAATTAGTTTAGGAGTAGGTTGACCCACCAGCTTGGACTCCAAGATCAAAGGCAACACCTAGGTCTTTCCAACCATCCTTTTTCCTTCATTGCAAGATATAATAACATTAGCTCTGTTATCATAGATTTAGCACAAGTAGAACTTTACTTTATATGAAAGTGTGAATTAAATAGATGATGCATGAAATCTTGAGTTCTGATTTGGTAGGATAATTTCCTATTTACAAGTGAATTTGATAGCTATATGGTTGATTGCAAATAGTGTAGTTTCCTTTCTGCAGGTAGTATAACTCTTGTGTTCTTTCATAAATTGATTCAGTAGTAGCTACAAGTTGGTAACATATATAAGTTAGAATTTGAAAAGAATTTACTCTTTTTTCATTAGAGCTAGCTTTTGAATTTCAGTTTCAGTAGTTAATTTCCCCCTAATTCAATAGAAAGATGGTCTTGGAGCCCTATTGATCAATTGACCTAGTTTATGGTGGCATGAGCATAATTCTATCTAATGTGTATATAACACTGTCACCTCGAAGTTTGTATGAACCCTAGGATGATAAATAGAGTTGAGGAGCCCCTGGACTTGCAACACTCTTGGTACAATACCAGGGCTCACCACTTTTTGGTGCTGTTGCTGGGAGGTGCCTAGGTAGATGTTATTTCTGCTTAAGAATTGGTTTTTGTTTTGCATTTAGTTTTGAAAAAAATCACATAAAATAAGAAAAAAATTATTTCATGCCTAGTAGGAATAGAGATACTCAAGGAAATTTTTTACTAAACACCCCCAAACCCTCAAAGAGTCAACCCTCAATCTTCTTCAATGACTGTCAACTTCCCTCTCTGACTAGAGGGGAGTTAGAAGACCCCTTAGGTGACAACTTGAGACTTTTGAAGAACCTATTTGGGAAGAAGAAGAACCAATTTCACCTACCCAAACCATGGCCAAAAACAAGAATGAGGAGGTTTCCCTATTAGAGAGACTAATGGAGAGGCTAGAATGAAGAATATAAGTCCTATTGCCCTTCCTCATTTCCATGGCTTAACCTCTGAGGATCCTGATACTTTTATGTTTGAGTTTGTTGTTGTCTATAGGAACTATGACTATACCTATGATGACCAAAAGCTGAAGTTATTCCCATCTACCCTTAAGGATGCAGGCTTGCACTAGTTTATGGGTCTGCCTGGGGATAACATCAATATCTAGGTTCAAATGCAACAAACCTTTAACAACAAGTACAAGCACTACTGTAGGGCCAAAGAAGCCAAAGAAGAAATATTTAGAATTACTCTTGGAGCTGATGAATCCCTAGAGGACTATGAGGAGAGATTCCAGCTTAGTTATATGAGGGCTAGATGCACCCTTGATCCTGAATCATTCAAGTTAGTTCTTTTCCGAGGGATCAAGGAGGACATGCTGGAAACCCTCAACATGCTATTTGGGGGAGACATCTATCAATTATCCTATGAATACATCAAAACAATGTTCAAGAACCACTCTAGGGATGCTAGGAAGAATGGTAGGGCTAGTCAAGCTTTGGTCAGTTCCCCTCCCTCCACAACATCCATTGATCCGAGTTGACTCAACTCCTGGATTTAACCAAGATATTTTTCTTTCATGATGTGATTATAATTGCATTTAAAATAGCATAAAGGAACATAAATTCATGTTGTAAAGAAGAAGGAACATGACAAGAATCAACAAGATAAAACACAAGACGTTGATAACAGAGTTTGTCTAGGAGGGACTACGTCTCTGGGCCTCGGTGTCAAGATGGTGTAGGCCACTGCATTAAATGCTAGAAAGAGTGATGATGTACATGCATGTGTTTTCTCTATCATACAAGGAATATACCCTCACACAGGAGTGGCTCCAAGAGATGTTCCATTGCAGGAACTCTCATTCAAAAAAGGACTCCTATCAGTATGACATAATTTCACATATGACAATAATGAGCATCCCGCCAATCATGGCATCAAAGGGATCTCAATTTAGACATACATGACTATAACATGAGTATCCCATTAACATGACGACAAAGGGATCTCAATAACAACATGAGAAGAAGTACATCTCACATATGATTCCACATCACATCAAGCAGGAATCATGAAAGAAGTAAGAAAACAATATCTCACATCAAACATCAAACAGGGATCTATGTAGCACAATGCATCTCATCGCAAAAAGAAGTACATGAACAAACTGCATATACCTCACATCCTGGGACCATCTAAAGAAAAAGATGTCAAACTGCTGAAGCTGACCATACCATCAATCTCACGGCATTGAATCACATGGAAATGACTACTTGCACATGAATGCTAACACATGCACTCCACTTTGGAAAGTGGCCAAAAAATTAAATGATCAAATGGAAAATCTGATTGCACCATCAGATTTGTGTCGTCGAATAGTGAAAAATCGACTGTCAAATTTTTGAATTCTGACAAAGTGGAAATCTGGGGATACAAGAATCTTTTAGATTTCCCCTAGATTCCTCAAAGATTCCCTTATCCTAGTTATCCGAAGATCTGCTGCTCAGATCAAAATTCTATCTGCACCATCAGGTTCCTTGTGAAATTCTGAGAAAAATGAGTATGAAGTTGGCTACATTCTGACTCTGGCGAACTTAAGCTTCTAAGGAATCTGGAAGATTCTCTCAAGATTACCAAGGATTCTCCTTCGCTAGGAATCTGCAACTCTGTTGCTCAAAAGGAAAATCCAACCTCGCCTAACGTTCCCTATGAAAAATTAAGAAAATTGACTGTAAACTTGATTACATTCTGATAAAAATATTTTTTACCTCCAAGGGAATCTTAAAGATTCCTCAAAGAATTTGTATGAGAATATTCCCTGAAATATTATGGACATCTGCCTCGATTTCTGTGCCCAAGGTGGACCCCCTCTACACTGCTATGCCTCCATTCCATTTCTCTCCCATTCGGTGCTTCATTCTTCCCCGTGCAAATGAAAAGTTGGGTTTATATCTTGCCTAGGTGGCAGAATTTACAAAGCCGCCACCCATGGTGTATCAGTTTGGGCAGACTGTTAGAGGCGGGGAGGTTGGGGTTCGAATCCCGTTAACCCAAAACTTGGCGCATCATTTGTTTTAGCTCAGATTTGTTACAAGCTCCGCGGTTAAGGGGTTTTATAACCGTTAGCATGAAATAGTACACAGTTATGCGTTGGTGATGGTTTGTTATACATATTTATTTTAATTCGTTGCATACTTTGTTATTGTATTATAACCATATTCATTGATTTATCATCACAACCATACCATGACTTATAACCATTTTCCATATTTAATATGATTTTGCTTTTTATGGACTCTTTTGATTTTTGTTTTTATATAGTTATATTAATTACTACATATTAAATGATTTTTGTTTTATATGAGATATTTTAATATTATTTATTTTTTTGTCTTTTATGTAGGGTTAGGAGACCAATTCTAGCACTCCATGTGTCAATGGTTTAGTGGTTATTCAGTCGCTACATAAACTTAGTGGGTCCCACTTGTTGATTGGGATGCCATGTGGCACACTGTGGGCCTCGTTTTTTTCCCTTGTCATGTCAAACTTTGAAGAGCTCTAGCTTTCGCATACGAGCTCGGTTTGACAAACCATTCACACCATTGCGATCAGGATGACGAGATCTACACTCTGGTCCTAATTCAACAACATTCTGGTCGTTTTGATTTTTGACCCTTTCTGAATCCTCTTGGACTTCTGCATGTGTCTAGAGCCACCTAGATAAATCCTCCCCACTGAGGAGCTTTTGGTCCTCCAAAAGCATGAAAAATAATCTGCAACTGCTCTCTACCTTGTCTGCATCACGAGCATCCTGAAAGGTCTCGCTTCCATCTCCTTCACCTTTGTTCTTTGGAGCCTTAAGCGATGAGCTGAAACCTGCAACCTCTGCAACCTGTAGTACATTGTTTTTTCAAATTACATGCTTGACTTTCATGTCCAACTAATGACCCAAGCATCCTATACTTGCCACGAGTTTATAACACCTACTTGATGGTCAAGTTTACATCAAAATGGAAACAATACCTAGCTATGAAAACAAGGCCAACATATCATTGTTTCTTCAACAATTGATGGAAAACACATCATCACTTTCACAGTTTAACATGCAACACAAAATAAGACTAGACATCATTGTTGCTTAACAAGTGATGGAAAACACATCATCACTTTTACATTTTAAAATGAAACAAATGATTTACAAAAGCACGACCATGACAAGCTAACATATCTAAAAACCTTTTTTCAATTATTGATGTGAATGGGCCATCCCCATGTGGTGGTTTTGCTTGTTGAACAATTGTTTCACCTGGTTCATGTACCGACGCTCTATCTTTAAGGTGCTGCTCTGGATGGAGCCTCCAACAAGTGGCTCTTTGGTGGCCATTTCTATCGCAATGACTGCAACAGGTCTTCTTCCCCCAGATCTCCTTAACATGTTTCTTTACCTGCTGTTGAGAGGGTCTTTCATGCCTCATCCTTTTGTGTTCTGATATTCTTTTCCAACACTTAGAAAATGTATGGTTATGTAATCCGCAAAAGGTACATGTTTTTCAATTCCACGATTTACGTTCATTTTTAACAACATGATTATAATCGAAATGAAAATTCGAATATAGAAACTGGTTATACCTCTCATTTTTGTCTCTGGTGTAAGTATGGTGATGAGAGCTTGCCTCAAATCTTTCCCTGCAATGGGCACTGCCATGGGATGATGGGGATGTGTTCTCATCATTCTCTTTCCCTGACAATTTTGACGATATCTCGGAAGAATTTGACACCTTTAAGCATTCTCCTCCATTGTATCCCAAGCTTGCAAATTGAGGTCCTTGCACAACCTCCAATGGTTGAGTTATGCCTTGGTTATTAACACCAAGTTATTATTCCTCCTTGTACTTCATCCTAGTAAGGAGCCTCATGTTTGTCCCTATAATTGGTATCTCCACATCTCTAACAGAAATCGTACTATGTGAAGATGAAACTGAAATGAAATCAACATATTTTACCTTCCCTGTCGAGTTGGAAAGAACTGATGAGGGCTTCTCATCATCTATTGTTGTTGGTTCACTAGCCATCTCGGTGCATTCCCCAAATTCCTTTCTGACATACCCAAGTCCTGCCTGACCGGGTAATTCCTCTACTTTGATGGGGTTGACAATGCCTTGGCCTTTAATGCCCAAGCCTTTTCCTTCATAACCCATTTTCTTCAACAGTTTGGAGCCAATTCCTGTGGTATGATTTTCAAAAACAACGAAATCATCATCAAGACACATACATGAATTTAGAGAATTACTTTTTACCTCACATGGGTCATGCTGCAGCTTTTCCAAGGCCTCGTCCTTAGCTTGCAGCTGTTGTAGCAAACTCCGTTTTTCCTCTTTCTCTTTATTTAGAAGTAGCTTCAATTCAACATTCTTTGTTTGAAGATTCTGGTTGTTGTGCTTTAGTTCTTCCAGGGCCTCCTCCATGACTTGCAATTGGAGGTGCAATCGCTCTTTTTCCTCTGTCTCTATTTGTAGAGTGTCATACATTATTTCCACCCTTCGGGAAATTTTGAGCATGGTATCATACATCGCTTTTTCATCCTTTGTCACTACACGTTCCATTGTTCACGCTTGCAATTCACATCCACTCAAAGACCGCTCTGATACCAAACTTGATCTGAGTTAACTCAACTCCCGGATTTAACCAAGATCTTTTCTTTCATGATGTGATTATAATTGCATTTAAAATAGCATAAAGGAACATAAATTCATGCTGTAAAGAAGAAGGAACATGACAAGAATCAACAACATAAAACACAAGACGTTGATAACGGAGTTTGTCCAGGAGGGACTACGTGTCTGGGCCCCGGTGTCAAGATGGTGTAGGCCGTTGCATTAAGTGATGGAAAGAGTGATGATGTACATGCATGTGTTTTCTCTATCATACAAGGAATATGCCCTCACATAGGAGTGGCTCCAAGAGATGTTCCACTGTAGGAACTCTCATTCAAAAAAGGACTCCTATTAGTATGACATAATTTCACATATGACAATAATGAGCATCCCACCAATCATGGCATCAAAGGGATCTCAATTCAGACATACATGACTACAACATGAGTATCCCGTCAACATGACAACAAAGGGATCTCAATAACAACATGACAAGAAGTACATCTTAGAGATGATTCCACGTCACGTCAAGCAGGAACCATGAAACAAGTAAGAAAACAATATCTCACATCAAACATCAAACAGGGATCTATGCAGCACAATGCATCTCATCGCAAAAAGAAGTACATGAACACATTGCATATACCTCACATCCTGGGGCCATCTGAAGAAAAATATGTCAAACTACTGAAGTTGGCCGTACCATCAATCTCACGGCATCGAATTGCATGGAAATTACTGCTTGCATATGAATGCCGACACCTGCACTCCATTTTGGAAAGTGGCCGAAAAATGAAATGATCAAATGGAAAATCTAATTGCACCATCAGATTTGTGGCGTTGAATAGTGTAAAATTGACTATCAAATTTCTGAATTCTGGCTTTAAGAATCTTTTAGATTCCCCCTAGATTCCTCAAAGATTCCCTTCTCTGGGTCATCTGAAGATCTGCTACTCAGATCAAAATTCTGAGAAAAATGAGTATGAAGTTGGCTGCATTCTGACTCTGGAAAATTTCAACCTCTAAGGAATCTGGAAGATTTTCTCAAGATTCCCAAAGATTCTCCTTCGCTGGGAATTTGCAGCTCTACTGCTCAAAAGGCGAATCTGGCCTCACCATAGCGTTCCCTGTGAAAATATGATAAAATTGAATGTAAACTTGATTACATTGATAAAAAGAATTTTTACCTCGCAAGGAATCTTAAAGATTCCTCAAGGAATATGTATTAGAATATTTCTTGAAATATTCTAGACATCTACCTCGATTTCTATGCCCAAGGCGGACCCCCTTTGCACTACCACGCCTTTGTTCAGTCGCTCTTCCGTTCGGTGCTTCGTTCTTCCTCGTGCAACTGAAAAGTCGGGTTTATATCTTGCATGGGTGGCAGACTTTACAAAGTTGCCACCCATGGTGTATCAATTTGGGTGGACTATTAGAGGTGGGGAGGTCGGGGTTCGGGGCACAGATTTATTACAAGCCTAGTGGTTAAGGGATTTTATAACCGTTAGCATGAAATAGTACATGGTTATGCATTGGTGATGGTTTTTTATACAAACTTATTTTAATTCGTTTCATACTTTGTTATGGTATTATAACCATATTCGTTGATTTATCATCACAACTATACCATGACTTATAACCATTTTCCATATTTAATATGATTTTGTTTTTTATGGACTCTTTTGATTTTTGTTTTTATGTAGTTATATTAATAACTATATATTAAATTATTTTTGTTTTATATGAGATATTTTAATATTATATTTTTTTTTGTCTTTTATGCAGGGTTAGGAGACCAATGCTAGTGAGCTATGTGTCGATGGTTTAGTGGTTATTCAGTTGCCACATAAACTTAGTGGGTCCCACCTACTGACTAGGATGCCATGTGGCACACTGTGGGCCCCATTTTTTTCCCTTGTCATGTCAAACTTGGAAGAGCTCTAGCTTTCACATACGAGCTCGGTTTGATGAACCATTCACACCATTGCAATCAAGACGGTGAGATCTACACCTTGGTCCTAATTTGACAACATTGTGATCATTTTGATTTTTGACCCTTTCTAAGTCCTCTTAGATTTCTGCCTGTGTCTGGAGCCACCTAGATCATCCATTAAGAATGAAACTAGAAACACTTTGGAGGAATTCAAAAGTGAAATTATGCATACATTTTCTTTGCAAATGCATACCGTGTAGATAAAGAGGAGACAAGAGGAAGCATAGAGGGCTTTAACTATTTTTTTCCCTAAATGTGTGAGAAGGCACTCCAAAAATGAATGTCCATTAAATGTCATAGAGGTATGCTCAGTCTATGAGGAAAACCATTCCAGTGATAAATGTCCTTCCTTGCCTGTATTAAAAGTTGTATACCAAGGGGAAGAAGGTGGGGTTGAGAAACTCTATTTTACAAATCAAAGGAGGCCTCAAGGACCTCTGCCGTACTAGTAGGGCAGTCCAGGTGCATCTTACTCTTATTACCATCCCAACTAGAATGCACCCTTGCCACCTTGGTACTCTTCCACTCATCCATCATGGTCCACATCTCCTTTGGCGAGCACCAGTATTGCAGCAATAATGCTGCAACTCCTGGGCTGCCTACTTTACTCTTATCAACCCAGTAGTTCGTAACAAACTTGGAAGCGTCGGTGCTGTATGCACAAGTAATAGTTCTCACTACAAGTTGTCACTTGGTCAGTCGGTGCAAGATCACTAGGAGCTCAAGCCAACTTCTATGGATTCCAGAAGAAGATCTATATGTGATGAAAAGAAATAAAGATTGCTCTACAGATGCTATTCTAACTGTAGAAAGGAGAAAGACTGAAATGTAAAGCAAACCTAGTAAACCCTAATTAACCAGCTAATTCTACTTTTGCAGAAAGCACTATGAAAACCATTAAAGGGATGCCATTACCTACCCAAGGAAGTAAACAACATCTAATTATGCTATTTCTGGAAGTAAATAAGCAAAAAAACATATTTTTGGATTTTTATGTATTTTTATGTGAATTTGACATGCATGTAATTTATTATGTGTGAGTGTGGCAGTGAATAGGTGGCATTGAAGGGTTGTTTTTGGACTTGAGAGGATGTAGGGTGGTGTGGATGGGTCCTAGGAGGTCTCAGGTGGTCTTCTGGAGGCTTTTCCCACGCTCGGCGTTCAAAAGAAAGCCTACAGGAAAACCTACAGGAGGACACAGGAAATCTACAGGAGGAAAACAGGGAAACTACAGGAGGAGGCCGAGAGAAGTTTTCACTATTTTGAGGGTGTGAGAGTGGGTGAAAAAGGTGGATGAAGGTTGGAATGAAGTGTTAGGGTGCCTAAGGTCTACCATGAATCACTAGGAGAGAGAAAGATGACTGGGTTTGCTCAAGGAGAGAAGGAGAAGTTCTATGGAAAAATGCAGGAAACTAGGGAAAAATTGAGGTGAGATTTGGGAGAACTATAGGGCATGGATCAGATGGAGGGTGTGATTGCTGATAAGCTAGCCTACTACTGGAAGAGATCTGCTACATAGAAACTGACAGTCAACCAAGGGAATCAAGCAACAAGTGAAATGAATGCATTTAGGAAAAACAGAGTTTTGCACAAAAATGGCCTAAACTATGATCTATGAAAGGAAACGCTGAGAAATGTTGTAGGAAAGGAAAGCATAAAAGAAGATTATTGTAAATCAGTAAGTGAGCATGATGAAGAAGATCTAAAGAAAATCAAAGATAGACTATTAAAAAGCTGCAAACATTAGAAGTCCTATGAATGAGGAAAATATGTGTTTTTGGGGCAGCAAGAGAGTCTTTGCCTCAAATCATGGTCCTAGAGGGAGGAAGAGAGGCCAAGGCACTATTTCTAGCCTTTTGAATCTTCTCTTTATCACTTCTTAACTTGCTACAAAAAGTACAAATGGAAGCAAACAACTAAATCATCAAAAGCAACCTATTCTTAACCATAAGGGAAATACCTCTAACAACAAACTAATCTACAAACTGAAACAAGGCATACAAATACAAGTAAAGAGGAGCTTGGCTGCTTGGATTGGGCCCTAACCCAAGAGCTTCAGCCCTCTAAGGTAACTCAGTGCTAGCTCAAAAATGGTTTCATATTTATTTTCAAAACAATAGCAAGATTATATGAAACTGTCACAAAAATAATAAGTTCGAAATTTGAGTAGAGTTTACATAAGCAAAAATCTGAACCTAGTGAGGCCCTAGGCCTATCTACTTATACAAATGAAGCTACCAATAGCTTCCTTAAAGTTAGGGAGGCTTGGCTCCCAAAACTCGAGATAATCTTTAGCCATCCTCCACTTGCTCAACTACCTTCTAGTGCATGATTCGGCTGCTTGTACTCCGAGCTGAATGAAGGGGAATTCGAAGTGAGGAGTAATAAATGAGGGGGATTCCCTCCTATAAGTCCTCCCCTCCATCCACTTCGTGTTATTACTTCCATTTTCCCACTAGATCCTTGACTTTGACCTCGAAATCAATCAATAATCTGCATTAAATACATGTTAGACCACATGGCACAATAACTAACTCAACTCACTCTATAAGCATAAATATAATAAAAAAATCATACAATAAGCTAAGAGAATGGTTGATTTGACTAGGTTAGGAGGTAAAATGAGCCCATATAATTACCCATTTATGAGGCTCATCATAACCCCCCTATTGAAGGTGTTTCTCATCCTCTGAGCAACCTAGTCAATCTCCTCATCTTTTATGGCCTTGGTGGCCTCCCTAGCATCCCAGGCTTGATGTGGTCTACTCTTCTTTGCCATAGAATCTTGCCTTCCTGTTTATGTCCTTCCACTGCTCCTACTCTTCTTCTTCTCTTCTACCTTCCAACATGTCTAATATCAGTGGCGGACTCAGTTTGAGGCCAATCTAGTATACCTTCAGCCTCTGCATGGAGCGCTTGTACATTGGCACTCTTTTCAATGCCTCCTTCAGCCTTATGGGGGAATGATATTCCTTGATCTACAAACTATGTGTCCATCTCCTCATGCATGCATGCACATAGTCATCCCCAAGTAGCCTTTGCATATCCTCAAAGTGTGTAATGGCTTGTGCCTGATTGGTGAGATATCTAGGGGAAATTTGAGGGTCATTGGCAAGCAGGTTGTGTGTGTTGATGAGTGCCATAGGATCTGATGGCTCAAATCTTATCATTAATGGCTCATTTTTCTCCTTTATCATCAATCTTTTTATTTCTGCTGCCCTCAATTCTTCATGGTTCATCCATGAGGCCATGGCCATTAATTGCAGGTCCCCTAGCTTGGCATTGGGATCCCACACATTCATGTCTGTGAGGGCCATGTTGTGTAAGTATAATTCTGCCATCTTTGCTTTATCCTCTAAGGTGCTTTGGTCACACAAATCCATGAACTACCTGTAGTCTTGGAAAGGCATTGTGCCTCTTTGTGCCAAAGTCTTTATTTGGAATTGTAACCATTGGTCCTTTAGATAGAGGCCATAGGATTTGGCTGGTGTTTTGCATTGCAATGCCTCCATGGATAAGCTGGCCATGCATGCCAGCTGGGTCTCTTTCTCTTGCAACTACCTCCTTAGCAGTTCATTTTCAGTTTCAAGGTGGCTTCTTGTAATTGTTTCCCTGTCTCTGAGAGTACTCAAATCTTTGCCCATTTCCCTGAGTTTGTTTTCCATATGGCCAACATCCTCAACTCCTTTGGATTTGGATATCTGCATCCACCTATGCATTCTCACTCTTTCTTTCTCCAATTCAAAAAATAGTGGAATTGCAAATTTCTATGGTATTATCCTTCCTCCCTCAAGTATATTGTAATAGGAGGAAATACTAGGCTGGGGATCAGGTTCTTGTATCTCTTGTGCTTCCTCCACCTATGGCTGTCCTTCTATTCTTTTCTCAAGTTTTTGAGTCTCCTGTAGTTTTGACAGTGTCTCCTGTAGAACTGTCTGAGCTTCCTGTAGGACTGTTTTTGGGTCCTTTAGTACTGCTTTTTCCTTCCATGTGGAAGATCTAGGAGTCCCCATTTCATATGTTATAGTTGTCTTGGAAGGAGATTCTTTCCCCTTGGTAGAGGGTGAATCTTCAATGGTAATTGGCACTTTTGAAGAGGGCTAAGGTTTTCCTGTTTTAATTCTTGTGCTCTTCCTAACCCTGAAATACATGGATGTATGTCTTTTCCTGTTTTGCTTTGGCTCGATTGGTGTACTGAGGGTAGTGAGGGCAGCTACTGCCTCCCTTTCCAAAGTCTTAGGGAACTCTTCTCCTTGTTCTTCCTTCTTTGCCTCTTTTTCTCCTTCTTCTATCTCTTCCTGCTTTGTTTCTTCAGCTCTCTCCTCCTCTATTTCAGTTCCTTCCTCCTTCCTTTCTTGTTTTGATATGTCAACCCTAGCTCCACCTTCTCCCCCTTGCTATTCTTCCTCCTCATTTCCAGTAGGGATGACACCATAGGTTAAGGCCTTTATGTCATCCTCAGCTGTCATGTTTCAGAAAACTTCCCATGCTATAGGGAGTGTAAAGGTATGGAGGGCTTCCTCTACTAGGATTTTGATTAAGCCATGGTGAGCTAGCTGCTCTGAATTTCCTACTTGTACCTTGGTGCTAGAGTCAATGAGGGATTGCAGGAGGAAGTAAGGGAAACTGAGCTTTTGTGGTGCTGGAGTGTCCATGCCATACCTTAATTCTTGGAGGATTCTAAAGTGATAACCATAAACAATGTTGTACCTCCCCTCACAGGAAATGTATTTGATTATTTTATAGCTAACCTCATCCTAGGGATATGGTATGCTAGCCCTTCTAATGCCATTTTTATCTTCAACAGGGGTTTCAGTATTTTGGAAAAAGTTCTTCTTGGCAACCTAGCCAATTGGTTTCTCATCTTTACTCCAGGGCAACCCAAGAGGAAGGGTAGTGACCTTACTAATAATTTCAGGGGTCATCTCCATGGAAAGACCTCTAATGGTGATAGTGTCATGAGTTCTTGTGTGAGGTACTAGAGAGAGAGAAAACTCTTGGGCAATTTCCTCATCAAACCCTTGAAATTTTCCAAAGAAATTCATCCAGTTTGCCCTTGTGAAGATGTCCACCACTTGAGGATGTGCATGGAGCCTAGTGGAGTTAGTGGGCTCCTTTCTCATAAACCCTCCTGTCATATTGTATATACTCTTTTGGAAAACCAAATATGGAGGTGGAGACAAAGAATTTTGAGAAAAATAGAGAAACAGAGGAAACTGTGTTTTTTTTAAATAAGCAGATTTTTTTTTTTAATTTTTTTTTATGTATTTTCTCCTTTCCTAAAGACTTATTTCCTCCTAAAATTGAAACCACTTGTTTCATATATTGATATTCAATATGGGTCATGCATGAAACCTACCTCTTCAGCTGAAAATCTTGCTAAAAATCGTGTTTTCTCCCTTCAAAATGACTCACTGCCCCTCCTGTAGAAGCCTACTGTCCCTCCTATAGATTTCCTGTAGGTGCTCCTGTAGAAAACATGTAGGTGTTCCTGTAGAAAACACCGAGAGCAAGAATACGGGAGATATTGATGGAGGATGGTGGTTACGAGGCTGTGGGGGCACAAGGAGACTACTGTAGCTGAGTTACAAGGAGAGAATGAAGGAAAAGGTGGTGAGAATGCTCGGGGAGGAGTACTTATTACCCTTTATGGATATTTTCGGTGATGAGTGCTGAGCTGGCAAGGTATATGTTGGCCATATTCGGACCGTTGGTCCCCACCTGCTTGGTCATCATGTCCCCTCCTTGTAATCATCCCTCGTTATTGCATCGAAGTTCACACTTCCTCCACTACCTATCCTTGGCATCTTGTGTTGGAGTTGACTGTGCTCATGTGTGGGTGACATCTCGGATCAGTGGAGTTAACTAGATGAAGGTGGCCAAGTTAACTGGCCACCTTTCCCTCGTTCAACTTTAATCATCTCATTGCTTTTGCATGACTTCTAATTACACAAATGCAAACAGAGGAGTGACTTAGTTTCTTACCTGTGATCCGAGTGTATTTGTTGTGAGATGCTGTGGCTTTCTCTACTGCATGCCTTTATTTTCCTTTTTGCATGTTGTCTTTGCTTGCTGATGTGTGGTTGTGTGCTTGTACAGGTTATTCTCTAGCTGGATCTGAGCTTCAGGTGCCTTTTCAACCTTCATGCTTGCACTCTCTTGTTGTTGGTGATGGATTTCTATGGGATTAGCTACTACAGGAATTCCTATAGGAGATCCTATAGCTGCTTCTCCCCTTGAAAATTCAGCTTCTTCCTGTGCTTGGAGCCTGAGGATGATGCTAGAGGTGTAGATAAAGATGGAGAGGTAGTAGGTAGACTTCAGGTGAGGTTGATGGTGCTTTTTCCTCTCATTTTTTTGTTTTTTTTTTTTTAAAACTAAAAAAATATTTTTTCTGTGTTTTTCTTGGACAGGGAGAAAAATGATGCTTGGAGTGTGATGCAGGTTTATAAATGATGGCAATGGGGTTTGAAGATTGTAGGAGGGATTATAGGTTCTTCATGAAGCTTCTTTTTCCCTAAAACTGCCTTCTGTAGCCACTTCTGGCTCTTTGTAATTCCTATAGGATCCTCTTGTAGAAAACACAGAGTCTCCTGTAGAAAACATAGTTTTTGAAAAAGAGGTACAGTGGGGTGAAAGAAATGGAAAAAATAATGGAGGAAGGTGTGGAGAAGATGAGATGGGTGCTGGTATGAATGTCAGGGTCCCCTTGGCACCTTCTTTTGCTTCCTGTAGTCCTCGTGCAAACCTGCAGTGCAACAAAAAATTTCATTTTCTTTATCCTTTTTCTCCTTTTTCTCTTTTTTTTTTTTTGAAAACAACTAGGGCGACATAGAGAGGTTTTCACCCTCATTGCCTGCCCTGGGCGCCTCCAAGGGAGGTTTTCACCAAGGGATCTTATTCTTTTTTCCTCTTTTTTTTTTTTGACATCATTGGGCTACCTCAGAAGAGGTTTTCAACCTAATGATGGGACTCAATCGCCTCATGGAAGTTTTCACTTGAGTCCTTATTTTTTCTTCTTTTCTTCAGTGAGTGGGTGAAGTGGAAGCTAAGACATGCTACACTACCATCACTTTTTTATTCAAATCTTCGATGAACTCTTGCTTGGAGAGGGGTTTCTTATAGACCTTCAACCGATGTGCATTGACAAGCATGGGGATGGCTTCCTCATCATTGGTTCTGATCAGAACTGAACCATTGTCATTGCATTTCTCCACAGTGTAGGGTCCCAACCATCTTGTCCTCAACTAATTGTTGTAGGCCCAAGTGGCCTAAACTAATCTATCCGTCCAGGTGTGAGCAGGTCTTCAATCAGGTTGGAAGTGAACTGATTGCCTTGATCTATGACCAACTCTCTCAGATACCCGAACTTGTAGAATATTTTTTCTCTCAAAAACTTAGCTACTTTTTCCTTTTTTGTTACTTTGATTGCTTTTGTCTCTGCCCACTTTGTCAGGTAGTCGGTGCACACAATGATGTATTGTTTCTGCTTTGAAGGAGGGTTGATAGGCCCCACAAAGTCCATGCCCCACTTTTCAAATGGCTCAAAGGTCACCTAAGGTTGCATGGGCATCTCATCCTTTGGAGTAGGTTTCCCCATCCTCTGACACCGATCAAACTAGCTTGTATACTCCTCACATCCTGATGAAGAGTGGGCCAGTAGTAGCTTGCTTGTAATATCTTGAAGGTAGTTCTTTTTGCTGCAAAATGACCTCCACAAGGCTCGTCATGACAGGTCAGGAGGATTCAAAGAATTTATCCTCCCTGATACATCTTCTCAAGATTTTATCTGGGCCAAATTTGAAGAGATTTCCTCTAATCCAGGTGAAAGGGGCGCTTTTCCTTACTATCTTGCTCCTCTTTTGAGGATAGGTGTGGTGGGAACTGTTCTGAAACCAAGTAGTTTGCTATATCAGCTAACCATGGAGAAAGTAGTGATATAGAAAACATATGTTCATCTGGCATTTAGTCATCCACCATTCCTTCTTCACCTATAGGTAAATTTACTCTAGAAAAAAAATCAGCAACAACATTTTCTTTACCAGGCTTATCAATAATGGCCAGATCAAATTGCTGCAGTAAAAGAAACCATCTAATAATGCTAGCATTTACATCTGGTTTGTTCATTAAATATCTAATTGCAACATGATCAGTGTGCACAAAGGTTTGATAGCCTGTGATATAATTCTGAATTTGTTTAAGGAATGCACGACAACTAGGAGTTCCTTCTCGATCACTGTATAGTTTAACTCTGCCTTTGACAAGTTTTTGCTTATAAAGTATATGGAATAATGTAACTTTTCATCAATTTTCCCTAAGGCTACTCCTATTGCTTTGTTCGAGGCATTTGTGTGAATGTGGAAAGGTAGGGCCCAGTTTGGGCCTCTGAGAATTGGGGCAGTCACTAACTTGCTCTTCAAGGTATCTAGTGCTTCTTGACAATTTTCTGACCATATGAACTCAACATCTTTGCCTAAGAGGCCAAATAAAGGAGAGGCTAGCTTGCTGAAATATTTAATGAATCCCATGTAATATCTAGCTAAGCCTAGGAAACTTCTGACATCTCTCACCTTTTGAGGAGGTGGGACCCTTTGGATGATGGCAATTTTGTTGGGGTCCACCTGCAGTCCTTGCTAAGATATTGCATGACCTAACATGGTCCCTTTGGTCATCAAAAATTCATATTTTTCTAGACTGAGGGATAGGTTCATCTCAATACACTTGTCTAGAACTTTTCCTAGGTTAGATAAAGCTCCCTGAAAGTCAGAACCATAAGTAGTAAAATCATCCATGTATATTTCTACTGCATCATGAACTAGTTCAGAAAATATACTCAATACCGCTCTTTGGAAAGTGGCTGGAGCATTCAAAAACCAAAAGAAAGGACCCAGTATGCAAAAGTACCCCAAGGAAAAGTGAAAGTGGTCTTATCTTGGTCTTCCGGGCTGATTTGAATATGATTGTACCCGCTAAACCCATCTAGGAAGGGGAAAAACTTTTTCCCTGCCAGACTGTCTAACACTTGATCTATGAAAGGTATAGTGAATGGTCCTTTTTAGTGGCTTTGTTCAATTCCCGATAGTTGACACAGATTCTCCACTTACCATTTTTCTTTGGCACTAACACCAAAGGAGAGACCCATTCACTGTTAGAGATGGGATAGATGAATCCTGCATCAAGCAATTTCTGCAGTTCTTCCTTAACAATATCTTGCTGGATTCATCCTCCTTTGAGGCTGCCTGACTGGTTTGAAATCTTCCTTGATGTATATATGATGAGTACATACTATAGGGTGCACTCCCTTCATCTCCTTATAACTCCAGGTGATGGCATCTAGATGTTTTCTCAGTAGGCTGCATAGTTCCTTCTCCTGGGAAGTGGATAAGGATGGATTGATTTTCATTGTTCTTTCTAGGCCGAACTCTATATTCTTAACACAGAGAGAATTGGAGACAACCACATAGAGATCGGTTGAGGGGTTGTTTTGGGTTTCTCTTACTATGTCCTCTAATGGTGATACACTGGGAGGTGGATTCTGAATCAAATTTTCAATCATATCATCCTCATCTTGCTGTTTTCCCCCATGGCAATTTCTAATGCACAAAGTGGTGCAGAATAAACTTCATCCTCATCTTCCTCCTACAACCAGAGAGGTAGATCATGTTCTAGCAAGGGTTGGGTAGGAGGATATAGGATTAATTGCTTGGACATGTGCCCATTCTTTATGGTCATGTTCCCAGCCCGATAGCTGATGTAGGCATCAGTTGTAGCCAACCAAGGTCTTCCTAGAATGAGAGGATACCCAGTGAGCTTTGCCTTTGGCTGGAAAACTAAGAAATCAGTAGGGTACTCCCAAGAATCAATGGAGACCATCTTCCACAATCCCCTCAGGGGTCACTGTGGAGCGGTCTGCTAGCTGTAGCATTGTCGTGGTCTTCCTCAAGGAGCCTTGGAGGTTAAGTTTGAGCATTGTGTCCTTGGTCATCACATTAATGGTAGCTCCCAGATCAATCAAGGTATGTAGGATCATTATTCCATTGATGTGGACATCAACTATTGGGCTTCTAGGGTCCAGATATTTTGGACAGATTACCTGCCCCGACATCAGGTCGGACAGTTGTCCTATGACATTGATGGTTGGGGCATATCTCTTGCACCTTCTTGGATGCCTAAAGCACTTCTCTTTGATCAACCTATTGTAGATACACACATATTTTATGGCTTGGAGAAGTGGTATCTGTACATGTAAATGTTTCAATTCTCCCAGGAGTTCAGTCTCTTTTGGGGTAGGTTGGACTGTCACGGATAGTCTCTCAGGAAAGGGTGGATTTGATTTAGGTTCGCTTTCCTCTTTATCTTCCTCAACCTCCTTGGGTGGAGGCTGGCTATCTGGGAGGACTTTCCTAGATCTCAAGTTAATTTCTTGAATCTCCACAGCATAAGTTGGGCATGATGGTTCCCCACTATACACTTGCTGAGCCTGTTTGTTTTTCAGTTTCGGATTTGGCTGGGCAGACATTTGGGGTTGCTTTGGTGGAGCAGAAGGTAATGGTTGTGGTTGGGTAGGTGGTGGAGGCAAAAGAGTGGGAAGAGGGTTATATTAGGGCCTCCACCCCTAATGAGATGCATTCCACTCAGGTTGTGGCTGAGCATAGGATTGAAATGAATGGGTAGCTGGTTGGGCATGATATTGAGATGTGAAGGACCAAGGAGGAGGCGTGGACCAGGAAGGATGAGCAAGAGGGCCCCAAGAAGGTATGGAGGTGACTTGGTTGGGGTTGTAGTATGCCTAAGATGTCCCTTTCATCCCCTGCTGGTATGGTCTAGGTCCATGCGGCCTTCTTTGGTTTATGTAATAGAGCTGTTCAGTGACTCCCTTAGCCCCTTATACAGCTTTAAGTCCAAGCAAGGAAGGGCACTTATCTGTAGAATGATTTTCCTCACAGATTGAACAAACCTCTATAGAGTTCAATGGGCATTCATTCCTAGGATGCCTCCTGGTGCATCTAGGGCAAAAAATGGCCAAAGCTCTCTCTGCTTCCTCTTGTTTTTGTTTGATATGTAAGGTATCCATTTGCATGGTGAGAGTTTGCAGCTTCTCACTCTTGAAGTCTTCCAACATGTTTCTAATTTCTCCTTTAATGGATGAATTGGAGGAAGAGGTACTAGCTACAGGTTGACTCCCCCTACCTTTCTCTCTGACTGCTCTAGAATGGTTTCTAAAAATAGTCTTTACATCCTCATAGGATAGTTGGTAGATGTCTCCCCCGGCCAGTAGATGGAGGGTGTCTAAAAGATCTTCCCGAATTCCCCTGAGCAAGACCAACTTCAGAGACTGAGGGTCAAGTGTACACTTGATCCTTTTGTAACTGAGTTGGAACCTCTCTTCATAGTCTTCAAGGGACTTATCACTTCCTATGGTCATTCAGAAGATTCCTTCTTCAGTATATTTTGACCTACAATAGTCTCGATACTTGTTGTTAAAGGTTTGCTGCATTTGAGCCCAAGTTGTGATGCTATTTCCTGGTAATCCCATGAACCAGTGCAATGCTGCATCCTTGAGAGTAGAAAGGAACAATTTCAACTTTTGCTCATCTTCTGCATAGTCATAAGTTCGACAGATGACAACAAATTTGAATAGGAAGGTGTCAGGAACTTCTGTATTCAGACCATGGAAATGAGGTAGGGCAGAAGGGCTTATATTCTTCATTTTCGTGTCCCCATTGGTCTCCCGAATGGGAAAGGTACCCTCTATTCTCTCTCCATTCCCCCTACCATTTTTATTTTTAGCCATTGGTTCCAAAGGAATGTTTTCTTCTTCTTCTTCCCCTATAGGTTCTTCAAATATGTCTGGCTGTTCACCTAAGGGTTCTTCTTGATCGCAGCCACCGAAGAAGAGAGAAGGTTGGCTGTGTGAAGCAGTGGGGGTGTTGGGAAATTTTTTTCCTGAGTTATCTCTATTCCTATGAGGCATGAAAGGAAATATTTTTGGTTGGTTTTTGTTTCTTTTTCACCACATTGATGGTAAATGTAGAAACTAAAATTGATGGAACAAAACAAATTGCAACTAACTGAAATGAACTTGCTGAAATGAAATTTGCAAAATTGAAAAGGAAATCAAGGAAATGCAAAACTGAAGGAAAAGGAATGACTAGTCTACTTTTGTTGAAATAAACTATTAGAAGAATGTTGCAATAGGAAATAGAAGAAAGCACTAATCATAGAATACTCTGACACTTCACCAGCAATGATGCCAAAAAGTGGTGAGCACTAGTATTGCAGCAACTCCTGGGCTGCCTACTTTACTCTTATCAACCTGGTAGTTCGTAACAAACTTGGAAGCGTCGGTGCTGTATGCACAAGTACTAGTTCTCACTGCAGGTTGTCACTTGGTCAATGGGCGCAAAATCAGTAGGAGCTGAAGAAAACTTCTATGGATTCCAGAAGAATCTCTATATGTGATGAAAGGAAAGAAATATTGCTCTAACGATGCTATTCTAACTGCAAAAAGGAGAAAGACTGAAATGTAAAGCAAACTTAGTAAACCCTAATTAACCAACTAATTCTACTTTCACAGAAAGCACTATGAAAACCATGAAAGGGATGCCATTACCTACTCAAGGAAGTAAACAACATCTAACTATGCTATTTCTGGAAGTAAATAAGCAAAAAAACATATTTTTGGATTTTTATGTATTTTTATGTGAATTTGACATGCATATAATTTATTGTGTGTGAGTGTGGCAGTGAATAGGTGGCGTTGAAGGGTGGTTTTTGGACTTGAGAGGATGTAGGATGGTGTGGATGGGTCCTAGGAGGTCTCAGGTGGCCTTTTGGAGGCTTTTCCCATGCTCGGCCTTCAAGAGAAAGCCTATAGGAAAATCTATAGGAGGACACAGGAAATCTACAGGAGGAAAACAGGGAAACTACAGGAGGAGGCCGAGAGCATTTTTCACTATTTTGAGGGTGTGAGAGTGGGAGAAAAAGGTGGATAAGGCTGGAATGAGGTGTTAGGGTGCCTAAGGTCTACCATGAATCACTAGGAGAGAGAAAGATGATTGGGTTTTCTTAAGGAGAGAGGGAGAAGTTCTATGGAAAAATGTAAGAAACTAGGGCAGAATTGAGGTGAGATTTGGGAGATCTATAGGGCATAGATCAGATGGAGGGTGTGATTGCTGATAATTTGGCCTACTACTGGAAGAGATCTGTTGCATAGAAACTGACAGTCAACCAAGGGAATCAAGCAACAACTGAAATGAATGCATTTAGGAAAAATAGAGTTTTGCATAAAAATGGCCTAAACTATGATCTATGAAATGAAATGGTGAGAAATGTTGTAGGAAAGGAAAGAATGAAAGAAGAATATTGCAAATTAGGAAGTGAGCATGATGAAGAAGATCTAAAGCAAAGCAAAGTTGGACTATTAAAAAGTTGCAAACACTAGAAGTCCTATGAATGAGGAAAATCTGTGTTTTTGGGGCAGCAAGAGAGTCTTTGCCTCAAATCATGGTCCCAGAGGGAGGAAGAGTGGCCAAGGAACTGTTGCTAGCCTTTTGAATCTTCTCTTTATTACTGCTTAACCTGCTACAGAAAGCACAAATGGAAGCAAACTACTAAATCATCAAAGGCAACCTATTCTTAACCATAAGGGAAATACCTCTAACAACAAACTAATCTACAAACTGAAACAAGGCATGCAAATACAAGTGAAGAGGAGCTTGGCTACTTGGATTGGGCCCTAACCCAAGAGCTTCATCCCTCTAAGGTAACTCAGTGCTAGCTCAAAAAGGATTCCATATTTATTTTCCAAACAATAGCAAGATTACATGAAACTATCATAAAAATAATAAGCTTGAAATTTGAGCAGAGTTTACATAAGAATAAATTTGACCCTAGTGAGGCCCTAGGCTTCTCTACTTATACAAATAAGGCTACCAACATATTCCTTAAAATCAGGGAGGCTTGGCTCCCAAAACTCGAGATAATCATCAGTTATCCTCCACTTGCTTGGCTGCGTTCTAGTGCATGATTCGGATGCTTGTACTCCGATTTGAATGAAGGGGAATTCGAAGTGAGGAATAATAAATGTGGGGGATTCCCTCCTACAACTCCTCTCCTCTGTCCACTTTGAGTTATTGCTGCCATTTGTTCACTGGATCCTTGACTTTGACCTTGAAATCCATCAATAATCTGCATTAAATACATGTTAGACCACATGGCACAATAACTAACTCAACTCACTCTATAAGCATAAATATAATCAGAAATCATACAATAAGCTAAGAGAATGGTTGATTTGAGTAGGTTAGGAGGTAAAATGAGCCCATATAATTATCCATTTATGAGGCTCATCATCCTTCTTGGCCTTATGCTCCTCAATATCCCCCCCAACCTATCAATCAACCATTTTAGCCATATGCTTCTCCACATCCTCAATGGAATAACCCATCACAAGGTTGGCGGCCTCAGCTCAACCAACCTCCTACTTTACCACCTCTACCTCCATCTCAACCATAACTCACTCATCCTGCTCCACTAACGAAACCTCATATGCATTCTCAACCCAATCCAAACCCGGATAACAAGCAAGCACAATAGGTTTCTAGTGGAGAGACATCTTACCCTGCTTATGTTTTGAAGATTCAAGAAATCAACCTCAAGTTTGGAAGAGTTCTTCTAGATAGCCAACCTCAATCTCCACCTAAGGAGCTTGAAGAGTTAAAGGAAGAGAGTAGCCCTCAAGTAAATCCACCTCCTTTCCTGAGAGATTGATCCATCCTAACCAACGCACCCCAAAAGAGACTAAACTTATGGGAGAATTGAAGAATTTGTGTGTTAAAATAACCCTCCTCTAAGCTATTAAGGATGTTCCCATCTACAATAATCTTATCAAAGAGAAATGTTTCAAACATCGAGTGAGGAGAAAAAGAGACACCCCCACCATCAATGTTATTGGTCAATTATCTTATTTGATGTTGGGGACAGTGATTTTTCCAAAATATATAGACCCTAGAAGTCCAGTGGTAAATGTGCACACTGGTGGCATCATTGTACCTCACACTTTGATTGATCTTGGGGATGACATCAATGTTATGACTAAAGAAACCATGCTTAAAATAAACCTCCAAAGGTCCTTAAAAAAGACCACTATAGTGTTGCAACTTGCAGATAGATCCACAGTGGCTCCTGAGGCAGTTGTTGAGGATGTAATGGTGTCTATTGACTCATTGGAGTATCCTATTAACTTATTTGTTCTCCAACCCAAAACCAAATTCAATGGTTATCCTCCAATCTTGGGAATTCCATGGTTAGCCATTGCTGATGTTATATAAGTTGCAAGGCTAGGAACATGACCATTAAGAATGGGAATTTGTCCAAACAGTTGGTATTGTACCCTCCTACTTAGTCATCCATTGAGCATGAATTAAACCTATGGTTAGAAGAGGAGGAGGAAGATGAAGTATACCATACAAACATCCCATCCAATATATACCCTAGATGTTGTTATAGGAGGGGGTCAACTTGATGAAGATGACCTCATTGACTAGATCCTCTAGAATCAACCCCCTAATACCATGCCTCTTGTTGAGCTTGTAAAGGAATCTGAGGGTAATCCTTGGACTGATTTATGCTTAGTTGACCCACGTCCTGCCCATGTCAAAGTGGTATAATTTGGTCCATATAGAACCTTGAATATTAACCCTTCTCTTTGAGCTAACCAAGAAAGGAAGTTGCGCAAAATGCGGAGAGAGCACTTAGATGCTTTTTCTTGGAACTATAAAGAAATGAAGGGGGTGAATCCTTTGGTTTGTACTAATCACATATACATCAAGGAGGGATGCAAGCCTGTGTGCCAACCTCTAAGGAGAATGAACTTATCCCTCAAGGAAATAGTAAAGGAAGAATTGCAAAAGTTGTTAGATGCAGGGTTCATATACCCCATCTCAGATCTTGGGTGGGTGTCCCCTATAGTTTTTCTCAAAAAGATGAATGGGAAGTGGAGGATATTTGTGGATTACAGAGAACTGAACAAATCCACCAAGAAATACCATTTACCTTTACCTTTCATTTATCAAGTTTTATATGGTCTTGCAATGAAGAAGTTCTTCTCTTTCCTGGATGGATTCAATGATTACAATCAGATCCAGATCGACCCTAAGGATCAAGAAAAAACTACATTCACATGTCCTTAGGGTACCTCTGCTTATATGGTCCTTTCTTTTAGTTTATGTAATTCCCTTGCCACTTTTCAAAGTGCAGTTTTGAGCATCTTTGCTGAGTTCGTCCATGATTCTATAGAGATCTACATGGATAATTTCACTCCCTATGGGTGAAAATTCTTGGAGGCTCTCTCTAACCTGGGAAAAGTCCTGAAGAAGTGCATTGAAATGAAACTCTCTCTTAGTACCGAGAAATGTGAATTCTCAATGAATGCAGGGACTATCCTTGGCCATTGGAAATCTCAAGAGGGAATACATGTGGACCCAAACAAAATTGCCATCATAAAAAGGATCCGTACTCCTTAAAAGCAGAGGGATGTTAGGAGTTTCTTGGGCTTAGCTGGATACTATAGGAGGCTTATCAAGGAATTTAGCAAAGTGGCCTCACGATTTTTTGGATTGCTGACCAAGGACTTAGAATTCTGCTCGATAGATAGCTACCAAGAGGCCCTTGAGATTTTGAAAGAGAAATTAACCACTGTACCCATACTTAAGGGCCAAAATTGGGCTTTGCCTTTCCATATCCATGCTGATGCATCTAACAAAGCTATGGGGGAAACCTTGGGAAAAATATATGGTAAGTTACCTTATTCCATTTACTTCATTAGTAAAAATTTATCTAAGGCTGAATTGAACTACACTATAACTAAGAAAGAACTCCTAGTTGTTGTACACTCTTTGAACAAATTCAGACACTACATCACTGGATACCAAAATTTTGTGCATACTAACCATGAAACTATCAAATACTTGATGAATAAGCCTGATGTGAATGTTAGAATCATTATATGGTTGTTATTGTTATAATAGTTTGATTTAACTATCATTGACAAGCCAAGAAAAGAAAACATAGTTGCTGATTTTCTGTCTAGACTTTCTTTGCCTGTAGGTGATGAAGGCATGGTCAATGATAAAATTCTAGATGAGCACTTATTTTCTATCTCAATGCTCTCTCCATGTTTTTCTAACATAGCTAACTACCTAGTTGTTGCAAGATTTCCTCCAAATATGTCATCTAGGGAGAAGAGAAAAATTGTAAGGAAGAGTGCCCCTTTCACTTGGATTGGGGGAAATCTCTTCAAGATGGGACTAGATCAGATGTTAAGGAGATGTGTCAGGGAAGAGGAAGTCTTTGAAATCCTCTTAGCTTGTCATGATGGGCCCTATGGAGGCCATTTTGCTACCAAGAGAACAAATTTCAAAGCTCTACAAGCTGACTATTATTAACCCACTGTCCACCAAGATGCAAGAAGGTATACTAGTAGATGTGATTAGTTCCAGAGGATGGGGAAACCCATACCCAAGGATGAAATTCCCCTACAAATTTGGGGATGCTTTTAATTGAGCCAATTGATCCACCATTAGGGCAGGAAAAGTACATCATTGTGTTCATTGATTATTTGACGAAGTGGGTTGAGACAAAGGCTGTCAAGGCAACAACATAGGAGAAAGTGGCTGAATTCTTAAGGGAAAATTTCTTCTACAAATTTGGGTACCCTAGAGAGATAGTCACCAATCAGGGAGCTCAATTCACATAACATCTGATTGAGAATATTTTAAGGCGGCATCATATCAAACAAAAAAATTCTACTTCCTATCATCCTCAGAAAGATGGACAAGTAGAGGTTACAAATAGGGCATTGGAGAGCATCCTCACCAAGGTTGTGAGCAGTAGCAGGAGGGATTGGATAGACAGATTATTGGAGGCCACTTGGTCTTATAACACAACTTGGAAAACAACTACTGGTTTCACTCCATATGACTTGGTTTATGGAAAGAAGGCTTTTCTCTTTATTGAGTTTGAGTATAATACTTTGAGAATGGCATCCCAATTGGACTTAGATGTCACCAAAGCATAAGAGAGGTTGCTCCATTTGAATGGTTTGGTTGAGTTCAGAATGCAGGCCCTCCTACACATTGAAGCTATGCAATTGTAGAGGAAGGTCCAACATGATAGGCATACCAAGGACAAAGTTTTCAAGAAGGGTATTGGGAATTATTATATGAATCTAGGTTCAAGGATTTCAAAGGAAAATTGATGAGAAGATGGTTAGGCCCATAATTGATAGAGAAATGTCATGACAATGGAGCTATTCAAATACAGACCATTGATGAGGAAGTGATTCCCTTTCTTTTCAATGGCTATAGGTTGAAGGTATATATAAAGCATATGTCTAAGGAAGAATTCATCAACACCATCAACAGAGAGGTCAATGTGATTGGAAGTGTCATAGCTTCCAATACACAACATGTCTAGATACTTTCTTGAAAAAAATAAAAAAAATAAAAGGCTTGGGTGAAATCTTTATGAGGCAGCTGAGGCCAACTCTTGGGTTGAAAACCTCTCTGATGCAGCCTAGGAGTAAAGAAAAAGAAGAAAAAACAAAGATCCTTGGGTGAAAACCTCTCTTGAGGCACCCAGGGAAGGCAGATAGGTTGAAAACCTCTCCCGAGGCAACCTGTGTGTCTCAAAAAGATATATAAAAAAGAGAAAGAAGAAAACAAAGGAAAAAGCTGAAGACATGGATCTGCAACATGTCTATTAATTCTTTTTGTCATTTTACAAGATTGAAGACAGTGGCTGATTCCATAGCTATAGGGTTAGCTTCCTCAAGATTCTCTCCACTCCTCCCTCCATCAACTTCATATCCACCATCCAAACTCATGTGATCACCACTCCCCATAATCCATTACCTCAATATTCAAGTTTCACCCCCTCTCTGGATTGCTATAGGAAGGACTTGTAATTGCTATAGGAAGGTCCTGTAGTGCTACAAGAGAGCTCCAAAAAAGCTATAGGAGGGAGATATGTATGAAAGGATCACCAAGAATGACCTTGCCAAGGATGAATAATTTCCCCCCACCATGGCCCACCATCCATCCATCACTCAACCATCCTAGTGCATATATATATATATATTTCACTAAAATCCCTCCACTTTGATTTCCCCCCACCATGGCCCACCATCCATCCATCATTCATCCATCCTAGTGCATATATATATATTTTTTTCACTAAAATCCCTCCACTCTGTCTTACCCCTATTAAAAATTTCTTGAGAAGCACATAGAGCACATCCTCTCCATTGTATTGGGGGCCTATTGGGATCGGGTCCCCAGGGGTAGAATTGAATTAAACTTAGTCAATTTTGTAAAAGATGTAAAGTCTCCGCAAAATGTGGATGTGAAGCACGTAGATAGATAGAGTCGAAGGGGCCTTAGCCACTTGTTTTTGGTCAGTTTTAAAGACTCATCGATGAGCTGAGGGCCATGGTATTGTATTAGGAAAGCTATAAATAGTTGAGTCTTAGCGAGTATTAGAGGTAAGTTTTGGATAGAAAATAGGGTACATTGAAGAGTTTTGTTGTCTTGGGGAAGAGTTAGGGTAGGAAGGCTCTGCTTCCTGTGCTTCGGTAGAGAAGGGAAGGCTCCTACAACTGAGTGCACAGGAGGCCTGTGTAGAGTCCGCAGCTGAGTGCGCAGACCCCTACAACTATGTGCGTAATGTAGGAGAGTCTGTAATCAGCCAATCTCTCGAAGAATTACTCAGTATTTCCGTTGTATCTGTTTACGTTATATACTGCCGATTAATGATATGCTTTATGAATTAATGTTGGAATGCTATGCGAATTTACTAAATCTATCTTAATAATGTATGAAATGAATGCTTAGCCACTTCCGCGAAGTTATAGGCCATTTATCTTATGTTTTCTAATGAATTAAGTAGATCTACGTGAAATCTGATCTAAGGTTGCTTGTTGATGCATGATAATAGGTAAATTGATAGTTTAAGGTCTGCAAGGACTGATCGTGGACCTTCACAAAGGTCTAAAGGCCACTTTAACTTAGTTACAGTAATGAGCCCTAGAATTCTATCGATCTACGCGGAGGCATCTCTAAGGCACTGGAAGACATCACAATAGTCTCTGGATGTAGAAACTTGATTCTTACTTCCCCTAATACTACTTTGGTTGAGATTGCAGCGTGCGCTATGTAGGGTGTTCCTGAAAGGGCCAGCAATGTAGTGTATTGTTGGTTGGTGCAACTAACTCTGAACCTGGGTCAGGACCTCCTAAGCCAACAAATGGTTTTTCTCCCACTTGTTGTTTTCTTTCCACAGGGGGCCACAAGAGAGCTTAGTCATTTATCCATCCTTGCAATGCCCATTGTTTCTCTACACCAAGAGAACTTCTCAAAGCTCAAAGATTTTGTTTAGATAATCTTCGGCAAAATCACATAACCAATCTTTTGTCGACGCGTTTCGAACCAACCAGTGTTGTTCATCGTCAAGACAAGTTGAAGAACCAATCCGGCTTAGCTTGTTTAAATAGAGTGTGCAGGACTCCAACGGTTATATTGCCAACGGCTAATTTGACCTAATGATCCTAGTCAAACCAATATTATTCTTAGAAAATAGCTAAAACAGGTAAATAATATATTAAAAGAATTCATTTGTTAATTCCAATAATATATAATTTATTATTTTAAAAATTGGCTGAATCAGGTAACTTATAAATTAAAAGAATTCATTTGAATAATATATAATATTTATATAATCCATATTTATTATTTAAATGTAATGATCATTAAATTAATAAATTATATCTAGTATACTTCTTATTATTCCAATATTATACAAACAAATAGTATTACTATTATTCTTAGAATTTAGTTACATTAGGTGTTTTTATATTTATTTAATAATAATTATTTAAATCTAATGGTCCATTGGTAAACTAGATCTACTCTATGAATATGCATATCTAAAACCGAATAATATATCATTATTATTTATTATTTAAATATAATGGCCCATTCGAAATTAAATCAATAAGTTATATTTATTAAAAATCTATATTTACTTAATAATTTATAATCCCAATATTATTAAACAACAAACAAATAGAATTCTTGTTAAATCATTATTATTCTTAGAATTTAGTTACATTAGGTAAATACCATAATTGAGGATTGTTAAAGTACATGTTTATTAGTAATTGTATATCTATAAAAAGAAATACTATTGGAATATCATATATTTATTAATAATAATTTCTTATTAATCATTTAAGTCTAAAGGTCCATTGGTAAATTAGATCTCCTCTCAAGATTTTCTAATTAAAATATTTACACAATAATCTGTTATTCCAATAAAATTATTAAAATTAACTATGTAATTAGGTAAATATATTATTACCTATAAGGTTTAAAAAGGGGTTTTTACTAATTAAATATATAAGAAATTAGTTAAAGGGAATTTCAATTCTAAAGGTAATGCCTAAATGAATGAAATTATGGAAAATCACATAACACAATCTCAAAGATTTTGTCAATGCATCTGCAATATTCTTCAAATGTCCACCTTTACCAGCAACACCTTTTTGTCTGCTATCATATCCCTCACAAAGTGATACTGAACATCAATGTGCTTTGTCTTTGAATGGTAAGCAAGGTTCTTGGCCAAGAAAATTGCACTTTGGCTATCACAGTATACCCTTATAGCTCCCTGTACTAACCCCATACTTGAACACAATCTCTGCAACCAAACTACTTCCTTGCTTGCATGAGTGGCTGCCATGTATTCTTCCTCTGTAGTTGATAGTGCCACTACCGATTGTTTCTTACTCATCCAACTGACTGCACCTTAAATAGGTTAAACACATACCCACTTGTAGATCTTCATTGATCCAGATCTCCATCCTTGTCCACATGAACAAAGCCATGGATATTCAAAACTCTGTCCAATCTTTGTCTTCCTTGGTAACACAAACCATAATCACTAGTGCCATGCAAATACCTGAAAACCCGCTTCACTGCTATCCAATGCTCCTTCCTTGATTTTGACATAAACTTGCTCAATACTCCCACTGCATGTGCAATGTCTGGTCCAGTACAGACCATCACATATATCAGGCTACTAACTGCACTTGCATATGGAACACGAGACATATCCTCTTCCTCTTCTTGTGTCTTGAGAGACTGTTCAGCAGATAACTTTACACCTACAGGAATAGGAACCTTCACCAATTTATTATCTTGCATATTAAACCTTTGCAATATTGTCTTGACATAATTCCTTTGGTTTAACCAGAGCTTCCTCTTTGCCCGATCTCTTTTAATTTCCATGCTCAAAATATAGTTTGCAGCACCAAGATCTTTCATGTCCAATTTGGAGGACAATTGGGTCTTCAAATCCTAGATAATTTCTTTGTCATTTCCAACCAACAACATATCATCCATTTACAAGACCAGAAAAATAACACGGTCACCAATTAATTTAAAATACACACAGTGATCTTCCTTGCTTCTGGTGAAGCCAAGTCCCCGTATAAATGTATCAAATTTCTGATACCAAATCCTTGGTGACTATTTTAACCCATACAGAGACTTCTTTAACTTGCATACCAATTCTTTCTTACCCTTCACAGCAAAGCCTTCAGGTTGCTTCATGTAGATCTCCTCTTCCAAATCCCCATGAAGAAATGCTATCTTCACATCCATCTATTCTACCTCAAAATCAAAAGCAATAGCAACAGATAAAAGTATTATAATAGAAGCTACCTTGGCAACAGGAGACAAAATATCACCAAAATCAATTCCCGACACTTGGGAATAACCTTTTGCTACCAACCGAGCTCTGTATTTCTCCACCTTTCCTTCTAAATTTGTCTTCTTCTTGAACACCCATTTGCTGCCAATGGTTTTCCTTCCAGCCGACAACTCCACCAGATCCCAAGCCTCATTTTTGTGCAAAGATGCCATTTCATCAACCATGGCCTCTTTCCAGAGTTTTCCATCCTCTGAATCTACTGCTTCCTTCACAGTTCTGGGATCATCTTCAGTAATAGATAAAGAAAAATTTGAACAGAAAGTAGATAGACTATACCTTTTTGGTTTCCTTCTTTCTCAAACTGATCTTCTCACACCCAGAGTTTGTGGCTCTTCATCTTCTGATTCCTCCTCTGTTGTAGAGTCTGATTCTTCCTCCTTTAGCTCAAATTCTATCTTCTTAGGTTCCTTTGGTTGGAATTCATGTTTAATAACATCTTTCACCTCTATGAACACCACATCTTGGTTGTACACAACCTTCCTTGTTATTGGGTTCCAAAGCTTATAACCCTTTAAACCATCCTTATACCCAATAAAGATGCACTTTTCATATTTACTATCCAAATTGGTTCATTTCTCCTTTGGAACATTCATATGCATCACATCCAAATACCATCAGATGTGAACGAGAGGGTTTCTTACCAGTCCATACCTCTTGTGGAGTCTTATCCTCCAACGTTGATGAAGGTGATCTATTGACCAGGTAACATGCTGTCTCCACTGCCTCTGCCCAGAATTCCTATCCTAACCTGACACCCCTGAGCATGCTTCTTGCCCTTTCCATCAACATCTTCTTCATTCTTCCTGAAGCTCCATTTTTCTGAGGTGTATATGGAGTAGTCTTGTGTCATGCTATACCACACTTCTTACATAATTCTTCAAATTCCTTACTGCAAAAATCTCCACCGTTATCTGTCCTCAACACCTTTATCTTCTTCTCTATTTGGTTTTCTACCAGAGCCTTAAATTCTTTAAACCTGTCAAAGACTTCAGATTTATTCTTAAGGAAATATATCCATGTATTCCTTGAGAAGTCATCTATAAATGATACATAGTACACAGACTTACCCAATGATGGAACCTTCACAGATCCAAACACATCACTGTGCACAAGCTCTAATATTTGTTTCGCCCTCTTACCACGAGAGGGGAAACTCACCCGATTCTACTTCCCATATACATAATTTTCACATAAATCAAAATCCAGAGAGCTATTACTCATACCTTCTACCATACCTTTACCATGAAGTATTTGAAGGCCCTTCTCTCCAATATGTCCAAGCCTTTGATGCCACAACATGGTCTTCTCTCTAGAGACCACTAGATTTTCTGCTCCACTTTCAGGAATCACAGAACTGTTGCACCCATCAACAATAGTGCTACCTTGCAACTTGTACAGAGTTCCAATCCAAACTCCCCGCATCAATACCAGTGCTCCCCAAACCATCTTGCAGGTATCCTTCTCAAACACTGATTTTACACCTACATCATCTAGCTTGCTTATAGAAATTAGATTTCTGGCCAATGTAGGAATATGTAGAACACCCGAAAGTGTTCTAACCCTTCCACCTTCCAACTTCAACTTTACTTTTCGGGGACCAACGATTCTAGCCTTCCTATCATCCGATAAGAAGACATCACCACCATCATATTTATCATACTCACAGAACCACTCTCTGTGGGGAGTGAAGTGAAAGGATGCACCTGAGTCAATCAACCATGCCTCATGATCTACATGTGTACTTGAAGAAGCCAAGTACACATCCCCACCTTCATCTGAGGTGGTTTTCACATGTGTAGAAGGAGCATCATCAAATCCCTTTCTTTTGTTAGAAGCTTTAGATTTACAGTCCGTTTTGTAGTGCCCTTCCTTTCTGCATTTCCAACACACCAACTTTATATGTTTTCCTAGAGATTTATATCTCCCTTTAGATTTAGATCTCCCACTCGATGACTTATTTTTGTTTCTATTCTGGGACCGTCCTCGTATAGACAAGGCATCACCATTCTGGCTCTCCATATTTTTCCATCTCATCTCCTCCGTGAGCAAGGATGAGACTATTTCATCAAATTGCAAGGCAGTTGCATTGCTACCTACTGTAATAACCAGAATATCCCACGAATCTGGTAGAGAACACAACAAACTAATGCACATATCTTCATCTGAAATCTTGATATCAACAGACGCTAACTGACTTAAGATAGTATTAAATGCATTCAGATGCTCTGTCACTGAGTCTCCATCTTTCATCCTCAGGTTATACAGCTTTTTGCGTAGGAACAGTTTATTCACCAGAGACTCAGATTGGTACAAAGTCCCTAACTTGTCCCACAAAGCCTTAGCCGTAGCTTCCCTTGATACATTCAACAATATTGAATCTAAGACACACAATCGTATTGTGCTCTTTGCCTTTCGATCTAACTTCTTCCATTCTTCATCGGACACTCCCGTTGGTTTAGTACCTGGATCTACCGTGATCCACTGATCTTTATCCACCAACAGATCTTCCATCTTGAGTTTCAACAACTCAAAACTCTGACCATTAAATTTCTCGATCTCTATCTTTCCAGTGCTCACCATCTTCTTTCACCACCAGAATCGATCTCGTAGATCTCCCACTGAACAGGGTCTACTACAGGCTCGAGCAAAACCCCTCAGCAACAAAGGTGTCCTGTTGAAGCCAAAAAAACTTTGATACCAAATGTAGGTTTTAACCCCGTACAGAAATTACCTGCATACGAATTATAAAACACAGAAAATAAACAATGTGAGATCATAACACATAAAACACATATACACAGAGTTTTCCCCTGGATCCCAAAACTGGGACTACCAGCTTGATTTTTCATTATGTTCCTTTCAATGTCACAATACATATTTATACATGCCGAAGCATCCAATACCATGGACCAAAAACCATCGCGTCCAAAACCATGGACAGAAAACCATCGTGTCCAAAACCATGTGCAAAAATCATGCACAAAACCATAGGTAGGTCCACCCAACCTAACATAGGGTCCAAAACCAAAATTTTTCGGGGCGCTGCCCTAGAATCCATAGAGTGGGGTTACCTACACCCCTCAAACCCCCTGTGACTCCCCATGCTACGCAATCGGTGCAACGAAGGGGGGGCTCTGCCTCCATCCTAACTCGGTTAACTATGTGGTCTAGTCGTTGAAAGAATATAACACAACCAACAGTTTTGTTGTCGGGACCAGGATTTGCTTAAAGAGATGTGTGATGTCGCATCATTGAATCTGACTAAGAAAGAGATTGAAAAGTGGTTAGATCAGAAAATTCATGAGTTCACACCTCAAGAAAATAGGAATCCGCACTTGTCAAAGGAGGAGTGGTTAAATATATATCTGTATACATAGCTACACGCAATATTTTTCTGCACTTTCCCAATTGAACTATACGAGTGGTTAGCTAAATTGACAGACAATTAAGGAAAGTGGAAGCTTTATAGTCCTATAGTGTGGACTCTAGAATTGGTGCGACAACTAGAAGCCTTTGAAAACAAGATTGTGTGGGCTGTCAACCATTGGCTTGATCGAATTATGGGAGGATTTCTTACAAAATTTGCAGTTGACACCTCAGTCAGCTATAGTGAAGTGGATTGAAGATTCTTCAAAGGACCGCAAGGTAAGTATTTAAGGTCATTGAATACTTGGATTAAAATGATATTATTTGAAAAGTAGGTAATTCCATTACCTTAATGTGTGGAGCTACGTGAAGTGGAATATTCTTTAGAAATCGTGAAGAATTAGGACCAGAGTATAGCCCATTGATTGGACCTCCTTCAAGTGACAATGAAGGGGCAGTGAAAACTACGTTGTGAAGCATTGTTTAGTTAATAACTCAGGAATTCCTAGAACACAACATACATCCACTCCACCCCCACCTCCACCTCTACCACATACACCCTCAACTATACCTTCAGCTCCGCCTCCACCATTCATCATGGAAAACACAATGTAGATGCCAATCTTCAAGGGAAAAGGGAGTGAAGATCTAGAGCAATTCTGGTTTGTTGCAAACACTGTATGGACCACATAAAAAATTACTGATGATAATATAGAGAACGCGTAGTTGGTTACCGCTTTGCAGGATCGCACGCTAACCTAGTACATTAAGTATTATGCTGACAATCCTCATGCAATGCTAGCAGAAACTACGACAACATTGAACAAAGAGTTTAGTAAGTTTAAATCTGAGGCGCAATCGGTAATTGAATTTAAGGAGATCCTAATGAGGGTTGAGAAAACACCTTGGGAATTTGATTAGAGGTTGAAGTGCCATATCAGACAGGCTAACATGAAAATCTTAGATAGCCAACATCGCAACTAGTTCATTGCGTCACTTTTGCCCCATTTACAAATTTCTCTGTCACAACAGAAGATAGAAACACAGGAAGAAGCCTTGGAGATCGTGATGAGGCTACACACATCACCTATTTAGGATACGAACCTAGAGGTACAACAAATCCACTCACAGTCAATGAGCCTACATTTAGAATTATAGAGTTTAAAGAAAGAAAACAAGACTAAGCTAGAAGTGTGCTCAGAGGCTTGGTGCTTGAAGTGAAAGGGCCACGGGCATGATAAAGATGATTTTCCATTATACGTGAACTATCTTATAAGGGGAGGGCCAGCCCCCATGAAGCCAGAAGCCCTAGTTGGGCCAAGCACGGGAGCTGTGCTATGGTGCACCATTTATGAAGTGACTAGGCAACATGCAATGGATAACTGCCACTTGCTTCAGAAGTTCGTTCAGACACCTCAATAGTTGTTCTGTAATTTCTGTAAATCTGTGGGCCACTATGAGTGCCACTTTCGAAGCTATGAGATGATGATGGAAAGAACCCCTACTTACTGTATGCAAGCAAAAATTTGGCCTCCAGATCAAGGTACCGGAGGAGCGCGCAGGGGTTTTCAGGGCTGAAGACAAGGGCGAGGAGGAGGACCTGGTAGAGGTCATGGTCAGATTATCTACTACAACTACAGACAACCAGGGAACTTTGCGTGAGATTGTCCGAATCCTACACACCCTTCGTGTCAATATTGTACACAATTCGACCATGCCATAGAAGAATGTATAGCGTTAATAGCTAAAATGAAAGAGAAGAAAATGTAGCCCCAACAATCTACACTGAATTTACAAATGATGAGGGCTGAGCCCCGCGAGGAGGACCAAAGCATTAATATTGTACTATGAAGTGGTATGACGAATGGTGCAGATAAGGGAAATAAGTTTGAAGACGATGGATGGGTCCTCAAAGCTTTGGAGAAAGACACCAGCTTTGACCTTAATCGTACTAAGGAAACATTCATGGAAGCCAAGAAGAGATTTGTTAAGGCCTCCACCTCAGGTAGCTAGGACAAGACGCAAGAAATCAGTGCGACAAAAGAGGTTGATTCTTCCATACTCACTACCTTTTTGGAAACCTGCATAAAGTTACTGCATGATAGGAAGGCTATGGAAGGATTGTAGGAGCTAATAAAAAAGTATGGCAATAAGGAAAATACTCCTTCAGAGCAGCGCACAGTTAGAAAAATCAGTAAGCATAAGGCACGAACAAGACGAGAGATGTGGTTAACATCCCAGATAGGTGAGTATGAAAAGGACCAAGTCATTTTGTATTTGGGGTCCAATGCGAATGTCCTACCAAAACGGACATGGGAAAGGATGGGGAGACCTGTGCTACAGTGGTTTTTGATTTAGGTTAGGATGACGAATCAACAGAAAATTATCCCTATGGGATGCTTATATGGAGTAACGGTTGATATCGATGGTGCAAGTATAGTAGCGGACTTTGAAGTTATAGAAATTTTCAATGACAGTAATCCCTACCCCGTGCTCCTGGGAATCAACTGGGATATTGATATGAATGGGGTCATTAATCTGAAGAAGAGGACAATGTCATTTCAATGAAAGTTGCTTAGGGTTATAGTGCCACTGGATCTTGCAGAAGGGGCACACTATATTGAACCAGTCCATGATTATGTGGAAAGTGACGATGAGTGGGATCAAATCTACAAGATAACATTGCGATATTGGGACTAGATCAATCCAATGGAAGATGGATGGATTGCATGGGACCGAGAGAGTTCCTACACTTCTGATCCAAATGAGGAATTAGAGCATTGGCAAAACTGCTTGCATGAAGTTTCTACATTATGATGCAATATTATGATGAAGTCACTGCATTGTGTTTTGTCGTAGGTAAGAAAGTTACCTAAATATGATGGTTTGACTGATGTAGATATGTTTTTATATGACTTTGAGTGTGAAGTCCCCAAGGACCACCGCTTTCAAGGCTTGGAGTTGGTGCCGCATGCTACTTCCTCACAATGGTGGGGTACGCATAAGGATAGTTTCACTGGATGGCGAGATTACATGAGAATGATGAAGCTACGATTTGGGCATGCTAATACCAGAATGACTTAGAAGTACAATGGAAGGGATGATCGACGCAATCACTTGGAAAAGTGGACTCAGGCATGGGGGACAAAACCACGGCCAGAATGGGTGCATAGATTTTTTCATACCTTGGATACGATCCCCATAAACTGGTACCTTGAAACAGAGCTTGTCCATGGCACTGTGGAATGGGAAGTATTGAAGGAAGGTTTCTTATTGATTTTCATATTCGAAGATGGCTTTGCAAGAATCGATGAAGTACTTCAAGGAATTATAGTGGTTATCTTTAGGACACCGAAGGAACCGATGGAATGGACCCAACAGGACTGGAGCACCCAGCTGCGCCACACCTTGGAATGCTATAATGTGACCACTGAAGAGGAGGAAGAAGACCCAAGAAGTATCAATATTTTGGAGACAAAAGGGCATCATGAAGTTGAAGGACCATAAGTAGAGAACCCAAACATCTCCTTACCTTTGAAAATGAAGCAAGTAAACATTGGCACTGAAGAAGAACTGAAGTTCGCGAAGATTGGAGACTATTGGGATGACGCTACAATAGACAAAGTTGATGAATTACTTCGCGAATACAAGGATCTCCTCCCCACTAAGTTTTTGGATTTGAAGGGAATACTTGGTGATTTGGGCATTATGAAGATCACATTGAAGCTGTACGTGAAGCCTATTAAATAGAGGCCTTATCACCTTAACCCTAAGTATAAGGAAAAGGTTCGCTAAGAGTTGGATAAAATGATGGAGGCAGGCATTATAGAACCTATTGAAGAGTCAAATTGGGTGAGCTCGATCATGGTCCAAGAGAAGAAACAAAAGTGTGAAATAAGGATTTGCATAGATCTGCAAAAGCTTAATGATGCCTGTGTTCACGATCCATTTCTGACACTATTTATAGATGAAGTGTTAGGCAATGTTGGAGGGTAGGAGGCCTATTCCTTTACTGACGGGTTTTGTGGGTATCATCAAATTAAGATTTCCTCAGAGGATAGAAGCTAAATGACCTTTGCGACAGAGTGGGGTTGCTTTCAATACACTGTTATGCCGTTTTGATTGAAGAACACACCTGCAATATTTTCTCATTTAGTCATAACAGTGTTCAAAGAATTCATTAATAAGTTCCAGGAACTGTACCTTGATGACTGGATGGTATTGAGCTTGGTGAAGTGCCATGTGGAAAGTTTGTGCCTTATGTTGGATATATGTCAAAGATACCAGATAGCGCTGAATTTTAAAAAATGTATGTTTTGTGTTCCTTTTGGGATCTTGCTGGGTCATGTTGTGTGCAAGAAAGGATTGATGGTGGATCTTGCAAAGATTGTGGTGATAGTGAAATTGGAGGCCCATAGGAACATCAATCAGCTATGCACGACACTGGGACACACAGGATACTATAGAAAATTCATCAAAGCTTATGATTAAATTACTGATCCCATGGAAAAACTGCTAAAGAAGGATGCAAAAATCTGTTGGGATGAAGAATGTCAGCGCAACTTAGACGTGTTAAAAGAAAAGATGGTAACTACATCAATATTTGTATTTATTGATTGGAAAAAGGAGTTTCATGTACATGTGGATGCTTCTTGCATTGCACTGGGTACAGTACTCACATAGGCAGGTGAAGGAGAACTAGACCATCCCATAACCTTCACAAGTAGGAAGTTATCCAAGGATGAGAAAAATTATTCAACAACAAAGCATGAAGGGTTGGCCATGGTCTACGCGCTGCAAAAATTTAGGCACTATTTGTTAGGTGTTGGTTGTGGAGCCTAATTATCTTCTGTGTTCAAAGGTATCGCCACATTGGACCCCAGTTCGTAATGGGGCGGCAACACCGCCCGTAAAATATTCGATGCAAGGGGGTCTAGGGGGGGCGGTGTTGCCTTGTAAAATGTTGTAATTTCATAGTCAATCTGGGTTGTTCATTAGGCAGATATTTGACAGTAGAAGTTATGTTTAATTTAGGGTTTTTTTCCCTAAAAGGAAACCCCTCGCTATATATGAGGGAATTGTATTGCATCTATGTAGATCTGTATTATGAGTGAGGAAGAGACAAGAGATTGAGAGCGAAGAGGGAATTACAACAGATTTTATGTAGGTTGTATCGCTTCAGTTTGTTGGATAATATAAAAGAAAGGTCTGGCTGTTTCTCCATGGACATATCCCAAATTGGGTGAACCACATATATTTGTGTCTCTCTTGTTTTATATGTTTTCTGTGTTTATATTTCTACAATATTTTATGTGTTCCAATGCTCTGTAATATATAATTTTCTAACAACTGGCATCAGAGCTGAAGGTCTATTTGGCTGATAAACTCGCAGGAGAGAAGGGTTCTTGGTTCGAGTGGGTGCAATGGCAGAAGATGGTAGGTTTAGGGTAAAAAAATTTAACGGCCAAAACTACTAGCTGTGGAAGATGCAGATGGAAGATTATCTATATCAGAGAGATCTGTACCAACCATTAAGCGGAAAGGCAAAGAAGCCGATGAATATGATAGACACATAATGGGATATTCTCGACAGAAAGGAACTTGGAACAATACGGCTGTGCCTGGCAGCATCGGTAGCATTTAATATTTCAAAGGAAACTACGATAGGGGGTTTAATGTCAACATTGGCCAAACTATATGAAAAAATCTCAGCCTCAAATAAGGTATTTCTTATGAAGCATTTATTTAATATGAAAATGTCAGAAGGTGGATCTGTTGCTGATCATTTAAATGAATTTAATACAGTTACTAGTCAGTTAAGTTCTGTAGGGGTAACTTTTGGTGCTAAAGTTAGGGCTTTGTTATTTCTGTGCTCATTGCCACAAAGTTGAAATGGTTTAGTTATGGCCATTAGTAAATCTGTCTCTAGATCTAGTACTTTAAATTTTTTTGATGTTTATGGTGTAATCCTTAGCGAGGAAATGCGATGGAAAAGCTCCGGTGAGACATCAAGTAATGCTCTGACTGTAGAGACTAGGGGAAGAAAAATGGAAGGAGGAAAGATCCCTGGATATCACAGCAAGTCAAGAAAAGGAAGATCCAAGTCCAGATCAGGGATAGTGTGCTGGAAATGTGTGAAGAAAGGACACCTGAAGAAAGACTACAAGTCTCGGAAGGGAAAAGAAGGAGACGTGTAGTAAGAAAATAATCATGAAGCAAATGTAACGGGTGATGTGTTGCAAGATGCTTTGATTCTTTCTTTAGAAAATATTATTGATGCCTGGATGGTAGATTCAGCGGCCTCATTCCATGCCACACTTGATAGGAAACATTTTCATGATTATGTTCAAGGAGATTTTGGACAGGTTCGATTGGGTGTTGATAAACCCTGTAAAATAATTGGAATGGGTATAGTTTTCATAAAACAATAGAATGGAAATCAATGGCTATTGAAGGAAGTGAGGCATGTTCCAGATCTGAAGAAAAATCTTATTTCAATAGGGAAGTTGGGAGGTGAAGGCTGTGCGACTACTTTTACAGATAAAATCTGAAAGGTCACTAAAGGATCCCTGGTAATATCAAAAGGAGAAAAGGTTGGTACATTGTATTTATGCAATCGCATTTCTAATTCTGTTAATTCTTTAACCTCTATAGGAGAAGATGTGTCATTGTGGCATCATAGGCTCGAGCACATGAGTGAGAAGGGGATGCAAATAATTCACTTAATAAATTTGTTGCCAGGTTTGAAGCACGTTGATTTAAAATTCTGTGAGAATTGTGTTTATGGAAAACAGAAGAGAGTCAGATTCCTGAGAGTTGGGAAAGAAAAGAAGAGCGAAAAAATTAGAGCTTGTTCATATAGATGTATGGGGACCTACTCAAGTATCATCTCTTGGTGGCTTTCATTATTATGTTACTTTTATTGATGATGCAACCAGAAAAACCTGGATTTATTGTATTCAAAATAAATTTGATGTATTTGATACTTTCAAGAAATGGAAATATTTGGTTGAAAATGAGACAAGAAAAAGGTTGAAGTGTCTTAGATCAGATAATGGAGGTGAATATTGCAGCAAAGAGTTTGATAGGTACTATTCAGAGAATGGAATTCACAGAGAGAAGACAGTTCTAGGAACACCACAAGAAAATGGTGTGTCAGAAAGGATGAATAGTAAAATCATGGAGTGTGCAAGGTGCATGAGATTGCATGCAGGATTGCCTTTACAATTTTGGGCAGATGTTGTAGATACTGCTGTTTATCTAATAAACAGAGGGCCTTCAAGTTCCTTGGATGGTGGTATTCCAGAGGAGGCATGGACAGGTAAAAAGGCAAACTACTCTTTTTTAAATACTTTTGGTTGTGAAGCCTTTGTCCACATTAATAAAGAAAATAGAACAAAGCTTGAGGCAAAATCAAATAAATGCACCTTTATTGGATATGGTGTTAATGATTTTGGTTATCACTTTTATGATTATGAAAAAAAAATCATTAGGAGCAAATATGTCATATTCAATGAAAAGGTTTTATATAAGGATCAGCTGCAGGAAAAGAAACAGGAAAAAGAAAATAGAGAATACATAGTGCTTGACAAGATCACAAAAAAAGTGATGGTGCCTGAAAATCATAATGATAAACATCTAGAACAATAACCAAAATAGCAAAAAGCACCTCAAAAACCTGAAAGTGGTGTTAGAAGATCTACCAGGATAAGTAGAGCCCTTGAACGATACTCTCCTTCATTATATTATTTATTGTTGACTAATTCTGGCGAGCCAGAATGTTATGAAGAAGCAGTACAGGTAGAAACTAGGAAGAAGTGGGAGCAAGCCATGAAAGAAGAGATGGACTCCTTAGCACATAGCCAGACTTGGGACTTAGTCAGGTATCTTGCAGGTAAAACAACATTGTAGAATAAATGGGTTTACAAGTTAAAGGAAGAATATGGAGGTAGAAAAAGCTATAAAGCTAGACTTGTGGTGAAAGGGTTTGCACAGAAAAAGGGTATAGACTTTGATGAGATATTTTCTCCTGTTGTTAAAATGACTTTAGTTAGAACTATTTTAAGTCTAGTGGCAGCTAAATATTTGCATCTTGAGCAGTTAGATGTAAAGACAACCTTTCTCCATGGGGATTTGGAGGAAGAGATATATATGCAACAGCCACACGGATATGAGGTAAATGGAAAGGAGAAACTAGTGTGCAGGTTGAAGAAGATCTTGTATGGCTTAAAATAGGCTCCAAGGTAGTGGTATCTAAAATTTGACAGGTTTATGTCTGAACAAGGTTATACTAGATGTCAGTCTGATCATTGTGTTTATCTCAAAAGGAAAAATGATGGCATCTATATTATATTGTTATTGTATGTAGATGAAATGCTTGTTGTAGGTTATAACATGCAGGAAACAAATGTGCTCAAAATAAAATTGGTGAACTCATTTGCAATGAAGGATTTGGGTGCTGCAAAACAAATCCTTGGTATGAGAATAACTAGAGATAGGAAGAATTGCAATTTAACATAGTCTCAAAGTGAGTACATAGAAAAGGTGTTGAAAAGGTTTAATATGCGGAATGCAAAAGCAGTTAGCATACATTTGGCTAGCCATTTCAAATTAAGGAAGGAGGAGCGTCCCAAGACTTAGGAAGAAATGGCTCATATGTCTAAATTTCCATATGCATCAACAGTTGGAAGATTAATGTATGGAATGGTCTACACAAGGCCTGATATTGCACATCCAGTGGGAGTTGTAAGTAGGTACATGAACAATCCAGGAAAAGAACATTGGATGGCAGTGAAGTGGATTCTTAGGTATTTGAGAGGTACCACAAATCAAGCATTATGCTTTGGTGGTTCAAACATTGCTCTACAGAGATATGTTGATGCAGATATGGCGGGTGATATAGATAATAGGAGGAGCACAACAAGGTATGTGTTTACAGTTGGTGGAACAAATGTTAGTTGGGTCTCAAAACTGCAAAGTGTTTTTGCACTCTCAACAACAGAAGCAGAGTATGTTGCTGCTACAGAGGCTAGTAAAGAAATGATTTGTTTACAAAGGTTTCTAGATGAATTGGGTAAGAAGCAGGAGTTGGGCAGGTTATACAATGAAAACCAGAGTGTCATACATCTTGCAAAGAACTCTGCATTTAATTCCAAGACTAAACATATACAACTCAAGTACCATTTTCATACGGTCAGCGTTGGAAGATGGATAGTTGAATCTGGAAAAGATACACACTAGCCAGAATCCTACAGATTTGTTAACAAAATTTGTAACCAGGGAGAAACTAAGAATCTGCTCAGTTTCAATTGGTCTTCAATTATGATGAAGAAGATGAGAAACAGCCAGGTCCAAGTGGGATATTATTGGGTTTGGAGCCTAATTATCTTCTGTATTCAAAGGTATCGATGCATTGGACCCCAGTTCGTAATGGGGTGGCAATGCCACCCGTAAAATATTTATTGTAGGGGGGGTCCAAGGGGGGCGACTGCGACCTTTGGGTGCCCCCCTCTGTGGGGGGATCGGGGCAGCACCCCTGAAGCTAAAAATAAATGTAAAATTTCCTTGTAAAATGTTGTAATTTCGTAGTCAATCTGGGTCGTTCATTAGGTGGAGATCTGACGGTAGAAGTTATGTTTAATTTAGGATTTTTTGCCCTAGAAGGCAACCCCTCGCTATATATGAGGGAATTGTATTGCGTCTATGTAGATTTGTATTCTGAGTGAGGAAGAGAGAGGGGATTGAGAGCGAAGAGGGAATTACAATGGATCTACTGTAGGTTGTGTCCCTTCAATTTGCTGGATAATATAAAAGGAAGGATTGGCTGTTTCTCTGTGGACGTAGCCCAAACTGGGTGAACCACACATACTTATGTCTCTCTTGTTTTATGCATTTTCTGTGTTTATACTATTATAATATTTTCTTTGTTCCAATGCTCTGTAATATATAATTTTCTAACATTAGGGTGACATTTCAAGATGTTACAGATCATTCTGCCTTAAAATACCTAGTCAAAAAACCTGTGTTGGTGGGGGGGAGATTTTTAGATGGTTGTTATTATTTCAGGAGTATGACTTTGAAGTCATTGTGAAGCTAGGGAGGTTGAATGCTGGACCTAACCATATGTCGCGAATTGAAACAGACGAAGAACCCAGTAATTTTGAGGAAGGGTTGCCCGATGCGAAACTCTTTGTGGTACGTGTAGCTGATAACCATTTTGCTGATATTATTCACTTCTTAACTATAGGGATGGCACCTGAAGGATATAAAAATCAACAAAAGAAATAATTAGTAGCTTTCACAACCAATTTTTTGGTCATTGCGAGAAATTTGTACAAAATGGGTGTAGATGAAATATTGCGGAGATATGTGCCAGACTTTGAGCGTGATAATATTCTCGCCGAAGTTCATGGGGGAGCTGCGACAGGCCATTATGCAAGAAAAGCAACTGCGTAGAAAATTTTGCGCGCAAGACTATGGTGGCCATCATTGCACAAGGACTCCAAATTGTACTATAAGGCATGTGATGCATGTCAAAGGACTAGCAGACCGTCATGAAGGGATGAGCTATCACTACATCTTTAGGTATCTTTGCAGGCATTTGAGAAGTAGGCGATCGATTTTATTGGGCCAATTTAGCCCCCTGGAAAGAAAATGGGCACGCCCTACATTATCACTACGACGAAATATTTAAAGAGATAGGCGGAAGCACAACCAATAAAGGATTGTACAGGGGATACGACAACAAAATTATTGTTTGAACATGTCTTAACAAGGTTTGGATTCCCAAAAGTTTTGATGAGTGATAGGGGTATGCAATTTCTGAATGAAACGATTAGGGCATTGACAGATGAATTCCAGGTCTACCATCAGAAGAGTACACCATATTGCCCACAGGAAAATGGGACATTTGAAGCTTGTAATTTTTTTTTGAGAACGCGCTGACAAAGATCTATAACATGCAACATAATGATTGGGATGTGTGCATACCTACAGTGCTATGGGCCTATAAGACAACGTGTAAGAAGTTGACAGGGAAAACACCATTCAGATTAGTCTATGGGGTCGAAGAAGTAATGCCTATGGAATACATTGTTCCTAGTCTGTGCATAACAACTTTGTAGGATATGGTGGATCGCGAGGTCTTGGAAGAACAGCTTGTCCAGCTCATGACGCTAGAGGAGGATCAATTTTTGGCAGGATTCCACCAACAAGTACAGAAGGAATGCAAAAAATCATGGCATGATCACCATATCAAGATTCACACATTCAAGGTAAATGATATTGTGTTGTTATATGATAGTAAGTTCATTAAATTTCTGGGTAAATTCCAGATGCATTAGTTAGAACCATATATTGTCAAGGAAATTATAGATGGTGGCACAATTCAGTTCATGAAGCTGAATGGGGAGCCCTTCCTGGGAAAAGTGAATGGGAACAGGTTGAAGCTGTATATGGATGATCTTGTGCAATGACTATATGGCAGCAAGATAGTCTTAGTGCTCCCGACAGTTGCAAGGGAGTGTGAGACTATAAACGACAATGTTCAGTTTGGAGGAAAAGGCAGCGACCTGACTGTGTAAAGATTGATGAGGATGCACCAGATGAAGTTGCGCTCAAGATGCTGCACCATGGGGGAAGGTACCATGCAGCCCCATAGGAAAATGACTATTGGAGTTAATATTCATGATGTGATGGCTAGAAAGCGTTTAATAGGAGCGGAGAGTTGGAAATTAAGGAAAAAATATTTGAAGATCTGCCGCCAAAACAACATTTATTATCAGAATTTGGGAGGAATGGTCGGATTTTAATTCAAATCCCCCTATAAATTACACATACTGGTCCAATAAAGAACACTTTGCACTCTAAGACTTGCTGGAGCATTTTATTTTCAGACGCATTTGAGTCGAGTGTTCTAGGAAGAATTTGTGACGTACCCCTCATTTGCGAAATGTTTTGTAGCAACATGCGAGATATTTATTGAAAGGATGATTGTCACTAACTCTGGTGAAGCCCTTAGTTCAGAAGAAGCTGTATCCGATGCGCTAGGTCCCAAAGTATCTAGTATGGAGACTACGCCTGCTATGCCCACGACACTGAGGTGGCCTAGGTTGAAACAAACTGTCACAAAAGAAAAGCAACCCACTATCAAAGAAAAGAAACCAGCCGCGAAAGAAAAGCAAAAGAAGCTGGTTCCAGTGCGAATATCACCGAGGAAGCATGTAAAGCCACAGCTAAAGCAGAAAAAGGACAAGCAGCTAGAAAAAGTAGCAGATTTAGAGGAAGAAGAGTACCAAAGCATTGAAGAAGTACATCCCTCCATGGAAGGGAAAAACTAAAGTGACCAAGAATCCTGATTCAGGAAAATTCGAGGTATCCACTCCCTTCATGTTGGAGTAGGTCACATTTGAACGACCTACGCTTGCGCGTATCCCACTATTGAAATTGGAGGACTGGGACCTCGTGGATCAGGACAAATTTCCACATTTGTCAACCCATAAGTATATGATGAAGATATACTATGACAACACATGAGTTACACAATTAGAACCCATGAAGTGGTTCTGTGGCGTTGAGCAATCGGGGCTGTTGAATATGCTATTAGTACCACATTATCACCGCTCCCCTATCAATATGGTCTATGCGCAGCGTGTGCATGATGGGATTCTATGGCTAGGGTAGCCTATTCTATTAACAAATATACTGATAAAATGAAAAAGGAGTATGGTCTCGTGAAGAAGTCATGAGGATACTCAATTTTGTCAATACAAGACTAGGCAGTCCAGTTCGCTACCCATATCCTCGTAGGAAAAATCATGCGAAAGTGCAACGCGGATGGAGTTCTGGCATTGGTTATATCACTTGTTACACAGTGCTTGAAGGGCGTGCAATATAATTGGTCGAGGTATCTCTGCCATGAGTTCCTCACGAATTGATGAGAAGCCCAATAAGAAAGAAATCCATTTCATTACGATTGGCTTCTACTATCGATTGTATTAGTTGCATGTAGGTTACTAGAGGATAGACAATTTCCTTCACAAAAGGAAGAATTTCCTGAGGCCCTAAGGTTCACCTTGCTCTAGGCCACAAAGGATGCGATGCACATTAAGGAAACAAATATTTTCCAGGTTCTAATGGAGATGGACCTTTGGATGCTAATCAATCAACGGCCAAGGTTGTCCCCAACCTTGTTTGGGCAATTAAAAACCTATGTGGATTTCAAGGCTGCTTTCACAACATCTCAATCTGTGCACGGAAGGAGCCAAAAGGAACATGGAATGTACTACCTTATTTAGTGTCTAAGGCGGATGTGCAGGAAGTTGTAGGGTATTATTCACCGGAGTGGAGTGCACCTACAATGTTGGAGATGGGAACCAACAAAGGTGCAAAGAGCTCTATTGTGCAGAAGTGGAAGGAAGCCTCTCAGAAAGATGCGTGCACATTGGCCAAGCAAAATAAGAAGGAGGCTGCTAAGGCAGCTGTAGAAAAGGCATGTATAGAGGAAGAGCGCGCTGCTAAAGAGAAAGCAGAGAAAGAATGGAAGGATGCTGAGGAGAGTGAGAAGTCTGCTTCGCACCACAATCATGAAAAGAAACTTCTAGAGAAGGAAGAAGGGGGCGGTGAAGAGCAGAGCACTTTGTTCATTCTGAAGAAACAACGATAGGAATAGACGGGTGGCCAACGAAAGAAGCATAAGTCTAAAAAGCAGACACATCTGGATCCCATGGTGCTGACAGAAGGCAATCTCAATGAGACGAGTGACAAGATACGAGACGCAACAACAAAGGTGTTGCAGTGATTTGAGCAGAAATACATGTAGACGCTAGGAAGTATCCAAAAGGATTTATGAGAGCTCTAGATCCAGGCAATCATGATTCATATGGATGTCGGGAAGGCGAGTGGCATGCAAGCGAGCTTGATGCAAGAAAGTAGTGCAGTCACAGAGATTGAACGAACTCTGGATCTCAGAGTCTTTCCTTTACCAGAGGGGCCAATCCATGTGGAATCAGATGAGGATTGCACGATGCTCAACACAGTGAAAGATATAGGATTGAACCTTTCTATGCTACTGCTCTAGTCTCTTCATGTGCTACGTCAAGGGGTCTCAGATGAGTTGGAGATGAGATAACAATGTGCTCACTATCATTAGTGAGTTTAAAGTCAACAACAAGCAGCTATTCGCAGAAAAAACTCAGGCACTGAAGGAACAAGAGGAGTTGCAGACACAACGCCAAAACCTGGTCACAACAATTGAGCAAGCTTGTAAGTCCGTACCTGAGGTGAATATACTTGACGATGCATAGGCTTCAACTAAAGTGAGGAAATTGGCTGCTTTAGTGCGCGCGTCAAAGGAAAAGGTCGATAAGGTGACTTTTGATCTTCAGATGCAAATAACTGAGCTGCAGTTGAAGTTGCAGTTGACCACACCGTCGGAGGTTCGGGAACAAAGAGGAGCGACTATAAAATAATCCACAGCTCAACTAGATGTCGCAATTCAGGGTTGTGACCAACTCTTCACTCAGGAAATGGGCCTACGCGATACACTGCAAGAGGATCCTACGATGCAACAATTGAACACAAAAATCAGGGAAGTGAAATGGCAGTATGATGAGATTAGTACGACGGCATGGACATTGGTGCCAGTCCACCTCTTCACGCGCTTGTAAGAAGGCAAGGCCAAGTTGATACAAATCTAGGAATTGTAGAAAAATTAGACTTTTCTGAGAGACCGACTTTAGCCTTGGACAAAAGAAGTCAACCAACTTTCATAGAACATCGATGAGAAGCTGAAGGCCATGTAGCAGACACAGAGGACTACGCAACTAACAGTAGAAGGGCCAACCACGAAGAAACTAGTTAAGGAGGTACAGCAAGCAGTGAAACTGAGTACCATAGAGCTCCAAGCCTTGACCAAGGCATTGAGCAAACTCCGCTAGAAAGTTGAACAACCAGCTCAGTGACTCAAGGGCGAGTCACAAACTTTGTGTTGGGTGCCTATTGGAACGGGGTCCCTAGGGGTAGAATTGAATTAAATTTAGTCAATTTTGTAAAAGATATAAAGTCTCCGCAAAATGTGGATGAAGAGCGTGTAGATATATAGAGTCAAAGGGACCTTAACTCATTTTTTTTGGTTGGTTTTGAAGACTCACCCATGAGACAGGGGCCATGACATTGTATTAGGAAAGCTATAAATAGTTGAGTCTTAGCGAGTCTTAGAGGTAATTATTGGATAGAAAATAGGGTAAATTGAAGAGTTTTGTCATCTTGGGCAAGATCTAGGGCAAGAAGGCTTTGCTTCCTGCACTTAGGTAGAGAAGGGAAGGCTCGTACAACTGAGTGCACATGAGGATTGGGTAGAGTCCGCAGCTGAGTGTGCAGACCCCTGCAGCTGTGTGCGTAGGGTAGGAGAGTCTATAATCAGTGACTTGAAGATCAATAAAGCTAGTCTTTTAAAGAATTACTGAGTATTTATGTTGTATCTGTTTACGTTATCTACTTCCGATTAATGATATGCTTTATGAATTAATGATGGAATGCTATGTGAATTTACTGAATCTGTCTTATTAATGTATGAAATGAATTCTTAGCCACTTCTATGAAGTTACAGGCCATTTCTCTTATGTTTTATAAAGAATTAAGTAGATTTACGTAAACTCTGATCTAGGCTTGCTTATTGATGCTTGAAAGTAGGTAAATCGACTGTTTAAGGTCCGGAAGGACTCATCATGGACCTTCACGAAGGTCTGAAGGCTGCTTTAACTTAGTTTCAGTAATGAGCCCTAGAAGTCTATTGATCTACGTGGAGGCATATCTAAGGAACTGTAAGACATCACACTAGTCTTTGGATTCAAAATATTGGTTCTTGCATCCCCCAATACTGCTTCGGGTGAGATGGTAGCCTGCACTACACGGGTTGTTGCCGAAAGGGCCAACAGTGTAGGGTTTTTTGGTTGGTGCAACTAAATCTGAACCTGGGTCAGGACCCCCTAAGCCAACACCTCCAGACCCTTTACATCCTCTCTCACCATCCCCATGCATTTTTGAAGACCTTAGAACAGAAGAAAATGACTGCTACAAGAAGAGAACTTCCTCCTGTAGTAGCCTATGCAAACCTCACAGAAATCCATAATCTTATTTTTCTCATCACTAGGGGGTGATACCCAATCATGAGACACTCTGCAGTAGTCATAACACTCCCAGTAGGACTCTTCAGTCGCAGCATCTCGGATATCAACAAGGTACTTGCACACCTAGCAACAACAAAAGTCAGATACCATGAGGAGAAAAGAAGATATACACAGGAAAGAAAAGAACACAACAAGTCAACTCCCTTGATGACAATGAAAAGGTCTAGCTCCAACATGCACATACTTGCATCAGTTGATCATGAGGTAGGCATAGGTATTGAAAACTCTCATCTCCTTCCTATGTTTTAATAATGAAAAACATGTAAATGTCGAGAGGAGGTATTTTAATATGCTAGAGGTGGCCAATTAACTTGGCCACCCTCAGCCAATAAACAAAACGTTATGGTAAGCACTCCTGCAATGTGGAGGTGTCACATCAGTCAAGTTAGGATCACATAGAGTGGGTGTTGATTACGAGGGACAAGGGAATGATTACTCCAAGTGGGGACAATAATCCAAAAGAGCAAACATCGTGTGTCTACCAGGTCATCAAAATGCTCCAATCCTAAGACAAAAATGACATATTATGTATTGGGAATGGAATTCTTTTGCATTTACACTCATTTCAAAAATAGTTAAGGTGTGGATGAGCTTGGGGTGCCATCGAGGAGAGTCGAACCCTGTTCTACCATTTCTACAGGAGGAAGCTACAAGCAACATGCAAATGCTATAGGAAGGCTGAGAGACTGCTATAGGAAGACTAAAAGGGTGAAGGGACGCTACCAAGGGTCAAATTGGTCTCCAATTTATTATCTTTATCCTAGGCCATGTGGTAGAAGTAACTGCACCCTCTCCTTCATCCATACATAACTTGTATGTTGGTGTACTTTAAATTCTACAAGAAATATCAATCAAACCTTGAAATGAAAGATATTTTCTAGCTATAAATTAGAGGAAATATAGGAAATTATCATCAACCAAGGATTTCAACCCTCTACTGTCACTAAATTAAACATCAAAGCTATTGCAGGAAGCATCTATCCTTCACTTAGTTGAAAATATAAATAGGATATTTGGGGGGGGGGGATCTAATAGAAGGGATCCCTTAGAAACTAAAAGAATCCATCCCCACCCTCTTGTGGTAGAAATTTTTAGAAGACACCAGTGGCTAGGATTCTTTGAACTATTGAAGGGATATGATGATGAAATTGCATTTGAATTTTCCATGGCCTTGAACTCACAAACAAAAGTTAGTGCCACCACTCTAGTGAGGGGATTAGCTATTTCCCTCAACCCTGTGCTAATTAGTAGAGTGACAACCCTACCCCTAGGGATAAAATGGGGAAGAGAAGACAAAACCGCCATTGCCACTACTAAAAATAACTTCTTCACTGCCAATGAAAAACTCATTGAAGACAAGAATGGATTTAGGAGGGAAAGCCTACCCTATCCTTGGGACAAGGTGACATACCATATCCTAAAAAAGATTTCTGTGAAGGAAGGCTGAGTGTGGTCTATGGATACCATTTTAGATTACTTCATGAACTCAAGTTTCAAGCAGAATTAACCCTGGCTCAAAAAATCAGTGTACCATACTTCCTCCTATAGTCCATTAGGGACATGAGTCAAAAAGTGAGAGAGGGAAAACACCAACACCTAAGCCAGCATGGCCTCATTAAAATGATAGTGGTGGATGCCTTGAAAAAAATAAGGATCCTTGTCCTTTGTCCCAAATTCATTGACATGGATAGAGAGACCTTCATTGACACACAGACCCTCACACCAGGTGAGACCCCAACCTCTAGTGTTGGAGGAAGAGAGGGGAAGGAAGAAGAAGAAGAGGTGGCAAAGGTAGAAGAGGAAAGAGAGACAAATTAATAGAGGGCGGAGGATGAACCAGAGGCAGAGGTATAAAAAGATCAAGATGAAGAGGAAGAGGGGGAACAACAAGAAAAACCAAGCCCTAAAAAAACTATTGAATCTAGAGAAGCAGGGGTATCCCCAGAGCAAATGAGTTTGTCTCTAGGACCTGATGAAAAAGAGGTAGCTACAACTTTAGCTACCTTGCGCACCATAGTCAAACCCAAAAGGAAGAGGCAAAGGCAATATCCCCTCTACTTTAATACCAGGAAAAGCACTAGGATCAAGTAAGGAAGGCCTCAAACTCCCACAAATGCCCCTATAAAAATTGAAGAGTCCCCAATTAAGAAAGAGGAGGTGGGGCCCACTGAAAGAAAATTTGAAGAGGTCACCTCTCCAGAATCCATATCAAAGACTCCTATAGCATATGTAAGGAGGCCCACCACTAGATAAACCTCCTTTAAACAACCCAACAACAACTACCCTCCAACAAAAAGGAAAGGGGAAGTTATAGGAAGAATAGAGCACGCTACAGGAAAAACATAACATGCTACAAGAAAAACAGAGTGTGATACAGGAAGAATAAAGGATGCTACAGGAGGATCAAAATGAGCAACACGAGGGGCGGAAGGTGAAACAACAACTACAGGAGGGGGAAAATTCCCAAAAAATATTTGAGGACTTCCTAGAGCACCAAGAGCCTAGCCCATAACCTATTTTGAGCTCCTATTATAAATTAATTGAAGGAGGGAGAGGTATTCCCCAAAAATTTGCAATCCAACTTTTCTTTGTACTAGAAGCAGAAAGAGGAAGAAACCACAGATGGATGTGAATTTCTAATTCTAAAAAGGTGGAATATGTGGGCCTCATGGAAGAAATGGTCCTTGAAATATGAAAATAATTAAGTGAGCTAAGAAAGAAAGATTCCACAATGAGGGAATAGCTACAGAAAAAATAAATGGTTGAGGGAGAAGCTGCAGGAGAAGGAAAATTGAATAGCCATAATGGAAAGCCTCCCCGTGGAGGAATTAGAGTGCAGAAAACCATCCAAGTCTTATTTTCTCTTTCTCAAAGAGCAGTGGATTCAATTCCAAATCAAAACCCTAGCACAACATGGATCTATGTCATTTCAAGGTTACAAACAATTCATTGAATTATGTGAACAAAGTAACATAGAAGAGAAAGAAAAATTGGTTGAGTTCTACATGCATAGCCTCACCTTGACTAATATGAATATTTGGGATCCCAATGAAAAGTTGGGGGATATGCAACTAATGTCTCTAGCATCTTGGATGAATCATGAGGAGGCCAGAATTTAGGTGGTAAAGAAAGTAATGGAAAAGGAAGAAAATGAACCACTATATATCAGGGCAGAGAAAATTAGCCCAATGGATGTCATTTACAATCATAGCATCATCTCCAATGATGTTGATCTAGCACCCAAATACCTTTCTACCCAAGAACAAGACATCTCACATTTTGAAGACACACTCAAGCTGTTAGGGATAGACAGCCAGCAAGCCTGCTATAGAAGATGAAATTCCTTACACCATAGTCTCCAAATCAGGGAGTATCACTCTCCTGAAAGGTTTAGGAATGAATTAGAAATGACACCCTTGTAAAAAAGACTCATGCAAAGATACAAAGTCAACTGGATTAGAATAAAGCTTAGTCCACCCTTGCTGCGAGGCCTACAGGAAGGAAGAAATGAAGAAGAGGAGATGAAGGAGTGGAAAAAAATAGAAAAGAATGCAAGATTCTATCCTCAAGAAGGCACACCATCTGAGGAATCTTGGGATGTTAGAGAAGCCACTAGGGCCATGAAAGACATGGACATAGATGACTGAGTTTCTCAGAGGATGAGCAAAAGTTTTAGTAGGGGGTGATGATGAGGCTTATCAATAGGTATATCATAAGGGTCATAATGTCGTCCTCCAACTTTAGAACTATCTCTTTCTCACATTTATTTACAATTTTTGTTATATTATGCTTAGTGAGAGGAGTGAAATATGTTTTGCTATGTCATGTGGCCTAATAGGGTTTAAATGTAGGAAATGGAGCAATTTTGGGATAATTTCAATGCAGGAGCTTGGAGTAGACAACAAGGAGAGATTCTAAGAGGTTGTCCACCTCCTTAACTCCCTCAATCAGCCAAGATCACCACCTTATCTCTCATCAGTTCAAGGTCATTGACAACCAAGCAGTATGAGGTCATTGGTAGCCAAGAAAGTGTAGTTCAAGAAGATCTAGATCCACCTTTCTTGAGTTTTGGTAGACAAACATATCTGTTTTCTAGGGAGTTGTTGGTAGCTACCCTTTTGTATAAATAAACATGCCAGATACATCATTAGGGTTCGAACTTTGTTTTCATCTAAGAAGCTATTAAGCTCAAGCACTTGTTACTACTATTTTGACTTGTTATGTGATGTATTTGACATTTTTGCAATGATAATGAGAAGTTTCTTATTGATCCATCACTGAGTTAGTTTCAGAGGGCGAGGCTCTTGGGTTTGGGCCCAACCCTAGTAGCTTAGGTCCCTCTTGTGTATTGGTATTCCTTTTTAGCTTAGAATGTTTGTTAGTTTGCTACATTTTATTAGAATATAATTCCTCAAAAATCCTATGACTACTACCTCTATCTCATCTCTCTCATGGGAGCATGAATAGAGGAATCTACAATCACAGCCCAAAAATACTATGTTTATGATTTCTTGGAAAAATGTCTATATTAGTTATCTTGTTTTGCATATGTTTTTTGTAGCTTATAAGTTGATTCATTGCATAGATCAAAGTTTTTGGCATAAGTTAGATAGTTTTTAAATTCAACTCATATTTTCCACCATTGGTTATGATATTTTGTGAATGATAAGAGAGCATGTGCATGTGATGTTGTAGGACTGTTGGATTTGTAGGCAAGGGGCCTTTTCACCATCTCCATTTAGGACTTATCCACCCTCTTTTTGATGAATCTCAAATTTTGTTCTTCAGCTCTATCTCTTAGGTCACTGTGAGCAACCCTCTTAGTACAAAACAAGCCTTCTTGAAGTGGTGAGGTTGGCTAGGGGTGTTGGCCACCTTTCATCCATATACCATAACCTCCATCCATGTTACCATCCCTTGATCTCATCGTTATTACCTTCGAAACCCTCTCGATAGCCTTCTTGTAGCATTACCCGCCTTCCTGTAGCAATACAGGGATCCTATAGCATCTTCTTGTAGCATGCCTGTATCAGCCTATTTTTTCCTTGTTTTGACCTATGATGCAATTTTGACTTAGTTTAGGAGTAGTTTGACCCACCAACTTGGAATCCATGTTCAAAGGCATCACCTAGGCCATTCCAACCATCCTTTTTCCTTCACTGCAAGATAAAATAACATTAGCTTCTTTATCACATATTTAACACACGTAGAACATTCCTTTATATGCAAGTGAGAATTATCTAGATGATGCATGAAATATTGAGTTATGATTTGGTAGGATAATTTCTTGTTTACAAGTGAATTTGATAGCAAGATGGTTGACTGAAAATAATGTAGTTTCCTTTTTGCAGGTAGTATAGCTCTTGTGTTCTTTTATAAATCAATTTAGTAGTAGTTACAAGTTGGTATGATCTAAAGTTAGAATTTGAAAATCATTTACTCTTTTTGCATTATAACTAGCTTATAAATTTCAGTTTCATTAGTTAATTTCCCCCTATTTCAATAGAAGGATGGTCTTGGAGCCCTATTGATCAAGTGACCTAGTTCAGGGTGGCATGAGTAGAATTCCACCTACTGTGTATATAGCATTGTCACCTCAAAGTTTTTACAAACCCTATGTTGATAAATAGAGTTGAGAAGCCCTTGGGAGTTGCAGCACTCTTGGTGCAATACTAGGGCTCACCAATCCAATACCACAAATTGATGACCTTATGGGCCAACTCAAAGGGTCCAAATATTTTAGCAAGATTTACTTGAAGTCTGATTATCACCAAGTACCAATTGAACCCTCCGATGTCTGGAAGACTACCTTCAAATCCAAGGAGGGCATTTTCGAATGGCTGATCATGCCTTTCGGGTTGACGAATTCCACTGCAAATTTTATGAGGCTAATCAACGACGTATTGTGACCCTTCACAAACTCATTCGTGGTGGTGTATTTTGTTGACATCTTGATATTTAGTCAAATTTGGGAATTAGATCACATCCACCATATTCGAGAGGTCCTCCAAACCCTGTGACAACACAAGTTGTGTGCCAATTTAGAGAAATGCACTTTTGGTATGATCGAGGTTCAATATATAAGGTACATCATTAATGAATGGGGTGTGCATGTGGACCCAACCAAGATAAAAGTCATTTAGGATTGGTTAGCCCCAACCACTCTAATAGAGCTCTTTAACTTTCTAGGTCTTGCCAATTTCTACCATAGGTTTGTGTTGGGGTTCTCTCATATCACTTAGACTTTAAGTCAAGTCACCAAGGGTAGAGTGAAATAAAAGTTCTTTTGGTATGAATCCCAATAGAAGGTGTTTCCTGAGTTGAAGCATTGCCTCTGCTCTACACCAATGCTCACATTACCAAACCAGCAACAACCATTTGAGATTGAGACATATGCCTCTGACTATGCTGTAATTGGTGCAGTTCTTACTCAACAGGGGTATCTAGTGGCATATCATTGTGACACACTTTGAGACACAATATAAAAGTATCCCACCTATGAAAAAGAGATGTATTCCATTGTGCAAGCCTGTCGATAATGGAAGCATTGTATTATGGGGAAGGAAACAATAATCCACACAAACCATCGACCCCAACATTTCATATAGACAGAAGGGAAGTTGCATAATGATCACCATCAGAAATGGTCCACATAATTGCAATAGTTCCATTTGAACATTAAGTACAACAAGGGAAGCACCAATAATGTTGTAGACTGTCTTAGCCGATCACTGGTCATGGCACTGATCACTGTGCTCAACTCTTATGGGCACAATACTTTGAGGTGGCCGCATATTTACAAGAGCGATCCAAAATTCGACAATAGATACCAGACGCTCTTGGAAGGAAAGCAAGTTCCAAATTTTCACCTCCAGGATGAATTGTTATGCCACTTGGGACACATCTATGTTCCTTCAAGTGAGCATGCCAATATTATTTGGGAGGTGCACTACAGTCATGTCACTGGACATTTCGCAGTAGAGAAAATAGTGGCAATACTATAGAAGCATTTTTAGTGGCCAAATATTCGACAAGATGTTGGGAAGTAAATCAGATCCTACACTCCCTATAACATTACCAAACCAACCTTCAAGAATCAAGGCATATATACTCCTCGGCCTACTCCTAGTCAACCTTAGTAATCCATCTCCATGGATTAGATGTCAGACCTTCCTTCTATTGAGCATGGAAACAACTTTGTTTTCGTGGTCATTGACAAATTCTCTAAGATAACCATTGTGGTGGCCTGCAAGAAGAGTATCATAGCATAATCCACTGCTAAGCTTTTGAATGAGTGTGAATACAGTTTGGGATCCCATAGTACATTATCTCATATTAGGATAACTAGTTTCTAAGTACATTTTGGTTAAGTCTTTGGTCGATGATGGATACCAAACTCACTATGTCCACAACTTTCCACCCCCAAACAGATGGCCAAACAGAGGTTGTCAACAGGATGATCATTCACATTATTCACATGTACAACTCAAAGCATCCATGCACATGGGATGAAATCCTCCCCTATGTCCAACACAGCTACAATAGAGCTCTCCAGAGCTCAACTAGCCACAACCCCTTTTAGGTGGGGTTGGGAATCCAATCACTATGTCCCATTTATGTGGCCATACCATTTGCAGCTACTCAGGAAAATTCATCTCATGTCTAGTCCGAAGCTGACAAGGCTAACAAATTCATTGAGTGCATTCAACACATCCGCTAGTAGGTCGATGAAATATTGGACATAGCCAATGTTAAGTACAAGCCTTGTCATGATCAACATCGAGTGCCACCCAAGTTCTAGGATGGAGACAAAGTTTGGTCACATTTGCATAAGGAGCGCTTCAGTGGGACCCATCGCAAGATTCACCTACTCCGACACGGGCCTTACACCATCACTAAGGCTGTTGGGAACAATTATTTCAAGCTCAATATTCCACCATTCCTTGGCTTGCACCCAGTGTTTAATCATCTCGACCACCTTCGACCATAGTTTCCACCATTACTGGACACATCAAACATTGCAGAACAATTCACAACAACATAGTTAAACCCAAAATAAATGGAACATGGCACAATTGATCATATCATGGACACAAAGATCAAGAATACTGGAAAAAAGAAGATCCAATTTTATCAGATTGTCAAAACTGGCCAACTCCTGCATTAAGGAAAGTGGCTCACCAAGGAGGGAAAAGTTCAGTAGAATTTTCCCCATCTCATGGAGGCACTCAACGTAATGGAGACCATTGTTTCCTCAGGGGGGAGAACTGATCTAGGTGGATATTTGAGGCCACTCACCTATTCCATTTGGAACTCCACCACAGTTTCTTTTAGTTTTTTAGTTTCCTTAATTGTAGAAAATTTACTATTTTTGGCATTTTTCAGGTCGTGAACTTTTGGAGCCGTTTTGAGGCCCTAAGCAACGTTTTTTTGGGAAATGGGAAAACAATTGTCTTTAACTTATGTTTATAGTCAAAACTTGTAGTCCTCAAATAGATATTTCTAACAAGGTATTGTGCGCATCAAACGAATATTGTATGGCAAAGTTACGTCCCCGAGAAGTTGTTGTACCAATTTACCCAAACAGGGCCCATAGTTTTGGTGCTTCATCTCCTAGGGTTAGGTTTTTGGATGTTTATGATTTTCCATTTTTTCTCAATAATATAAAGGCCTTGAAGCCTAATTTTAACATAGTTCAGAGACATGTAGCCGCCACATCTCTTCTCATAGATAAGCTACAATCACTTGAGCTAGTTTATTTCCATTCTGTATGTAAGAATATTTTAGTTATTTGATAATAATGAAATGAAGTGTTATTTCACAACTCTATATTTATGGTTATATTTGTATTTTGTTGCATTCCTATTTAAGTTAAGATCACTAAAATGCCACAACACCAATCACTTTTCACAATGGAAAATGTACAACAGTGAATCAATCTAGTACACAGTAATTTTGCAGACCCAAAACTTGTTATATTACATATTCAATAAAACAAACATAGGGCTCTCGTACCAGGGATCATGGCCCTTACAATTAAACATGATACAAGGAAAACTAGGGCTTGATGTCAATAATGTAAGACAATCAATATTCCCTTGAAAAAGACACAGTTGACTTGCTAAAGGAGGCATCACACCATCTCTTGCAATCCATGTACCTTGAAAACCTGGCAGGTCCTTTTCCACCTATACTTGTAGATGATAATTTTTCTCCATTACCTCTACCACTGTTGCTCACAAGTTCTTCTGCTACTGCAGAATGTCTTGTATCTTCATATGAGCGAAATATTTTCTATCAATTGCACTGTTGCTCTAATGGAATTGAACGTAGGATAATAATTCTACCCTCCAACAGTACTCTAGATTCTCCTTAAATAATTTTTCTTAGGGTATTCAATTAGTATTCCCTCTATCAACCCTTGCTTCTCCAAAAAGACTGAACCTAGGGATTCTATAGATAACCCTCATGACTGGATTCTTGCTACTCCAATGTATTAGTCCTTAGGGCACACAAACTAGCCTCTCATAGTCCCTTAACATCATATAAGATGACTGAAATAGGGCAATCAACACACTGTGCCAATCCTCCACGTTGAACAAAATTCACACACTCAACTTCCAACACTTCTTCTCCAATTATCAACCCTTAACCCTTCACACTATGACAACCCCTTACTTCTTCCCTACTTCATACCTTTGTCCACACTGTTGGGTGTGGGATCCACCAAGGGCAGTTTTGGGGCTAAAATGCCATATTTTGGTCAATTTTTGTAATCCAAATATAAAGACTCCACATTTTGTGGTCGTGGAGCACGTAGTTGTTAAAAAGTCATAGGGTTGTCCACCCTTATTTTGAAAATGTAATGTCGGCTGTAGAAGATCTACCCATGGTCTGCGGACCATGAGATTGTATAAATAGAGCCAAGCTCTAAGTAGTTAGAGGCAATTATTGAATAATGGAATCAAGCAAGATATGATGTATGAGAGATAACTCTGAGTAGAAGTCTAAGTTTTGGGTTGTAGCATAGGTAGAGGCTTTGCAGCTAAGTGCGCAGAGGCCTACAAGTCCGTAGCTAAGTTTGCGGACCCCTACAGCTGAGTGCGCAGGGCGAGTCGAGTATGTAATTGTTTGAAATTATCAATAAAGAGAAGTTTTCTACAATTTATGCATCTTTATTTCCTGGTTATGCATATGTTATATTGGGTATAAATTTCACTTATAATGATTATATGATGCTTGAATGTATGTAATTATGTTGGATAAGTGACCGCAAGTAGGAGCATCTGTTTACATGAAGCTAAGTAAGATCTGACAATAAGACAAGTAAGATACTTAGCGTAGTTTAGGAAATATCACAGCTCGCTGCCCTAGTAGCGTGAAAGTATATCAGCCACTGGTTAGGGCTACGTGAAAGCCGATTGTATCCTTTCATGAAGGTACTAAAGGGTGGACCAGAGGGCTAAGAAACCTACGCGTAGGTAGGTATAGCTAGGATAAACTGACATCACAACCATCTCAAGGGTGTGGAAACTTGGTTCCAGCATCCCCCCATACTACTTCGGGTGAGACTTCAGTCTGCGCTCTGCAGGCTAATGCTGAAAGGGCCAGTAGTGTAGGGATTTGTTTGGCTAACTAACGCTGAACCTGGGTCAAGCCACCACAAGCCAGTAAATGGTTCCGTTCCCGGGACTAGAATCTGCATAAGAGATGTGTGATGTCATATCATTGGAATCTAACTAAGAAAGAAATTGAAGGCTGGTTTGATAGAAGGATTCACGAATTCGCGGCATAGGAAAATAGAAACCTGCGATTGCCAAAAGAACAGTGGTTGGACTGATACCTGTATATGGATATCTACGAAATCTTTTTCACCTCTTTTCTTATTGAGCTATACGAGTGGATCACAAAGCTAGCAGATAGCCAAGGAAGGTGGAAACTTGACAGCCCTATTATGTGGAACCCAGAGCTAGTGTGAAGGTTGGAAGCATCATAGGATAAGATCACGCATGCTGTCGATCATTGGCTCGATCGCATCATAGGAGGATTTCTCACTGAATTCGTGGTTTACACCTCAGTCAACTATAGTGAGGCAGAGTGACGATTTTTCAAGGGACCATGAGGTAAGTACGTAAAATCTTTGAATACTTGGATTAAAATGCTGTTGTGCAAAAAAAAGGTTATCCAGCTACCTTGATGTTTGGGACTACGCTAAGCAGAAAAAGTTATAGAAACGAAGGAAATAAGGGTTCGGACTATAGCCCCTTGATTTCACCTCCACGAGGGGACGAAGAAGGGATAGCAAAGGTTTCTCCACGAAGTGATATTTAGTTGATAAAACAAGGATTCCTGCTAATAGCACCTCCGCCCACACCACCTCCATCTTCTCCACCATCACCTCCAACTTCATCCGTACCACCTCCAGCTCCACTGCGATTTAGTATGGAAAACATAGTAAAGTTTCATTTGTTCAAAGGTTTGGGAAATGAGGATCGGGACCAATTCAGGTTCATTGTGGGGGATGTATGGGAAGCTCAAAGTGTTACAAATGATCATATAAAGAAGGAGGTGCTGGTTAGTGCTTTGCAAGATCACGCACTAACTTGGTACATTAAGTACTCTAACGATAACCTGAATGCTAGAGTAGTGGACATCCAAGCAGCAATAAATAAGGAATTTAGCAGGCCTAAGTTTGAGTCATAGTCGATTGTGGGATTCAAAGATATCACGATGCGACCAGGCAAGACACGTGGGAATTGGATCAAAGATTGAAGTGTCAAATTCGTGAAGCCAATATGAATTTGACAGATGGACAACATTGCGAGTGGTTTGTGGCTTTGGTACTACCCCACTTAAGGAGCGCACTGTCATAGCAGAAGCTAACAACTCAGGCAGAGACCTTGCATGAGACTCCGATGCAAGATCCTAATCTAGGAGTTTAGCAGATCCACACACAACTATAGAATTTGTGCCTTGAGATGCAAAGTCTGAAGCAGGACAGGACAGTTTGATCAGAGGTGTGTGAGGAGGTATGGTGTTTGAAATGCAAGAGTTAGGGTCATGACAAAGACCACTGCCCAGTCTTTAAAAATTACCTTGTAGGAGGAGGACCAATGCCTTTAAGGCCAGAAGCTCAAGCAGGACCTAGCGTGGTGCCTGCTTTATGGTGCACTATCTGTCAGGTAGTCGAAAAACATGCCACGGATAACTGCCACTTGTTATAGAAGTATGTGAAAACAACGTAATAGTTGTTCTGTAACTATTGCAGATCGGTAGGACATGATGAGCGTACTTGCAGGAGCTATGAATTGATGATGGATAGAACTCCTGCCTACAGGGTTCAGGCCCAAATGCGGCCCCTTGACCAGAATGCAAGGATGGCGCGGACAGAATTTCAGGGGTGCGGACAAGGCTGAGGCTGAGGAGGACTTGGTAGAGGTCACAAACAGTTGATTTTCTATAATTGTGAAGGGCTAGGACACTATGTCCACGATTTCACTAATCCAACGCCCTCATTGTGCAAGTATTGCATGCCATTTGATCATGAAATAGAAGATTGTCCTACGTTGATAGCTAGGATACGTGACAAAGGGGGCTACCGCGCCCCCCCCCCCCCCCCCCCCCGACTCAGAACCTACAAATGATGAGTTCTGAGCCGCGTGAGGAAGACTCGAATGTAAATATAGTGCTCCAGAGTGGAATTGCGATGGGGGATGACAAGGGGAACAACCAGAGGAGAGTACATGGGTTCGCAAAGCCTCAGTGAAAGAGGCCAAGTTCGATTTTGAGCATGCTCATGAAGCATTCATGGAAGCTAAGAAGAGCTTTGCTGAGGCCTCCACTTCAGGAAGCAAGGATAAGTCTGAGCTGGAGATGTGCCCCTCTATGCTCACAACTTTCCTGGAAACCTGTATGAAGTTACTGCGTGACAGTAAGGCTGTGAAAGGGTTATAGGAACTTATTAATAGACATGCTAGGACTACGCCAGGCGAACTGTGCACAGCCCGCAAGATCGGAAAGCATAAGGCAAGGATGGGGCGTGAAATGAGACTCACCTCACAGATCGAAGAATACGAAATGAATCGAGTTATTCTGGATTTGCGATCAAATGTGAATGTTCTATCGAAATAGACATGGGAATGAATGGGGAGACCTGTGCTACAATGGTATTTGATTCAGCTAAGGATGGTGAACCAACAGAAAATCATACCCCTGGGGCAACTTCAAGGAGTGACCGTGGATATTGAGGGAGCAAGTGTGCTAGCAGACTTTGAAGTAATAGAGATTATTGATGACAACAATCCCTACCCTGCGCTCTTGGGAATTGATTGGGCTACCGATAAGAACAGGGTAATCAATCTAAAGAAGTGAAAGATGATCTTTGAGAAGAAATCACTGTGCGTAATAATACCCTTGGATCTTGCTGAAGGATTGCGCTACACGGAACTAGTCCGTGATTATGAGAGTGATGATGATCTGGGTTGCATCTATAAGAAAATGGCGCAAGACCAAGATTGGGTGAATCCCACCATGGATGGATGGATTACATGGGATTGTGAGAGTTCCTACACTTCAGACTCTGACGAAGAAATAAAACGCTGGTTTAATTGGTTACACGAAGTAACTATGAATTGTAACATGATGACCCGGTCGCTGTGTTGTGTGTCGTCAGAAGAAAGAAATATTCCTAATTACGATGGATTGAGTGAGGTATATATCTTTTTTGATGCGTTTGAAAGGGAGGTTCCAGAAAATAAATGCTTCCAGGCATTGGACTGGGCACTGCGCGCTATGCCCACAAGATAGTGGGGTACGCACAAGGGAAGTTTTGATGATTGGTGCAAATGTAGGAGGATGATGAGAGCACAATTTGGGAAGTGGAGGGCTCCAGTATTGCAGCAATAATGGTGCAACTCCTAGGGCTCCCTTCTTTAATTTTATCAACCCGGTAGTTCGTAACAAACTTGGAAGCGACAGTGCTATATGCACAAGTACTAGCTCTTGTCGCGGCTATCACTTGATTAGCTGGCACAAGTCCGCTAGGAGCTTAAGACAATTTCTATGAGCTCTTAGAAGAAGATTTTAATTGTGATGGATGAAAGCTAACTCAAAATAGGCTAGTCTACTTGCAGAAAGAAGCCGAAAGCTGAAAGGAAATGTAAACCCTAGCAAACCCTAGTTTTACCGACTAACCCTACTAGTGCAAGAAAAAGGATGAAAGCGGCGGAAATGGATGCCATTGAATCTTGGAAAGGTGAAATGCATGTGACTAAGCTACTTCTGAAGTAAAATATGGAAAAAAGCATCTTTTTGTATTTTTGAGTAAGTTGTCAGAATTATTATGCATGTGCTTTAACTGTTTTTGACTGTGCAGAGGTTGATTGGTGAAAGGAAATGGGGTAGGCACTTGTAGGAGGTTGGGAAGGTGAGAAGAGGGCCTAAGGGGTCCCTATCACCCTTCCAGATAGTTTCACAGTGTTCATATCCCAAGAAACCACTCACGTGATCTTCTACAGGAAGTCTGCAGGGGTTCTATAGGATGTTCTGTAGCTTCTACAGGATGTTTCTACAGGATGTTCCAAAAGGGAATTTTGAAGGGCTGATGGTGGAAAAATGGTGGGAAAGTGGAAATGGAGGATAGATAAGGATGTTAAGGGGTCTAGGACCTGGTAAATGAGGCTAAGGAGTGATTAAGGTGAGTGGATTTGTTCAAGGATGGAGGGAGCAATGATGCACAAAAATGAAGAAATTAGGTCAAGTTGGAAAAGGGTGGTGAATGAAGGAAAGGAATCTTGCATTAGGGGCTGGAAAAGATTGGATGATGGAGGAAGGGTAGGTATGGATGTATTACAGGTGTTCTACACATTACTTTCCAAAAACTGATCCAAACAAAGACAAAAAACAGAGATCTATCTACATTGACCTAATTTGACCTAAATACTAGAAATCATGATGGACATAAGTTTATTGGTAGAAAATCATGTAAGAAAACTATGAAAACCAAGCAAGAACAGATTCTAAACATGCAAGTACAATCGGTATCAACTTTCCTAACTAAAAATATAACACTAGCAATTGCGTGGAAAGGCAAAAACAGTGTTTTTGTGGCAGCAAGTATGCCTTGGTCTTAGCTCATGGTCTCAAGGAGGGAGAGATGAGATCAATGATTTCTTGATGGCCTTTTTGTATATCTTTTCCTTTACCAAACTATCAAATCAACCTGAAGCATGAAAAGCTATTTCAATCATCAAAAATGACCTAAGTAACAAAGGAAGATTTTAATCTAAATAGCAGAAATTATTCTAAGAATGCAGCAAAGACACATAAAAGTACACAAAGGAGGTACTGGCACTTGGGTTGGGCCCAACCCCAAGAGCTACAACCTCCTAATAAAGATTAGAGCTGGTGCAAAGCTGGATTCATCTTTATTGATCAAGAAATAATAGTTACATCCCAAAAACATTCTACAAGAAAAAGCTCGAAAATGTGCTGAAATGCAGAGCTAACCTACTGACTAAAATCTAACTAACATATGCCTAACTCCTGACTAAAAAATGACTAATTGAAATGAGGCCCTAAGCCTTCTTATTTATACAAATTGACGACCCCAACAACCCTCCTAAACTTTAGGAACTCGACTACCAAAACTTACAGTTAATAGCAGTCCTACTTGACTTGCTTCACTGCCCTTTGTGCTCCAAGTTTTTGATGGAGAATTAAAGGTAAAGGCTCGTAAATGAAGGAGACACCTTCCTACAAATCCTCTCCCTTGTTCTTCAACGAATTTGGCTCCCAAGTGCTCATTAAACCTTTGATTTTGTCTCAAAATTGACCAAAAATCTGCATAAAGCACACATTAGACTTTTTGGCATAATGACTAACCCAATTCACTGTATTAGCATAAATATAATAAAAAAATGCAATAAACTAATGAGAATGGTGGATTAAGTTGAATTAGGAGGCTAAATGAGCCCATATAATTACTCATTTTTGGGGCTCATCATCACCCCCCTATTGAAAGTGTTTCTCATCCTCTGAGCAACTAATCTATCTCTTCATCTTTGATGGCCCTGGTGGCCTCCTTATCATCCCAAGCTTCTGATGTAGTCTACTCATATGTGCCATAAAATTCTGCCTTCTTGTCCATGTCCTTCCACTGCTCCTCCTATTCGGCTTGTTTGAATTCTTGTGCTTTTCTTGGCCTTAAAATACATGGAGGTTTGCCTTCTTCCTTTTCCTTTTTGTTTTTTAGGTGTTCTTAATGCAACAAGCATAGCTGCTGCTTCCCTTGCCATCATTTCAGGGGATTTCTCTTCCTGTTGTTCTTTTCCTTCACTTCCTGTAGAAATCTCTATGCCAACTGTTTCTGCGTGTGTTTCTGAGATCTCAGGGTGTGTCTTTTCCTTTTGTTTTTGTGTGCCTGCTTTGGCTGTGGCAGCCTTCATTTGGGATTTTTCGGCCCTCTCTGTCCTACTCTGCATCCTCTTTTCCCTTGTTTTTTGGCTGTTGTTTCTTCCTCTGTTTTGGGCTCAGAAGTCTTCCCAATTTCTCCTTTTTCTTTCTGTTCTTCCTGTGCTTCCTCTGTTTTTCCATTTTCTTGAATGTCTTGTGTTTCCTCATCATTTTTTTTCTCAATTTCTTTAGTGTGCTCCCCCTCTTCACTACTAGATGGGGTGATGTTTTCAGCCAAAATTCCAATGTTATCATCCCTGGACATGTTTTTGAAGATTTCCCAAGATATGGGGATAGTGTAGGTGTGCAAAGCATATTCCACCAATAGTTTGATGAGCCCATCATGGGCCAACTGATCTGGGATCCCTTCATTTAACTTTGTACCACATTCAATTAGTGACTGAAGAAGGAAATATGGGATGCTCAGTTTCTTGGCTGAAGGCAAGCCAATCCCATGCCTTAATTCACACGACAACCTGAAATGATATCCATAGATGATGCTAAACCTCCCTTCACATGTGATATACTTCATAATTTGAAAACTAACTTCACTCCAAAGAGGAGGCAAGCTGGCTCTTCTAACCCCACCCCTGTCATGGTGTTGAGTGTTCTTCTTATGTATTAATCAGAAAAGAAATGCTCAGGAAAACAACAGTCAATCACTAAAACAGAGGATAACTAAATTTGGTGTTTTTTGAACCCAGGGAGGAGTTTCTCTTGTGTTTCTTACAATATGAAGTACCAATAATTCTCCTGCTTTAAGACTATTGTCACCCAAAATTTTGATTGTCTGTTTATGAATTTTTTTTATTTTTATTTTTATTTTTTTTTATTTTTTATTTTACGGAACAGAGTATAGGGTCACAGGTTCTTTTCACAGCACACAGACAGATATGCAAATCCAAAATTTTCATACACAGGCTAGCCTCTACAGCTGCATATATCTTCCCTACAGGAGAATTTTAAAAAGAGGAAACGTGGAGGAGAATTTTGATGCAGAAACAATTGGGACACTCAGTGCAATACACATGCAAACATTTTACTTCCAATACACACGCAGATTTTTCTCTGATTTTCCAATATAATGCCGTTCAATTCACCACCTTGCACAAACACATCATGCATAGAGGATTTTTTTGTTTTTTTGAGCCTACCTCGTTCGGAGCTCCAAATTCGACGAAAAATCCCAGGTTTTCCCACTCCGGAAAGCTGTGCAGTCTTTCCTGTAGAAGGCTCTCATTTCCTGTAGAATGAAACTGTGCTTCCTGTAGAATGCCGATAGACGTGAGATTTAAAAAAAAACAGGTAGAAATCTCAAAAAATCAAGCAGAAATCTTACAGAGGACCATTGGTTAGATGCTTTGGAAGTGGTGGACGTGTACTCCAGTTGGGGACGTCGTGAAGGCACAGTGAACAAAGAGTGGCAAATGCATGAACTAAGCTGTCTTTTTACCTGCTGGCGTGATTCATGGTGAGGAGATGAGGTGGCTAGGTGTACGTGGACACATGTAGACTGCAGTGTTATTATGAAACTTCATGTTTTCTACCTGTTAATCACTTGACATCATGTGCGCTGGAGTTCAGAACATCTGTCACTACCTGTTTTTTTAAATTTCACGTGAGTTGACTATACACGTACATTGGGTGATCTCCAGATGAGTGCAATCAAACTAGCTGAGGGTGTCAGGTTAACTGGATAGCTTTCTGGCTTAATCCAACCATTTCATTCATTCATGCACTTTCGAATCATACAGATGCAAATAAAGTAACTGGTTTAGACACTTACCTATAAGTCAACGTGCTGCTTGGTTCTTTTTGCTGCTGCATGCTCATATTCCATTGCTGCATGCCTGGATCCCTTATGCTATATGATTTTTGTTGTCTGATGTGTGGCTATTTTTCTTGTGTAGGTATCCTCTGGCTGGATCTAAGTTGTAGAAGTCTGTTTTATCCTTCATATTTGCACCCTCATGCTGCTGATGCTGGATTTTTGCAGGACAACGACTTGTTTTCTCCATAGCTCCCAAACGATAGATCGGATTGACTTGAAACTTTATGAGCATGTTTCTATCATCATTATGCACCTCCCATAGCAAAATTGTGGCCAATGGATGCATGGATATCAAGAAAAACTAAAAATGGCTGAAGATGACAGAGGTCAATTTCTTGAAAATCATGCACTAGAATTGGCTGAAACTACTTGGGCAGGTTACTATCACCTATATTCACCTCCTCATGAAACAAGTTTTGAAATGGATGCATGGATATGGAGAAAATGAGAAAATGGTTGAAGGTTATGGAGGATGATTTCTTGGAAACCATGCACTGGAATTGGCTGAAATTGCTCGGGCATGTTGCCATCATCCCTATACAACTACCCATAAAACCGTTTTTTAAATGGATGCATGGTTTTTAAGTTAGGGAAAAACAAATTTCTGCTCTATGTATTTTTGTTTCAAAGCATTCAACAGATTTTTGGACAGTAAGAAAAATGAGCTTGGAGTGTGATGTAGGCATGGAAATGATGGAAGAGGGGTTTGAAGACTGTAGGAGGATTTATAAATCCTTTATGAAGCTTCCATGTTCGCCAAACTGCTTTTCAAAATCCATTTCTAGCTTTCTGTAATTTCTACAGGAACTTCTTGTAGAAAACACAGTTTTTAGAAAAGAAGCAGAATGAGGTGGAAAAAATGATGGACAAGGGTGAAGGATGGAAACAGGGATGTTTACAGGCCTCATGGACAGATTATCAACCTTCAGGTCCTCCTCTGAGATCGATTTTGGCGTGTTTGTAGGTTCTACAAGATCTTCCTGTAGAAGACACATAACTTCTTGTAGAAGGTGAAATCTCAGTTCGAATGGGACCAAATCTTGGGAAAGGGTAGTGGTCATGGAGGAATGGATTGTGAGGGATGCTTGTAGGCTAGTGCTGACCTCTGTCTTTTTCTTGTGCGATCCTCCTAACTTGCAATGTGACCCAGGGAAAATTTTAAGAATCCCCCCAAATTTACATGTATAATAAATGGGCGAATCTCCATGGTATATAGGAAAAATGGAAGGCGATTTTATCAATAATATGATATGTATATATAATTTTTTGGCGAATCTCTCACCAGGCATGGCGAATATTTTACTCAATTATAAAATCTTGTGTTTATTGAATACACAAATGAAATCATTGCATTTCTTTAAAATATCTTTTGAAATCAAAATTACCGAAATTACATATTGATAACCTAGTGGGTGTAGGATAAAATTCACCCATGCCATTCACAGAAAGCATGAGAAAAAAACCTAATACTATATATAAAACCAAGAAAAATTCAAATTCATCACTTCTAGGGACCTCGTAACTACCTTACCAATACACAAGTATGTTCTTGTTCGCAATTAGAAAAATTACCCAAATTACAATCTGTTTACTCCAACATATGTTGGAAAGTTATAGAAGGATGACTAGTGCAATCAATCCATTCCTTTTAGCCCTGGATTTGTTTCAATTTAAAACAAAAGTATACAAATATACTTGTCCAATGTCTATGCTTTAACCATTCACCTTAAGATGTTTTTACAATATAATTTCCTAAGTCTATTTAATATCTTCATTATCATAAAAACCAACCTAGATCCATCTTAACTCCACATCTACCACTCTTAGGGGGATGAAATTCATTTATCCCTCTGAGCACTTGGTAGACCCAGAATTAAGATGGATCTAAGATGATAGAATTTCTCCTTTAAATAGTCTATGCTCACATGAATACCATGGTATTACCATGGGTCAATACCATGGGTTATCATAAACCTGGAGCTTAAAAATTACTATTAGTAATTTATAAAAATTAATAAAATTAATAGTTGATTTTTATTTTATTTTTTATTTTAACCAAGCTAAAATGTTTAACATACATTAAATTACAAAATCCATTTTTACTCTTGATCGGATCAAATATTTTTTCACTCTATGCTAGTTTGCATATCACAATATTTGATACCTCTCGGGGGTTAGTAGATCTAGAGTAAAGATGGATCTATGCTGGTTTAATTCCCCCATTTAAATAGGCTACATTCCAGGTGAATACCATGGGTCAATACCATGTGCCATTTTGGTGAATACCATGGGTCAATAACATGTGCCATTTTTATTTTTATTAATACTAATATTAGGGTTAATAATGTTTTTTTTGCATGGTATTAATAATAATCTAGTCCATGGTAAAATGTTTTATTTGTTTACCATATCTCTCGTTTATTTATATTTTTATTAATTTACCATACCTCTTTTACAAATATGGTATTTGGCACGTAGGATTCACTTAAATAAAACCTCTTTCTTGAGCCTTCATAAATAGAACGAGGGTTATGGACTAAATATAAAAAGAAGTTTTATTTATTTACCATGTGTCTAGTTTATTTATATTTTTATTTATTTACGATACCTTTTGAGTAAGTATAAAAAGACGTTTTATTTATTTACCATACCTCCACTTTACTTATATTTTTATTTGTTTACACCCTTGCATGTATATAAGGTGACTTATGGAGTAAATATAAAAAATGTTTTATTTATTTACCATACCTCTCATTTATTTATATTTTTATTAATTTACCATACATCTTTTATAAATATGGTATTTGGGCCTTTGGCCCATAGGATTCACTTAAATAAAACCTATTCTTGAAAATGGGCGAATGGATTCACTTAAATAAAACCTATTCTTGAAAATGGGCGAATGGAAGGTTGTAACTCCTAATTTCAAGTGCTAAATTTACCTTTTTTACCCTCTCCCTTAAAATAAGGTGGGCTATTTGAGGTGATTTGTAAAAATGTACTATGATACAAAATATTCGCCCACTAAAAATTTAAAACCCCTTAATTTTGCCAAAGGGCGAACATTCGCCCCTAAAATTTTCTATGGCAATGTCCTTCCTGCAACCTGCAATTTATTCACCAGAAGTTAGGTCTATTTTTCTTTTTCTCTTTGTTTTTTCTTTTTTTTTGAAAACAACTAGGGCGCCTCATGGAGGTTTTCACCCTAATTGCCTGCCTTGGGCGCCTCCAAGGGAGGTTTTCACCCAGGGATCTTATTCTTTTTTCTTTTCTTTCTTTCCAACCCATTGACCACCTCATGGAGGTTTTTGATCAATGAGCCAATCTGAGGCGCCTTCGAGGAGGTTTTCACCTTAGATTTTTATTTTCCTCTTATTTTCATTTTTTCATTTTTCATTTTTCTTTTTTCTTACCCTACCCTACTTGAAAAACAAAATCATTTTCAAGTATAAGAATACTTCCAATGGAGCCATGTGCACATCGAGATGATAGACAAAATGATGTGGAGGCTTGAAATGCATGCTTTGATAGGTATCCAGATTTCAGAGACCAAATTAAAGGGATCAAACATAGCTGAGGAAGAGAGTACTGCTGCAACTTAGTGACCGTCTGAAACCATATCTCAATATAGCTTTGATATCCTTGGTTCTTTTGCTGATCTGGATCATTCTTCATGTCACCTTCTATCATGACCTTCACATATTCCTCTTTTCGCTGATTTTTCTCTTGAATACATGGAGGATTTGATGGTAACCATGAGGGAGCTCTTTTGATCTCTGATTCTGATGTCTTCTCTTCATCAAGTGCAGCCCATGGTGCTTTGATCTCCTCTTTTGCATCTTCTTCTGCTGGATGTGGTCCTTCAATTATGTCAATATAATCTATTTCTTGCAATACTCTTCCTGAGCTATGGTGAATATCATTGAGCTCAAAAGGAGTTGTTTGGAAATGTTGTGCCTCTGCATTGTAATTGGGTTGAGCTACTCTGATGTGCGGGTTTGGAAATTGTGGTACAGGTAGTTTAGTGGGGGTGTATATTTGAGATGGATGTGGATGGGGTTGTGGTTGGGTAGGTGGTGGAGGCAAAGGAGCTGGAGGAGAGTTGTACTGGGGCCTCCACCCCTGATGAGGTGCATTCCACTGAGGCTGTGGCTGAGCATAAGAGTGAAACGAATGAGCAATTGGAGGAGCATAATATTGAGATGGATACGACCAAGGAGGGGGTGTGGACCAGGAAGGATGAGCAGGGGGACCCCAAGAAGGCATGTAAGTGGGTTGATAGGGAATGTAATAAGTCTGGGATGTCCCTTGCATTCCCTGCTAGTAAGTTATGGGTCCATGTGGCCTCCTTTGGTTCATATAACAGAGTGCTTTAGTGGGTCTTTTGGCCCTCTGATATGCAGCTTTAATTCCGAGAAAGGAAGAGCACTGGTTCGTAGAATGGTCTTTTTCACAGACAAAACACACTTCTATGGAGTGCAATGGACATTCGTTCCTAGGATGCTTTCTAGTGCACCTGGGAAAAAAGATGGCTAAAGCCCTCTTGGCTTCCTCTTGCTTCCTTTGGATCCACAAGGTATCCAATTGCATGGCAAGAAACTGCCTCACCTCGCTCTTGAAATCTTCCATCTGATTTGCAAATTTGTTTTTGGATAAGGTACTGCTCCCAACATTTTTGTTTGTAGCCATTTGCTCCAGAGGAATGTTTTCTTCTTCTTCTCCCCTAGAGGTTCTTCAAATATGTCTTGTTGTCTGCCTAAGGGTTCTTCTTAATCACAACCATCGAAGAAGAGAGAAGGTTGGCTGTGTGAAGCAGTGGGGGTGTTGTGCAAACATTTTTCTGACTTATCTCTACTCCTACAAGGCATGAAATGAAATCTTTTTCGTTGATTTTATTTTTTATTTTTATTTATTTATTTTTATTTATTTTTAATTTTTTAATTTTCTTTAATTTAATTTTAATTTTAATTTATTTTATTTTAATTTTAATTTTAATTTATTTATTTTATTTTATTATTATTTTTTTTTTCTGCTTGTACCTGCAAAAACTAAAATAAATTGAACTGCAACTAACTAAAATCTATCTCGCTGAAATGAAAATGTAGAATTGAAACGAAAGCAGGAAATGACTAATCTATGTTGCTGAAATGAAATTACAGAAATGAAATGCTAAGCTACGCTTGCAGAATTGAAATTCTAATCTACGTTTGCAGAATTGAAATTGCAGAATTGAAATGAAACAACTACTCTACTCTAGCTGAAATAAACTACTTAGCAGAAGGTTGTAGTAGAAAATAGAAGAAAATTAGCAATCACCAATACTCTGATGCTTCCCCAGCAACGACGCCAAAAAGATGGTGGGCTCCAGTATTGCAGAAATAATGCTGCAACTCCTAGGGCTCCCTTCTTTACTTTTATCAACCCGGTAGTTCATAACAAACTTGGAAGCAACGGTGCTATATGCACAAGTACTAGCTCTTGCCGCAGCTGTCACTTGATCAGCTAGCACAAGTCCGCTAGGAGCTTAAGCCAACTTCTATGAGCTCTTCGAAGAAGCTTTTAACTGTGATGGATGAAAGCTAACTCAAAAGAGGCTATTCTACTTGCAGAAAGAAGCGGAAAGCTGAAAGGAAATGAAAACCCTAACAAACCCTGGTTTTACGGACTAACCCTACTGGTGCAACAAAAAGGATGAAAGCAGTGGAAATGGATGCCATTTACTCTTGGAAAGGTGATATGCATGCGACTAAGCTACTTCTGAAGTAAAATATGGAAAAAACACATCTTTTTTTATTTTTGAGTAAGTTGTCAGAATTATTATGCATGTACTTTAACTATTTTTGACTGTGTAGAGGTTGATTGGCAAAAGGAAATGGGGTGGGAGCTTGTAGGAGGTTGGTAGGGTGAGAAGAGGGCCTAAGGGGTCCCTAACACCCTTCCAAAGAGTTTCACAGTGTTCAGATCCCAAGAAACCGCTCATGTGATCTTCTACAGGAAGTCTACAGGGTTCTACAGGATGTTCTGTAGCTTCTACAGGATGTTTCTACAGGATGTTCCGAAAGGGAATTTTGAAGGGCTGATGGGGGAAAAACGATGGGAAAGTGGAAATGGAGGATAGATAAGGATGTTAAGGGGTCTAGGACCTGGTAAATGAGGCTAAGGAGTGATTAATGTGAGTGGATTTGTTCATGGATGGAGGGAGCAATGATGCACAAAAATGAAGAAATTAGGTCAAGTTGGAAAATGGTGGTGAGTGAAGGAAAGGAATCTTGAATTAGGAGCTAGAATAGATTGGATGATGGAGGAAGGGTAGGTAGGGATGTATTACAGGTGTTCTGCACATTACTTTCTGAAAACTGATCCAAACAGAGATCTATCTACATTGATATAATTTGACCTAAATAATAGAAATCATGATGGACATAAGTTTATTGGCAGAAAATCCTGTAAGAAAACTATGAAAACCAAGAAAGAATAGATTCTAAACATGCATGTACAACCGGTATCAACTTTCCTAACTAAAGATCTAACACTAGCAATTGCATGGAAAGGAAAAAACAGTGTTTTTGTGGCAGCAAGTATGCCTTGGTCTCAGCTCATGGTCTCAAGGAGGGAGAGATGAGATCAAGGATTGCTTGATGGCATTTTTGCATATCTTTCCCTTTACCAAACTATCAAATCAACCTGAAGCATGAAAAGCTATTTCAATCATCAAAAATGACCTAAGTAACAAAGGAAGATTTTAATCTAAATAGCAGAAATTATTCTAAGAATGCAACAAAGACACATAAAAGTACACAAAGGAGGTACTGGCACTTGGGTTGGGCCCAACCCCAATAGCTACAGCCTCCTAAGAAAGACTAGAGCTAGTGCAAAGCTGGATTCATCTTTATTGATCAAGAAATAATAGTTACATCCCAAAAACATTCTAGAAGAAAAAGCTTGAAAATGTGCTGAAATGCAGAGCTAACCTACTGACTAAAATCTAACTAACATCTACCTAACTCCTGACTAAAAAATGACTAACTGAAATTAAACCCTAAGCCTTCTTATTTATACAAATTGACGACCCCAACAACCCTCATAAACTTTAGGAACTCGGCTGCCAAAACTTGCAGTTAACAGCAGTCCTACTTGACTTGCTTGGCTACCCCTTGTGCTCCGAGTTTTTGATGGAGAATTCGAGGTAAGGGCTCATAAATGAAGGGGACACCTTCCTACAAATCCTCTCCCTTGTTCTTCCACGAATTTGGCTGCCAAGTGCTCATTAAACCTTTGATTTTGTCTCAAAATTGACCAAAAATCTACATAAAGCACACATTAGACTTTTTGGCATAATGACTAACCCAATTCACTCTATTAGCATAAATATAATAAAAAAGTATGTAATAAACTAATGAGAATGGTGGATTAAGTCGAATTAGGAGGCTAAATGAGCCCATATAATTACTCATTTCTGGGGCTCATCAGGAAGCCTAAGATGCGACTAACATACACGTACGATGGGCAGAATGATCTGCATGCGCATCTGGCCAAATGGCAATAGGCCTATGGAGAAAAGCCACAACCAGAGTGGGTTCACCTATTCTATCATACCCTGGATGTTATCCAAATGAATTGGTTTATAGAAATAGAGCTCCACCATGGGACAGGTGAATGGGATACCCTGCACGAAGGATTCATGATGACATTTAGTTTTGAGGATGTATTTGATAGCATTGATGAAGCGCTACAAGAGGTGAAAGAAGCCATCTTCATGATACCGTAGGATCCTTTAGACCTAACACAACCTGAATGGGCTACTCATTTGAGTCACATGCTATAATTTTATAATGTAACTGCTGAAGAAGAGGATGAATATCTGCGAGGATTAACATTCCAGAGATAGAAGGCAACCGCGAGGTTCAAGGAAAATAGATTGAGAACCCTGATATAACGTGTCGGTGATAACTAAATAGGTGAACATTGGTATGGAAGTAGAACCCAAATTCATGAAGATTAGAGACTACTGGGATGACACAATGGTGGATAAGGTCACTAAATTGCTCTGTGAATACTAGGAATTATTCCCTACCAAGTTTACAGATTTGAAAGGAATAATCAAAGATCTAGGAGTGATGAAGATCACGTTAAAACCCAATGCGAAGCTAGTTAAGAAAAGGCCTTACCGCTTAAATACAAAATACAAGGAGAAGGTATGCTTAGAGCTAGAAAAAATTCTAGAAGTAGGCATCATTGAGCCTGTGGAAGAGTCTGATTGGGTAAGCCCAATGGTGGTGCAAGAGAAGAAGAAAAAGGATGAGATAAGGATATGAGTGGATCTCAGAAAACTGAATGACGCTTGTGTGCATGATCCTTTCCCAACTCCATTCATAGATAAAGTGTTGGGAAATGTAGGTGGCCAAGAAGCATACTCCTTCACTGATGGTTTCTTTGGGTACCACCAAATCAAAATCACTCCTGAAGATAGGAGCAAGACAACCTTCGTGACTGAGTGGAGTTTCTTTCAATATACTGTAGTGCCTTTTGGGTTGAAGAATGCGCCTGCTATCTTTTCACGCATGGTTCTTGCGGCATTCAAGGAATTTATTCATAAGTTCCTGGAGATATATTTTGATGACTGGACTGTATTTGGATTGGTTAAGCGCCATGTCACGAGCTTGCGCTTGATGTTGGATACCTGTCGAAAATACCAAATCACGCTCAATCTCAAGAAGTGTCTATTTTGCATTCCTTTTGGGAACTTATTGGGGCATGTGGTTTACAGAAAAGGGTTGATGGTAGACCCCGCAAATATCATGATGATTATGAACTTAGAAGCATTGAGGAGTGTGAAACAGTTGCGCGCTACTCTGGGGCATATGGATATTACATGAATCTTATCACGGGCTATGCTAGGCTAGTATACGAGGTTGAATTGGTGATGCTTATGGAATACATCATGCCTAGTCTACGCATATCAGCGCTCACAGGTATGACAGATCACGGAGCCCTGGAAGAGAGGCTTGCATAGTTGGATGAGCTAGAGGAAGAGAGATTTTTTGCTAGATTTCACCAGCAGGTCCAAAAGCAACGTGAAAAAGCATGGCACGATCTACATATTAAGTTGTGCACCTTTAAGGTGAATGACTTGGTGTTGTTGTGTGACAATAAGTTTGATAAATTCCCCAGAAAATTCAGGATGCACTGGTTAAGGCCGTATGTTATTAAGGATATTACCGATGGTGGCGTGGTGCAGTTGGTTGAGCTGAATGGAGATCCCTTCCCAGGAAAAGTGAATGGCAGTCGTTTGAAGCCATATATAGGTGGCTTGAACATCTGACTAGCTGACAGAGGCACAATCTTAGCGCTCCAGGCAACTGAAAGGAGGCGCAGGACTATAGACTACACTGCCCAGTTTTAAGAGCTGTGCGATGTCAGGACTGCATGGCAATGAAGTGTCACAGGGTCCGCGAAAGGGCAAAGACAGCTGCGCTAGCATGCAGGTCCACCGGAAAGTGACCGTTAAAGTCACTATTCACGATTTGATGGTCAGTTTGAGGCCAAATGGAGCAGGCGACAGACATTTAAGGTGAACTTTATGGATTAGATTCTTGGAGATCTACCACCAATCTAGCATTAATGGACCGAATTTGGGGGGAACGGTCGAATTTGAATTCAAAAGGCCCTATAAATTACAAGTGGTTGTCCAGCGGAAAACACTTGGCATTTTGAGAACTGAGTTGTTGTGCGCTCAAGTATACATGAAGCAAGACCTATTTGAGACTCTGAAGTGAATTCATTGTTTGAGCAACTACCAAAGACACTGCAAGAATTATGGAATAGCACTATGTCAGAAACCGCAGAAGCCATGGACATCGAGTGGTGACAACCGAGGAAGCCGCGTGGGAAATTGCAGTAGTAGAAGCTGCATAGAGTGCCAGAATAATAGTTGAGGTCCCTAAATCACCCAAAACATTGAGACCTAAGAAGGATAAGCAGGCTATGATCCCAATGCATGTCTCACCAAGAAAGCCACAGAGGACCAAGCTCACCTTACAGGAAAAAGGGAAGGTTATTAATCTAGAGGCCAATGAGGAGGAATCTAAAGAAATCATGTGGAAGAAGAGGACGTAGAGATGGAAGTTGAAATCTAGGGTGTGGGCCCTATTACCTGGCTACCAGAATATGTTCCTCCGCATGAGGGTAAAGCCAAGGTCCCGAAGGAAATAGATGAGAGCAAAAGCTCCTTGCAAACCCTGTTGCTTCTAGATGATATTGCTTTCGAGGGACCACACTTAGAATGAGTTCCTGTACTAAAGTTTGAATATTGGGACCTCGCAGATCATGAGAAATTCCGCATTTAGCAACTGAATAGCTAATGCACCGATGGATTGATGCGACGGCCGGAATGATTGAATTAGAGCCATGCAAATGGCTCAGGGTTATAGAGAAAGTCGAGTTGCTAAACCTACTATGGGTGCCACATTACCACAACACCTCAGTGACCGTCTTCATCATCAGGCAACTGCTCTGCTTGGTGCATGATGGGTGTTTGTGGCTAGAGGAGCCCATTCCTATCACAGACCACTTGATTCATTGAATTACATGGTTGCCTTACTCAGGGGAGGATCCAACCAATATTTCAGAAGGAAAAGTTGGCGAGTTGGCCCTTGTAGAAGCAATGAAGAAGAAGTTCAAGTTGGAGAAGAAGAAGCGAGGACATGCCATCTCTAGCATTAACAACCCTGCGGTCAATGTCACAACACAAATATTAGCAGGGAAAGTGATGTGGAAGTGCCATGTGGATGAGGTGCTCATGCTTATGATTGCACTAGCAGCCTAATGCGAGGAAGGAGTCCAGTTCAACTAGGTGAATTATCTCTGTGGTGAGTTCCTTGTGAATTGTTGTGAGGCACAGGAGTAGGGCAAAATGTTTCACTATGTGTGGCTCGTGTTGTTGATCATACTGATGGCATGGGAGTTTCCTAAAGACAACCAGTTCCCTTCGGTCGCGCCAGAACCTCCAGAGGCATTGAAGTACGCATTGCTATGGGCAACCAAGGATGCACAATGGATAAAATAAAGCAAGATATTTTGGGTCTTAATGGAGATGAGCATTAGAATGGGGATCAATCACAAAATGTAGTTGTCGCCCATAGTATACGCCAGTTTGAAGGGCTTTACAGAGTTCAAAGTGGATTTCCACCATGTTTTTATCAAGGTGCAAAAGGACCCCACAAAGACATGGCATAACCTAGTGTACCTGCCGACTGATGATGTAATTTTCGCAATCCTTGAGTCTTGGCTACTGGAATGGCTTGCTCTAGCAGGATCCACAGTGGAAATAGATAAGACCGCAGTGCAGCACAAGAAGGAAGAGACAAAGCTCTGAATGACACAACTAACGGAGAAGTGCAAAAAGGAGGAAGCAATAGCTAAGGCCCAGGAAGCACGTGATGCCACGAAACTGGCATAACAATAGAAAACAGGAGGAGAAGAGTGCGAAGAACAGAAGTCACCTTCGCCTGGCACTGAGGTAGAAACAGAGACAGAACAAGGTGGCGTAGACCCGCAGACGACATCCACCCAACTCAAGTATCTGTGACCACGATAGAAGGCAGTGCCACGAAAGAAAATAAAGGCATCAAGACATCTTTCGACCCAATCACCCTCACTGAGGGGGATTTGCATGATATCGGAGAAATGGTGAGGGATGTCACTGCAGAGGCCCTCCAACTGTTCGAAGAACAACAATAGTTGGTATTGGGGTCTCTCCAAATAGAGCTGCAGGAGTTGCAGGTTCACACTTCGTAGGCTGGCATAGTGTCCACCAACCTCGCGATCGACACTTCAGCTGCCGATGAGATGTTGCGCACAAGGGTTACCAACATGATGGTGCTACCAGACGGGGCAATTACTACAGAGAAGGAGGCCAACATTACCATAGTTAGTAGTTTGAAAGGGGAAGGATTGAACATGGTTGCACTCCCTTGGGAGACGCTCTACCTCTTACAGGATGGAGTCATCGTGGAATTTAGGGCTCGGGAGAATTGCGCTCTACAGGTGATGAGCGAGCAGCACATCAACATTGAGAAGTTGGGCCTGTGGCGTAATGAGGTAGTGAAGCAGAACAAGAAAATAATGCAGGTACTGGAGGAAGCCTGTCGGATGGTCCTGAAGTTGGAAATTCAGGTAGAAGAGTCGGTGGAGGCACACATCCACAAGTTAGCCACAAGGGTGTGCGATGCTCGAGCAGGGAGGCTAGGGTTTAGTTGGAGCTCAACCTGTAGATCACAAAATTGCAATTGAAGGCGCAACCTTCAACTCCACCGGATGTCAGGGAACAATGTACCACCACTATTACAACAACAATGGCGGTGGTTGACAGTGCAGTGGTAGACTGTATGCAGCATTTTGAACAGTCATTCAAGGTCATAACCACCCTACAAGAGGACCCTAATGTAGAGCACCTGGAGACAGAGGTGCACGAGCTACAATAGAGGTATGACAAGGTAAAAGGGAACGTGCAGACTGTTTCCCTTACATAGAGGCTCACACGGATGTAGGAGGCAAAGGTGCTCAAGGAATAGGTGGATGCCGCTCGGCATAAAGAAGCAGTCTTAGAAGTGCACCTACAACCATGGATAGACAAGGCTTACACGATCACAACCTCCATTTAAGGAAAGCTTGTGAAACCACAAGAAGCTTAGCAAAATATTAAGAGTAGCAGTTCAGCAGCAATCACTAAACAACGAGTGGAAGAAGTCCAGCAGGTGGCCGTTCAGTGCATTGCCGATGTTGCAGTGATCTAAATAGAGCTGGGAGGTCTTCACGCTAAGATCTCTGCACCTGCAGAGTGACTCACGGCTGATTCACGATGTTTGTGTTGGGGTCCTGTTGGGCGCGGGATCCCCCAAGGGTAGTTTTGGGTCTAAAAGCCCATATTTTGGTCAAATTTTGTAATCCAAATGTAAAGTCTCTGCATTTTGTGGTCGCAAAGTGCATAGTTGTTAAAGAGTCATAGGGTTGTCTGCCCTTATTTTGAAAATGTAATGTCGATTGTAGAAGATCTACCCATGGTCCGCAGACCATGGGATTGTATAAATAGAGCTAAGCTCTAAGTAGTTAGAGGAAATTATTGAATAATGGAATCAAGCAAGATATAATGTATGAGAGATAGCTCTGAGTAGAAGTCTAAGTTTTGGGTCGTAGCATAGGTAGAGGCTATGCAGCTGAGTGCGCAGAGGCCTAGAAGTCCGCAACTGAGTGCGCGAAACCTTGCAGTAGAGTGCGCATGGCGGGTCGAGTTTGTAATTGTTTGAAATTATCTATAAAGAGAAGTTTTCTACAATTTCTGCGTCTTTATTTCCTGGTTATGCATCTATTTTATTGGGTATAAATTTCACTTATAATGCTTATATGATGCATGAATGTATGTAATTGTGTTGGATAAGTGATCGCAAGTAGGAACATCTGTTTATGCGAAGCTAACTAAGATATGATAATAAGACAAGTAAGATACTTAGCGTAGTTTGGGAAATATCACATCGCACTGCCCTAGTAGTGTGAAAGTATATCAGCCCGTAGTTAGGGTTGCGCAAAATCCGATTATATCCTTTCGCGAAGGTACTAAAGGGTGGAACAGAGGGCTAAGAAACCTATGTGCAGGCAGGTATAGCCGGGATAAACCGACATTAGAATCATATCAAGGGTGTAAAAACTTGGTTCCAGCATCCCCCCATACTACTTCGGGTGAGACTTCAGTCTGCACTCTGCGGGCTGATGCCGAAAGAGCCATTAGTGTAGGGATTTTTTTGGCTAACTAACGCTGAACTTGGGTCAGGCCCCCACAATCCAACACACACTTAAACACGACTCAACCCTCTCTTGGATTCCTGAAACAACTCATATAACAAAGGCATACTGGGACCCTCAATATAATGGAAAGACAAATCGCTTGTCACCTTCCTTAGGGTCTTGGCCCTCTCCAACAAGCACAAAAATCAAGGGCGGATTTAAAAATACCTTAGGAAAAAATTTGACTGGCCTTTTCATGCACAAAAGTGGCTCTGGTTTAGGGCATGAACCACATAGAAAAATCACCTTCATCATGCACAAACGGACCTATAACTGGGGCACAAGTTATTAGACCAAACCATCCTCAAACTTGGGAATACTCAACCTCTATTTCAAATATGAAACAAGCCACAGATGCTCCACAAGTCCCTCCTTTAAGCCTCGCGACTCCCTACAATTTTCACTCTCCTTCTTGGGCACAAATATCTTGAGAAGATTTTTTTTGGATGTATCCAAATTAACTCAATTCTATATCCTTTATATAGTGTTCATGGTGGAGTCCATTAGCCACCAAGGGTCACCACATATGTCCAATATGACCTAAGAAAATATTCTTAAATAGAAATAAAACAAGAGAGACAATTTCTTTCATTTATTTTTTTCCAAAACATTGAAGCCATAGGTTCCCCTTAGTCCATCAAGGGTTCCCCTCATGCATTTAATGAATAAACTATAATTTTCTCCTTGGGTCTTCCACTCATGACTTTGGGTACAAATCCCACCACTTGGGCACATTTCCCATGAAGCCTCATTTTCATGGGTCAACTCCACACAAACACAACACCCTAGTGGTTGTGGGAGTACCTCCCAAGCTACGCATTTCAACACTCCCTCTTAGAGAGGGAGGTACTTCCACCACTCAGAAGTGTCTTGTCATTACCATTAACACTAGCCCAATCTTTGGTGTTCACCAGTGGAACATACCTTGTAGAATGAACCACACTATCCTATTGGTTCTTATAAGGTTTATTTTTGTTGTACATTTTTCTTTAGAGGCTCATTTTTGTAGAACTTTCTCTACAAATTAGCTAGCTCACTAATATCATGTAGAAATTTCACCTCTAGATCCAACTGATATATGCAATGTGCTAAAGCATAATATTAGATCTACATCTACCATAAACTTAGCATAAGCTTAATTGAACATGAACAACATCAAGCATGAACACATATAACTGATAAGAAGGAATCAATCACATAACACATATATATTACTGGGGAAAGCACCAGCATAAAACCCCCAACACTATATTATCAATCAAGTGGAAATCCTCAACAACATACAAAAAGAATCACCTCAATAGCTATCATGCTCTCTCTATACTCTGATGATGATGATCATAGACTCACTAGGCCTCAATATATAGGCCACAAGTCCTCCAATCCCCTATTTCCTTGTGCAATTTTGATTGGGGTCCAATTACAAAACATATGTAAATTGGCCCTAGATCATACCTGTTGTCGACCATATGTCCAACTACGCAATCCTTGAGGACAATAGTTCCACCTACATGAAAGGAATATTCACTAGGAAGATCCAAGCATTTGATAGTACACTGTCCCTCATCTGATCTCAACTGGGTCTCTGACAGAACTGACATGCAACAGTTATCCATGAGTGAATCCTCAGTTATCTAAAATAATAGTTGTCACATGCATGCAAGCATTAACAAACTATATTTTATTATTTTAACAACTTGTTAAAATAATCTAACTGGACTTGAATAGTTAGAACTAAGTCAACTGATTCTATCATTATAGAACTCATACTTATTCCCTCAATCAGTGGAGGAAATTAAGGATAAATTGTGTGCATGCTCACAAAGACTTCAAATTTGAATTTCCCTAACTAATTAACTCAACTAAATTAATTAATTAATATTTCCAGTTGCTGTTAAGACCAAAATTAATTTTACTTCCTATAGATAGACTAGGGACTGCTATAAATAGGAAGGGACCCAGAAATGCTATTTTTAGAAATCTCTATTTTTAGCAGTTTCACCTCTCACCCAATGTGGCCAATGACCTCACTGGCCACACTGCTATTTTTAGACATGCTATTTTTAGGACATTCTAAATTTAACATTTCTTGTTGCACATTTTTCAACACTCCCTCTCAACAAGAAAGGATTTCTCTCGAACCCAATCTTGTAACTCTGGAATGTTCTGCATGCAACACATCTACTCGGTCCACTTGCTTCAACAACACTTGGAACAAAAACACTCTACTCTGATGCTGAAGCTCTACCTGCTGCTGACAAGTCCTCCCTCTCCGACATCTGCGCTACTGCAAAATCTCCATGCATCTCACACCATTTCACACCTCTCTGTGCCACCTAGCACTGTGAAAAACACTTGTGCCTCTCGCATTGCTGCAGCCTGCTAGCTATGCGCTGTCCTGGTATTCCCTGCACTGTCGCTCTCTTTGCCACTCCATCCGCATCTGTCTCTACCAAATCAGTCAATTCCTGCTACTCCACATTGGGGCTCCTGTAGCAAGGTCTCATCCAAGAGGTTGGGTACCTCAAGGATCCTGTCCCTCCTCCTTGGGACGATCACTCTATATCGCCCCACCTCCTACCTGGATCTATGGCTGCATGTGATCCCTCAGCCCACCTGGCTCGAATTTCTCCCTACTAGAGGTCTCTTCATGAGTAGATGTCTATACTCGATCTCCACTAAGCTTCCCTTGTTATGGCTGCTCCACAACCTCCTAAAGCTGTTGCACCAATTGTGGCTCCTCCATAATCGTCTAAGACATCTTCTGGCTCTACATGTTGAGAGGTAATATACCCTCCCTCTCAACCACCAAGTCTCCATCAGTTGCCTTGCTGCTCAAGGCTTTGCATGCATCCTGAACCTCAAGAGCATACAAGTTCTTGACCCATGAACCAATCTTCTTCACCTGTCTAGTGATGATGTGTCTAAGGAAAACTTTTCCCTTACTGAAGACTACATCATAGCCTCTGTCTTCTAGCATCACAATCGACACCAAGTTTCTCTTCAGTCCTGGTACATACTTGACATCGGTCAAGGTAAGACGAGATCCATGCTCCCTCTGAAAAATAACCATGCCTACACCTGAAATACTATACTTCTCATCATTACCCATCGCTATGAGTATCTAGAGATCTTTCTCCTCCAAAGTACTAAACAAACTCTTGTCGCTGGTCATCTGGAAAGAAGCTCCACTGTCAAGAAACCAACCACTTCCCACCATGGTTGAAACCATGCATGCGAAGAGTGTGAAATCCAACTCAAACTGTGAAGCAAGTGCCTCACCTTCAGATCCTTCCCTGGATCCCTTCTTGGATTTCATCTATGGACAATTTGCAGCATAATGGCCCACCTCATGACAACAAAAGCATCACACTTTTGATTTGTCAACCTTCTTCCCATCATTGGAAGAATTAGATTCGGAAAGAGAAACCTTATCCTTCCCCTTCTTCACCTTACTCGCTAAGGCACAGTTCTCTTCATCATTCATGGATGAAGAACTGCCTCTGGTGCTCCATTTGATCTCCTCCTGCATCAAATCCAACCATAGTCGTTCCCAATCTGGTAGTTTTTCCCTTCCATTAACCATCCTGGTAGCTATGCCAGCTCTTAGGAAGTCCAAGGAGTGCTAAACTCACCATATTATCATGTGAGGTCACAATCCCTACACTTCCAAGCTCATCCATACATGAGGTGAGCTTGTTCAGATACATAGAGATTGTCTCATCCTTTTCACACTTGATCCTTCAAAGTTTTTCCTTGAGTGCCAACTTCCTCTGATCACTATTATTCTGATATAAATCTTTCAATGTCTTTCGCATTTCATGCGGAGTCTCCTTCCCATGGAGGCTCGAAACAATGTGATTCGAACTCCCTCCAAGAGAATTCTCCTAGCTCTAGCCACACACTTCTTCCAGTCTGCAACCTGAGTAGCATCAGTAGGCTAAGGGACATCCTGATCAATGAAGTCCTTAAGGCCATTATCTTCCAATACTACCTCCATGCGATCCTTCCAAGCTATATAGTTTGAGCTGCCATCAAGGGCATACTCAAGTCTCAAACCATAGAAAGCCATCAATGAATTGGATGTGATAAGAACTGAGATCTATATCTCGAATAATAAACTTCGAATTCCTTCTTCTATATTTTCCTTCCTTGATCACCTGTGCTCTGATACCATGTAGAATTTTCTCTAAAAATCAGCTAGCTCACTGATGTCATGTAGAAATTTCACTTGTAGATCCAACTAATATATGCAATGTACTAAAGCATAATACTAGATCTACATCTACCATAAACTTAGCGGAAGCTTAATTGAACATGAGAAACATCAAGCATGAACACATATAACTGATAAGAAGGAATCAATCACATAACACATATATATCACTAGGGAAAGCACCAACATAAAACCCCCAACACTGTATTATTAATCAAGTAGAAATCCTCAACAACATACAAAAAGAATCAGCTCAATAGCTATCCTGCTCTCTCTACACTTTGATGATGATGATCATAGACTCACTAGGCCTCAATATATAGGCCACAAGTCCTCCAATCCCATATTTCCTTGCGCAATTTTGATTGGGGTCCAATTACAAAACATATGTGAATTAGCCCCAGATCATACCTGGTATCAACCATAGGTCCAACTATGCAATCCTTGAGGACACTAGTTCCACCTGCATGCAAGGAATATTCACTAGGAAGATCCAAGCATCTGATAGTACATTGTCCCTCATCTGATCTCAACTGGGTCTCTGATAGATCTGACATGCAACAATTATCCATGAGTGAATCGTCAGTTATCTAAAATAATAGTTGTCACATTCATGCAAGCATTAACAAACTATATTTTATTATTTTAACAACGTGTTAAAATAATCTAACTGGACTTGACTAGTTAGAACTAAGTGAACTTATTCTCTCATTATAGAACTCATACTTATTCCCTCAATCAGTGGAGGAAATTAAGGATAAATTCCTCAATCAGTGGGACAACTCATGTGCATGCTCATAAAGACTTCAAATTCGAATTTCCTTAACTAATTAACTCAATGAATTAATTAATTAATATTTCTAACCGTTGTTAAGACCAAATTTAATTTTACTTCCTATAGATAGACTAGGGACTGCTATAAATAGGAAGGGACCCAGAAATGCTATTTTTAGAAGTTTCTATTTTTAGCAGTTTCACCTCTCACCCAATGTGGCCAATGACCTCACTGGCCAAACTGCTATTTTTAAACATGCTATTTTTAGCACATTCTAAATTTAACATTTCTTGTTGCATATTTTTCAACAATTTTAGACATCAAAATTCCCCTAATGTTTCCTCTTGGAAAGTTCTGCTATAAAAGATTTGTGCTTCCAAGGTAAATCTGAGATGTGGTCAAACATTGGCTCTCATCACTCTAGACCATCACAACTCAACTCAACATGTGCTCTGATTCTCCTGGGTCAAATACCTCATGCACACATGATTCCAATGTCATATGTGAAAATTTACTACCTAATGAAGGTACTAGCTTGCCATTATCTCGTCCTTCACACTGAGCTAACTTCTTCATGCCAAAGCATCCCTTGAGAAGTCCCAAAAATATTTGACAAGTCATGAAAAGTCCACGATCTACAATCTTCCACACAACAAACTGGTGAGGATCAGTCTTTGATGAGGATCCATCTCTCGTGTTCGTACGAATCTCTTCCTGTACCAAATCCGACCACATTCATTCCCAATCTAGCAGCTTCTCCCTCCCATTGATAGAGTCATGATAACTGTGCCAACTCTTGGGGAATTGTAGAAGAGCTAGGCTCACCATACCTTCCTTGGAAACAATAATCCCAACCTTTCCAAGCTCATCAGGACAATGAGTGAACCTGTTCAGGTATTTCAGAATTGAGTCACCCTTTTCCATCTTGATATTTATGAGTTTGTCCTTCAGTTCCAACTTTCTATGGTCATTTCTATTCTGGAACAGGTTCATCAATGCCTTCCTCATTAAGTATGAAGTTTCCTTTCCACAAAGACTTGAGACAATTTGGTCTCGAACTCCCTCAAGGATAATCTGCCTTGCCTTTGCCACTCACTTTCTCCATTCATCCAAATCTTGAGCATCTAATGCTCGAGTCTTAGGAATGTCTTGATCAATGTATTCCTTGAGGCCATTTGTCTTCTAGCATTGTGTCCATCATATCCTTCCATGCTATGTTATTTGATCAGCCTTCCAAGGCATACTAGGGTATCAACCTGTAGAAAGACATATTGCTGATTTGAAGTATGAACTACAAATTCGATTTTCACCAGCACAACAAACTCGAAATCTCCTCTTATATGCTATATTCAAATTTGACACCATGTATATTTTTTTTACTTTCAATAGCTCATGTGATATTCTAAAATATAAGACAAGAATCTACTCTACTCTTTACAGTGGAAACCAATAATTACCGATGAAAACAATAATCAGAAAGAGGAAGAATATCAATTGCACATAACACACTATTTCTCTCGGGAAAGAAACTACTCAAAACCCTGACTATCTATATTGCATTAACCATAAGATATTAGAATAAAATACAATGCTTGTTCACACTAGAACAATCACTACACAAGTATGATCTAACTCTCTGCCTCACAAGCCAGATTAAGCCAACACTTAGCCAATTTTGCTGCCTGCCAAGCCCTTATTTCCTTGCACAATTTTTGAGAGAATCAACCCATATTTAATTGGGAAATCCTTCCTCCATAATTGTGCAATCCAAACTTATGTATTCAACTGATTGCATGCACCATCTGTACAACTCGGAAAATTATACAACTGATAATACACTGTCCCTGAACTTTACTATCAACTGGGTCTTCCTCTAAAGTGACATGCATGAGTTATTTATGAGTGAATCTTCAATTAGTTGGTGTGGTACTGGTTGATGCATCGGTGCACTAATCCACTACGAGACCTCTACTAGTTCCTCCAATAGTTAGAACTAGTTTAACTAACTATAACTCAGTTAGACTAAGTTATCTAATTACAACTCCAAAGAACTCAACTTGGGCCCCTAGAATTTAGGGATCACTCTACATGACTCTAGATAGACTCCAACTCGAAATTCCTAAGTCAATTAAGTCAATTTAACTTAATTAACTATTGCAAGTTGCTATGAGAAAATAATTACAATTTTAATTCACAATTTAATTCAAGGACAAATTAAATTTGAATTTCTTGTTTTTATTTTTAACACAAAGGAACTACAACATCCACATAACATAATTCAATATCTATAATCAATAAGTCAACATGGCGTTGAAATACATAAGCATAAACATGACACAAGCCTTAGGAAAGAATAGTGCTTTTTCTATCAATAAAAAAGGGAGAGTTACAACCATATATAGAAGTTGAATTTGCAGATGTCTCCCTAATTTTTTTGTCTTGTCCTTCCTTGCCACAAAGAAAATATTCACACTCAACCCTAACACATAAATGGATGGATTCCTTAAGCTCAAATTAGCAACATGAGAGCACTAGTAATCTCCAAAATCCAACCCATATTCTAAGGGAGGTAGTGAATTTATAAGGTGAAAGTGGTAGTTTAGGATTTACCAATCTAGGCTTGAGATCCACATATGAGGGAGGATAAATTCAAGGGATAAGAGATAAGGTCTCCATGCATAAATTCCTTGTAGATTCAAATTTCTTATGTATTTTTCTAAAACAAAATACTTGAATCTACTTAACTCATCAACATAAAGCAACTAATCGATCGTGAAATCATAAAGTCAACATGAGACAATTTTCAACACACATACTTAGAATTTTATCTAGAGGAAAGAAATTGCTCAAAACCCCTTCCTATCTGTATTGCATTAATAGGAAAATATAGAATAGATACAATTCTTGCTCAAGATTGAGAAATCTCTGCACTAATATAATCTATCTCACTGCTTCACAAACTGATACTGACCAATACTTAGCCAATTTTATGCCTTCCAAAGCTCCTATTTCCTTGTGTTGTTAAATAAGGAATGAGACCCCTATTAATTATGGAAATTTCTCATTGGGAATTTTGCAATTCCTTTATGCCTTTCTCTGACTGCATGCACCACCTGTACAACCTAGAAAATTACACAACTAACAGTATATTTCCCTTGGAATCCAATATCAACTGGGTAACTCAATTTATCTGCATGCATCAATTATTGTGGGCGTATTGATGAGTTAACTGAAATATTAGCTAAAGTTACACCCCACTAGTTCTTAATAAGTTAGAACTAGTTAAACTCATAATAACTAAAATTAACTTAACCTGACTACTAGAAATTAGCAAATAATCATAACTAAACATAACTCAAGTGTCTCCAAATTGAATTAATTGAGTTAACCGAGTGACAAGATCATGTCACCTCAGTTAAATACCTCCAAGTATTTGTATGAAATTGAAATTTGAATTTCTCCTAATTAATTTGGGAAAACTTAAATTAGGAATTTCTTACCGCACTTTCAACACTCCTGCTCATCAAGAAAGGGATTATATGATACCTCAATCCTACCTCTATGAAACTTGAATTTGCCTCTTGACAATGCCTTTATAAAAATGTCTACGTCATGTTCCTCTGTACGAATGTATTCCAGCAATATGATCCACCTTTTCACACAATTTTGTAGATAATGATATCGGATGTCAATATGCTTGGATCAATCATGAAAAAATTGATTCTCAGAGAGTTTGATACAACTATGATTGTTAAAGTAAATCACTGTAGGACCCATCTTATGACCAAACAACCCAACAAGAATTTTCCTCATCCAGATAGCCTCACATATTGCTTGACTTGCACCCATGTACTCTTCTTCTGCTACGTTGAGTGCAACCGATATCTACGTCCTATTGTACCAAGAAAATTCTACTGACCCAACACTTAAAATGCCTCCTAATGCACTCTTCATGTCTGGTGGACTCCCCACCCAATTTTCATCTATTAAGCCTTGCAACTTCACTCCCTCTATCTACATATACCAAAGAAAAAACTGAGTGGTGACTCTGAGTTATCTCAACACATGTTTTGCTTCCTTCCAACATAGTTTTGTTGGCTTAACCATTGCTTGACTAAGCTAGTTAATTACATAACACATGTATAATCGTTTGTTCACCAAATATATAGGTGAACCCCCAAGCTGCCTGTATATGGTAGCCTCCACTACTTCACCTGAAGTAGCATTTTCCTTCCTCCAATTCCCTGCTAGAAGAGTCTCCATGGGTTTTCTCTTCTCCATGTGGAACTTTTCCAGTATCTCAGTGGCACACTTTCCCTCAAAGACAAACAATTCATCATCTCCTTTCCATACTTCCAAAGCAAGAAATTAATGCATGAGCCCCATGGCCTTCATTTAAAATTCTCTTGCAAGATCCTCTTTGTAAGAACTGACCAACTTCTCATCTCCAGTCAAAATTATATCATTGACATATAATACTATAATCAATAATTTACCTTCAACAACAATATGGTAAAGGTTTTCATCTGCTTCACTTTTTGAGCCCAACCTGATGAGATAGCTATCGATCTTGGTGTACCAACCACAGGGTGATTGATTCAATCCATACAACACTCACTTGAGTCTACACACATGTGACTCTCTGTCGAAGGTCTCAAGTCCTTCCAGCTTCTCAATGTACACATCTTTTTCAATCACTCCATTGAGGAATGATATCTTCACATCCATTTGGTGGATATTCCACCCCATCTGTGCTGACAGTGCTAGAATTGACCAGATGGATGAGTACCTTTCTGTTGGAGTAAATGTCTCTTCATAGTTAATTCCCTCCACCCAAGAGAACCCCTGGCCACAAATATGGCCTTATGATTTTCAATGCTACCATATGCTGCGCGCTTTACCTTGTAAATCCATCTGAAAATCACCACTGAATTGTCTACTAGCCTTGGGACCACTTTCAAAACACTATTTCTGATGATCGAATTATATTCCTCTACCATAACATCAACACACACTAGTTTCTAAACTAATTTGATCCAAGTGGATATTTGTGGCCACCCGTCTATTCGACATAGAACCCCCTGTTAGTTTCATTGTTCATTTCAGCATTTACTATTTTTAGCAATTTTGTGAGCCATGAACTTCTAGAGCAATTTTGACCCTCTAAACGGAATGTTTTTAGGGTCCACGACATGCCCATAGCCATAGGAATGGGCCTATGATGAAACCTGTAGTACTCGGTGAGACCTTTCCAACAAAGTATCATACACACCAAATGAAGATATTATGAACAAGTTACAACCTCGGGAAGTTGGTTGCCTGACTAACCCCAACGAGGCCCACAAACTCCATGTGCTACATCTCCTGGGGTTAGGGTTTTGGTTGTTAAGGGTTTTCTCATGTTTTGCAATAATAAATAGGCCATTGAGCCTCATTGTAACACAGTTCGAAGGCATGTAGCCACCACATCGCTTCTCAGAGATAAGCTACCATTGCCCGAGCCATTATGTTTGTGAGCATAGTTCAATATTTTTCTATTAATAAAATGAAGTGTTTTTCTCCTACATCTCTGTGTTTATGATTATATCTGTAAGTTGTTGCATTCTTGTTTAAGTTCAGATCATGCTTCCTTGAATGAGGATGGCTCAGTCTCTACAAGTTCACTCACGAGAGCCATGTAGCCAGTGTATCGATTTGATGACATCCTTTGCCTGTGCTATGATGTGGGTGCTCCCACATTCTCTCTTGCATCATGCAAAAATTTGTTAATTTCCGTGGTTTGCTTCCTTCCTTCTCTCGATTTCTCTACTTGAGTGGTTGTGTTGCCTCAAATATGCCCATTTTTCCATCGTACAATACCACTATTGATAGCCTAGATTCCTATATTTTTAACTTGTTGTCATTCTATCTTTTTGAGGTTGAGGCAGTAAACACATTGGACAACATCAAAACCACTTTGGAAGCTAGGATCTAGCCTTGCCAGATTCAGAGAGGGATCTCTCTATTTAATTTAGCTTTGTTTCTATATGAATTTTAGGCTAGTTATGACTGTACTTGTTTGTTTTGTTTTATTAGTTTAGTTGATTTGAGTGTTATAACTCCATTGGGCTATGGAGTCTATAAACTAAACTAGAGTTTTGCACCAATTTTTAGAGGAGTTCTCACAGGGGAAAGCTAGGTTTTACTAACTGGATCTTTTTTCAGAATTTAAATGGATTGTGTGATAGTAGAAGTGTAAGGTTCAGTAGAAATCAAGGAGAAATTAAGAGTTCCTTGATTTGAATTCAGGAGGAAAACATTAAAATTAACAACAACCAAAATAGGGCGCTCTAGATAATGAATCCTATTTATCGCAGTTTCTGTTGATTAATTCAGAAATTCAGAATAACAGAGAAAGGAAAAACAATGTTTAAACAAATAGACAGAAGATACACATCACCATTAAGTACACCACATGAATCCTGTGAAAGGTCCTTGTATTACTGATGTTCCAGTGCTTTTAAAATTACAATATGCAGAAGGAAATTACATTCGGAAATCAACCCTTAATACTTCAAACAATGAAGTATTTATAATGAAAATTTACAAAATTTCTTTTCAAAATCGCTGTCAAACCGACAATGTATTATTACCCTAATTACAAACTATATCATCTAATCTTGGTAGAAGGATAGGACACGTAGGGTACTGAAGAAAATGGTGGCCCTATTTTGATGGTTTCGGTTGTTGAGTCATCCTAAAACAATGTTGAGATGCTAAACTACTATTGTGCTGGCAAAGTCGTTTTACTGCTCCTGAGTTATCCTTCAATTCAGTAAATCAACCAACTCCTCCCATATATTTTCATCTGGCACTATCAACTTTGTTACCATGTGGTAAATTTCATCTACCTCAGTGTATTTAGAAACAGTTGGTTTTATGGTAAAAATGTGTTTTACCTCATTTTGCACATGGAAATCGTTTGACATGGTCTCTAAGAATTCCTTTGCTGTCATACTCCCTTTAATTCCACTAAACTTAATACTGCTTTTTGCCACTTCTTTCATCTTCAATATATAGTCTTCTTGAGTGATCAACTTGTTATTTATGACATAGATACTGGGTAGTCCCTTTTGCATTAAGGTTTCAATCCTATTTGTAAATCTGTTCACCTGTAACTATAAGATTTCACACCTTTCCTCCAACTGATCAATGAGATTTCTTTTTTTCAAGACTTTCTTGACTTCCAGAATGGTGGCAGTTCTGTCACTGACTACTACTTTCTCCAGCTCATATTTGGACTTTGAGTTTAAGAATTTAATTATATTAGCAACTTCTATTGACATCTCTCCCAGCTTTTCCCTTCCTTGCACAATAGGTTCTGTCTTCTATATTAGCTCTTTTTGCTCAAATATGATTTGGATAGAAGTTAAAATCTCATTCATAGAGTCTAATATGTTCATCCAAATAGTTTCCTTAGCTTGGGCCAAGGTCTAGTGAATAGAAATGTCTCTCTCTACCTGGCGCAAATTTTTCAAGAATCTCTGGGATTTCTCCAATTCATCAGTCTAGGCAGCTTCAGCTTTGGCCTTTTGGACTTCCAAATATTTGACTTGGCCCTGCAAAGTCTCAATTTCCTTTGACTACAATGACATGTTTTGAAGTGTCTGTGTAACCTATTTAGCACTAGGAGTCTGAGATGAAGAAGTAACAATAGTGGTTGCTCTTGTTGATGGAAGTTGAGAAAGAGGTACAACATCCAAGGGGATAATGGCCATCTTCAGGCTGTCTTCCTTCTCCTTTATCAATTTCTCCAACTCTGCCTCCAACTGCTTAATATGTATATTTTGGTCTATGATCAATTTCATCATATTTTCTTTCTCTGCTTCACCCTCTTCAATGTCCCTGGTCATTGGATCTTCTGTGGCTGGCAACTTGAGATCCTTCCTCAATGCTGCAATGTCCAAGTTCTTCTTTCTAATAATCTCCTCAGCAGCATTAACATCTTTAGGGTCATACCCTATCTTGATCACCAAGTCTTCCAAAGACTTGACCCTGTTATCTTTGGCCAAGGAGGAGACTTTCTCCATCTCTAACTGTGACTGAACATTTGCAAAACAAACCTATAATTTGCATAAGGACATGGTAGTGTTAGTTAGATTAGAGGATATCATCTCACCAGTTTTCTTATGCATCTCCATTTGATCAATGGGATGTACGTCCTTAGTGTTGAATTCAAAGGTGGTTCTCTTGTAGTCTCCATTTTACTATGCTCTATATAAAATACTGACAACAATCTAATTTTTGAGCTCAAAGTATGCTTCCAGAATTGGGTATAAGTGATGTTTTTGAGAATTTAATTCTTGAGCTTTATCTCCCTGTACCTGTCAAAAATTGTCCTCTCTTTTTCTATTTGGACAGTTTGTGATTCTAGCTCAGTCTCCTTATGACCTTATGAATATGAAGGTTCAAAAGGAGATGCAGTGAACTTGGTGGTTGCAGGTGGTGAATCTATGATGATGATGGTTTCCTGTTCTTTAGTTTCTTTCTCTACTTCTGATCTATGAGTTACCTTGGGTCTTTTTTTATAACTGATTCTAAATTCTCTGGCTTCACTTCTAGTGGTAGGTGATGATCCTTCCTCTCTCTGCCTTTTGCTTGATTTTTTTTGAGGAACAAGGGGTATGCAAACTAGAAGTAGAAACAAGCTACTCTTCAGCTTCCTACAAGGTATTTTCTATCCACTCCAATTGATTGGCATACTTATCTATGTTTTGCCTCGAAGTGTGAATGTAAGGAGTCTTCTTATTTTCCACTCTGAACTTTGAGATGATGCCATAGGGGTCATAAGACCATGTGAAGCTCAAGCTGAATTCATCTCTTCCTGTATTTTATTTGCGTCCTCACCTGCTATCCTTGTGTTGCACAAAAATGGGCACACCTGTGTTTTTATTCTGAATTGTGCCTTCTTCTTGGCCACTACAAAGTGGATGTCATCTGAGTTCAACATCTACCTGATATACTCCAGAGCAAAGATCCTAATTGGGAGGTACTTTGGTAGTTTATAGGGGGCTATTTCACATCCATAAACTCTAATCTCTGTGTAGTTTTGATATAGATACCAATCACTGGTCTTTGCTTGGTCTGCGAGATGAAGAATTATCTTGATTTCCTCACTAATTTTGGAATGTACTGAACTATTGAGAATGTTCATGGTTGGATGAAAAAAGTCTTCAATGAATTGCTTGTATGTGAATTCCTGCTATTCTTTCATGACCAATGAGGTCCAAAAGATCACTGGTTGCTGGTTCCCTGCATCATCCAACTTCTGCAATGCAAAACTGAACTTTTTTGCTTGATAATATATGAACATGTAAATCAAAATAGAGGTGTAATTGAACACCTGATTTATAGGAAATTTAATAAATTTCTCATGGATATTTTCAGCCAAGAATTGACTGAAATTGAAAATCATAGAGGGATTGCTATCTGTGGAAAATGTGGAGAGGAATCCTAAGATGGGCTAATCTACCCACCAATCAGAATGATAGCCTAAAATGTAAGAAATGATGGAAATAATATTCTTGTCCTGATCAGGGAAAATGGAAGAAGGATATGGAGGATTCTTCTTGGGAAATGGGGCATTCTCTGGCAAGAAAATCTCAAAACTTCCAGCTCTGGTGGCAAAGTCCAACTTCTGATAAAGTTGGATGAGGGCTTCTAGAGAGAAAGCGGCATAATTTTCCATAGTGGGGGCCAACATCATTTGGTCAATGGATTTGGATGTAATGGTGAAAATAATGTCACATATAGGGGCAATTATGGCTCTTTGGGCAGGGACATAACAAGCTTGGCATCTTCTGGTAAATTATGGGGCGTGGAATGTCAAGGGTAAAATATAATGGGGGAGGTTAGACTCCCAGAGCCCAATCTCATTTGTCTTCTCTGTGTGCTTATCCTCTAGCCAACAATATAGTTCTAGAAAATCACAATCACACTGAGTGTCATTGATTCTGTAATCTCTATCCGCTAATGATATATAATACAAATCTATGGAAGGGGGAATTAAAGGGTTAATGGTCTTGTCCTAGGTTTTAATATTAGGAGGCATGACTGTAAATAATCTATGAATCAGATGAATTTACAGAGTAGGCTTACCAAGGTCAGCAAAATAAAAAAATGTCAAGTGAAAATTGAAGAAAGTCAGTTTTTATTGAACTCTGGCCACAGGAGTGTTCTGATGGAGATTGTTGTCGGAAACTGTGAACAACAAAAACAACTAGGAGTGAAAAAGGGAGAGAATGGGAGGATCAGAGGGATTTTTAAACACTGTGACAAAGTCCCATTGGAAATGGTGCGAGACCATTACTGAATGGTTACCCAGGAAAAATGAAATAAATGAAGAATGGTTATTTGGCCAGGAACGCATTCAATTGGCCTAATGGTCATGACATGTGGCGGGTGGTGAGCGGTGGAGGAAAAGTGGTGGGGTGCGGTAGGAATGAATAAGGGATAGGTGGTTTTTGGAGGGGGTGGTGGGAAGTAGGTGTTATCAGTCGAGGGGTGGGGGGGTGTGAAATCACCACAACGCTCCACGTAAAGGGTAGGGCCCAGCGGGAGAAACCACCTTCCGGACCCCCCCTTCGACGGTAAATGAAGAATGAAAAGGAGGGACCAAAAAAGGATGAGGTCCATGGATGAAACAAGGGATCAAATCCCAAGGCGCTCAAAGCTGCTGACCTTTAATCACAAATGACAAACAAGATTTATCCACTTGCGCTTTGTTATTTATTTTTGAACTTAGGATAAGGAAAAAAATGTAATTTATAAAACACTTTTATCCCAGTGTGCATTTTTCTGCCTTGACCTTAGGATAAGGGATGAAAAATGAAACATTTCAAAATACTTTGTCATATCATGCATATCTTGACCTTTCATGATATCCTCAAAATTAGGATAAAATTTGTATATACAAATATTTTCCAAATCCCCTAATCTACCTACCCTTAGCTAGACTATCATTTTTTATTTTTGTCTCTGGGGCACACTTAGACTAGCAAACCCATTTTTATTTTATTTTATGCATAATGAAAAACTATCTAACTTAGCCCTTATTTCTCCTATTGACCTAGATTAAATAGTTGGGTCAATGTCATTTTCTACCTAACTAATTATTTACCCATATTAAATTGTTGGATAAACCTTTATTCTCTATCTAATTTACATAAATTTAAAGGAGTTTAATCATGATTAAACTACATCTAGTGATTGTGGCAATTTGAACAAGCTACACACAACTTCATTTTACAATAATGAAGAAAAACTAAATATGAGTAGTGGCATTTAGACTTGCAACACTTTCAATATTATTATTTTTTTATTTTATTTCTTTTGGTGGGGTTCAATCTTTCTTCCTTTTCAATATTTTTGTTTTTCTCGTTATTTTTCTTCTTTATACCCTCTTTTCATTTTTATTCTATTTTTCTTTTATTTGGAAATCATTGGAAGATTACAAGTATTTACAAAATAGGATCCCTGAGATATAAGACTCATTTACCTTGAGATCCTATAAATTATAGGACCCTAACAGTGGCTCCAGCTGGGGATGGTACTCTCCCTGTGAAGTGCCAAGAACATGTGATTAGTAGCCTTGAGTTGTTATTTCAACAACATCCACGTATGATTTCTTTGTTGCAGTACTTATGGTAACTCATCAATAGAAGCTCAGGGCCTTCTCTGCGGGCTTCAACTTCTATTAATAGGTCACCCAATCCAAACAATAAGGACAATGACATTTATAATGATAAATGCCAAGAAAATATCTATTGATCAGAAAAATAGTGTTTGAGCATCTCGCCATTAACAAGTCCACCAGGTAATTTTGTCCCATCCAGATTTTTGATAAAAAATGCATTATTCCTCTGAAAGCATAAATGGCATAAGTCCCCATCCATAAGTTGTCAAATTTTCCATGCTTCCCTTTATCCTCTCTTCTTGAATCACACTTCAAAACTTTATCACCGATGGTGAAATCATCTGCCTTTGTCCTTCTATAAAAAACTTTCTTGATATTTTCATGGATGACTTGAGCCTTGCTATAAACTGCTTCCCTGTATTGCTGCAACTAGATTGTCTTGCCAATCCTCCTTTGAATATCATTTGGCTCAGCCTTCAATTCCTGAATTATCTTCAAGACTAGAACTCCCTAAGAGGATGGAAAAACAACATCCATTCATAAACCAATTGGTATGGTGACATTCCAATTGATTTCTTTGTGGTGAGCCTACTAGCCCAAAGTGAATTTATGAGTTTGTTATGCCATGACGTTTTGTTGTCTGCTAACAGATTCTTTATAATATTTACCAAACTTTTGTTTGAAGATTCATCCAGCCCATTACCTTGTGGGTAATAAGCAGTTGAATTCCCCAAAGTAATATGGTATTTATTGCAGAAATATATCATTTTCCTAGACCTAAAGGTTGTAGCATTGTCTATAATAAGCTTGTTTTGGTAGCCAAATCTGGAAATGATATTGGTTTCTAAGAATTTGATGATCTCAACATATGTGGTTAGTCTAGAAGGAGTGGCCTCAATCCATTTGGTGAAGTGGTTAGTAGTGGTAAGGATCCATTTATGTTGAGTAGAGGATGGAGGATGAATTTTGATGAGCCCCAATTTTTGGTACAATTTGGGCTCATATTGGCCTACTTACCTTGCTCAACCATTCATCTTTTACTACTTATGCATTCATTTCTTAGTATATTCGTGTTGTTTGTAGGAAGAAGGGCAGGCATTATATCTATGTGACTAATACATGATGATTTCAGGTTCTTGGCATTAAAGAGAGCAAAAGACCACGCAAAAGGAGACAAGGAGACAACAAAGGTGACATTGCGGGTTCATAGGGAGGTTGTCCACAGTCTTGATGACCCTCCTCATGATTTTCACCTTAACTCCGAGCTCTAACAGCTCTCCCCACCGAGCTTAAAGGCAGCCAACACGTTCTACAGGATCAGCAGTTTTACAGCAGTTTGACTTTTAGTTGGACAGCCAAGCTCCACGAATGGAGGAAGCCAGCTTGATCTTCATTTTGTATAAATATGAAGGCCGTAGCCTTTGTTAGGAGCTTTTTGAACTTTTGGACTGATATTGTAATTTTTGAGCATAGCTCGGTGTTTGTTTTTGTAAGCCAGTTTTGGCATGACATTAGACTTTTGATTATGAACAAAGGCAAGCAGATTTGGATCTAATTCTGAGCTTTTAAGGGAGCTATAGCTCTCAGGTTAGGGCCCAACCTGAGAGCAATAGATCTCCTCTTCTTGTAGTGTTATTTACCTTTCTTTCCAGCCCTTTGTTTCCTTGTTTTGATATGCATTTCAAGAACACAGTTTGCTGATTTGATTTCTTTAATAAGATTGAGTAGGATTAGCTTATGGTTAAATTACTTTCAGTTACTTAGATTAGAATAGAAGGTTTGTAATCCACTGGAGCTCCAAGAAAAGGTTGTAGTGCCTCCACTGCCATCTCTGTTTAGGGATTGGGGTGCAGTCTATACCAACCACCAAAAAAAACGCAGTCTTTTCTACTTTTATGCAAGCTGCAACACAGTCGGTTTGATCGTGGATCCTTCCATGCATTTTGCTCTTGAGCCATACTTCGTCATTACAATTCCATGCACGACTTTTCTTCATGATTTACATCGTTGTTCATTGTTTTAATAGCACAGGTAGCACTGGTTAATGAAATCTCATTTTTGGTGCAAGACATAAGTCATCTGTTTTATTTACACTGCTCCATATCATTCCACTTCCTTCTTCTTCTTCTTAACCTCTCCTCAAGCCACCTACTCGACCTCTGTTCAGCTCGTTTACCTTCCAACTCATCCATTGCCACGTAGCTTCATTTTTTGACCTTTCGTTGATCCCATCCTTCTATCCACCAACCAACTCCGTGCACTCTCTCTCCATCTTATTTCTCTGCTCCTGAGTCATCTCAAGCTCCATCTCCACCTTACCTATCCACCCATACCGCTCCATCACCTCACCATCACCCAAAACTTCCACTTACAGCACATCCTGTAGAAGTTAGCAGACTTCCTGTAGAATTCCTTAGTTTCCTGTAGGATCCCCTGCAGACATCCTGTAGAAGCCTGCAAACTTGGTTGCTGAGCATCTGAACGTTGTAGACCTCTGTGGACTGATGCTAGGGATCCTCTGGGACCTCTCCTAGCCCTCCTGACCGTTCCCAAGCTTTCTCTCCCTTCGCACCACCTCTGCACAACCAAACCCTAATAAGAAACAAAATCATAATCACTCCACCCACTTAAGAAAAAATACAAAAACAATGTTCTTCTTCATAGAAGTAGTTTGAGTTCATGCATTTCACATCATTAGAAGTAATGGCATCCTTTTTAGACATTTGCACTTTCACTATTGCATCATAGAGGTCAAACTAGTCAAATTAGGGTTTACTAGGGTTTCATGTTTCGGTTGGCTTTCAGTTCATTTTTGCAAAGTAGATCAATTTCCCTTGAGATAGCCTTCGTCCATCATTTAGAAAGCTTCTTCTGAGAGCATATAGAAGTTGGCTTGAGCCCTAGCGGACTTGTGCCAGCTGACCAAGTGATAGCTGCGACAAGAGCTAGTACTTGTGCATACAGCACCGTCGCTTCCAAGTTTGTACGAACTACCGGGTTGATAAAATTAGAGATAGGAAGCCCCAGGAGTTGTAGCATTATTGCTACAATACTGGAGGCCACCATCTTTTTGGTGCCATTGCCGGGGAAGCATCAGAGTATTAGTAATTGTTGCCTTTCTTCTATTTTCTTACTCTTGCCTTCTGCTAAGTAGTTTATTTCATTTCCATTCTGCAAAAGTAGCATAGACATTTCCTGCTTTCATAGATTAGCATTTCCTGCTTTCATAGATTAGCCTTTCATTTCTGCAAGCGTAGACTAGTGTTTCAATTCTGCAAGCGTAGACTAGCATTTCCATTCCTGCAATTTCATTTGAGCAAAGTAGATTAGTTCTTTCCTGCTTTCAGTTTAATTCTGCATCTTTATAGTTAGTTGTAGATCAATCTGTTTCAGTTTTGCAGGTACCAAAGAAAAAAAAGCAAAAACAATAAAAAAAGAAAGTCTTTTCCATTTCATGCCTCGTAGGAACCGAGATAAATCAGGCAAATTCCTACCCAACACCCCCACCACATCACTGAGTCACCCTTCTCTCTTCTTTGGTGACAGTGATCCAGAGGAACCTATAGGTGAACATCCCGAGATATACAAAGATCCTATAGTAGAAGAAGAGTTAGAGACCACTCCATCTGAAGCTATGGCTGACAATAGAAGAGAAGATGAGAGAATCCGAGAGACCAATGGAGAGATGAAAATGAAGAACATTAGCCCCTCCGCCTTACCTCACTTCCATGGACTGACTACTGAAGATCCTGATACCTTCCTGTTTGAGTTTGTTGTCCTTTGTAGAACCTATGACTATACTGAAGATGAGCAAAAGCTGAAACTCTTCCCTTCAACTCTTAAGGATGCAGCATTACGCTGGTTCATGGGTTTACCTGGGAATAGTATCACCACTTGGGCTCAGATGCAGCAAGCTTTCAATACCAAGTACAGGGATTATTGTAGGTCTAAGGAAACCAAGGGAGAAATCTTTCGGATGACCATGGGAAATGATGAGTCCTTAGAGGATTATGAGGAAAGGTTCCAACTCAGCTATAAGCGGGCCAGGTGCACACTTGACCCTGAATCCCGCAAGTTGGTCCTGCTCCGAGGAGTCCCTGAAGACCTCTTAGATACCCTTCACATGTTAGCTGGGGGGGACATTTACCAACTGCCTTATGAGGACATCAAGACTGTGTTTCGAAACCACTCCAGGGCAGCTCGGAAACGAGGTAGGGGAAACCTCCTCTCAACTAGTGTCCCTTTCTCCAAACATGAGCTTGCAAATCAATTAGAAGATCTCAAGAGTGAGGTGAGACAGACCATTGCCATGCAGCTGGACACATTCAGAATCCAGCAGAAGAAAGAAGAAGCTGAGAGAGCCTTGGCTGTCTTCTGCCCTAGGTGCACAAGGAGACACCCTAAGAACGAATGCCCATTGCATTCGGTTGAAGTGTGCTTCGTTTGTGAGGAGGACCATCCCACAAACCAATGTCCAACCTTACCTGGATTTAAAGCCATGTACCAAGGGACAGAAGCTCTCACTGAACCTCTCTATTACCTCAACCAAAGGAGGCCACAAGGACCTAGAACTTACCAGCAGGGGATGCAAGGGGCACCTCAAGCTTATTACAGCCCCAACCAATCGACTCCTATGCCTTCCTGGGGTCCCCCTGCTCATCCTTCCTGGTCCATGCCTCCTCCATGGTCTTATCCACCTCAGTACCCTACTCAACCTACTTCTCATTCATATCAGTCACATGCCCAGCCACAGCCTCAGTGGAATGCACCTCAGTCGGGGTGGAGGCCCCAGTACAATACTCCTCCCGCCATTTTGCCTCCACCACCAGTTCAACCTCAGCCATTACCTCCTGCTCCTCCAAGGCAACCTCAAATGCCTGCTCAACCGAACCCAAACCCCAACAATAGACAGGCCCAGCAGGTATACACTGGGGAAACCTCATGCCCTACCTATGCTGTGGAGATCCAGGAGATCAATCTTCGATCTGGAAAGACTCTACCAGATCGCCAACCTCCTCCCCCAGAGGATGAGGAAGATAAACATGAAACTGAACCGAAGGCTATTCCACCCTTTCCTGAGAGACTGACAGCCACCACACAACCCAACCCAGAAGAGGATGAGCTTCTGGGTGAGCTCAAGCAGTTGTGTGTAAAAATACCACTTCTCCAAGCCATCAAGGATGTGCCAATATACAACAAACTGGTTAAGGAAAAGTGTTTCAAACACCCAGGCAGGCGGAAGAAAGATGCTTCAACCATCAATGTCATAGGACAACTGTCTGACCTTATGTTAGGACAAGTCATCTGCCCAAAGTACCTAGATCCTGGAAGTCCTGTAGTAGATGTCCACATCAATGGCACCATCATACCTCACACCTTGATCGATCTGGGGGCTGCCATTAATGTGATGACCAGGGACACCATGCTCAATCTCAATCTTCAGGGTTCCTTGAGGAAGACCTCGACAGTACTGCAATTAGCAGATCGCTCCACTGTGACTCCCGAAGGGATTGTGGAGGATGTCTTGGTCTCTATCGACTCTTGGGAATACCCTGCAGATTTCTTGGTTCTGCAACCCAAGGCAAAGCTTACTGGATATCCTCTCATTTTGGGAAGGCCTTGGTTAGCCACTGCAGATGCTTACATAAGTTGCCGTGCAGGAAATATGACCATCAAAAATGGTCCTATGTCCAAACAGCTAGTCCTATACCCTCCTGCCCAACCCTCCTTAGAGCATGACTTACCACTCTGGTTAGAGGAAGGAGAGGAAGACGAGGTGTACTCAGCACCTCTGTGCACCTTAGAGACCACTAGAAGAGACCCCCCAACCGAGGATGACTTGATTGAGACCTTGATCCAGAATCCACCTTCCAGTGCCCTATCCTTAGAGAAATTGGTGGAGGATGCCCAAGCTAGCACCTTAGTGGATCTTTGTACAACCAACCCTGTCACTCCCAGAGTCAAGAATGTGGAGTTCGGCCCTGAGAGAACGTTGAAGATCAGCTCCTCCCTATCTCCTTCCCAGGAAAAGGAGCTGTGTAGCCTGTTGGCCAGTCACCTAGATGCTTTTGCTTGGAGCTATAAGGAGATGAAAGGAGTCCATCCTTCGGTCTGTACCCATCACATATAAATCAAAGAGGATTGTAAGCCGGTTAGGCAACCCCAGAGGAGAATGAATCCAGCCCTTAAGGACATTGTCAAGGAAGAATTGCAAAAACTGTTGGATGCTGGATTCATCTACCCCATCTCAGATAGTGAATGGGTGTCCCCTCTGGTGTTGGTTCCCAAGAAAAATGGGAAATGGAGAATCTGTGTGGACTACCGAGAACTGAACAAAGCTACCAAGAAAGACCATTTCCCTCTACCTTTCATAGATCAAGTGTTGGATGGACTGGCAGGAAAGAAGTTCTTCTCTTTCCTGGATGGGTTTAGCGGGTACAACCAAATCCAAATCAGCCCGAAAGACCAAGATAAGACCACCTTCACTTGTCCTTGGGTCACCTTTGCCTACGGAGTCCTTCCCTTTGGGCTATGCAATGCTCCTGCTACCTTCCAGAGAGCTGTTTTGAGCATCTTCTCGGAGCTGGTCCATGATGCAGTGGAAATCTATATGGATGACTTTACTCCTTATGGGGCCAACTTCCAGGAAGCATTGTCCAATCTGGGAAAAGTCCTAACTAAATGCATTGAGATGAACTTGTCCCTTAGTCCTGAAAAATGTGAATTCCTAATGACCGAAGGGACCGTGCTAGGCCATACCATTTCTTGCCAAGGGTTGCAGGTGGATCCTAACAAAATTGCTCTCATCAAGAAGGTTCCACCTCCTCAAAAGGTAAGGGATGTTCGGAGTTTCTTGGGATTAGCAGGATACTACCGGAGATTCATTAAAGATTTCAGCAAGTTAGCCTCGCCATTGTTTGGCCTGTTGGCAAAAGATGTGGAGTTTAAATGGACTGACGATTGTCAGAGGGCTTTAAATGAATTGAAGGACAAGTTGGTGTCAGCCCCAATCCTGAGAGGTCCAAACTGGGCCCTACCTTTCCACATCCACACTGATGCCTCGAACAAAGCCATAGGTGCAGCTTTAGGACAAGTTGAGAAAAAACTTCCATATGCCATTTACTTTGTTAGCAAAAACTTGTCCAAAGCTGAGCTGAATTACACTGTAACCGAGAAAGAATTCTTGGCTGTGGTCCATGCACTGAACAAGTTCCGACATTACATTACTGGCTATCAAACCTTTGTACATACAAACCATGCTGCAATTAGATACTTAATGAATAAACCAGATGTGAATGCTCGTATTATTAGATGGTTACTTTTATTGCAGCAGCTTGATTTGACCATTGTTGACAAACCAGGTAGAGAAAATGTTGTTGCTGACTTTTTATCTAGATTGGATTTGTCTGCAGATGAGGATGGAACGGTGGATGACCAGATGCCTGATGAACATCTGTTTGCTATTTCAGTACTCTCTCCATGGTTTGCTGATATAGCAAACTACCTTGTTTCAGCACAGTTCCCTCCGCACCTATCTTCAAAAGAGAAGAGCAAAATCATTAGAAAAAGTGCCTCATTTACTTGGATCGGGGGCAATCTGTTCAAGCTTGGCCCCGATCAGATCCTAAGGCGTTGTGTAAGGGAGGAGGAAGTCTTTGATATCCTCCTCACTTGTCATGATGGGCCTTGTGGAGGACATTTTGCAGCAAAGAGAACTGCCTTCAAAATCCTGCAGGCAGGCTACTATTGGCCCACACTTCATCAAGATGTCAGAAGATATGTCAGCCAGTGTGACCAATGCCAAAGAATGGGGAAACCGACCCAAAGGGATGAGATGCCTCTCCAACCTCAGGTGACTCTTGAGCCATTTGAGAAGTGGGGTATGGACTTTGTGGGCCCAATCAACCCTCCTTCGAGGCAAAGATCTTACATCATTGTGTGCACTGACTACCTGACAAAGTGGGCAGAGACCAAAGCAATCAAAGCAGCAACAGAAGAAAAGGTGGCCGAGTTCCTAAGAGAAAACATCTTCTATAAATTTGGCTATCCAAGAGAGCTGGTCACTGATCAAGGGAGCCAGTTCACCTCCAACCTGGTTGAAGATCTACTAGCTCATCACAAGATCAAGCATAGGACTTCCACCCCCTATCACCCTCAAGCAAATGGGCAGGTGGAAGTCACCAATAGAGCATTAGAAGGGATCTTGACTAAGGTGGTGAGCAGCAGCAGAAAGGACTGGGCAGATCGCCTGGTTGAAGCCACATGGGCTTACAACACCACTTGGAAGACCACCACCGGCTTCACACCTTATGAGCTGGTCTATGGGAAGAAAGCTTTGCTGTCCATTGAGTTTGAATACAACACTTTGAGGATGGCAGCTCAGCTGGACCTAGATCTCAGCCATGCACAACAAGAAAGGCTATTGCAGCTGAATGGACTGGATGAGCACCGAATGCAGGCCCTCCTTCACTCAGAAGTGGTTCAACTTCAGAGGAAGGTGTGGCATGACCAACATCTCCATGACAAGCAATTTCAGCCGGGAGATTGGGCTTTGTTGTATGACTCAAGATACAAAGATTTCAAGGGAAAGCTGAGAACCAGATGGCTAGGGCCATATTCAGTGGAAAAATGTCATGACAATGGATCTGTTCTTATTCGGACCATTGATGAGGAAGCCATCCCCATGCTTGTCAATGGGCATCGATTGAAGATCTACAGGAAGCCTCCCTCAAGATAAGAGTTCATCAAAACTATGGAGAAGGCAGTGTTGGTCATAGAGAAGGGTTCTGCCTCTGCTTTGGGCATACCCTGAAGAATCTAAAAAAAAATAAAAAAATAATAATAATAATAATAATAATAAAGATCCTTGGGTGAAAACCTTTCTGAGGCGCCCAAGGCAGGTGGTAGGGGTGAAAACCTCATGGAGGCGCCCCTATTGTCTTTTCAAAAAAAAAAAAAAAAAAAGAGATTGGAAAAAGATCCTTGAGTGAAAACCTCTTTGAGGCGCTTAAGGCAGATGGCAAGGGTGAAAACCTCAATGAGGCGCCCCTGTTATCTTTCAAAAAAAAAAAAAAAAAAAGAGAAAAAAAAGAAAAAGAAAAAAAACACAAGAAAAAACAAGGTCAGCAGATGCATTATGTAAAATTGCATGCAGGTGTTCTATGGAGGAGAGGAAGCCTCTCAACTCAAAGCCAAGGGTCCTCATCATGCAGTCAGGACACCTCACCAGCACCTCCTCCAAGAATACTCATTTTCTCCAAGGTATGTGAAATTTTATTACAGCTTGAGTCTTCTACAGGAAGACGCAGATTTTCTACAGGAAAATGCAGAGTTTCTACAGGAAGATGCAGATCTTCTACAGGAAGGTGCAGACTCTCTACAGGAACACATCCTTTCTACAGGAAGCGCTGTATTTCTACAGGAAGCTTCCTGTAGAAGCTCAGAACGGGCCAGAATTCATTTCATGAGGAGATCTAACGGCTAAGGATCGGTTTGGACGCATGCACGCCACTATTGTTCCACCATCCTTATCGACATGCAACCAAGTACCTGCACCAGCAAAGCAGATCGATGAGTCTCGAGAAAAAGCAAATTGTAAATGGAAAAAACGCTAGAGATCTCACACCATGTGCATCCCAGTTATCCAGAAGCTCCGAGAGCGTGATCGTGAGGCCATCCATCGTCGTGCAGCATGCACCCAAGGAGGAAGAACTGTTCCAAGACATCTCGCGGGAGTCCTGTAACAGTTAAGCCTACTAGAGTGGATACCATTCACCGCGCGGGCCATATGAAATGAAATGTGGGCGCATGCAACCAAAGCATTCCATCCATCGTCGGCAGCTCGTGAACATGGACCTCCGGGCCTGTGTAAGCTCGCCAGCAGCAGGTAAATCGACTCATCATCGTCCAAAGAACCGAAACATCGTGTGCAGCCATGCAGGTAAGTGTCTCGACCCTTCCTTCCATCAGATTGCATGAATGTTACTTTGATTGATTGCTTAAGTGTAAAGGTGAATGGGTTGAGTGGCCGTATGGCCAGTTGGCCGGCCACGTCGGCCAGTTAATGGTCTAGTTGGATGATAGGGTGGCGACCATGACAAAAAGAATGGGCAGCACGCACGTGAGAGAAATCCCGTCAAGAAAACGAGTTTAACAGAAGAGGCGGCGGCAGATCTGCGGGAATTGATGCAGCAGCAAGTGAATGCGCAGTTGAATGATGGGATGACGTCACCCAACGGTCCGGCGGGGACAGCTCACCCCCGCGCCACGGATTCCGCCGAATTTGAAATCTAATCGGCTAGATTGCATTCATGCATTTATCAACCACCGGTTTGAACTCGAGCGGCTATCCTGATCCTTCTGCAGTGTGATACGCCGAGCCTTTGAACGATTGAGAAGCACACCCAAGGCGCGGACCGACTGCAGTCTCTCCCAAAAATCGCGCGCTGCATTCTACAGGAACGCTGTCATCCTACAGGAACGCTGCATTCTACAGGAACGCTGTCATCCTACAGGAACGCAGTTTTCTACAGGAAAGCGGGTGCCTCACATAAAAAGGTGGCCAATTAAAGAGGTAACCCTGAACTCTTCATGCAACTGGTTATTAAAGGTGGCAGAATTGTCGTCCACAGTCTGGTCATAGAAAAACGGTGAAATTGTTGTCTGCTGTGCCTATACTGTCATTCTACAGGATGTCGAGTAATTAAACTGTGTTAAGTTCCTCAGGGATAAGTTTTGTGGGTTATGTGCATGACATTCTACGCTCTCTCTCAGTAAACCAAAATCTCTTCCACAATCACCACCTCTGGTTAAGAAAACTGTTTTATCATGCTGGGTGGGTTTATAAGACGAGAACCCACTGATTCAACCAAATTAAGGGAAAACCAGGAAGTGGTAGAGCTCTTCACACGGGTTCAATGGATATCTTTTTGTGACAAGTTGCAGGGTTACGATGATGAAGTGGCAGAAGAATTTTTGCAGGCTCTGAAGCCGAAATCCAAGACACTGGCCACAATGAACTTCAGGGGTCTAAGCCTCAAGCTAACCCCGCAATATATCAGTTGAATTACTGAACTTCCGATGGGTTTTCCATGGGATAAGGAGGAAAGGAAGTTGAGCCAGCAGGCCAAGAAAGAATTCTTTCCACCTGAGGAGGAATTCTCGGAGGACAAAAATGGGGTGCGAAGAACCAGCTTGCTGCCACCATGGAATGAAGTCAGCCTGCAAATCATGAAGTATATAACCTGTGAAGGCCGTTTTAGCATCGTGTACGCATATCACTTTTGGTTGCTCACTGAATTGAGGCACCGGGTTGATCTTCCTGTAGAAGAGAAACTGAGCATTCCTTATTTTCTACTACAGTCCCTAATTGAGTGTGCCACAAAGTTAAAAGAAGGCATACCAGATCAGGTAGCCCACCATGGGTTGATCAAACTTCTTGTGGAGGATGTGCTTCATTCGTATAAGGTTCCCCTCTCATGGGAATCATTCCGGAATTTGACAAGAGATGGAGACATAAAAATGTTGATTGAAGAAATGGGTTCCTCCAGCAGTGAGGAACAAGAAGCAGTGGCCGAGGGAAAGAGAGAAAAAGGCCAGAAGACCCCGACCACAGTGCAGAAGAAGGAACAAAAGAAGAAGCATGAGGAAAAGGATGACAAAGAAAAAGGTGGCACACCCATTTTGTCAGCAAGAGAAAAGAGGTTGAAGAGCAGAACAGACAAAGCTGAGGTGGTCCACATCAGCCCAAGTACCTCGTCAGCACCTGCAACCAAAGCAAAAAGCAAAACCCATGTAGCAAAGCAAGCAAAGGTGGTGACACCCGTGTCTACAGGAAAGCAGAAACAGGCTTCTACAGGAAGCCTGAAAACAGAAACAGGGGCTTCTACAGGAAGCCCGAAATTGGCAAAAGGGTCTTCTACAGGAAGCCCGAAAATTACCAAAACAGGGGCTTCTACAGGAAGCCCTGAAAAGGTGAAACCCAAAGAGAAGAAGGTGGATATTCTGGCATGGGAGGCAGCAGCTGTATTAGCTGGCCTCAGCACGCCACCTAAGCAAAAAGGAAAGAGGAAGAGGGAGACCCCTCTATACTTTAAAGCTCGAAGAAGTGTTAGGATAAAGACGGGCAAGCCACAGCCTCCGTCCAGCAGCCCGATTGTCATCGAAGATACCCCTGCTTCTCCCAAGGAAAAGTCACCCTCCAGGATCACAGTCACCTACGAGAAGGGGAGTCCAAAGAAAAATACGTGGCAAGAAAGGTTAGACCTGTTGACTAAAAAAACTCGGCTACAGGAAGTCGAAAATGTTCTACAGGACACTCTGGCCCGGCTACAGGAAACAGAGAATAGGGAAGGAGAAGGACCCTCATCACCACCAAAGGAGGGTGAGGTAGAGCCACCTGAAGAGGCAGAAGAAGTACATATACCAGAGCCCAGCCCTCAGCCTAGTCTGAGTTCATACTACACCTTTTTAGAGGTGGGCAAAATCATACCGCAGAAATTTACTGTACCCTTATTTTTTGCATTAGAGGAAGAAAGAGTCCGTTCCCACACATGGATGCAGATCGGCAAGTCAAAGGGTGTGGCAGACATAGGCCCTTTACAAGAGAAACTCAAGGAGGTCAGGAGTGAATTCACCATGGCTAAACATGTGGCTAATTGCCAACGTGTGCTTCTACAGGAAGAAAATCAGAAGTTGAGATTGCAGCTACAGGAAGTAAGGGCAGGGGCAAGAACATCCTCCAAAGACATCACAAAAGAACAACAAGGCAAAAAGGAGCTGACCACCGGTCTTGAAGAGCGAATGACACTTCTACAGGAAGCAGAAAAACAAACAAAAATTGAAGTGCAAGCCCTAAAAGAGCAGCTGCAGCAAAAGGAAGCACAATTGGCCTGCATGGCCAGTTGGGCCATGGAGGCAATACAGTGCAGACAACCTGCAAAATCCTATGGATTGTACTTAAAATATCAATGGCTGCAGTTCCAAATAAATACCTTGGCACAAAGAGGTATTTCACATATCCAAAACCCACAACAATTTTCTGAATTGTGCAGTACTAGTTCGTCAGAAGACAAAGCCAAATTAGCAGAGTTTTACCTCCACAATTTGGCTTTGCCTAATGAAGTCTCCCGGGATCCCAATATTGCCTTGGGTGATATGCAATTGATGGCGTTCGCTTCATGGTTAAACCATGAGGATCAAAGAGCAGCTGAAGCAAAATCGGTCATGAACCGAGAAGTGAGCGAGCCACTGTTCATTCGAGCAGAACCAAAGGATCCGGTTGCACTCATCTCAGCCCACCAACAGTTGGCTACTGATCCCACAGCTTCCTTGAGATTTATGGACCAACAGGCCCAAGCCATAGCTCATTTTGAAGACATGGAAAGATTGTTAGGATAAAGTGCTGCCCAAGCATGTACACGCAGATGGAATACATTGGCACACAGCTTGAAAATCCGAGAGTACCATACCCCAATTCGGATGAGGGAAGCTTTGGCAAGGGTAGACCTTTACAAGAAATCCATGCAAAGCCTCCAGGCCAGCTGGATTGGCCTTAAACTCAGCCCACCACTACTGCTAGGGTTGACTGAAGGCAATACAGAGGAGGATGACAGTAAACAATGGGAAGAGGTGAACAGGAAAGCAGGGTTTCATATCAGCAAAGAGGACACTACCACAGAGCCTTGGGATGCAAGGGAAGCAGTAAAAGCAATGAAGGATGAAGATTTGGACTAAGTTGCTCAAGGATGAGCAAATAGTTTAGCTGGGGGGTGATGATGAGCCCCAATTTTTGGTACAATTTGGGCTCATATTGGCCTACTTACCTTGCTCAACCATTCATCTTTTACTACTTATGCATTCATTTCTTAGTATATTCGTGTTGTTTGTAGGAAGAAGGGCAGGCATTATATCTATGTGACTAATACATGATGATTTCAGGTTCTTGGCATTAAAGAGAGCAAAAGACCACACAAAAGGAGACAAGGAGACAACAAAGGTGACATTGCGGGTTCATAGGGAGGTTTTCCACAGTCTTGATGACCCTTCTCGTGATTTTCACCTTAACTCCGAGCTCTAACAGCTCTCCCCACCGAGCTTAAAGGCAGCCAACACGTTCTACAGGATCAGCAGTTTTACAGCAGTTTGACTTTCAGTTGGACAGACAAGCTCCACGAATGGAGGAAGCCAGCTTGATCTTCATTTTGTATAAATATGAAGGCCGTAGCCTTTGTTAGGAGCTTTTTGAACTTTTGGACTGATATTGTAATTTTTGAGCATAGCTCGGTGTTTGTTTTTGTAAGCCAGTTTTGGCATGACATTAGACTTTTGATTATGAACAAAGGCAAGCAGATTTGGATCTAATTCTGAGCTTTTAAGGGAGCTATAGCTCTCAGGTTAGGGCCCAACCTGAGAGCAATAGATCTCCTCTTCTTGTAGTGTTATTTACCTTTCTTTCCAACCCTTTGTTTCCTTGTTTTGATATGCATTTCAAGAACACAGTTTGCTGATTTGATTTCTTTAATAAGATTGAGTAGGATTAGCTTATGGTTAAATTACTTTCAGTTACTTAGATCAGAATAGAAGGTTTGTAATCCACTAGAGCTCCAAGAAAAGGTTGTAGTGCCTCCACTGCCATCTCTGTTTAGGGATTGGGGTGCAGTCTATACCAACCACCAAAAAAAACGCAGACTTTTCTACTTTTATGCAAGCTGCAACACAGTCGGTTTGATCGTGGATCCTTCCATGCATTTTTCTCTTGAGCCATACTTCGTCATTAAAATTCCATGCACGACTTTTCTTCATGATTTACATCGTTGTTCATTGGTTTAATAGCACAGGTAGCACTGGTTAATGAAATCTCGTTTTTGGTGCAAGACATAAGTCATCTGTTTTATTTACACTGCTCCATATCATTCCACTTCCTTCTTCTTCTTCTTAACCTCTCCTCAAGCCACCTACTCGACCTTTGTTCAGCTCGTTTACCTTCCAACTCATCCATTTCCACGTAGCTTCATTTTTTGACCTTTCGTTGATCCCATCCTTCTATCCACCAACCAACTCCGTGCACTCTCTCTCCATCTTATTTCTCTGCTCCTGAGTCATCTCAAGCTCCATCTCCACCTTACCTATCCACCCATACCGCTCCATCACCTCACCATCACCCAAAACTTCCACTTACAGCACATCCTGTAGAAGTTAGCAGACTTCCTGTAGAATTCTTTAGTTTCCTATAGGATCCCCTGCAGACATCCTGTAGAAGCCTGCAAACTTGGTTGCCGAGCATCTGAACGTTGTAGACCTCTGTGGACTGATGCTAGGGATCCTCTGGGACCTCTCCTAGCCCTCCTGACCGTTCCCGAGCTTTCTCTCCCTTCGCACCACCTCTGCACAGCCAAACCCTAATAAGAAACAAAATCATAATCACTCCACCCACTTAAGAGAAAATACAAAAACAATGTTCTTCTTCATAGAAGTAGTTTGAGTTCATGCATTTCACATCATTAGAAGTAATGGCATCCTTTTTAGACATTTTCACTTTCACTATTGCATCATAGAGGTCAAACTAGTCAAATTAGGGTTTACTAGGGTTTCATGTTTCGGTTGGCTTTCAGTTCATTTTTGCAAAGTAGATCAATTTCCCTTGAGATAGCCTTCATCCATCATTTAGAAAGCTTCTTCTGAGAGCATATAGAAGTTTGCTTGAGCCCTAGCAGATTTGTGCCAGCTGACCAAGTGACAGCTGCGACAAGAGCTAGTACTTGTGCATACAACACCGTCGCTTCCAAGTTTGTACGAACTACCGGGTTGATAAAATTAGAGATAGGAAGCCCCGGGAGTTGTAGCATTATTGCTACAATACTGGAGCCCACCAAATTTCTCCAATGAAATCCAATCCCCACTGTTGGAAAGGGCTTTAAATAGATATGGGCTTCAAAGGTAAAGGAAAAAGTTTTGTTTTTCCCTCAAATATTTGACACTTGTGGTAAGAGGTTACCTTCTTATTAACGTCTGGAAAAAGTGGAGGCCAGTAAAAACCAACTCTAAGGATCTTATTGGCAATGGTTTTCCAATACAGATGGCCACCACATTCACCTTCATGGAATTCCTGTATTGTTCTTTCTGCATCATCACTCAATAGATACTTCAGTAAAAGACCACCAACATCTTTCCAATACAAAACATTTTCTATGATGCAAAATTTAATTTCCTTTAGGTTCAAAAATCTAGTCTTTGTTTTTGTTAGACCAGGAGGAGCATTTAAATTAAATAAAACATAAATACGGTATGCATACCAGGGTGAGGTCATGAAAGTCTCACCTAGTTGTGGAGTCACATGTTCCTCTTGATCATCCAATTTAGCTACAAAGTTGATATCCAAAGCATTAAAATTAGATTTAGCCATTAGTTTGGCTAATCTCTTTCCTTTGATGAGCTTAGTTAGCTTGATTTCCATGTCATATTCCAGAATGATGGCAATCCATTTTCCTCTCTTTCCATCTGGTCCATTCTGTGTCACGATGTCTTTAACTACAACATTTGGTACATAAGAAATTATATGAAAATGAAGGATATATCCTATGAAATATTTAATTGCTTTTATTAGTGAAAAAGACTGTTTTTCCATTATGTTATACTTGAATGCAACATCCCTTAAAGCCTTGCTAAAGAAAGCAATGGGTTGTTCATATCCATCAGCATTTTTCTGCAAAAGGACAACTGCAACAGTATGTTCTGAAGAAAATGAGAAAATTATAAAATCTTTAGTAAAATATGGACTAATAAGGACTCATGCCTTTGTTAGTGTCTGTTTAACCTAATCAAATGATTGCCTAGATTCAAGGTTCCACCTAATTTCAGAATCTCGTTTTAGCATGTTTGTGATATTTCTGAGAAGTTCTGCGAGGTTAGGGATAAATCTTCTCAGGAAGTTTATTCTCCCAATAAATGACTGAAGTTCTTTAATATTTCTTGGATGATTTATTTTTAGAATAACTTCAATTCTTTTAGGATCAATTTTAATACCTTCCTTAGATATGATGTGACCAGGAATTTTTCCTTCTTTAAGGCGAAACATTGTTTTCTTCGGATTTAATGAGATCCCAAACTTTCTACACTTTTAAAAAACTCTTCTTACGTGCATGAGGTGCTCTACATTAGGTTTATAATATACAATTATATCATCTAGATAGATCACAATAAATCTGCCAATTTCATCAGCAAAAGCAATATCCATTGCTCTTCGAAATGTGGCCCCAACATTCATTAATCCAAAAGGCATCTTCACATACATGAAGGTACCCCATGTAGTGCTAAAGGCTATTTTGTCCTGATCCTCTGGATGAACTAATACTTGATTATAACCTGAGAATCCATCCAATAAGGAAATCCTAGAAGATCCAACTACCTTTTGCAGAATATGATCAATTTTAGGTAATAGATAGTTGTCTTTTAGGGAAACTTTGTTTAGGTTTCTGAAATCTACGCACAATCTGATTTCATCTGTTTCTTCCTAGTTGGCACAATGTTGGAAACCCATTTATAGTACCTAATAGGAACTATGATTTTGGAGTCATACATTCTTTTGATTTCTTTCTCAATTAAAGGCATCATAACTGGATTTTTTATGCAAATTTTTTGTTTAAAGGGTTTCTGATCTTCCTTAATTGGAATTTTGTGTTGTATAATTTTTGTGTCAAATATTTTAAGATCTTCATAGCTCCAGGAAAAAATCACTAAATTCCTTGAATAAAGCAAGATATTTTTGTTTTTCATCTGTTGGGATTGATTTAGATAGTTTTATGATTTTGGGGTTTTTTTAGTACCTAAATTACAATCTTCAACTATTGTTCCTAAGGGCTCAATCTTAGGTTTTTTAGCCACGTCATTGAAATCAAATAAATATTATAATGGAACTAGGCCTCTAGGCAAAAGATAATCTTTAAGCTAGAGTGTTTCAAACTCTTATTTTCTGGGTCTATTTCAAGCAATTCTAGCTTATTTACAACTTTATCTAAGGGTGTATTTACATCTAGATTATCTAATTTCCTTTCTGGATCAGAATGTTCATCAATTTGGATATCTACTTCAGGCTCCAAATCAATACTGTCATCTTGCAATTCATCTTTGGATTGCAAGAAACTTTCAATCTATTTATCATTTCCAAACACCTGCCAATACCTCATGTTATCGGGCATAGCTAGTCAGTGCTTTACCTCCAGTACATATTCTTGATTAGGATAAGGCATTTTGCAAGAGCTAGCTGAAAAAGCTAGATTGTTTGGAATGATGTTTTGTTTTCTAGGAATTGCAGAAAGATCATATTCAAGAAAACACTCTAGGAAGTCGAGCACAACATTTATGTATGCTCTCATCCTATGATGTTTGGCTGAATATTATCCTTTAATTTGTTTAATAATTAATTTAGCATCCCCTTGAATGGATATTCTTTTAGCACCTAACTTTTTTAACAATTGCAATCCTAAAATGAGGGTTTCATACTCTGCTATGTTATTAGTACATTCAAAATTAACCCTGTATGAGTGACCTTCAGCGTGATTATTCCCCGTATTAACCACCAAAATCCCTGCTCCAGCATCATCTTTGCTGCAAGAGCCATCAAAACTCATGTTCCAAAGAGGATCAGGAGGATTTTTCAGCTTTGTTATTTGTGATTGGGTTGGGTCTGTTTTAGAAATTTCAGTTTCAGCATTGATCACTTGATTGTTGATATCCCCATCATTATAAAGAATAAAAGAATCCAAATATGAATGAATAGAATAAAGTGGATAGTTGTGAGGTTTGTCTTGACTACTCACAATGAATTTCATTAAGGTTTCCCTATACAGTCTTCTTTGTTGCCCGAAAACTGGTATGGTAGAAAAGGTCATGTCCATTTGTAGGGTACATTGTAATTTTTCTCCCCATGAGCGTGACAACAACATGCCATACTTAGGGGGAATATTTGCAACCACTATGTCCATGAATATACTTTTAGTAGGGGTTTGGGCTAAAGTAACACATAGGTCTTTGGTAAGACCTAGGCATCTAACATTGTTGGAATCAAAGGAGTACAAGTCTTTGTAGGGTCTAGAAATGTCAAGTCCTAATTTCTCCATCATAGCTTAAGGCATTAAATTTTGGGATGCACCTGAATCTAACATAGCATTATGGAGAATCTTATCATGAATATTCAAGCTAACATAGAATGAACTCCTCCTTCTTGTGGTTTACCCTCAACTTCTGGTCCAAATAAGGGTTTAGGTTGGTCATCATTCAGATTTATAGTCAGTGTTTTCCCCAATGTTTAAGGCTTACATCACTTGGGGTCTGTACATATTTTTTCTCATTAACTCTGTGAGAGGAGTGGGATTTTCATTTTTTCCAGTTCATTCTCAATGCTGAATGATGTTTGAATCTTAATTGAATTGTGAAGTTTAGGTTGTTTTGTGAATTGTTTTGTCATAGGCTCTTTTTGTTGACTAGTGGTTGGGGCGTCTATTTGAGTAGTTTTAGAAACACTGTCAACAACCTTTTTGACATGTATTTATACCTTTTTCTTACTAGAATTATGCACATTTTTCTTAGGAAGACTATCTGTGGTTTTCCTAAGTTCATTTTTGGATGACTTTTTAGCAGGATTATCTGAGTTTTTGGCATTGAGAGTCTTTGAATTCTTTTTTATCCTAAGGTTGTACTACCTATGGAATTCCATTATAGCATTTTCAAACCCTTGTTTATATTCATTTGACTTTTTGAAATCCAATTCAGTTTGGGCTAGGAGAAAAATTTCTTGCTCCTCTTGAGTGAGGAAAACTGCTTCATCATTGCTTATTCCCATCAAATTTATTTGATTATCATCTAAATCTTTCACAATATTCCCCTAATAATCAATGTAATTTTCTTGAAAGGGAGGCCGAACCTACTGGTATGGACCCTTTTGTTCTCTTTGTTTAATTTGGGGAACATTTCTTCTAAAGTTGTGGTTTCTATTTTGAGGGGGATTTTGGTTTTTTCTTACTTGAGTCTGGTCATTGATGTTCACACTTTGCATCATCTGATTCACTACTCTCACTAAGTTATCAATATTATGATCAAAAACAGAAGTAGAAGTTTCTTCCTTTATGGTAACTCTGCGTTCGGACTTCAATTTGGCTTTCTTGGCCAAGATGTTAGATTCAAATTTAATTACATTTTCTTTCATTTCTTCCAAAGTTTCTGGGTCTCTCTCTCTAAGTTGATATTCCATGTATGCATCAAAACTGTCTGGAAAATCAATAAGAGCTAGGTCAGGGGAGGGATTGATATCTTGTGGAATGGCGTTGTAAACAATATTGAACCGTTCAAAATATTCTTCCACACTTTCATCGGGTTTATTTTCAGCCTTTTATATTCATTTAGGAGTCGAAGTGGATTTTTCTTGATCTCCCATCTAGCTAAAAAGGTTTGATGGAAAGCATCAAGGTTAGTTATACTTCCTGCAGGTAAACCCCTAAACCATTTCTTGAAATCACCTCCTAAACTTTGGGAAAACAATATCATTTTAACATCAACTTCATCTACTTCTTAGAGGTCAAATACATCATTCATCCTATCCACATGTCGTTGAGCAGTATAAGCACCTGTGTTATCAAAGGTCAAAATTTTAGACTGGTAATCTACAGGCATAACATTTAGATGGTTTGGTAACACCAAATGTGCATACCTACCTGCCATAATTGTTTTGGAAGATTGACTTGAAGATGGACCTAATGGAGGTGTAGTTTTGATAACTACAAGGATAGTAGGAATAACATTTTGAGAGATCACATGTAAGAAAGTTGAAACTATGGTATGAGTAGGACTGGGAGGCTATAGATGAACATAATGGGAATACTAACTAGATAAAGAGGCTGCTACAACTATCAAAGCAGAAAATTCAAAATATTGTTGAATAAAAGCTTCTTCAATAGCTTGATCCAATACTGAAACTAGGCCTTGTAATTTATCAAATTGCTATAAGGATTCTAGGTCAAGATCAACTTCAAAATGCTGGGTCTGGGGTACATATGGTTGCAATATGGCTTTATCGATGAAATCTTGATCTACAAAAGCCTCGGACCTTGATCTAAACAAACTATGCTGGAAAGGAAAATCAAACTCTATATCTTGTATAGTTTCAAATTTCTCTGGGAGAGAATTAGACCCATACAAAGGAATATTCTCAGGAAGAGAATTGAATCTAGACAATGGGCTATTACTACCTTGACTCTCTACAAAATTTTTCTTTCTCACCAGTTTCTCAGGGTTATCTATAAATTCAGCAGGGTTGGGGTTAGGGTGAGATCTAGTGAAAACTCTTTTGGGAGCTAGGTCCATTAAAAATAACCACACAAATAAAATCAACTCAATGACATAGTAGAATAGTTGAATTGAGGCTTCTGTGATCCATATCAAGTTTATGAGAAATTTTTCGGCGTAAATCACATGATATTTCATTTGTCGATGTGTTTCGAACCAACCAGTGTGGTTCATCGTCAGGAAAAGTTGAAGAAATAGATCTAGATTAGCATATTAAATAGTTAGAATATTTACAAAATAACAACCTTAGTTCATGTATTTCATAATAATTATATTACAATTGTTTAATGAAATACTGATGAAAACCAGGGAATAATAATGTTTCAGAGTAAGGAATATTCTTCCCCAGTATGGACCCCACTATGTTATCATTCTGTATTTTTGAGGTTGAGGGAGTAAAAACATTGGATAACATCAAAACCACTTTGGAAGCTGGGATCTAGCCCTACTAGCTTCAGAGAGGGATCTCTCTATTTTATTTAGATTTGTTTTTATATGAATTTTAGGCTAGTTATGGCTGTACTTGTTTTTATTGTTTGATTGGTTTGGTTGATTTGAGTGTTATAATTCCATTGGGCTATGGAGTCTATAAACTAAACTGGAGTTTTGCATCAATTTTTAGTGGATTTCTCACTGGGCAAGCTAGGTTGCACTAACTGGATCTTTTTCATAAATTAAATGGATGGTGGGATAGCAGAAGTGCAAGGTTTAGTAGAAATCAAGGAGAAATTAAGAATTAATTGATCTGAATTCAGTGGAAAACATTAAAAATAAAAACTACCAAAATAGGTGTTCTAGATAATGATTCCTATTTATCGTAGTTTCTGTTGATTAATTCAGAAATTTAGAATAACAGAGAAAGGAAAACAATGTTTAAACAAAAAGATAGAAGACACACATCACCATTAAGTACACCACATGAATCCTGTGAAAGGTCCTTGTATTACTGATGTTCCAGTGCTTTGAAAATTACAATATGCAAAAGGAAATTACATTTGGAAATAACCCTTAGTACTTCAAACAGTGAAGTATTTATAATGAAAATTTACAAAAATGCTTTACAAAATCACTGTCAAACTGACAATGTATTATTAGCCTAATTAAAAACTATATCATCTAATCCTAGTAGAAGGATAGGCCACGTAGGTTTCTGAAGAGAACGATGGCCCTATTTTGATGGTTTCGGTTGCTGATTCATCCCAAAATAGTGTTGAGGCATTGAACTGACTATTGTGCTGGAGGCTGCGCTGGTAAAGTCGTTTTACTACTCCTGAGCTATCCTTCAATATAGTAAATCAACCAACTCCTCCCATCTCTTTTCATTTTTCACTGTCAACTTTGTTACCTTGCGGTAAATTTCATCTACCTCAGTGTATTTAACAAAAAATTGTTTTATGGTAAAAATGTGTTTTACCTCATTTTGCACATGGAAATTGTTTGACATGGTCTCCAAGAATGCCTTTGTTGTCATACTCACTTTAATTCCACTAAACTTAATACTACTTTTGGCCACTTCTTTCATCTTCAGGATATATTTTTCCTTAGTGATTAACTTGTCACTTATGACATAGATACTAGGCAATCACTTTTTCATGAAGGTTTCAATCCTATTTGTAAATCTGTTCGCCTGTAACTCTAAGGTTTCACACCTTTCCTCCAACTAATCAATGAGATTTATTTTTTTCAAGACTTTCTGGACTTCCAAAATGGTGGAAGTTCTATCACTGGCTCCTACTTCCTCCATCTCATATCTAGACTTTGAGATTAAGAATTTGATTATATTAACAACTTCTGTTGGTATCTCTCCCAAATTTTCCCTTCCTTGCACAATAGTTTATTTTTCCTTCTCTATTAGCTCTTTCTACTCAAATATCATTTGGATAGAAGGGAAAATCTCATTCATAGAGTCTAATATGTTCATCAAAATAGTTCCCTTGGCTTGGGCCAAGGTATGGCCAATTGAAGTGTCTCTCTCTACCTGGCACAAATTTTCCAATAGTCTCTAGGATTTGTCCAATTCAATAGTCCGAGCAGCTTCAACTTTGGCCTTTTGGACTTCCAAAGCTTTGAGTTGGCCTTGCAAAGTCTCAATTTCCTTTGACTGCAATGACATGTTTTGAAGTGTCTGTGTAACCTATTATGCACCAGGAGTCCGAGTTGAAGAAGTAACTACAGTGGTTGCTCTTGTTGATGGCAGTTGAGAAAGAGGTACAACATCCAAGGGGATAATGGCCATTTTCAGGCTGTCTTCCTTCTCCTTTATCAGTTTCTCCAACTCTGCCTCCATCTGCCTAATATGTATATTTTGGTCTATGATCAATTTCATCATATCTTCTTTCTATGCTTCACCCTCTTCAATGTCCTTGGTCATTGGATCTTCTATGGCTGGCAGCTTGAGCTTCTTCCTTAATGCTTCAATGTCCAAGTTCTTCTTTCTAATAAGCTCCTTAGCAGCATTAACATCTTTAGGTTCATACCCTATCTTCATCACCAAGTCTTCCAAAGACTTGATCCTGTTATCTTTGGCCAAGGAGGAGACTTTCTCCATATTTAACTATGACTGGACATTTGCAAAATAAACTTGTAATTTGGATAAGGATATGGAAGTGTTATTCAAAGTAGAGGATATCATATCACCAGTTTTCTTATTCATCTCCATTTGATTAATGGGATGTATGTCCTTAGTGTTGGATTCAAAGGTGGTGCTCTTGTAGTCTGCTGCTGATTTGGGTTGTGGAATCTGGGCCTTAAGAAAGGCCATATACATTTTACCATGCCCTGTTTCAAATACTGACAACAATCTACTTTGTGAGATGGAGGCCTGCTTCGAGAATTGGTTATAAATGTTGTTTTTGAGAATTTCATTCTTGAGATTTATCTCCCTGTACCTTTCAAAAATTTCCTTCTCTTTATTTGTTTGGACTGTTTGTGATTCCATCTCAGTCTCCTTATGACCTTGTTAAGATGAAGGTTCAGAAGGAGATGTCGTTAACTTGGTGGTTGTAGGTGGTGAATATGTGATAATGATGGCTGCTTGTTCTTCAGTTTCTTTCTCTACTTCTCGTCTGTGAGTTACATTTGGTGTTTTTCTATAGCTGATTCTAAATTCTCTGGTTTCACTTCCAATAGTATATGATGATCCTTCATCCCTTTGCCTTTTTCTTGATTTTTCCTGAGGAACATGGGTCTGCAAACTAGAAGTAGAAACAAGCTGCTCTTCAACTTCCTACAAGTTATTTTCTGCCCACTCCAACTGACTGACATACTGCTCTATGTCTAGCCTTGAAGTGTGAATGTAAGGAGTGTTCTTGTTTTCCGCTCTGATATTTGAGATGATGCCACAGGGATCATGGGTCATAAGACCATGTGAATCTCAAGATGAACTTCATCTCCTTCAGTATTTTATCTGCCTCCTTGTGTTGCACACAAATGGGCCCACCTGTGTTTTTATTTTGAATTGTGCCTTCTTCTTGGCCACTAGAAAGTAGATGTCACCTGAGTTCAACATCTGTCTAATATACTCTAGAGAAAAGATACTAATTGGGAGGTACTTTGGGAGTTTAATGGGGGCTATTTCACATCCATAGACTCTAATATTTGTGTAGTTTTGATATATATACCAATCACCGGTATTTGCTTGGTTTGAGAGATGTAGAATTCTCTTGATTTCCTCATTAATTTTGGATTGTACTGAACTATTGAGAATGTTCATGGCTAGATGAAAAAAGTCTTCAATGAATTCCTTGTATGTGAATTCCTGTTGTTCTTGCATGACCAATGAGGTCCAAAATATGACTGGTTGTTGGTTCCCCACATCATCCAACTTCTGCAATGCAAAACTGAAATTTTCTGCTTGATAATAGATGAACATGTAAATCAAAACATAGGTGTAATTGAACCCCTGCTCTATAGGAAATTTAATAAATTTCTCATGGATATTGTCGGCCAAGAATTGAATGAAATTGAAAATCATAGAGGCCTTGCTGTCTGTGGAAAATGTGGAGAGGAATCCTAAGATGGGCTCATCTGCCCATTGATCAGAATGATAGCCTAAAATGTAAGAAATGATGGAAATACTCTTCTTGGCTTGATCAAGGAAAACATAAGAAGGATGTGGAGGATTCTGCTTGGGCAATGGGGCATTTTATGGCAAGAAAATCTCAAAAATTCTGGCTCTGGTCGATAAGTCCAGCTTCTGATAAAGCTAGGTGAGCGCTTCTAGAGAGAAAGGGGAAACATTTTCTACAGTGGGGGCCAACATCATTTGGTCGATGGATTTAGCTGTAATGGTGAAAAGAATGTCACTTGTAGGGGAAATTATGGCTCTCTGGGTAAAGACATAACAATCTTGGCATCTTCTGGTAAATTTTAGGGCATGGAATGTCAAGGGGAAACTATAATGTGGGAGGTTAGACTACCAGATCCCAATCTCATCTGTCTTATTTGTCTACTAATCCTCTAGCCAACAATATAGTTATAGAAAATCACAGTCACACTGAGTGTCATGGATTCTATAATCTCTATCCGCTAATGGTATATGATCTAAATCTATGGAAGGGGGAATTAAAGGGTTAATGGTCTTATCCTGGGTTTTAATCTTAGGAGGCATGACTGTAAATAATCTATGAATCAGATGAATTTGTAGAGGAGGCTATCGATGTTAGCAAAATAATTAATTGTCAGGTGAAAATGGAAGAAATTCAATTTCTGTTGCAGTCTAGTCATAGGAATGTTCTGATGGAGATTGATGTCGGAAACTGTGAACAACAGAAACAATTAGGAGTGAAAAAGGGGGAGAATGGGAGGATCAGAGGGATTTTTAAACACTGTGACAAAGTCCAGTTGGAAATGGCGTTGGATGGTTACTAAACGGTTACCTGAGAAAAAATGAAATAAATGAAGAATGATTATTTTGCTGGGAACACATTCAATTGGCCCAACAGTCATGCCATGCGATGGGTAGTGAGCAGTGGAGGAAAAGTGGTGGGGTGCAGTAGGAATAGATAAGGGATAGGCAGTTTCTGGAGGGGGTGGTAGGCAGTAAGTGATATTGGTCAGGGGGTGGGGAGGGTGCAAAATCACCACAATGCGCCATGTAAGGGGTAGGGCCCAGTGGGAGAAACCACCTTCTAGACCCCCCCCCCCCCCCACCTCCTTGACAGTAAAGGCAGAATGCAAAGGGGGGGCCGGGAAAGGATGAGGTCCATGGATGAAGCAAGGGATCAAATCTCGAGGTGCTCAAAGCTGCTGACCTTTAATCACAAATGACAAATAAAACCTGTCCACATGTGCTTTGTTATTTCTTTTCAAACTTAGGATAAGGAAAAAATGTAATTTATAAAACAATTTTATCCCAGCACACATTTTTTGCCTTGAACTTGTTGGGTTGTGTTATATTATTTCAACGACTAGCGGGGGGTCACAGGGGAGGGGCGATAGCCCCCTTGTTAGGCAGTTTGTAGGGGTCTCCCCTACAAGGGGTCAAGGGGGAAGTGCCCTATGATTATTTATTTATTTATTTATTATTTTTTTTTCGGACCCTATATTACCTATGGTTTTGTGCATTATTTTCACACATGGTTTTGGGCGTAATGGTTTTCGGTCCATGGCATTATGTAGATCCGGTCAAGGGAACTACGGTTATGTTACTAATCTAGGGTTAATAGATTAGGGTTTATGGACGCTTCGACATGCATATATATGTATTGTAACATTGAAAGGAACATAATGAAAAATCAATCTAGTAGTCCCGGTTTTGGGATCCAGGGGAAAATCTCTTTGTATATTTGTTTTATGTGTTAGGATCTTGCTATTGTTTATTTTCTATTTTTAGAATTTGTATGCAGATAATTTCTGAACGGGGTTAAAACCTACAGAACTTACGATAAGGAATGAAAAATGTAACATTGTGAAATAATTTATCCCATCATATATATCCTGACCTTTCATGATATCCTCAAACTTAGGATAACATTTGTATATACAAATATTTTCCAAATCCCCTAATCTACCTACCCTTAGCTAGAATATCATTTTTTACTTTTGTCTCTAGGGTGCTCTTAGACTAGCAAACCCATTTTTATTTTCTTTTATGCAGAATGAAAAGCTATCAAACCTATCCCTTATTTCTCCTATTGACCCAGATTAAACAGTTGGGTCAATGTCATTTTCTACCTAGCTAATAATTTACCTAGATTAAACTGTTGGATAAACCTTTATTCTCTATCTAATTTACAGAAATTTAAAGGAGTTTAATCATGATTAAACTACATCTAGTGATTGTGGCATTTTGAACAAGCTACACACAACTTTATTTTACAATAAGGAAGCAAACTAAGTATGAGTAGTGGCATTTAGACTTGCAACACTTTTAGTATTATTATTTTTTGATTTTCTTTCTTTTGGTGGGGTTCAATCTTTCTTCCTTTTCAATATTTTTGTTTTTCTCTTTATTTTTCTTCTTTATACCCTCTTTTCATTTTTTTTCTATTTTTCTTTTATTTGGAAATCATTGGCAGATTGACAAGTATTTACAAAATAGGATTCCTAAGATATAAGAATCAACTACCTTGAGATCCTATAAATTATAGGACCCTAACATAACTCATTTCATACCATAATTCCACAACTTGTCGCCAATACATATCTTACACTTCGTGGTATCATTAGTTTTGTTAACTTTCTAATGATTAGAGATGACTTTGCTATGATTTTCTAATGATGGTTTTTCCAAAGTCATCTATTGCATGGATTCATTGCCGAAATTCTTCATAAATAAATTAAACTAGTTGCTACAGGTTAAGTACAGAATTACTAAACTCTTGTAGATTAAAATATAATTTTGTAATCAAGTGAAGAAGAATTGTGGGATTCTAAGACATGGATCGCATTCAAAATACCCTCATTCAGGTAACCCATAAACCGTTTGTCAAAACTCATCACCAAAAAGAAGTTATGGTTAGCATAAGTACAAAATTAGTGCCAGAATTCTGTGTTAAGTACAGAAAACCTGGGTTTGATGGTTTCGGCGACCAAGCCATGCAAAGTACCACAATTGGGGCAGTTGGTTGCCCCCTCTAGAATATTTTCATTTGGATTATCTTCGATCTATTCTTCTACTTTACTTGGCTATGATCTATTCCTTACTCCACTTAGTTAATTTGTTGTAACCATTTCCATCAGCTAAACTCTTTAAAAAGGTTGTTGTTATGTAAGGAGATACACATATGCATAGTATTTTGTAAGGAGAGAAGGATATATATGCTCAGATTGGACTAGATATTTGTAATGCCTTTTTGGACTATGTTTGAACTGATGTTTTATTGAACTATAATATAATTTTTGTCTCGAAATCCATTGTTTCCTATAAGTGCTATGTCTCTTTGATCTACAAATACTGAATTAGATTGGGCTTGCTCTAGGTAGTGGAAAGGGCTTGCCACAACCTGAAATCAAGTCTTGTAATTAATATAAATTATATGAATTGTGTTTGATCAAGATTCAGAGGTTTAGATCTCGTTTTGAAGATGTTTCCCAAATAGATCTTAGAATTACCATTTTCTATTCTCTACTCAAGCACTTATTCTGTTTTCCTTGGATCTGAAAGAATATTTTGTCTCTAAGACTTTGTGAACCGAAAAGGACCGTTCTGACTAATGTTTCCTATGCATGAATAATTTCTCAGTCACATTTCCATGGTTAAGAACACTTAGAAGAATGCTTTCTAGTTTCAAATTGGATTTGGCTTTTTAATCTTGAATCATGTACATTTCTAAATAAGTACAGAATTACTGTAGCATCATGTTTTACATGAGAGAACCTAAAAAAAATAAGGCATGACATTAGTCATTAATGGAAACTATCGCATAGCTTTGAGATCTAATATAGTTGTAGTTAGGTTGAGTTGAAAATCATAGGTTAATGCTTTTACATAGAATAGACTTTCTGATTTTATTTGAAGTGGTTTCAAATTAGAAATAAGCTTTGATATTTGAGTCTTTCGAATCTATGTGTGTTAAAGCATGATAACATTGGTTTAAACTATCTTTTAGTTTCTTTTGAGATTCTTCAGAAGTAAATGTGTGAACTAGATAAGATCAAGGAGTTAGTTCTTTAGTTTGTCTCATATACCTCGGGGATTGAAGTTAAGTTTTACTAGAATTGAGATTAGTTTTCTTAGATTTTATTTAAGTTTTACTTGGATTGAAACTAAGATTTTCTTGAATTAAGATTAGTTTTATTTGGATTGATATTATTTATTAATTCATATTTCTTGAGTTGTGATTAATAGTGCTTATATGGTGATTGGAATTAGTCTTGTTTGAACAATGATTGGTAGTGTAGAAAAGTGATTCAAATTGTTGTGCAGTAACTTATTTTATTTGCATAGTGGTTTGAACTATTTATGCAGCAATTTATATTCCTTGTAACAGTGATCTGAATTGTCTGTGCCAAAACTTGAATGTTGTACAATAATCTTCAAAGAATTTGTGCAATGCTTTTAAATTAGGATGTTTGCTTGATTCATTTCTGAAGTAATTTTTTGAGTTAAATAGGTCATGGTTATAGTAGAATAGTAATTGGAATTTTGAATAAAACATTGATTTAAAATATAATAGTAATTTGAGTTTTGAATGAGATAGATTGGATTACAGTAAAATAGGTTTCTTCATTCTGTACTTCATGATGTAGTTCAGGCTAGATGCTTTGATCCTATGCTACATGCTCTTGTGCCTCTAAGTATTACGACCCCAAATTGATAATTTAATGTTGGAATTATAACACATATAATTTTCCCAACTTTTTTGGTGCTCTTGCCAAGGAGGTGCTAAAGGAATTAGAGCATAGTTTCTTTCACAAGTTTTCGGTGTGATCTTAGTTACATGGAAACTAGAGGGTGGAGATAACGATAACGTGAGTGAAGAGCCACACATCCACTTTGTTTTGGGGTCTCTCCAAAGTCTGGTTGTCCAGGTAAGTGAGGATTTCAAGTTTGGTGAGTTTTATTGCAATTAGTTTTAATTCATTTAGATTAATAATTCAAGCTCTTTAAAGATAAACCATTTTTGCAGTGTTGTAAGAACCCCTAGGTACTATTCCATGTTGCGAGATAGGGATCATCAACCAATAGGAGAAATTCAAAGAATGATTTAGAGCTTGAAGAATGTCCCTCGAAGTACTTTCTCAAATCGTATCAGTAGCTGGGATATCTACCTCTTAGGAAGAGTTCATCTTGACCACATTCAAGAAATTATCTATCTCTCCACGGCTAGAAAAGGATTTGGAAGTCTCCCTTGATTCCTCTTGCTTATCTACCAAGGAGATCAAGAAATCATGTACCAATTTCAATGGGGGGCATGCTGTTGAACCTGAGATGGAGGAACTTTCACCATTCCCAAGAGCAAGGCTTGTATGCATTCGAGAGACCAATTATCCAATTTTTCCTATCATGACCGAGGGGGACTTTTAGAGTGGTCCAAATGAAGAAATGGGCCAATACCATTAGGATTACATTAAGCATTGGTTCCAGATCAAAACCCAGTCAAAGTACCACTCTCATATTCAAATACTCTTTGTGACACATATTTCAAACATGCTGATTTTTCATGCTCATATACATTCTAAATTTTATATGTTAAATGTGGGCATGAATATATCTTTGTACCTGATCCGCACATGGCTTCATTGGAAGTTATATTTCATTTGATGGAGGGCATATTTTCTCTAGTAGAGTAGGAAAGTTAGTGTTGTAATAAATAAATAAATGAAAATAGTAAAGAGAAAAATAAGTTCTTTTGTGAAAACCATCTTGTCTAGCGCAACTGGGTAGGGAATTTACTTGAAAACTGGGTAACTGGCGGGAAAGGTTCCAAATAAATTTTGTAATTTGTATGAATTCTTCGAATCTTGTATCTTTCAAGTCATTATGTTTATAATTTATTTGGTTGATTTGGGATCCCTTAAAGCCCACCTACCAACAAGCCTTGTACCATCAACATCAACACATTATCTGGGATCAAGGTTAGGGTTAAATAAGGTAACTAGGAGCCTGCATGCAATAATGGAAAGTATCCTTGTCATCTACTAAGGAAATGCATCAATATTTCTTGGTGGATGAATTCTGTAGTCCATTCCACTTCGAAAAATCCATTCATGGCTGGTAGAATGTACCTAGTGCCTTGATTCCCATTCACATAAAAGGTGGGATATCTCGCATTGGTTAACGACATCCAAAATGGTCAGTAATCTAATGATTCTTGCTTATGTTAGACATCGATACCATTTATTCACATATGAAATATTGCACATGGGTGTGAAGTGGTTGAATACTATATGGTTTTATGATCTGAACACAAATTTGTAGTAGTTTGGATCTCTGTATCAACATTTCCATTTTCATTTGCAGTAGTATATTCATTTCAATAAAAGCTACCATATAGCAGCCTAGCCAATCATTTGCAGCAACAGTCACCTTTCATCAGTTGTTTGGGGACATACAACTCCTCAGGAATGGGGGAGAAGGGGACCTTTGGTTCATCCTTTAGCCTTCTTCAACAGATTAGATCAATAGTCACATAAGCTCCAACGAGTCTATCTTCCACTTCATCCTGCAACACCAAGAACATAAAAAATAAAGGTAAAACTTGAGGTAAAATTGGCTTAAGATTCTCTAATTCATTAGAAGGTTTAGGAAAATTAATGATTCACCACTTCTCATTCCATGAATTTCATCTTTCATAAATCATTATCCTTCTTTTTTCCTTCCATTCACCACTCATAATAAAAAGACTTATACTCTAATTACAAGACCATGTAAAAGCAAATCCTTATGGTATATCAATAAAGGCAGTCTCTATAGTGTATTCTCCTCCCATGATAAAAAGCATTTTATTCAGAGGATGAAGTCATTACTGCCATGAAATGATAAAGGAAACCACCTATAAGCATTGGCCGTGCGATGGAAGAGTATGCAAGCATCATCCACATACTTACCATTTCCATCACCACCTCATTTCATCCATCATCTCTTCCTCATACATATTTTTCTTGTCCTCAATTTGTATAGCTCATTAAATTAGTATGATATGTTAATGTGAAGAGTGATGCTCCACAAGAACCAACACCTCCAAATATTTAAGAAATGTTGTTCCACAAAGAACCGACATCTACAAAACAATGTAAACAATTTGTTAATGAGAAAGTGATTTGTTTGCATGAGGACATGAAAATCCACAGACATAGGGGGATGTTGGGCCTCAAATATGCCCATTTTTCCACTGTACAATACCACTATTCATAACCTAGATTCCTATATTTTTAACTCATTTCATACCACAATTCCACAACTTTCCGCCAATATATATCTTACAATTCGTGGTTGATTATCATTAGTTTTCTTAACTTTTCAATGATTAGAGATGACTTTGCTATGATTTGATAATGATGATTTTTCCAAGTTCATCTACTCCAGGGATTCATTGTTGAAATTCTTCGTAAATCAATTAAACTAGTTGTTATAGGTTAAGTATGGAATGAATAAACTCATGTAGATTAAAATATCATTTTGTGATCAAATGAAGAAGAATCTCAGGATTCTAAGAGATCGAGCTTGTTCAAAATACCCTCATTTAGGTCATTCAAAAACCATTTGTCAAAACTCATCACCAAGAAGAAGTTATGGTTAGCACAATTCTTAATTATAGAATTAGTGTCGGAATTTTTCATTAACTACAAAAGACCTGGGTTTGACAGTTTCGATGACCAAGCCATGCAGAGGACCATGATTGGGACAATTGGTTGCACCCTCTAGAATATTTTCATTTGGATTATCTTTGATATATTCTTCTACTTTACTTGGCTATGATCTATTCCTTACTCCACTTAGTTAATTTGTTGTAACCATTTCCATCGACTGAACTATTAAGAAAGGTTGTTGTTCTATAAGGAGATCTGCATATGCATAATATGTTGTAAGGAGAGAAGGAGATATATGCTCAGATTGGACTGGATATTGGTAACGCCTTTCTATACTATGTTTGAACTGATGTTTTACTGGACTATAATATAATTGTTGTCTTGACATTCATTGTTTCCTCTAAGTGCTATGTCTCTTTAATCTACAAATATTGAATTAGTTTTGGCTTGCTCTGGGTAGTGCCAAGGTCCCACCACAACCTAGAATCAAGTCATGTAATTAATACAAATTGTAGGAAGTGTGTTTGATCAAGATTCAGAGGTTTAGATCTTGTTTTGAAGATGTTTTCCAGATAGATCTTAGAATTACCATTTTCTATTCTGTACTCAATAACTTAGTTTGTTTTCCTTGAATATGAAAGAATATCTTGTCCCTAAGTCTTTGCAAACCAAAAAGGACCTTGTTGACTGATGTTTCCTATGCATGAATAATTTCTCAATCATATTTCCATGGTTAAGAACACTTAGAAAAATGCTTTCTAGTTTCGAATTGGATTCGAATTTGTAATATTGAATCATGTACATTTATCAATAAGTACAAAATTCCTATAGCATCATGTTTTACATGAGAGAACCCAAAAAAATTAAGCCAGGACATTAGTCATTAATGGAAACTATAGCATAGCTTTTAGATCTGATATGATTGTAGTTAGGTTGAATTGGAAATCATAGGTTAATGCTTTTCGATAGAATATACTTTTTGAGTTTATTTGAAGTGGTTTCAAATTAGAAATAAAATTTTGTTGGTCGTGTGGGGCTTGACCCAAGTTCAGCATTAGTTAGCAAAACAAATCCCTACACTATTAGCCCTTTTGGCATCAACCCGCAAAGTGCAGAATGAAGTCTCACCCGAAGCAGTATGGGGGGATGCTGGAACCAAGTTTCTGCACCCTGAGATGGTCGTGATGTTGGTTTATTCCTTCTGTTTCTACTTTCATGCAAGTCACTAAGCTTTAGGGCTCTTTCAGTCTACCCCTTTATTCCACCCTTTAGTACCTCTGCGAAGGTGTACGATTGACCTTCGTGCAACCTTAACCCGTGGCCCAGGTACTTTTGCCCTTCTATGACAATGCATTGTACAAGTTCCCACGTTATCTTAAGTGTTTTACTTATCTTACTAAACAATCATAGTTAGTGCCGCGTAAACTGATACTCTTGCTTCAATTACCCAACATAATCACATATATTCACGCATCACATAAACATTATAAATGAAGCCAAAACGAAAATATAACCAGATGCATTAACAAGAAATAAATACACAGAATTTGCAGAATACTTCTCTTTATTGATATCTTCAAGTTATTACAGAGTCTATCCGCCCTGTGCACAAAGCTAGAGGAGTCCATGCACTCAGTGGCAGACTTCCACCCTAGGCCTCTGCGCACTCAGCTGTAGAGCCTATACCTACGCTACGACTTGAAACTTATAATTCTCTACCAAGACTCTTCACTAAAATACTTCTGACTACTTAGAGATTACTTACTTAGCTCCTTTTTATACAATCCCATGGTCCACAGACCATGGGTGGATATTTACAGCTGACATTACACTTTACAAAATAAGGGCAGACAACGCTTTATGACTCATGACACCTTCGCACTCCACGACCACAAAATGCAGAGACTTTACTACTTTGTTACAAAATTGACCCAAAACATGGGCTTTTTGCCCCAAAATTATCCTTGGGGGATCCCATTCCCAACAGGCCCCCAACACAAACATGGTGACTCATCCTCGAGTCACTGTGCAGGTGTGGAGATCATGGCATGAAGACCTCTTTGCTCGACTTGTATGACCACAACCTTGGCAGTGCATTGTGTTGCCGCCTGCTTCGCTTCTTCAACCAACTGCTTGGTCGCTAGTCCTGAACTGTCAACCTGAAGCTTCTGCTAAGTTGCTTGCAAATTCGCAAGCTTTCCTTCAATAGAGGCTGTGACCACATAAGCCTCATCCAACTAGGGCTTTAAGCGCACCTTCAACACAACCTCCTTGTGCTGCACTGCATCTACCTGTTCCTTCAACTACTTGGCCTCCTGCAGCTTTTCTAGTCACTGTGTGAGAGAAATGGTTCGCACTGTACCTTTTACCTCGTCTTAGCGCTGTTATAGTTATCATGTTTTTGTCTCCAACCATTGTACATTAGGGTCCTCCTGCAGGCTTGTCAGGACCTCGAACAATTGTTCAAAAAGTTGAGTGCAATCTGCTACTGCACTATCTACTGCCGCTATTGCCTCTGTGACAACGGTTGCATGTTGCTCCCTTACTTCTGGCAGAGTTGAAGGCTATGTCTTTAGCTATAACTCTGCGATCTATAGGTTCAGATCCAGCTGAACCCTATCCAATTCAGTGTGAGCATCACACACCCCTATAGCAAGCTTGTGGATGTGCACCTTGACCAGTTCTTCCTCAGGAATGGCCAACTCTGGGACCATTCGGCATGCCTCCTCCATGACCTGAACTAGGTGCTGGTTTCAGTCAGTTACCTCAGTCATGGCGGCGATGGAAGAGTCTCACTGTAGGGCCATCTATTCATTATTAATCCTCTGCCCACTGATCACCTGTATAGTGCAGTGTTTGTGGGCCCTCAGCTCTGCGATCACTCCATCTTGCAATAGGTGGAGTGCCTCACCAGGAAGCGTTGCCAAGTTCAACTCCATTCCCTTTAGGGCGATGATAATGGGCATGTCAGCTTCATTCTTAGTGGTCAGTGCTCCATTCTCCATCACTATCGTGTTGGAGACCTTCGCATGTAGCATCTTGGTAGCTTTTGAAGTGTCGATAGTGAGGTTAGTGGAGACTGTGCTAGTCTATGCTGCGCGGGTCTGCAGCTCCTACAGAACTATCTGGATGCCCCCCAATACTAGTTGCTGCTACTGTTCCAACTACTGTAGTGCCTCTGCGGTGACATCCCGCACTGTGTCTCTAATGTCATGCAAATCGCCCCCTGTGAGGGTGATTGGGTCCAACGACGTCTTAGTGGCCTTGGATTTCTTCCTTGTCCCTAGTTTCTCTTGTTTCCTTGGATGCTTGATGTAGACCGATGTCTCCTGTGGGTCTATGCCATGATGCTCTATTTTCTCGTCCGTTTCTTCCTTTGTTTCGGTCGAAGGCGACCTCGCGCCTTTGTCAGAGCCCTGCTCTATCTCACATGTTCACTTTTCCTTCTGCTGGGCATCATCGCGCTCTACTTGGGCCTTGTCAGTGGCCTCCTTCTTCCTCTTTTCGGCCAGCTACACCATCTTGAGCTTGGCCTACTCCTTTTTGCGCTATGCTGTGGAATTGCTCGCCCCCACCACCATGTCCGAGGTAGTGCGCCACTCTGTCAGCAAATGATCAAGTACTGTATCAATTGCGTCGTTTGTTGCCGAGTAAGGCAAGTCATACTATGTCTTCCTTGAACACAGTGGGTGACAACCATAGTTTGGGATTGATAGCCATGCAGACATTCATTTCCATCAAGATCAAGAATATCTTGTTGTCCTTAATGCGTTGTGTATCCTTTGTCATCCACAATGAAGCGTACTTCGTTTCTTCTGGCAGGTCCGACGTGAACGAGGGAAATTGACTATCTTTCGGTAGCTCCGATGCTACCAACACAATAGACAACAAGAGCCACACATAGTGGAAGGTCTTGCTGAGCTCCTGTGCCTCGCAGAATTTTACATGGAACTCACCGCAGAGATAGTGTGCCTGATTGAACTGGACTCCTTCGGCACATTGAGCTGAAAGAGCAACGACTGGTGCTAACACTTCATCTGTGTGACACTTCCTCATCACCTTCCTTGCTAAAATCTGCATGGCCACCTTGATTACAGGGTCACTGATACTTGAGATGGCATAGCCTCGCAAGTTATTTATGAGCTTATGGCCTCCGTGAGGGCCTGCTCACCAGCTTTTCTGTCAAACATCATGGCTGGATTTTCTCCTGTGTAGGGAAGCCATGTGATCCTATGGATCAATCTGTCGGTGATGGGTATTGGCTCCTCCAGCCATAGGCACCCATCGTGCACCAAGCATAGCAGCTGCTTGATAACCAACATTGTAATCAGGGTGCAGTTGTAGTGCGGCACCCATAGTAGGTTGAGCATACCTACCTTGTCTACTCCCCTGAGCCACTTTCACGGTTCCAATGCAGTCATCCCGATGGTTGTGTCAATAATGTGGCACATTAGCTGCTCTGTCGCGAAGTGCAAGAACTTCTCATGGTCAGCTAAGTCTGTATCTTCCCGTTTTAGTAGAGGAACCCGCCCCAAGCGCGGTCCTTCAAATAAAATCTCGTTTGGCAGCAGAATGGTTTGTAAGGGGACCTTGCTCTCGTCAATCTCCTTTGGTACCTTGGTCTTGCCCTTGCGCAGAGGGATGTACTCGGGAAACTTAGTGATAGGGTTGGCACCCAGGACTTCAAATTCCTCCACGTCTATCCCCAAGTCCTCATCATCCATCGGGATGTCCTCAATTTCTTCCTCCTTCGGCTCCAGGTTAATGGCTTTGCCCTTTTCCTATGCGGTGGGCTTGTCCTTCGGTGGATTTCTCCTCGATGACATGCACATCGATATTGCAAGCTGCTTGCCCTTTTTTCCCTTCACACTATCCTTAGTTGGGTTCGGCTTCGGTCTAGGTGTCTGTGGTGATCTGGGAACTTCAAATAATACCTCGGCCACCTCTAGAGCAGCTCCCTTTGCCTCCATAACAACTTTCGGCACAACCCCCTCGACTGCCACTTCTTCGGTGTCCATAGCTTCTATGGGTGTCGACATGACAATAGTCAACAACTCCTGTGTCATGTGTGGTAATTGCTCAAACGCCGAACTTGCTATCTATAGGTTTTAACCCCGTATAGAAATTACCTGCATATGAATTCTAAAACACAAAAAATAAACAATGCGATAGCATAACACATAAAACACATATACACAGAGATTTTCCCCTGGATCCCAAAACCGGGACTACTAGCTTGATTTTTCATTATGTTCCTTTCAATGTTACAATACATATTTATACTTGCCGAAGCATCCAATACCATGGACTGAAAAACCATCGTGTCCAAAACCATGGACCGAAAATCATCGTGTCCAAAAACATGCGCGAAAATCATGCACAAAACCATAGGTTGGTCAGCTCAACCTAACATAGGGTCCAAAACCAAAATTTTCTGGGGAGCTGCCCCAGACCCCATAAAATGGGGTTACGGGTGCCCCTCAAACCCCCTGTGACCTGCCCCCCTCTAACCCCCAGCTAACTACGTGGGCTAGTCGTGGAAAGAATATAACACAACCCAACATTCTCCCACTTGTTGTTTTCTTTCCACAGGGGGCCACAAGAGAGCTTAGTCATTTATCTAGCCCTGTAGCGCCCATTTTTCTCTACACCAAGAGAACTTCTCAGAGCTCACAGATTTTTTCATTGCATCTGCAGTATTCTTCAAAGTGTCCACCTTTACCAGCAACATCTTTTTATCTTCTATCATATCCCTCACAAAGTGATACTGAACATCAATGTGCTTTGTCTTTGAATCATATGCAGGGTTCTTTGCCAAGAAAATTGCACTTTGGTTGTCACAGTCTATCCTTATAACTTCCTATACTAAACCCATACTTGAACAAATTCTCTGCAACCAAACTACTTCCTTGCTTGCATGAGTGGCTGCCATGTATTCTACCTCTATAGTTGATAGTGCCACTACAGATTATTTCTTACTCATCCAACTGGCTGCACCTCCAAATAGGTTAAACACATACCAACTTGTAGATCTTCTCTGATCCAGATCTCCAGCCCAGTCTACATCAACAAAGCCACGAATATCCAACACTCCATCCAATCCTGGTCTTCCTTGGTAGCACAAACCATAATCACTAGTGCCACACAAATAACTGAAAACCCGCTTCACTATTTTCCAATGCTCCTTTCCTGGTTTTGACATAAACCTGCTTAATGCTCCCACTACATGTGTAATGTATGGTCTAGTATAGACCATTGCATACATTAGGCTACTGACTACACTTGCATATGTAACACGGGACATGTCCTCTTCCTCTTCTTGTGTATTGGGACACTGTTTAGCAGATAACCTCACACCTACAAAAATAGGAATCTTCACCGGTTTACTATCCTTCATATTAAACCTCTACAATATTGTCTCAACATACTTCCTTTGGTTTAACTAGAGCTTCCTCTTTGCCTGATCTATTTTAATTTCCACGCCCAAAATATAGTTTGCAGCACCAAGATCTTTCATGTTGAATTTGGAGGACAATTGGGTCTTCAAATCTTGGATAACTTCTTTGTCATTTCCAACCAGCAACATATCATCCACATAAAAGACCAGATAAATAACACGGTCACCAATTAATTTAAAATACACACAGTGATCTGCTTTGCTTCTCGTGAAGCCAATTCCCCATATAAATGTATCAAATTTCTGATATCACATCCTTAGTGATTGTTTTAACCCATACAGAGACTTCTTTAACTTGCATAACAGTTCTTTCTTACCCTTCACCGCAAAGCCTTCAGGTTGCTTCATGTAGATCTCCTCTTCCAGATCCGAGTGAAGAAATGTTGTCTTCACATCCATCTGTTCTACCTCAAAATCAAAAGTAGCAACAACAGATAAAAGTGATCTAATAGAAGTTACCTTGGAAATAGGAGAAAAAATATCACCAAAATCAATTCCTGACACCTGGGAATAACCTTTTACTCCCAACTGAGCTTTGTATTTCTCCACTTTTCCTACTGCATTTGTCTTCTTTTTGAACACCCATATGCTGCCAATGGGTTTCCTTCCAGCCGACAACTCCACCAGATCCCAAGCCTCATTTTTGTTCATAGATGCCATTTCATCAACCATGGCCTCTTTCCAGAGTTTTCCATCCTTTGAATCCACTGCTTCCCTCATAGTTCTAGGATCATCATCAGTAATAGACAAAGAAAAATTTGAACAGAAAGTAGATGGACTATACCTTTCTATCTGCCTTCTTTCTCGAACTGATCTTCTCACAGTCGCAGTTTGTGGCTCTTCATCTTCTAATTCCTCCTCTACTATAGAGTCTGATTCTTCCTCCTTTAGCTCAAACTCTATCTTCCCAGGTTCCTTTGGTTGGACTTCATGTTTAATAACATCTTTCACCTCTCTGAACACCACATCTCGGTTGTACACAACCTTCCTTGTTACTAGGTTCCAAAGCTTATAACCCTTTAAACCATACTTATACCCAATAAAGATGCACTTTTCAGATTTACTATCCAACTTAGTTCGTTTCTCCTTTGGAACATGTACATATGCATCACATCCAAATAACCTTAGATGTGAAAGTGAGGGTTTCTTACCAGTCCATACCTCTTGTGGAGTCTTATCCTCCAACGCTGATGAAGGTGACATGTTGACCAGTTAACATGCAGTATCCACCGCCTCTGCCCAGAATTCCTATCCCAACCCAACACCACTGAGAATGCTTCTTGCCCTTTCCGTCAACGTCTTGTTCATTCTTTCTACAACTCCATTTTGCTAAGGTGTATATGGAGTAGTCTTCTGCTGTGCTATACCACACTTCTTATAAAATTATTCAAATTCCTTGCGGCAAAACTCTCCACCATTATCTGTCCTCAACACCTTTATCTTCTTCTTTGTCTGATTTTCCACAAGAGCCTTAAATTATTTAAACCTGTCAAGGGCTTCAGATTTCTTCTTAAGGAAATATATCCATGTATTCCTTGAGAAGTCATCTATAAATGATACATAGTACACAAACTTACTACTAGCACAAGCTCTAATAGCCGTTTTGCCCTCTTACTACCAGAGGGGAAACTCACTTGATTCTAGTTCCCATATACACAATTTTCACAGAAATCAAAATCTAGAGAGTTATTACTCATACCTTCTACCATACCTTTACCATGAAGTATTCGAAGGCCCTTCTCTCCAATATGTCCAAGTCTTTGATGCCACAACATGGTCTTTTCTCCAGAGACCACTAGATTTTCTACTCCACTTTCAAGAACCACAAAACTATTGCACCCATCGATAACAGTGCTAAGAGTTCCAATCCGAACTCCCCACATCAATACTAGTGCTCCCCAAACCATTTTGCAGGTATCCTTCTCAAACACTGTTCTTACACCTACATCATCCAGCTTGCTTACAGAAATGAGATTTCTGGCTAATGCAGGAATATGCAGAACACCCGGAAGTGTTCTAACCCTTCCACCCTGCAACTTCAACATTACTTTTCCGCGACCAACGATTCTAGCCTTCCTATCATCCCTTAAGAAGACATCAGCACCATCATATTTTCATACTCGCAGAACCACTCTCTATGGGGAGTGAAGTGAAAGGATGCACCGGAGTCAATCAACCATGCCTCATGATCTACATGTGTACTTGAAGAAGCCAAGTATACATCCCCACCTTCATCTAAGGTGGTTTTCACCTCTGCAAAAGGAGCATCATTAGATCCCTTTCCTTTATCAGGAGCTTTAGATTTACAGTCCCTTTTGTAGTGCCCTTCCTTTCTGCATTTCCAGCACACCACTTTTACAGGTTTTCCTAGAGATTTAGATCTCCCACTCGATGACTTATTTTTGTTTCTATTTTGGGGCTGTCCTCATACAGACAAGGCATCACCATTCTGGCTTTCCATATTTTTCCATCTCATCTCCTCCATCAGCAAGGATGAGACTATTTCATCAAACTGCAAGGTCGTTGCATTGCTACCTATTGTAATAACCAAACTATCCTACGAATCTGGTAGAGAACACAACAAACCGATGCACTTATCTTCATCTGAAATTTTAATATCAACAGATGCTAACTGACTTACCATAGTATTAAATGCATTCAGAAGCTCTGTCACCAAGTCTCCATCTTTCATCTTCAGGTTATACAGCTTTTTCCGCAAGAACAGTTTATTCACCAAAGACTTAGATTAGTACAAAGTCCCTTACTTGTCCCACAAAGCCTTCGTCGTAGCTTCGCTTGATACATTCAACAATACTAAATCTAAGACACACAATCGTATTGTGCTCTTTGCCTTCCAATCCAACTTCTTCCATTCTTCATCGGACACTCCCGTTGGTTTAGTACCTAGATCTACCACGATCCAATGATCTTTATCCACCAACAGATCCTCCATCTTGAGTTTCCACAACTCAAAACTCTGACCATTAAATTTCTCGATCTCTATCTTTCCACTGCTCGCCATCTCCTTTCACCGCCAGAATCGATCTCGCAGATCTCCCACTGAACAGGGTCTACCACAGGCTCAAGCGAAACCCCTCAGCAACAAAGGCATTCCCTTGAAGTCAAAACAACTCTGATACCAAATGTAGGTTTTAACCCCGTACAAAAATTATCTGCATACAAATTCTAAAACACAGAAAATAAACAATGCAAGAGCATAACACATAAAACACATATACATAGAAATTTTCCCCTGGATCCCAAAACTAGGACTACTGGCTTGATTTTTCATTATTTTCCTTTCAATGTTAAAATACATATTTATACATTCTGAAGCATCCAATACCATGGACCGAAAAACCATCCCATCCAAAACCATGGACCGAAAAACCATCCCATCCAAAACCATGGACCGAAAACCATCGCGTCCAAAAACATGTGTGAAAATCATGCACAAAACCATAGGTGGGTCCGCTCAACCTAATATAGGGTCCAAAACCAAATTTTTCCAGGGCACTACCCTAAACTCCATAAAGTGGGGTTATGGGTGCCCCTCAAACCCCCTTGTGACAACCCCCCCTCTAACCACCGGTTAACTACGTGGGCTAGTCGTGGAAAGAATATAACACAATCCAACACTATCAGAGCTTCAAAGAATTCACAGTTGATTAGTTTTAATTTCATTTGTGGATTCAGAGGTGGCTCATCTCTTCACGATGGTCTACTAGTCCTTTGACACACATCGCATGCCTTTCAGTAAGCTTTTGAATCGTGATGGAGGGTTGGCCACCACAACCCTGCACATAGAATCTTCTACGCGGTCGCTCTCCCTACATAGTGGCCTCCCGCGTTGCCCCCATGAGTGTCTGCAAGGATACTGCTCCTTTCAAACTCTGGTGCATATCATCGTAATACTTCATCAGAGCTGATTTTGTATAGATGCCCAACAATGACAGAAAAGTCTGTCACTCACACTACTAACTCCTTTTTCTGCTGGATGATGTAGCCTTCTGGGGCAGTTCCTGTCGTTAGGAAGTGTATGATGTCTTCAAAGTGTCCATCATTGAAATGTACTGCAAATAGCTGCACGTCAGGTAATCCCTCCTCCAAATGAGTGGGCTCTTCCCCTGTTCCGATGCATGACAGATGTTCTAGTCTCACGTTCAATCATCTAGGCTTGACAATAACCTCAAAATCATACTCCTTGAACAATAATAACCACCTACATATTCTCCCCCCCAACACAGGCTTATTGACTAGGTATTTCAACTCGGAATGATCCGTATACATCTTAAATTGTCCACCTAGAAAGTAGTGTCTAGAATTTTGGAGCACGTATACCATGGCTAACCCTTCGCACTCTGTGGTGGAATATTTCTTCTCAGCTTTGGATAACCTTATGCTTGTGAATGCTATAGGACGGTCCATTCTCCTCTGCCAGCTTGTGTCAGTATTGCTCCTAGTGATATACATGACGTGTCTACATGTACATGAAACTCCTTCTTCCAATCTGGGAAGACTAAAATCGGCACGGTGACCATCTTTTCTTTCAATACATCCAAGCTTTTCTTATAGTCCTCATTCCAACAGAACGTGACATCCTTTTTCAAAAACTTCTCCATATGTGCGGTGATCTGGGCATAACCCTTGATAAACTTCCTGTAATACCTAGTATGTCCTAAGGTTGTGCGCAACTGTTTCACACTCCTCGGTGCCTCCAAGTTAAGTATCACTGTGATATTTGTGGGATCTACCATCAGTCCCTATCTACAAACCACATGACCCAGCAGGGTCCCAAAAGGAAGATAAAACAAGAATTTCTTCAAATTGAGCACAATTTGGTACCTTCCACAAGTATCCAGCATCAGGCGCAAACTTTCCACATGGCATTTCACTAGCCCAAACATAGTCCAATCATCAAAGTACACCTCCAAAAACTTATGAATGAATTCATTGAGTGTAGCAATGATTACATGCGAAAAAATCACAGGTGCATTATTCAATCCGAAAGGCATTACAGTTTGCTGAAAACATCCTCACTCAGTGACGAAGGTTGCCTTGCTTCTATCCTGCGAAGTGATTTTGATCTGATGGTACCTAGAGAACCCATCAATGAAGGAATATGCTTCCTGGCCACCTAAGTTATCCAATACCTCATCAGTGAATGGAGTCAGGAAAAGATCATGTATGCAACTGTGATTCAACTTCCTGAGATCTACGCATATCCTCATTTCATCCATCTGCTTCTTTCCCTGTACCACCATTGGGCTCACCCAATCAGATTCTTCTATGGGTTCAATGATGCCTACCGCAAGCATCTTGTCTAGCTTTATGTGGACCTTCTCCTTATACTTTGGATTGAGATGGTAAGGTCTTTGCTTAACTAGCTTGGCATCAAGCTTTAATGTGATCTTCATAACACCTAGGCCTCTTATTATCCCCTTTAGCTTCGTAAGCTTGGTAGGGAACAAATTTTGGTATTCGTAGAGAAATTTGGCGACATTATCTACCATCGCGTCATCCCAATGATCTATGATCTTCATGAATTTAGGCTCTGCCTCCATACCAATATTTGCCTGTTTCATTTTTAGTGGTGCGGATGTATCAGGATTCTCAATCTACGGTCCCTCAACCTTGAGGTGACCCTTAGTTTCAGGGATATTAATCTTTCACGGATCCTCTTCATCTTCTTCAACAATCACGTTATAGCATTCCAATGCATGGCTCAGCTGAGTAGTCCAATCGGGTTGAATCAAATCCAAAGGAGCCTGCAGTATCCTAAAGATCGGTGCTTTCACTTGTAGTGCTTCGTCAATACAATCAAACCCGTCTTCAAAGCTGAACGTCAGTATGAATCCTTCATGCAGAATATCCCATTCACCTGCACCATGAAGGAGCTCTATCTCCAAGTACCAGTTCATCGGGATGACATCCAATGTTGACAGAACAAGTGAACCCATTCAGGTTGGGGCTTTGCTCCATAAGCCTTAGCCCATTTTGCCAAGTGTTCATGTGGATCGTCCTTCCCGTCATACTTGTCTATCATTCATACCTTCAACTTCCCAAAGCACATTCTCATCATCCTTCTACACTCATGCCAATCATAAAAGCTACCCTTGTGCGTACCCCATCATCTCACGGGCGTAGCGCACAGTGCCCAGTCCAAAGCCTGGAAGCACTGCTTCTATGGTACTTCCCTCTCAAATGCATCCAAAAATACATCTACAACATTCAAGCCATTGTAAGTGGGTAGATTTCTTACCTCTGATGATACACAGTGTAGCGACTGGGTCATCATGTTATAGCTCAATGTGGTTACTTCATGTAACTAATTCTACCAGTGCTCTAATTCTTCATCAAAGTCTGAGGTGCAGGAAATTTCGTGATCCCATGTAATTTGTCCATCCGCTGTTGGATTCACCCAATCTTGGCCTCACGATGTTATCTTATATATGCAATCCAAATCATCGTCGCTTTTGTAATCACAGACTAGTTCAGTATAGCATGATCCTTCAACAGGATCTAGGGGTAATATTACGCAGAGTGATTTCCTTTCAAATATCATCTTTCGCTTCTTTAGGTTGATTACCCCGTTCATATCAGTGGCCCAATCAATGCTAAGAAGCACAAGGTAGGGATTGCTGTCATCCATAATTTCTATTACTTCAAAGTCAGCCAATGCGCTCGGGCCCTCAATATGTACAGTTACTCCTTGCAGCTGTCCCATGGGGATGATCTTCTATTGATTTTCCATTCTTAACTCAATCAGATACCATTGCAGTGTGTGTCTTCCCATCCACTCCCAAGTCTGCTTTGGTAAAACATTCATGTCTGACCCTAGAACCAAAATAACTTGATCCATTTCATATTCTCCTATCTCTGTAATTAGTATCATCTCTCGTCCTGTCCTTGCTTTATGCTTACCAATCTTCTGTACCATGCGCGATTCACTCAGAGTGTTTCCGGCGCATCTATTTATAAGCTCCTGTAACTCCTTCACAACCTTGCTATCACGTAGCAGCTTCATGCAGGTCTCTAGAAAGTTCGTAAGAATAGAAGGGTCCATTTCCTAATTAGGCTTATCCTTGCTTCCTGAGTTGGAAGCCTCAATGAAGCTCTTCTTTGCTTCCATGAACGTTTCATGTGCACACTCCAAATCAGATTAAACCTCCTTCGCTGGAGCTTTGCAAACCCATGCATTGTCTTCAGTCTGTTTCCCCTTATCATCACCCGTTTGAATTCCACTTCGAAGCACTATATTCACATTAGGATCCTGTTCCCGAGGCTCAACCCTCATCATCTGCAGGTTCTGAGTCAGCTGAGGTGGTAGCACCCTTTTGTCTCGTATCCTCGCTATCAGCGTAAGAGAGTCTTATGTCTCATGATCAAACTAAGTACAATATTTGCACGATGGTCACATTGGGTTAGTGCATTCATGGGAATAGTGTCATGGTCCTCCACAGTTGTAGTAGATTAGCTACCCCCGACCTTTTCCATATCCTCCACCTCGGCCTTGTCCGTGCCCCTGAAAACCAGTTTGCACCATCTCAACGTTCTGGTCAGGGGGCCGCATTTCTACCTGAACCCTATAGGTGGGTGTTCTATCCATCATCAATTCATAACTTTTGCAGTTGCGCTCAACATGCCCTACTGATCTGCAGAAGTTGTAGAACAATTGTTGCGGTGTTTGTACAAACTTCTGCAGTAAATGACAGTTATCCATCGCATGTTTCCCTGCTACCACAATGCACGCCCCATGCTTGGTCCTGATTGGGATTCTAGACTCAAAGGCATCGCTCCTCCTCCTACAATATAGTTTGGAAAGACTAGGTAGTGGTCTTTGTCATGTCCCTGACCTTTACATTTCAGGCACCATATCTCCTCGTGCACCTCCGGTCGAACTGTTCTGTCCTACTTCAAACTTTGCATTTCAAGGCAAATATTTTGCAACTGCACATGGATCTATTGAACCCCCAGATTCGGATCTTGCATCACTATTTCATGCAGTCTCATTGCAGTATCCAAGGCCTTTGCCTGAGTCGTAATCTTCTATTGTGATAGTGCAACCCTTAGGTGTGGCAGGAGAGAAGCCACGAACCACTCACGGTGCTATCCATCTGTTAAGTTCATATTAGCTTCATGGATTTTACACTTCAACCTCTGATCCAATTCCCAAGGTGTCTTGCCTGGTTTCATCGCAATTTCATTGAACCCCACGATTGACTGTGCCTCGGATTTAGGCCTACTGAACTCTTTATTTAGCGCAGTATGGATGTCTACCACCCCAACGTTTGGGTTATCATTAGAGTACTTGATGTACTAGGTTAGTGCGTGATCCTAAAAATCACTAACCAATGTTGGCTTCTTCATATGGTCATCTGTGACACCTTGAGCTTCCCATATAGCTTTCACAACGAACCAAAAATGGTCGGGTCCTCATTTCCCAAGCCTTTAAACAAATGCAACTTCACTGAGTTTTCCATGCTAAACTACGTTGGAGGTGGTGGTGGTATGGGTGAAGTCACAGGTGATGGTGGTGAAGCTAGAGGTGGTGTGGATGGAGGTGGAAATCGCGGGAATCCCTGTCTTATTAATTGAATTTAACTTCGCGGAGAAGCCTGTGCTACTCCCTCTTCGTCACCCAATGGAGGTGAAATCAGTGGGCTATACTCATGACTCTTTATTCCTTTGTTTCTGTATGTATTTACACTTCTCGTAGCTCTGAACATCAAGGTAGCTGCATAACCTATTTTTTTCACAATAACATCTTAATCCAAGTATTCAAAGACTTCAAGTACTTACCTCATGGACCTTTGAAAAAGCACCGCTCCACCTCATTGTAACTAACTGAGGTATTGACCATGAATTCAGTCACAAATCCTCCTATGGTGCGATCGAGCCAATGATCGAAAACACGAGTGATCTTATCCTCAGAGGCTTCTAGTCTCTGTACTAACTTCGGGGTCCAGACAATAGGACTATCAAGTCTCCACCTTCTTTGGCTATCCGCCAGCTTCGAGATCGACTCATATAACTCAACTAGAAAGGAACATAAAATGATCTTGTGGATTTATGAATACAAGTACCTATCCAGCCACTGTTCCTTTGTCAGCTGTGGATTTTTGTTCTCTTGCACTGTGAATTCGTGGATCTTCCTATACAACCAGTCTTCGACCTATTTCTTAGTTGGATTCCAGTGATACGACATCACACATCTCTTATGCAGATTCTGGTCCTGACATTGGAACCATTTGTTGGCTGCGTGGGGCCTAACCTAGGTTCAGCATTAGTTAGCCAAATAAATCCCTACACTAATGGCTGTTGGCATTATGAGACAAGCATTGTCCTTGATGGCAAATCACACTGATAACAAATCATAGTGCAGAAGGATAGCAGCAAGGAATTGATGATCAGTCTACAAGTATGAAGAAAAATATATACACGCTGGTTCACTATATACCAAGTCGCGTATACAAGCAGGTTCGCTATATACCAAGTCGCGTGTACACACTGGTTGGCTTCAATAAAAGCGCGTGTATGTGGAAAACTTATCTTTGGTCCACAGAGGTTATTCCTTGGATGTTGTGCCTATGGTTTTGGACCTTGGTGTCTCGACGGACATGTTGATCCCTAGTTTTGAAGATGATGGTATTGGATTTCTATGGTTTTGGCCCTTGGTATTGAACAAGGCCTAAGGCTATATAAGGAGAAGGAAATCATTAGGCAAGTGTATCTGAAAAAGGCTTGAATATATGATGAAGTATTAGATCCAGTATGTAGGTTATTGGTTGAGGATGCATTGCTTGATCTGAGCTAAGGAGAGATCTTATCGGTTGATGGAGAACAAGATCTAAGGAGAGATCGGGATCAAATGGTTTGAAATGAACTATCTTTATATGGTTGATTATGCGTATTTCTAGATCTGCATACTGACGCAATGTTATGTTCTGGGTATAACTGATATCTGGTACAACTGCAAGTTATGAAAAATTATTTTTAGATCTGTACGCAGGTTGTCTTCGGTAAAACCGCGTGTATACGCGGGTTGCCTTCATTGAAGTAGCGTATATATTTTGGAGCTTGATTTTTGGGTTGCAGCTGGGTCTGACTGTTATTGCAGAGTTCTGTAGTCTGCTCTGTGTTCTAGTGACTGGGTTTGACAGGGTTTCAGTGGTTAAGTGATTCAAAGATTGTTGATGCGAGTATTGGTTGTTTTGTAATCTGCTATGAAAGTTGAATGAATTGTGGTCTTCAGATTGTAATGTTGTGCTTTAGGAATATCCAGTCTGAAAATGTATGAAAAGTGGTACCTGAAGGAAAGAAGATTGTAGGCCTGCACCTACGTACTAGTATCTTAGCTAGTACAAGAGCAAAGGGGGTTGGAACTCCCTTCCAAGGAAGTTTGGAGAACAAGAGAAGGTTGAAGCCTTCTGCAGGTTGTAGCCTGCGTACTGGTATAAGGCTGCACCAGTACAAAAGATTGTAAATTGAAGTTCTTATTAAAGAAAGATAGAGACGACTTGCAGCAGGTGGTTTTCACCCACATTGGGTTTCCACCTTATATCATGGTGTTCATGTGTGTGGCTTTTGTGTGATGATCTGTTCTGTTATACTGCATCTGTTTACTCTTAATATGGTGAATAATGTCCTAATGCATTTAACTGAAGATAAACTAACTGAATTATAAGATTTATGGTTATACGCTGGTTTCTTTAGACACAGTGGCGTGTACACGCTGGTTCACTTAACTGAAGTAGCGTATATGTTTCTGAGCATTGAAAAAGTTTTATTGATATGATAATACTGATTCACCCCCCCTCTCAGTATTATTTCCAACAATGGCCCTTTTGGCATCAGCCCACGGAGCATGGTCCGAAGTCTCACCTGAAGTAGTATGGGGGGATGCTGGAACCAAGTTTCCGCACCATGAGATGGTCATGATGTCGGTTTATTCCCTCTGTTCCTACTTTCACACAGGTCACTAAGCTTTAGGGCTCTATTAGTCTACCCCTTTATTTCGCCCTTTAGTACCTCCGTGAAAGTGTACAATTGACCTTCTCGTAGCCTTAACCCATGGCCTAGGTACTTTCGTGTTGCTAAGATAACGTCTTGTATAGGTTCCCACATTATCTTAAGTGTTTTACTTATCTTACTAAACAATCATAGTTAGCGCCACATAAATTGATACTCTTACTTGCGTTCAATTACCCAACATAATCACATATATTCACACATCACATAAACATTATAAATGAAACTTAAACTGCAATATAACCAGATGCATTAATAGGAAATAGATACACAAAATTTGCAGAATACTTCTCTTTATTGATATCTTCAGGTTATTACAGACTCTATCCTCCATGCACATACAGCTGCAGGGGTCCACGCACTTAGCTACAAATTTCCACCCTAGGCCTCTGCGCACTCAGCTGCAGAGCCTCTACCTACGCTAAGACCTGAAACTTAGAATTCTCTACCAAGACTCTTCACTCCATTCTTCGCTAAAATACTTCTGACTACTTAGAGCTTACTTACTTATGTCCTTTTTATACAATCCCATGGTCCACGGACCATGGGTGGATCTTTACAGCTGACTTTACACTTTACATAATAAGGGCGGACAACCCTTTATGACTTATGACACCTTCGCACTCTGCAACCACAAAATGCGGAAACTTTAGTACTTTATTACAAAATTGACCCAAAACATGGGCTTTTGGCCCCAAAACTATCCTTGGGGGATACCATTCCCAATAGCTTTGATCTTTGAGTCTTTCGAATCTGAGTGTGTTAAAGCATGAGAACATTGATTTAAACCATCTTTTAGTTTCTTTTGAGATTATTTAGAAGTAAATGTGTGAGCTAGATAAGATAAAGGGGTTAGTTCTTTAATTTGTCTCATATACCCCACCGATTGAAGTTAAGTTTTACTAGGATTGAGATTAGTTTGCTTAGATTGTAAGTAAGTTTTAATTGGATTGAAACTAAGATTTACTTGAATTAATATTAGTTTTATTTGGATTGATATTATTTATTGATTCACATTGCTTGAGTTGTGATTAATAGTGATTAGATGGTGATTGGAATTAATCTTGTTTTAACAATTATTGGTATTGTAGAAAAGTGATTCATATTGTTGTGCAGTGACTTATTTTATTTGTGCAATGGTTTGAACTATTTATGCAACAATTTATATTCCTTGTAACAATGGTCTGAATTGTCTGTGCCAAAACTTAAATGTTGTACAATAATATTCAAATAATTTGTGCAATGCTTTTAAGTTAGGATGTTTTCTTGATTCATTTCTGAAGTAAGTTTTTGAGTTAAATAGCCCATGGTTAAAGTAGAACAGTAATTGGAATTTTGAATAGAACATAGATTTAAAATAGAATAATGATTTGTGTTTTGCATGAGATAGATTGGATTACAGTAAAACAGGTTTCTTCATTATGTACTTCATGATATAGTTTAGGCTAGATTCTTTGATCTTGTGTTGCCCTTTCTTGTGCCTCTAAGTCTTACGACCTGAGATTGATAATTTAATGTTGGAATTATAACACATATAATTTCCCCAATAGGTTGTCTCCACTCTTTGCTCCTCTACTTGTGGCTACTCCACAACTTCTTGAGCTTCTTCCTTTGTAGCCAAAAGATCCTGATCAGGTTGCAACTAAAGCTCCCTCTCAAGAGAACACCTCATTGCCTTCTCCTCATCAAATTCTACATCTCTTTTGATCACTATCATCCTGAGAGATGGCAAGCACACACGATAGTTGTAAGATGTATAAGTGTACCCCATAAATGTGCACAAATCAGCTGTAGGCTCTAAATTTTTCCTTGCATCCTTGGAAACATGATAGTAAATTGATGATCCAAATATCTTGAAGTGTGACACATCGGATTTCTTCTTTGAAAAAAGCTTCCTCTAGTGTACTCATCCCAAGAATCTCGTGAGGACTTCTGTTTTGCAAATAAACAACTGTGTTGCATGATTCATCCCACAAGTGCAATGGTAGGCTATGGTCATGCAACATTTCTCATGCAACTCCCACAATACTTCTATTCTTCCTCTTAGCCACCCCATTCTGTTGTGGGTTATGAGGTGTTATTAAATCCCATCGAATTCATTCTTTTGCACTGAAGTTCTTAAACTCATTCGAAACATATTCTCTTCATTATCACTCCTGAGAGCCTTCACTTTCGTTGCAGTATATTTCTCAACAAGTTCTATAAAATCAACAAATTTGGAAAATGTTTGGTGTTTCTTCTACATGAAGAAAATCCAACACTTATGTGAGAGATCATCTACAAATATCACATAAAACCCGTGCTTGGATGTGAAGGCTATCAAGAAAGGTCCACACACATTTGAGTGAATCATTTCAAGGACTGTGTGCACCTTGTTGTCCCTATCATTAAAGGTGGATTTCATGTACTTCCCCAATGTAAACCCTTTGCATGTATCTCGCTTCTCTAGTGCACCTTTGGGAAGTCCTATAGAAATATGTTGCATGATCTTCAAAGTGCCATGGTGCAAATGGCCAAGACTCCTACTCCATAATTCACTGACGTCTCGAATTTGCACCTTATCTTATTTTGTGGTCAATGTTGTACAATCTCCAACATCTAATTTGTAGAGGTTATTCACTCGAACCCCAATCTTCTTCACTTGTCCTATGGTGATGTTTCTTAGGAAAGCTTTCCCTTTGCTAAATATCAAATCATAGCCACCGTCTTCCAATATTGCTACGAAAACCATATTATTCTTCAGACTCGGTACATACATCACATCCTTGAGCCTGAGAGGGAACCAAACTCCCTTTGAAAAGCAACTGTACCAATATCGGTCACTCTATATTGTCCATCATCTCCCATCTCGATGTACATCTGGAGATCCTTCTCCTCCAATTCACTAAAACATTATTTGTTTTTTGTCATATGGAATGAAGTCCTACTATCAAGATACCACACACTACCCATCACTATGCTTTCCATGCATGTAATGAGGGTGAAGTCGAATTCGAATTGGGAAGCCAAAGCTTCACTTGCCGCTCTTCTTGAGGGCTTCTTTCCAACCTTCTTGTGTGGACACCTCATGGCATAGTGTCCCAACTCATGACAGTGAAAGAACTTGATTTTTGATAAGTATTTCTTTTTGCCGCCCTGACTCGAATCCCATTTGGATTGATATTTATTTCATTTCCCCTTATTTTCCATTCTAACCAAGGCACAATTATCCTCATCATCACCCTTGTATTAGGTTCCATCTCTGATGCTCTTCCTTATCTCTTCTTGCACCAAATTCGACCATATTCATTCCCAATTTGGTAGCTTCTCCCTTCGACTTACTGAATCTTGGTAGCTATGCCAACTCTTGGGAAGGCCTAGAAGTTATAGGATTACCAGATGAACTTCTGCTATAGTAACTACAACTTTATCAAGTTCATCATGACATTATGTGAACTTGCTGAGGTACTGTGAAATTGTGTCACCCTTATGCATCTTGATATTCCTGTGGTCACTACTATTCTGGAATACATCTGTCAATGATTTCCACATTACATATGGATCCTCTTTCTCATTGAGATTCAAGAAAATATGGTCTCAAACTTCCACCAATATGATCATCCTCTCCTTTGCTACACACTTCTTCCAATCTACTAGATCTTGAGCATATGATGTTGGAGGCTTCGAGATATCATTGTCTATGAATTGCTTCCGCCCATTATCTTCCAACACTTCCTCCATCTCGTCCTTCCAAGGAACATAATTTGAGCTACCCTCAAGGGCATAATATATTTTTGGTCCATTGAAATCGATCCTTCTAGCTTTGAAGAATTGATCCTGCAAATTTTATCCCCCTACAAAGACAACTTCGAATTCTCTTATCTACTATGATTCCTGCTCTGATACCATGTAGAAATTCCTTGTAGATTCAAACTAATTATGTAATTTGATTAAAAAAAATACTTTGAATCTACTCTACTCACGAGCAAAAAGAAATTAATCGATCACGAAATCAAAACATAAACATGAGGTAGGATTTAACACACATACTCATAATTTTATCTAGGGGAAAACAATTGCTCAAAACCCCTTCCTATATGTATTGAATTAATTAGAAAATAGAGAAGAAATACAATTCTTTCTCAAGTCTAAGTAACCTCTACACTATATAATGTATTTTGTTGATCAGTGATTGTCATTGATGTCAACCCAAGTAGCACTAGGGGATACCCCGGTCTTTCATGGGAATTTTGACTTGATAACTCATCCTATTCAGAGTTTATTATCTTATATATGGATTCTACTTGTCGATATGTTTCCATTGATATATGGCATGCCATGTAGTTCTTCATTTTTTGAGAGTTATTCATGTTTGACGTTAGTAACACTAGTTAGTGGGCTAAAACCCCATGGGGTTGTGGCATGGCACTCATCATTAGTTGTGGTAATTGAATAATCAATAATTAATATTTTTTTATGCTCCTAAAATCCCTCCAACATTCACTTATTGAGGACCCTCTCAACTCAAGACATTTTTATAAATGGTGACCTTTATATCCTCCTCTAACAACACTTTTCAATGAACTATCTTGTGAGAAGACCTATGCAATTTTTCAACCCTCATGAGATTCTAACGTAGGATCTATTGCAAGGAGTTTATGGTTTTGTTGAGGTCTGGTTAGGGCACAAAATTATGATCAAATTTGAAGGTATGTTTTGAAGCAAGTTTAGAGCCTTGGATTCTAGGATTTTGCTACTTCAAAGAGGTCATTGTGGAATTTTCGCTATAATTTTTTTTATACAAAGCTTCATAAGCTGAAATTAAAAAAAATTTGATCTGAAATCTTGATGAACATCATGACCTAATATCAGATCTTGGTTCTCCATATTTTCGGAGATATGATCTTAAGAAGTTAGGGTTTTTGCAGGCTCCCAAATTCCATGTCAAAAAGGTGACCTCAGAAACATCGTCATAACTTTCTCTCTAAGAATTGGATTCAAATTTATTAAATAGTGACAGAAATAGGACAAACTTTGGTTTTTTGGATATTATTTTCAGGAATGAAAGTCAAAACAATGACAAATGGAACTTCGTACAAGTTCAGTCTACTGAAACAGTATATAATCAGGTCATCGTGGGGGATTGGGAATAACTCTTTATTGAAGAATCCAATCTCGATAAGAGATATTGGGTTGGAAAGAGGACTCATAGGGATATGATAGGGTGAAATTTTAGACCTTGGAGATCTGAAATTACATAGATACAAAATATTCAATATTGAGCTCCCAGAAGGAAAGACAAAGTATGCATTCAAGGATCACTGTAGTAAGGACCACACATCAACAGTCAAGGGTAAGTCTACTACAACAAGGTATGTAGGATTAATGTTTTCATTTGAATTTTGAGTAGCATCTCTGACATATGTTTTTGCATGACAACACAAGTATATTGTTTTGTATTTGTTTGGATCTTGCTTGTTAATGCATGTGTAGGAAGGATGACACTTTAGAACAAATCAAACACATAATATAAGGACATGCAATTCCAAAGTACCATTACTTGAAGCAAGCACAATAGTGCCTCAATAGCTGCAAGTGATCCAAAAAGCAATGTCGAGTCAAGTGTCAGGTCTTGCCAAAAATCTAGTGTTGTAAAAGAGTCATCTGTTTAAATTTGTAAAAGATTCATCATTGTAAATGTGTAAAAGAGTCATAATTGTAAATTTGTTAAAGAGTCATTGTTGAAAGAGTCATTATTGGAAAAGAGTTAATTTGCCTAGAGTCAAAGAGGCATTGTTGGGAGGTATAGGAGTCATTGTTGGGATGATTTCATGGTTGGGTTGTAGGTCATAATGTGATTGGGCGTTCGGTCAAGTACAAGAAAATCATTATAAATCATATTATCGTGGATCATTGTTCTTGGTATGGGATTCCACTCTCTTGTATCACTTTTGATCATTATAGGGTGGTAGGGAGGCGCTAGGTAGGTGCATGAAGTCACCTACAGGTTGGAGCCTATGGACACTTTAGGGTGGTAGGTTGGTCTAGGATGTTGGGGCATCCATTCAGTTTAGTACTAAAGAAACCAAGGCATTGGGGCATCCTTCTAGTGGGAGATGGAGAAGAATTCTTTTCTAGAATTCTTGGAAGATGTAAATTTCATTTCAGTTGGGGCTGAATATTAAAGAATTTATTAGAAAAGTGTTCGGTGGTTTTTGACCCGGAGGGGGTTTTCCATTTAAAATTCTTGTGCTTGTTGTGTTATTTTATTTAATTTTGTTACTGGATAAACATTAATAATAATTTAAGATTAAAGAATGCTACGAAAATATTTAAAAGTGCTAATTGCTAAGGAATAATGATTCACCCCCCTCTTAGTATTTCCAGCAATTGAAATCAGAGATTGGTTCCTTCAATAACAGTCTAACAATTGGAAGGAGATCATGGAATACACCAAGAATAGAGTTCCTTTGTTCAATGGAAATAAATATGCACTTTGGAGTGGAAAAATGCAGGTTCATTTGTTGGCACAAGGATACGAAGTATGGGAAATCATTGAAAAAGGCTTCACATTGACCCCATATGGACAAGGTAAGAAAAATATGGTATATGATGTAAAGGCCAAAGATGTTATTATCAATGGGCTTATCGAATCTATCTATCTTAAGGTATTGAGTTGCAAAACTAATAAAGAGGTATGGGGCAAGCTTGAGAATATATATGCAGGTGAATCACAGGTGAAAGAAGTAAAGCTTCAAATTCAGGGAAAAATTTGAGCAATGCAGAATGAAGGAAGATGAAGATATTTTTTCATACTTTTAGCATGTTGATGAAACAACAAATACATTGAAAGGTTTGGGAGAACCTGTTGACACAAAAATTGTTGTCCAAAAGATCCTCAGAATCTTGCCAGCAAGATTCAACTCAAAGGTATTTGTCTTGGAAGATAGATTGAATTTGACCAATCTTAACATAGATGAATTGCATGGAATTATTACGACATATGAAATGAGGATTAAAGAAGAGGATGGCAGATCTCACTTAGAAACAACATTTTCCGCATCCAAGAAGACTAGTAAGAACAAGCAGACTCTAAAAGTGAAAACTTTCAGTTGTAAGGATGAAGAAAAGGAAGAAGATGAAGAGGAATTTTCAGATAAAGAATTTTCCTACTTCATGTAGAAAATGAGAATAGGTATGGGAAAATTCAAAGATAAACTTCCATTAATATGTTTTGATTATGGTGAGGTTGGGCATTTCGCAGTCAAGTGTCCTCACAAAAATGAAGCTATTACAAAGGGAAAGAAAGGTCCTAGGAAGTACAACAAGCAAGGCAAGAATCACTGGCTTAAGAAGAATTCTTCCACAAAGAAAATAGCTCCTCATCGGATGAATATAGTGATAACGAAGAAGAAATCAATGGAGCAATATTGTTTATGCCAAGCACATTAAGCAAGAGGCATATGACGAAGAAGGAGAAGAAGATATGACCAAGGTTGAATTTCAAAATGAAGTGATCAGGGTTATAAAAGAGCTCAAGGCTGAAAAGAAGCACGTCAACACTCTTGATGACGAATTAAAGACTGAAAGGGAACATGTCCTAAATCTTGAAATCAAGGTTGAAGAATACAAATGAATTGAACAATCGCTAAGGAGAGAATTAAAGGAAAGCAACAAGGAAAGTGAGGCATTGGAAGCTTAAATAGTCTCTCTACAAAAGGAAGTAAAAACTAGAAAAACTCTTCAAAACTATGCCAACATCTCAAAGGAATTGGAAGAACTCATCAGCAATTAGTGGTCATGCAGTGACAAGAGTGGTCTTGGTTACAAAGAAAAATATGAAAAGGAGACAAGTATTTCTATGAAAACAAAAGAAGATGGATGTTGGGAATAGGATCCCCAAGGACAGTTTTGGGGCTAAAAGCCCATGTTTTGGATAGTTTTGTAATAAAGTTGTAAAGTCTCTGCATTTTGTGGTCGCGGAGTTCGAAGGTGTCATGAGACGTAAAGGGTTGTCTGCCCTTATTTTGTAAAGTGTAAAGTTGGCTGTAAAGATCCACCCATGGTCCATGGACCATGGGATTGTATAAAAATGAGCTAAGTAAGCTCTAAGTAGTCTTAAGTCTTTAGCGAAGAATGAAGTGAAGAGTCTTGGTAGAGAAGTATAAGTGTTCGGGTCTTAGCGTAGGTAGAGGCTCTGCAACTAAGTGCGTAAAGGCCTAGGGTGGAAGTCCACAGCTGAGTGTGTGGACCCCTCTAGCTGTGTGCGCAGGGCAGATAGAGTCTGTATCAAACCAAAGATATTAATAAAGAGAAGTATTCTGCAAATTTTGTGTCTTTATTTCCGGTTAATGCATCTGATTATATTGCATTTTGGGTCTAATTTACAATGTTCATGTGATGCACGAATATATGTGATTATAGTGGTTAATTGAATGCAAGTAAGAATATCAGTTTACATGACACTAACTGTGATTTTTTAGTAAGATAAGTAAAAGCACTTAAGATAACTTGGGAACCTATACAATACGCTGTCATAGTAGCACGAAAGTACCTTGATCATGGGTTAAGGCTGCGTGAAGGTCAATCGTACACCTTCGCGGAGGTACTAAAGGGAGGAATAAAAGGGTAGACTGATAGAGCCCTAAAGCTTAGTGACATGCGCGAAAGTAGGAACAGAGGATGTAAAATGACATCACGACCATCTAAGGTTGCGAAAACTTGGTTCCAACATCCACCCATACTGATTCGGGTGAGACTTTGGTCCATGCTCCGTGGGCTGATGCCAAAAGGGCCAATAGTGTAGGGATTTGTTTGGCTAACTAATGTTGAACTTGGGTCAGGCCCCACACAGCCAACAAATGGTTCCATTGCCGGGACTAGAATTTGCATGAGAGATGTGTGATGTCGTACCAATGGAATCCAACTAAGAAAGTGATCGAAGGATGGTTGGAAAGGAAGATCCACGAATTCACAACACAGGAAAATAGAAATCTGCAGCTAGCAAAGGAATAGTGGCTGGACAGGTACCTGTATGCAGAAATCCACAAGTTCTTTTTCTGTTCCTTTCTAGTTGAGTTATACAAGTGGATCACGAAGCTAGCAGATAACCAAGGAAGGTGGAGACTTGACAGTCCTATTGTCTGGACCCCGGAGTTAGTACAGAGACTGGAATCCTCTGAGGATAAGATCGCTCGTGTTTTCGACCATTGGCTCGATCGCATCATAGGAGGATTTGTGATTGAATTCGCTGTCGACACCTCGGTTAGTTACAACGAGGCAGAGTGGTGCCTTTTCAAAGGTCCGCGAGGTAAGTACTTAAAGTCTTTAAATACCTAAATTAAGGTGTTATTGTCCGAAAAACAGCTTATGCAACTACCTTGATGTTTGGAGCTACGCGAAGTGGAAAGGCTTACAAAAATGAGGGAAGAAAGGGTCCTGAATATAGCCCACTGATTTCACCTCCATTGGGTGACAAAGAGGGAGTAGCGAATGCTTCTCCACGAAGTGTAGTTTAGTTAATAAGATAGGGATTCCCGCGATTGCCACCTCTACCTACACCACCTCCAACTTCACCACCATCACCTGCGACTTCACCCATACCACCACCACTTCCACCACAATTCAACATGGAAAATTCAGTGAAGTTGCCATTGTTTAAGGGCTTGGGAAATGAGGACCCAAACCAATTTTGGTTCATTGTGAAAGTTGTATTGGAAGTTTAGGGCATCACAAATGACCACATGAAGAAGGAAACATTGATTAATGCTTTGCAGGATTGCTTGATAACCTGTTACATCAAGTACTCTAATGATAACCCAAACATTGGGGTGGCAGACATCTAGACCGCACTAAAAAAAGAGTTCAGTAGGCCTAAATTTGAGGCACAATTGATTATGGGATTCAAGGAAATCGCAATGATACTAGGTGAGACACCTTGGGAATTGGATTAGAGGTTGAAGTGTAAAATCTGTGAATCTAATATGAACTTAACAGATGGACAACACTGCGAGTGGTTTGTGGCTTCGCTCCTGCCACACCTAAGGGTTACACTATCACAACAGAAGATTACGAATAAGGAAAAGGCCTTGGAGATTGCAATGAGACTGCATGAAACACTGATGCAAGATATGAATTTAGGGGTGCATCAGATCCATGTGTAGTTGCAAAACCTTTTCCCTGAAATGCAAAGTTTGCAGCAGGACAGAACAATTTGGTTGGAGGTGCGCGAAGAGATATGGTGCCTGAAATGTAAAGGTCAAGGACATGACAAAGAACACTGCTTAGTATTTGCGAACTATATTGCAGGAGGAGGATTGATGCCTTTGAAGCCAGAAGCCCAAGCAGGACCGAGCATGGGGCCTGCATTGTGGTGCGATATATGTCAGATAGCAGGAAAACATACGACGAATAACTTTGATTTGCTGCAGAAGTTTGTACAAAGACTACAAAAATTGTTCTACAACTTCTGTAGGTCGGTATGGCATGATGAGCGCAACTACAGAAGTTATGAATTAATGATGGACAAAGCTCCTGCCTATAGGGTTCAGGAAGAAACACTCCCCCTTGACCAGAGCACTTGGATGGCGTGAACAGGCTTTCAAGGGCGCAGATGAGACCAAGGCAGAGGAGGACCTGGCAGAGGTCGGGGACAACTAATCTACTACAACTGTGGAGGTCCAGGACACTATTCTTGTGAATGCACTAACCTGACGTGTTCCTTGTGCAAATATTGTACTCATTTTGATCATGAGACAGAGGACTGTCCTTCGCTGATACCGAGGATACGCGACAAAGGGGTGCTACCACCTCAACCGACTCAGAACCTGCAGATGATGAGGGTTGAGCCTCGCCAAGAGGATCAAAATGTGAATATAGTGCTTCGAAGTGGAATTACAATAGACAATGATAAGGTGAAATAGCCCAAAGACAACGCATAGGTTCACAAAGCTCTGACAAAGGAGGATGAATTTGATTTGGAGTGCACACGTGAAACATTCATGGAGGCAAAGAAAAGCTTCGCTGAGGCCTCTACCTCAGGGCAAAAGGATAAACTTGATCCGGAAATGGACCCTTCTATGCTTACGACCTTTCTAGAAACCTACATGTAGCTACTACACGATAGCAAGGTTGTGAAGGGGTTATAGGAACTTATAAATAGATGCTCTGGAAAGACTCCGGGTGAATCATGCATTGTACGAAAGATTGGTAAGCATAAAGCAAGGACAAGGTGTGAGATGAGACTAACTATGCAGATAGGAGAATATGAAATGGATCAGGTGATTTTGGATTTGGGGTCAGATGTGAACGTTTTACCAAAGCAGACTTGGGAGCGGATGGGAAGACCCGTGCTGCAGTGGTCTCCAATTCAGTTAAGGATGGAAAATCAGTAGAAGATCATCCCCATGGGACGACTACAAGGAGTGACTGTAGATATTGATGGCACAAGCGCGTTGGCTGACTTTGAAGTAATAGAAATTGTGGATGACAACAACCCCTACCCTGCGCTCCTTGGAATTGATTGGGCTACTGACATGAACGGGGAAATCAACCTCAAGAAGAAAAAGATGGTATTTGAAAAGAAACCGCTCCGTGTAATAGTATCCCTAGACCCTGCTAAAGGATCATGCTATACTAAACCAATCCGTGATTACGAAAACGATGATGATTTGGACTACATATATAAAATAACAACGCAAGAACAATATTGGGTGAATCCAATAAAGGATGGACGAATTACATGGGATTGCGAGAGTTCCCGCAGCTTAGGCTCTAATGAAGAATTAGAGCACTGCCAGAATCGGCTACATGAAGTAACCATGCTGAGTTGTAACATGATGACCCGATCACCGCGCTGTGTATCGTCAGAGGTAAGAAATCTACCCACTTATGATGGCTTGAATGTTGTAGATGTATTTTTATATGCATTTGAGAGGGAGGTACTAGAAAAGTAGTGGTTCCAGGATTTGGACTAGGCATTGCGCTATGCCTGCAAGATGGTGGGGTACACACAAGGGTGGTTTTGATGATTGGTGTGAGTGTAGGAGGATGATGAGAACATGCTTTGCGAAACTGAAGGTATGAATGACAGACAAATATGATGGGAAGGATGATCCGTGCGCACACTTGGCCAAATGGGCTAAGGCTTATGGAGCGAAGCCCCAACCTGAATGGGTGCACTTGTTCTGTCATACCTTGGATGTCATCCCAATGAACTGGTACTTGGAAATAGAGCTCTGCCATGGTACATGTGAATGGGATATTCTACGCGAAGGATTCATAATGACGTTTAGCTTTGAAGACGGGTTTGACTGTATTGACGAAGCACTACAAGAAGTTAAAGCAACGATCTTTAGGATACCACAAGATCCTTTGGATCTGATTCATCCTGATTGGAATACTCAGCTGAGACATGCACTGGAATGCTATAATTTGACTGTTGAAGAAGAAGATGAGGATCCATGAAAGATTAATATCCTTGAAACAGAGGGTCACTTCGAGGTCAAGGGACTGCAGATTGAGAATCCTGATATAACCGTGCCATTGAAAACGAAATAGGTAAATATTGGTATGGAGGCAGAACCCAAATTCACGAAGATCAGAGATTACTAGGAGGACGTGACGGTAGATAAGGTTGCTAAATTTCTCCGCGAATACCAGGATTTTTTCCCTACCAAGTTTACGGAGCTAAAGGGGATAATAGGAGACCTGGGCATTATGAAGATCACATCAAAACCTGACGCGAAGCTGATTAAGCAAAGAACTTACCGTCTCAGTCCAAAGTACAAGGAGAAGGTCCGCTTAGAGCTAGACAAGATGCTTGCGGCAGGCATCATTGAGCCTGCAGAAGAATATGATTGGGTAAGCCCAAAGGTGGTACAAGAAAAGAAGAAGAAGGATGAAATAAGAATATGTGTAGATCTCAGGAAGTTGAATGACGCTTGCGTACATGATCCTTTCCCAACTTTGTTCACTGATGAGGTATTGGATAATGTAGGTGGCCAAGAAGCATACTCCTTCACTGATAGGTTCTCTGGTTACCATAATATCAAAATCATGTCGAAAGATAGAAGCAAGATGACCTTTGCAACTGAGTGGGGATGTTTTCAGTACACTGTAATGCCTTTCAGACTGAAGAATGCGCCTGCAATTTTTTCGCACGTAGTCATTGCTGCATTCAAAGAATTCATTCATAAGTTTCTGGAGGTGTACATTAATGACTGAATTATGTGTGGGTTGGTGAAATGCCATGTGGCAAGTCTTCGCCTAATGCTAGATACTTGTTGAAGGTACCAGATTGTGCTCAATCTAAAGAAATGTCTGTTTTGTGTGCCTTTTGGGACTTTGCTGGGCCATGTGGTTTGTAGATAGGGACTAATGGTAGATCCCGCGAAGATCGCAGTGATACTTAACTTGGAGGTGCCGAGGAGTGTAAAACAGTTGCGCGCAACCTCAGGAAACACGGGGTATTACCAGAAGTTTATTAAGGGCTATGCCTAGATCACCACGCTTATGGAGAAGTTACTGAAAAGGGATGTCACATTCTATTGGAATGAGGACTATAAGAAAAACTTGGATGTATTAAAAGATAAATTGGTCACCGCATCGATTTTAGTCTTCTCAGATTGGAAGAAGGAATTTCATGTACATGTAGGTGCATCATGTATAGCACCAGGAGAAGTACTGACACAAGCTGGTGGAGGAGAATTGCACCATCCTATAGAATTCATAAGCAGGACGTTATCCAAGGCTGAGAAGAAATATTCCACGACCGAGCATGAAGGATTAGCCATGGTATACGCACTCCAGAAGTTTAGACACTATTTTCTGGGTGGACATTCTAAGATGTATACGGATCATTCCACGTTGAAATACCTCGTCAATAAGCCTATGTTGGGGGGGAGAATCTGTAGCTGGTTGTTATTGTTCCAAGAGTATGATTTTGAGGTTATTGTGATGCTTGGACGACTGAATGTGGGGTCAGACTATCTGTTGCGCATTGAAATGGGGGAAGAGCCCCCTAATTTGGAGGAGGGATTGCCTGACACATAGATATTTGCAGTGGGCATCGTGGATGGTCACTTTGAAGAAATCATACACTTCCTAATGATTGGAACTACCCCGAAAGGGTACACCATTTAGCAGATAAAGGAATTAGTGGTACGCGCGGCAGAATTTTTTGTCATTGCTGGACATCTGTACAAAATGGGGTTTGATGAAGTATTATGATGATATGAACCGGAGTTTGAAAGGATCAGTATCCTCGTGGATGCTCATGGGGGTGTCACGAGAGGCCACTATGCAGGGAGAGCGACCATGCAGAAGATTCTACGCATAGCGTTGTGGTGGCCAACCCTCCATCAGGATTGAAAAGCTTATTGCAAGGCATGTGATGTGTGTCAAAGGACTGGTAGGCCATCATGGAGAGATGAGTTGCCACTGAACCCATACGTGACATTGCAACCTTTCAAGAAATGGGCGATAGATTTTGTGGGGCCCATTCAGCCCCAAGGGAAGAAGACGGGAGTGCGGTACATTATCATCGCGACTAAGTACTTGACTCGATGGGTGGAGGAACAGCCTGTGAAGGACTACACAGGCATGATTGCTGGGAAGTTCCTCTTTGAGTATGTACTGACACGATTTGGGTGTCCAAATATTTTGATGAGCGATCATGGTACGCACTTTTTAAATGAAACAATTAGCGCACTAACGAAGTAATTTCAGGTATATCACCAGAAAAGCACGCCTTATCACCCATAGGCTAATGAGACGATGGAAGCATTCAATAAGGTGCTGGAGAAAGCATTGAGCAAGGTTTGCAATGCTTAGCGAAGTGATTGGGACTTGTACATACCCGCAGTACTATGGACCTATCGGATGACATGCAAAAAGTTGACTGGACAGACACCCTTTAGTCTTGTATATGGTGTTGAAGCAGTGATGCCCATGGAATACATTGTGCCTAGTCTGTGCATAGTGGCACTAATGGGTATGACGGATCATGGAGCCCTAGAAGAGAGGCTCGTGCAACTGGCTGAGCTTGAGGAAGAGAGATTTCTAGTTGGATTTCACCAAAAAGTGCAAAAGCAACAAAAAAAAGCATGGCATGATCGGCACATTAAGATGCACATATTTAAGGTAAATGATCTAGTTTTGTTATTTGACAAGTTTGATAAATTTCCAGGGAAATTCAGAATGCACTGGTTAGGGCCCTATGTCATTAAGGATATTATTGACGGTGGAGCAGTTTATTTGGTTAAATTGAATGGAGATCCCTTCCCAAGAAAAGTGAATTCCAGTCGATTGAAGCCATACACCAGTTTTCGGCCAGGTGACTACATGAGCGTAGCATAGTCTCAGTGCTCTAGGCAATTGAAAGGAGGTGTGGGACTATAAACTACATTACTCGAGTTGGGGAACTGCACGATTGGAGGATTGTGCAGAGTGAGGAAATGTCACAGGGTTCGTGACAGCGTGAAGGGAGTTGCGTTACCCAGGGAGAAATCACGTAGGTCAGCCAAAAAGTGACCGTTAAAGTCACTGTTCATGATTTGACGGTAGAAATGCGGCCAAATGGAGTGGATGACTAGCATTTAAGACAAACTTTATGGGTAAGATCCTTGGAAATCCGGTGCCAATCCGACATTAATGAATTGAATGTGGGGGGAACGGTCAGATTTGAATTCAAAATGCCTATTTAGTCAATTTAACGTCTTAAATTGCTCTACATAAATTATCAATCCGGGTATCGTAAACTGATGAAGTGTGGTGCACCATATGTGCTTAGTTAACCTTTTTCTTGCTTCGTTGTTTTATAGTTTATGTTGTTTTTGGGGTTTGGTTCTTGTTGGTTTCCTAAAGTGTCTAATGCAAATCGAAATCCTATTCTAAGGTCTTAAGAACACTTTTAAAGGACAAGTATGGGTAGAGATTTCAAGACAAAGTCTATGTCCCTAATGGTAACTTCCAAAACTTAGCACTTCAAAAGATCCCAAAACTTGTTATTGATGGAATTAGTACTTAAAAAAAAGTGTAAATATGTAGCTACTTCAATCAAACAAAAGATGAAATACTGATCATGAAATCACTATCTCTCTGCTGCTTGTCTGAAAATAAAAGTTAAGCTATTGCACTTAAACAAATCAAAAATTGAAAGGAAAGTAAACTAAAATTGTTGTGGGGAAAAGTGCCTATGCAAGACGACCCTATCCACCTAAGGTGTGATAGTGCCTTAGCAACAAACAGAAACAACTATTCTTGTATTCTTCTTTATGAATTAAGAATGAAGAGAGATGAGATGGACTAACCGGTGTCTTTCGCTAGTCCTTTGATCCAGTTTCTCTTCTCTTTGATAGCTCCCAGCTACTTGCCTTCTCGCTCGCCCAGCTTCACTAAGTTCCTGCAAGATCACAAAAGGGGAAAACTACACAAAGACATGGATTCATATTCATAACTAGCTCAGGATTAGATATAAGCTAAACATACTAATGCAATCATACATCAAAGACACATCAGCATGTAGGAGAAACTCAAATAGTTTTATTGATGTAATAATAAGGTTCAGGAGGAGATACAACCAAGTGAGTCCCAATCTAGCATCAACCTCCCAGCAAAGGAATCCCTTCTTCACCTCCTTCAAAGCATAAAGCACCCAATGCACTAATCTCAAACCAACAACAATTCTCTACAATGTACAAAATTCCAGCCTTCGGATCTCTGGGATGAGGGATCCATATATAGATGTTTGGAGAGAGGATGAGTCAGCTTGTCATCTGACTAGTGTCCTCTCTCTCTGTCAGTTCTTGCTTCCACTTGGAGGCTGAGAGCCTCTTACTCATCACTGGTCGAACTCAGTGAGGCAAGTGTCATGGAGGAAGATTCTGGAAGCTTCCATTGTCTTTACACCTCGCGGAATGGCACTGCCATTTGTCATTTCTCGCTCAGCGCACCCTGGTAGTGCATTTGGGTGCATTGCAACGCACCTAGCTAGTGTACTGGGGTGCTTTGCAACGCAGGTGGCTAGTGGATACACTGAAATGATCCTGATTTGACTATTTCTGAGCAGTTTCTGGTGGAGAACTTCTGTGAGAAGCTGTGGTTTGTTGGCCTTACTCCTTTAGGGGCAGGAACAACACTTCTAGGGACTTTGGATCCCTTGGTTTATGGACATTTCATGCTCAGGGTTGTAAGGAACAAAAATGTCTATAACAGTTGCCCCCTAAAGTATGAGGCCGTTTATCGGGTGAAATGCTTTATTAGGAGGATCCGAAGTTCTTTCAATGCTGGGGGGAGACCTGTAATAAGATACAATACAATACATTATTTTCATACTATTTTAATGATCTAGTTGAGGTGGGCATTCCCATGCTCAGCTTTATAAATTCATTTTCATGTACATAAGACAGACAATCGTCTGATGGTAGACTGATGATTCTGATAGAGCCATCATCCTTTCGGTAGGATGATTATCTTTGCTGCAAGGCTATACATTTCCATGTCTTTATTTTCCTGAATATATATCGCAACCCGGATGGATGAAGCTAGATCCGGGGTCTTCAATCTCGTCCGATCTTCACTCTAAGTACAAGTCGATCCATGTGAGAAAATGCTTTGAAGTCGAACATGGAAAGACATCGCTTGATTACCAGTCAATGATGTAAACTGTTAACAAGCGCGAGAGGAATCACCGATAATGATGATGACCCTCAAGATACTGCAGTACAATTCACGTGGTGTGAATAGAGGACTTGGCATCGAACACCACGCAAAATATTTCGGTCGAAGGTCATTGATGTATACCTGTCGCCGTAAGTGAGAAACTTGCCATTGAGGCATGCAAGCTTCAAAGTACTGAAGGGGGTGTTCCTAGATCAACTTCTTGGATAATGAGCTGATGTCGACAAGAAGCGATCCGTCAAAGGAGGGCCTTAATGAATCCCACATCAATGACACGGAACGGAGAAAATGATTTTAATGGAGGTGAAAATGATCCGATGATATATGGTTCAGGGTGGCGGTCATGAAAGAGTATAATGTATGGTAGTGGATGGGACACAGGTGACTTCTCTGAATGACTTCTCTTGAACATGTGGTGACACTTATGCGATGGATTGGTAGCATTTACCCCAAATGTGGATGGTACGACGAGACCATGGTGATGTGACCGGTGAATGAAACAACCCAACCCGATTGTGGTACGGAGGAGAAGTGTCATGTTCAAGAGCGACTTGCTACCAATAAAGTTTCTTTGAGTTTTTCCCAATTTTTCCCCAGTCATTGCTGACCAGTACCTCTTTATTTTTGTCAAGCTTGAGGAGGGTAACATATGCTTGTTCTATAATTTTCCTTCGGGCAAACCCATGGCTATGTTTTAACGAGCCTAGCGATAGTGAAACTCGTTCTCGTCTAAAGACAAGTTTGTCGCTATTTAATGTTTTTAACGAGTCTAACGACAAAGATAACTCTGTCCTTTTCATTTTTAGAGAGTCTGAAAAGGTACATAAAGTAACTCCGGAATTCCTTTTTCATCATTTAATCCCTTAAGTCCGAAAAAGTATAAAACAATACAGAAGGGATGAATTTTCGATAGTTTTAACGAGCCGAACAAAACAAGCGCTCGATCTTTTTGTGCAATAATCCCTCAGGTCCAAAAAGATTAAAATCTAGAGGAGGGATAGCTCTTCCGGTCGCTTTAACGAGCTGGAAGGCCAAAACTCGGCAATCTTTTCATATTTTACGAGTCAGATGAAAAGAGCTTAAAGAAGACTCGTCTTTTGAGGAACGAGTGATAAAATGGGATAGCAGCTGATTCCAGGTAAGGTTTGGAATTTTCCAATCACGGCAGTGTCACAAGGATGGCTAGTGAAATCACTCTTCGCAGCTGTTCCTCAAAATGGGTAAACAATCAAATGGAGGTGAATGATCGGCCAATGGAAAAGTGGAGGTGACGGTGCAAACATGACCAAGGCTTTAATGGCTGAAGTACTACATTCACGGCAGTTATTTACCGGAAGATAGTTCATTTTTTAACGAGCTTAAACGCGGGTGGAAACATTTGCTCGGTCTTATGTTTATTTTTTAACGAGCATGAACTATGTGCTAAAACTGCTCGATCTTACGGTCTTGTTTTGATTTTTACCATAAATAGCTTTGTTCTTTCAAAGATAGTACTGCATTTTCACCTGCTTCATCAAATTAGTCAGAAATGAACAATATTTGTTTTAAAATGAGATTAAAACACTAATATTTTACTTTGAACTACATGAAAAGCAATTAAAAAGAGTTTTTACCTCTCATTTTATCATTTTATTTGAACTTGGTTTGTTGGAGCTTGGAGGTGCCTTTTCCCCCTCGATTTTCATCAGCTGATTTCGGGAGATTCTGTGGACGATTCTCGGCGCCGTCTGGACCAGGTAGGAGCTAAACTTGAGCTCTTTCATTTCATGGTTTCCTTTCTACATTCTGTGCTTCATTTCTTGCTTTCCTGAGCCCACGGGGTTTGATGGGTTCGTTCTGCCATCAACGCACCCTGTATACATCGAAACTTGCACTGAATGTTGGCCAGTATGAAGGCAGTTTGACATTCAGCGCAGGTGGAACACTTCTGCAGGTGCGTTGGGCGTAGAAAGGGAAATTGTTGCACAGTTTCTGATGAAATTTTTTTCCTGTTTCTCATCAAAATCAGGATCTTACTCCTCCTCTTGTTTGTTTTTGCAGAGATCTTGGAGCAAAATGACTCTTACATGGCGAGAAAGGGAACATGAAGAAGAGGACATGATTTCCCTTCATGATCCAGTTACAGTGAACGCGCTGCGGAACTGTGGCTTGCTGAAGTTCTTCCGCATTTCTAGCATGAGACAACAGATTAACTTACTGCAGTATTTGCTCGATGCTTGGGATCCTATCAATCAAGTTTTCCAGATTAGGGGCAAATCCATCCCCTTGACAGCAGTAGACATCTATTTCTTGACTGGTTTGTCGAGGCGAGGTGCCCCCATCTCTTTGTCAGGTTCGGTCCAAGGGAGCGATTCGGTGAGAGATTATGTCCGCCAGTATTGTAGGGAAGGATCTCAGCCGAGTAAAGATGGCAAGATCATCATCCATGATGTCACTGATAGGCCCCTTAGGGCTATCCTATTTACTTTTGGTAGGATGGCCGGTAGTGCGTCTCTTCATGTAGCCAACAGGTCCTATATGCAGCATGCCTTGGAATGCCTCCAACCGAAAGTGTTCAACTGGTGTGATGCAGTACTTCTTGTGATGAAAGAACAGTTGACCAAGACAAAGAACGGGAGACTGAAGAACTTTGGGTTTGGTTCTATTTTGACCGCCTTTGCCTTGGAGAAGATACCATTGATGCAGCCTCAGTACATTGCACTCGACTTGCCTTCTCCTACTGAACCACGTATGCAGAGATGGGTTGACCACATGTCTAGGCATGCCGGCCAATCTCAGATTTCGTTTTCTGATACCTTCTTCAGGTGGTTTGATCGTCAGGAGATGGCTTATGCCGAGTATCCATATGCTGGCATGGATTTCCGGGGTGACCCAGATTTGGTACTGCCGGCTGGTGAGCAGTGGGGTGCTATTGGTAAAATCTCTGACCATATCATTGTTTACTGTTTTTGCTTATAATGTTCTTGTGCTTTATTCTATCAAGACTTTAATCAAACTCATGTGTACATGCAGATGTTGGTCCTGTTCGCCCAGTAGTTCGACCGAGAGTGCCAGCTATCTCCCCAGCAGGAGAGGCTGCCGGAAGAGTTATTCTTCGTGACCTCGATGTGGCCGAGACTCTTACAGCTGTGCAGGAGCAGGTTGAGAGCCTTACTCTCGGTATTCCAGATGTGAGGATTGACGAGCTACCTTTGCAGTTACAGCGGCATACTACTGGTGTGCCTAGACGATGGACTCGTCTCTTACGCATGATCGCACAGGCTGTGACTTGCTATCACAAGCATCATTAGACTAGGGTGCCCCCTAGTATTTTTGAGTTTTTGGGTCATGTGCCCGATTTTTGTCTTGGTTACAGAACATTATATGTAAACCATAAACAGCTATATACATTTTTGATTTTCAGAGTTTTATTTTGGTTTATATGATCCACATGTGAAACTTTGATGACGTGTTTCTTTTTTATAAATTTTGCAAATGTCTATCTAACACATAGTTTGCTAATGAGTCGGTTAATGTGTTTAAGTTTTTGGAAATATGCTGATATTGAATAAGATCAAATTGTCTTTCCAAAATCTTAACCCTTAGGAACATGCGATAAATAGCTGGATTTCGGACAGAATAGATACCAGTGAGTTGTAGTATTACGAGTTGTGAGTCTAGCCTGACAGTTAGTCGTCGTATACCATGAGTGATGGCATCAGAGAGTAGTTCTATCAACGCGCTATACTCAGCAATGTTATTCGTTGATTGACCAATACATACACCTCTGAAACTTACTAACTCGCCACTTGGATCAAAAATGGCCCAGGCTGCGAAGGATAGGTTCCGCGAACTACGACTCGCTCCGTCGGCATATCCAACACATGGTTCCAATAGGTTTGACATCTGCAATAAGTGTAAAAAGTGGATTACTTGACCAAAACAAACACTTTAGCGAAAACAAAAATATAACAAAAGCATACAGGTTACTATTAGGCATAGTAACGCTTGAGGTACAACCCATTACAAGGTTGCGCCAGTGGAATTCCGTCGTAATCCATTAACTCGTAGGCTCCTTTTTCTAATACCTGTTTAACAATATAGGGACCCATCCATAAAGACTTAAATTTACCCGCTCCCAATTTATTGGATTCTTGGTCATAAAGCAAGACCAAATCACCTTCTGAGAAGACACGGGGTTTGAAATTTTTGTCGAACTGCGCCTTAACTCGTTTCTTATGGGCTTTGTTAGCCAAAGCGGCGTCACGACGGGTTTCATCCAATTGGATTAATTCCAAGAAACGAGCCTCTTCTTCTGAAGTTCCGGGGAGGAGATCAATTGCGAGTTTGAGAGACGAGATTTCACACTGGATTGGTAAGACTGCTTCCAGACCATACACCAGTTGGAAGGGTGTGAATCCGGTGGCATTTCTTACCGATGTTCGGTAGGCCCACAGAGCTGAGTACAGGATTAGGTGCCATCTTCTCTTGTGAACTCCAATCATCCTTTGCAACATGCGTTTTAGGACCTTGTTGATCGCTTCAACTTGTCCATTGGCTTGCGGATAATATGGAGTGGAGCTGTCGTGAGACAATCCCAGTTTGGCAGCTAATTCGACCATCATGTGATTGCGAAAATGCGATCCATGATCTGTAACTATGGCTTGTGGTACGCCGAATCTGGCGACTACATGATTGAAAAAGAATAGGGCAGCTGTTTCACCAGTATTATCTAATGTAGGCATCGCCTCGGCCCATTTGGTAAAATAGTCAACTGCAACTATGATATACCCATGCCCCCCGGTCGAGGTGGGGTTACATGTCATGAAATCGATGCCCCATTTGGCGAATGGCCCAACCGCTACTATTGGCTGTAGCGGAGCGGGTGGTCTTCTGGTTTTGCTATCAAAAATTTGACAAGCATGGCAACTTCTGACTGCGGTTATGCAATCTTTGAACATTGTTGGCCAGAAGTATCCTGCTCGTAAGATTTTTTGTGTTGTAGCATATCCAGATTGATGCCCCCCACAGGCGCCTGAATGACACTCATTCAGGGCTTTTTCGGCCTCCTCATGGGTGAGGCACCTCCTCAGAACTGTATCGACACCACGACGGTAAAGTGTGTCACCGACGATCATGTAGTCTTTTGCTTGGTATCGAATACGTTTTTGTTCGGAGTGGGAGGTGTTTGGCCGAAATTTTTGGGTTTGGAGATAAACAATTATATCCCCATACCACTCATCACTTGTGGATATCAGAAACAAACTTTCATCCGTGATTGATTCTTGGGATGTTTCATCGTTGGACGACAATGGGAGATCGCATAATAATTCTACGAAAACTAGAGCTTTCTTTGATTTGGATTTTACAAATTCCAGATCAAACTCTTGAAGGATTGCTATCCATTTTGAATATTTGCCCCCCAGCAACTGTCGCGACAATATATAAGTCATGGGGTTGCAATCTGATAGAATGGTAGTCTTCCGAAAGAGGACATAGTGTCGAAATCTCTATATCGCTTGAATAGCAGTGAGTGCTAGCTTTTCAACGTAAGAACATTTGCTTTCCGTATCATTTAAGTTTTTACTTAAATAATATATAGGATGTTCTATTCCATCGACTTCTTGAACTAAAACCATCGCAATGGTCGTATCCGCTGCAGCCAGATACAGGTTAAAGTCTCTTTGATAGTCAGGGGCATACATTAATGATGCTTTTACTAGGGAAATTTTCAAAGCATCGAAGGAAGCTTGCGCAACCTGATCCCAGACAAAGGGTACTTCCTTTTTCAAAAGACGTGTATAACCTTTAGCAAGTTCTGCGTAATTTGGAATGAACCTCCTCAGAAAGTTTGCTTTCCCTTGGAGTTTCTGAATCTGAAGCAAATTTGAAGGTGGAGGCAAATTTATTATTGCCTGAACCTTACAGGGGTCGAGACGAATCCCGTCCTTGGAGACTACAAAGTCAAGTAAATGACCAGAACTGACGCAAAATACACATTTGTGTGGATTGAGTCGTATCTTGTAGTGTCGGCAACGTAGAAATATCGCTCTTAAATGCTGCGGATGATCAGTCCGCTTTCGCGAATGAGCCGGAAGGTCATCGAGGTATGGTTGAACGATGTTCTTAATGTCATGGAAGGCATAATTCATTGCCCTTTGAAACGTCGCCCCTGCGTTCTTTAAACCAAAGGGTAATTTTCGATATGCGAATGTGCCCCACGGACAAATGAATGCAGTATTTGACTGGTCTTGTGGGCGGATATTTATTTGATTATACCCGGAGAATCCATCCATGAATGAAAAGATTTCACATCCGGCACATTCATCAATTATCTGGTCGATAAAGGGTGGAGGGTAGTTGTCCTTTGGACAAGCTTGATTTACATCCCTATAATCGACGCACACTCTAATCGTTCCTTGTTTTTTCATAACAGGGACAATATTCGATACCCAATCGGTTAGAGGAACTGGGTAGATAAAACCAGCATGGAGAAGTTTTTCAACTTCTGCCTTAATGGCAGTGGCTTTCTTGGGGTGCACCTGCCGTAGCCGTTGCCTTACCGGTTTGACATCGAGATACATCTTAATTTTGTGTTCAACGATACTTGAGTCGATGCTTGGCATTTCATCATATGACCAAGCAAAGACATCTCTGAATTCGCGAAAAAGAGCGTTATATATTTCCAGTTCTGAAGGAGAACAACATTTGCCGACATAAATATTCTCTACAACATCTGTTTTGGTCGAGATATTTATGGCTATAGTCTCTTCAATATTGGATAGGTTTCGCTCGGAATCCACCGTATTTACAGTATTTGATAGGAATTCAAAAACTGAAGGATGATAAAGGTCATCTTGAGTATCTTCTTCACAATCCGGAAGAATGGAACGATGGTGGCAATCACTCCATGGTGCCCCTTCAATCAACATTGATTGGATAATTCCTTCGTCGGTTCCATGCACTCGCGACCAAGGATTTGACGGGGTACCATATTCTCTAGACCTATCTATCCAAACGCTTGATGAGCGTTGACCTGGGTTTGCCTCCCATGCTAGGAACATTGATTGCTACAATATCTCTGTTGGGCTTGGGGGAAAAACCATTGCGTGATCCAAGTCAATATCGTTTTCTGAAACCTTTCGTGTTGAAGATATCATGTTGCAGGTCCCTACCAATGCTACTTCTCCCATATTGATTGGAGGTGGAAGTGCGAAAATTTCCATTAATATGGGGTCTTTTAGTAGGCCTACTCCGATATTTTGAAGCGGATGGGTGCTTCCATGGATCATTGGAATGCTTCCCGTAACTTGAGAACCGTTAGGGAGGAAGTTTTGCTGGTCGACGATCGTAATCCTTCCTTGGAAAGGGAATGCAATCTTTCTGAAGTAGGTCGACACGACAGCTGCCATGGCATATATCCATGGTCTTCCTAGTAGGATGTTGTAATCAAGATTCCCATCGATGACTTCGACATCTATTTCTACCGTTTTCCCTCCTAGTTCAACTTTCAAGTTATTTAGGATACCATAAGGGGTATACGTCCGTCCGTCAAATGCTTTTAATGTTGTCAAAGATCGCGACAAGGTTGGAGATCCTAAAGTTTTCCAACAACTCATCGACATGATACATGTGGATGCCCCCTCATCAATAATCGTTCTATGAACAGTTTTGTTGAGGGCTTTCACTTGAATAAGGAAAGCTAATTGAGCTGGTAACTGAGGATCGTATCCTTTATGATCGAAGGATACAATATTGGAATCCCTTGGGTCAATCCCACCAATAGCTGATAACAAAGCCTGCCTTTGGGATGGGAAATTTTGCAGTACTTCAAGAGTCGACATAGCGGATGGCGATTGGGCCAAATCTTCCACTATGTTATAATGCTGCGCCGCTCTAGCACAGGGATTAAATGTCAACTTGTGTACTACTCCCTTAGGTGGTTTTATGGTTAATTCAGGTATTATTGGTGGCGTTACAACTTCTGTCGAAGTTGTTGTCGACCTACTTGGTTGATCTTTATCCTTGTTGTTCAACAGCTGTGGATTCCCGTAATCTTTGTTCCTTGTCGAAATCAAAGCATCATTTTGCTGTTTTGAAACCGACAACATTAGCACTTGAGACGGGGAAGCATCTCCACTCTCAACCAGATTTGTTCCTGGATTTGGAAACAGATCAGTTAATACTGCTGAGGTTTTTGAACTTTTAAAGAATTTCTTAAGCTTAGCTCTGTATGGACAATCTGCTGTCCAATGATCCTCATCGCATATAAAACATGGATTTTTTGGTTTCCTATTTCCAGGAGGGTTTGAAGAAGTTTTTTCAGGAGATGACTCATCCTGTTTCTTCTTCTTCCCTTTGTTTTGTTTCTTCTTACTTCCTGGTTGTTTGGTTTCTTTGCCTTTATCTGTCGATACGGCATTTACTTCCGAAGCAAGAATTTCGTCTTTTGCATTTTGATCTGAAATCTTATGGGCTTTCTTGGATGTAGCCTTTGTCGATTTTGCATTTGTTGTGTCAATCATGCCATCGCCGGCGTGAGAGTCATTGTTTGATTTAGGAGGAGGAGGAATTGAGAATTCCGGTCTAGGGGCGTCAGGTATTTTGTCGTAGAGCGTGCCAGACTAGGTGTAGACCAAGTCCAGATATTGCGCACGAGCGATAACCTGCTCTTCCATTACGACTCCCCCCTTTGCCACATCTTCCGTGATGGCAGGAAGTAATGACTTGATAAACCATTCAGCTAATAGTTGATCGGGGACGTACGTTTTTACCATCCTACGACGACGTTGCCACTCATGTATATGATCAGATATGTGAGTGGCCGTTGTCTGTTTGAAGTTGGTGATGATTTCCGTTCCCGTTTCATACCTTATTGGTAATTGAAAATGGGTTAAAAAGGTTGTGGCTAAGGTACTGAAGTTGTCTAACGAAGCTCTAGGTAATTCAATATACCATTTTGCCACTGGACCCGTTAACGTCCTCTGAAAGAGGCGAAGCCTTATCGAATCATCATTTAAGGTGTTTGACGAACACCATAGATGAAATGTCATCACGTGATTCGATGGATCTTCACCCGGATTTCCATTAAAATTAGGAATATCTGATGGAAGCTTATGTGGAATCGCTGGCCACCAAGGGGCGTAAGCAATTGGATCATTTGTTAACCGGTGTAAATCAGGTAACTCTAAAGTTGCCACGAATGGTGACTGCTGATTCAGGTTAGGTGAAGCATACCCAGGATACGATGGAATCGCCTGAGCAGTTGGTCTTTGTGTGCCAGCATAATGCATTTGATGTTGGTATGACTGATAAGGTTGGTGGACATGACCATTGTAAAATGGTTGGTTTTGACCGTTTTGAATGTACGGCTGTCCACTGTTCGCAAATATTTGCTGCTCAGAACCTTGGTATACTTGTTGGAATTGTGGTTGTTGGTATTGCACCAGCCATGGTTGAGAGGCCATGTGCTGTTGCGCTATACTAACCGTTGGACCAAGGTGTGGGGTAATTGTACCCGTCTGGACCTGTGTCGCCCCATTAGTTGGCAATTTTGGTTGAGTCACAGGGTCAAGGGGCTGTTGCATTACAACCTGAGGAATCTGAGGCTGGCATACAACAGGCAGCGTTTTAACTTGTGACACTGTCACAATAGCTGGTGTAGTTGGGATGTTCGACATAGGTACACATTGTTGCATTGAATACACAACCCTTGGTTGTTGAGGTAGTATAGGTACCCAACCACTTGAAGTAATTCCAGTGTAACCTGAATATTGTTGTGAACTCCCGTATGGATACCCTCCCGGAGGGGGTAATGAAAGGGCATACTGCCCCCCATACGGTGGTAATCCGGAACTCAAGGGGATTGTTTGCCCTTGGGGACTAGATTGCCCAAATTGACCTCCAAATGGATCAATTTGTTGAGACTCAACATAAGAGTTGCCAGGTATTATTCCGGAGGAACAAACAGGAACGGACCATACTGTCGTAATAGCCCCTGAGTGGGCTCCTTCTAGCGGTTGAGAGCTAGTTGGGACAGATGGTATGCCGGCGAACATTGTCGGAGTGACAGCAGGGAGTTCTGCTGTCGCTGTGTCAGGTGCCACAGTCCTAGATGTTGACGGTTGCTCAGACATTTGTAGTCTATCCAAAAGATTTCCTAGCGATTCTATGGGAACTTCCGCTGGTGGTAGACTAACTTCGGATGAAGAAGGATATAGAGTGATCCCGACTCCAAAGTGTGTTGGAGTACTTGTTGGAAGATCTTCTATAATTTCTTCAATCGCAATCAGACCAGGTGGAAGGGGAAGACCGTCAGGTCCGTAAAATATTTGTGGTGCCGAAGAAGGGGTGGAATCGACAGCGACAGATGTTTGAAGAGCAAGACTCTCCGGACCGGTTACTGATGGAACTGGTTCGGTAACACAATTGTTTACTCTCAAACTAGGATCAGTATCACTGTCCCTCTGTGGCTGTTGAACTTCTTCTGAAGAGGCAGGGATTCTAGATATGTTTGGAGTAACCGGAACCTCTGATGTTATCGGAACACTTGTTCTAACTTTAAGAGGAGATTTGGAACCGGTTAAACGAGTTCTCTTTGTCCGTACTGGTTTCGATTCCGGAGACAAAGACGGTTGACTCGTAAGCCTCCGCGAACAACGGGGTTTCAATTGACTTTCTTCCACGATTGTGGATTACTTGATCAACTAAAATAAAAAGGGGAAGTATGTTTCCGAATTGAATGAATTTTAGATGCTTTTATACACAACTTGTTTTTTCAGTTTTAAAGAGTCGAGAAAGAACAAAAGATGACTCTAGTCTCCTTCGATTTTTAATGAGCCTGAAGTGACAAGTGCTCAGATGGACCTTTTCCGTTAAGGAGTCTGAAAAGGAACGAAAGGGACTGCTCTAGAGATCTAGGTAGAGGGTGTGCCAAACCAATCACAAAACTACAGAATACGTTTTACGGTACGACAGTCAATCTTCCCGAATGCTGTGTTCGGTGCATTGCGATCAGTAGGGAGGCCGACACGGCTTCCTATGGATAAAAGGTTTTAAGCCTATAGGGGTATCCCAATATATACTCGACGGTACGTGGGAGCACAATCCGTACTGGCACTTTTGGTCTCTCAGGAGGAATCACCCAACCATCAGTGAGGCCAACAGCTACCAGGTTTTACGATGCCAGAACACGTCTCTAGCCTAGACCTCTATGTTGTGCGTTAAGTTCCAAAGCGTTGTTAGATTCATTCAGTTTATTTTAAGTTGATCTTTCTTAGAAGTTTGTCTTTTGAGGTTCACCACGAGATATAGATGTAATTCCTAAATGCAATCTAAAAGATGATAAGCAAATCTTTATCTCTTTTTCAACAATGAAAATCCTGGCTACAAGGGGAAAAGAAAGACACAATCTTTTCTCAAAGAGCAAACAGCACACTGTAAATGCACTTTTCCTAAATCAAACCATACAAACTATCAATATGCAAATGCACAAGTGCATGTATTTGTTTTTTCACTTTCTTAATATTGATGCCTAAAAAGAAAGTTGATGTACAATTTTGAATTCGCTTTCAAATGACAAATACAAACAAGCTTACTTTTCGAAAACAAAAGGTAGAGAAGATTACGACACTTTACGATTTTTGAAATAACACTTGTTTCGACACTAGAAAGAGACAAATTCAAACCAAAAGCAAAAGTAAATGTATAATCAACTGTCAACAGCAAATAACTTTCTCCTAAGATCAAAATCGACAGTTACGACAGATCTAAATCAAAGGACGACAGTATGACTATTTCACTTTTCAATGGAAAACTGTAAATGATGCCACAAACACATAAAAACACCTACAATATTTTTGTACAAGGAGGCAGAATTAAGGCAGACAAAAGGGGTTTTCAGATATTTACCTATACTGGTCACAGGCTGCAAAAATCAGAGATCAAAACTGGGCAAAACAGAGCAAAGAACCTCAGCTGCACAAGGCAAAGGCTGATCAGCGCACCTGTTGCACAGAGAAACTGAATTGCAGCGCAGGTAGCCCTCTTGGGACCTGCGTTGAAATGCAGAGTCTCTTCACAGAGCCTGCGCTGGAGCAGAAATGAGAGTTCTCTCCGGGTTCTGGGTCATGGTTTGCAGTTTAATCTACAGTTTTAGGCCAAATAAAAGCAACAAGTAAGGTACAATCAGAGGGATGATTTAAAGGAGGACTAAGAGCTATCACAAAGGGTTATTGGATCATTTGTGAATCCATTGTTCAAATCATAGACAAATCCAGTGAGTGGATCAAAGTAGCAGTTGTCTACTTTGCATCTGAAAATGGCAGATGCAGTTCGATTTGCTACTTTTGAGTCTATGAAACAAATAGTAATAGAAGCACAAATAAACTAATTAGACACTTTTCCCCAGTGGAGTCACCAATTTGTTATGGGGAAAAGTGCCTATGCAGGACGACCCTATCCACCTAAGGTGTGATAGTGCCTTAGCAACAAACATAAACAACTATTCTTGTATTCTTCTTTATGAATTAAGAATGAAGAGAGATGAGATGGACTAACCGGTGTCTTTCGCTAGTCCTTTGATCCGGTTTCTCTTCTCTTTGATAGCTCCCAGCTACTTGCATTCTCGCTCGCCCAGCTTCACTAAGTTCCTGCAAGATCACAAAAGGGGAAAACTACACAAAGACATGGATTCATATTCATAACTAGCTCAGGATTAGATATAAGCTAAACATACTAATGCAATCATACATCAAAGACACATCAGCATGTAGGAGAAACTCAAATAGTTTTATTGATGTAATAAATAGGTTCAGGAGGAGATACAACCAAGTGAGTCCCAATCTAGCATCAACCTCCCAGCAAAGGAATCCCTTCTTCACCTCCTTCAAAGCATAAAGCACCCAATGCACTAATCTCAAACCAACAGCAATTCTCTACAATGTACAAAATTCCAGCCTTCGGGTCTCTGGGATGAGGGATCCATATATAGATGTTTGGAGAGAGGATGAGTCAGCTTGTCATCTAACTAGTGTCCTCTCTTGATGTCAGTTCTTGCTTCCACTTGGAGGCTGAGAGCCTCTTACTCATCACTGGTCGAACTCAGTGAGGCAAGTGTCATGGAGGAAGATTATGGAAGCTTCCATTGTCTTTACACCTCGCGGAATGGCACTGCCATTTGTCATTTCTCGCTCAGCGCACCCTGGTAGTGCATTTGGGTGCGTTGCAATGCACCTAGCTAGTGTACTGGGGTGCTTTGCAACGCAGGTGGCTAGTGGAGCCACTGAAATGATCCTGATTTGACTGTTTCTGAGCAGTTTCTGGTGGAGAACTTCTGTGAGAAGCTGTGGTTTGTTGGCCTTGTTCCTTTAGGGGCAAGAACAACACTTTTAGGGACTTTGGATCCCTTGGTTTATGGACATTTCATGCTCAGAGCTGTAAGGCACAAAAATGTCTATAACAAAAATCACATTACATCAACTCATATTCTGACCCCTCACCATTCGACTCACTCTGGCTATCGAAGGTAATCATAAACAACTTGAGCAATCTGATATCTAATTTGCAGAAAATAAAACTAATATTAAACTACACATTCATACTTCAATCCCTTACCATTCGACTCGCTCTGGCTATAGGAGGTAACTAAAAATGACATGATCAATTCACTAACTATTTTGCGGAAAAATAAACTAATATCAAGCTATGCATTCATACTTCAATCCCTCACCAGTAGTCCTGCTCTGGCTATAGGAGGTAACTGAAAATGACATGAGCAATTCCATAACTAATTTGCAGAAAAATAAACTAATCTCAAACTACGCATTCATACTTCAATCCCTCACCAGTAGTCCCGCTCTGGTTATAGGAGGTAACTAAAAATGACATGAGAAATTCAATAACTAACTTGCAGAAAAATAAACTAATATCAAACTACACATTCATACTTAAATCCCTCATCAGTAGTCCCGCTCTGGCTATAGGAGGTAACTGAAAATGACATGAAAAATCTGATATCTAAACTAACTAACAAAGCAAGTAAATAAAATTGAAATCAAAGCATAACTGAAATTGAAAAGAAAAAAAAACAAAGTCGGTTGAGAGGCAAATCTCATATCACTATTTAATGCAAAAACATGTAAAGAAAAGAAACTAATCTATGATCAACCGGTTGAACACACTTACATGAATTAAAATTGCATGAATGGAAAATCTAAACTATCAAACTTGAAAGCAATCAAATGACATAATGAAATCAAAGCAAAATTACAAAATGAAATCTACTCTACCTTACATTCTAATGTGCTCCATTACATCTACTTCACATCTCCTTCCATGTTGAGAAAATCAAAGCTTTATTTAAATTCTTCAAGATCACAAAGTACAACAAAGCTCTCCAAAGATTTCAAGAGCCATTAAGGAATAACTACAAACTCCAAGCTAACAAATGAAGGAGAGAGATCTCCTATTTATATAAAATGATGAGAGCCATCTCATTAATGAGAGTCCATGAATCTCTCCCTCTACCTCTAGAGTCCTAATCAAAATAGGAACTGATAAGACACATGTCTTCTTAGAGTTACAATACAATTAGGAGATGTGACACATATCCTCATGATCCCATGATTCTTTCCACTCAAATTCGAATTTGGCCTTAGAGTGCCACATAAGGGTCTTCTAGAAGCCTCCTTTCAACCTACACATGTCAACAATCTCAACCCATTTGTTAGGTATAAGCATATGCACATTATTTTCTAATTTTTAACCACAAATTCACTTAAAAGGCTTAGAATTAATAAATATTGGAAAAACATAAATGTGGCCCAATGATAATGAAAGTGGGATGAATGTGGTGACATAGTAGTGAAATGGAGGTGAAATGGAGGTGATATAATGGACATAATAGTGAAAGTGTAATGGAAATGAATGACATTTTCAAGACTCAACATACCCCCCAACTGAAGCTATTGCATGTCCTCATGCAATATATATTACATTAACTCTTTTGATCCTTGAGCTTTGGCTTAACTTTGCATGATATCATTTGATAACTTCATATTTTTGCAAAGTGTTTTACTTGAATTGCAACATGGTTGGTTCTTATGTTACAACCATTTTTTTTTTGTTGCATTCTATTTTGATCTTTGAACTTTGCATAATGATATTTTGATTATTGTTGCAAAGTATATCTTTATTGGATTGCATGATGGTTGGTTCTTGTGTGACAACCATGATTTTGTTTGTATCCAATTTATCCTTTAAGCACTTTTTCAAAAGCCATTGTATGCTCATAATAGCAATGTAATAATTAATATATGTTGGAAGTATGTGGGCTCCTGAATATGATATGGATGTGGCAAAATATGAAGATGAATGTACTCCCCCCCACCCAACTAATGGTATTGACAATTTTATGAAATGAGGAAGAGAAATGTTTTTCCAGCAATTATCATTCTAGCTTTTTATCGAATTCTATGGTCAAAAGTTAGAAAATGACGTACCTTCACTTACCTTTTGGAATGGATGAGTTGTATATGTGGTGGTTGAAAATTTCTGATCATATTCTTCTTCAAGTCTCTGAACAAGAGGAGTCATGGATAGAAAGATAAGATGACTTTTTATTGCTTCTATTAAAACTTACTGAATCTGCTCCAAAATGCTGAAAATAATAGTCTTCATGTCTTCAAAACTCATTGGCACAATTCCTACTATGTGAAAATATGTTCCAATGTCGAACATAGTAGGAAATTGTTGGCTTAGTGGCCATTAATGGATGCCACTAGTCAACACGAGAACTCTCACCATTGATGACAATGAGAGTCAAGATGCCCAAACACATCTTGCTAGGTACGAATGAATTTGCCGAAATCGAGTCACCTAGAAGATCTGACGAACAAGGGACATTAATGTATTCCCATTGTTTGTGAGCATGAAGACTTGCCATTAAGGCATGCAAGCCTCAAGGTGTTTTTACAAAGAACTTAGACTCAAAGTACTATGGACTCAATAATTTACATTGAAGCAGGGCTTATTTGCAAAAATGAAAATGACAAGAAATGGAAGATGAAAATGGAAGATGGCAGTGGAGAGCAGAAATGGCAATGGGCAATAAGCACGTGAATGAGCCTCTTGCTTTTATTTGTGGATTATGAATGGATAAAAAGAGATGGAAAGTGTATGTGAATGTAAATGGAAAATATGGAGTGAAATGAGGTGAATGGTTTATTATGAAGTATGGATGTGATGGATGGATGTGATGGAGACAATAGTATCTGAAAGTTTTTTAAGTGTTTGGATCTGATTTTGCATCAGCATATTTCCTCTTTGTTGCTGATCATCCTTCTATGAAACAAATTGGTCTCTTAGAGAGACACCATTCTCTTGTAGTCATTTGTCCTTCCTCCTGGAACCTACAAAAAAAAATACTTCCTCTGCAATGGAATGTAATATTATCAAAGGAGAGAGGTAATCAATCTCTCTAGTTATGATATTTACAGACAAAACAAATAATTTGTATTAATGAAACAAGTTCTCAAAGGAAAAATCAAAAGAATTTATACCTGCTTTGGAATTGGTGCCCCAAGTTGAATGTTGCTTTTTTTTCAACAATTTATTTCATTATTTTCCATTTCAAACTCTAATGATGGATTTCTCATTTTTTTACATCTTGTTGAGATCTTTCCAACGGTACTTGAATCATCAAAATCTAATTTTGGATGAGAAAGTTAAGTTGATTTGAACAATGAGGTTTTTTTTTTCAGCTGCGGAATTGGACTTTAGCTGCGAAATGTGCATGGTTCTGTAGCTAAAAATCTTGAATACAAAGTTAGCCATTCGTCTTTCATCATCAGTGCAAAATTAATCAATACCTTCAGAAAAGTGAGAAAATAACTTATTCATTTCATTGATTCAAAATTATTATTTTTTCTTGACATGCAGTGACTCAGTGTGGCGACTTAGTGATAACACTCAACTTGAATTCCTTTTTATCGGGGTCTTTTTCATCTAATTGGATCAAATGAATAGGAAACCATCCATGTACTGACATTCCCCCAGCTACCCATGTGGCTTGTTTTGCATAATGACACCTGCAACTTAGAGTTTAACAAAACAGCTGCGGAAAGTTGAACCAGCTGCGGAAAGTGGCTGAAACAGTCAACCATCAGTCGCATATTTTGGATGCTTGTGTTGTGCATAGCTTTTTATTTCTTCCGCACTTTCCTGTGGAGTTTCTACAACCTTAAAAGTAAGTGATTCATCTTTAAAAAGGAGATTTTTATTTGAAACAAGACCAACAAAAATGATATTGATCCCTTCTCTTAACTGAAAATGCAAGTGTTACTACACAATAAGCCCCGAGCTTCCCATACAAACAACAGATAAATTCTGATAAATAATCAAGGATACCAAGGTCATGCTTGATAATAACATCGCTGACTAGCTTGAGCAAGGACTGGACTATTTGTGCAGCTTCATGCTGCAACATTACGTTGTTTTGAATCTAGGTATGCATATATTGAGCCATAACTCATGTTTAAGACAATTCCCAGGAATATTAGACGACACTTCTAAAAAATAACAACACCAACTTACCTGCATGGGATTCATTCCACTCCGTGGCATATTTAAAATAGCCAACTCCCATAAGATCACACTAAATCTAAAATTCTGGAACGTGGAAATAAAGAGAAGAGTTATGTGATTTTTTTATTTTATTTTTTGAATACATATTATCAGCCATAACTGAAGTATGAGTCAGGAGAGAAGACGTTATACATTAAAATCAAGATTGAATGCTACTCCATGCCACGTCTATCAATCGGCTGTGAAGAGCCGTATCTAACTAGTTCACGTAATAGAGAGCCATCTTAAATTGGAACTATTGTTAATAGACGTGTGATGAAGTATGATTTCATTAAGGATGGAGGCGTGTAACCAGGAGTTGAATGCCACTGTAGAGTTGATTCCCAAATTGGAATTTCCTACCCCAAATAACCGAATTAAATCAAACATTAAACTATCAGTTCATTAATTGAAATTCCGTTTTTTCTCTCGCAGAAAGCAAAAATGCGCTCCAAAGAACCGAGGATTTCTCCTAGACCGCCACGAATTTCTTAAAACGGTTTTTGAGTTATCTAATTGACCTTGCTAAAAAAAAACCCCATGTTTTCTTTTTTTTCAGATTCGTCTCCATTTGGAAAAATCGCGTGTTTGAAATTTGACGTTTTTGGGCTATTACACATTTTTCTTTTTCTTTTGTAATGTGTATTATACAGGCGCAATGACAGAGTTGAAGAATTGGGGTGACTAATAGTCACAGGTTTGTTATCTAAAAACAAAAGAATGAGCCAATCATTAATTTATTATCCTCATGTTTAGTCAATATTTAGAAATGTCATTTTGTCAGCAAATGTAATCAGCTTAGATGCTCTTGCCCTTGGAGAAAAATGACTACTCGACCCTCAATAATTTAATGGATCACCAGAAGCTACCTTCGAGAATTCAACCATCTGTTTCTGACTGATAATGTAGCTATCCAAAGGTGAAATCAACTCTAGAAATCTGCCACTAAATGATGAATGCCTCCTACAGGAATCAACCTCCAAAAATGCACGATTCGGTCCTCAAACAAGGAGCTCAATCCACCTGAAATAAATTTCAGCCTCTAAAAAGAAATGCTGAGGCCCCTTGACGGAGTTAACATGGATTCTACAAATTTTCATTCACCTTCTTATTGTTACCTAATCGTTTAACGTTCGAACCCTTGGTTTTTTTGCATATACAATGCATTTTTTTAATTTATGTTGCAGGTTTGTTTCAGGCCAAAGGTTGAACAGGGAGGCAGATTTTCTTGTTGAAGCCACAGTGAAAGCTAGGATTTAAGATAGCCATAGATTATTTTTCTTCTTCTTTTTTTTTTTTTTCCTCTGAAATTGTAAATTTTAATAATAAGGATTAATGATTTTCAATTTCAGGCATCAAAGACTTTAAGGAAAACATGCTAAAAGAAAGACTTTGACTGAGGTCTTAGGCTGATTTTTCATCGATCTGAACTGGGTGACTAGGATAGGATCCATTTCGGGACAATTCTGGAGATGCCCATGTGGTTGGTTTTTTCATTGGATGCCTGTAACCTGCTAAACCTTGAAATGAGCTGCAGAATTCTCACTTGCGGAATTAGGCTACATTCCGCAGCTAAGTTGCAAAACCTTATTTGAACAGGATACAGTGTTTTGAGGACCACTACAAACCATAACCAGTCAATTTTGGACAATTTGAACCTATCAAAGCAGTTGGGTTTCAAAAAAAGTATTATTATTATTATTATTATTTTTTTTTTTGAATCAATTGAAATGATGAAGTTTATTTTGTCTCCTTTTTTTTTTCTTTTTTTACATAACAATCATTTTTCTAATCCTCCAGATCACACAAAGTGCAGGAGGAGAGCATACTCAAGAATTATTAAATTTTTTTACTTAACAATCCTTTTTCTGATCCTCCAGATCACACGAATTGCAGGAGGAGAGCATACTCAAGAATTATTAAACTTCTTTCAGATGTAAGAAATAAGGTCTCCTAATTACACTTCCCAGGCAACGGCGCCAAAATGTTTAGTCAATTTAACGTCTTAAATTGCTTTACATAAATGATTAATCTGGGTATCATAAACTGATGAAGTATGGTGCACCATATGTGCTTAGTTAACCTTTTTCTTACTTCTTTGTTTTATAGTTTATGTTGTTTTTGGGGTTTTGTTCTTGTTGGTTTCCTAAAGTATAATGCAAATGGAAATCCTATTCTAAGGTCTTAAGAATACTTTTAAAGGACAAGTATGGGTAGAAATTTTGTCACACGGAATAAGTCGATCTTGCGGACAAGATAGACCTTCCTAGAATCTAAAGAAGACCTAATGACAAGCAAACCAATCAGACACTATCTTTCTCTAAATATGCTTTTATAAACAAAGGCGAACAAGTGTTTTTAGGCCTACCTTAGGTCCAACTCAAGTTTGTGGAATCCTTCACTCCTTTGATCCAAATGAGCTCCTTTGTCGCGAATCTGCAAACACAAACAAGCAAACAAATTAAATAGCACCTGAAAAGCCAATATCATAAAACATATTTAACATGAAGGTCAAGGAATTCATGAAACAAATGACATGAGACAATTTGTTGAGAAAAATGAGTTTGATTGTATTAATTCAAATCAAGAAGAACTTTAAAACCTGTGCCTTGACGCTGTACAAGCTCCTCCCAGGGTCCAGCAAGGAGTCTCCTCTACTTTGACAAGTTTCACTCTCTTCCCAATGAAGCCAAAAACGTATGTGATCTCTCCTCTTAAGCTCAACTAGGAAGTCTTAGTTTCACCAGCATTTACCCTAAAAAATTTTCAGCTTCTAACCTGCTTAGCAACCAGCCCAATGCTTAAATTTATAATGCAATGGAGGGAAGTTACTAGTTCCTCCTTCAAAGGGATAAAGCCCTCCTTCAAAGGGATAGCTCCTCTCATCAAGGGATTAGCTCCTTCTCTTTTGGGATGCATGAACCACCTAAGAGCGGCCAATCCACGTCAAAATTCCTTCTAGAATCATCTAGAATTTACCCAAAGTGAGTTTTTTAGAATAAACTTGCGCCTTTTTGAATTTCACAGGGGTCCGCACCCACACCTTTAGGGACAGAGCGGGCAGGTCCGCATTTTTTGTAAACAGAAGGTGCGGGATCGCATGCAATATTGAGAGAAAGTGCGGAACCTGAGTTTTATTGATTTTCAATGTCTTTCTCTCATTTTCAAAGCTTGACTTGAAGAGCTGAGGTCTGAGACTTGCTTAGGAGGACAATACAAGTGATGATAGACCCATACTGACTGCAAATAATCATGGTGATGATATTTTTGTGTAACAGATTGCCCCCTAAAGTGCGAAGTTTGTAGTAGATGAGGATTTCATTTATCATTTAGGAAGAGTGAATTACTTTATAATTTTGAGGATCATCTTGTGGAGAGCTCAGTTGAAACCTGTAAAAACATTCAATACAAGATATATATATGAGATCATATCGTCGCTGAGGTAGGCATTCCCATACTCAGATCAAAACTGACTTAGAAAACTAATTACTGCTCTGATACAGGAATGATCTTGTAATACATCACAAGTATAGACTCATGTGGACACAGTATGGATGCAACCATCTGTTTATGAATAGTCCATTATATAATGAATACAAAATTCCTCGCAGCCTGGATTGTGGAAACTAGATCCAGGGTCTTCATTTCTACTTCGTGAAACAGTACGATTCTATCCATGCGAATGAATGTGTTGAAGTCGAACATGGTAGAAACCACTTGATTACCAGTCAACGATGTAAACTATTAACAAGTGTGAGAGAAACCACCAGTGATGTCAATGGCTCTCAAAGTACCCAGTACAATCCATGAGATGTGAATAAATGTGTTGATGTCGAACATGTCACAGAATCCTTTGATTGAAGGTTAATGATGCAACCTGTCGTCAAAGGCGAGAAACCTGCCATTGAGGCCTGCAGATCCCAAGGTACTGACGATTTCTAGATCATCTTTCTAGATAATGAGCTGAAGTAGATAGAAAGCGATCCGTCGTAGGCAAGCCCACAACACGAAATCATAGATCAAGCTGAAGAAATTTAGTTGCAAGGGTTGACTCAGGGATGGTTAAGATGGATGACAGATATTTTGCAGATGAATGGCTTATTGGCAGTGACCTCTTGAACACATAACAACATGAAAGATGGCTTGGTGACAATTGACCCAAAGTTAATACCCAGAAACTGGCTGAAGACTTTCAATGTGGTTTGATCAACTGTTAGGCGAAGGATTTCCCAACCTAGGTGAATAAAAGTGTCGTGTTCAAGAGTGGTTACAAAGTATGACAAACAGGCTCATTTTCCTCTCTTTTCCCCCACAATTTCTGGCAAGTACCTCTTTATTTTTTGACAAGCTTGAGGAGGATAACATTTCCTTGATTATAAGCTCATCCTTCGGATGAGTCCAACTTAGTTTAAATTCGAACCCTAAGAAGGAGTGGTTCGTTCCTGTTTGTAATTGAACAGGTCCTTTACTGTGAAATTTTAACGAGTCCAGTATAGGAGAAACTCGACGTTTTTCAATTTTAGAGAGTTTGAAAAAACTTAAGAAGACTCCAGGGTTGACCTTTTTTGTAAGTTTGTGTCTCCCAAGCTCGAAAAAGTATAAAATAATACTTGAGAGAACCGCTTGATCTTTACGACCAAGGAGTACTTTTCGTAATTAGTGCCCTTGATCCAAAAAAGTAAAAAAGCGATCAACGACATGTTGTTTTATAACCAATATCGAATTTGAAACGACAAAAATCTGGCAACCTTTTCATTTTTTACAGTCAGAAAAGAGCTGTAAGTGGACCGTCTTTTAGTTCCGTTTTAACGAGTTTAAAAGAAAAACTCGGCAATCTTTTCATGTTTCAGGAGTCAGAAAAGAGCTTAAAGGTGACTCTAAATATTTTTTCCGTCGAAAATGATAGATTTCGCCTGAATAATCCGTTATCCTGAACAAAAACGCAAACATTACTCATACCTGTTTGAAATGGATAAAAATGTTGCAAAAATACCTTTCGAAAGTGAAACATAAACAAATTTGCAATTTATTTACTCAGAAAACTTATAAAAAGGGCTTTCGTCAATTCATTTTTACCGTTTGAGTTTTGGGTGAGAAAATAGTGCTTTTGCTCAGAAAACTTCCCGTGAAGATTGCGGAAAATCCAACCGTCGGAATCGAACGCCGTCTTCTCTAGGTAATCCACATCATCCTACTCTTCATTTTTAACCGTTTCATTTCTTGTTTTAGGCTTTCATTTCATTTTTTGGAGGGTTTTTAGGCTTAAAACCTGCGCGCGGGGGCCTGCAGGTGTACCACTGCTAGCCCGCAGACCTCGACTTTTTCTCCATTGGGAAAAAGTCAGGGGTCCGCACCTTCCATGTAGGCAAGGTGTGGATCCACACATTGTGTCTAACCCGGAGGGTGCGGTCCCCGCCGCAAGGGTTTTTAACCCAAAATTTCTCAAAATTGGCCCAAACAAAATAATTTCTAGCATTCTAATTTATCTTTTTACTTGATGCAGAGAGTACATCATGCTAGATTGGCATGAATGAGAGCATGAGGACGTGGATGCTGCCGCATGGAATCATCAACCTTCGCTTGATGCTTTGAAGGCGTGCGGCTTGTACAAATTCTGGGCCATACCTGGCATGAGGGCCCAGGTGGATTTCTTACAGTGGCTGGTTGACAGATGGAGCATACAGGATCAGTTCTTCTTCATTGGTGGCCACTATCTCGAAATCGAGCTGGCAGACATATATTTCTTAACTGGTTTGCCTAATAGAGGCGAAGACTTGACTCTATTCGGGGCTAGGCCAGGTGGCCAGTCTGTCGATAGCCTCCAGCTAGAGTTCTGCAACAGCCAGGCTAGAGACAAAGGGATAGACATAAAAACCATATCCCTTCCTGAACTCATGGTGAACGTGTTTACTGTCACCAGACTTTGCGGGAGTGTCGCATTACATATTGCCACCGGATCCCAGATGTGTATGGCAGTTGACTGCTTTCGAGACACCATCTTCAACTGGTGTGATGTTGTGTTGGCCAATGTGAAAGGCCAACTGACCAGAGCCAAGAACGGACAACTAAAGACCTTTGGTTATGGGGCTTTGGTTGTGAGCTTTGGTCTAGAGAGAGTTCCCATGTTGATCCCGCAGCACCTTACTGTTGGAGCTGGGCTTCCTCGAGAGCCCAGACTGATGCAATGGGTCGCAGTTATGGCCCGTCATCTGACGAGGGGACAGAGGTTGTTCTATTCAAATATGAGTATTTCCAATGGTTGGAAAACCAGGTTTTTTCTATTCAGGATTTCCCTTACGCTGGGGTAGATTTTCGTGGTGACCCAGACATGGCTCTTCCACCAGGAGAGCAGTGGGATGACTCAGGTAAAATCATTTTCAACATTTTTCCTATTTTAATTTTTTTTATTATTTTTCCATCTTCCCAAAACTGATAGTAAAAATTTCAAATGCAGATGTGGGTCCACACTGCACAGCGACCGGCCACTCTCCGGCCTTACGAGAGGAAACAACCAGTTGCAGCCGTGCCAGCCCCATAGGACGAATCAGCAGAGGTTTTGGCCGAGTTGGAGGGTCATCTCGAGCACTTGACAGGATATATTCCGGAGACCACTATAGATGACATTCCCCGTCGACTTCAGCGCTATGTGATTGGGGTCCCAGGACCTTTTAGGAGGTTCCTTTGCAAGGTGGCCCGTGCAGTGGTTTCTTATCGGGATCATCACCAGTGATAGGATGATCGCCTATTGTGGGCACATATGACATTTTTGTTTTTTGTACTTATCATTTTTGTCGATCATAAGGTGTTTTTCAACCTATGATCGAGGACGATGTATTTTTTGACACACTCCTATATATATACCACTATTACCGGCTTATCTTGTAAATCATGTTATGGAATGGTTTTAAATTTACATGTATGATTATTGCAAATGTCTACTTAACATTCGAGAAGAAATTGCATCTGCTAATGTATTTAAAGATCTTGGAATATGCTGATATTCAATATAATCAAATTCATGTTCCAAGAGATGCACTCTCAAAAATAATCTTAAATCACTGGATTTCTAATGGCATACACTCTATTAAGCTGTAATACAACGAGTTCAGAATCTAACCTCACTATCAAACTCCGAATCCCAAATGAAATAGATTCAGATAATAACTCAATCACTGCACTATACTCAACAATGTTGTTCGTTGTTTGACTGAGGCTTACCCCATGCATAGATACTAACTCGTCAGAGGGCGAATAGATAACCCAAGTTGCGGAAGAAATGTTCTGTGTATTATGACAAGCACCATCAGCGAAACCAATATATGTTTGGAGAGGCATCGACATCTGCAATATTAAGAGTAAAACCAAGATAAGCAAGAATAATGACGAAAAACACTCTCTAAGCTAAGCACACTGTTTAAACTAAAACACACTAGCTAGAAAGAAAAACTATCCTAACTAAAAATCTCCATACCCATCTTTAAGCATAATACTCTTCAGGTAAAGACCATTTCTGGGTTTACCCAAAGAGTCCCGTCAAAGTCTACCAATTCATAGGCCCCTTTTGCTAGCTTTCGCTTGACAACATAGGGACCATGCAACATAGGAACGAATTTTCTAGTGCCTAATTTATCATTAGCTTGATCGTAAACTAAGACTAGATCTCCTTCCGAAAAATTTCGAGGGGTCACATTTCGATCATACTGAGCTTTCATACGTTTTGCGTGAGTCTCGATCGCCAATGCAGCATCACGTTGATTCTCATCTGATTGAGCCAAGTATAATAAATTCTTTTCCTCTTCGGAAGTGGCTGGAAGTAACTCGATGGCCATTTGTAGTGACAGGATTTCGCATTCAATGGGTAATACAGCTTCCAGACTATAGACTAGTTGGAAAGGAGTGAACCCTGTTGATGTTTTTACTGAAGTTCGGTACGCCCAAAGCGCTGAAAATAATATGTTATGCCAATTCGACCGATGAATCCCAATGATTTGTTGGATCATGATGACTAAGACTTTGTTGATGGATTCAACCAGACCATTAGCTTATGGATAATAAGGGGTTGAACTATCATGATGCAAACCACGCTGGCCTGTAAGTTCGGTCATCATAACGTTTCGAAAATGACGCCCATGATTAGTGATTATCTCTTGTGGGACACTAAACCTAGCAATTATATGATTGAACATGAAAATTGCAGCTGTCTTGCCGTCTGCCTGAAATGTAGGCATCGCCTCGGCCCACTTGGTAAAATAATCTACCGCAAGGATGATATACGCATGCCCCCCGGCCGAGTGAGGGTTACATGTAATAAAATCGATACCCCATTTGGAAAAAGGACCAACGACAATTATAGGGTGGAGAGGAGCAGGTGGAGCACGCATCTTTCGATCAAAAATTTGGCAGTTGTGGCATTTTCGTACCGCAGTAATAGAATCTTTAAACAAAGACGGCCAGAAACAGCCAACGTGCAATGTCTTTTGGGCTGTGGCATACCCAGACATATGACCGCCACACGCTCCAGAGTGACAGTCATTTAGAACCCTTTCAGCTTCCTCGTGAGTTAAGCAACGTTAAAAAATAGAGTCCGCCCCACGGTGATAAAGAGTAGCTCCAATAATCCTGAATTGTTGGGACTGGAATCGAATTTTCCGATGTTCTGACCTTGAAATTTCTGGCCGAAAGGATTGGGTCTGGAGATAAACGATGATATCCCCATACCATGGATCTAAAGTGCTGATTAGAAACAAGGATTCGTCCGCAATGGGCTCCTCCGCCACAGTTTTCGTGTCAGCATGCGAGAAATCACACATTAATTCCGTAAAAACTAAAGATTTCTTAGACTTAGATTTTTCAAATTCCAAGTCGAACTCCTGCAGGATAAAAATCCATTTAGAGTACTTGCCCCCTAGCAATTGCTTGGTCAAAATGTAGATCATAGGGTTGTAATCCGAAACTACTGTAGTTTTACGTAGTAAAATGTAGTGACGAAAACGTTGGACAGCTTGAACAGCTGCCAATGCCAATTTCTCCACATGTGAGTATTTTAGCTCAGTTGGATTTAAAGTTTGACTAAGGTAATATATCACATGTTTAGTTCTGAATTCATCTTCCTGAACTAAGACCATTCCAATGGTGGAATGAGAGGCGGCGAGATACAAGAAGTAATCCCGGTTGTAGTTGGGAGGATGCAATAATGGTGCATGGGTCAATGCGTGTTTTAGTGCATCAAAAGATTTCTGAGCTATCTCATCCCAATAGAATGTAGTATTCTGTTTCAACAACCGGGTAAAACCCTTTGTAACCTCGCCGTAGTTAGGAATGAATCGTCGTAAAAAGTTTGCTTTCCCTTGCAAACTTTGGAGTTGGCGAAGACTCGAAGGAGGAGGAAATTTGACAATAGCTTCAACCTTCGAGGGATTGATGCGAATGCCGACTTTCGAAACTACAAACCCCAGCAATCGACCCGTCTCTATACTGAAGACACATTTGTGTGGGTTCAACCAAATCCGATAATGCCTACACCTCATAAAGATTGCTCGTAAATGGATGAGGTGATCAGCTCGATGTAATGAATGAGCGGGCAAATCATTGAGATAGGGTTGCACAATGTGCTTGATGTCATGAAACGCATAAGACATGGCCCTTTGAAAAGTTGCTCCAGCATTCTTGAGCCCAAAAGGTAACTTTCAATAAGAAAATGTCCCCCATGGACAAATGAAAGTCGTTTTTGGTTGATTGGCAGGTAGAATATTGATTTGATTGTATCCGGAAAAACCATCCATGAAGGAGAATATTTCGCTGCCGGCACAATCATCAATGATTTGATCGATATAGGGAGTTGGGTAATTGTCCTTTGGATAGGCTCGATTAATGTCCCTATAATCGATGCATATTCTTATTGTTCCTTGATTTTTGTTAACTGGAACAATATTCGATACCCAATCCGTTAACGGGATCGGATAAATGAAACCTAATTTGAGTAATTTTTCAACTTCTACTTTAATTGCAGCAGCTTTTCTTGGGTGAATCTGACGCAAATGTTGCCGGACGGGTTAAGCATCCGGGTAAGTCTTGATCTCATGAAGAACAATCGCGGGATCAATTCCTGGCATTTCCTCATAGGACTAGGCAAACATGTCGCGAAATTCTTGAAATAGGGCCTTATATATTTGAATTTCGTCGTCTGTACACGAGGCACCTATATGAATGTTCTCAACAATTCCAGGCTTAACCGAAATGTCAATAGGAATAGTTCGAGAGGTCTCTCCCAAATTTAACTCTGAATCGAGATGTTTCATTGGATTCCGAGGTTCCTTGACATATTCAATCGTAAAAATTGATGAAAAAACATTTTCAAAATGATCATTCTCGGGTAAAAACGAAGATCTATGATGGAGATCTTCCCATGGTAAATCATCTACACATAGCATTTCACGAATTTGCTCATCAGAGTGAACAAATTCAGAAAACGTGATTAAATCCGAGCTTGATGTGAAAAGTGATTCCTCACGGACCACATTCATGAAGTCAATTTCGGTTGAATATGGGTCGGTAAACGATTGCACGACCTCATATGCAATTTCATATGGACTCAAAGGCATGACATCACCAAATGAGTCTATCTCAGATTTAGAAGGAATGATCCAGGGATCATCATAAACAATGGTGTCTGTCGTAATCATGTGAATGGTTGCAAATGAAGACGATGCGTTGATGGAGGAAAAGGAAAAGTTCCCAGTAAACGGGCATCTTTAACTAGTCCTACTCCAACATCCTTATACGGGATAGTCGTTTTACCGACATGCTGAATACTTTCAGAAGAGGTTGGGTCGGATGAAAAGTAAGCCAGCTGGTCTATTGTTACGATCTTTCCGTTATGAGGAAACTTTATAACTCGAAAGACCGATGAAATGACCACTGTCATAGCATAAGACCAACTTCGACCTAAGAGAAGGTTGTAATCTAGAGGGGCATCAACCACCTCCACATCTAGATTAACAGTTTTTCCTTCAACACCTATAGGCAAATCCTGTAGAATACCAAAAGGATGAAACCCACGGCCATCAAAGGCCTTTAGAATCGTCAGGGATTGATTTAGTGAAGGAGAACCAAGCGATCTCCAACACTGTATCGACATAATACACGTTGAGGCTCCCTCATCAATCACAGTCCGATGAATAGGCCTGTTTTTTACTATCACTAGAATCTAGAAAGCCATTTGATGAGGTAAACGCGGTGTACTATTTTCTAGATCGAAAATTATTAGGTTCGAGTCCTGAACGTCAACAGCTCCTATAGCCGACAAAAGTAATTTACGTTGTGCTGGACATGATTGCAGCACTTCCAAAGCCGACATTGCTAAGGGTGAAACAGCTAAATCCTCAACAATGTTATAGTTTTGAGCCACTCTCGCATGTGGATTGAAAGCTGACTTTCGAAGTATTCCCTTGGCGGGCAGTTTGATTACCAAATCTGGATTAGGTTTCTCGATCTGTAGTGGATCGAAACCGGGAGCTGAGGTTGATGGATTAGAATGAGAAGATTCTACTTCTTTACCATCAACAGGACTTTTACTACCATAATCATGCGATCGAGTCGCAATCCTAACATGGGACATCATCAGTATGGGTTCTTCATTGGCACTCGAGGAAGAACCTATCATCTTACTGTCTTGAGCTGGAAAAGGATCCTTCAAAACAACAGGCATTTGGGAACCTTTGACAATCTTCGCAACCTCTGCATGATGAGGGCAGTCTCTTGTAAAATGTTCATCGTCACAAATGAGACAAGGATAACGAGGTTTGCGTTTTTCATCATTGGATTCTGATTTTTCAGGTTTCTCCTTTGAATTTTTGTCCATTTTATTCTTCCTCTTTCCTTTCTTCTTCCCACCGGATTTTGATTTGGCTGTAGATGACTCTACAACGTGAATATCGGCGTAAATCTCCATAGAAGAATCTCCTGTCAGGGAATCAGGCAAGGTTATGATAGGAGAAGAATTCTTGGAAGACTTGTTCTTACTTTTAGTGTTAACTGTACCAATCATACCATTGGTGGCATGAGATCCCGAAGGAGATGCAGAAATTTGATTTTTCTTGGGAAGATTGGGGATTTTCTCGTGTAACGTACCTGACTGAGTATAGACCAAGTCAAGGTACTGTGCTTGAGCAATTACTTGCTCCTCATTAACTACTCCGGCTTTAGCTACATCTTCAGTGATCTTTGGCAACAAAGATTTTACGAACCATTCAGCCAATATCTGATCCGGAATAAAAACCTTTACTAAACGCTATCGACGTCTCCACTCATGAATATGATCTGAAATGTAAGTAGATGTCGATTGCTTTAACGAAGTTAACAATTCCGTGCCATTGTCATATCGGACTGGCAACTGAAAATGAGTTAAAAACAAGGTAGCTAACTGACTAAAATTATAAAAAGTGCCTCGCAATAACTCAATGTACCACTTGGCCGCAAGACCAATTAGAGTGCACTGGAAAAGTCTTAGACAGATTGAATCATCTGAAATGGAGTTAGACGCACACCGGAGGTGATAAGTCATCACATGGTTCGACGGGTCCTCTCCTGATTTGCCTTCGAACTTAGGAATATTACTAGGCAACTTATTTGGCATTGGTGGCCAAAACGGAAGATAATTAATGGGATCGTTCGTTAGGTGCGACAAGTCAGGCAAGTCCAAAATTGCGATAAACGGTAACTGACGATTAGGATCCCTAAAACTATGGGTCATGAGACCAGCCCCAGGAGGAGGATATCCAGGATAACTAGGAATAGAAATTGCATTTGGGATATTGTATCCTCCCCGAAAACCAGGATCAACCGGACCGTACTGGGGTTGTTGAGGTTGTTGATATGTGTACCCAGGGTACGGTTGATACTGATAGACTGGCTGCTGCACAGCAGGACCGAATTGGTACTGTCCCTGGTATGGTTGATAAGTAAATTGTGGTTGACTTGTGACAATCGTACTTGAACCAGGTTGTCCTACAGGCATCTGAACCAAAGTTTGAATCGTAGATCCAGATGGTGGTAAAGATGTCTGAGGAGTAGATACAAGAATAGTAGAAACCAGAGCTGTCGATACTCCGGAAGTAGGTGGGGTAGATTGAACATATGTTGCGGCAGTTGCAGCAGTCGTTTGAGGCGGAGTACGAGGCGTACTAGGCCCAGGTTGAGAAACTACCAAAGGTATAGAAGTTTGAATATTAGACTGGACTGGTTGCTGGGGTGTACCAGAAACTAAGGGTTGTCCAATTTGAGATGACAACTGTACATTTGGCTGCAACACCTGTTGAGTTTGTGATGGATCCCACACTATATTCATTCCGGGGTACGGACCCATAACAGGTTGAGAATATTGAGGACCATAACCGGGTTGAGGGTAGGATTGATAATTCAAAGGTACATTTCCCGTTCCTTGAACATATGATTGATCGGAGGATGGTTGGAAACCTTGGTTCGAGTACTGACCTTGGGGTTGATACCCTTGAGGCACGTACTGATACTGGGGTTGACCTTGAGGTATAAATTGATACTGGGGTTAACCTTGGGGTACATATTGAGTCTGGGGTTGACCTTGAGGAACGTACTGTCCCGTAGGTATGTACTGTCCTTGAGGTTTCCCCCTAGACGCAAATTGGGTACCTTGAGATTGCCCCCCAGGCGATAATTGAGGCTGCCCCCCAGGCGGTAACTGGCCACTTTGAGGTTGAGGATTGGGAATAGAACTTGACATCATGAGAATATCTTCTACGTTCAACGACTTAGTACCATTGCTTCCAGTTAATAACCCTTGTTCAATGGGTTGAGGAAATGCTCCCGAAAAAGTACCAGAAAGTGACTGATACCCAGAGGGAACAGAAGGACCGCCGTACAAAAAGGATTCAGGCGATTGAGTAAACATGGACGACTATCTTGACATATTTAACTGAGGATAATAACCTCTAGGTGTTGGGTGATAAGGAACACGAGGTGGTGAAAAACTTAACCCTGGGTTTTCTAAGAAATTAGTCAAAGAAAGATACCAAGTACTGCTCCTTGGTGGACTGTAAAAGATTGATTCACGCTCCCTTAGCTCAATAACAGGTTGATTTTCAGGGATAGGGATGCCTACTTCTTCTTCTGGAGTAGCAAGTTCTTCAATAGATATAAGTCCAGAAGGAAGATCTTGGGTGATTACTTTTTCTACCCTAGGTGAACCAGGACCACTAGAAGTTGGAGAAGCAAACCCCGATGTCGGAGTAGCAGCAAATTCACTTTTAGGTTCAGATATTTCAGGTTCCTCACCAATATCACTAGTAGACGAAAAGCTACCAGTAACTTCAGAAACAAACACTGACTGCGGATTATAATCTGCTACTAAAGCTTGAAAATCAGGATGTACTACCAAAGAAGACTCTCCTTCTTCAGGTGACCCAACTCTACTGTCTCTAGGAGTTACAAGGACTTTCAGACCTTCAAGCTAGTCCGGTGAAAACTCAGGAGGTTGGCCCCGAAGTCTACGGGACTTCCTCGGTAATTCAACCACGGTTAAAAACTTTTAACTACTTCACACGCAAACAAAGTAAAATCTCAATGAAAACCACCTAAAGCCTCTAAAGAACCAAACAAATTTGAATCACACGCCTAAAGAATCTAGGAGATCAAACACACACAAACAATAACTTTCCGTACTGAAAACACTAGTTGGTGATGAAATCCAACGTCACAGAGTTCAATATAGAAATGGCGGTTGGAACAGTTACCCCGGCAACCTGCTTAATGAATAGACTGGCACAAGTTTCTCCACTTAACTGTCTCGAGTGAAGAGAACCCCCCAAAAATCCAAGTGAGTCTAGCTGATGTCTATTCCAGGTACAGTGGGATCTTCCCACCACTGTCACCTTAAGAAGAATCCTAAAGAATATGGCCACTAAGGTTACCAACTGAAACAAATATACCCGGGGGAACAGTCTACGATCCGATACGCACGCAAGGGCAGAGTAGCAAGCTCAATCCCCTTGAAGCCTCCTTGACATAAGCCAAGGTTTACCAACAAGTGACCCCAGGCTCCTCGACAATGGTTAATCCGAGGTTTACCGTTTTTAATACGTGAATATCTGGCGTCGTTCCCAATGAGGAAGGATTGATTCCCACACTGGTTCGGACACGATCTCGTGCTTCTCCTTTAAGAGGAGCTTTCCTAGAGCATAAATGCAACAATTGGATTTCTTCCCTACCACAAGATACAGCTACTTGTTTTTTTTTACTGTCTTGGAGAGTTAATTACTCTCCTATTCCAAGACACTAGCCTAAGCTAAGTTGGTGTATCAGAGCCCTAGAAATAAAAATGTTGCTAGATGAATTTTACTTTAAGCATTATTTTTATTGGTTTTTGTTTAAGTCAAAAGGTGCGGAGATGAAACTCGTGGTATGAAGACTCGACTCAAAATCACTAAAAATGCACCTAAGATGATTTAAACAATCTTTTCTCTTTTATGAACTTCTAGCTAGGAAAGAGTTTGAGAATGCAAAATACTTTGTAAACACAGATATTTCTTAACACACAAATTAAAAGAAGAGCTTTTGTCCTTTCCAATGCACTCAAAACGAGACAACTAGTTATTTCACAAAAATTTCCCTGTTTTGTTTCAAAGCACTCAACCACTACAAAAAACAAACTTTTTCCAAAAGAGATTTTTTTTATTTTTTATAAAAGACTCAAAACTATGGAAATGACTAACTTTAAGATCTATAAACTATAAAAACCTATTTGAAGTCAAAGCCTACAGGATGTCTTTTTTAAGGATGTTTTACTTAGATAGATGTAAGCTAAGGACCAATTTATGCAGAATCACGAATTAATCAAAAACAACCAATTTTATTTTCTTTTTAAAAATGAAAATCCAAACTTTTAAACACAAGCTTTTCGAAGTTTTGTAAAGAGAAAACAGAAAGCGGATTCCTCAACAAGGGTAGATTTCATTAATGGTCAGACTCATAAGAAGGTTGGTAGACACCAATGTGATCTGAGGTCCCTACAGCTTCTAAGCTCAGAGCTACTACAAGACCAAAATGAAAAACAAACCCAACAAGCAAAACTCCTAGGAATTTCACCTAAAACCCTAACACTAGTGAAATCAACCTAAGGAAAGCTTTTGACAGGTTATATGCAGGTCTGGGCAGTAGAAAATAACTTCTAAACAAAAACTAAGCTGACTAACAGAGGAAATCTTAGGTTTTTCAAAATTTTGACAGGGTCCGCAGGCCCACAGTTAACACAGGTGCAGTACTGCTCTATGCTAAAAGCAAAAGTGTGGATAAGTACGCACTGTGTCAAAAGGCTAGGGTGCGGTCCTCTCCCAAAGCTATGAAAAACAAAAAATAACCCTGGATCTACAAACTCTACCCAATTCCACACACAACAAGCCAAAAATAGAAACAAAAACACAGTTTCTCAGGTCAAAGTAAAAACAAGGAAAAAATCAAGTCCCCAGTGGAGTCGCCATTTTGTCACACGGAATAAGTCGATCTTGCGGACATGATAGACCTTCCTATAATCTAAAGAAGACCTAATGACAAGCAAACCAATTAGACACTATCTTTCTCTAAATATGCTTTTATAAACAAAGGCAAACAAGTGTTTTTAGGCCTACCTTAGGTCCAATGCAAGTTTGTGGAAGCCTTCACTCCTTTGATCCAAATGAGCTCCTTTGTCGCGAATTTGCAAACACAAACAAGAAAACAAATTAAATAGCACCGGAAAAGCCAATATCATAAAACATATTTAACATGAATGTCAAGGAATTCATGAAACAAATGACATGAGACAATTTGTTGAGAAAAATGAGTTTGATTGTATTAATTCAAATCAAGAAGAACTTTACAACCTGTGCCTTGACACTGTACAAGCTCCTCCCAGGGTCCAACAAGAAGTCTCCTTTACTTTGACAAGTTTCACTCTCTTCCCAATGAAGCCAAAAAGGTATGTGATCTCTCCTCTTAAGCTCAACTAGGAAGTCTTAATTTCACCAGCATTTACCCTCAAAAATGTTCAGCTTCTAACCTGCTTAGCAACCAACCCAATGCCTGAATTTATAGTGCAATGGAGGGAAGTTACTAGGTCCTCCTTCAAAGGGATAAAGCCCTCCTTCAAAGGGATAGCTCCTCTCATCAAGGGATTAACTCCTTCTCTTTTGGGATGCATGAACCACCTAAGAGCAGCCAATCCACGTCAAAATTCCTTCTAGAATCATCTAGAATTTACCCAAAGTGAGTTTTTTAGAATAAACTTGTGCCTTTTTGACTTTCACAAGGGTTCGCACCCACACCTTTAGGGACAAAGCGGGCAGGTCCGCAATTTTTGTAAACAGAAGGTGCGGGACCACAGGCAATAGTGAGAGAAAGTGCGGAACCAAAGTTTTATTGATTTTCAATGTCTTTCTCTCATTTTCGAAGCTTGACTTGAAGAGCTGAGGTCTAAGACTTACTTAGGAGGACAGTACAAGTGATGATAGAACCATACTGACTGCAAATAATCATGGTGATGATATTTTTGTGTAACAGATTTCAAGACAAATTCCATGTCCCTAATGGTAACTTCCAAAACTTAGCACTTCAAAAGATCCCAAAACATGTTATTGATGGAATTAGTACTTAAACAAAAGTGTAAATATGCAGCTACTTCAATCAAACAAAAGATGAAATATTGATCATGAAATCACTGTCTCTCTGCTGCTTGTCTGAAAATAAAAGTTAAGCTATTGCACTTATACAAATCAAAAATTGCAAGGAAAGTAAACTAAAATCACATTACATCAACTCATATTCTGACCCCTCACCATTCGACTCGCTCTGGCTATCAAAGGTAATCATAAACAACTTGAGCAATCTGATATCTAATTTGCAGAAAATAAAATTAATATTAAACTACACATTCATACTTCAATCCCTCACCATTCGACTCGCTTTGGCTATACGAGGTAACTGAAAATGACATGAGCAATTCAATTACTATCTTGCAGAAAAATAAACTAATATCAAACTACACATTCATACTTCAATCCCTCACCAGTAGTCCCGCTCTGGCTATAGGAGGTAACTGAAAATGACATGAGCAATTCAATAACTAACTTGCAGAAAAATAAACTAATATAAAACTACGCATTCATACTTCAATCCCTCACCAATAGTCCCGCTCTGGTTATCGAAGGTAACTGAAAATGACATGAGCAATTCAATAACTAACTTGCAGAAAAATAAACTAATATCAAACTACACATTTATACTTCAATCTCTCACCAGTAGTCCCGCTCTGGCTATAGGAGGTAATTGAAAATGGCATGAGCAATTTGATATCAAAACTAACTAACAAAGCAGGTAAATAAAATTGAAATCAAAGCATAACTGAAATTGAAAAGCAAAAAAAACAAAGTCAGTAGAGAGGCAAATCTCATGTCACCATTTGATGCAAAAACATGTAAAGAAAAGAAACTAATCTATGATCAACCGGTTGAACACACTTACATGAATTAAAATTGCATGAATGGAAAATCTAAACTATCAAACTTGAAAGCAATCAAATGACATAATGAAATCAAAGCAAAATTACAAAATGAAATCTACTCTACCTTACATTCTAATGTGCTCCATGACATCTACTTCACATCTCCTTCCATGTTGAGAACATCAAAGCTTTATTTAAATTCTTCAAAATCACAAAGTACAACAAAGCTCTCCAAAGCTTTCAAGAGCCATCAAGGAAGAACTACAAACTCAAAGCTAAAGAACTAAAAGCCAAGCCAAGCTAAAAAATGAAGGAGAGAGATCTCCTATTTATACAAAAAGATGAGAGCCATCTCATTAATGAGATTTCATGAATCTCTCGCTCTACCTCTAGAGTCCTAATCAAAATAGGAACTGATAAGACACATGTCTTCTTAAAGTTACAATACAATTAGGAGATGTGACACATATCCTCTTGATCCCATGATTCTTTCCACTCAAATTTGAATTTGGCCTTAGAGTGCCACATAAGGGTCTTCTAGAATTAATAAATATTGGAAAAACATAAATGTGGCCCAATGATAATGAAAGTGGGATGAATGTGGTGACATAGTAGTAAAATGGAGGTGATATAATGGACACAATAGTGAAAGTGTAATGGAAATGAATGACATTTTTAAGACTTAACATCCCCCCAACTGAAGCTATTTCATGTCCTCATGCAATATATATTACATTAACTCTTTTGATCATTGAGCTTTGGCTTAACTTTGCATGATATCATTTGATAACTTCATATTTTTGCAAAGTGTTTTACTTGAATTGCAACATAGTTGGTTCTTGTGTTACAACCATTTTTTTTTTTTTTTTTTGCATTCTATTTTGATCTTTGAACTTTGCATAATGATATTTTGATTATTGTTTCAAAGTATATCTTTATTGGATTGCATGATGGTTGGTTCTTGTGTGACAACCATGATTTTTTTTGTATCCAATATATCCTTTAAGAACTTTTTCAAAAGCCATTGTATGCTCATAATAGCAATGTGATAATTAATATATGTAGGAAGTATGCGGGCTCCTGAATATGATATGGATGTGGCAAAATATGAATATGAATGTATTCCCCCCCCCCAAACTGATGGTATTGACAATTTTATGAAATGAGGAAGAGAAATGTTTTTCCAACAATTATCATTCTAGCTTTTTATGGAATTCTATATTCAAAAGTTAGAAAATGACGTACCTTCACTTACCCTTTGGAATGGATGAGTTGTATATGTGGTGGCTGAAAAATTCTGATCATATTCTTCTTCGAGTGGCTGAACAAGAGGAGTCATGGATAAAAAGATAAGATGACTTTTTATTGCTTCTACTAAAACTCGCTGAATCTGCTCCAAAATGCTGAAAATAATAGTCTTCATGTCTTCAAAACTCATTGGCACAATTCCTACTATGTGAAAAGATGTTCCGATGTCAAACATAGTAGGAAATTGTTGGCTTAGCAGCCATTAATGGATGCCACTAGTCAACACGAGAACTCTCACCATTGATGACAATGAGAGTCAAGATGCCCAAACACATCTTGCTAGGTACGAATGAATTTGCCGAAGTCGAGTCACCTAGAAGATCTGACGAACAAGGGATATTAATGTATTCCCATTGTTTGTGAGCATGAAGACTTGCAATTAAGGCATGCAAGCCTCAAGGTGTTTTTACAAAGAACTTAGACTTAAAAGACTATGGACTCAATAATTTGCATTGAAGCAGGGCTTATTTGCGAAAATGAAAATGACAAGAAATGGAAGATGAAAATGGAAGATGGCAGTGGAGAGTAGAAATGGCAATAGACAATAATCATGTGAATGAGCCTCTTTCTTTTATTTGTGGATTATGAATGGAGAAAAAGAGATGGAAAGTGTATGTGAATGTAAATGGAAAATATGGAGTGAAATGAGGTGAATGGTTTATTATGAAGTATGGATGTGATGGATGGATGTGATGGAGACAATAGTATCTGAAAGTTTTTCAAGTGTTTGGATCTGATTTTGCATCAGCATATTTCCTCTTTGTTGCTGATCATCATTTTATGAAACAAATTAGTCTCTTAGAGAGACACCATTCTCTTGTAGTCATTTGTCCTTCATCCTGGAACCTGCAAAAAAAAGTAATACTTTTTCTGCAATGGAATGTAATATTATCAAAGGAGAGAGGTGATCAATCTCTCTAGTTATGATATTTACACACAAAACAAAGAATTTGTATTAATGAAACAAGTTCTCAAAGGGAAAATCAAAAAGAATTTATACCTGCTTTAGAATTGGTGCCCCAAGTTGAATGTTGCTTTTTTTTCAGCAATTTATTTCATTATTTTCCATTTCAAACTCTAATGATGGATTTCTCATTGTGTAGATCTTGTTGATATCTTTCCAATGGTACTTGAATCATCAAAATCTGATTTTGGATGAGAAAGTTAAGCTGATTTGAACAATGAGGTTTTTTTTTTCAGCTGTGGAATTGGACTTTAGCTGCGGAATGTGCACGGTTCTGTAGCTAAAAATCTTGAATACAAAGTTAGCCATTCATCTTTCATCATCAGTGCAAAATTAATCAATACCTTCAGAAAAGTGAGAAAATAACTTATTCATTTCATTGATTCAAAATTATTATTTTTTCTTGACATGCAGTGACTCAGTGTGGCGACTTAGTGATAACACTCAACTTGAATTCCTTTTGACCAGGGCATCTTTCATCGAATTGGATCAAATGAATAGGACACCATCCATGTACTGACATTCCCCCAGCTTGTTGGCATTATGATTCAAGTGTTGTCCTTGATGTGTTGTCCTTGATGGCAACTCACTCAGAGGCTGGTACAGGTGCTCAGAAGTTGGTACAGGTGATGGCAACTTAATCAGAAGACAGATCTTAGTACAGCATGCCAAGGAAGTTCATATACACAGGTTCGTTAAGCCCAAGTCGCGTGTACACGCTAGTTGGATTCAGAAAAAGCGCGTGTATGTGGAAAAGTACCTTTGGACCATGGTGGTTAGTCCTTGGAAGTTGTGCCTATGATTTCAGACCATTGTGTCTCGACGGGCCTGTCGATCCCTAGTTTTGAAGTTGATGGTATTGTGTTACTATGGTTTTGGCTCTTGGTATTGAGCAAGGCCTAAGGCTATATAAGGAGAAGAAGATCATTAGGCAAAGACATCTTTTGAAAAGGCTTGAATATCTGAAAAGGAAAGAGATCTGATATGCAGGTTCTGGGTTGCTTGATCTAAGCCAAGGAGAGATCACATCGGTTGATGGAAGACTAGATCTAAGGATAGATCGGGATCTAATGGTTTGAAATGCACTATTATGATATGGTTGATTATGCGTATTTCTAGATCTGCATACTGTCGCAATATTATGTTCTGGATCTAACTGATGTCTGGTACAGCTGCAAGTTGAGAGAATCTATTTTTAGATCTGTACGCAGGTTGGATTAGGTAAAAGCGCGTGTATACGCGGGTTTCGCTCATTGAAGTAGCGTATATCTCTTAAAGCTTGATTTTTGGGTTTGCAGTTGGATCTGACTGTTATTACAGAGTTCTGTAGACTGCTCTGTGTTCTGGTATCTGGTGATTGACAGGGTTCAGTGGTTCAGTGATTCAAAGTTTGATAATACTAGTATTGGTTGTTTTATGCTTCAATGATCTGTTGTGAAAGTTGAATGAATTGGGGTCTACAGATTGTAATGTTATGCTTCAGGAATATCCAGTCTGAAAATGTATGAAAGGTGGTACCTGAAGGAAAGAAGATTGTAGGTCAGCACCTACGTACTAGTATCTTGGCTAGTACAAGAGCAAAGGGGGTTGGAGCTCCCTTCCAAGGAAGTTTGGAGAACGAGAGAAGGTTGTAGCCTTCTGCAGGTTGTAGCCTGCGCACTGGTATAAGGCTGCACTAGTACAAAAGATTGTAAACTGAAGTTTCATATTAAAGAAAGATAGAGACAACTTGCAGCAGGTGGTTTTCACCCACATTGGGTTTCCACCTTACATCTTGGTGTTCATGTGTGTGGCTTTTGATCTGTTCTGTTATACTGCACCTGTTTACTGTTAATGTGGTGAATAATGTCCTGATGAACTTAACTGAAGAATAAGCTAACTAAATTATGAGTTTTCTTCTTATACGCTGTTTTATTTAGTCACAGTAGCGTGTACACGCTGGTTCACCTAACTGAAGTAGCGTATATGTTTCTGAGCATTGAAAAAGTTTGATTGATCTGATAATACTGATTCACCCCCCCTCTCAGTATTATTTCCAACAATTGGTATCAGAGAAGGTCCTTCAGAGAAGCTTGATCGCTTGAAGGGAGATCATTCATCATGAGCAACTACGAGAAAGAAGCATCAATCAGGCCACCGATTTTTGAGGGGACAAATTTCAATTATTGGAAGGTAAGAGTTACTGCATATCTTCAATCTCTTGGTACAGAAGTTTGGAACAATGTAGAAATAGGCTATGCTTTTCCTTCAGCTACTCCTACAAATCCAGCTGAGAAAAAGCAGTATGAAACAAATGCAAAAGCAGTCAGTACTCTATTAGGAAGTATATCCCAAACAGAATTCATGAAGGTCATGCACTTCAAATCAGCAAAAGAAATATGGGACAAAATGATCACTAGCTATGAAGGAGATGAACAGGTAAAGCAAGCTAAACTTCAAACTCTCAGGATTCAATATGAGACTCTCAAGATGTATAATGATGAAAGTGTGGCTAATTATTTTCTTCGGGTAGATGAGATTGTTAATTGCATGAAAAATTTGGGTGAAGAAATAAAAGAGACTATAGTAGTTCAAAAGATTCTAAGATCATTATCCCCCAAGTTTGAATCTAAAGTATCTGCAATAGAAGAAAAAGAAAATCTCCGTGTTCTCACTATGTCTCAGCTACATGGAATTCTAACTGCTTATGAAATGAGAAAGGGAGGTCCATCTGACAGAAGGGAAGCTGCTTTTAAGGCATCAGGAAAAGAAGATTACTATGAAGCAAGCCATGTTCCAGAAGAAGAGGAAGAAGAATCAAATTTTGTCAGAAATCTTCAAAGGGGTTCTGGAAGGTTCAAAGGTAAGCTACCTTTCAAATGCTTTGCTTGTGGAAGAGTAGGTCATTATGCTGCAAAATGTCCTTATAAGGATAAAGGAAAAGAACCTGCTAGATGGAACAAGAAACAAAGTGCAAATAAGAAAAGCTACTACACCCATGAAGATAGTGATGGCTTATCAAACAGTGATGAAGATGAACAAGGTAATAAATATAAGCTGTTAATGGCATTTGAAGATGATGATTATGAGGATGTTGTAGATGTGGATAATCTCTATAATGAAATTACTAGACTCAAGAGATGCATAGAAGAAAAGAGTGTGATCATTGATACTTTGCAATTTCAAATTGATGAAAAGGAAAAACATCTTGAAAAACTAGAAGGTGAAATTGTTGGTCTCAGAAAAGAAATTGAGAAAACAAAAGCTATTAATCTTAAGTTTGTCAAAGGATCTGAAACTTTGGATGAGATTATCAATGTGCAGCGGTCTCCTCTAAACAAGACAGGTTTGGGCTATAATGGAGAAACCTCTAAAGCATCCACCTCAAAAAGTTATCTTGATGCAGCAAGAAGAAATGAGCAGAAGAACAATGAAGATAATCAGGTAAAGCAGGGACGAATTACAAACAGAAACTATCAGGGACAATCCTTCTTAAGGGTGAACAAAAGCTACAACCAACCACAGGTAAAATCTTCTCAGTTTGGCTCAAGAATAGATGAAAATAGAAATTACAATCAGTTGGCTGGTAGATTCAATAACCGCAGAAGCTTCTTCAATGGACAATGCTTTTCTTGCCATAACTTTGGTCACAAAGCAGCTCAGTGTGTTGCATATAAAACAATCATGACTAGGGAAGCTCAAAAACAAAGAAGTATGACAGGGATTACAAAGAGGACCTATAACAACTTTTCGGTTCTTGAAAATGAAGTTGAATGTTCTATTTGCAATAATTTTGGTCATAAAGACTCTGAATGCAGGAGCAGGTTTCAGGAGAAAAAGGAACAAGCCACGAGCACCAAAAAATGGAGAATAAAGGAACCTCAAACAGAAAGATGTGGGATAGCTTTTTATGCAGAAGGACAGGAAAATCTATGGTACATTGACAGTGGATGTTCGAAACATATGACAGGTGATAAAGAAAAACTTGAATCTTATTCTACTTTAGAAAAGGGAAAGAAAGTTTCTTTTGGAAATGATACTCCTGCAACTATAAAAGGAAAAGGTATTGCTCCTTTGAAAGAAAAGGTCAAGGCTGGAAATGTTTTGTATGTTGATGGATTGAAGCATAATCTACTAAGTGTCAGCCAGATGTGTGATCAAAAAACCGAGGTTATTTTCAGATCGAATGGATGTCTTGTTCGTGATCTTGATACAGGTAAAACAGTTCTCAAAGGCAAAAGAACTCCAAATAATCTGTACATATTTGAAGAAGGACAACAACAATGCTATCTTAGCAAGGATGAAGAGCACTGGTTATGGCATCGAAGGTTGGGACATCTAAGCTTCTCACAAATAAGGAAAACATGCAAATATCAGGCAGTTCGCGATCTTCCAGATATCAAAATTCCAGACAACACCATATGCAAATCTTGTCAGTTTGGAAAGCAAACCAGAACTAACTTTCCAGAGAAGGAAGGATCAGCTAGCTTGCCTCTTGAGCTAGTCCATACAGATGTATGTGGTCCATTTAGGAAAAGGACACCTCGAGGAGAAGAATATCTGATATTATTCATTGATGATTTCTCAAGGTTTGTTTGGTTAGGGCTTATGAAGCACAAAGATGAAGCATTCGAAAAATTCAAATCCTTCAAAGCATTGGCTGAAAATGAATCAGGACACAAAATTAAGTGCCTCAGATCTGACAGAGGTGGGGAGTTCACATCAAATGAATTTTTCGATTTCTGCGATGAACATGGGATAAGAAGAGAATTCTCTACAGCTAGAACTCCTCAGCAAAATGGGGTTGTGGAAAGAATGAACAGAACTATCCAACAAATGGCTCGTGCTATGCTCGATGAATCAGGTACTCCTGCAACCTTCTGGGGTGAAGCTGCACATGTTGCTGTTATTATTCTTAACAAAACAAATGTCCGAGTAAACAGCACTCAAACACCTCATGAGCTTTGGAGTGGTAAAACTCCTTCCGTGAAGCATTTCAAAATCTTTGGGAGCAAATGTTATATTAAGAATACTGATGAGCAACTTGGCAAACTTGAACCTAGAGCAGATGAGGGCATTCTTCTTGGTTATTCTCCACATAGCAAAGCATACAAGTGCTACAATAAAAGACTTGGCAGAATTGTTGACAGTATTGATATAGTGGTTGATGAGAAGGGAATTCCTAGGCAAGTTCATCATGAAGACATTGAAGAAGATGAAGGTTACTCTCAAAGGCGAAATGATGAAGAAGAAGAACCTCAAGAAGAAGAAGAATCTCAAGAAGAACCAGAGGAGCAGACAAGAATAGAAGAGAAGACTCCATCCAGATATGTTCAAAAGAATCATCCAGAAACTCAGATTGTGGGGCAGAAAGAAGCAGGAGTACAAACAAGAAGGACACTTGCAGAAGCTTCAAGCTACTTGGCACTACTCTCCTCCACTGAACCACAAAATGTGAAAGAGGCATGCAAAGATGAATGTTGGGTCAAAGCAATGGATGAAGAACTTGAGCAAATCGAAAAGAACAACACTTGGGAATTAGTTCCTAGACCAAAAGATAAGAATGTAATAGGAACAAAATGGGTCTTCAAGAATAAATTAAATGAAAATGGAGAAGTAATTAGAAACAAGGCCAGACTTGTTTGTAAAGGGTATGCACAGCAAGAAGGAATAGATTTTGAAGAGACCTTTGCTCCTGTGGCAAGACTTGAGGCCATCCGAATGTTCCTTGCTCTCTCAAGCTTTCAAAACTTCAAGGTATTTCAAATGGACGTGAAATCAGCCTTCCTGAATGGAGACTTAGAAGAAGAAGTATATATTGAGCAGCCAGATGGTTTCATTCTTGGGAATGATCCAAACCTTGTATGCAGATTGAAAAAGGCACTCTATGGACTCAAACAAGCTCCAAGGGCTTGGTACTATCGGTTGGACAAATATCTTCACCAACAAGGCTTTTCAAAAGGATCAGCAGATAGCAATCTCTATATAAAAGTTGAAAATAACAAATTGCTAATTCTTGTTGTTTATGTAGATGATATTATTTTTGGCAGCAATGAAGAGACTATGAGTCAAAACTTTGCCTTGGTTATGCAGAAAGAATTCGAAATGTCACTTCTTGGAGAATTGACATATTTTCTTGGATTGCAAATCCAACAAAATGAAGGAGGTATCTTCTTGTCTCAAACCAAATACCTCAAGCAGATCTTGAAGAAGTATGGCATGGAAGAGTCAAAGCCAGTATGTACACCCATGGTTACAGGATGCAGCCTCAGTGCAAATGATGAATCAGCAGCAGTTCACCAACCCACTTATAGATCCATGATTGGGAGTTTGCTTTATTTGACAGGTACTCGACCAGATATTACACATGCAGTAGGAATGGTTGGAAGATTTCAAGCCAACCCAAAGGAAACTCATCTTCAGGCAGTCAAAAGAATCTTCAAATATCTTCAAGGGACCCAAAACTATGGCTTATGGTATCCTAGAAATACAGATCTCACTCTTCATGCTTACACAGATGCAGATTGGGCTGGAAGTGTGGATGATAGGAAAAGCACAAGTGGTGGTGCTTTCTTCATGGGTTCCAGATTAGTATCTTGGTTCAGCAAAAAACAGAGTTCGATTGCCTTATCTACAGCTGAAGCAGAATATGTGGCTGCAGCATCTTGTTGCACACAACTTCTTTGGATGATGCAGACCTTGCAGGACTTTCAAATCACTTGCACTCCACCCGTCTCTATCTTATGTGATAATACAAGTGCAATCAGCATTTCAAAGAATCCAGTCATGCACTCAAAGACCAAGCACATACCAATCAAGTACCATTTTCTTCGGGAACAAGTGCTTGAGCAGAAGGTCAAGTTGGAGTATGTTCCTTCTAAGGAACAAGTTGCTGATATTCTCACAAAACCACTGCCCAGGGAAACTTTTGAATATCTCAGACAAAAGCTGGGAGTAGTTGATGCTTCATCCTGCTGTTGAAGCTTGTCTGTTCTACAGAAAAATTGGTATACGCAAGTTACGAAAGGTATATACGCGTATACACGCGGATTTATGCTGGGAAAGTCGCGTGTATGGTGTACGCATGTTGCAGAGATTATATCCGCGTCCATACGCCGTTTCATGCAGGAGGAATCGCGTATATGAAGTTCTGAACAGCAAGGGCAAACTCTGGAGTTCTGAACAGCAATGGGTATGTCAGAATTCTTCAGGCACGGTTTCAGGAGGTGCAGCAGGCACAGGTTCAGGGGGAGCAGCTTAAAAGTCTCATAAAGTATTGTTGGCATTCAGATGTTTTGGTTGTTGATTTCAGGAAAAGGAGCTCGGAAAGAAATCCTGGTTGCTGATCTAAAAAGATGTTTATCATATGCTGCTGGTGACTTTCATAAGTCTTGGTCTAGATCTGTTGTCTCTATGTCATGTATCTCTCTTGTCATATCTCTTTTATGGTGTCAAGGTCATGTAACGGCCTATGTTGGTTTCCCCACTATGCCTGGGATGAATGCTGTAATATAATTGGTTGTTTCTGATATGTCCCCTCTTGGTAGGGAGTATGGATGTATGTATTGAGTCTTTTGGTGATAGGAAGGTCCCTTATGGTGTATAAGTCTTGGTTCTTGTTGAAGAACATGGGGAGCATGAGTCAGCACAGCCAAGCAGAGGTATCAGCATGTCCTCAGGGGGAGCACAGCCCTTTGCCCTTGATGTCAAAGGGGGAGAGTGACTTGGTGTGGTGGTTGCCATCAAGTCCAAAGGGGGAGATTGTTGGCATTATGATTCAAGTGTTGTCCTTGATGTGTTGTCCTTGATGGCAACTCACTCAGAGGCTGGTACAGGTGCTCAGAAGTTGGTACAGGTGATGGCAACTTAATCAGAAGACAGATCTTAGTACAGCATGCCAAGGAAGTTCATATACGCAGGTTCGTTAAGCCCAAGTCGCATGTACACGCTAGTTGGATTCAGAAAAAGCGCGTGTATGTGGAAAAGTACCTTTGGACCATGGTGGTTAGTCCTTGGAAGTTGTGCCTATGATTTCGGACCATTGTGTCTCGACAGGCGTGTCGATCCCTAGTTTTGAAGTTGATGGTATTGTGTTACTATGGTTTTGGCTCTTGGTATTGAGCAAGGCCTAAGGCTATATAAGGAGAAGAAGATCATTAGGCAAAGACATCTTTTGAAAAGGCTTGAATATCTGAAAAGGAAAGAGATCTGATATGCAGGTTCTGGGTTGCTTGATCTAAGCCAAGGAGAGATCACATCGGTTGATGGAAGACTAGATCTAAGGATAGATCGGGATCTAATGGTTTGAAATGCACTATTATGATATGGTTGATTATGCGTATTTCTAGATCTGCATACTGTCGTAATATTATGTTCTGGATCTAACTGATGTCTGGTACAGCTGCAAGTTGAGAGAATCTATTTTTAGATCTGTACGCAGGTTGGATTAGGTAAAAGCGCGTGTATACGCGGGTTTCGCTCATTGAAGTAGCGTATATCTCTTAAAGCTTGATTTTTGGGTTTGCAGTTGGATCTGACTGTTATTACAGAGTTCTGTAGACTGCTCTGTGTTCTGGTATCTGGTGATTGACAGGGTTCAGTGGTTCAGTGATTCAAAGTTTGATAATACTAGTATTGGTTGTTTTATGCTTCAATGATCTGTTGTGAAAGTTGAATGAATTGGGGTCTACAGATTGTAATGTTATGCTTCAGGAATATCCAGTCTGAAAATGTATGAAAGGTGGTACCTGAAGGAAAGAAGATTGTAGGTCAGCACCTACGTACTAGTATCTTGGCTAGTACAAGAGCAAAGGGGGTTGGAGCTCCCTTCCAAGGAAGTTTGGAGAACGAGAGAAGGTTGTAGCCTTCTGCAGGTTGTAGCCTGCGTACTGGTATAAGGCTGCACCAGTACAAAAGATTGTAAACTGAAGTTTCATATTAAAGAAAGATAGAGACAACTTGCAGCAGGTGGTTTTCACCCACATTGGGTTTCCACCTTACATCTTGGTGTTCATGTGTGTGGCTTTTGATCTGTTCTGTTATACTGCACCTGTTTACTGTTAATGTGGTGAATAATGTCCTGATGAACTTAACTGAAGAATAAGCTAACTAAATTATGAGTTTTCTTCTTATACGCTGTTTTATTTAGTCACAGTAGCGTGTACACGCTGGTTCACCTAACTGAAGTAGCGTATATGTTTCTGAGCATTGAAAAAGTTTGATTGATCTGATAATACTGATTCACCCCCCCTCTCAGTGTTATTTCCAACACAGCTACCCATGTGGCTTGTTTTGCTTAATGACACCTGCAACCTAGAGTTTAACAAAACAGCTGCAGAAAGTTGAACCAGCTGTGGAAAGTGGCTGAAACAGTCAACCATCAGTTTTACGCATATTTTGGATACTTGTGTTGTGCATAGCTTTTTATCTCTTCCGCACTTTCCTGTGGAGTTTCTGCAACCTTAAAAGTAAGTGATTCATCTTTAAAAAGGAGATTTTTATTTGAAACAAGACCAACCAAAATGATATTGATCCCTTCTCTTAACTGAAAATGCAAGTGTTACTACACAATAAGCCTCGGGCTTCCCATACAAACATCAGATAAATTCTGATAAATAATCAAGGATACCAAGGTCATGCTTAATAATAACATCGCTGACTGGCTTGAGCAAGGACTGGACTATTTGTGCAACTTCATGCTGCAACATTACGTTGTTTTGAATCTAGGTATGCATATATTGAGCCATAACTCATGTTTAAGACAATTCCCAGGAATATTATATGACACTTCTGAAAAATAACAACACCAACTTACCTGCATGGGATTCATTCCACTCCGTGGCATATGTAAAATAGGAAACTCCCATAAGATCACACTAAATCTAAAATTTTGGAACGTGGAAATAAAGAGAAGAGTTATGTGATTTTTTTATTTTATTTTTTGAATACATATTATCAGCCATAACTGAAGTACGAGTCAGGAGAGAAGCCGTTATACATTAAAATCAAGATTGAACGCTACTCCATGCCATGTCTATCAACCGGCTGTGAAGAGTCGTATCTAACCAGTTCACGTAATAGAGAGCAGTCTTAAATTGGAACTATTGTTAACAGGCGTGTGATGAAGTATGATTTCATTAAGGATGTGTTATCACTCAGGTTGTCCTTAAAGCTCCTTAAAGGATACGGCTGAGGTAACCACAAACCAATCTTTGGACTGCAGGTCCTAGCCTACTAGCAGTCAGAGAGGGCTCTCTCTTTAGGATTTAGCTTTGTTGATGATGATTTTAGGCTAGTTATTGAGTACAAGGGGTTTTGTTTGAGTCTTGGTGGGAAGGATGATGCTTTCAAGTAAAAAGGCAGGGATAGCATGAAAGTTTTAGAACCATTGGGTGTGGAGTCAAGGAGTAGGACTACTGGTGCATTTTCTTGGTCACAAGAGAGAAATATGGAGCAAGCTAGCTACACATGAAACAATGATTCAAGCTTAAAACGATGGAATGAGGGCTAAGGAATGAGAGGTAGTTAAGAATCTCTCGTTCAGCTTAACAGAGGGAAGGTGAATGAGCTCTATCTAGGAGCAGTGAAGAATCCCTAGATAACTGTCAAACGTGAGTAACTTAGGGGAAATATGAGCCACAGGGAATTCATATTCATTACTAATCCAGATGAAAACATAAAGAAACAACAGAAACTGAGCATAGAGGGCAATTAAACCAAGTCTAAACTATTCATTCTTTCTGCTATTTTAGATGGTATATCAATGGAAAACAAAGGTAAGAAACACTTATTGAGTCATGTTGCAGCACAAGAATTCCATATTCATCCTTCAACCATTAAACACACAGCAAACAATCATTCCTCCAAGATTTTCAGCAGTCTTTGATTAAGTAAAACATTAAGTATACAGAGCGAGTCTCTCTTGGAGCTATACAACCAACCAACCCTCTAAACAGTAAAATAGGGTGGTTTTATAAGTAAAATATCTACACTAATCAGATCTCAGACAGATCTGCTGTAATAAGTGTCTTTAACCTAACATTTATTTGAAATAAATGCAACAAAATATCTTCGAGCTGCGCTGGGGCAGCTGTAAAAAAAGGAGTTAATGCGTTGTCTTTATGGCTCTGTGATAATCACTTAGCCATAACTGTGCTTTGGGTTTTGATCCATGCTCTTGAGTGGTTCTGAGGTGCATTAACTGTGATGGGAGAGCCTCGATATAGCTCCACCGTTTTCTTTGACTTTGTTGGAGGCCATTCAATGTTCACCTGCATTGGGAATAAAGATTTTCATTTAAAACATTCAACTGATACTCTTTGCCGCTTCCTTGATATGCTTTGGCACTGAATGTGCGCCTTTCTCACTTCTGATACTTTTTAAACTGTTGCATCGACCTTTCATGGCTGTTGTTCGGCCCTCTGCGTGCTTTAAAAACTATCTTTGCCCCTTTTCTAAATCTCTACGAAGAAATTCATGTCATTTTGCGACTTTCGGGCCTACTGGTGGCCGAGCCACGAAAGGGCTTTCCATTCTGGCCTATTTCCCTTAGCGATGCGCACATTAAAAACTGCCTCAGATTTTCATTCTGGGCTCTCTTTGCTGCGATTTGTGCCCTTCGCGCTTTTTAACGATGACGTCAATGGTGGGTCCCAGTATGGCGGTGATGTGGCAAGGTGACGTCAGTAGTACGGCCAGGTGACGTGGTGGTACGGTGGAGGAGATGACGTGGTAGTACGGTGGTAGCGACGTGGCAATGATGTGGCAGGGACACGGCGGCAGGAGGCTGACGCAGGATGATGATGTCAGCATGACGTATTGCTGACGCAGGAGGGGGGAAGGTGGTTTCAGGCACACCACTTTTGTGCGCAGGTGGTTTCGGAGGAGGGGGCTCCACCACAGCCGAGAGGGTGACGCGTGGTGGGAGTACGACGGGAAAATTGCCCTTCTCCCGGGCGCTAACCCTTGGCATGTCGGGGCATGAAAAGACCCGCCCACCGTAGATCTCGGGCGCGCCAGATCTGATGGTCGGGGGCACTGATAACGCGGCGGATGGTTAGATACGGGGCCCGCGGCACTTTTTATTTAATTTGTTTTTTGGGTTGTATACAAGCGGGGTTAAATATTTACAAGCATGACCTTAGGATAAGGGTGGGAAATGAGTATTGTAGGGTTAGGACTTTTGGGGGAAATGGTTATTAGTGTGACTAGATGTCAGACTAACTCCAGGTTAGGACACGGAAGGGTTAGTAGAAGCCCCAGATGGACTACTATTTCCTGGACTTGATAAATATGGCTATAATGCCAAGGGGAAGGGGATATATAATATTTTGGGATTTTATGTATTTTTGTATAATAGGGGATGGGGAAATGATCTAGGGAGCTAGATAATAGAGTTAGGAGTTAATATGAATTTTTGAGGTGAAGTGTAGGGGGAAGACTAAGTTTGTGAGCTAAAACTTAGACATAAGAAGCGCATGGATTGTGGAGACATGTTTTTACACAAGAAATGTGGCTTCTTTTCACAGAAGAAAGTCAAAGCTTGACTTGGTGCTTTTACAAAAATGAAGTGATAACAGGACTAGTTGGGCAGATCCCAAGGTCCTCAAGGGGATGTTAGTGAGTGATTTGGGAATGAGAAGAAGGGGGAGTTAGACAGGCCTCGCTTGACCTCCTCCAAAAGGGAATTGCCTTGCACTTGTGATCTGAAAAGATATAACACTTGAAAACATGAAATGGATCACACAGCTTATTTCTGTAACCACAAAACTACTTACCCAGCCTACTTACCTAACATTTTTTCTTCTTTTTTTACATGGGTGCACTTGGACTTGCTGACCCTGATTATCTTTTTTTTTATTTTTGCTGTCCTCCTATCTAAATCTACATTTATTTCTTCCAAGTGTCCAGATTAAGCAGTTGGTCTCCTTTGTTTCTCTGCCTATCTACAAATCTGCCAAGATTAAGCTGTTTGGATAGATTATGATTCTCTATATTCTAAAACAAGAAATTGAAACCTAGGGAGGCCAAGATTAAGCTGTTTGGACTTCCCTTAACAGAAACTTCTTCAAAAATGGTTAACTCATCAAAATTGGGATACAATAGTGGCATTTAGACTGGCACACTTTCATGGCCCCTTCTTTGGCCTCTTTCTGGAAATATGGAACATTGCAGCATGCAAAGTATGACATATTTGGCACTTTCAATTGTCAATCATGAAATATGAACACCTGTTGCAACAGGAGGCTAACAGTGGCTCCACTTGGGGATGACTTTTCCTTGTGGAAAGCCAAGAACAGCAGGTCAGACTGCCTTGATCTTCTATTGTTGCTGTGGACTGAAAAAATTTCTTTGTGCTGGCTACTAAAAGTGTGAAACTTTGAAATATGAGTAGCCCTCTCCTCAACTGAAATATTGTGAAATACATAGCACTACCTGCTTTCTTCTGTGTGCTTGATATTATATACATTGTTGCTTGAGCCTTTGGAATAGATCCAAAACATGGATCAAAAACTGATGTATTTCCCTTAGCCTTGGTCTAGAAACAGTTGCTGATGTGAAACCAAAAAATGCTCCTCTCTTATTGATACTGTTTGACTGAAGACTGCAAGCTGCAAACAGTTTCTTTTTACCATGAATTGTTGTGATATGACAGTGCTACTCTTGCTGTTTTGATGAGACTAATGCAGAGACAGAGCTTTAAAAATGGAGCACTTGCATTGGCTGTGTCTTCACAAACTTTGCTGCTGCTCCTCTAACAATCAGATTGCTTATACAAAAAACAAAACAAAGCGCTGATATATACAAATATCAATGTACAAAGAGATATATACAGAGATGCATTGTATCCCTTAAAAGGGATCATGGTAATGTTTTAACATTCAGCCATTAACAGGGCCCTCTTCAGCAGTGCTGCCCTCTACAGATTTGAGGAAATATGTGTTATTTCCCTGAACAACAGAAATAACAAATGGCCCTTTCCATAAAAAATCGAATTTTTCATGTTTTCCCTTGTCTTCTCTTCGTGAGTCCCACCTTAGAACTTTGTCGCCAATGTAGAAGTCCTCAGCCTTAGCTCTCTTATCAAACATCTTTTTGAGCTTCTCTTGCAAAATTTGAGCTCTGTCATAAACTTGTTCTCTTGTTTGCTGAAGATGAATGGTCTGGTTGATTCTTCTTTGAATATCATTTGGTTCTGCTTGGATCTCTTGTAACATTTTAATGATAGGAGTGCCCAAGGAAGATGGAAATCTGGCCTCCATGCCATACACCAGCTCATAAGGGCTCATCCCAATGGATTTCTTTGTTGAAAGTCTGTCTGCCCATAGGGCATTTGTGAGCTTTCTATGCCAGTTCTTTTTTTTTTCTTCTAATTTCTTCTTGATAATATTAATCAGGCTCTTGTTAGATGACTCGGCCAAGCCATTACCTTGGGGGTAATAGGCCGTGGAATGGCCCAAGGTAATGTGAAATTTATGGCAGAAACTGATCATCTTTTTGGATTTGAAAGCAGCGGCGTTGTCAGTGATGATCTTCTCAGGGCAGCCAAATCTAGAGAGGATATTGCACTCAAGGAATTGGATAATGATGGAGTCATTGGCCTGCCTACATGGGATGGCTTCAATCCATTTAGTGAAATAGTCAGTGGCTGTTAGAATCCACTTGTGCTGGCCTGAGGAAGAGGGATGGATTTCCCCAATGAAGTCAAGACCCCATTGTTGAAAAGGCTTTTCGGTTGAGATGGGCTTAAGAGGCAAAGGTAACAGCTTTCTTTTGCCCTCAAAGATTTGGCATTTATGACATGAGATAGCAAATTTCTTTACATCTGCAAACAAAGAGGGCCAATAGAAACCAACCCTTAAAATTTTATCAGCAGTGGACTTCCAGTATAGATGTCCTCCACAGTCCCCTGCATGGAATTCTTTCATGACATTGTTAGTTTCATTCATGGTTAAGCAGTTAAGCAATATGCCTTCATGATTTTTCCAAAATAATGCACCACCTATGACACAAAACTTTGAAGCCTTCATTTTTAAAAATCTTTTCTTGGTTCTGGACAATCCTGGGGGAGCAAACAGGTTTAACAATACAAAACATATATCAGCATACCATGGGGATCGCAAAAAGATTTCACTGATCTGTGGAGTCGCCAACTCTTGTTCATTGTCCAATTGGTTAATGTCTAAGGCTTGAAAGTTTGTTTCGGACATCAGTTTGGCTAAACCTTGTCCCTTTATGAGCTTGGTTGGTTTAATTTCTATGTCATACTCAGGGATGTTAGAAATCCACTTGCCTCTTTTTCCCTCTAACCCCTCTTGGGTTAATATGTCTTTTACAACAACATTTGGCACATAGGCAATCACATGTGAATATAAAATGTAGACTCGGAAATCTTTGATTGCTTTAACAAGGGCATAAGCCTGCTTCTCCATGATTTGGTACTTCAAAGGGGCATCTCTTAAGGCTCGGCTGAAAAAAGCAATTGGCTTTTCAGCTCCATGATCATCCTTTTGTAAAAGGACAGCAGCTATGGTGTGATCAGATGCAAAAGAAAAAATGATAAAATCTTTGTCAAATTGTGGACTTGTGAGGACAGGGGCTTGGGTTAAGGCAGATTTTATACTCTCAAAGGCTTGTTTGGTTTCAAGAGACCATTTTACCTTGGCATCCTTTTTTAACATGTTGCTTAACAGTCTTATTAATTCAGCTAGATTTGGGATAAATCTCCTTAGGAAATTAATCTTTCCAAGGAAAGCTTGCAACTCTTTTATGTTTCTTGGATATGGGATTTGGAGGATGGCTTGGATCCTTTCCGGATCTATTCTAATACCATCTTTTGAGATGATATGGCCAAGCAGTTTGCCTTCTTCAAGGCCAAAGAGAGACTTCTTGGGGTTCAAGGAAATGCCATATTTCCTACATGTCATGAATATTTTCCTCAAATGTTTTAGGTGCTCTTGATCAGATTTGGAGAAAGGGGTTAAGTCATCAAGGTAGACAACTAGGAAATCATGTATTTCCTTAGCAAATGCAATATCCATTGCCCTTTGAAAGGTAGCACCAGTGTTTTTAAGTCCGAAAGGCATCTTCACATACTTAAATGTTCCCCACGGTGTGGTAAAGGCTGTCTTGTCTTGGTCATCCGGGTGAACCAGTATTTGATTGAAACCTGAAAATCCATCTAGTAAAGAGATTCTAGATGACCCCACTACTCTTTGTAGGATGTGGTCCATTTTTGGCAAGGGGTAGTGGTCTTTTAGGGAGACTTGGTTTAAATTTCTTAGGTCTACACATAGCCTAATCTCACCTGTCTTTTTTCTTGTGGGAACAAGATTGGATACCCATTCAGAGAATCTGATGGGTGCTATGATACCTGCTTCAAACATTCTTTTCACCTCCTTTTCAATCAAAGGGAGAAGCACAGGATTGATTCTTCTAAGCTTTTGTTTGAAGGGATTTTGGTTTGGTTTTAAAGGAATGGTGTGTTGGATCACTGAGGTGTCATAGGACTTCAAGTCCTCATAACTCCAAGCAAATACATCTTGGAATTGTTTGAACAAATCAACATATTTGGGTCTTTGATCAGGTGGTAAAGATTGAGATAGTTTGATCATTTTGGGCTTGTCTGTTGTCCCAATGTTGTGTTCTTCTATAGCAGTGTTTAGGGGCTGTATTTTTGGCTTTTTGGGAACATCATTAGCATCAAACATATCTTCTAATGGAGTGAGGCCAGCAGGGAGAAAGTTATCTTTTAGATCAACGATCTCGGCCTCTGTTTCTGCTATTTCCTCCAAATGCATCTGTTTCAGCTCTTCTATGTTTGCATTGTCAAAAACAGTTGGGTTCAGCATTTGTTTGGCTGTCACAGCTATTACAGCCTGCTGATTTTCATTTGTTTGCTGTTGTTCATCCATCATAACATCCATGTCAATGTTAATATTTGAAAACTCGTGCTCAAGAGTGAGGAAGTTGTTAATCTGGGCATCACTTTTAAACACTTGCCAATCTTTAACATTATTCGGGATAGCAGGCCTATGTTTTATCTCAACAGTGAAATGGTGATTTGGTTCAAAGGGTAGCTTGCATGTATTAGCAAAAGTGGCTAGGCTATGTGCATGAATGTTATGATCTCTTGAGATCTTGGCAAGCTTGGATTCAGTGAATGTGTTGAGTATATTAGTGGCAGCAGTCCTATAGGCTCTCATTCTATTGTCATTGGTAACAAAGTTGCCTTTCATTTGTTGTATGATTAAATCAGAGTCACCTAGAATGGACACTTTTGTAGCTCCTAGAGCTTTGAGCAGTTTAAGGCCTAAAAGGAGAGCCTCATACTCTGCCATGTTATTGGTACATTTGAAATTTAGTCTATAGGCATGGCCTTCTGCATGATTGTTATGAGTATTGTGAATCCATACACCTGCCCCTGCTCCTAACTTGTTGACAGAGCCATCAAACTCTAAATACCATGTAATTTCTTGCTTGTGGTTAGTATCAAGAGTTCCAGTCATTCTTGCAGTGGGAAGATTTGAATTTTCTATTTGGGGAGGTTCTTCTTGCGTGCTGGTTGCATCTGTTGTTTTGACAGTTTCATCAGTATGGGCAACCAATTCTTCATCGGTGTGTGTGTTCAGTTCTAAAGCCAACGGCTTGTCATCAGTGGGAGGACTTGTTTTTTCATTAAATAAAATAAAAGAATCCATATCAGAATGGATTGCGTGAATAGGAAAATTTTAGGGCTTGTCCTCACTAGTTACCACATACTTCATCAGTGTTTCTCTATATAGTCTCTTTGGTTGCCAAAAGACAGATATAGTGGCATAAGAGAGGTCTAATTGGAGGGATCCTTGGAGTTTTGCTCCCCAAGATCTTGACAATAGCATGCCGTACTTTGGTGGAATGTCGGCAACCACCACATCCATGAGGATTGTCTTGTTTGGATACTGGACTAAGGAGACACACAAGTCTTTGATGAGACCTAAACACTTGACTTGACTTGAGTCAAAGGAGAATAGATCTTTGTAGGGTCTTGTAACATCAAGGTTCAGCTTTTCCATTACAGCTTTGGGCATAAGATTGTGTGAGGCACCTGAGTCAAACATAGCATTGTGCAAGACTTTGTCATGTATGTGCAAACTGACATAAAAAGGTAGAATAGATCCATATGTTGATTTTCCATTAACTTCCAGACCGAACAACAGTTCAGGTTGGTTGTCAAGAACATTCACATCATCCTTGACCTTTGGCATTTGAAGTGATCTTTGAATTTGTTGCCTATACACATCATGTTTGGCAAGTTCAGATAAAGGGATGGATATCTTCAGTTTACCTATTTCTGCCTCTAAGTTAAATGATTTTTCAGATTGGGTTTTAGTATTTTGAGAGGCAGGCTTCCCTTTTTCCATTGGAGTATCAACAATTTGGTCTTGTTTATCAGTGTTATGGGAAGTGATTGCTTGCGGTTTTTCAGTTTTAGGAGGGCTTTTTGGAACACTGTTCGAATTCTCTTTTGAGGAAGAAGGTGGCAGAGGCTGATCATTAGAGGATTGCATGTCTGTGACATCCTCTATGGTGACATCTTTTGGATTAGGGACTATTTTATCAGCAGTTTCTATAAGGGCAACCTTTTCTTTGATCTTCTTCGGCTGCTTGGTATCATTTGATTTAACCTTTTCGGGCACATCTATGGTTCTTGTCCTCAACTTATATTGTTTGTGGACCTCATACACAACAATATCATAGCCTTGTTTAAAATCAAAAGACTCACTAGATTTAGTTTGAAATCGATTAGAGTCACGCTCATCTTGGTCTTGTTGAGTTAGGAACATTTGTTGCTCAACCTTGGAATCTACCAAGTTCATGTGAGTGTCCTCTGTCTGTTCACTAGATGTAGATGCTTCAACATAATTTTCATGAAAAGGAGGCCTTATATCATGGTCTGGGCTAGACCTACCAGCATTTGTGTTCTGCGTTTTCCGGAAATTTGGGTTCCTTATGGTATTAGGTTGTTGTCCTTCCCATGATGATTTCCTCTCAACACTCTCTACTCTGTCTCCCAGCCTGTGCATGCCACTGATAATAACATCCAGCTTTTGATCTAAGGCTGAGGGTTCCTCTTTAAAGGTGGTTCTTCTCTCAGTTCTAGCTCTGTTTCTTTTGGCAATTAGATTTGCCTCTACGCTAACAACAACATTTTGCATGTCTGCAAGGGTTTGAGGGGCTCTTTCCCTTAACTGATATGCCATGTCAGTATCAAAACCATCAGGGAATTTATACAAAGAAAGATCAGGTGGAGGTCTTAAGTTCTGTGGTATTGCCTTATAAACATAATTGAATCTTGCACAATAGTCCATGACAGATTCTTGAGGGCCTCTTTTGATGGTGTCATATTTAGATAATATGTGCAAGGGGTCTTTCTTTTTCTCCCATCTGTTGATAAATGACTGGTATAAGGCTTCTGGGTCTGCTATGGAATTGGCTTTGAGTGCTCTAAACCAAGTCCTGACGTCACCTGTCAAACTTTGGACAAAAAGCTTCATTCTCACACTATCATCATCTATCTCGTAGTTCTCAAAATATTCTTGCATTTTCTTGGTATGCTGGAGGGTTGTGCAAGAACCAGTTCCATCAAAATATGTGATTTTAGTTTGGTAATCCTGAGGCATAGCCCCAGGATTAGCAGGTAATTGCAGGGGTGCATATCTATTAGCCATGTTTACAGGGATAAGTGGAACAACAAGGACAGCTGGAACAGCTGTAACTACAGCAGTGATGGGAGTATGTGTAGTAAATGGAGGTGTGGAAGGAGTGTTTTGAAAGGTGGATGATGAACAAGGGGAAGTGGGGGTTGAACGAAATAAAACCTTGACAGGGGTTGGAACACAGCTTGGCTGAACTGTTTCAAGGCTAAAATCAACAAAATCTTCTCTTTGCTCTAGCTTCCTGAGGTTCCTTGGGATTAAATTGGGATTTTAAAAAATGGATGGGGGGTTTGGGTCTGGATTTGACCTTGTATAACGTGAATTCCTTTTGGGAGCCAGATTCTAAACTCGTTTTGGTATTTTCTGTGAATGTTTTTAGAATTAGCAAGGAACTGATCAAATTTTGGAATAGCTATGTATAACTTAAAACTAGCATGAAGATCGACTAAAGCATCATTTGTTTACTCTTGTAAATGTAAATCAAGAACAGTTTCAAAGGCTTCCTGGCTGACATTCAGGCTTCATCTGTAGTTTTAAGGAATATGCATCAATAGGAAAATGTTGGAAATAATACTGAGAGGGGGGGGTGAATCAGTATTATCAAGCCAAAAATTTCCTTTTCAAATTCCAGATGATATACGCTACTTCAGTTAATACAACCCGCATATATACGCAACTACAGATAAAGAAACCCGCATATATAAATCAGACTTTTAATTTGAATTATCTTTCAGATGTCAGTTATTAATCTGTGATTCAGATGCACATAAACAGTACCAGAAACAGTGAAACAGAGCAGAAGACAGTCACACACAATAACACAAGATATAAGGAGGAAACCCAATGTGGGTGAAAACCCCCTGCTGCAATTCGTCTCTATCTTCTTTTTAATTAGAAACTTCTCTTTACAATGTCTTGTACTGGAGCAGACTTTACCAGTACGCAGGCTGCAACCTGCAGAGAGCTACAAACTCTCTCTCGTTTTCCGGCTTTCCTGGAAGGGAGCTCCAACCCCCTTAGTTCTTGTACTAGCTTGAGATACTAGTACGCAGGTTCCTACTTGCAGAAGGCTGCAACCTTCTCTTTGCTTTCAGGGACCTCGTTTCATTAATTTTCAGACTGGATCCACAAGTAACATCAATCAAACATCAAGAATTTCTGCATGACCCAAACTCCTTTTCACCAATCAAAGCTGAAACAACTAAGCACTTCTCTGACCACTGAACCCAGAACACAATAACTGTAATCAAACACCAATTCTGAACCCAGAACACTGCAGCAATACAACAGAAGCAGCTAGGAACTAAATCAAGACATATACGCTACTTCACTGTTCATAAACCTGCGAGTATATGCTTCTGTACCACAACCAACCTACGTATACGCGTCTTTCATTCACAGAAAACGCGTATATACGCACCTTCAATTTACTGAACCTGCGTACAGATCTATAAAGGATAATTTATTCTTTTAAGCATTCAGACATTAGTTAGCCCAGATTTATAGATCAAGAGTGCGCCACATATAACAGATCAAAATCATACAGAGATACCAATGCTCAAGCCTTGAGATTTAGATCCATCAATAGTCCTTATCCTTCTTGCGCTCAGGTTCCACCTTCATTCAGATCTAGATCTGCACCATAACCCAATCACACGTATTCTAGATCTATCACAATATCAGATATTAAATAATTCAGATGATACCTTTCCACATGATTTCCTTCCTCTTTTATAGTTATAGGCCTTGCACAATACCACGGGCCAAAACCATAATAAACAAAACCAAAGGTCCAAAACCTGGGGTTAGCTCTTCTGCCGAGATACAATGGTCCACAACCATGGGTTCAAATTCCAAGGACTACCAACCATGGACCAAAAATAAGTTTCTCACCATGTACGTGCTTTTATGTGCATAAAAGTGCGTGTATACGCATACGCGACTTCGGAACGTATAAACCGCGTGTATACGCGCCTTCGGCAAGGTGAACCTGCGTATACAAGATTTCTTTCATTCTGAGCACTTGAACTGAGATCTGTCACCAAAGAGAGTTGCCATCAAGGACAACACCTGTACCATAGCGGCACACCTGTGCCAAAATGCCAACAATCTCCCCCTTTGGACTTGATGGCAACCCCAAGATCCTCAAAGTCATTCTCCCGCTTTGTCATCAAGGGCAAAGGGCTGTGCTCCCCCTAAGTACATGCTGATATCTCTGCTCTGCTATGCTGAACATGCTCCCCCTGACTGTAGGCAAGATCTTTTGACCTTCTTTTTGCAGCTAATCCACCTGAGCCAAAACAGCTTGAGTACTAGAACCAAGAGCTTCTAAGGTAATGCCAACAATGCATTATTAGAAGATTATCTGCTCCCCCTGAACCTGTGCCTGATGGTCCTTGACAGACCCATCTCAGACTCTCTCCAGCCAGAGTCTACCCTTGCTGATTTTCTTCAGAACTCCATATACGCTACTACACCTGCATAAATCGCGTATGTACGCGGATACCCCTCATCCAACTCGCGTACACCAACTTTTCTTGGAACACACAAGCTTCAACAGCAAGATGAAGCATCAACGACTCCCAGCTTCTGTCTGAGGTATTCAAAAGTTTCCCTGGGCAGTGGTTTGGTGAGTATATCAGAAACTTGTTCCTTAGAAGGAACATACTCCAATTTGACCTTTTGTTCCAACACTTGTTCCCGGAGAAAGTGATACTTGATCGGTATGTGCTTGGTTTTTGAATGCATGACTAGGTTCTTTGAAATGCTTATTGCACTTGTATTATCACATAAAATAGAGATAGGTGGAGTACAAGTGATTTTAAAATCCTGCAAGGTTTGCATCATCCAAAGGAGTTGTGTGCAACAAGATGCAGCAGCCACATATTCCGCTTATGCTGTAGATAAAGCAATCGAACTCTGTTTCTTGCTGAACCATGAGACTAATCTGGAACCCATAAAGAATGCACCACCACTTGTGCTCTTCCTGTCATCCATGCTTCTAGCCAAATCTGCATCTATGTAAGCATGAAGTGTGAGATATGTATCTCTAGGATACCATAAGCCATAGTTTTGAGTTCCTTGAAGGTACTTGAAGATTCTCTTCACTGCCTGAAGATGAGTTTCTTTTGGATTTGCCTGAAACCTTCCAACTATTCCCACTGCATGCATAATATCTGGTCGGGTACCTATCAAATAAAGCAAACTCCCAATCATGGATCTATAGGTTGGTTGATGCACTGTGGTGGGCTCCAGTATTGTAGCAATAATGCTACAACTCTTGGAGCTTCCTTCTCTAATTTTATCAACCCGGTAGTTCGTAACAAACTTGGAAGCGATGGTGCTGTATGCACAAGTACTAGCTCTTGTCGCAGCTGTCACTTGCTCAGCTGGCACAAGTCCGCTAGGGCTCAAGCCAACTTCTATGAGCTCTCAGAAGAAGCTTTTCAATTGATGAATGAAAGCTATCTCAAAGGAAATTAACCTACTTTGCAAAAATGAACTGAAAGCCAACAAAACATGAAAACCCTAGCAAACCCTAATTCTACCTAGCTTAGTCCTTCTGATGCAACGGTGGGAATGCAACTACTGAAAGTGATGCCATTACTTCTATTGAGATGAGATGCATGTGTCTAACCTACTTTCATCTGAAGAGAACATGTTTTTTTATTTTTGCTCAAGTTGTTGGAATTATTAAGACTGTGCTTCTTACTGGGTCTTGACTGTGCAGGGGTAGATCAAGGGAAGGAAGGCTTGGAAAAGGTCAGGAGGACTCTGAGAGGGTCTAAGGGATCCCTAACATCATTCCAAAGAAGTTCACACAGTCCAGATGCCTGGCAACCGTGTTTGCAAGCTTCTACAGGATGTCTGCAGGGGTTCTACAGGAAGTTCAGGATTTCTACAGGAAGTCCCGTAATTTCTACAGGATGTTCTGCAATCGGAGTTATGGGTGATGGATGAGTGAATGAGCTATATGGGTGGATAGGGAGGTAGGAGGGGAGCTTGTGATGGCTTATGGACAGAGAGATGAGATGGAGAGGGGGTGTGCAAAGCTGGTTGGTCTAGAGGAGGGTAGAGGCAATGGAAGGCCGAAAAGGTTGAACAACGTGGATAATAGAAGAGTTGGGAGGCAAATGATCTAACTGGGAGATGGGTAGATGACCTAGGCACGGCTTAGAAGGATAAGGAAACGATGGAGTGGTGCTGTGCAGTGTAAATGAAACAAATCACCCCTGTCTTGCATATAACCGAAATTTCATCAACCTATTCTAACTGTTTTATTAGAAACCAAAGAACAGCAATGTCGTTTTTAAGGGGAAATCGTGCATGGTGCTGAAACAAAGAGTTATTCCACAAGATATAAATGCATGGACACTTCTACAAACAAAAAATACTATATCAAAGCTTGCATGAATATGTAAAATAGTGTTTTTGGTAGGTGGCACGGTCTGCACTTCCAGTCCCCAAACAGAGGTGAAAGTGAGTGTGCAATCAACCCTTTTTGGACTCTGATCAACTCCAATCTTCTCACTCTAATCTAAACTACTGAAGCCACTTTGTTCATAAAACTAACCTACGTAATCACACCAAGAAATTCAACTCAGCAAACTGTGTTTCCAAGTGCATGTAAAGGAAAAGAAATACAATGCTGAAAGAAAGAAAGGTAACAATACAAAGGAAGGAAGCCTTACGCTCTCAGGTTGGGCCCAACCCTGAGAGCTTAAGCTCTTTTAAGAACTCAGCGCTGCCTCAAATCTGCCTGCTTTTTCATTAAAAGAGAATAGTTGTAAGTCTGATAACATGCCAAAAATGGCTTACAAAGAGAAAAACAGAGCTATAAGCTCGTAATTCAGAATCTGCAACAAAGTTTCAAAAGTCCCCATCGAAGGCTACAGCCTCAACATTTATACATTATGAGGGCCAAGCTGGCCTCCTAAATTAGTGGGGTTTTGCTGACCAAACTAAAAGTAATCTGCTGTTCCCTCAAAACTCGTTTGGCTGCCTTCTAGCTCGATGGTGGTGGCTGTTGGAGCTCGGAGTTGTGGGTGGAGATCACGAGGAAGGCCATTCAATGCCGTGGACAACCTTCCTACAAAATCTCAATGCCACCTTGGCTGTCTCCTAGCCTTCATTTGTGTGATTTTGCTCCATTAAATGTCAAAAAACCTAAAATAAACATGTGTTAGCGACCTAGGAATAGTGTCTGCCCTTCATTCGTACAAATAACATAAATATACTAAAAAATGATGCATAAGTCATGAAAAATGAAGGGTTGAGCAAGGGTAGTTAGGCCAAATGAGCCCAAAATGTTACCAAATTTTGGGCTCATCATCACCCCCTAGCTAAAATGATTGCTCATCCTTGGGCAACTAATCCAACTCCTCGTCCTTCATTTCCTTTACTACCACCCTCACATCCCAAGCCTCTGTAGTAGTGTCCTCCTTGCTGATATGGAACCCAGCCTTTCTGTTCACCTCTTTCCACTCTTCATGCTCATCTGTTTCTGTGCGACCTTCCATCAATCGTAACAGCAGTGGTGGGCTTAGCTTGAGGCCAATCCAGCTGGCCTGGAGGTTTTGCATGGATTTCTTATAGAGGGGCACCCGTACTAGAGCTTCCCTCATCCGAGTTGGAGTATGATACTCTCTGATTTTCAGACTGTGGGCCAATGTATTCCATTGGCGGGTGCAAGCTTGGACAGAGTTGTCTCCTAACAGTCTCTCCATGTCCTCGAAATGCGCTATGGCCTGGGCCTGCTGATCCATATATCTCAATGAATCTTGAGGGTTGATGGACAAGTGTTGGTGTGCCGAGATTAGTGCAACTGGATCCCCTGGTTCTGCTCTAATTAGCAATGGCTCATTCAGCTCTCGGTTCATGACTGCTTTGGCTTCTGCTGCTCTTTTGTCCTCATGGTTCAACCATGAAGCAAATGCCATTAATTGCATATCCCCTAAGGCCGTGTTGGGATCCCATGAAATTACATTAGGCAGGGCCAAATTATGGAGGTAGAACTCCGCTAATTTGGCCTTATCCTTTGATGAACTGGTACTGCATAATTCAGTGAACTGCTGCGGGTCTTGGAGCTGAGAGATACCCCTTTGCGCCAAGGTATTGATTTGAAATTGCAGCCATTGGTCTTTCAGGTACAGGCCATAGGATTTGGCCGGCTGTCTGCATTGTATAGCATCCATGGCCCAACTGGCCATGCAGGCCAATTGTGCCTCTTTCTGCTGCAGCTGTTGTCTGAGAGCTTGCACCTCAATTTGTGCCTGTTGTTCTGCTTCCTATAGATGCAAGGTTGGCTCCCCAAGACCGATTTGCAGTTCCTTTTTGCCTTGCTGTTCTGCTGTGCTGTCCCCTGAGGGTGTGCCTGTTCCTCTCCTCAGCTCTTGTAGCTGCAGTCTAAGTTTTTCGTTTTCTTCCTGTAGGAACACCCGCTGGCAATTTTCCACGCGTTTAGCCATAGCCAATTCCTTTCTAGCCTCCTTGAGTTGTTCCTCCAAGGGGCCTATGTCTGCCACACCTTTTGATTTGGCTATTTTCATCCACGTGTGGGTTCGTACTCGCTCTTCCTCCAATGCAAAGAGCAGTGGCACAATGAATTTCTGAGGTATAATTGTGCCAGCCTCTAAGAAGTTGTAATATGAACTCAGACTTGGCTGAGGGTTAGGCTCTGGAATATGCTCTTTCTCTACCTCTTTTGGTGGCTCTACTTCGCCCTCCCTCGGTGGTGATGAGGGTGCTTCTCCTTCCATCCTCTCTGTCTCCTTAAGCTGGGCTAAGGTTTCCTGTAGAGCATCCTCAGCATCCTGTAGCCGGGCTTTTGAGGCCAACTGGTCCAACTTATCTTGCCAAGTAGTTTTCTTTGGGCTCCCCCTCTCATAGGTGACTGATATATTTGAGGGGGACCTCTCCCGGGGCAAAGTAGGGGCATCCTCTATATTGATTGGGCTGTTGGATGGAGGCTGTGGCTTGCCCGTTTTTATTCTCACACTTCTCCTAGCTTTAAAATATAGAGGGACCTCCCTCTTTCTCTTCTCCTTTGGCTTAGGAGGTGTACTGATGGCCGCCAGCACGGCTGCTGCCTCCCTTGCAAGAATTTCAGCTTTCTTCTCCTTGGGTTTCCCTTTCTCAGGGCTTCCTGTAGAAGACCCTTTTTCAGCTGATTTCTGGCTTCCTGTAGAAGCCGGTTTTGGTGTTCCTGTAGAAACAGGTGGCACCACTTTAGTTTGTTTTGCTGAATGGGTTTTACTTTTTGACTTGGTTGCGGCTGCTGTCGAGGTGCCTTTGCTGACGTGGACCTGCTCAGCCTTGTCCACTCTGCTTTGTAATATTTTCTCTCTGGCCGTCAACGTGGGTGTGTCATCTTTCTCTTTGGCACCCTTTTTCTCTTGTTTCTTCTTTTGCTCTTTCCTCTGCTCTGTGGTCGTGGGTCTCTGGCCTTTTTCTTTCTTCCCAACGGGCGCTGACTCCTTCTCCTCACTGTTGGATGAACCGAGCTCTTCGGTCAACATCTTTATATCTCCATCCTTGGTCAAATTCCTGAAGGCTTCCCATGAGAGAGGAACCTTGTATGTGTGGAGCGCATCCTCCACGAGGAGTTTAATGAGTCCATGGTGGGCTACTTGGTCTGGTGTGCCCTCTTTCAACTTGGTGGCACATTCAATCATAGACTGTAGTAGAAAGTAGGGGATACTTAGTTTGTTCTCTACAGGTAGGTCCATCTGATGCCTTAATTCTGTGAGTAACCGAAAATGGTACCCATATACAATGCTAAACCGACCTTCGCAGGTAATGTATTTCATAATTTGGAGGCTGACTTCACTCCAAAGTGGCAGTAAGCTGGTTCTGTGAACCCCATTTTTATCTTCTGAGAACTGCTCCTCTGGTGGGAAGAATTCCTTCTTAGCCTTCTGGCCCAATTTCCTCTCTTCTTTATCCCATGGTAACCCCATTGGGAGCTCAGTAACTCGGCTGATGAATTATGGGGTGAGTCTGAGACTCAGACCCCTGAAGTTGACGGTGGCCAATGTTTTGGATTTCGGCTTCAGAGCTTACAAGAACTCCTCTGCCACCTCATCATCATATCCCTGCAATTTGTCGTAGAACGACATCCATTGCGCTTGCGTAAACAGCTCCACCACCTCAGGATTCTCTCTTAGCTTTGTTGAGTCGGTTGGTTCCCTTCTGATGAACCCACCCGGCATGGTGAAAAACTGTTGTGTTAGCTGGAGGTGGCGGTGCAGAAGAAAATTAGCCTTTTGGGACACAGCATAGAATTACGCCTCTGCCATGCATACAATTCACGGAGAATATCTCCCGATGAGCCTTAACAGGGCTTAATTATAATTCACATCCTATAGGACGACAATTCATGCAAACGACAGACAAAACTTGCAAATTTTTTTACGACCAGACTGTAGAACGTCGACTCTGCCACCCTCAAAACCAATTGCATGGAAGCACAGGGTCAGGCTTACCTTTTTAATCCACCACCTTTAACGTGAGGAGCCCAATTTCCTGTAGAAGCAGCGCACGAATTCTGGAGGATACTGCAGTGGGTCTGCGCCTTCTGTGCTGCTATCAGACATTCGAACGGCCGAAGACTTGGAGTGTCAAGCTTCAGAGGAATGCGGATGCTCACTTGACTTCTAAACGGCTGATGATAAATGCATGGGGTGGCGATCTAGCCGATAGATTTGAATCCGGCGGAATTCGTGGCACGGGGGTGAGCTGTCCCTGCCGGACCATTGGACGACGTCATCTACTCATTCCACTGCAAATTCCCTGACTGCTGCATCATCCTTCGCAGATCCGCCACCATCATTTCTGTTACAACGTGTTTCTCCCCAACTGGACAGTTCTCACGTGTCCACTACCCGTTCTTTTTCCACGGCCACCATTCTACACATCCGACTAGACCAGTTGACTAGTCGACGTGGCCAGTGGAATGGCCATGCAACTGCTCAACCCATTCATTTCATGCTTGAAAATATTTCAAAGTAATATTCATGTAATTCGACGAAAGAAAGGGCGAGGCACTTACCTGTGCGGCCGCGACATGCTTATCCAGGCTTCAGGACGACGATGACTAGATTTGCTTGCTGCTGCTGTTATTTGCATAGGACCGGTTTTGCTTGCTGCTGCTGCTATTTGCACAGGTCCGGATTTGCTTGCTGCTGCTGATGATGAAGCGTATGACTCCGCTGCATGCGCCCGCTTTATTATTGCATGTTGCAGGCGATTGAATGGTGTACACTCTAGTTGGCTAAACTGCTACGGGATTCCTGTAGGATGTCCTGTAGCAGTTTGTCCTCCTCGGGTGCATGCTGAACGATGAAGATAGTGGCATCAGGATCACGCTCGCAGGGCCCTTGGATAGCTGGGTTGAGTATTGCATGGCATCTTGGCATCTTTTTTCATTTCAGAATTGCTTCCTCTTGATAATTCATTGATCTGTTTTGATTGTGCAGGTATCTTTATTGCATGTCAACAGGGGTGGTAGAAGGAGGTGACAGCAGTGTGTGAGGGGAAAAATAGTAGCTTGCATGCGTCCATACTGGACCTTGGTCGTTATATCTCCTCATACAATTAGTTCTGGGCCGTCCAAAACTTCTACAGGAAGTTTCCTGTAGAAATACAGAACTTCCTGTAGAAAGTTTGTAACTTCCTGTAGAAGACTGAGTTGTGATGAAATCGTGCCCATACCTCGGAGAAGATGAGTGTTCTCGGAGGAGGTGCTGGTAGGGTCTCCTGGCAGCATGATATGGACCCTTGTCTTCAAGTGGAGGGACCTCTTCTTCCTTCATAAACTTGCAACCTGCATGCATTGCCACATTGTGAACTTGCTGTCCCTGTTTTTTTTGTGTTTGTTTTTTTCTTTTTTTCTTTTCTTTTTTCTCTTTTTTTTTGAAAGACAGCAGGGGCGCCTCAATGAGGTTTTCACCCTTGCCATCTGCCTCAAGTGCCTCAGAAAGTTTTTCACTCAAGGGTCTTTTTCAAACTTTTTTCTCTTTTTTTTTTGAAAGACAGCAGGGGCGCCTCAATGAGGTTTTCACCCCTACCATCTGCCTTGGGAGCCTCAGAGAGGTTTTCACCCAAGGATCTTTATTTTTTCCTCTTCTTCTTTTTTTTTTTTTTTTTTTTAAGATCTTCAGGGTATGCCCAAAATAGAGGCAGAACCCTTCTCTATGACCAGCACTGATTTCTCCACAGTTTTAATGAATTCTTGTCTTAAGAGAGGTTTCCTGTAGATTTTCAGTCGATGCCCATTGACAAGCATGGGGATGGCCTCCTCATCAATGGTCCGAATGAGAACAGATCCATTGTCATGACATTTCTCCACTGCATATGGTCCCAGCCATCTGGTTCTCAGCTTCCCCTTGAAATCTTTATGCCTGGAATCATACAACAGTGCCCAATCTCCTGGCTGAAATTGCTTGTCATTGAGGTGTTGGTCATGCCACACCTTCCTCTGAAGTTGAACCACTTCTGTGTGAAGAAGGGCCTGCATTCGGTGCTCATCCAATCCATTCAGCTGCAATAACCTTTCTTGTTGGGCATGGCTGAGATCTAGGTCTAGCTGAGCTGCCATCCTCAAAGTGTTGTATTCAAATTCAATAGACAACAAAGCTCTCTTCCCATAGACCAGCTCATAAGGTGTGAAGCCGGTTGTGGTCTTCCAAGTGGTATTGTAAGCCCATGTGGCCTCAACCAGGGGATCTGCCCAATCCTTTCTGCTACTGCTCACCACCTTAGTCAAGATCCCTTCCAATGCTCTATTAGTGACTTCCACCTGCCCATTTGCTTGAGGATGATAGGGGTGGAAGTCCTATGCTTGATTTTGTGATGAGCTAGTAGGTCTTCAATTAAGTTGGATGTGAACTGACTTCCTTGATCGGTGACTAGCTCTCTTGGGTAGCCAAATTTGTAGAATATGTTTTCTCTCAAGAACTCAACCACCTTTTCTTTTGTCGCTGCTTTGATAGCCTTGGTTTCTGCCCACTTTTTCAGGTAGTCGGTGCACACAATGATGTAAGATCTTTGCCTCGAAGGAGGGTTGATGGGACCCACGAAATCCATACCCCATTTCTCAAATGGCTCAAGAGTCACTTGAGGTTGGAGAGGCATTTCATCCCTTTGAGTTGGTTTCCCCATCCTTTGGCATCGGTCACATTGGCTGATATACCTTCTGACATCTTGATGAAGTGTGGGCCAATAATAGCCTGCCTGCAAGATTTTGAAGGCGGTCTTCTTGGCTGTAAAATGTCCTCCACAAGGCCCATCATGACAAGTGAGGAGGATATCAAAGACTTCCTCCTCCCTTACACAACGCCTTAGGATCTGATCAGGGCCAAGCTTGAATAGGCTGCCCCCGATCCAAGTGAACGAGGCACTTTTTCTGACGATTCTGCTCTTCTCTCTTGAGGACAGGTGTGGAGGGAACTGTGCGGAAACAAGGTAGTTTGCTATATCAGCAAACCATGGAGAGAGTACTGAAATAGCAAACAGATGTTCATCGGGCATCTGATCATCCACTGTTCCATCCTCATCTGAAGACAAGTCCAATCTAGATAAAAAGTCAGCAACAACATTTTCTTTACCTGGTTTGTCAACGATGGTCAAATCAAACTACTGCAACAAAAGTAACCATCTAATAATACGAGCATTAACATCTGGTTTATTCATTAAATATCTAATTGCAGCATGATCAGTATGTACAAATGTTTGATAGCCAGTGATATAATGTTGGAACTTGTTCAGTGCATGGACCACGGCCAAAAATTCTTTCTCGGTTACAGTGTAATTCAGTTCAGCTTTGGATAAGTTTTTTCTAACAAAGTAAATGGCATATGGAAGTTTTTGTTCAAATTGTCCTAAGGCTGCCCCTATGGCTTTGTTCGAGGCATCAGTGTGGATATGGAAAGGTAGGGCCCAGTTTGGACCTCTCAATATTGGGGCAGACACCAACTTGTCCTTTAATTCATTCAGAGCCCTCTGACAATCATCAGTCCATTTAAACTCCACATCCTTTGCCAAGAGGCTAAACAATGGCAAGGCTAACTTGCTGAAGTCTTTAATGAATCTCCTGTAATACCCTGCTAATCTTAAGAAACTTCGAACATCCCTTACCTTCTGAGGAGGTGGAACCTTCTTGATGAGAGCAATTTTGTTAGGATCCACCTGTAACCCTTGGCAAGAAATGGTATGGCCTAGTACGGTCCCTTCAGTGATCAAGAATTCACATTTTTCAGGACTAAGGGACAGGTTCATCTCAATGCATTTGGTTAGGACTTTTCCCAGGTTGGACAATGCTTCCTGGAAGTTGGACCCATAAGGAGTGAAGTCATCCATATAGATTTCCACCGCATCATGGACCAGCTCCGAGAAGATGCTCAAGACGGCTCTCTGGAAGGTAGCAGGAGCATTGCATAGACCAAAGGGGAGAACTTGGTAGGCAAAGGTACCCCAAGGACAAGTGAAGGTGGTCTTATCTTGATCTTCTGGGCTGATTTGGATTTGGTTGTACCCGCTAAACCCATCCAGGAAAGAGAAGAACTTCTTTCCTGCCAGTCCATCCAACACTTGATCTATGAAAGGTAGAGGAAAATGGTCTTTTTTGGTAGCTTTGTTCAGTTCTCGGTAGTCCACACAGATTCTCCACTTCCCATTTTTCTTGGGAACCAACACCAGAGGGGACACCCATTCGCTATCCGAGATGGGGTAGATGAATCCGGTATCCAACAATTTTTGTAATTCTTCCTTGACGATGTCCTTAAGGGCTGGATTCATTCTCCTCTGGGGTTGCCTAACTGGTTTACAATCCTCTTTGATGTATATGTGATGGGTACAAACCGAAGGATGGACTCCTTTCATCTCCTTATAGCTCCAAGCAAAAGCATCTAGATGACTGGCCAACAGGCTACACAGCTCCTTTTCCTGGGAAGGAGATAGGGAGGAGCTGATCTTTAACGTTCTCTCAGGGCCGAACTCCACATTTTTGACTCTGGGAGTGACAGGGTTGGTCGCACAAAGATCCACTAAGGCGTTGGCTTGGGCATCCTCCACCAATTTTTCTAAGGATAGTGCACTGGGAGGTGGATTCTGGATCAAGGTCTCAATTAAATCATCCTCGGTTGGGGGGTCTCTTCTAGTGGTGTCTAGGGTGCACAAAGGTGCTGAGTACACTTCATCCTCTTCTCCTTCCTCCAACCAAAGTGGTAAGTCATGCTCTAATGTGGGTTGGGCAGGAGGGTATAGGACTAGCTGCTTGGACATAGAACCATTTTTTATGGTCATGTTTCCTGCACGACAGCTTATGTAAGCATCTGTAGTGGCTAACCAAGGCCTTCCCAAAATAAGAGGGTATCCAGTAAGCTTTTCCTTTGGTTGCAGAACCAAGAAATCTGCAGGGTATTCCCAAGAGTCAACCGAGACCAAGACATCCTCCACAATCCCTTCGGGAGTCATGGTGGAGCGATCTGCTAGTTGTAGGACGGTCGAGGTCTTCCTTAAGGAACCCTGAAGATTGAGTTTGAGCATGGTATCTCTGGTCATCACATTAATGGCAGCCCCCAGATCAATCAAGGTGTGAGGTATGATGATGCCATTGATGTGGACATCTACTACAGGACTCCCAGGATCTAGATACTTTGGGCAAATAACTTGTCCCAACATAAGGTCAGACAGTTGTCTTAAGACATTGATGGTCGAAGCATCTCTCTTTCGCTTGCCTAGGTGTCTAAAACACTTTTCCTTAACCAGTTTGTTGTATATCAGTACATCTTTCATGGCTTGGAGAAGTGGAATTTTCACACACAACTGTTTGAGCTCTCCCAGAAGCTCATCCTCCTCTGGGTTGGGTTGTGTGGTGGCCGTTAGTCTCTCAAGAAAGGGTGGAATAGCCTTTGGTTCACTTTCCTGTTTATCTTCCTCATCCTCTGGGGGAGGAGGTTGGCGATCCGGAAGAGTCTTTCCAGATCGAAGATTGATCTCCTGGATCTCCACAGCATAGGTAGGGCATGATGTTTCCCCAGTATATACCTGCTGGGCCTGTCTGTTGTTGGGGTTCGGGTTCGGTTGAGCAGGCATTTGAGGTTGCCTTGGAGGAGCAGGAGGTAATGGTTGTGGTTGAGCTGGTGGTGGAGGCAAAATGGCGAGAGGAGTATTGTATTGGGGCATCCACCCCGATTGAGGTGCATTCCACTGAGGTTGTGGCTGGGCATGTGAGTGATACGAATGAGTAGTGGGTTGAGTATGATACTGAGGTGGGTAAGACCATGGAGGAGGCATAGACCAGGAAGGATGAGAAAGGGGACCCCAGGAAGGCATAGGAGTAGATTGGTTGGGGCTGTAATAAGCTTGGGGTGCCCCTTGCATCCCCTGCTGGTAAGGTCTAGGTCCTTGTGGCCTCCTTTGGTTGAGGAAATAGAGAGGTTCGGTGGGGGCTTCTGTCCCTTGATACATGGCTTTAAGCCCAGGTAAGGTTGGACATTAGTTTGTGGGGTGGTCCTCCTCACAAACAAAACATACTTCAACCAAATGTAATGGGCATTCGTTCTTAGGGTGTTTCCTTGTGCACCTAGGGCAGAAGATAGCCAAGGCCCTCTCAGCTTCTTCTTTCTTCTGCTGGATCCTGAATGTGTCAAGTTGCATGGCAATGGTCTGTCTCACCTCACTCTTGAGATCTTCTAATTGATTTGCAAACTCATGTTTGGAGAAAGGAATACCAACTGAGAGGAGGTTTCCTCTACCTCTTTTCCGGGCTGCCCTAGAGTGGTTTCTAAACACGGTCTTTATATCCTCATAAGGCAGTTGGTAAATATCTCCTCCAGCTAACATGTGAAGGGTATCTAAGAGGTCTTCAGGGACTCCTCGGAGCAGGACCAAGTTGAGGGATTCAGGGTCAAGTGTGCACCTGGCCCGTTTATAACTAAGTTGGAACCTTTCCTCGTAATCCTCTAAGGACTCATCATTTCCCATGGTCATCCGAAAGATTTCTCCCTTGGTTTCCTTGGACCTACAGTAGTCCCGGTATTTAGTGTTGAAAGCTTGCTGCATCTGAGCCCAAGTGGTGATACTGTTCCCAGGTAAGCCCATGAACCAGCGTAATGCTGCATCCTTAAGGGTTGAAGGGAAGAGTTTCAGCTTCTGCTCATCTTCAGTATAGTCATAGGTTCGACACAGGACAACAAACTCAAATAGGAAGGTATCAGGATCTTCAGTAGTCAACCCATGGAAGTGAGGTAAAGCGGAGGGGCTAATATTCTTCATTTTCATGTCTCCATTGGTCTCTCGGATGGGGAAGGCACATTCTATTCTCTCATCTTCTTCCCTATTGTCAGCCATAGCTTCAGGTGGAATGGTCTCTAACTCTTCTTCTGCTATAGGATCTTCGTATATCTCAGGAGGTTCGCCTATAGGTTCTTCTGGATCACTGTCACTAAAGAAGAGAGAAGGGTGACTTAGTGATGTGGTGGGGGTGTTGGGTAAGAATTTGCCTGTTTTATCACAGTTCCTACGAGGCATGAAATGGAAAGACTTTTTTGATTTCTTTTGTGTTTTTTCTAGTACCTGCAAAACTGAAACAGATTGATCTACAACTAACTATTTTGCTGAAAGGAAAATGTAGAATTGAAATGAAAGCAGGAAAGAACTAATCTACTTTGCTCAAATGAAATTGCAGGAATTGAAATGCTAGTCTACGCTTGCAGAATTGAAATGCTAATCTACGTTTGCAAAAATGAAATTGCGAAATTGAAATGTTAATCTATGAAAGCAGGAAATGTCTATGCTACTTTTGCAGAATGGAAATGAAATAAACTACTTAGCAGAAGGAGAGAGTAGAAAAATAGAAGAAATGCAACAATTACTAATACTCTGATGCTTCCCTAGCAACGGTGCCAAAAAGATGGTGGGCTCCAGTATTGTAGCAATAATTCTACAACTCCTGGAGCTTCCTTCTCTAATTTTATCAACCCGGTAGTTCGTAACAAACTTGGAAGCGACGGTGCTGTATGCACAAGTACTAGCTCTTGTCGCAGCTGTCACTTGGTCAGCTGGCACAAGTCCGCTAGGGCTCAAGCCAACTTCTATGAGCTCTCAGAAGAAGCTTTTCAATTGATGAATGAAAGCTATCTCAAAGGAAATTAACCTACTTTGCAAAAATGAACTGAAAGCCAACAAAACATGAAAACCCTAGCAAACCCTAATTCTACCTAGCTTAGTCCTTCTGATGCAACGGTGGGAATGCAACTACTGAAAGTGATGCCATTACTTCTATTGAGATGAGATGCATGTGTCTAACCTACTTTCATCTGAAGAGAACATGTTTTTTTATTTTTGCTCAAGTTGTTGGAATTATTAAGACTGTGCTTCTTACTGGGTCTTGACTGTGCAGGGGTAGATCAAGGGAAGGAAGGCTTGGAAAAGGTCAGGAGGACTCTGAGAGGGTCTAAGGGATCCCTAACATCATTCCAAAGAAGTTCACAAAGTCCAGATGCCTGGCAACCGTGTTTGCAAGCTTCTACAGGATGTCTGCAGGGGTTCTACAGGAAGTTCAGGATTTCTACAGGAAGTCCCGTAATTTCTACAGGATGTTCTGCAATCGGAGTTATGGGTGATGGATGAGTGAATGAGCTGTATGGGTGGATAGGGAGGTAGGAGGGGAGCTTGTGATGGCTTATGGACAGAGAGATGAGATGGAGAGGGGGTGTGCAAAGCTGGTTGGTCTAGAGGAGGGTAGAGGCAATGGAAGGCCGAAAAGGTTGAACAACGTGGATAATAGAAGAGTTGGGAGGCAAATGATCTAATGGGGAGATGGGTAGATGACCTAGGCATGGCTTAGAAGGATAAGGAAACGATGGAGTGGTGCTGCGCAGTGTAAATGAAACAAATCACCCCTGTCTTGCATATAACCGAAATTTCATCAACCTATTCTAACTGTTTTATTAGAAACCAAAGAACAACAATGTCGTTTTTAAGGGAAATCGTGCATGGTGCTGAAACAAAGAGTTATTCCACAAGATCTAAATGCATGGACACTTCTACAAACAAAAATACTATATCAAAGCTTGCATGAACATGTAAAACAGTGTTTTCGGTAGGTGGCACGGTCTGCACTTCCAGTCCCCAAACATAGGTGAAAGTGAGTGTGCAATCAACCCTTTTTGGACTCTGATCAATTCCAATCTTCTCACTCTAATCTAAACTACTGAAGCAACTTTGTTCATAAAACTAACCTACGTAATCACACCAAGAAATTCAACTCAGCAAACTGTGTTTCCAAGTGCATGTAAAGGAAAAGAAATACAATGCTGAAAGAAAGAAAGGTAACAATACAAAGGAAGGAAGCCTGAGGCTCTCAAGTTGGGCCCAACCCTGAGAGCTTAAGCTCCTTTAAGAACTCAGAGCTACCTCAAATCTGCCTGCTTTTTCATTAAAAGAGAATAGTCATAAGTCTGATAACATGCCAAAAATGGCTTACAAAGAGCAAAACAGAGCTATAAGCTCGTAATTCAGAATCTGCAACAAAGTTTCAAAAGTCCCCATCGAAGGCTACAACCTCAACATTTATACATTATGAGGGCCAAGCTGGCCTCCTAAATTAGTGGGGTTTGGCTGACCAAACTAAAAGTAATCTGTTGTTCCCTCAAAACTCGTTTGGCTGCCTTCTAGCTCGGTGGTGGTGGCTGTTGGAGCTCGGAGTTGTGGGTGGAGATCACGAGGAAGGCCATTTAATGCCGTGGACAACCTTCCTACAAAATCTCAATGCCACCTTGGCTGTCTCCTAGCCTTCATCTACGTGATTTTGCTCCATTAAATGTCAAAAAACCTGAAATAAACATGTGCTAGCCACCTAGGAATAGTGTCTGCCCTTCATTCGTACAAATAACATAAATATACTAAAAAATGATGCATAAGTCATGAAAAATGAAGGGTCGAGCAAGGGTAGTTAGGCAAAATGAGCCCAAAATGTTACCAAATTTGGGGCTCATCACACTGCTGCAGATTCATCATTTGCACTGAGGCTACACCCTTTGACCATGGGTGTACATACTAGTTTTTCATATTCCATGCCATATTTCTTCAAAATCTGTTTGAGATACTTGGTTTGAGACAAAATATCCCTCCTTCTTTTTGTTGGATTTGCAAACCAAGAAAATATGTCAGTTCTCCCAGCAAGGACATTTCGAATTCTTTCTGCATCACTAAGGCAAAGCTTTGACTCATATCTTCTTCATTGCTGCCAAAGATAATGTCATCTACATACACAACAAGTATTAGCAATTTGTCATTTTCAAATTTTATATAAAGATTGCTATCTGCTGATCCTTTTGAAAAACCTTGTTGATGAAGATATTTGTCCAAACGATAGTACCAAGCCCTTGGAGCTTGTTTGAGACCATAGAGAGCCTTTTTCAATCTGCATACAAGATTTGGATAATTTCCAAGAATGAACCCATCTGGCTGCTCAATGTATACTTCTTCTTCCAAGTCTCCATTCAGAAAGGTTGATTTCACGTCCATTTGAAATACTTTGAAGTTTTGAAAGCTTGAGAGAGCAAGGAACATTCGGATGGCCTCAAGTCTTGCAACAGGAGCAAAGGTTTCTTCAAAGTCTATTCCTTCTTGCTACGCATACCCTTTACAAACAAGTCTGGCCTTGTTTCTAATTACTTCTCCATTTTCATTCAATTTATTTTTGAAGACCCATTTTGTTCCGATAACATTCTTATCCTTTGGTCTAGGAACTAGCTCCCAAGTGTTGTTCTTTTCGATATGCTCAAGTTCTTCATCCATTGCTTTCACCCAACATTCATCTTTGCATGCCTCTTTCACATTTTGTGGTTTAGTGGAGGAGAGTAATGCCAAATAGCTTGAAGCTTCTGCAACTGTTCTTCTTGTTTGTACACCTGCTTCTTTTTGCCCCACAATCTGAGATTCTGTATGATTCTTCTGAACATATCTGGATGGAGTCTTCTCTTCTATTCTTGTCTGCTCCTCTGGTTCTTCTTGAGGTTCTTCTTCTTCATCATTCTGTCTTTGAGAGTAGCCTTCATCTTCTTCGATGTCTTCATGATGTACTTGCCTAGGAACATATCCCTTCTCATCAACCACTACATCAATGCTGTCAACAATTCTGCCAAGTCTTTTATTGTAGCACTTGTATGCTTTGCTATGTGGAGAATAACCAAGAAGAATGCCTTCATCTGCTCTAGGTTCAAGTTTGCCAAGTTGCTCATCAGTATTCTTAATATAAAATTTGCTCCCAAATATTTTGAAGTGCTTTACCAAAGGAGTCTCACCACACCAGAGCTCATGAGGGGTTTGAGTGTTGTTCACCCGGACATTTGTTTTGTTGAGAATAACAACCGCAACATGTGCAGCTTCACCCCAGAAAGTTGCGGGAGTTCCCGACTCATCAAGCATAGCACGAGCCATTTGTTGGACAGTTCTGTTCATTCTTTCCACAACTCCATTTTGTTGAGGAGTTCTAGCTGTAGAGAATTCTCTTCTTATCCCATGTTCTTCACAGAAATAGAAAAATTCATTTGAGGTAAACTCCCCACCTCTATCGGATCTTAGGCACTTAATTTTGTATCCTGATTCATTTTCAACCAAGGCTTTGAAGGATTTGAATTTTTCGAATGCTTCATAAGTCCTAACCAGACAAACCTGGAGAAATCGTCAATGAATAATATCAAGTATTCTTCTCCTCGAGGTGTCCTTTTCCTGAATGGACCACATGTATCTGTATGAACTAGCTCAAGAGGCATGCTAGCTGATCCTTCCTTCTCTGGAAAGTTAGTTCTGGTTTGCTTTCCAAACTGACAAGATTTGCATATGGTGTTGTTTGGAATTTTGATATTTGGAAGACCACGAACTGCCTGATATTTTCATGCCTTCCTTATTTGTGGAAAGCTTAGATGCCCCAGCCTTCGGTGCCATAACCAATGTTCATCATCCTTGCTCAAATAGCATTGTTGTTGTCCTTCTTCAAATATGTATAGATTATTTGGAGTTCTTCTGCCTTTGATCACTGTTTTCCCTGTATCAAGATCATGAACACAACACCCATTTGATCGAAATATTACTTCGGTTCCTTGGTCGCCCATCTGATTGACACTTAGAAGATTATGCTTCAAGCCATCAACATACAAAACATTTCCAGCTTTGACTTTTTCTTTCAACTGAGCAGTGCCTTTTCCTTTTATAGCTGCAGGAGTATCATTTCCAAAAGAAACTTTCTTTCCCTTTTCTAAACCAGAATATGATTCAAGTTTTTCTTTATCACCTGTCATATGCTTCGAACATCCACTGTCAATGTACCATATATTTTTCCTGTCCCTCTGCATAAAAGGTTATCCCACATCTTTCTGTTTGTGGTTCCTTTATTCTCCATGTTCTTGTGCTTGAGGTTTGTTCCCTTGTCTGCGGAAACCTGCTCCTGCATTCAGAATCTTCATGACCAAAGTTATTGCAAATAGAACATTCAACTTCATTTTCAAGAGCCGAAAAGTTGTTATAGGTCCTTTTTGTAATCCCAGTCATACTTCTATGTTTTTGAGCTTCTCTAGTCATGATTGTTTTATATGCAACACATTGAGCTGCTTTGTGACCAAATTTATGGCAAGAGAAGCATTGTCCATTGAAGAAACTTCTGCGGTTATCAAATCTACCAGCCAAATGATTGTAATTTCTATTGTCATCCATTCTCGAAGCAAATTGAGAAGATTTTACCTGTGGCTGGTTGTAGCTTTTGTTCACCCTTAAGAAGGATTGCCCCTGGTTTACCTGATAGTCTTTGTTTGTTCTTGATGTAATTCATCCCTGGTGATCTCCATTGTGCTTTTGCTCATTTCTTCTTGCTGCATCAAGATAACTCTTTGAGGTGGATGCTTGAGAAGTTTCTCCATTATACCCCAAACCTGTCTTGTTTAGTGGAGAACGTTGTACATTGATGATCTCATCCAGATTTTCAGATCCTTTGACAAATTTAAGATTAATAGCCTTTGTTTTCTCAATCTCTTTTCTAAGGCCAACAATTTCACCTTCTAACTTTTCAAGATATTTTTCCTTTTCATCTATTTGTAATTGTAGAGTATCAATGATCATATTCTTTTCTTCTATACATGTCTTGAGTCTAGAAATTTCATCATAAAAGCTATCCACATCTATAGCATCCATGTAGTCATCATCTTCAAAGGCCATTAAAAGTTTATAGTCATTACCTCGTTCATCTTCATCACTATTTGATAGACCATCGCTGTCTTCATGAGTGTAGTAGCTCTTCTTATTTGCGTTCTGTTTCTTGTTCCATCTAATAGGTTCCTTTCCCTTGTCGATCTTATCCTTATGAGGACATTTGGCAGCATAGTGACCTACTCTTCCATAAGCAAAGCATTTGAAGGGCAACTTACCTCTGAACCGTCCAGCACCCGTTGGAGATTTCTGACAAAGTTTGATTCTTCTTCTTCTTCTGACCCATGTCCTGATTCAAAGTACTCTCCTTTGCCTAAAGCCTTGAAGGCAGCTTCTCTCCTGTCAAATGGACCTCCTTTCCTCATTTCATAAGCAGTTAGAATTCCGTGTAGCTGAGACATAGTAAGAGTTCGTAGATTTTCTTTTTCTTCTATTGCAGACACTTTAGATTCAAACTTGGGGGACAATGATCTTAGAACTTTTTCAACCACAATAGCCTCTTTTATTTCTTCACCTAAGTTTTTCATGCAATTAACAATCTCATCTACCCGAAGGAAATAGTTAGCCACACTTTCATCATTATACATTCTGAGATTCTCATATTGAATCCTGAGGGTTTGAAGTTTAGCACGCTTTACCTGTTCATCTCCTTCGTAGCTCCAGAAAATCTTGTCCCATATTTCTTTTGTAGATTTATATTGCATAACCTTCACGAATTCTGTTTGAGATAAGCATCCTAGCAGAGTATTGACTGCTTTAGCATTTGTTTCATATTTCTTTTTCTCGGCCGCATCTGTAGGAGTAGCTGAAGGAAAAGTGTAGCCTGTATCTATGATATCCCAAACTTCTGTACCAAGAGATTGAAGATAGGCAGTAACTCTTACCTTCCAATAATTGAAGTTTGTCCCATAAAAAATTGGAGGCCTGACTGATGCTTCCCTCTCGTAGTTGCTCATGATGAATGATCTTCCTTCAAGCGATCAAGCTTCTCTGAAGGACCTGCTCTGATACCAATTGTTGGAAATAATACTGAGAGGGGGGGTGAATCAGTGTTATAAAGCCAAAAATTTCCTTTTCAAATTCCAGATGATATACGCTACTTCAGTTAATACAACCCACGTATATACGCAACTACAGATAAAGAAACCCGCATATATAAATCAGACTTTTAATTTGAATTATCTTTCAGATGTCAGTTATTAATCTGTGATTCAGATGCACATAAACAGTACCAGAAACAGTGAAACAGAGCAGAAGACAGTCACACACAAGAACACAAGATATAAGGAGGAAACCCAATGTGGGTGAAAACCCCCTGCTACAATTCGTCTCTATCTTCTTTTTAATTAGAAACTTCTCTTTACAATGTCTTGTATTGGAGCAGACTTTACCAGTACGCAGGCTGCAACCTGCAGAGAGCTACAAACTCTCTCTCGTTTTCCGGCTTTCCTGGAAGGGAGCTCCAACCCCCTTAGTTCTTGTACTAGCTTAAGATACTAGTACGCAGGCTCCTACCTGCAAAAGGCTGCAACCTTCTCTTTGCTTTCAGGTACCTCGTTTCATTAATTTTCAGACTGGATCCATAAGTAACATCAATCAAACATCAAGAATTTCTGCATGACCCAAACTCCTTTTCACCAATCAAAGCTGAAACAACTAAGCACTTCTCTGACCACTGAACCCAGAACACAGTAACTGTAATCAAACACCAATTCTGAACCCAGAACACTGCAACAATACAACAGAAGCAACTAGGAACTAAATCAAGACATATACGCTACTTCACTGTTCATAAACTTGCGAGTATACGCTTCTGTACCACAACCAACCTGCGTATACGCATCTTTCATTCACAGAAAACGCGTATATACGCACCTTCAATTTACTGAACCTGCGTACAGATCTATAAAGGATAATTTATTCTTTTAAGCATTCAGACATTAGTTAGCCCAGATTTATAGATCAAGAGTGCGCCACATATAACAGATCAAAATCATACAGAGATACCAATGCTCAAGCCTTGAGATTTAGATCCATCAATAGTCCTTATCCTTCTTGCGCTCAGGTTCCACCTTCATTCAGATCTAGATCTGCACCATAACCCAATCACACGTATTCCAGATCTATAACAATATCAGATATTCAATAATTCAGATGATACCTTTCGACATGATTTCCTTCCTCTTTTATAGTTATAGGCCTTGCACAATACCACGGGCCAAAACCATAATAAACAAAACCAAAGGCCCAAAACCTGGGGTCAGCTCTTCTGCCGAGATACAATGGTCCACAACCATGGGTTCAAATTCCAAGGACTACCAACCACGGACCAAAAATAAGTTTCTCACCATGTACGCGCTTTTATGTGCATAAAAGTGCGTGTATACGCATACGCGACTTCGGAATGTATAAACCGCGTGTATAGGCACCTTCGGCAAGGTGAACCTGTGTATACAAGATTTCTTTCATTTTGAGCACTTGAACTGAGATCTGTCACCAAAGAGAGTTGCCATCAAGGATAACACCTGTACCATAGCGCCACACCTGTGCCAAAATGCCAACAGAAAATTCATTGTTGTTCCCAGTGGAGCTTTCCAACTTGATTTGTGAAACTAACTGAGGTTTTTCCCCAACGGAGTCGCCATTATGTTATCACTCAGGTTGTCCTTAAAGCTCCTTAAATGATACAGCCGAGGTAACCACAAACCAATCTTTGGACTGCAGGTCCTAGCATACCAGCAGTCGGAGAGGGCTCTCTCTTTAGGATTTAGCTTTGTTGATGATGATTTTAGGCTAGTTATTGAGTACAAGGGGTTTTGTTTGAGTTTTGGTGTGAAGGATGATGCTTTCAAGTAAAGAGGCAGGGATAGCAAGAAAGTTTTAGAACCATTGGGCGTGGAGTCAAGGAGTAGGACTGTTGGTGCGTTTTCTTGATCACAAGAGAGAAATATGGAGAAAGCTAGCTACACATGAAACAATAATTCAAGCTTTAAAAGGATGGAATGAGAGGTAGTTAAGAATCTCTCATTCAGCTTAACATAGGGAAGGTGAATGAGCTCTATCTAGGAGCAGTGAAGAATCCCTAGATAACTGTCAAACGTGAGTGAATTAGGGGAAATATGAGCCATAGGGAATTCATATTCATTACTAATCCAGATGAAAACATAAAGAAACAACAGAAACTGAGCATAGAGGGCAATTAAACCAAGTCTAAACTATTCATTCTTTCTGCTATTTTAGATGGTATATCAATGGAAAACAAAGGTAAGAAACACTTATTGAGTCATGTTGCAGCACAAGAATTCCATATTCATCCTTCAACCATTAAACACACAGCAAACAGTAATTCCTCCAAGCTTTTCAGCAGTCTTTGATTAAGTAAAACATTAAAGAAAAAAGTATACAGAGCGAGTCTCTCTTGGAGCTATACAACCAACCAACCCTCTAAACAGTAAAATAGGGTGGTTTTATAAGTAAAATATCTACACTAATCAGATCTCAGGCAGATTTGCTGTAATAAGTGTCTTTAACCTAACATCTGTTTGAAAAAAATGCAACAAAATATCTTCGAGCTGTGCTGGGGCAGCTGTAAAAAAAGGAGTTATTGCGTTGTCTTTATGGCTCTGTGCTGATCACTTAGCCATAATTGTGCTTTGGGTTTTGATCCATGCTCTTGAGTGGTTCTGAGGTGCATTAACTGTGATGGGAGAGCCTCGATATAGCTCCACCATTTTATTTAAAACATTCAATTGATACTCTTTGTCGCTTCCTTGATATGCTTTGGCACTGAATGTGCGCCTTTCTCACTTCTGATACTTTTTAAATTGTTGCATCGACCTTTCATGGCTGCTATTCGGCCCTCTGCATGCTTTAAAAACTGTCTTTGCCCCTTTTCTGAATCTCTGCGAAGAAATTCATGTCATTTTGCGACTTTCAGGCCTGCTGGTGGCTGAGCCACGAAAGGGATTTCCATTTTGGCCTATTTCCCTTAACGATGCGCGCATCAAAAACTGCCTCAGATTTTCATTCCGGGCTATCTTTGCTGCGATTTGCGCCCTTCGCGCTTTTTGACGATGACGTCAGCATGATGTCAGCGGTGGGTCCCAGTACGGCGGTGACATGGCAGGGTGACGTCAACAGGGTGACGTCAGCAGTATGGCCAGGTGATGTGGCGGTACGGTAGAGGAGATGACGTGGTAGTACAGTGGCAGCGACGTGGCAATGATGTGGTAGGGACACGGCGGCAGGAGGCCAACGCAGGATGATGATGTCAGCATGATGTATTGCTGACGGAGGAGGGGGGAAGGTGGTTTAAGGTGCACCGCTTTTGTGCGCAGGCGGTTTCGGAGGAGGGGGCTCTGCCATAGTCGAGAGGGTGACGCGTGGCGGGAGTACGACGGGAAAACCGCCCATCTCCCCGGCGCTAACCCTCGGCATGTCGGGGCACGAAAAGACCCGCCCACCATAGATCTCGGGCACGCCAAATCTGACGGTCGGTGGCACTGATAACGCAGTGGATGGTTAGATACAGGGCCCGTGACGCTTTTTATTTAATTTGTTTTAATCCAGCGGGGGGGGGAAAACTTTAGGAAAGTGGGTTTTTTGGGTTGTATACAAGCGGGGTTAAATATTTACAAGCATGACCTTAGGATAAGGGCGGGAAATGAGTATTGTAGGGTTAGGACTTTTGGGGGAAATGGTTATTAGTGTGACCAGATGTCAGACTAACTCCAGGTTAGGACACGAAAGGGTTAGTAGAAGCCCCAGATGGACTACTATTTCCCGGACTTGATAAAATATGGCTATAATGCCAAGGGGAAGGGGATATATAATATTTTGGGATTTTATGTATTTTTGTATAATAGGGGATGGGGAAATGATCTAGGGAGCTAGATAATAGAGTTAGGAGTTAATATGAATTTGTGAGGTGAAGTGTAGGGGGAAAACTAAGTTTGTGAGCTGAAGCTTAGACATAAGAAGTGCATGGATTGTGGAGACATGTTTTTACACAAGAAATGTGGCTTCTTTTCACAGAAGAAATTCAAAGCTTGACTTGGTGCTTTTACAAAAATGAAGTGATAATAGGACTGGTTGGGCAGATCCCAAGGTCCTCAAGGGGATGTTAGTGAGTGATTTGGGAATGAGAAGAAGGGGGAGTTAGACAGGCCTCGCTTGACCTCCTCCAAAGGGGAATTGTCTTGCACTTGTGATCTGAAAAGATATAACACTTGAAAACATGAAATGGATCACACAGCTTATTTCTGCAACCACAAAACTACTTACCCAACCTACTTATCTAACATTTTTTCTTCTTTTTTTACATGGGTGCACTTGGACTTGCTGACCCTGATTATCTTTTTTTTTTTTTGCTGTCCTCCTATCTAAATCTACACTTATTTCTTCCAAGGGCCCAGATTAAGCAGTTGGGCTCCTTTGTTTCTCTGCCTATCTACAAATCTGCCAAGATTAAGCTGTTTAGATAGATTATGATTCTCTATATTCTAAAACAAGAAATTGAAACCTAGGGAGGCCAAGATTAAGCTATTTGGACTTCCCTTAACAGAAACTTCTTCAAAAATGGTTAACTCATCAAAACTGGGATAGTAGTGGCATTTAGACTGGCACACTTTCATGGTCCCTTCTTTGGCCTCTTTCTGGAAATATGGAACATTGCAGCATGCAAAGTATGACATATTTGGCACTTTCAATTGTCAATCATGAAATATGAACACCTGTTGCAACAAGAGGCTAACAGGATGGAGGCGTGTAACCAGGAGTTGAATGCCACTGCACAGTTGATACCCAAATTGGAATTGCCTACCCCAGATAACCGAATTAAATCAAACATTAAACTTTCAGTTCATCAATTGAAATTCCGTTTTTTCTCTCGCGGCAAGTAAAAATGCGCTCCAAAGAACTGAGGATTTCTCCCAGACCGCCATGAATTTCTTAAAGTGGTTTCTGGGTTATCTAGTTGATCCTGCTGGAAAAAAAACCCATGTTTTTTTTTTTTTCAGATTCGTCTCCGTTTGGCCAAATCGCGCATTTGAAATTTGACATTTTTCAGCTATTACGCATTTTTTTTTCTTTTGTAATGTGTATTATACAGGCGCAATGACAGAGTTGAAGAATTGGGGTGACTAATAGTCACAGGTTTGTTATTTGAAAACAGAAGAATGAGCCAATTGTTGATCTATTATCCTCATGTTTAGTCAATATTTAGAAATGTCCTTCTGTCAGCAAATGTAATCAGCTTACATGCTCTCGCCCTTGGAGAAAAATGACTACTCGGCCCTCAATAATTTAATGGATCACCAGAAGCTACCTTCAAGAATTCAACCCTCTGTTTCTGACTGATAATGTAGCTATCCAAAGGTGAAATCAACTCCAGAAATCTGCCACTAAATGATGAATGCCTCCTACAGGAATCAACCTCCAAAAATGCACGATTCGGTCCTCAAACAAGGAGCTCAATCCACCTGAAATAAATTTCAGCCTCTAAAAAGAAATGCCGAGGCCCCTTGATGGAGTTAACATGGATTCTACAAATTTGCATTCACCTTCTTATTGTTACCTAATCGTTTAACATTCGAACCCTTGGTTTTTTCGCATATACAGTGCATTCTTTTTATTTATGTTGCAGGTTTGTTTCAGGCCAAAGCTTGAACAGGGAGGCAGATTTTCTTGTTGAAGCCATAGTGAAAGCTAGGATTCAAGATAGCCATAGATTATTTTTCTTCTTTTTTTTTCCTCTAAAATTGTAAATTTTTATAATAAGGGTTAATGATTTTCAATTTTAGGCAGCAAAGACTTCAAGGAAAACATGCTAAAAGCAAGACTTTGACTGAGGTGTTAGGTTGATTTTTCATCGATCTGAGTTGGGTGACTAGGATAGGATCCATGTCGGGACAATTCTGGAGATGCCCATGTGGTTGGTTTTTTCATTGGACGAATGTAACCTGCTAAACCTTGAAATCAGCTGCGGAATTCTCAACTTGCTGCGGAATCAGGCTACATTCTGCAGCTAAGTTGCAAAACTTTATTTGAACAGGATACAATGTTTTAAGGACCACTACAAACCATAATCAGTCAATTTTGGACAATTTGAACCTATCAAAGCAGTTGGGTTTCAAAAAAATTATTATTATTATTATTATTTTTTTTTGAATCAATTGAAATGATGAAGTTTATTTTGTCTCCTTTTTTTTTTCTTTTTTTACATAACAATCATTTTTTTGATCCTCCAGATCACACAAAGTGCAGGAGGAGAGCATACTCAAGAATTATTAATTTTTTTTTACTTAACAATCCTTTTTCTGATCCTCCAGATCACATGAAGTGCAGGAGGAGAGCATACTCAAGAATTATTAAAAAAATTTCAGATGTAAGAAATAAGGTCTCCTAATTACACTTTCCCGGCAACGGCGCCAAAATGTTTAGTCAATTTAACGTCTTAAATTGCTCTACATAAATTATCAATCCGGGCATCGTAAATTGATGAAGTGTGGTTCACCATATGTGCTTAGTTAACCTTTTTCTTACTTCGTTGTTTTATAGTTTATGTTGTTTTTGGGGTTTTGTTCTTGTTGGTTTCCTAAGCTCTAATGCAAATGGAAATCCTATTCTAAGGTCTTAAGAATACTTTTAAAGGACAAGTATGGGTAGAGATTTCAAGACAATGTCTATGATGGTAACTTCCAAAACTTAGCACTTCAAAAGATCCCAAAACATGTTATTGATGGAATTAGTACTTAAACAAAAGTGTAAATATGCAGCTACTTCAATCAAACAAAAGATGAAATATTGATCATGAAATCACTGTCTCTCTGATGCTTGTCTGAAAATAAAAGTTAAGCTATTGCACTTAAACAAATCAAAAATTGCAAGGAAAGTAAATTAAAATCACATTACATCAACTCATATTCTGACCTCTCACCATTTGACTCGCTCTAGCTATCGGAGGTAATCATAAACAACTTGAGAAATCTGATATCTAATTTGTAGAAAATAAAACTAATATTAAACTACACATTCATACTTCAATCCCTCACCATTCGACTCACTCTGGCTATATGAGGTAACTGAAAATTACATGAGCAATTCAATAACTATCTTGCAGAAAAATAAACTAATATAAAATTACGCGTTCATACTTCAATCCCTCACCAGTAGTCCCGATCTGGCTACCGGAGGTAACTGAAAATTACATGAGCAATTCAATAACTAACTTGCAGAAAAATAAACTAATATTAAACTACGCATTCATACTTCAATCCCTCACCAGTAGTCCCACTCTGGCTATAGGAGGTAACTGAAAATGACATGAGCAATTCAATAACTAACTTGCAGAAAAATAAACTAATATCAAACTACGCATTCATACTTCAATCCCTCACCAGTAGTCCCACTTTGGCTATAGGAGGTAACTGAAAGTGACATGAGCAATCTGATATCTAAACTAACTAACAAAGCAAGTAAATAAAATTGAAATCAAAGCATAACTGAAATTGAAAAGAAAAAAAAGCAAAGTCAGCAGAGAGGCAAATCTCATGTCACTATTTGATGCAAAAACATGTAAAGAAAAGAAACTAATCTATGATCAACCGGTTGAACACACTTACATGAATTAAAATTGCATGAATGGAAAATCTAAACTATCAAACTTGAAAGCAATCAAATGACATAATGAAATCAAAGCAAAATTACAAAATGAAATCTACTTTACCTTACATTCTAATGTGCTCCATGACATCTACTTCACATCTCCTTTCGTGTTGATAACATCAAATCTTTATTTAAATTCTTAAAAATCACAAAGTACAACAAAGATCTCCAAATCTTTCAAGAGCCATCAAGGAAGAATTACAAACTCCAAGCTAAAAAACTAAAAGCCAAGCCAAGCTAACAAATGAAGGAGAGAGATCTCCTATTTATACAAAAAGATGAGAGCCATGTCATTAATGAGAGTCCATGAATCTCTCCCTCTACCTCTAAAGTCCTAATCAAAATAGGAACTGATAAGACACATGTCTTCTTAGAGTTACAATAAAATTAGGAGATGTGACACATATCCTCATGATCCCATGATTCTTTCCACTCCAATTCGAATTTGGCCTTAGAGTGCCACATAAGGGTCTTCTAGAAGCCTCCTTTCAACCTACACATGTCAACAATCTCAACCCATTGGTTAGGTATAAGCATATGCACATTATTTTCTAATTTTTAACCACAAATTCACTTAAAAGGCTTAGAATTAATAAATATTGGAAAAACATAAATGTGGCCCAATGATAATGAAAGTGGGATGAATGTGGTGACATAGTAGTGAAATAGAGGTGATATAATGGACACAATAGTGAAAGTGTAATGGAAATGAATGACATTTTCAAGACTCAACAATGCCCCATAAATTACAGGTGGAGGCCCAACTAAGAATACTTGGCATTTTAAGAATTGAGTTGTTGAGCTCTCAGGCACACATGAACTATGAATTCTTTGATGCTCTGATAGCGAGTTCGGTGTTTGAGCAATTACTAAAGGAGACACAAGAATTGTTGAATATCATCATGTCGACACCCGCAGAAGCCATGGACACCGAAGTAGTGACAACCGAGGGGGTTGTGCCCGAAGTTGTTAGGGAGGTAGAGGAAGCTTCTTTAGAGGTTGTTGATGGGCCTCGAAAATTCCCATGTTTTCATCATGCAATATCACCATTCATACCCTAAAACCCTAGGTCCCTAACCTATTCTGTACCCTAATTCCATCAACTTGCCGCCAAATCACATTTTATGTATTGTGGTTGAATTTCATTAGTTTTCTTAGATTTTCTATGATTAAAGATGACTATTCCATGATTTACTAATGACGGTTTCTCTAAGCTCATTTTCACAGGGTTCTATCCCCAAGTTTCTACATAAGCCAGTAGAGTATAGAAATGGCCAATTTGGGGCTTTTGACACTTTCTGTATGCTTTCGGAGAAATCAAGAGAGGATATTGTCAAAAATAATGTTGTAATACATTTCCATAGCTTGGATTTCACCTAGGTCACTCATGTGGGTCTCTAGAAGGAAATTCATAAATTTGCCCAAATCTGCAATAATTTTCAAACTCCCAACTTCCGCCTCAATTCCGTGCAGATGAAAGCGAATGAAGAAAATATGGAACATGGGTTTTTGGTCCCCGTATAGCTAATTCACTAAACCTAAAACAATTTTCTAAAATTCCTTACGGTTTGGGAGATATGTGGAGTTCTCTGAGGCCAATTTATAAAAAATGTCCAGATTTGTACTTAATAGTCAAATGCGGATTTTCCTATTTTTATGCCACAGTTACGGCTTGATAAGTTCTTGTCCTCCATCCCTACATTGATCAACATCAACAACAACCATAATATATTTTAAGGCCATCTAAAGAATTCAAACATGGCATGAATTTGTTTGTAATTAATCTACAACATGTATAAAAGCACAACAGCAAGCATAGGAAAGGGAGTCAGCGAACAAACGTTGAAGTGGTTACTGTGTATTGCATGACTTATTTTTAATCAAAATGTTTACAATGGTTCTACCTTGAATTTGAATTTAACGTTTGGTGATTTGCTGGTGATGACGAATTAATCTTGATCAAAATCTCTTATCTGTTGTAGGTCAACTAGCTCCCAGGTGTGGCCGAGCACACCCATCTGGGTTTAGCATTGTAATATTGCTTAAGTAGTCTCTCTGTGTGATAGACATAGTCAATTATTCAGTTATTTGCACTCAATTGTTAGTTTTCTCGCTGTGTGGAAAGTTTTCTCAAGTTTCAATCGATTTCGTTAATCTGATGTTATGATGTTTTTAAACCTTCTTGCTTTGAAAATCTGAATCTAAATCTCTGGTGTAAATCATCGTTTTTGTTTTCGGACAAGACCCTCTCTGATCATGAACCTTACACCTTGTATTAAATTATGACTACCATAGACATACATGAAGTTTATTGAACTGCATTGTCATGTAATGATTGTAAAGATTTAGTTTATCTATTGGCAGCACAGAGATTATTGTCAAAAGCAGACAATGTATTTAGAGACTATATATGAATGGAGTTGAGTTAATTTAGATCGAGACTGTTCAATTTTGAAAACATTCTCCTATTTCCTTTAGTCACTGAATCCATTGACTCTCTATTAGATTGTCTCTGCAGGTACATGCAACATAGGAAGCATTTGCTTTAGATTGATTGTTTAGATAATGTGATTTGTGTGAACTTGGTTTAATTTAAGTTGATTGGATTGATGTTAGTTTATTTTCATAAATGTATATACGAACAGAACATTGATTTTAGAGTATTGATTGGAGTGATTTGTCATAGCTTCAGTTAATTTCCTTTATTAGATAGATTTCTTGATTGCTAAGTAGACCGTGTGATTAATTTCAGAATGCAAAAGATTGATCTAGTGCTAGTTGTTAAAGCAATTTCATTTGTCTCATTCGGATTGTTGATTTCTCTATTTTGTTTGAATGCTTGGTTATGTTTTCCATAGCTTAGATGCCTGAGTGGATTTCAAAAACAGAGTATTAATTCATTAAGTTTTCGAATAGGGTTATTTTCAGTTTGAAGGTTGATGCGACTGTAGGGTAATTTAGAGTACAATTTCTAAGAGTTATTCATTGATTGCCATGTTTGAGTAAGCTAGTGCTTGAAGTGTTCTCATTGCCATAATCAATTAAGGACCTGTATGCAGTTTGATTAAGAATACAAGTCAAGTTGGTAAGTTAAAAGAGAAAACAGAGTGTCCAGTTTAGTACTTAACCTTAAGATCTTTGGTGTTGACAAATTAGTTAATGAGTTTTGAGTACAGTTTGGCTTGTCACTGCAAGTAGTAAATCTTCTGGTGTGGATTGTAAGAATTCAAACTCAAGTGTTTTGATTGATTGAGTTTGTATACAGTCTGTTTAATTGAGTATTCATTATCATAACCTGGGATCTGTGGTAAAAAAGGGTCAAGTTATCCATTAAAGTCTAGATTTTGGCTCAAATTCCAAATAGGGTAGTTCATAGAAGTTTGAAAGTGTTTAAATCAAATTTGATTGTTGAGTCTGCTTGTGTTAGCTAGATGTTTGATTTCTTTTAAGTTTGCAAGCATTAGTATATTTTACCCAGTTGATCATCATAAGGAAATGTTAAAACTCTGACCTAGAAACCGAATGAAGGAAGCACAAGACAACTCATGTTTATGAGCACTGATTGACAATTAAATATTAGGAGGATTAATTCACCAATTAAAACTCCCAACATTTTGGCGCCATTTCCGGGGATGTTTTCATTTCTTATTCAAATAACCATTATTATCAGAGTTTCAGGATTTTGCAGGATTGTCAGAGGGCGGAGAGAGTACGATAAGACGTGAGTGAAGAGCCACACATCCACTTTTGTTGGAGTTGCTCCAAAATCTGACCGATCACTGCTGGTTCTTGAGTTTCTATTTCCTTTATCTTTATGCGTAGAAGTAGACGCAGTTTGATTTCATTTCTGCATTTCATGTAATTCGCAAATGTTTGTAAATCTCATAGACCTAGTAAGACACATCTACAGGAACCATAACTAAGCCTCACAAGCAACATAGGCCTTAGAATAGTCTGAAACACTCTATGAGATATTTAATTTCCGAATTGTTTTGATTTTAATAGATTAAATAGTATTCTGATTCTCTCTCAAGTGTGGTGAGTTTTATCTCAGTCAAAATAGCTTTTAAATTCATCTTCAGATTCCAATCTTTAATGTTTTATCATTTTGGGGTGCTGTAAGAACCCTTGTTACTAATATGTGTGTGGAGATAGGGACTATCAATCAATCAGATGGACTTGAAGATGATAAATATGAAGGACCTCTCACAATCCCTAGCAGCTGCTGGGATCTTGGCCTCTACCTCTGAGGAAGAGAACTTCTTGAAAATAGTCAAGAAATTGTCCATTTCTCCACCACCACAAGAGGATTTGGAAGTCTCTTTTGATTTCCCTGACCAATCATCTAAGGAGATGAATGAATCATGCACTATAATGAATGGAGAACATCCAATGGAACTTGAGATCGAGGATTTCTTGACATGTCTATCAGCATATTTGGAATTTAATCAAGAGACTACTCGCCCTACGAAGAACAATCAACATGACCTAGAAGAAGAGGATGAGCAGCATGGACCAAATCAAGAAATGGACCAAGAATACCATGATTACATCAAACATTGGTTCTGAACAAAAACTCAAGCGAGGTAGTATTCTCCTCTTCTAAAACTCTTGTTTTCATGTCAAGTACATTTGTTGGTTTTCCATTCTCATGTACACTTCCAAGTTTATATGTTAAATCTGAGCATGAATATCTCTTTGTACCTGCTCCACACATGTCTTCATTAGAAGTACTCCTTCACTTGAAAGAGTTCATCTCCCTTTCTTTAGTAAAATAGGGAAGTTTGTATTGTAAATAAATAAATGAAAATAGTAAAGAGAAAATAAGTCCTTTTGTGAAAACCAGCTTGTTTGGCGCAACTAGGCAGGGACTCTGCTTGAAAACCAGGTAACTAGTAGGCAAAGTTCCCAATAATGTTTGTAAATTTGTATGAGTTATTCAAATAATGTATATTTCAAATCATTATGTCTTATAATCGTGTTGGTTGATGTGGGATCCCTTAAGGCCCACCTGCCAACAAGCTTTGTCCCATCGACATCAGCAAATTATCTGGGACCAAGGCTAGGGTTAGATCAGGTACTTAGGAGCCTGCATGCCTTAATGGCAGGTATCCTTGTCATCTACCAAGGGAATACATCAATGTTTCTTGGTGGATGAATTCTGTAGTCCATTTGACTTCGAAAAATCTATTCATGGCTAGTAGAATGTACCTAGTGCCTTGATTCCCATTGACATCACAAGTGGGATATCTCACATTGGTTAACGACTTCCTCAATGGTCGGTAATCCAATGATTCTTACTTATGTTCGGCATCGACACCATTATTTCACATAAGAAAGATTTCACACGCTGTGTAGTGGTTGAAGACTATATGGTTTTGTGATCTCAGTAGAGATTTGCAATAGTGTGGACATTTGTAGCCGCATTTTCTTTTCCTGTAGCAGTCATCTTGTTTCAATAAAGGTTGCCATATAGCAACTTGATCATCATTTGTAGTAGTCATCTTCCTTCTTTGTTTGGGGACATACAACTCCTCAGACATGGGGGGAGAAGGGGGCCTTCATTTTTCAGCCTCCTTTACTATCTGTAGTTCAGCCTTCTTCAGCAGATCCATATACACATCAACGACAGTCATTCCAACTCCTACATTTAGCTGTGTTTCGGTTCATCTTCCACTTCATCTTACAACAACAAGTACATCAAAAGTAAAGGTAACTTGAGGTAAAGTTGGCTTAAGATTCTTTAATTCATTAGATATTTAAGGAAGCTTTGATGAATAACCACCATGTATTCCATTCTCCATATACCTTTCATTTGCAAATTCCTCATTCATAATAAAATGCATGCTACTCTAATTAGGTCATAATCATGAAAAGAAAAGTATATTGGTTCATGTAAAAGAAAAGCAGTAACTATAGTATCTTCCCCTCCTACATTCACACATATTGTCAATTGAATGTATCCAATAGAGGATGAAGTCATTGTTGCCCTCCGTAAAAGAAAAAAATCCATAAGCATTGGCCTTACAAGAGTAGCATATGCAATCGCCTCACCTCATTCACTATCACCATCACCACCTCATCTCATCCACAATTTCCATTGTCACCTATCATCTCATTCATCATCGCCTCCTACCATATCTATTGCTTATCGTAAATTTTGTATTTTTCTCACAATTAAATCTATGGCAGTGAAATAAGTATGGTGTTTCTCCACAAGAACCAACACTCCCAATCTTCACACAACAATACTCCACAAGAACTAACCCTGCCCAAAGTAATGATGCCATAAGAACTTATATATGAGCAGAGTATTTGTTTGCATGAGGGAATGAAAAACCTCAGGCACAGGGGGATAATGGGCCTAAAAAATGCCCATGTTTTCATCATGCAATATCACCATTCATACCCTAAAATCCTAGGTCTTTAACCTGTTCAGTACCCTAATTCCATCAACTTGCCGCCAAATCACATTTTATGTCGTGTGGTTGAATATCATTATTTTTCTTAGATTTTATATGATTAAAGATGATTATTCCATGATTTACTAATGACGGTTTCACTAAGCTCATTTTCATAGGGTTCTATCGCAAAGTTTCTACACAAGCCAGTAGAGTATGGAAATGGCCAATTTGGGGCTTTTGACACTTTCGGCATGCTTTCGGAGCAGCCGAGAGAGGTTATTGTAAACAATGATGTTGTAATACCTTTCCCATCTTGGATTTCACCCAGGTCACTCATGTGGGTCTTTAGAAGGAAATTCATAAATTTGCCAAAATCTGCAATAATTTTCAAACTACCCATTTCCACCTCAATTTACGTGCAGATGAAAGAAAATGAAGAAAATATGGAACATGGGTTTTGGTTCTCGTATAGCCAATTTACTAACACTAAAACAGTTTTCTAAAATTCCTTACGGTTTGGGAGATATGTGGAGTTATCTAAGGCCAAGTTATAAAAAATGTCCAGATTTGTACTTAATAGTCAAATTCGGATTTGCCTATTTTTATGCCACAGTTACGGTTTGATAAGTTCTTATCCTCCATCCCTGCATTGATCAACATCAACAACAACCATTAGCTATTTGAAGGCCATCTAGAGAATTCAAATAGGGCATGAATTTGTTTGTAATTAATCTACAACATGTATAAAAGCAGAGCAACAAACATAGGGAAGGGAGGCAATGAACAAATGTTGAAGTGGTTATTGTGTATTGCATGAATTATTTTTAATCAAAATGTTTACAATGGTTCTACCTTGAATTTGAATTTGAATTGAACATTTGGTGAGTTGTTGGTGATGACGAATTAATCGTGATCAAAATCTCTTATCTGTTGTAAGTTAACTAGCTCCTAGGTGTGGCTGGGCCCACCCATCTAGGTTTAGCATTGTAATATTGCTTAAGTAGTATCTTTGTGTGATAGACATAGTCAATTATTCAGTTATTTGCACTCAATTGTTAGTTTTCTCACTGTGTGGAAAGTTTTCTCAATTTTCAATTGATTTCGTTAATTTGATGTTATGATGTTTTTAAACCTTGTTGCTTTGAAAATCTGAATCTAAATCTTTCATGTAAATAATCATTTTTGTTTCTCGACAAGACCCTCTATGATCATGAACCTTACACCTTGCATTGAATTGTGACTATCATAGACATACATGAAGTTTATTGAACTGCATTGTCATGTAATGATTGTAAATATTTAGTTTATCTATTGGCAACACAGAGATTATTGTCAAAAGAGGGCAACGTATTTAGAGACCAGAAATGAATGGAATTGAGTTAATTTAGATGGATACCAGTCAATTTTGAAATCATTCTCCTATTTCCTTTAGTCACTAAATCGATTGACTCTCTGTTAGATTGTCTCTGCAGGTACATGTGACATAGGAAGCATTTGCTCTAGATTGATTGTTTGGATAACGTGATTTGTGTGAGCTTGGTTTAATTTAAGTTGAATGGATTGATGTTAGTCTCCCAATTGTCGTTTTCTTTCCACAGGGGGCCACAAGAGAGCTTAGTCATTTTTCCAGCCTTGAAATGCCCATTGTCTATTGGGTCCCTATAATGCTAGTGATTACCCCATTACTATTATAGTTATACCCCTTATTTATATTATTGTGCCCCTATTACCCCCATATTCTTATTTCTGTGCCCCATAGAATCCCTCTATTGTTATTTTTGTGGCTTTATATTATTATTGTTAGGTCAGCTGGATTATATTGTGACTCTCTCCTAGGCCGTGGGGGTTTGGTCTAGTGGCCAGCGAACGATTTGTTAAGTCGTTCGTGCAGCTATGCAGGTCACGAGTTCAAACCCCAAGAAAACCCGAGGGACGTTCAAGGCGGCCTGGGCGGACCCTCCTAGAGGTTATAGAGGTAGCCGATGGGATTCGACCCCATGTAACGCGAGTACGATACCATCGATGTTGCCGATTCCTCTAGTAAAAAAAAAAAAAAAAAAAATTATTGTGAATCTCTCCTATATATAGAAAGGAGGTTTTGTCATTTGAATCATAAAAGAATTGTTCATTTATGTAATGTAAAGGAGGTTGCCCCCTCGAAGAGGCTGAATTCTAAGGCGTTGATCTATCTTTTCTATCTTTTCTTGAGCTGGTTTCATAACATTTGGTATTAGAGCTTTGGATTCTAGGGTTTCGCTGCTCCAAACAGGTCATCGTGGCATTTTCGCTATAACTTTTTTTTCTGTGACGTTTCAGAAGTCGCAAAAAAAACCCATTTGAGAAGAAATCGCATTGAACCTTGGCAGAGCTTTTTGTGCGATATCTTCGGAGATATGATCTAAGGAAGTTGGTCTTTTTGCAGACTCCTGAATTACATTCAAAACAGGTGACCTGGGGAAAATTGTCATAACTTTCTCTCTAGGAATCAGATTGAAATTTCGTAAGAAGGTACAGAAAGAGGATGGACTGCAGTTTCTTGTATATCTTTTTTAGAACCAAATATCGAAAATTGTACACGTGGCACTTCATACAACTTCGCTCTTCTGGAAAGGTCTATAATCAGGTCATCTTGGGAGATTGTGCATAACTCTTTCTTGGAGAATCCAATTTGGATCAGACTAGTGGCATTGGAAAGAGGACACAGAGAGCTACTATAGGTCACAAATTCAGAACTAGATGATTGGAAAGTACAGAGATACATCAGAGGCAATATCAAGCTCCTACAAAGTGAAAAAAGGTGTGTAGATTTTTTTAAATTTTTGCTTAAGCTTGGTTTGAAAATTTATTTTGAAGGAATTCAAAGGGCATAGTAGAGCATTATTATCGGTAACTGATGCTCCGAGGAAAGAAAATGCAAACACCTAGTAAGGAACCTGAAAGCTCTAGCATGACTCATGAAGAAGAGGAAGAAATGCTACATGATATATCAAAATTACAAGAACAAGTGCAACAAATGTCACGCTCACAAAAGTTAACAGATGCTAAGATAAATGGCGTGGGAGCTAAGATAAATGGCGTGGAAGCTAAGATGAATGGCATGGAAGCTAAGATGGATAATCTGAAGATAGATTTGAACACAAATTTGAAGACAGGCATGGCAGATTTGAAGACAGATTTGACAAATTTTCTACAAGAAATACTTACTAATGGTGAAAAGGTAGTAAAGGAAACTCATGATGAGAACAAAAGAAATTTTAATCATGATTCCATAGATGCTAATGTTGGATCGAAGAATCACCATATTCCAAAAATCGATATGAGGAAGTTTGATGGCAAGGATCCCGCCACATGGATATTACAGATGGAGCAATTCTTCGATCTCAATAATGTGCAAAACACACAAAAGGTACGTATGGCAACTGTATATTTGGAACCAAATCAGTTTGTATGGTATCAATGGCTTTGTTCTCGTAAACAATTTATCACTTGGGCAATTTTTACGGAAGAATTGATAGCACATTATGAGGATACAAAAAGCAACACTTTTTTTAGCCAATTGATAAGTCTCAAACAAAAGGGTTCAATAATGGAGCACATTGAGGAGTTCCAAAAATTGAACATAAGGGTAAAAGATATTCCAGAGGAGCATAGGATTGATGTGTTCATAGGGTCTTTAAAGGATAATATCCAACATGATGTTTGCCTTTGGGAACCTGATTCATTAGAGAAGGCATTCAGGTTAGCAAGAAAAATGGAAAGCAAAATTATGGCAACTAGGAAGCATACCACTCACAACTATAAAGACGGAAGTGTTGTTGCCCCTAGTCTTCCACAACCTACAAGGTTGACACCAAAACAATTGGAAGAAAAAAGAGAAAAAGGGCTTTGTTACAGTTGTGATAGCAAATACACAAAAGGTCATAAGTGTGCTGAGAAGAAATTATTCTACATAGATTGTGAAGAGGAAGAAGAAAAGGAGCAAGAAAGGTCAAAAGAAGAGGATATATTCCAGGAACAAAGCCTAGATGAAGAACAAATAAATCCGACCATATCTTGTAATGCATTGGCGGGAATTACCACTCCTCAAACCATCAAGATAGAAGGACAAATCAAGAAGAAAAAGGTAATAGTGTTGATTGATTCAGGAAGCACCCACAATTTTATTCATTGTAGGGTAGCAAAAGAATTGAATTGCTTCCTATATCCAGCACCAGAGTGTCAAGTGATGATTGCAAATGGAGGAACAATAAATTGCTCTGGAAAGTGCCATAATATCAAGCTATCCATGGGAGAATATGTATTGACTAGCCCAATGCTTTCCATTCCAATGGGAGGTGCTGATGTTGTACTAGGAGTCCAATGGCTACAATCCTTGGGTACAATAGCTTTTAATTTTCAAGAACTTTTCATCAAATTTTCTATGGAAGGAAAGGAAGTTGAATTAAGGGGTATTGCAGGGAAACCAGGAAAGATAATCAGCTCTAATGGCATGACAAAGCTTCTAAAAAAGGAGCAAAGAGGTGTAATTGCACAATTATGTTCGCTAGATGTTTCCACATTGGAATCATCTATTTCTCCAGATCTCCAAAAGTCCTGGACAATCATTCCAAGGTATTTGAGACTCCCAAAGGTCTCCCACCTATGCGTGATCATGATCATGCTATTCATCTGATTCCAGGAAGTGTTCCTCCAAACATCAGGCCGTACAGATATCCCTATGTCCAAAAAAGTGAAATTGAACGTATGGTTGCAGAAATGCTAGAGGCTGGTATAATTCAACCGAGTCAAAGTTCTTTCTCAGCTCCAGTAGTATTGGTGCACAAGAAGGATGGATCATGGCGCATGTGTCCGGATTATAGGGAGCTCAACAAGCTCACTATTAAAGATAAGTTCCCATTCCTGTCATTGATGAATTACTGGATGAATTGCATGGATCAATTTACTTCACCAAGTTGGATCTTCGTTCGGGATATCATCAAATCAGAATGAAGATTGAAGACATTCCAAAAACGGCATTTAGAACTCATGAGGGTCATTATGAATTTTTGGTCATGCCTTTTGGCCTTACCAATGCACCTTCAACATTTCAAGGTTTGATGAATTCAATTTTCAAACCATTCCTTAGAAAATTTGTGTTAGTATTTTTTGATGATATACTAATCTACAGCAAGTCTTGGAAGGATCATGTTGAACATGTTGACAGGGTGCTACAACTATTGGAGGAGAAACAATTATATGCAAAAAGATCCAAATGTTTCTTTGGAGTCCAGGAGGTGGAATATTTGGGTCATATTGTATCTCATGAAGGAGTTAAGGTAGACCCTAGCAAAATTAAAGCCATTAAGGAATGGAAAATCCCCACATCCATAAAGCATCTGCGAGGATTTCTTGGGTTGACAGGGTATTATCGCAAGTTTGTTAAGAATTATGGGAGAATAGCAGCACCTCTAACAACATTATTGAAGAAAGATTCATTTTCATGGACTCTGGAAGCAACAAAGGCCTTTGAACATCTTAAAGAGGCAATGTGCCAAGCACCGGTCTTAGCTACACCGGACTTCACAAAAACCTTTATTGTGGAATGTGATGCTTCAGGAAATGGAATTGGTGCTGTTCTAATGCAAGATGAAAGACCCATTGCTTTTGAAAGTCGTCCAATCAAGGGAAAGTTTTTAAGCAAAGCTATTTATGAGAAGGAAATGTTGGCAATACTCCATGCACTTAAGAAATGGCGACCCTACCTAATGGGAAGACACTTCAAGGTAAAAACGGATCATGATAGCCTTAAATACTTTTTAGAAAAAGATTATCCTCTGAAGAGCAACAAAAGTGGGTCACAAAGATGTTGGGTTATGACTTTGAAATCATCTACAAAAAAGGGAAGCAAAATGTGGTGGCAGATGCACTCTCAAGAAAGGATGAGGATGTGGAAGCATTGTTGTGTGCCATTTCTATTATCCAACCAGATTGGATAAACGAAGCAAGGGAGGAATGGAAAAATGACGAAGAAGTGTGGGCACTTATTCGAAAGCTACAACAGATTCCAGTACGTCTGATACATTTAGCTGGCAAAATGATTCGTTATGGTACAAAGATCGCTTATACCTCTGTAAGAATTCCCAGCTAAAACAAAAGATTCTTATGGAATTGCACACTTCTCCCTTAGGAGGGCACTCAGGATTTTTAAAAACTTACCACAGGGTTAAGAAGGAATTTTTTTGGGATGGCCTTAAATCAGATATTCAAAAGTTTGTGGCGGAATGTTTGGTTTGCCAACAAAATAAAGTTGAAACAATTAAGACACCGGGTCTATTACAACCTTTATCCATTCCAAGCCAACGTTGGGAGGAGGTTTCAATGGATTTTATCACAGGTTTACCCAAGTCTGAGGGAAAGAGTGTCATCATGGTGGTAGTTGACAGACTTACCAAGTATGCACACTTTTGTGCATTATCACATCCATTTAAAGCCAGTACAGTTTCTACTGCATTTATGGAAACAGTTCAAAAGCTACATGGAAACCCAAAGATTATTGTAAGTGACAGAGATCCCATTTTCACTGGAAATTTTTGGACAAAATTATTTTCTTGTCTTGGTACTCAGTTAGCTCATAGCTCATCTTATCATCCTCAATCTGATGGGAAAACTGAGATAGTAAACAAATGTTTGGAAGGATATCTTCGTTGCTTTGTATCTGATAAACAGACACAATGGGTCAAATGGTTGCCTCTGGCTGAATGGTGGTATAACACTTCCTTCCATACAGCAACAAAAATGACCCCATTTATGGCACTTTATGGGTATCAACCACCATCCATCACATCATATTTAAGAGAAAATTCTAAGGTTCAGGCAGTGGAACATCACATCGAACATCAACAACAAGTCCTCCAACTCTTAAAGGATAACCTCGTGTTGGCACAAAATAGAATGAAACAACAGGCAGATCAACATCGCAGTGAAAGAAGTTTTGATGTAGGTGATTGGGTATTCCTACGGCTACAACCATATAAGCAAATGTCCCTAAAGCAAGCTAAGAAGGATAATAAATTATCACCAAAGTATTATGGTCCGTACAAGGTGTTGCAAAAGATTGGTACTATGGCATACAAATTGGAGCTTCCTGCAGCTTCTCGATTGCACCCAGTTTTCCATGTTTCATGTTTAAAGAAGGTTATAGGCGACAAGCTCCCAATTCAAACAATATTGCCAGAACTTGACGAGGAAGGAAAAATTATATTGGAACCGGAAGCAGTCACAGAAACAAGAACTCGACAGCTACGAAATCGATCAATTTCAGAGTATCTTATCAAGTGGAAGAACTTATCCGCTGAAGATTCCACATGGGAGGATGAGAATTTTATGCAGAAGTATCCAGAATTACTCAAGCGTTGAGGACAACACTTTTTTGAAGGAGAGGGGCATGTTGGGTCCCTATAATACTAGTGATTACCCCATTACTATTGTAGTTATACCCCTTATTTATATTGTTGTGCCCCTATTACCCCCATATTGTTATTTCTGTGCCCCATAGAATCCCTCTATTGTTATTTTTGTGGCTTTATATTATTATTGTTAGGTCGGCTAGATTATATTGTGACTCTTTAGACTCTCATATATAGAAAGGAGGTTTTGTCATTTGAATCATAAAAGAATTGTTCATTTATGTAATGTAAAGGAGGTTGCCCCCTCGAAGAGGCTGAATTCTAAGGCGTTGATCTATCTTTTCTATCTTTTCTTGAGCTGGTTTCATAACATTGTCTCTCTACACCAAGAGAACTTCTCAGAGCTCACAGATTTTGTCAATGCATCTACAATATTCTTCAAAGTGTCCACCTTTACCAGCAACACCTTTTGTCTTCTATCATACCCCTCACAAAGTGATACTGAACATCAATGTGCTTTGTCTTTGAATGATATGTGGGGTTCTTTGCCAAGAAAATTGCACTCTGGCTATCATAGTCTATCCTTATAGCTCCCTGTACTAAGCCCATACTTGTACACAATCTTTGCAGCAAAATTGCTTCCTTGCTTGCATGAGTGGCTGCCATGTATTCTGCCTCTGTAGTTGATAGTGCCACTACAGATTGTTTCTTACTCATCCAACTGACTGCACCTCCAAATAGGTTAAACACATACCCACTTGTAGATCTTCTCTAATCCAAATCTCCAGCCTAGTCTGCATCAACAAAGCCATGAATATCCAACACTCTATCCAATCCTGGTCTTCCTTGGTAATACAAACCATAATCACTAGTGCCACACAAATACCTAAAAAATCGCTTCACTGTTGTCCAATGCTCCTTTCCTGGTTTTGACATAAACATGCTCAATACTCCCACTGCATGTGTAATGTCTGGTCTAGTACAAACCATTGCATACATCAGGCTACCAACTGCACTTGCATATGGAACACGGGACATGTCCTCTTCCTCTTCTTGTGTCTTGGGACACTGTTCAGCAAATAACTTCACACCTACAGGAATAGGAACCTTCACCGGTTTACTATCCTGCATATTAAACTTCTGCAGTATTGTCTCGACATACTTCCTTTGGTTTAACCAGAGCTTCCTCTTTGCCCAATGTCTTTTAATTTCCATTCCCAAAATATAGTTTGCAGCACCAATATCTTTCATGTCAAATTTGGAGGATAATTGGGTCTTCAAATCCTGGATAATTTCTTTTTCATTTCCAATCAGCAACATGTCATCCACATACAAGACCAGATAAATAACACGGTCACCAATTAATTTAAGAAACAAACAGTGATCTACTTTGCTTCTGTTGAAGCCAAGTCCCCGTGTAAATGTATCAAATTTATGATACCACATCCTTAGTGACTGTTTTAACCCATACAGAGAATTCTTTAACTTGGATACCAGTTCTTTCTTACCCTTCACCACAAAGCCTTCGGGTTGCTTCATGTAGATTACCTCTTCCAGATCCCCGTGAAGAAATGTCGCCTTCACATCCATCTATTCTACCTCAAAATCAAAAGCAACAACAACAGATAAAAGTAATCTAATAGAAGTTACCTTGGCAACAGGAGAAACAATATCACCAAAATCAATTCCCGGCACCTGGGAATAACCTTTTTCTACCAACCAAGCTTTTCATTTCTCCACTTTTCCTTCTGCATTTGTTTTATTTTTTAACACCCATTTTCTACCAATGGGTTTCCTTCCAGCCGACAACTCTACCAAATCCCAAGCCTCATTTTTGTGCAAAGATGCCATGTCATCAACCATGGCCTCTTTCTAGAGTTTTCCATCCTCTGAATCCATTGCTTCCTTCATAGTTCTGGAATCATCATCAATAACAAACAAAGCAAAATTTGAACAGAAAGCAAATGGAATATACCTTTCTGGCTGCCTTCTTTCTCGATCTGATATTCTCACAGCCGGAGTTCGTGGCTCTTCATCTTCTGATTCCTCCTCTACTGTAGAGTCTGATTCTTCTTCCTTTAACTCAAACTCTATCTTCTCAGGTTCCTTTGGTTGTACTTCATGTTTAATAACATCTTTCACCTCTCTAAACACCACATCTCAGCTGTACACAACCTTCCTTGTTACTGGGTTCCAAAACTTATAACCCTTTAACCATCCTTATACCCAATAAAGATGCACTTTTCAGATTTACTATCCAACTTGGTTCTTTTCTCCTTTGGAACATGTACATATGCATCACATCCAAATACCCTTAGATATGAAAGAGAGGGTTTCTTACCAGTCCATACCTCTTGTGGAGTCTTATCCTCCAACGCTGATGAAGGTGATCTGTTGACCAGGTAACATGCAGTATCCATCGCCTTTGCCCAAAATTCCTATCCTAACCCAGCACCATTGAGCATGCTTCTTGCCCTTTCCATCAACATCTTGTTCATTCATTTTGCGACTCCATTTTGTTGAGGTGTATATGGAGTAGTCTTCTGCCATGATATATCACACTTCTTACAGAATTCTTCAAATTCCTTGTTGCAAAACTCTCCACCATTATCTGTCCTCAACACCTTTATCTTCTTCTCTGTCTGATTTTCCATGAGAGCCTTAAATTCTTTAAACCTGTCAAAGGCTTCAGATTTATTCTTAAGGAAATATATCCATGTATTCCTTGAGAACTCATATACAAATGATACATATTACACAGACTTACCCAATGATGGAACCTTCACAGGTCTAAACACATCACCGTACACAAGCCCTAATATCTGTTTCAGCCTCTTACCACCAGAGGGGAAACTCACTCGATTTTGCTTCCCATAAACACAATTTTCACAGAAATCAAAATCTAGAGACCTATTACTCATACCTTCTACCATACCTTTACCATGAAGTATTCGAAGGCCCTTCTCTCCAATATGTCCAAGCCTTTGATGCCACAACATGGTCTTCTCTCCAGAGACCACTAGATTTTCTGCTCCACTTTCAGGAACCAGAGAACTGTTGCACCCATCAATGATAGTGCTACCTTGTAGCTTGTAAAAAGTTCCATTTCGAACTCCCCACATCAATACCAGTGCTCCCTGAACCATTTTGCAGGTATCCTTCTCGAACACTATTTTTACACCTGCATCATCCATCTTGCTTACAGAAATAAGATTTCTAGCCAATGTAGGAATATGCAGAACACTTGGAAGTGTTCTAACCCTTCCACCTTGTAACTTCAACTTTACTTTTCCGCGACCAATGATTCTAGACTTCCTATCATCCCCTAGGAAGACATCACCACCATCATATTTCTCATCCTCGTAGAATCGCTCTCTATGGGGAGTGAAGTGAAAGGATGCACCTGAGTCAATCAACCATGCCTCATGATCTACATGTGTACTTGAAGAAGCCAAGTACACATCCACACCTTCATTTGAGGTGGTTTTCGCCTCTGCAGAAGGAGCATCATCAAATCCCTTTCCTTTATCAGGAGCTTTAGATTTATAGTCCCTTTTGTAGTGCCCTTCCTTTCCACATTTCCAGCACACCACCTTTACAAGTTTTCCTGGAGATTTAGATCTCCCACTCGATGAATTATTTTTGTTTCTATTCTGGGACCATCCTCGTACAAACAAGGCATCACCATTCTGGCTCTCCATATTTTTCCGTCTCATCTCCTCCGTCAGCAAGCATGAGACTATTTCATCAAACTGCAAGGTAATTGCATTGCTACCTATTGCAATAACCAAACTATCCCACGAATCTGGTAGAGAACATAACAAATTGATGCACTTATCTTCATCTTCAATTTTAATATCAACAGATGCTAACTAACTTACCATATTATTAAATGTGTTTAGATGCTCTGTCACCGAGTCTCCATCTTTCATCCTCAGGTTATACATCTTTTTCCATAGGAACAGTTTATTCACTAGAGACGTAGATTGGTAAAAAGTCCCTAACTTGTCCCACAAAGCCTTCGCGGTAGCTTCCCCTAATACATTCAGCAATACTGAATCTGAGACACACAATCGTATTGTGCTCTTTGCCTTCCGATCCAACTTCTTCCATTCTTCATCGAACACTCCCGTTGGTTTAGTACTCGGATCTACCGTGATCCACTGATCTTTATCCACCAACAGATCCTCCATCTTGAGTTTCCACAACTCAAAACTCTTACCATTAAATTTCTCAATCTCTATCTTTCCATTGCTTTCCATCTTCTTTCACCACTAGAATCGATCTCGCAGATCTCCCACTGAACAGGGTCTACCACAGGCCCGAGCGAAACCTTTCAGTAAAAAAGGCGTCACCTTGAAGCCAAAAATGCTCTGATACCAAATGTAGGTTTTAATCCCGTACATAAAGTACCTGCATACGAATTCTAAAACACATAAAATAAAAATGCGAGAGCATAACACATAAAACACATATACACAAAGATTTTCCCCTAGATCCCAAAACCGGGACTACCAGCTTGATTTTTCATTATGTTCCTTTCAATGTTATAATACATATTTATACATGGTGAAGCATCTAATACCATGGACTAAAAACCATTGCATCCAATACCATGGACCGAAAACCATCGCGTCCAAAAACATGTGCGAAAAACATGCACAAAGCGATAGGTGGGTCCACCCATCCTAACATAGGGTCCAAAACCAAAATTTTTCGAGGCGCTGCCCCAGACCCTATAAAGTGGGGTTACAGGTACACCTCAAACCCCATGTGACCCCCCCCCTCCCCCCCCCCACTACACATTCGGCACAACGAAAGGGGGATCCCCCTCCCAAACCCCCCGGTTAACTACGTGGGCTAGTCGTGGAAAGAATATAACATAACCCAATAGTTAGTTTATTTGCGTAAATGTATATACGAACATAACATTGATTTCAGAGTATTGATTGGAGTGATTTGTCATAGCTTTAGTTAATTCCCATTGTTATATAGATTTCTTGATTGCTAAGTAGACTGTGTGATTAATTTCAGAACGCAAAAGATTGATCTAGTGCTAGTTGTTAAAGGAATTTCATTTGTCTCATTCAGATTGTTGATTTCCATGTTTTGTTTGAACTCTTGGTTATGTTTTCCATAGATTAGATACCTGAGTGGATTTCAGAAATAGAGTATTAATTCGTTAAGCTTTCGAATAGGGTTATTTTTAATTTGAAGGTTGATGCGACTATAGGGTAATTTAGAGTACAATTTCTAAGAGTTATTCATTGATTGCCATGTTTGAGTAAGCTAATGCTTGAAGTGTTCTCATTGCCATAATCAATTAAGGACCTGTATGCAGTTTGATTAAGAATACAAGTCAAGTTGGTAAGTTAAAAGAGAAAATAGAATGTCCAGTTTAGTACTTAACGTTAAGATCTTTGGTGTTGACAAATTAGTTAATGAGTTTCGAGTACATCTTGGCTTGTCACTCCAAGTAGTAAATCTTCTGGTGTGGATTGTAAGAATTCAAATTCAAGTGTTTTGATTGATTAATTTTGTATACAGTCTTTTTAATTGAGTATTCATTAACATAACCTGGGATTTGTTGTAAAAAAAGGTTCAGTTATCCGTTAAAGTCTAGATTTCGACTCAAATTCCAAATTGGGTAGTTCATAGAAGTTTGAAAGTCTTTAAATCAAATTTGATTTTTGAGTCTTCTTGTGTTAGCTAGATGTTTGATTTCTTTTAAGTTTGCAAGCATTAGTATATTTTACCCAGCTGATCATCATAAGGAAATTTTAAAAGTCTGACCTAGAACTAGATGAAGGAAGTGCAAGACAACTCGTGTTTACGAGCCCGGATTGACAATTAAATATTAGGAGGATTAATTCACCAATTAAAACTACCAACAGTTGTCGAGGTATTAGCGGAAGTTCCCAAGTCACCACGGACACCTAGACTGAAGCTGACCCCAACCATGGAGAGTGCGAAGGAAAAAAGGGCAAGCAGGTTGTGATACCAGTGTGCAAATCACTGAGAAGAAACCCACTGAAGGACAAGCACAGGAAAAGGGCAAAGCCATCAACCTGGAGCTGGAGGAGGAAGAAATTTAAGACATCCCGATGGATGATGAGGACTTGGGGGTAGAAGTTGAGGAAGTTGAACTCCAGGGTGCTGACCTTATCACCAAGTTTCCCAAGTACATCCCTCCGCACAAAGGCAAGACCAAGGTGCCAAAAGACATTGACGAGAGAAAGGTCCCCTTGCGAACCCCTCTACTGCCATACGAGATTTTCTTGAAGGAATATGCTTGTGGTGGGTTCCTCTATTAAAACTAGAAGATCGGGACTCAGCTGACCATGAAAAGTTCCCACATTTAATGACAGAGCAGCTAATGTGCCACATTATTGACACAACCACTGGGATGACTATATTGGAACCACGAAAGTGGCTCAGGGGAGCAGACAAGGTAGGTCTGCTCAACCTATTATGAGCACTACAACTGCACCCACATTACTGTTGGTTTATGGGGGCCTAACCCAAGTTCGGAGTTATTTAGTAAAAAAAATCCCTACACTAATGGCCCTTTTGGCATTAGCCCACGGAGCGCGGACTGAAGTCTCACCTGAAGCAGTACGGGGGGATGCTGGAACCAAGTTTCCGCACCCTTGAGATGTCTGAGATGTCGATTTAGTCTAACTAGATTTGTCTTCGCACGGGTTATTTCATGCACTATCCCAACCTTCAATACCTTCACGATCTATTATACTCATCTTTTGCATAGCCCTAACCAGGGGCTGAGATGCTTTTGCACTGTTAGGGCAGCGAACTGCACTATTTTCCAAAACTACACCACGTATCTTACTTATCTTCTTAACAAATCTTAATTAACTTCACATACACAGATAATCTATCTTACATTCACTTAATCAATGTAATTATACACATTCATGCATCATATAAGTATTAGAAGCAAATTTCATACCTAAGATAACAGATGCATAAAACAGGAAATAAATACACAGAAATGATAGGAAACTTCTCTTTGTTAATACTTCCAACTGTTACACACTTGACTTGCCCTGTGCACTCAGTTGCAGGGGTTCACGCACTCATTTGCGGACTACTAGGCCTTTGCACACTTAGCTGCAGAGCCTTCTCCTACCCTACGAGCCAAAACTAGACTTTAGTCCACAGATCTATCTCACATACGTCATATGTTCATATTTTCTTTTTCCTTTTTTTTCTTTAACTACTTAGAGCCTCGCTCTATTTATACAATCCCATGGTCCACGGACCAAGGGTATATTTGTACAGCCGACATTACAATAACAAAACTAAGGGCGGACAACCCTATGACTCTTTTACAAACTATGCGCTCTGTACCCACAAAATGCGGAGTCTTTACATCAGAATTACAATCTTTGACCAAAATCTAGGCTCTAAGACCCAAAACTTCCCTTGGGGGATCTTGCGCCCAACAGGCCCCCAAAAAAACATCGTGACTCACCCTCGAGTCACTCTGTTGGTGCGGAGATCTTTGCGTGAATACCTCCCAACTGTGACTGGATCACTGCAAGCTCAGTAGCACACTGAGCGGCTCCTTGTTGTACTTCCTCGATGCCATGTTCTGTGATCATTGTGGCTAAACTGTTGCCCTGGATCCTTTCCTACGTTGCTTGTAGTTGCACGAGCTTTGCTTCAATGGAGGCTATAATGGTGTATGCCTCATCAATCCATGACTATAAGCACGCCTTCAAAAATGCTTCCTTATAACAAGCATCATCCACCTGCTGCATCCTCACAAGCCTTTGTGTAAGGGAAACCGTACGCGCGGTCCCTTTTACTTTGTCATATCTTTGATGTAGCTCGCATGCCTCTGTCTCTAGGCACTGTATGTTTGGGTCCTCCTGTAGGGTGGTGAGAACCTCGAACGACTGCTTGAACAACTTTGTGTAGTCTGTCACTGCACTGTTAACCTTCGCTATTGTTGTTGTAATCATGATGGTGCGTTGTTCCTTAACCTCCAGCGAAGTTGAAGGTTGCGCCTTCATTTGCGGTTCTGCTATATGAAGGTCAAGCTCTAGCTAAACCTTGGCCATTTCTTCCTTTGCCTCGTGCACCCCTACTACTAATTTTTAGATGCGCGTCTCCACTGGTTCTTCTGCTTGGATGGCCAACTCCGAGACCATCTGGCAGGCTACCTCTACCACCTGCACTATTTGTCTATTCTATGCTAGTACCTCATCATGTTGCAGGCTCAACTTTTCCATGTTGATGCATTTCTCGCTCATTACCTGGAGTGCGTGACCCTCCTTGGCTTGTAGTTCTACAGTGACTCCATCCTACAAAATATAGAGTGTCTCCCGAGGGAGCGCAACTACGTTTAATCCAATTCCCTCCAACCCACTGACCATAGGCCTGTCAGCCTCATTCTTAGTAAGGAGTGCTCCATCTGGAAGCACTATGGTGTTGTTCATCTGGGCGCACAACATTTCCTCGGTCGCGGATGTGCCTATTGTGAGGATGGTTCACACAGTGCCAGCTTGTGGAGTGCACACCTGCAACTCCTGTATTTGTGCCCGGAGAGCCCCCAACACCATCTCATGTTCCTCCTCAAATTGTTGGAGGACCTCCACAGTGACGTCCCCCACCATCTCGCCAATTTCATGTACATCCCCCTCAGTGAGGGTGATCGGGTCAAACGAAGTCTTTGAAGCCTTCGACTTCTTTCGTGGCCCTACCTGCTCTCTTGGGCGTGGGCGTTTTAGCTGAGTGGATGTTGTCTACGGGTCCATGCTACCTTTCTCTGTATCAGTGTTCGACTCAAGCGAAAGTGACTTCTGTAATTCGCTCACCTCTTCTGCTACTCTTTTTACAACTTTACAGCGTCATGCGCCACCAAGGCCTTAGCTGGTGCTGATTCATTTTTGTGCTTTTCTACCAATTGTGACATTCGCAATTTCACCTCTTCCTTTTTCCACTGCACGGTGGACTTCTCTGCTTCAACCGTGGAGCTGGCTGGAGCGTGCCATGACTCTAGGACTGTGAGATGACATCGTCTATCGCAAGATAGGGTAACTCACGCCATGTCTTTGTGAGGTCCTTCCACATCGTGATGTAGACATGGTGACAATCTGCTGTGAACTCCACGAAGCTATATAGATTGTTGTAAACCATGGGCGATAACCATGGCTTGCAATTAACCCCCATTCTGATGTTCATCTCCATGAACACCCATAATATTTTATTGTCCCTTATCCTTTGTGCATCCTTGGTTGCCCACAATGAAGCGTACTTCGCTACCTTCGGAAGGTCTTGCGCGATCGTTAGGAACTGGTGATCTTCGGGCAATTCCCATGCCACCAGTGCTATGGAAAACAGAAGCCACACATAGCGAAAAAATTTTCCCTGCTCTTGTGCCTTGCAGCAGTTTTCAAGGAATTCTCCACATAAGTAGTTTGGCCAGTTGAATTGGACCCCTTCTGCACATTGTGCTGCTAGTGCAACCACCGGCATGAGCACCTCATCCGCACGACACTTCATCATAACCTTCCCTACCAATATCTGCATCACGATTTTAACCACAAGGTTGTTGATACTAGAAATGGCATACTCTCTCTTCTTCTTCTCCACCTTAAACTTCTTCTTCATGGCCTCCACAATCGCCAAATCATCACTCTTTCCCTCTGAGATGTTTGTTGGATCCTCTCCTTTGTAAGGGAGCTGGGTAATTCTATGAATAAAATGGTCTATGATGGGTATGGGCTCCTCCAGCTACAAGCACCCATCATGTACCAGAAAAATCAGTTTCCTGATGACAAAAATGGTCACTGGGGTGGGATGGTAATGCGGCACCCAGAGCAGGTTTATCAACCCTACTTTCTCAACTCCTCTCAACCATTTACATGGCTCCAATTCTATGATTCCGGCTGACATGTTGTTATTCTGGAAAATGAGCTACGTGGTTGTGCGATGTGGGAACTTCTTATGGTCCGTGAGATCCCAATCCTCAAACTTCAGCATGGGCACTTGTCCCAAGTGTGCTCCTTCAAAAATAATGTTATCAGGGAGTAGTAGAGATTGCAGAGAGCTCTTGCTCTCATCTATATCTTTGGACACCTTTTCTTTACCCTTCCGCGAAGGATCATATGCGGGCAGTCTGGTAAGAGGGTCCACACCCTGGATTTCAACCTCCATTTCTATATCCTCCTCTTCTACCAATATTTCTTCGAATTCTTCCTCCTCATCGGCCTCCAAATTGATAGCCTTCCCCTTTTCTTCGATGGTGAGCCTAGTCCTTAGCGGATTCCTAGGTGATACGCACACTAGTATCATGGCCTACTTGTCTTTCTTGGGTCTTGGTGTGCACAACAATTTAGAGATTTCTACGACTATCCAGACACTTTCTAGGGCTTCCACTTCTGTAATGGCCTATGTGGCTTCCTCGGTGGTCATTACTCTGGTATCCATGGCTTCTTCAAGTGCTTCAATAGTGTGATTCCACAAGTCTCTCAACATCTCGGGTAATTGCTCAAGCAACGAATTTTCCTTTAGAAGATCGAACAAGTCTGTGTTCATGAATGTCTGTGCGTGCAACAACTCAGTCCTAAAATTTCCATGTGTTGTTTGCTAGACATCTCTTTGTAATTTATAGCACCTTTTGAATTTGAAATCGATTGTTCCCCCCACATTCGGTCCATTAATTCTTGATTGGCGACAGATTTTCAATAATCTAGCCCATAAATTTCATCTTAAATGTTTGTCGCCTGATCCATTTGGTCTCAAACCAAGCATCACATCGTGAATAGTGACTGTAACGGTCACTTTCCAGCAGACCCGCGCAGCAGCGCAACTACCCTCGTGCTGTCATAGACCCTAGGACACTTCACTACTGCGTGTGGTCCTGACATCATGCAGTCCCCGGGCATAGTAGTTTATAGTCCCATGCCTCCTTTCAGCTGCCTAGAGCACTAAGACTATGCTTTTGTCTTCTGGTTAGATGGTCGAGCCCCCTGTGTATGTCTTCAAATGACTGCCACCGACTTTTCTTGGAAATAGTTCTCCATTTAACTTTATCAATTGCACCGCGCCACCATCTGTGATCTCCTTAATAACATACGGTCCTAGCCAATGTGTTCTGAGCTTCCCTAGGAATTTATTGAACTTACTATCATACAGAAACACCAAATCATTCACCTTGAAGGTGCAAAAATTAATATGTCAATCGTGCCAAGCATTTTCTCACTGTTTTTGGACCTGCTGGTGAAATCCAGCTAAAAATCTTTCTTCCTAGAGCTCCTCCAACTGCACAAGCCTCTCCTTTAGGGCTCTGCAATCCATCATACTTGTGAGTGCTAAGGGATGATATAAATACAACTTCCTCTTGTATTTCACCGAGATTGTCTGAGAATCTGAACATGGTATCATGCGGAAGTTATCCTATGATCAAAAAGAAAACAAAAAAAGGAAATAAGTGGAGTGGAAACAAAATAAAAGCAAAGAAAATCAAACGAAACAACAAATAAAATAAAAAATACTCCTACTCATGTGAAGTGATACTTCCAATGTAGCCATTGGTGCACTGGATGACCTATGTGTGCGAGGTAATGCATGTTAAGAAAGATATACAAGAAAACTAGTAAAAAGGAAAGATAGGACAATGCAAACCAAAAAATTTGAATTTTGAATATATACGCAGAAAACTAAAAGTGAAAGTCACATGAAATAAAATTTTCAATTATATCATGGTGTCTTAAGAGATTGTGAGTTAAAGACATACAAGCAAAAACTATCAAACAACGAAGATGAGCAAACATAAACAAGAAAGATAATTTTTGTTTTGTGACAATGCTCACTACATATGACTCCAATTACTAAAAAATAGGACCATGTAATACAGATGGAGGATGTGACAACTGTAACATAGATTGATTTTCAATAGGTGTGATAAAGTGATGAGGAGTTGTAGAGTCCGAAGATTTTCCTACCATGACATCCTTTTTGCCTAAAGATCCTCTATTTTCCTATATATTTACCATCTAAATAAAGCCATATCCACTAGGTTTTTATGAAGGTATGCAATAATATGTCTTCTTGTTCATATTTAATTTTATACCCTATTGTTATGTTAAAGTTGCAATTGGCTACCAAATCAGTCTGTTTCCGCAGCTAATCCAGGTTTCTCTAGCTCTCTCCATTGTTTGTAAGGTTCCAGAGTGCCAGGTCAGCAGTGAAGGGTGCAGATGGATAGAGGATGGCTCCCTTGTGGATCCCTTCCTATCCCCTCGAAACTATTCATGAAGATAAGCGTAGGAGATCACGGTCAAAATCCAAGTCAACCATCGGATTAATGCAGAAAAGAACCCGAGATTCGATTGAAACCTTATCGTTTTGCTTTCAGAATAGAAAAACAAAGGTTTAGCGATATAATTTTAGATAGAATAGAGATATTAGGCTTGAATTATTCATACAGTTATGCCAAGAGACCTGCTATAAAACTTATGGACGCACTGTGATTTGGGTGCATGCCGAATGATATAATTTTGAAAAGTTTGTGAATTATGTGTGAATAGAATTTGTTTTTGTGTGAAATCATTGTGTTGATTGGAAGCTATGAACTTCTATGTGGATGGCCCCTACAAATAGTGACAGGTTTTAATCAAATGCAATACAATTTCCTTTTATTCTTCAAATGCTCTGTTTTGTGTGAAAATGCAGCATAATCATTTCACCAACGAGTTGTTATTTGCATAAGTACTTTCATTTGCTTTATATCTAGTTTAGTCTGTTACTTAATTTTATTTATACCTAGTACAACATGGTTATTACATTTTCTTATTATCTACCATAGTTGAAGTGTGTTTAATTCATAGCATAGATGTTTCTTGGATTATTTTTTTTGAGCAAAAAATTGAATAAGTAAAAGAGTGAGAGATCTCTCTTAATCAATTGAGTTTAGATAGTATCTATCCATAGCTGATAGGATAAGTTTCTCTTTGCGCTTAGAGAATTAGAAGCTATAGCATAAAGAGTCAAGATCAAAAATCCCAAAACAATCTAATACAAGTAGGGCCACTCTCACACCATTTGCAAACTAATTAAATAGATATTAAGTCCTAGGAAACTTAACCAACCTCGGCACTAATATAATTGACAAACACCACCTCGATCTAAAGTTTAGATCTTAAAAAATACATAACGACCTAATAAATAACTTCTAAGCACATATTGTGCACCTGTTCATCATCAATATATGCACCCTGGTTGACAATTTATGATTGACAATTGAAAGACATTGAATTGGATAAACATTTTGGCGCCATTGTTGGGGAAGTACAATTAGAAGTTTAAAAAAAAAACCATCATTAATTTAAAACATTACATGCGTAGGGATAGAGACTCTAGGGGTAGATTTTTAGGATCAGGAAGAAGTTTAATTCCCACAAATCCACTCACTTCACCACAATTTCGAGATTCCACACCACCTAATCAAACCCGAATTCCACTTAGAGGTTGAAAAAGACTTCTTGGAGTCTCATGATCAGAAATTCAATCCAGAACTTCACCTGCTTCTTCTACTAAAGTTGTAATTGAAGAAAATCCTACATCCCCAACTACAGGAGTAATCTTTCTATCCCCCATTGGTGATAAAATTTTGAGAGAAGAATTAGAAGTTCCTAGTGAAGAAGAGGAATTGGAAACTTATTATGAGCAACCACTGATAGAGGAACCAAAAAGATTAGAACACTATATTAGCTTCGAAGAATCTATCATGGCTGAAGAAGGGGAAGGAGAGGTACACAATGTCTGTGGCGAAGAAGATAGGATTGGAGGAAGAGGTAGAGGTAGAGGAGGGGGTAGAGCCAGAGGAAATCAAGATCCTTCAGGATTCCCTATTCTTGATGAAGATACAACCCTCACAATGAAAAATATATCACCCTCGATTCTTCCTAACTTCCACGAGAAAAGAAACAAAGATCCAGATACATTTCTCTTCGAATTCGAAGTATTATGCAGATCATATGACTATTTGCATGATGCTCAAAAGTTAAAATTGTTCCAAGCTACATTAAAAGACTCATCACTAAAATGGTTCATGAGTTTAGGAGTGCATTCTATAACAACATGGGTACAAATTAGAGAGGCTTTCTTAGGCAAATATAGAGATTATTGTATGCCTAGAAACCTTAAGGATGAAGTCTTCAAAATGACACAAAAAGAAGATGAAAATCTTGAAGACTTGGTAGAAAGGTTTGCTTTTAATGTTAAAAGAGAAAAAATGGATAATTTGGATGAAGAAACCTTAAAAGATCTTTTACTCAGAGCCATTAAAGATTAATGGATCGATCTCCTTAACCTAACTGGGAAAGGAGATATTTCCCAACTATCATTTGCATATATTTGTGATTTATGTGTACATATCTCAAGGGGTAAAGCATGAGTTGGAAAGAGTGCTAGAGACCCTCTCTTGTCAGGAATTAACAAGTCAGCAGCTGCGAACTTTAGTAGGGCAGAAATAGGAAATTTGCTTGACACCTTCAAAACAAATATTTTAGGGAGCCTAAGTGAACATATAGACACCCTTACAATACAAAACAAGAAAATTTTTGAAAATGCTGCATTATATATCTTCTATCCCAAATGACGGAAGAAACATGCTCTAAGAGAGTGTCCCTTAGACTCAAAAGCCATAGAAACCTGTGTCATATGTGCAGATAATCATGATACGAAGGAATGCCCATCCTTACCAGGTCTTAAGGATGTATTCAATGATGAAGGAATCTCAGAACCAATAGACCCTCTCTACTTTATAGCCAGAAGACCATGGAAAAACCCCCAACCAAATCAATCACAAGGATTTAGACCACAACAATTTTCCCAGTCTTCACAAAATAATTGGAATTCAATATCAACAATACTCGCCATCTTACCTTCCACCACAATTCTTACCCCCATATAATCAAATTCCTCATTCCAATAAATTTCCACAAGTTCCAGTTCAGAATGAAAACCCACAACTTTCCTTACCATTTCCACAAAAATCAAATCAACTACCCGCTCAACCACTTCCAAATCCTAATAATAAAGTACCACAATAGCCAATGTACAACATGGAGGGTCAGAATCCTCAAACTTATGTAATAACTCCACTAGACCTAAACAATGTCCAATTAAGGCCTGGAAGAGTATTACGAAGAAAACCTCTTGTTGTCATTCAAGAAACAAGATCTGATCTTCAAAAACACAAAAATCAATGAGAAGAAGGGGAGACTTCTCTCCCTCAAAAAGAAAATAAACAAATAGAAGAAATTACAATAGATACTCCTATCATAAAACAACCCTCGATATCAGTTAAACCACCTTTCCCAAAAAGGTTGAAAATCGATGAAGGTGTAGAGAAAAAAATTATGTTGCCTGATTACAATATGATGGATGAATTGAGAAATGTTTGTATTAAGATTCCTTTATTACAAGCCATCAAAGAAATACCAATTTTTGCAAAAGCAATTAAGGAATTAAGTACACAACGATCAGGGAGAAGAAGAAAAGATATAAAAAGAATTCAGTTAGTTAGAAAAATTGCAGACATTATGATAATAAATGCCACAATTCAAAAATATTTAGACCCAGGAAGCCCCATTGTAAAAATTCACATCAATGGAACTGAAATACCAAACACACTGATTGATCTAATAGCAACCATAAACATAATGAGAAAAAACGTTATGGACACACTTAGGCTTCCTAACCTTCAATACACACCAACCTGATTGCAATTAGCATATATATCTGTTATTAAACTGGATGGTGTGTTAGAATATGTCTGTGTATCCTTAGATTCTTTGGAATATCCTGTTGACTTCATGGTGTTAACACCCAAGAATAATCTAGGAGGACATTGATTAATTCTAGGAAGGCCTTAGTTGGCTACAGTTGATGCTTTTATCAGATGTAGATCAAGCGATATTTTTATCTCAGATGGAAATTCTACAAAGAAATTTATGTTATACCCTCCTGCAAGAACAACAATAGATACAAAAACTGAAGAATGGATAGAAGATGGAGAAGATATACAACCTATTTTTGTCACTGAACAAGTGAAAGAGGAAGACCAAATTTTAAATTTACTAGAAAATAATGAATCTTTCTCACATTAGGAGTGTAGTCGAAATGAATATCTCTCATCTAAACAAGTATCATTGTTGTCCACGGAAAAATTTGGGAATTCCTCGATAGAAATCTTTCTAGGAAAAACCTTGAATGTCAACGAAAACGTGGAAGAAATGCAAAAGAAACAATTGATAGAAATTTTACAAAAATATTCTTCTGCTTTTGCATGGGAATACACTGACATGAGAGGGATTGATCCTAAAACTTGCATACATCATATCTACATTGAACAAAATGCATGACCAGTTGCATAACCTCAGTGAAGAATGAACCCAAATCTAAAAGAAATTGTTAAGGAAGAATTGCAGAAATTATTAAATGTAATTTCATCTATTCAATATCTGACAGTCAGTGGGTTTCACCCCTAGTAATCGTCCCTAAGAATTATAGAAAATGGAGAGTATGCATCGATTACAGGGAATTAAACAAAGAAACATTAAAATACCACTTTCCATTACCTTTCATAGACCAAGTCTTGGATACTTTAGCAGGAAAAAAATATTTTTCCTTCTTGGACAGGCTCAATGGATACAACCATATTCATGTAGCCCCTGAAGATCAAGATAAAAGCAAATTCACTTGTCCATGGGGAACTTATTCTTACCAGGTACTTCCCTTTGGGTTATGTAATGCTCCAACAACATTCCAAAGGGCAGTCCTCGACATTTTCTCTGACCTTATTCATGATTGTGTGGAAGCATAAATGGATGACTTCACAGTCTATAGGGATTCTTTCAATGAAGCACTAGGAAATTTAGAAAAAGTCTTAATAATATGTCAAGAAACAAATCTCTCATTGAGTCATGAAAAATGTTTCATGATGTTTAACGAGGGAATTGTTTTAGGTCACCATATTTCTGGAGATGGAATTAAGGTCGACTCATCTAAGGTGGAAGTAATTTCTAAGTTATCAGTGCAAAGTTGTCAAGAGGATGTTATAATTTTTCTTGGTTTTACTGGGTACTATAGAAGATTTATAGAAAACTTCACAAAAATTGCATCCCCACTTTTTAAATTACTCACGAAAGACTATGAATTTAGTTGGGATTCTGAATGTCAAGTTGCCTTTGAAAATTTGAAAAAGAGAATTTCTTAAGAACCCATCTTAAAAGGAACTAACTGGAAATTTCCTTTCCATATCTCAATAGATGCTTCAGATTCAGCCTAAGGAGCTATTTTAGGAAAAAAAATCTCACTCCTTATGCCATTTATGATACTAGTAAAAATTTAACTCCCGCGGAGGTAAATTATACTATAACCAAAAAAGAGTTCTTAGCTGTAATTAATGCCATTAATAAATTCAACCATTATATAACTGGCTGTGAAACTTTTTTCCACATAGACAATTCTGCCATTAGATACCTAATGAATAAACCAGTCACTAATGGAAGAGTAACTAGATGGCTCCTACTTTTACAAGAATTCAATATAACCATTCTAGATAGACCAGGAAAATAGAACACAATTGCCAACTTTCTATCTAGAATACAAAATGAAAATAATGATCAACCAGTAGAAGACAAATTTCCTGATGAATATCTTTTTGCAGTATCTACTAAATCACCTTGGTATGCAGATATTGCTAACTATTTGGCCACAGGAAAAATTCCATTTCATTTATCCCCTAGAGAAAAGAGAAGAATAGTCCACAATAGCACATCTTATTCATGGATAAATGAAGAATTATATAAGACAGGACCAGATCTCATCATCAGAAGATGTGTTTGGGAGGATGAAATACCGGAGATACTAAAAGCTTGTCATGATGAGCCATGTGCAGGACATTTTTTGACAGGAGAACTGCTTACAAAATCTTGCTTTTAAGATATTATTAGCCTTCCATTTTCAAGGACACCAAGGAATATGTTAAAAAATGCGACAATTGTCAGAGAATGGGAAAACCTACTCTTTCAAATGAAATGCCACTACAACCACAGGTACTTATTAAACCATTTGAAAAATGGGAACTGGATTTTGTTGGACCAATCATCCCACCTTCAAAGAAAAAGAAGTATATTTTGGTATGTACTGATTATGTCACTAAATGGGTAGAAGCTAAAGAACTTCCTTTTGCTACTGAAAATACTGTAGTTTCATTTCTTTTTGAGGATATTTTTACACGTTTTGGTGTCGCAAGAGAAATTGTAACAGATCAAGGGACACAATTCACATCCAGACTAGTGCAGAAGCTTGTGGACCAATACAAGAAAAAGCATTGGAAGTCAACTCCATACCATCTAGAAGCCAATGGAAAAGTTGAGTCCATAAATAAGGTGATTGAGGCTATCCTTGCAAAGACTGTACATCTACACAGGAAAGACTAGGTGGAAAAGCTCTCAGAAGCCTTATGGGACTACAGAACTAAATGGAGGAATACTACAGGGCATACTCCCTATGAACTTGTTTATGGGAAGCAAGTCTTACTTTTGATAGAATTCCATATCTAGACCTATAAGGAAATAGTCCAGTTACATATAGACTTGTCAGAAGCCTAGAAGCAAAGGATGACACCATTGAATGAGCTTGATGAAATCAGACAAAAATCCTTTCAGAGAACCAACTTAGTGCAGCAACAGAGGTCAAGATGGCATGATAAGTGCATTAAAGAAAGGAAATTTCATCCAGGATATTGGGCATTTCTCTTTGATTCAAAGTTCAAAAATCTTCAAGGGAAATTCCAAGCCCATTAGCTTGGACCTTATGAAGTTGAGAATGTCTTTGACAATGGTGCAGTTAGAATCAGGACTATTGATGAAGAGAAAACTACTCTATTAGTAAATGGACATAGACTCAAGCTTTACCATAAGCCATTAACAAAAGGGGAATTCGTTAAAATATTTCAAGATAACTCAGAGTTGAAGATGGTCAAGAAGAATTCTTCTTCTTTTCCACCTTAGAAATTTTTACTCAGTTTACTCTTAATATATATATATATATATATATATATATATATATATATATATATATATATATATATATATATATATATATATATATATATATATAATAAAAATTTGCATAAACATGAAAACCAACATGTTGTTAGCATGTTTATACAAAAAAATTTAAAGTGAAAACCAGCTTGTTGGCACTTCAAGTTTTATTTTCAAAGAAAAAAAAACAATAAAGTTCATCTATTAAAGCCTTTTTTTTCTCTTAGTTGCAGAATCAGCAACTTTCTGCAGCTTGGAAAACTTTTCGTAGCTTGGACAAATTTCCACAGCCAAGATAAGTTTCTACAGCCTAATAAATTTTTGAAGACCACAAGGACACTTGGTGATTTGGATTAAAGGATGGCTGACAAAAAAGTACCTGTAGGAGATCAAAGGAAAACAAATAAGGTTAGCAAAAGAAGATCAAAGGTATGTGCTGCTTTAATTTAACAATACAGAAGGTTATATAAACATATATGATTAATAAGATAAAGTACTAAAATGCGATCATTATAACCTAAGGGTAATGGCTGCCTAACAAAATATCATATGCCACCACTTAAAAAGTCATGTTACGACCTTATTCCAAATCTGCCGAAGTAATTACCAAATCATAAGTTTAAATGCACCCAACGGTTGAATTCATACCTATAATCCTTATGATATTCTATTCGTTCTTTTGTATTCTTACACTCCTCTAAAATTTCATAGCCACTCCATCTTTCCACCAGCTAGCAAACCCTACGAGCCCCATTTTCCTGTCAAGGTAGCCAATCTTCTAGGAAAATCATCCTTCGGAATGGGGATAATCGTTCGAACTGAGCCAACACGGAAGCAATTCCTGGAGGGGTACCCACAAAATAGGGAGCTATTGCAAACGAGACAATGTTTGCAGTTCATTAAAAATTTAACGACTTCCACAAGGAAGTAACCAAGACATTTGCGCGCTCATTCCATGGAATTGAAGCTAAAATTGAGGACATTAAGCTCACAATGATAGATTCTATGATCGCTGAGGCTACCGAGCTGCCAAGAAATGGAGAAAAATGGTTTAAAATAGGGGATTTGATAGCGAGGACTAGAAGGTATTCCTCAAGAATCTGAACATGGACACTACGGTCTACAAGAAAGGAATTTCTAGCACTGCTCTTAAAAACAAATGGAGAAACTTATTACTTGTGCTTCAGAAGTTTATCACTTGTGAGGGTAGGTTTGGGAAAATTTATCTTTATCATGTTAGCATGATGATGCACTTCCTTGAGGATCATCAGGTGAACCTCCCTTATTTCCTCCTAAATAGCCTCAAGAAAATGTCTACAAATGTTCAGAATGAAATTCAATGTATAGAAAACACCATGTATCATCATGGCCTGGTAAAAATATTGGTCGAATTTCATCTCCAAAGTATAGGGGATGATTGGGAGAGTTTCCTAGTAAGGATCCACTTTGAAGAAAAACCCCTAGAAAAAGCAAGTAGCAGCAGGGCCCTTAGAGGGAGGAAGAGAACCATATAAATGATAAAGGAACGAGCACCTCAAACTCAGGCAGAAGTATCAGAAGAAGAACTACCTATAGTAAATATTTTGCAGAGAATGAAGAGGGGAAACCCTAGAAGAAAGAAAGCCAACCCAAGTAAAGGAGAATTCTCACAAACTAAGACCCATCCTCTAGAAGAAAAAGCAGAGAATAAAAGCAGGAAAGTGCAGAAGATACAAACCCCAGGATTTAGGAGGAGCACAAGGCTAGGCATGATTCCACAAACAACCTCAAAAACTACAGAATACATTAATCTTGAAGAAAATGAGCCAAATGAAAACGAGCCAACTAAAGATGAGCCAATAGAGGATGAGCCAATTGAAAGCCCTAGAAATTATCCAACAGGGTCACCAAGATCATCACCAAGAGTATCACCACAACCATACAACTCACCTTTAAGAAGCCCAATGCATAGTCCGGGTATTAACCCTGCTCAGCAGGAAATCTATGACTATATAGAGTCATTGGAAAGGAAAGAGACAACAACAAAGGAAACAATTCAGAGCCCTGGAGAAGGGAGCAACCAGGTAAATGAATAGTCAGCCTCAAACATCTTAAAGTAGGATATATTTGAACTAGAAACATTGAATTGGTATCTCAAAAATGAGAATCAAGCATTGAAGACACATAGTGAGATCCATATTGCAAAGAGTGACAATCTGATCCTTCATCTAAGCTTGTGATATAAGAAAAACAAAAATCTAAAGAAAGAAAACAGAATTATGCAGAGAGAGATTATCAGTTTGAAGTACAAAATTCTCATGAGAAAGCCTAGAATGCTTATCACTGCTAAAAAGAAGAAAATTGTGAAACATGGAGATGATAAGCAAGAGGCACAAGTGAATGACAAGGAAGAAGTGTATGAGGACATACAACATTTTTAGTCCAGGGGAATGTAGAGTCTGAAGATTTTCCTACCATGACATCCTTTTTGCCTAAAGATCCTCTCTTTTCCTATATATTTACCACCTAAATAAAGCCATATCCACTAGGTTTTGATGAAGGTATGCAATAATATGTCTTCTTGTTCGTATTTAAGTTTATACAATATTGTTATATTAAAGTTGTGATTGGCTACCAAATCAATATGTTTCCACAGCTAATCTAGGTTTCCGTAGTTGTCTCCATTGTTTGTAAGCTTTCGTAGCTCTAGGTTAGCAACAAAGGGTTTGGATGGATAGAGGATCGCTCCCTTGTGGATCCCTTCCTATCCCCTCGAAACTGTTCATGAAGATAAGCGTAGGAGACCATAGTCAAAATCCAAGTCAATTGTCGGATTAATGCAGAACAGAACCTGAGATTCAATCGAATCCTTATCGTTTTGCTTTCGGAATAGAAAAGCAAAGTTTTAGCAATATAAGTTTAGATAGGATAGAGATATTAGGCTTTAATTATTCATAGAGTTATGCCAAGAGACCTGCTATAAAACTTATGGCCGCACTATGATTTGGGTTCGTGCCGAATGATATAATTTTGAACAGTTTGTGAATTCCGTGTGAATAGAATTGGTTTTTGTGTGCAAGAGTTTTGTTGATTGGAAGCTATGAACTGCTATGTGCAGGGCCCCTACAAACAGTAACAAGTTTTAATCAAATGCAATACAATTTCCTTTCATTCTTCAAATGCTTTGTTTTGTGTGAAAATGCAGCATAATGATTTCACCAGCGAATTGTTATTTGCATAAGTACTTTCATTTGCTTTATATCTAGTGTAGCATATTATTTAATTTTCTCTATACCTATTACAACATGGTTATTACATTTGCTTATTATCTAGCATAGTTGAAGTGTGTTTAATTCATAGTATAGATTTTTCTTGGATTATTTTGTTTGAGAAAAAAATTTAATAAGTAAAAGAGTGAGATATCTCTCCTAAACAATTGAGTTCATACAATATTTCTCCATAGATGATAGAATAATTTTCTCTTTGCACTTAGAGAATTAGAAGTTGCAGCATAAAAAGTCAAGATCAAAAATCCCAAAACAATCTAATACAAGTAGGACCACTCTCACACCATTTGCAAACTAATTAAATAGAGATTAACTCCTAGGAAACTTAACCAACATCCTTAATAATTACGACACTAATATAATTGACAAACACCACCTCCATCTCAAGTTTATATCTTAACAAATACATAATGACCTAATAAATAACTTCTAATCACATATTGTGCACATGTACTTCATCTGTCTACACACCCTGGTTGACAATTTATGATTGACAATTCAAAGACATTGCATTGGATAAACAAGAGCCTAAAAGGATTCAACACTATTTTAATCAAAATTGGAACTAAACTCAAGACTACGAGAACCTGGCATAACCACCAGCTGGGGCTAAAGTGTCTTGATAGATTGAGGATGTTCCAACTAATCATAAGGTAGATCTTCACAAACCTGCGGTAGAAAAATTGGAATCGTGAGCAAATGAATCAATGAAGAGGTCATGACAACCATGATTAGAAGCTCACATATGGAGGCATCGTCATGATTTGATGAATCACAAAGAAGGGAAGATGAAAAATGATAAATTTCACCTTCTAAGTTTTCAGAAAGATGAGATGAGGGATTAGGAAGATCAAGAGTAGAGTATTCATCCTCCCCACATCTAGATGCAAAACTAACATCGCACATGTTCTGTGAATGCTTGGAAGTAGTAACATCATCAAAAACTAAATTTTTACAAGATTCAATAGAAATGATGGAATCGTGGGAAATGTCCAGATGATGGAGGAGAGGTGGAGAAGGAAGATAATCATCATTTGTTAAGGATTCTTATTCAGCTATGGGCTCCCCCACATAATCACCATGAATGATATTGCAAGTTGGCTGCCCAACACCAACTCCATCCAACACTTGATCCTCATGATCATCACAAGAGAGATTTGAAACAATTAAACACAATGCATCACAATCTAGAGGATCAGAAGGACCAAAGGATGGAGGACGAGGATATAACACTTCATCATAACAATTGGACTAGCAGTCCAAACCTGCACTGAAATTCTGAGTATGTGAGATGGGAAAAGATGGTGGTAGATCAACAGATAAATTTTTAGCTTCTCCTACCTCAGCCTGTGGAAATAGATCTATTTGATGAGACGAGGACGAAGGGTTACTTGGAATAGCAACCTTGTCCATTATGTATTTAGAAGTGCTAACACCGAGGTATGTTGGCAAAGGTTCAAAAGATTCTAGCTCGTGCAAATTTTCTAAAATGTGAACAAGATATTGAAATCATCCTATTAAGAACTTCCAATCAACTTCATCTTTTGGATATTCAAAATACAAATGCATAAAATGACTATGAAAATGATGCAATGATTCATCGGGTGATTTTTTCAATTCTAATTTTTTCTTCCCGAGATGTTTACGATTGAACATGTCAAAAGCACGAGACAGTTCTGTGACAATATGCTCGAAAGAGAATATGGAGGCATCGGTCAACGTACAACACCATTTCCTTAAGGGCCCTTCGAACACGAGGATGAACACCCTACAAGAAACATCCTTACAATAAATGTTGTGCTCTATGTTGAATTCAAGAAAATGAATAGTATGCTCAAGCAAGGTTGTCTCACCCTTTCCATCAAATTTAAGGGTTGACAAGTCACCTACGATGATCATAGGCACTTTAATAGTTACATCTCTCAAAAAACATGATGGGATTATGACTGTGATAAAATTCATTAAATGAATGCAAAAATTTAACACAGACATCAAGGGCTCATCTTTTCATCTGGCCCTCCTTCTACCACCATAAATGTAGACGGTGTTGGACCTACCAAAATTCAAGGGATCTGCTTGATATGAAGTCCCAACTAGATTCCACACTGTTTGGAGTAGGAGTCCCAGTAGTGGGTAGTAATGTTATGAATTGACTACAGAAATGCGCAGAGGGAAGTATGATAACTTTGGGTGAGAGAAAGTGTGTGATCCCACAAAGATTCAAGTGTGATGCATGAAGGTTCCAACACATGAAGGGAAAAGGAAATGTGCCCCTTTGAAGCTTGTAATGTTACGCAGCTTGAAAGGAACACATGAGAAAAATGACATCACAAGCTAAGATGCAGAATAGTCCACAAGCTAAATTGATGAGGTTATACAACAACACACATTCAACAAGATTCATACAAATGCAAATGAAATAGTTCATAAGCATAAGAATAATTTAAATAATATACATCACAAATACAACAAGAATAGTCCAATTATATTCACAACATATGCATGAAAGCATGTTGGCTCTAATTTTATTATTATAAGTGAAAGTTCCATTCATACATACACCATTGATTACCACTAGCTGCAATAGTGGGACATTATAGTCAAGAACACCTCCTCCTCCAAAGAATTAAACTCACTCTATGCTACGGAGTAGCCAAGGCTCTTCAAAATACTCACAAGCAATTCCTAAGCCTAATCCTAGAAAAAATCTTGGCTCCCAAAATCCCTTTACATGAGTTATGAGGTTCTATTTATAAAAAGAGGGCGTGGCTCTTAATATCCCCTTCGTGACCTTTGGACTACCCTCATGATTCTTCAACTTCTTTACAAAATGACACATTACATTACATGACAACTCTTCATATTCTAATATTAACACTTGGAATTCCACTTACAAAATAATTACAAATAATATTACATTTTATACCCATACCCATTTAGGACAAAATAGGGTAGAGACAACTTGACAGCCTAACAAGACAAGACATTATGATACTTGAGTTTGGGACCACTCTAGCTTAGAAAATTCCACTTGATGCTTCTTGGGCATGTTTCAATGCCAAGCTTGGTAATGTGTGATGAAATCCCCAAACTGCATGATCATGTTAGGCTAGAAGTTGACTATAGCCTCCATAACATCCGGGTATAATGATTTGGAACTAGTCTTAACTTCTTTCTCAAGTAGGAGTAATGTGGTTCTTGTTAGCGCCTAAATCTACCTCAGGCTGAGAAAGGTAGGATCTAAGGTAACATCAAACCACGCTTAACCTGGTAGCTAGCCCTACCAGGTCGAGAGAGGGCTCTCTCCTTGTCAACCTCAGGAAAATATGACAAATGATGCTTGAGATGACTGATATTAAAACTAATTTTAGGCTAGGTATATTCGCAGAGGAGTTTGATTGAATTTAATGGTGGTTTACTAGATCAAATGTGAAAGGCAGCTTTGGGTCAGGGGAATGGACTCAGTCTTGTAGAGATTTCTGTGGGGCGAGGTAGGCAAATGGTTTAGTACTTTGGATTAAATGAAATGGAGAGTCTTAAGACTGGTGAGGAGCTGAAGAGGGCATGAAAGTGTCATGAGTCCTCTTCAAACAGTAGAAAACATATAAAACTAAATAAACCCCAAGGTAGAGCACTGAAATACCAATGAATTCTAGCTTTCAACTTGATTCACTTAGTTATGCAGAAAGAGAGATGATGGCACATATAAACAGAAGATAAAACTTGAATTAGAGAGGGATAAACAATACCAAATCAACTTGCCACAAGAATCCCACAAAATGCTGCAAACCCTGGTCTATTCCTTTGCCAAACTACAAAGATAAATGTACAATAGTGCTCAAAGCATTCACAAGAGTCCAACTTTCCCCAACCTCTACAAATGACTAAAGAAGTACTAGATATAAGCAACAAACAACTCATCCTAGGCTTTAGGGACCGAATTCTTGAATTTAGGAGTTGTTCCAACAAAATCCAAATCAAGAACAGAATAGTAGGCAGTGGAATAGCTTGCCTCTATAATCTAGGAAACTGATTCATTGAGTTACAAAACTATCTTTTCATGATGTATCTACCTCCATGAGTGAAATTTATCATATTTACATCAGAATCCATCAAGTTACATTAAATTACATCAAACTGTATCAATAACATTTAACTACCTCTATTCTTTGGTTTTCCTATTTCTATCCATTCCTGATGCCTATGTCTATTGCTTTCCTCTTTTTTGCTGGCTCTTTGGTTTCCTCCTCGGTCTCTATATTTTCTTCTGCATTGCTTGATCCTTCGGCTTGATTTACCATCCTAAAGTATCGAGTGCATTATTGTATGCATTGAAATACGAGCAAAACAAGCAAAAAGGCTAAAGGGCAGACTTCAAGAAATATTACACCTGCATCTATACTGTATCGGGTCCGTAACATGAATCGCAATCGGCAAAACAAGACTTTCGAGGAACCTTTATATATCAACCCCATGACATCGCCGATTACCAACGGGCCGATTCTCCTGCGAATGTGATATAACATTAAGCCGTGTTATAATGTCCATCGGGTCCACATGCTTCATCGCAATTGGCGCTTTTAGTCGGACAACCCTCTGTGCAGCATTGTGATGGGTGGATGTGACATGATATTAAACCATAGTTAATATTCCTGTCGGGTCCATAGCCTTATCGCAATCGGCACTTTCATGTGGCAAGAATTTATGTTTTCCGATATAGCGACGGATGCGATACTACATTGAATTGTGTTACAATCGGACCATCGGGTCTGTGTTATAGTCGCAATCGGCAAAGTGAAGCTTTCGGAGAACCTTTATATATCGACCCCATGATATCGCCGATTGCCGATTATCGATGGGCCAATTTCTCCTGCGGATGCGATATAACATTAAACCTATCTTAATGTTGTCGTCAGGTCCATAATGTATATATCGCAGTCGGGGGTTTCAGGGGTAACACTTAATAGAATCTCGCCGATAGTATTTATTGCTCTGCCTCTAATAGTATATATTGCTCCGTTGTTCCTCTATGCTCCTCTTATCGGACTTCCTTTGGATTCCAAATATTTGGCATATATTACTTCTCCTATAGCTCCGATAGGCTCTGTTTTGGCATATATATATGATATATTTATATATGGCTCCTCTTGCTCCGATAGCTATGTTTGTGTGTGAGTCCTCTGGCTTGGCAATGTCTTTCAAAGCCCGTCTTGGATATCTTCATACTCTGCCTTTTCCGATATGCTTCTCTTGCTCTGATATTCTGCAATATACTTTGATATGACTCCTTTGCTAACTCCTCCATTAACATGCTCTTGTTTATGGCTTGGCTTTATGAAAATAAGCCAGCAGGTAAAGACCATGAGGGAGAAATTCATAATATGCCACTGCTATCAGATGATCCATGACCTAATGGAATGCAGATGATCGGATGAGACACCTAAAATATAATGCAAAAAGAGGATTTTGATCACTGATGGAGGGATGAAGATACTGACACTATCATTAGATCCAATGGGGATGGTAGCTCCTTGGAGGTGCCAAGAACTACAGATTTCTAGGAAAGCAGACAGTGCCTTCTTCCATTGGGCTGTGGAGTCAATAACTTCAACAAACCAAAATCAATATCTTAACTTAAAACCGACTCAATTTCAGGACTGAAATCTGACTCAAACAATCCACACTAAATAACCAAAACTGACATCAGAACTTTAGTTTTATAGCCTTCACTTCGGGCCCCAAACTGAATGAATGATGATAGTACAAATTGACTCAAGACTTACTTAACTGATAAACTGGAAAATTTGCTCAAAATGGAGCTTATTCAACATAACCTACTCTATCTGTTCCATTTATCCCCTGATCAAGTGAAATGAAACAACCAATGCAACCAATCCAGCAGATGGCTACATACTAAAGTTCTGCTCTCATTTTCTCCAAGTAGGTAGAACGATGTACATATAGGCAACTCACAATAACAACTGAAACAAAGGCTTATGATAATGAACCAAGCAACATTAATATTCTCTAATGCTTGCAAAAGAATGCCGAAGGGATCTTGATAATCCTGAAGCACTAGCTTGTCTTGAGATCCAACAGCAAAAATACAAGTACTCCCTTTATTCTGATCTAAAAGAACAATTGGTTGTTGGGTGATAGGAAGGCATAGAGAGGTATAAGCTTCTGCCATCTGAGTGTTGGCTGTAAATTCCTCAAACATGAGAAATTCTGGCATATTGTCTCTCTCAGGCTCATATTCGTCAATTTCATGGTCTAGGTCACTCTTAAACAGAAAACAATCTTCAATATTGTCAAACATGACAGCCTTATCATCTTTATGAAAGAAAATATTATCTGTTTGTTGATCTATAAATCTAATTGCAAGACTGTCATCATTTTCAAAAGAGGAAGAAGTTTCACCAACACCTTCTTGACCATGTGCACACTGCAGACCTGCATTATCTTGTGCTGTAACTTGTCCTTTCAGGAGCTGATCTATCTCATCTTCAGACAAAGGAGATAAGACTTTTTGTTATCTTCTGCTCAAACAATGATTGTCTTCATTAATTTCAAGAAAAGGAGTATACAAATTTTCCTCACATTGCTGATTCATTTCATGTGATTCTTGTTGACTATCAAGATGCAAAATTGCTTTATCTTGAAGCAAAGAAGAAGCTACGGTACACTGACTATGATCTTGTGTAACGAAGTGGCTGGCTTCAATGATTTCCTCATCATCACAATCTGTATCTTCTTCATTATCATGATCTGTATCTAAATTTGAATTGGCCAACTTGACTTTATCACATTCTAAAGTTGAAACTTGACTTTCCTGCATGCTGTCTTCTTCTATGGACAGATCTGAAATACAGCCTTCTCTTTCATCATTTTCCATTGTACTAAGATCTTGATCCTGCTACGAATTTCCCTGAGCACCTTGATTAGTATCCTATAAGTTCTCTTTATGCTGTTGAAATGGATTTTCATACAAAGCTTCCATGATTTCATCATTCATGAAGTTATCATCTTCATAAATTCTCTCAAGATTTTCAATAAAACTATAAACATGTGTGCAACAGTCCTGAACTAAAGTTAAGGCTGGATAAGATTCTTTATACCTTTCAAAGAAAATGGCATGAAAATCCTTCAAACAGTAAATACAAGCAGGCGGAAAACTTTCATACCACGATCGGGCTTCACCTTCCAGAGTGGCCATGAATATTTTCATCAAGCAATCTTAAGGAAAATCAACCTTCAACTTGCGAATATGTATGTGAAATCTAACCAGATGTAAATCAGCATCATTCCTATCATCATCTTTAAACATAGGCAAATTCCTTTGCCAATCTACCTTAGGAATTTTATTTGGGAAACCGGGAATGTGATCTCGGCTCATGGGAGCATACCTTCATGCAGTTGTTTTGGGTTTGCAGTTGTTTGACCATTCATGCCCAATGGATGAGGCACTTGGTCTACGATGTTCTTGACACCTCCAAGGAGCTTCCATCCCCAATGGAGCCGATGTTAGTTCCAATCTTCGCAGCTTGTCACCAGGGATCAAAATGGGCTCTTACTATGTCTAGTTTTCAGAGATGTTTTGCACATGAGTTTCAGTGCAAATAATATCCTAAGTATGTTCATCAAAAGGAGATCGGAAAAATATTTCCAAGGATATATCACACTCCCGTAACTGGATCCCGGATCAGAAGATATGATTGAAATGAATGATTGATTCTTGGTTATGCATGTTTTGAGGTTAGTTGCTGCACACAATGACAAGTTTAGTACAAAATCAGTTTCTGAAATAATGGTAAGGAATTTTTCAAAATTGAAAGATTTTTTTGTTCAAAACATACCAAATAACAAAAACCTCCTTCCATTTATGCACAGGTGCTACTATGTGGGAGATATAAAGTGATATTTGGAGCCTACATTAAAACAAAGCAATTTTTTCATATTTTTTACTCTTTTAGTCATTTTAGTGCGATGCCATTTTACAACAGATGGAAAGTAATTTTACAAAACCCAAGGACATTTTTGTTAGCCCCAAGCCATATAACAAAAACCTCTTTCTGTTTATTCACAGGTGTCATGAATTGGGATATGTGACTAGATCTTTATAGCTCATTGTCACAAATTTAAATTTTTAATGATTTTGTGCTTTAGAGATGTTTTTGTGGCACATAGTAGGAGCAATTGGAAATGAATTTCCAAAATTTGAGAGAGTTTTTTCTCTAGCATGACATGATCTACAAAAACCTCTTTCAGTTTTGTAACAGGTACTATGGTTTAGGAGATACGAGTTCATCTTCAACACCTATTTTCAGAAATTCGGTCCAAGTTTTATGTAACTGATTCTATTTTGAAGAAAATGGTTCGAGCTCAATTCCCTTAGTACAAGGATGAGAAAATGTATATATTTTATGAATTTCATAGTGTAGGGGTTGGAATTTGGCAGAAGGTTGGACTCTTGTGAATGCGTTCAGCATTATTGTACATTCATCTCTGCAGTTTGGCAAAGGAATAGACTAGGGTTTGCAGCATTTTGTGGGATTCTTGTGGTAATGTGCTTTAGCATTGTTTTCCTTCTTTGTAATTCCAGTTTGATCTATGTTTATGTGTACCATCATCTCTCTCTTTTTGCATAACTAAATGAATCAAGTTTGAAAGGTAGAATTCATTGGTATTTTAGTGCTCTACCTTGGGGTTTGTTTAGTTTTATATGTTTTCTACTGTTTGAAGAGGACTCATGACACTTGCATGCCCTCTCCAGCTCCTCACCAGTCTTTAGACTCACCATTACACTCATTTCAAAGTGCTAAAACACTTACCTACCTCGCCCCACATAAAACTCTGCAAGACTGAGTCCATTCCCTGGACCCAAAACTGCCTTTCACATTTGATCCAGCAAACCAAAATAAAACTCAATCAAATTCCTCTGAGCATATACCTAGCCTAAAATTAGTCTTTATATCAGTCATCTCAAGCTTCATTTTCTATATTTTCCTGAGATTGACAAGGAGAGAGCCCTCTTCCGACCTGGTAGGGCTAGCTACCAGGTTAAGCGTGGTTTGATGTTACCCTAGGCCTGCTTTTCTCAGCCTGAGGTATATTTAGGCCCTAACAGTTCTCATCTGGATGTGACCACGAACATATTTCTACATGTTTTGTCTGTTCAGCTCTAAATCCTTGTTGGTGAAAAGTTGTCTCAGTTGTTCCAGGTACTCTTCAATCTCCTTCCTAACTTGGTATTTTCATTTAGCTTTGGTGACTAAGCTGACTGATGGGATTTTGTGGGTTCTCACCATGAATTCCAAACCATTGTACAACCGTACATATGAGGCCTAAATGTTTTCAATGAACAAGGTGAGCTTCTTATTGTTCTACATCAACATTCAAACTCTTTCTTTCTCCAACTCTGCATGCTGCTTCATCTTCTTTACCAAAGTAAGCGATGCCCCTTTGTATCACATTGCCCATTCTTGCAAGGTGGGGATGGAATTTTTCACATTCTTAAAACTCTTGACAAATTCCTTGCTCTACTACTACAAGCTACACAAGTGGACAGTTGCCTTATGTATGGTCATGAGCTCCTTATGGAGGTCTCAGATGGTCTCTTCAAGTGTTAATATCTGACTAGGTATCGTTGCCCTCATTTTCCCCAAGTATACTTGTGCAGGAGATGCATTATATGTTGCTCGACAGAGTTGTTCTATCTCTTTTCAGGCAACATGTAGATTTAGTATCAATTTCTTACTCTTGGCCATCAAATACTAAGTTTTTGATATAGTCACACCCACAAAGGCCAAGATGGCTTAGAAAGTGGCATTTGGATTCTTGTTGGTGTCCACCACTATCACTATTTCTCAAGGATAATTTTAGGGGCGAATGTTCACCCTTTGGCGAAATTAAGGGGTTTTAAATTTTTAGTGGGCGAATATTTTGTATCATAGTACATTTTTACAAATCACCTCAAATAGCCCACCTTATTTTAAGGGAGAGGGTAAAAAAGGTAAATTTAGCCCTTCAAATTAGGACTTACAACCTTCCATTCGCCCATTTTCAAGAATAGGTTTTATTTAAGTGAATCCATTCGCCCATTTTCAAGAATAGGTTTTATTTAAGTGAATCCTATGGGCCAAATACCATATTTATAAAAGAGGTATGGTAAATTAATTAAAATATAAATAAATGAGAGGTATGGTAAATAAATAAAACATTTTTTATATTTACTCCATAAGTCACCTTATATACATGTAAGGGTGTAAACAAATAAAAATATAAGTAAAGTGGAGGTATGGTAAATAAATAAAACGTCTTTTTATACTTACTCAAAAGGTATGGTAAATAAATAAAAATATAAATAAACTAGATGTATCATAAATAAATAAAACATCATTTTATATTTAGTCCATAACCCTCGTTCTATTTATGAAGGCTCAAGAAAGAGGTTTTATTTAAGTGAATCCTATGGGCCAAATACCATATTTGTAAAAGAGGTATGGTATATTAATAAAGATATAAATAAACGAGAGGTATGGTAAACAAATAAAACATTTTTTTATATTTACTCCATAAGTCACCTTATATTTACGAACACTCAAAAATGGGTTATATTTAGGTGAAACCTATGGCCAAAATACTATGGGACAAATACCATGGACTAGATTGTTATTAATACCATGCAAAAAACCATTATTAACCCTAATATTAGAATTAATAAAAATAAAAATGGCACATGGTATTGACCCATGGTATTCACCAAAATGGCACATGGTATTGCCCCATGGTATTCACCTGGAATGTAGCCTATTTAAATGGGGGAATTAAACCAGCATGTAGCCTATGCTAAGATTCACTAGGACTTTACAAAGTTTTATTATTTAGTGAAAGACTCGCCAAGATCTTACAAGATTTTATAATTGAGTAAAATATTCGCCATGCCTGGTGAGAGATTCGCCAAAAAATTATATATACATATTATATTATTGATAAAATCGCCTTCCATTTTTCCTATATACCATGGAGATTCGCCCATTTATTATATTTATAAATTTAGGGGGGGTTCTTAAAATTTTCCCTGCTCTTTCTCTAATGAATGTAGGTGATGCATGAACATCTGGAAAATTCTATCTCCACGCTTGTACAATTCTCTTTTGAAGTTCATTATATGACAAATTTTACACATCCATTACATGATCATCATCGAGAGGAACTATGTCCCCTTCCTCGCTTGGGGCTATCTTTGTAGCTGTAGGTGGTGGAGACTGAACAGTGACGTATGGTGCACTACGAGTTAGGCCAACATCTTCATCCTGAGGGTCCAGTTCCAATTCCATGTTCGCAAATTCAATCAAGCCTTCAATCTACTGAGAATGCTCTCGATCCTGCATCTATTCGTTCTCCCCCTCTGTTGCTAGTTGAGTATGTCCTTGCTCTTCAACTTCAATAGATGTTGTTTCTCTTGACATTGCAAATTACATTTCTTCTTCTTCTTCTCTTCCTGTTCTTTCCTCATTTGTTCACATTCTTCCCTCAGTTCATTTTCTACTTTCTGTGCCCTTAGTTCCGCTTCCTGCAAGCTCTGCTTTTCTCTCTTCCTCTGCTTTTCTCTTTTTATCCTCTACTTCCTTTTCCTTCTACTTCCAAAGTTTCCTGCATGAAGATTGGATCCACTTTAATCTGCTGCTCCCCCCCTTCTATATTATGTAGGTTTTAACCCTATACAGAAATTACGTGCATACGAATTCTAAAACACAAAAAATAAACAATGCGAGAGTATAATACATAAAACACATATACACAGAGATCTTCCCTTAGATCCCAAAATCGGGACTACCAACTTGATTTTTCATTATTTTCCTTTCAATGTTATAATACATATTTATACATGTTGAAGCATCCAATACCATGGACCAAAAACCATCGCGTCCAATACCATGGACTGAAAACTATTGTGTCCAAAAACATGTGCAAAAATCATGCACAAAACCATAGGTGGGTCCACCCGTCCTAACATAGGGTCCAAAACCAAAAATTTTTGGGGCGCTGCCCCGGACCCCATAAAGTGGGGTTATGGGTACACCTCAAACCCCCTGTGACCCCCCCCCCCCCCCCCCCACTACACAATTGACGCAACGAAGGGGGGCTTTGCCCCCCTTCTAAGCCCCTGGTTAACTACATGGGCTAGTCGTGGAAAGAATATAACACAACCCAACATTCTCCCACTTGTTGTTTTCTTTCCATAAGGAGCCACAAGAGATTTTAGTGATTTTTCCAACCTTGAAATGCCCATTGTCTCTCTACACCAAGAGAACTTCTCAGAGCTCACAGATTTTGTCAATGCATATACAGTATTCTTCAAAGTGTCCACCTTTACCAGCAACACCCTTTTGTCTTCTGTCATATCCCTCACAAAGTGATACTGAACATCAATGTGCTTTGTCTTTGAATGATATGCGGGGTTCTTTGCCAAGAAAATTTCACTTTGGCTATCACGGTCTATCCTTATACCTTGCTGTACTAACCCCATACTTGAACACAATCTCTACAACCAAACTACTTCCTTGCTTGCATGAGTGGTTGCCATGTATTCTGCCTCTGTAGTTGATAGTGCCACTACAAATTATTTCTTACTCATCCAACTGACTGCACCTCCAAATAGGTTAAACACATACCCACTTGTAGATCTTCTCTGATCCATATCTCCAACCCAGTCTGCATCAACAAAGCCAAGAGTATCCAACATTCTGTCCAATCCTGATCTTCCTTGGTAGCACAAACCTTAATCACTAGTGCCACGCAAATACCTGAAAACCAGCTTCACTGTTGTCCAGTGCTCCTTCCCTAGTTTTGACATAAACCTGCTCAATACTCCCACTCCATGTGCAATGTTTGGTCTACTACATACCATTGCATACATCAGGCTACCGACTGCACTTGCATATGGAACACGAGACATTTCATCTTCCTCTTCTTGTGTCTTGGGACACTGTTCAGCAGATAACCTCACACCTACAGGAATAGGAACGTTCACCAATTTACTATCCTGCATATTAAACCTCTGTAGTATTGTCTCGACATACTTCCTCTGGTTTAACCAGAGCTTCCTCTTTGCCCGATCTCTTTTAATTTCCATGCCCAAAATATAGTTTGTAGCACCAAGATCTTTCATGTTGAATTTGGAGGACAATTGGGTCTTCAAATCGTGGATAATTTTTTTGTCATTTCCAACAATCAACATATCATCCACATACAAGACCAGATAAATAACACGGTCGCCAATTAGTTTAAAATACACACAGTGATCTGCTTTGATTCTGGTGAAGCCAAGTCCCTGTATAAATGTATCAAATTTCTGATACCACATCCTTGGTGACTGTTTTAACCCATACAGAGACTTCTTTAACTTGCATACCAATTCTTTATTACCCTTCACTGCAAAGCCTTCAAGTTGCTTCATGTATATTTCCTCTTCCAGATCCCCGTGAAGAAATGTTGTCTTCACATCGATCTCTTCTACCTCAAAATCAAAAGCAACAGCAACAGATAAAAGTAATCTAATAGAAGTTACGTTGGCAACAGGAGAAAAAATATCACCAAAATCAATTCCCGGCACCTGGGAATAACCTTTTTCTACCAATCGAGCTTTGTATTTCTCCACCTTTCCTTTTGCATTTGTCTTCTTCTTGAACAACCATTTGCTACCAATGGGTTTCCTTCTAGCCGGCAACTCCACCAGATCCCAAGCCTCATTTTTGTGCAAAGATGCCATTTCATCAACCATGGCCTCTTTCTAGAGTTTTCCATCCTTTGAATCTACTGCTTCCTTCACAGTTTTGGGATGATCGTCAGTAATAAATAAAGAAAAATTTGAATAGAAATATATGGACTATACCTTTATGGCTACCTTCTTTCTCGAACTGATCTTCTCACACCTGGAGTTTGTGGCTCTTCATCTTCTAATTCCTCCTCTGCTGTAGAGTCTGATTCTTCCTCCTTAACCTCAAACTCTATCTTCTCAAGCTCCCTTGGTTTGACTTCATGTTTAATAACATATTTTACCTCTCTAAACACCACATCTTAGTTGTACACAACCTTCCGTGTGACTAGGTGTTATCACTTAGGTTGTTCCCTAAGCTCCTCAAAGGGAATACGACCGAGGTAACCACTAACCAATCTTTGGGCCACAGATTCTAGCCAATCTATAGCCAGAGAGGGCTCTCTCTTTATGATTTAACTTTGTCTTTTGTTATGTTAGGCTAGATATGAAGTGTAGGGTTTTGTTCTAAATTTGGTTGGATGATGATTTCAGGCAGATCTGGGATGCAGTCTCAGAACAGTCTAAACTATTGGGCAATGGAGTCAATGGTGGTGTACTGCTGAAAGTGTTTCATGGGAAAATGTAATGCTACAGAGCCAGACAAGCATCTATGGAACAATCCTTGAAATCTGAGATATGATGGCATGAAATCAGGGAATGAAAGGCAGTCAAGGATCTTTCACTATGCTGATAGAGGGAAAGTGTGAGAATATTATCTAGGAGCAATTAAGAATTCCTAAACAGCATTCATAATTAGAGAATTAGTGCAAACATGAGCAATTAAGAATTCATATTTATGACCAATTCCGAAGAAAACATAATTAGAAATAGGGATTGAGTAGAGGGTGTATTTAAACAAGTCTTGAGCTATTCTTCTTCTCCGTTTCTAAGATTATGAAACATATATGTGAATTTTGTAAACAAAGAAAGGACAAGACATGGTTTAGGAAAACTTATTGCTCCGTTAAATGACACAAGAATTCTGTAGCATAACAGAGTTGATTACTTTCACATCCAGACAGTGCAGAGACCATGAACTTCATCGGCCATTTTATTATAAAGTCTGAAAATTTACAGTGCAGTATCTTATAGAGAAAATCACCAACGACCAACCCCAAATATGCTCTGTGGGGAAGTATATATACAAAAAATGAGTTACAAAATATCTAGTTGATGAGTTAATAACTCATAACTTCTTTACCAACTCTTGAGGAATAGTAGATGAAAGAGAAAATGATGCAGTAGATATTTAGGGTACTAGCTATCCGTTCTGTCAGAGAATTTAGACTTTTGGGATCCACTGAGTCGGCTGAGGCTGTGCTTTTAATTTTCATTTTTTGGGCCTGCTGCCCTGGTGCTTTGCTAAGTCACTGCTTTGTTATCCTGCTCTCGGTATGCATACTTGGCCTTTTTATAAAATTGTCGTAGTCATATCTTGACTCCCTCTGCCTGCTGTCCTTTCTTTAGTTCTCTGTTTCCAGCGTTGCCTCTTGCAAATTTTTGGGTTTTGCAAGTAGCCAAGCAAATAGGCAGCTCTCCTTCTTGAGTAATTTTTCTTAGCGATTAGCGCTAGGCGCTAATCGCACATCGAAAAATGCCTCTGTTTCTCGATTCAGGCATTCTTTGACGCAATTCTCGCCCTTTGCGCCTTTTCTGTGATGATGTCAGCGTGACGTCATCAGCGGGTCCCGGGTATGGCAGGGTGATGTGGCAGTGACATCAGTGGAGGACAGGTGGCAGATGACATGGCAGTACGGCAGGGTGACATGGCAGTGACGCCAATGAGACGACGTGGCACAGGACAGAAGGCGGTTTGCAGTTTTATCGGACCGCCTTCTGTACGGGGGCGGTATGTGTCAGAGCCCTCCCGATGCAATAAAAGGCAGACACGCATCCTTTGTATGACGGTAAAACCACTGTGCTATCGGACGCTAACTCCCGTGTGTCGGGGGCGCCCCGAAATCCACCTGGGCTGTTGGATCTGGGAGGGCGGGTTGGAGGGCCGACAAAGCGCGGAGCTGGCAGCAGGTTAATGTACGGGGGCCCGCTATATATTATATTGATTTATTTATGTGGCAGGGGGTTCAAACCTTTGGAAAGTGGGTTATATGTGTTATATGCGCTGGAGAGGAGTTTAATGTTTAATAAACATTTAAACACCAAACTTTAAAATATGAACGTGAAGGGTGTAGTAACAAATTTTAATGAGCGGAGAGGTGGGCAGTGGTTGTTAATTTAACCAGAGGTTAAACTAACTCCAGGTTAAGACGCGGAAGGGTTCATAATAGTCCCAGATGGACTATTATTTCCCAAGACTGCATTATAAGGCTATAGTGCCATGGGGTGGGAATATTTATTATTTTTTGGAATTTTATATAGTTTTTTGTAGCAATAGGGATAGGAACATAGGTTAGGGAGCTATATAAATAGAATTAGAAGTTAATATGAGTTTGCGAGGTGAAAGAGTAGGGCAGAGGTTAAGTTTATGGACTAAAACTTAGACATAAGAAGTGAATGGAATGTGGAGAAATGATTTTTACACAAGAAATGTGGCTTCTTTTAATTGAAGAATGTCAAAGATTGACTTAGTATTTTACAAAAATGAAGTGATAACAGGACTAGTTGGGTGGATCCCAAGGTCCTCAAGGGGATGTTAGTGAGTGATTTATGGGGGAATAGAAAGGGAATTAGACATTCTTCCAAAGTTCTGCCATCAAAATAACTGCTTTGACACTTCTGTCATTGATGAGAGGAGCTCTGATTGACAATACATGAGGTGATCAAAACCTTGCTTCTGCAACCTTAACTACCTACCCAGCCTAATACACCTAACATTTTTTCATCCTTCTGAATGGGTGCACTTAGACTTGCAGACCCTGATTATCTTATTTTCTTTTGACTGCCATCCTATTTAAGTGTACCCTTATCTCTTCCAAGGGCCCAGATTAAGCAGTTGGGCTCCTTCATTTCTCTACCTAGCTACTCATTTGCCAAGCTTAAGCTGTTTGGAGAGGCACTTTTTCTCTATTCTACAATAGCAAATTAAACATGGCATGGTCCAGATTGCACTGTTGGGCCACCCATCAAGTGTGAAAACAACAATACTTTCACATTGTGGACTTGCAAATAAGGTAGTAGTGGCATTTTGACCGGCCACTTTCCTGGTCTTTCTTTAGGGTTCAATATATATATATATATATATATTTTGAAATTATTTTCTTGCCTTTTGATCATTCTTTTAAGGCATATCCTCTTTACATTTTTTAATTTTCTCTGTCTCTTTTGAAATATGGAACCTTTGCAGCATGGAAAGGATGAACATATTTGGCACTTCCCAGTCAATCATGAAAAATGACACCTATTGGTATAGGAACCTAACAGTGGCTCCACTTGGGGATGGCTTTCCCTTGTGGAAAGTCAAGAACAGCAGGTCAGATGGCCTTCTACATAACTTTCTCTCTTCTCTAAAACTTTCTTGTTGCGAGTTGCTTTATTTGCATAAATGACAGCACACTTGTGGAGCTTAGGGCCTTCTCTTCGGGCTTCAATTGCAGCAAGTTACTATCCAAACTAAACTGAAATCCTACCTACTTATCCTAATCAGCTTTCTGACTGCTGGTTAGGTAAAATGAAACAGCCAGTGCAACCACTTAAGCATTATATACCTCAGTGACCTTTGCTGCCTGTATTTGATGGTGTTTAAAACTGAGATCTTATAATCAAATCTGGCCTTGTTAAACTTTGAGAAGATAAGGAAACTCCTGATCTCCTTTGCTGAATCTAGAAACTGTACAAAAGGATCTTGCAAAATATATACACTACTCCTAAGCTGAATCAAACAACTGTGCAAATGTTTTGGATAGCTTTCATGCCATGAAACTGAAATATCATCCTTGTCTTCACCACCCTTCATGCTTTCAACTGCTGTTTGAGATGATATTTTAACTGACTGTAGGGCCTATCTACTGCAACCATTATCATCTTGATTTGGACCTTCATGGTCTGTTAATGGAGAAGAATTCTGATTTCTTTCCTCATTCAACATGTCAGTTGTTGGATCATAGAGAGTTTGGAAGGACTACTGTAATTTATTACATACAGGTTCAAATGGAACTTGACAGATTCCTACCAGCTGTTCTGCTTTTTCTTTGAATAATTTAGATGATTCAAAACAAAAGGGCAAGAAACCAACTTGTATTTTTTGATCATCTGTTGCTGCTTCCAAGCCTTTTCTGCAATCTGATGTTCAATGGGATTCTGGGACTGCAAATTTGGATATGACAAATTTTGAACAAAGATTTGATTGCTTTCCAGATGGTCAATACCAAGGCTTGTTGATATTTGATTTTTAGTAGCATGATAGTTATCTCTGATAAACTGAAAAGACTCAAAACAAAATGGTAAAGTTCCTTCACTTATTTCAAAATTTTCTGCACTTTCCTCCTCATTCTTATTGCTGAAGTGAACAAGTTGATTAGTACTTTGAAGCTGTTGAACCTGAATCTCTTTGTTTTTGCCCAAATTATCTTCTGATTCGTCTGCAAGGTTAATTTGGATCTAAAAAACATAATCATCATCATATTGATCATATTTGGGCACATTATTAAAAGAAGCCATATTATCGAATGCACATAGTAAACTAGGGGATTGCTCCTCCACACATTGTTCTGTGAATCTGTTTTCTGATCTATGGTTGGTTGAATTGGTAAAAATCTGTTCAGAAATGTCAACCCTTTCTTCTTGTGGAGCAAAAGTGTCATGGTGATCTAAACATTCAACTTTCATTGTGACCTTCTGCTTTAATTCCTCTGCTTTCTTTATCAAGATATCAAGTTCTTCCTCTTTTTCTGCTTTTAGCTTCCTCTCCCTAACTTTCAGATTAACCTCTACATCTACTGCCATGTTCTGCATCTGTTGCATAGTGGAGGGGTTTCTCTCTCTCAGATGAAATTCTATCTCTGAATCAAATGCTCTTGGATAATGCAGTAGAGCCAAATCAGGGGGAGGTTTTATATTCAATGGTATTGAATGATAGATTTGATTGAATCTGTTTGAAAATTGTTGTACTGTCTCATCTGGATGTCTTTTTAACTGATTATATTCTTCTATGATCATGAGGAGATTGACTTTGATTATCCATCTATCAAGGAAGAGTTTGAGAAATTGCTCAAGATTTGAGATGCTTGCATGAGGCAGAGTTTTGAACCAACTCATGACTTTGGCTTGCAAAGAAAGAGCGAAAAGCCTAATACTAACATCCTCAACATCCACTTCAAATAAGTTAAGATAATCTTCAAAAACTTGGACATGCATTTGGGCAGTGACACCACTCTCTCCATCAAATATAGGGAGATACTTGGGATGATTGCTAGGTAGATTATTGAGTGCAAGAGGCAAAATGACGGGTTTGTATCTATCAGGAACTTTATGAGGCAGTGGAATATGTTCAGGGATTGGATGATTTATCTGAATTTTTGGGTTCTCCTTAATTGAAAAATGATCTTCAGGATTAGAAGACTTTTGTTCGAATGTATAAGGAGAGTTTTTGTCTACATTTTTGGAAAGAAGATAATAAAAATTTAATCTAAAATCATTTTTATAATACAATATACATTGAAAAATTTTGTCAATGAGAAAGAACACAATGTCTTGGATAATAATCCAAACCAAAAGACTGATCTTTCTATAGAGTTCTTTTAGGTCCATTTCCCCAGTGGAGTCTTGATTGCGAAAATGATGTGGAGTCGCCAGGTGGATGATTTTAACATTGGTATGTCTGATCCCTGTCCACTATCAGAGATCAGATCTAAACTTGTAAAACAGTTTGAAGAAAGAGGAAGTTAATAAAAAATAGGAGCTTGAATTTCCTTCATATGAGTTTGAAATGGGGAAAATGATTAAGCCTTTGGGACAGCTGTTTAAAGACTAAAACTAGGCTGGAGATTGACTGAAGTAGCTTTTATTTACTCTTGTAAATGCAAAGAAAAAATAGTTTCAAAGGCTATCTGGCTAACTTCAGGCTCCATCTGTAGTTTTAGAAAATAGACAGTAGTAACAAAAATTTATTCAAAGTTCCCCAGTGGAGTCGCCAATGATGTTATCACTCAGGTTGCCCTAAGCTCCTCAAAGGGAATACAACCGAGGTAACCACTAACCAATCTTTGGGCCATAGATTCTAGCCAATCTATAGCCAGAGAGGGCTCTCTCTTTATGATTTAACTTTGTCTTTTGTTATGTTAGGCTAGATATGAAGTGCAGGGTTTTGTTCTAAATTTGGTTGGATGATGATTTTAGGCAGATCTGGGATGCAGTCTCAAAACAGTCTAAACTATTGGGCAATGGAGTCAATGGTGGTGTACTGTTGAAAGTGTTTCACGGGAAAATGTAATGCTACAGAGCCAGATAGGCATCTATGGAACAATCCTTGAAATCTGAGATATGATGGCATGAAATCAGGGAATGAAAGGCAGTCAAGGATCTTTCACTATGCTGATAAAGGGAAAGTGTGAGAATATTATCTAGGAGCAATTAAGAATTCCTAAATAGCATTCATAATGAGAGAATTAGTGCAAACATGAGCAATTAAGAATTCATATTTATGACCAATTCCGAAGAAAACATAATTAGAAACAGGGATTGAGCAGAGGGTGTATTTAAGCAAGTCCTGAGCTATTCTTCTTCTCTGTTTCTAAGATTATGAAACATATATGTGAATTTTGTAAACAAATAAAGGAAAAAACATGGTTTAGGAAAACTTATTGTTTCGTTAAATGACACAGGGATTCTGTAGCATAACAGAGTTGATTACTTTCACATCCAGACAGTGCAGAGACCATGAACTTCACCAGCCATTTTATTATAAAGTCTGAAAATTTACAGTGCAGTATCTTATAGAGAAAATCACCAATGACCAACCCCAAATATGCTCTGTGGGGAAGTATATATAAAAAAAATGAGTTACAAAATATCTAGTTGATGAGTTAATAACTCATAACTTCTTTACCAACTCTTGAGGAATAGTAGATGAAAGAGAAAATGATGCAGTAGATATTTAGGGTACTAGCTATCCGTTCTGTCAGAGAATTTAGACTTTTGGGATCAACTGAGTCGGCTGAGGCTGTGCTTTTAATTTGCGTTTTTTGGGCCTGCTGCCCTGGTGCTTTGCTGAGTCACCGCTTTGTTATCCTGCTCTTGGTATGCATACTTGGCCTTTTTATAAAATTGCCGTAGTCATATCTTGACTCCCTCTTCCTGCTGTCTTTTCTTTAGTTCTCTGTTTCCAGCGTTGCCTCTTGCAAATTTTTGTGTTTTGCAGGTAGCCAAGCAAATAGGCAGCTCTCCTTCTTGACTAATTTTTCTTAGCAATGCGTGATTAGCGCTAGGTGCTAATCGCGCATCGAAAAATGCCTCTGTTTCTTGATTCAGACATTCTTTGACGCAATTCTCGCCCTTTGCGCCTTTTCTGTGATGATGTCAGCGTGACGTCATCAGCGGGTCCCGGGTATGGCAGGGTGACATGGCAGTGACGTCAGCGGAGGACAGGTGGCAAATGACGTGGCAGTACGGCAGGGTGACATGGTAGTGACGCCAGTGAGATGACGTGGCACAGGATAGAAGGCGGTTTGCAGTTTTATCGGACCACCTTCTGTACGGGGGCGGTATGTGTCAGAGCCCTCCCGATGCAATAAAAGGCGGACACGCGTCCTTTGTATGATGGAAAAACTGCCATGCTATCGGACACTAACTCCCGTGTGTCGGGGACGCCCCGAAATCCACCTGGGCCATTGGATCTGGGAGGGCGGATCAGAGGGCCGACGGAGCGCGGAGCTGGCGGCAGGTTAATGTACGAGGGCCCACTATATATTATATTGATTTATTTATGTGGCAGGGGGTTCAAACCTTTGGAAAGCAGGTTATATGTGTTATATGCGCTGGAGAGGAGTTTAATGTTTAATAAACATTTAAACACCAAACTTTAAAATATGAACGTGAAGGGTGTAGTAACAAATTTTAATGAGCGGAGAGGTGGGCAGTGGTTGTTAATTTAACCAGAGGTTAAACTAACTCCCGGTTAAGATGCGGAAGGGTTCATAATAGTCCCAGATGGACTATTATTTCCCAAGACTGCATTATAAGGCTATAGTGCCATGGGGTGGGAATATTTATTATTTTTTGGAATTTTATATAGTTTTTTGTAGCAATAGAGATAGAAACATAGGTTAGGGAGCTATATAAATAGAATTAAAAGTTAATATGAGTTTGCGAGGTGAAAGAGTAGGGCAGAGGTTAAGTTTATGGACTGAAACTTAGACATAAGAAGTGAATGGAATGTGGAGAAATGATTTTTACACAAGAAATGTGGCTTCTTTTCATTGAAGAAAGTCAAAGCTTGACTTAGTATTTTACAAAAATGAAGTGATAACAAGACTGGTTGGGCAGATCCCAAGGTCCTCAATGGGATGTTAGTGAGTGATTTATGGGGGAATAGAAGGGGAATTAGACATTCTTCCAAAGTTCTGCCATCAAAATAACTGCTTTGACACTTCTTTCATTGATGAGAGGAGCTCTGATTGACAATACATGAGGTGATCAAAACCTTGCTTCTGCAACCTTAACTACCTACCCAGCCTAATACACCTAACATTTTTTCATCCTTCTGTATGGGTGCACTTAGACTTGTAGACCCTGATTATCTTCTTTTCTTTTGACTGCCCTCCTATCTAAGTGTACCCTTATCTCTTCCAAGGGCCCAGATTAAGCAGTTGGGCTCCTTCATTTCTCTACCTAGCTACTCATCTGCCAAGCTTAAGCTATTTGGAAAGGAACTTTTTCTCTATTCTACAACAACAAATTAAACATGGCATGGTCCAGATTGCACTGTTGGGCCACCCATCAAGTGTGAAAACAACAATACTTGCACATTGTGGACTTGCAAATAAGGTAGTAGTGGCATTTTGACCGGCCACTTTCTTGGTATTTCTTTGGGGTTCATTATTACATATCTCTCTCTCTCTCTATATCTATATATATATATATATATATATTGAAATCATTTTCTTGCCTTTTGATCATTCTTTTAAGGCATACCCTCTTTACATTTTTTAATTTTCTCTGTCTCTTTTGAAATATGGAACCTTTGCAACATGGAAAGGATGAAAATATTTGGCACTTCCTAGTCAATCATGAAAAATGACACTATTGGTATAGGAACCTAACACTAGGTTCTAAAGCTTATAACCCTTTAAACCATCCTTATACCCAATAAAGATGCACTTTTTAGATTTACTATCCAACTTGGTTCATTTCTCCTTTGGAACATGTACATATGCATCACATCCAAATACTCTCAGATGTGAAAGAGAGGGTTTCTTACCAGTCCACACCACTTGAGGAGTCTTATCCTCCAACACTGATGAAGGTGCCCGTTGACTAGGTAACATGCAGTATCCACTGCCTCTGGCCATAATTCCTATCCTAACCTGGCACCACTGAGCATGCTTCTTGCCCTTTTCATCAACGTCTTATTCATTCTTTCTGCAACTCCATTTTGTTGAGGTGTATATGGAGTAGTCTTTTGTCATGCTATACCACACTTCTTACAGAATTATTCAAATTCCTTACTGCAAAACTCTCCACCATTATTTGTCCTCAGGACCTTTATCTTCTTCTCTATCTTATTTACCATGAGAGCCTTAAATTCTTTAGACCTGTCAAAGGCTTCAAACTTCTTCTTAAGGATATATATCCATGTATTCGTTGAGAAGTCATATATAAATGATACATAGTACACAAACTTACCCAGTGATGGAACCTTCACAAGTCCAAACAAATCACTGTGCACAAGTTCTAATATCTGTTTTGCCCGCTTACTACCAGAAGGGAAACTCACCTAATTCTGCTTCCCATATACACAATTTTCACAGAAATCAAAATCCAGAGAGCTATTACTCATACCTTTACCATGAAGTATTCGAAGGCCCTTCTCTCCAATAAGTCCAAGCCTTTGATGCCACAACATGGTCTTCTTTCCAGAGACCACTAGATTTTCTGCTCCACTTTCAGGAACCACAAAAGTGTTGCACCTATCAACAACAATGCTACCTTGCAGCTTGTACAGAGTTCCAATCCGAACTCCCCACATCAATACCAGTGCTCCCCAAACCATATTGCAGGTATCTTTCTCAAACACTGTTTTTATACCTGCATCATCCAACTTGCTTACAAAAATCAAATTTCTAGCCAATGTAGGAATATGCAGAACACCTAGAAGTGTTCTAACCCTTCCACCTTGCAACTTCAACTTTTCTTTTGTGCAACCAATGATTCTAGCCTTCCTGTCATCCCTTAAGAAGACATCAACACCATCGTATTTCTCATACTCGCAGAACCACTCTCTATGGGGAGTGAAGTGAAAGGATGCACCTGAGTCAATCGACCATGCCTCATGATCTACATGTGTACTTGAAGAAGCCAAGTTCACATCCCCACCTTAATCTGAGGTGGTTTTCGCCTCTACAGAAGGAGCATCATTAGATCCCTTTCCTTTATCGAGAGCTTTAGATTTACAGTCCCTTTTGAATTTCCCTTCCTTTCCACATTTCCAGCACACCACCTTTACAGGCTTTCCTGGAGATTTAGATCTCCCACTCGATGGCTTATTTTTGTTTCTATTCTGGGATCGTCCTCGTACAGACAAGGCATCACCATTCTGGCTCTCCATATTTTTCCATCTCATCTCCTCTGTCAACAAGGATGAGACTATTTCATCAAACTGTAAGGCAGTTGCATTGCTACCTATTGCAATAACCAGACTATCCCACGAATCTGGTAGAGAACACAACAAACTGATGCACTTATCTTCATATTAAATTTTAATATCAACAGATGCTAACTGACTTACCACAGTATTAAATGCATTCAGATTCTCTGTCACCGAGTCTCCATCTTTCATCCTCAGGTTATACAGCTTTTTCCGCAGGAACAGTTTATTCACCAGAGACTTAAATTGGTACAAAGTCCCTAACTTGTCCCACAAAGCCTTCGTCGTAACTTCCCCTGATACATTCAACAATACTAAATCTAAGACACACAATCGTATTGTGCTCTTTGCCTTCTGATCCAACTTCCTCCATTCTTCATCGGACAATCCCGTTGGTTTAGTACCCAGATCTACCATGATCCATTAATCTTTATCCACCAACAGATCCTCCATCTTGAGTTTCCACAGCTCAAAACTCTAACCATTAAATTTCTCGATCTCTATCTTTCCACTACTCACCATCTTCTTTGACCACCAGAATTGATCTCACAGATCTCCCACTAAACAGGGTCTACCATAGGCCCGAGCGAAATGCCTCAACAAAAAAGGCATCCCCTTGAAGCCAAAACTGCTCTGATACCAAATGTAGGTTTTAACCCTGTACATAAATTACCTGCATACGAATTCTAAAACATAGAAAATAAACAGTGCGAGAGTATAACACATAAAACACATACACACATAGATTTTCCCCTGGATCCCAAAACCGGGACTACCAGCTTGATTTTTCATTATGTTCCTTTCAATGTTATAATACATATTTATACATGCCAAAGCATCCAATACCATGGACCGAAAACCATCGCATCGAATACCATGGACTGAAAACCATTGTGTCCAAAAACATGTGCGAAAATCATGCACAAAACCATAGGTGGTTCTGCCCATCCTAACATAGGGTTACGGGTATGCCTCAAACCCCCTATGAAACCCCCCCCCCCCCCCCCCCCCCCACACAATCGGCACAACGAAGGGGGTCTCGGCGCCCCCTCTAACCCCCCAGTTAACTACATGGGCTAGTCATGGAAAAAATATAACACAACCCAACATATTATCTCGAACCTTTCTCTTGCCCTTATCTTGTATTGGGTTGCTACCTTCTACTATTGCTGCTGGAATTGTTTCCATGTTAGTGTTGACTCCTTTTCTATAAACAATTGAGTGTTCACATATATTGGAAAGTTAATTGGTGCTTTCTCAACTGCTTCCCCAATACTTTTTTTAGTGGTTTCTCTTGAAGCAACTCTCTTTGGTTCCATGGTAACAATGACTGATGGAGTGAAGTGCTTCATAATTGTGGTACCTTTGGGGCAAGAGGTAACTCATGGAAACCAAAGATTAGCTTTAGAAATCAACGTTCAAGGCATGATCAAGAAGAAAAACAGGCATTTGATGGGAAGGATTACAAAATTTTCATTGGAAAGAGGGCCTGGCTTCCTGTGGTAACTGCACACTATGCACTCCCAGCATCCAGGGATGAAGCTTGTGGCTTGAGACTATGCAATGCACAATCTTAGCCTGGGCAGAGATTGGAAGAGATTGTGCATTGCACATTCTTAGTGGCCAAGGTGATAGGATGACCCCTGGAACTGCGCAGTGTAGAGTTGGAGCCAACATGTACTGTGCAGCTCCAAAGGCCAAGCTTGTAGTTTGAGCCTTAGGATTGCACAGTGCCCAATGTAAAATCTGGCCAAGGGAAGTACAATTCTGCCTGGTGGAAGTGTCAAAATCAAGAAAAATTGAATGGTGATGTGAGCTTGAGTGAAAAACTGACTAACTATGAATGAATAAATTTGGATCAAGTGCAGAAACTAATAAAACAAAATGAAAATCAAGTATGCGAGGAGGGTCGCCATTAGTGAAAAAATAGGAAAAACGATGCGACACTTGTGAAAGGAAAATGATAGCTTGAAACAACACTTATACAAGTTAAAACAAGTTAAAACAAAAACAACCATGAAGATGAATAAGAAAAACAACACTCACACAATCAAAATAACTACAAGAGAAGAAAAATATGGCAAACATGTATAAAAGAAAAACTCTCCAGGGAAAAGTGACGAAAAATCCACTGAAGGTTCCTTGATCTCTTCAAGAATGATAAAGATTCAATATCAAATATGTAAATGAGATATAGAGGTGTCAATTGACCAGATTTGATCAAATGAGGTTTTATGACACGCATGCCTAAATTCAAGAAGCAAAGTGACACTTAGCGGAAACTTCTAAAATAACTTGTGCCTCCTTTGGGATACTAAAAATAGATCCCTATTGGTATTCTTTTTAATTTTTTTAAATTTTTTTTTCTAGGGAAACTTACCATGCACACTATTAGGAAAGACTACGCAGTTCTCGGGAATTGGGAAACTTTCTCGCTTAGTGGACTGCGCAGTTTCTGAGCTTAGTGAGGGTTGCACAGTTTTTGGGCTCAGTGTTTGGCTACCTTCCATGGTTGTGTATTTTCTGAGCTCAACACTGACTGCCAGTGTAATATGCACAATTCCAATCATCAAGGCTGACTTCCTTCCATGACTATGCAATTTCTAAGCTCAAGGATAATTGCCTATCTGAACTTTGCAATTCCAATCATCAAGGATGACTACCTACAAGGATTGCACAGTTTCTGGAGGCAAGCCAAGAATTGTTGTGTGACCAAGTTAGTGTTGGGTCGTGCAACATGTATAAATTTACCCTTTATTACACTATATTTTTCCTCCTTTTTATCCATTTGTGCCAAGGTGTAATCAGGTTTTGATAGAATTTCGATAAGAACTAAATGAAACTGCTTTTGATACGATTTGGCTGTCAGAACAAACTTTCGTTTCTTTTTATGCAGAAGTTAGTGAATGGAACAACTGTTGTTCAAACTATTGAACATCAAGGGCTAAACAAGGAGAAAAGAGCGCGTCTTGTGTGGTCAAATCGAGAAGCGAATCAGGAGGATCAGCACAAGATGGAAGATTTTCTGATAATAGCATTTAGTTGCGAATTCCTCATGATCTCCTGATCCCGAGGAATCACATTTATGTCTTTTCCTCTTTGACTATAAGAGGGGAAGAATGAATAGAATAGAAAGACTTAACTTTTCACCTTTTTACTTCAGTTGTAATTTTAATATACATAGCGTTATTACGAAGGATACATCATGTCGTAATGACATTTGGATTTGATGAATAATATATAATTCACATTGTTGTTCATTCATGATATTTTGAAGTAATTGAGCAGTAATCACTGGTGGCTTGGGCCCGGTCACTGGTGGATTTCACTGTTGTTCCCTGTTTTAAAGTTTTACGTTTCTTTTACTGCAAGTTTAATTACTCTACTTTATAGCTATATAGTTTATTTACTTTCACTAGTGTTGAGTTTGTGTGTTCATTGCATTAATTCTTATTTTCGTTGATTGGTTTCATTTATTTATGTCGCCGATTGATTTGATTATTAGTTAAGAACCATTTCTTGTTAATTGAAAGCCAGAGTGTTATTGATTAGAATAGGTGTATTACTTTTATGCAAAAGTTTAGGTTCAGATGAAAGAGCTCTATTTTCACTACGGTGCACTCGGTTGATGTAATTGCAATTAGAACTTTTGATTAAGATTGAGTTTTGGTTATGATTAAGATTGAGTTTTGATGCTTTAGTAGGATAATTTCCATGAAGTTACAAGTTTGATAGTTATGTTTTGATCCGTTTACTCTTGTATTGAAATCAATAAGTTATTTTAAAGTATTACTCTCTATAGATATAACGATTTCCATCGCTTGCACATATTGTGTACACTCTTGAAACAAAAATACTTACCCAGGTCGATAATTAATGTGAGGCATTTAGGAGTTCTAAAAGACACCTTATATGCGCCCAAACATTTTGGCATTACTACCAGCAAGAGTGTTTCCATTTCATAAAAGCTGATGTATGTTTGATAATTGTTTTCTGTGAAAGAATTGGGTTTTAAAAATGGAAGGTAAGAACCTGTGTACAAAGCAAGTAAAGCATTTGCTCCCTTGCCCGCTTTTCAACACAATTGCGTAGAATATTGAAGTAGAAATAGATGTTTGATGTTTTTTTTCTGTGAAATAATTGGGTATTAAAACGGAAGGTAAGAACCTGCATATGAGTAAGTAAAGTGCTTGCTCCCTTGCCTGCTTTCCAGCAAAATTGCGTAGGAATTAAAGTAGAAATAAATGTTTGGATTTTTGTATGAATGACTAAGAAGAAAAGAGTAGAAAAAGATATAATTCCTCCACCCAGATCTGAAAAATCTAAGGGATCAGTGCCCCTTGGATGATCAACCTTTAATGATGAAATCATCAGGAAATTTGAGTCTCAGTGATCAGTAGGACCCTGAACTGTTTCTACAAGAAATCCTCTTGTAACCCTTTAGGTCACAGGATCACCATCTGTAGTTGACGCTGAGATTCATAGAAAGACTGAAGGGTATGAACAGAGTTTTTAGAACATTGAAAACTTGCAGCATAACCCTTTACAAGAAGGGAATTCTTGAAACCTCCGTGAAAGAGAGGGAGAAATAGGTAGTGTTGAAAAGATTAAATCATCAGAACCCAAATCTACTGAAGTAGTAGTTGAATAGAGGACACCCAGTATTCTGGACCAAGGTAGTGCTATTAAAATCATTCTAAAAGTCTCTTCTAACCCCCCCAGGAACAGATCTCCAACTCCAGAAATCCCTGAAGAATATTGGCATATTTTCTATCAAATGGCTAATAATTAGCAACAACCTCAGACCTCTACGTTATAATACCCTATTGTTGATACAAATGTCAATGCTCCCATGAAAGCCATTCCATTACAAAATATTCCTACCTTCCATGGGCTAACTTCATAGGATCTGATGCATTCCTTTTCGAATTTGATGTTTTATGTAGGGGATATGATTACACTACCGACCCCAAGAAGCTAAAATTTTTCCCCTATACTCTTAAGGGAGCAACTTTGCGTTGGTTTATGGGGCTTTGTGGAGGTACCATTAATGATTGGGACCAAATGAAAACAACCTTTCTAAAAACATACCAAGATTATTGCCGAACTAGAGAACTGGAGGATGGAATCTTTCAAATGGTAGCTAAGACTAATGAGACTCCTGGAGAATATGTAGAAAATTTTCACTATAATCTGCAAAGATCTCCTTATCCAAATTTGCCTCCTGAAGTTCTTAAAACTACGATGATTAAAGGTATGAAAGACCAAATGGTAGAAACATTAAATTTAATGGGGAAGGGTGATATTTATCAAGAGGCTTATGACAATATTATACAATTGTGCATCGGGTGTTCCAGAGGCAGTACAAGGTTGAAACCAACCGGACGTGATGTGATCACTAGAGAAAAAAAAGCCTAAGGAGGGAGCATTACACGAGTTGAAATTGGTAATATGCTGGAAGATTTCAGGACCGATATCTTGGGGACCCTGACGACACAACTAGATATCATGCAGGCCAAACAAAAGCAAGTCGCAGTAGAACATAATCTGGCTATTTTTTGTCCACGATGAAGAAAGAAACATAATCATAGAAAATGTCTGCTAGATATAATACAAACATGCATCATTTTCACTAAGGATCATACTACGGAAAGTTTCCCATCGCTTCCTGGATTAAAAGTGGTTTTCAAGGAAGTATAAGAGGAAGAGGAACTAGTATATCTACTGAACCAGCACCTTCAATGGAAAAAAAGTCCGATAGGTATGCCTAAGGAACCATCTCCATTCTTTCCTTCTTCAAAATTTAATTCTTAGCAATATCCAGGGGCACCATGGCAGAACCAGCTACCTTTCTCTACCTGGCCACCTCAAGCATTTTCTATGCCACCTTGGCCCAACCAATCAAATCCAATAATAATTGGCCAAATTCCTCTTACCCTCTACCATTATGGTAGAACAACCCCTATTCCTCTCAATGGTCTCCTTCTACCTCACAAAATCGGAACTGACGACCAAATTGGGAACGATCCGTAAACTAGCCTATGGGAATAGTTCCTCTACCTCAACCAACCTTACCAGCACCTTATACGTTGTAGCAAAATCCTCAACCTAATATACGGCCACAAATCCCAACTCAACCCAAACCAAATCCTAGCAAGAGACCAATCCAGTCAGTCCAAATTATTGAGAGTCTGGACCCTAAAGTTGAGATGAGAGAATGTAATGAACTTAAGTTAAGATCTGGATGCGTAATTGCTCCAGATGAGGACAGAAATCTGCAACTTGAAGTTAAAGAAACACATCCGAATAAGCCTTTGACTGTAGATGACCAACAAATAAAACAGGAAGGAGATACAGTCGGGCAGAAAGATCCCAAGCAAATTATAATTACTTCTCCCCCGTTCCCAGAAAGATTGATAATAACTCAACCAATTGAGTATCCTGACTTTGATCTTCAGGGTGAACTCAAAAATCTTTGTATAAAAATACCCCTCCTCCAGGCCATTCAAGACATTCCGATATATGCTAAAACCATTAAATAATTGTGTGCAAAGAAGAATGTGAGGAAAACAAAAATAACACCAACTGTCCATGTTTTCGAAACTTTGTCTGATTTATTATGGGGCAGAGAGACACATGTATAACATGAAGACCTGTGGAATCCCATTTTCATTGTCCAAATAAATGGTCACTCTTTTCCCAATTCTTTAGTTGAATTAGGGGCAGCCATTAACATTCTTACAACAGAAACTTGCAAAGTGTTTGGTATCATAGCCTTAGAACCAACCACTACCTTGCTAGAACTAGCTGATTGTTCTGTCATTAGGCCAGAAGGAACATTACAAGATGTGATGGTTTATGTGGACTCTTGGGAATATCCGAAGATTTTTTTATTATTAATCCCAAAATTCAGCTAGATGGACATCTCTTAATACTAGGAAGGCCTTGGCTAGCAATAGCCAATGCTTATATAGGCCATTGAATAGGCAGTATGACCATAATCAGAGGGAATGATGTAAATAATATAGCTTTATACCCTCCTACTCAGCCAAGCCTAACCGTTGTAAAAACTAGGAAACAACCAACAACATATTTAAAAGAAAATATTCGTTCACCATTGACTATGGCATATGAGCTTGAATTCAAAAACCAAATAGAAGATGATGTCATTAACACCTTTATCAATCACCCTGCTGCAGTGTCTAATTTGAGATGTCACATGATTGAAGAAGTCCTTGACAATGAGATTTAATAAGATTCCTCGAGATACATTATTGACCAACTGATACCAACAACCGTTGTGTATAATAGCAAGACTATTGAAATTGAGCAAGGGAAAATCCTTTACATTAACAATAATCTGAGTACTGACCAACAAAAAAAATTATCCAAGTCCTTAGGAAATATAAAGGGCCTTTTGCATGGGACTACCCAGACATGAAGGGGATTGACCCTCAATTATGCATGCACCACATCTACACTGAAAAAGATGCAAGACCCATTCAATAGCCATAGTGTAGATTAAATCCTCATCTAAAGTATATTGTGAAAGAAGAGCTTAAAAAACTCTTAGATTTGAATTTTATTTATCCTATATCTGACAGTAAATGGGTTTATCCATTAATATTTGTCCCCAAAAGAAATGGGAAATTGCGGATATGTGTTGACTACAGAGAACTAAACAAAGCAACACAAAAATAGCATTTTCCCCTTCCATTTATCGACTAGGTCCTAGATACACTAGTAGGAAAGAAATTCTTCTCTTTCTTGGATGGTTTTAGTGGCTAAAACCAAATTCAAATTGCCCCTGAAGACCAGGATAAAACTACTTTCACCTGCCCCTAGGGAACATTTGCTTACAGGGTATTGCCTTTCAGATTGTGCAACACACCTACTACATTCCAAAGAGGCATACTCAGTATTTTTGCATACTTGATAAATGAAGGATTGGAGGTGTACATGGATGATTTCACACCCTATGGAGATGACTTTGATCAGGCATTACAAACATTGGAGAAAGTCCTATAACAATTTATTTCTACTATGTTATGCTTAAGTCATGAGAAATTTCATATGATGAAGACAGAAGGCCTGATCCTGGGTCATTACATTTCAGCAGCTGGAATTCAGGTAGATCTAGTAAAGATACAGGTAATCCTCTTTTTTAGCTACTCCCTGCATGTAAACAAAGGTCATAGTTTTTTGGGATTTGCTAGATATTATCGTAGATTTATAAAGAACTTTTCGCAAATTGATGCACCTTTATATGCTTTGACAGGAAATGTTGATTTTATATGGATTGATAGATCTGACATTGCCTTTACAGATTTGAAATGGTTAGTATCAACAGCACCAATATTACGAGGCCCGAATTGGGATATACCTTTCAAGATTTCACTAGATGCATCAGATACAGCTATCAGAGCTGTTCTTGGCCAAGAAGAAGACAAGAAATCCTATGCTATATATTACATCAGTAAAAACTTAACTCCTACTGAGTTGAATTAGACAGTAACAGAAAAGGAGTTTTTAGCTGTTACTTATGCTATCAACAAATTTAGACACTATATAACTGGATAGCCTGTATTTTTGTATATTGATCACTCTGCTATTAAATATTTAGCCAATAAACATATTACAAATGGAAGAGTGACTCGTTGGTTACTACTTTTGTAGGAATTTGCAATAACTATAAGGGTTCGACTAAGGAAGGAGAACCTTATGGCAGAATTCCTCTCCCTAATGCCAAGAATGAACGATACAATGGAAGTAGAGGATCAGTTCTTGGATGAACATTTATTTACTGTGACTATTAAAATTCCATGGTATGAAAATGTAGTGAATTACTTAGCAGCGGGGAAATTTCTGAAACATCTGACACCGAGAGAAATGAAATTGACTGTGCAGTGTAGCACTCATTTCTCCTGGATCGGAGGATACCTTTTCCACACAGGAGCTGATATGCACATCCGCAGGTGTATCAGGGAGGACAAAATTTATGATATCCTAAAAGCCTGCCATGATGGACCTTGCGGTGGACACTTTGCAGATCACAGAACTGGACACAAATTTGTATAGATGGGCTACTACTGGCCCACTATTTTTAAAGATGCTAAGAAAATTTTCCAGGCATGTGATAGTTGCCAAAGGATGGGTTGCCCTGGCCAATCTGATGAAATGCCCCTACATCCACAACTGGTGATAGAACCCTTTGAGCATTCGGCATTAGATTTTGTTGGGCCGATCAAACCATCATCCAACCAAAAATCATATATATTGGTTGCAACAGAATACGTAACTAAGTGGGTGGAAGCAATAGCGTTACCAAGAGCAAAAGAGGAAACTATTATTAATCTTCTTTGTGAAATTTTTGTGCGGTATAGCTTACCCAGAGAAGTGATAAATAATGGGGGGCCATAATTCATGGGTCACAAGATCACTGCTACACTGAAAAATCATCACATCGCACACAAAATTACTTCTCTGTTTCACCCACAGGTGAACAGGCAGGTGGAGAGCACCAACAAAATTATCGAAGCTATTCTAACAAAGACAGTCTCGTCGCATCGACGAGACTAGACTGCTCGACTGCCAAAGGCCTTGTGGGCGTATCGCACAACTTGGAGAAACACTACTGGATACTCACCGTATCAACTGGTACTTGGTAAGGAACCCATTTTTCCCATAGAATTTGAAATACATGCACTAAAGACATCCGAGGAAGTGGGATTGGATTTAACTGAAGCCCAGGTTAATAGGTTATAGCAGATGAACGAATTAGATGAAATTCAGCTACTGGTTCTACAACGTACGGAAATGATTCAACAGGAAAGAGCTAAATGGCATGATGGCCTGATCAAGAAAAAGACATTTCATGAGGGCGACTGGGCACTTGTTTACGATTCCAAGTTTCAAGACTTCCCTGGAAAATTGCAAACTAGATGGTTAGGCCCCTATGAAATAAAGCAAGTACACGATAATTGCACTCTTACACTGGCCACCATTGATGGGTCTGGTTCTTCTTTTAAATCAAATGGGCATCGGGTGCGCCTCTACCAAAAGCCACTTACCAAAGAATCTTTCTATCAGTAGATACGTGAGGACCCCACCATGAAAGTTTTAGTTACAAAAGGCAATCCTTCGACAACTTCATATTTATAAATTTTATTTCTTCTCTATAAAATATGTAAATATGATTGCTGATTTCATTTTCTTTTCTTTTTCTCTGCTTGTTTTGCTATTCAATCTATTGAACAACACTTTCTTTCTTTTTGTTGTTTTATTGTTCAATATATTGAACAACACCTCTTTTCTTTTTTTCTGTTGTTTTGTTGTTCTATCTATTGAACAATTGTTGTTCAAACCAATTGAACAACACTTTCTTTCTTTTTTTTGTTTTGCTATTCAATCTATTGAACAACACTTTCTTTCTATATGTTGTTTTGTTGTTCAATCTATTGAACACCACTTCTTTTCTTCTTTTTTTTGTGGTTTTTCTGTTCATTTAATTGAACAACTGCTGTTCAATCTATTGAACACCACTTCTCTCTTTATGTTGTTTTGTTGTTCAATCTATTGAACAACACTTCTTTTCTTTTTGTGTGGTTTTGTTGTTCATTTAATTGAACATCTCCTGTTCAATCTATTGAACATCTGTTGTTCAATCTATTGAACAACATTTCTTTTCTTTTCACGTGGTTTTGTTGTTCATTTAATTGAACAATTGTTGTTCAATTTATTAACAGTTGTTGTTCAATCTATTGAACAAATGTTGTTCAATCTTTTGAACAACCACGGTCCAACCCAATGGAACAACAAAATTTTTCTTTTTGTGTAAATTGCTCTTTGCTTATCTCAACCCATTTTTCTTTTGTTTGTCATTTTGTTTTATTTTCATGGCATGAAGTACACTACTTTTATGAGGACAAAGAATTTGTGGATTCTATTGAAGGGAGTTAATAACATTAACATTATGATCTTTAACAGGACAACCTTTTGATGATAGATCATTTTTCAAGAAAAGGAACACAATTATTTATATACTACTTTACTGTATCGTTTTATGTTGTACATGATATTGTCTGATCATCTTAAATACCATGTTGGTTCCACCCTTCCTGGTTATAATCTTCTCTATCTATAACAAATAAGACTATGGGTATACTTTTCTATTGACATGTTCAACTTCTTCCACCATCCCTACTCTTAAGGAGTATTGAGTCTCCCTGTATTTATCATAAAAATGTGTAATAACAACAAAATTTTGTTTTCAGATAGAGGATAGGGGGTCTCATTACGAGCCAACCTACCATGCTCATAAGGCTGTAGCAAAGTTACATTCCCATTACAGACACCACACCAAGGTTATGATCCATTGAATCGCCAAAATATCCTTGGAACAAGAGGTCTCATCATGAGCTGGCCTGATCACTCTTGCTACATCCTAGTGAATTACAGTGTGGTTATCTGGTTACCATGCTAGCACACTGATCTCTTATGTAGAACAACATTGGAACTCTCCATTTATAAATTGAGGATCCTAGCTCATGTGTTAAAAAGAAACCCTGCCAAGGCTATGGACGCTTGCTGGTAGCAAAGGCTTTGCTTATGGTATTGAAGTTGTATCTTATCGTCAATTACTACTATAATACCCTCTTCTTATTCTTTCATTTTATCAGAGAAATTATTTCCTTAATTTTTCCCTGTTTAAAACTGTTATGCATGAGATACTACTTTTCGATCACTCGTATCATTCTCGGCTAAAATACCGTCAGCAGAGCATCTTTTTGGCATATTGTTGTCCTGTTCTTTCTCGCATAACTTATCATCAATCCAAAGCGTCCTATCTCTTATTCATAACTATCTTTACACACTTCGCTCTTATTATAACCATACCTCTTGCCATCATTGGATAGCAGAACCCTGTTCCAAAGAGGGAAAGAACTACTCATACAATAATAGGACCTCATAAGTGCAGGTATTCTGTGAGGCTAAACCCAGTTCAGATGACTTTTGTAGATCCTCAGGGTAGCACTGAACGCCCGGCGGAGCCATCTAGTCCAATTACTGTACAAGACTCTGAAACAGAATAGGACGAAGAAGGTAATTTTGAATCAGAACAGGAGGAAGAACATGATTCTGAACTTGAACAAGAGCAAGAACCCAATTTTGAACCTGAACCGCAGGAACAATGCAATTATGAACCTGAACAAGGGGAATAATATAATTCTGAATCAGAACCCGAGGAAGAATGCAATTCTAAACCAGAATAGGGGGAATAACATGATTTTGACGCAAAACAAAGGAAAGCACAACTTTTTTTTTCAGAATGATGATGAACCAGAAAATGAAGCAGGGTCTTCTCAGACACGACCTATGAGCCCCCGAGATGATTTCTTGGAGGACTTTGAGGAAGGGATGGCCTAGGTTCTTGCAAATTTGAATGCATATATGCAACCAGGAGGATCACTTGACCAAAACCTGAACAAAGCTCAATCCTTAGAAGATTCTGGTCACATAGAAATTTTTCCTTCCCCAGAAGCTGCAAATTGGGAAGAGGAAGTGGACATAGAAATAATGCATGAATCTGATAACCAGTTAGGTGACATAGTTATAGTGGAACATAGCCAAGATGAGCACCAAGAACCCCTAGATAAAAATCCTATTGATAAACCTGTTCCTATAAAAGATAGTTCTCAGAAGAAGCGGGTAGCCGAAATAAAGTTAAGGAAGCTGAGGAAGAAATACCAGAAGCTTCAGAAGACAGTTAAGTGGCTACATCAGAAATTGAAAGAAACTATAAATAGGAAAGCTCAGAGCACTACTCTTGAGTTAGCCATTGTGGCCACACAAACATAAACATGTGAAGGTAAGGCAATAGAAACCCAGACCGAATCTATTTCCACTCATACAGTCACCACACAAACAAACCCTCACATAGATTTGATAGATATGGCTACTCAGACAGAGGAATTATCGTCTCACAATCAAATCACCCAGAGAGAAGAGATAGTCAATGATGCTCGATGAAGTAGTAATTCTATTCTTCTAGAGTTACATGAGGAGCTGGTACAGGCCCAACTTTCTTTAGAGCAATGTCAGAAGGAGATAGTTCCTCGGCTAAAGTATTAGGAGCTACAGAAGCAATTCTGAGAATTGACCATAACTGAGAGTGAAACTTTTGATAAGTTCAGGCAGGAGGAAGAAACACAGAGGAAAGTAAAATCAAAGCTAGATAAGTTCGTGGGTCAGATCGATGCTATTTTCTCTCTATATTCTGATGTCTTATCTTGTAGGTCTCCTGCTACAAATTATGCTCTATTTTTATTATAAAGATATTTAATATTGAAAATTAAAGCCGTTAAGGTCGGAAAGTCAGTTAAATTGAAGATAATCGAAGAATTTATAAAATTTTGTAAGGAGCATGGGATAAAAGTCCAACGTCTTCTCTGTGAATTTTATTTGGATAATTTTTTATTAGAAGGAAAGGTGGATAATAATTCTAACACTTTTGTTGGGGACACTCAATTCTATGCCTTTATTTCTTTCGCAACAAACCAACTCAAGTGGTCCAAGGCTTATCACACCTTTCAAAGAAAAGAACATGGACTGTATTTGTGGGTAACGGGTGAGTGTACTCAACCCTTGCAACTTTTGTTAGGCACAAAAGGCCCATGACACAGGAGGGCATAATTAAGATTGTGGGGCCTATACATAAAGAAATTGTATAAACAAGAAGGGCATATTTCTTAACCATACAGGAAAGGTCCTTACTTGTATCCAAACAGAGATGGATGACCTCTAACAATAGTGTTCGGAACAGAGGATCATTTGGCTACAGGAATTTTAAAGCTGCCACAGGCCGTTTTTCCACATATAGTAATATTATCTTGAGGGAAGGACCATATTGGCTAGGGTGTCGATTTAGGATCCCTATTATTTGGTACCCTCTTGAAGGATATCATTTTGATTATGAGTTCCCTGAAGGTCATGAAGGGACAACCTTTACAATTTTAATACTAAAGCACGGTTTTAGGTTGGATAAAGAAAAACTATTTCCTGCTTACTCTTTAACTGCATTACATGATAACTATTTGTTTTCACGAGGACATGAAACAAGGTAAGCAGGGGAGTATGTTGGGCCGTGAAACAGGTATAAATTTACCCTTGATTACACTATATTTTTCCTCCTTTTTATGCATTTGTGCCATGATGTAATAAGGTTTTGATATAATTTCGATAAGAAGTGAACAAAACTTCTTTTGATGCAATTTGGCTATCAATACTAACTTTCATTGCTTTTTATCCAGAAGTTAGCAAATGGGACAGCTGTTGTTCAAACTATTGAACAACAAGGGCTAAACAAGGAGAAAAGAGCGTGCCTTGTGCGGTCAAATCGAGAAGCGAATCAGGAGGATAAACACAAGATGGAAGATTGTTTGATAATAGCATTTATTTGTGAATTCCTCAGGATCTCCTGATCCTAAGGAATCACATTTATCTCTTTTCCTCTTTGACTATAAGAGGGGAAAAACAAATAGAATATAAAGACTTAAATTTTCGCCTTTTTACTTGAGTTGTAATTTTAATATAGAGAGCATTATTCTAAAAGATACATCGTGCTGTAATGAAATTTGGACTTGATGAATAATATATAATTCATGTTGTTGTTCATTCGCGATATTCTGAAGTAATCAAGCAGTAATCACCACCGACTTGGGCCCGGTCATTGGTGGATTTTACTCCTGTTCCCTATTTTATAGTTTTACCTTTCTCTTACTTCAAGTTTAATTACTTTGCTTTATAGCTTTATGGTTGATTTACTTTCACTAGTGTTGAGTTTGTGTGTTCTTTGCATTAATTCTTATTTCTATTGATTGGTTTCATTTATTTATGTCGCAGATTGATTTGATTATTCGTTAAGAATCATTTCTTATTAATTGAAATCCAGAGTGTTATTGATTAGATCAGGTGTATTACTTTATGCAGAAGTTTAGTTTCAGCTAAAAGAGCTCTATTATCACTACAGTGCACTCAATTGATGTAATTGCAATTAGAACTTTTGATTAAGATTGAGTTTTGGTTTTGATTAAGATTGAGTTTTGATGCTTGAATAGGATAATTTCCTTGAAGTTACAAGTTTGATAGTTATGGTTTGATCCGTTTACTCTTGTATTGAAATCAATAAGTTATTTTAAAGCATTACTCTCTATAGATATAACGATTTCCATCACTTGCACATATTGTGTACACTCTTGAAACAAAAAGACTTACCTAGGTCGATAATTAATGTGAGGCATTTAGGAGTTCTGAAAGACACCTTATATGCGCCCAACAGTTAGGAGGTTAGCTTGTAGCTTAGAAATATCATCTAAGTGAAAAAATGAGAAAAACACAAGCACACATTAAAAACATAAGTCTTAGTCAAATCACTTCATGGTTTTTTGGTTTATCCTTTCCACAATTAGTGCTCAGCCTTCATGCTCCAGGTTCTGGCTTGCGATGGGTCTATGGTCTTGTTACGCTAAGGGTCGTGATGGCAGTCTAGTCTCTGCAATCGGCGGAAAGCTTTCAATTTCCCCTAAGGTTCGAATTGTGATGCACTCTCAGGCCCGTCTTGTGCGAATGAAGTGGTTCCTTGTGTTGTTCCATTGCCCTATCGCCATTGCCCCTAGTCTCATTGTGCTTTCCCCTTACCACCTCAACATGGTGCACCAGCGTATGAGGAGTCGTTCCAGGGGACGCCGAGGTAGCCGAAGGTGTTCGAAGGCTAGCTGTTCCGTGGATCCTGCCCTGCCTCCTCCTAGCCCTGTTCGCAGGATGACTCCGAACAATGCGTTTCAGACCACTCACTTCAAGTTTCAGAGCAATCTCAATAGGCCAATGATCACCGCTCATATCACTATTATCCTTTCTGAAGAAGAAAGCTAGCTTCATCCTATGGTGCATGTGGTGTCTGAGCACTCTCAGAGCAATGAGTAGTTTACGGTAGAGGGAAGTCTGGAGAATCGAAAGGGAAAGATGCTCGACAGGGGCGACGCTCCCAGCAGTATCAGGCCAACTGAAGCCATCATCCCAGTTGACGGGGACGGCAATTCCATTGCCACTCATCACCCCATGACGAACCCAGAAAGTGAGTAGGGAGAAAATGAATAAAGGTGGCTTGGCATTGCATGTCCAGTGGTGGAGATGCCTCCGAATGAGGACGTCGAGGTATAACGCCACTTGGGCCTACCCAAACCTTTTTTGGTTTTGCTGATGTTTCATATGGTCAACTTCAGGCAGTTTTGTTTGCAGTTCTGGTTCAACATCTACAGCCAGATGGTTTTGTTATTTCCCTCGAGCAACAACAGTATAAAGATCTTCTGGGAAGCTTGGGAAAGTGTCTGTCTTGCTTTCGGGTCTTTTCTTATGTTATGCTGGTCTATCTCTGGTTTCTACATCTGTTCTCTAGCCTTCTTTAACTGGTTCTCCCCGGCTCTCCCTTTAATGGGGCAGTTTTGCTGTGTTGAGTGTTCTTGGGTGATGTTATCCGAAGCCTCAACTCCTTGTAATATTATTTTACTTTTCAGTTATTAGAATTAGTCATTTGTAGAGAAAAAAAAAATCACGAGTACTTGAAAATTGTATAAGATAATGTCCTATGGGCAGGAAGGCTCCAAAATCAAAGCATAGGCAAAATTTTGGAGGGTGGTTATAGCGCTACAACAATGACCTTATGATCTAGGGTTTCTACATTAAAGAAGATTAGAACTACATCAATATCGCAATAAGGGTATTTATCTTGCAATCTACTTGGAAGACATCAATCTTGGAAGTTGTTGGTGGAAATATCTTCAAGGATCTTGAAGTCATCAAGAAGGTTAGATACATCATCAAAAGGGAAATATTGGTCGTAAAGTAAGTATTTTACTATCTCCTAATGGCTGAATCATCAATTCATGTAAGTTATTTCTACAAGGAGAGCAACAAGTTCATTGGGGTAGTAAACTATCTAGCATGGAAGAAGAGGATTGACTTGATACTGAAAGAATAAGAAGTGATGGAATATGTCATTGGTCAAATTACTAAACCAACAAAAGAAAGGACACCAAAAATGTGGAAGTACAAGAAAGGGGAAGTAAGGGCACAAAGGATAATAATAGAATCAATCAAGGATTCTCTTGTTTCTTTTACGGAAAATCTAAAGACTTCCAAGTCAATGTATGACAAGCTACTGACTTTATCCTTTGTAAGTACAATATGTCAAAATATTTCATTATGAAACAAGCTATACAAAATGAATAAATCAAAGCATGAGGATATGGCATCATTCCTCATGAAATTTTCTCAGTTAAGGGATGATTTACAAGGACTTGGGGAGCTAATCACTGATTTAGAGGTGACCATATGTGTTCTAAATGCATTGCCACCAGAATGGAGAAAATTTTCTACAAGTATCTACTCCAATAAGGATTCAAATCCCTTTGATGATTTGTGGGCACAATGCATACTAGAAGAGTTAAGGATCAAGGTCAAGGATGACATTGGCTCTGATGAGTAAACTCAAGCCTTTCTAGCCCAAGTTAAGAAGATGAAGAAACGAAAGTTTGGCAAGTCCAAGAAGAAACATAAGTCCAAGAATCAATGGTTTCAGTTCCAAGAGTTTGGACATTACAAGAGGGACTATCCAAATCAACGGAAAAATAAGAGAAATGATAAGAGTGAATCTCATGTAGCATAATGTTATACAACAAAATGACCTCCTCATCAACTCAAAGGTGAAAGACAGCATGACTGAAGCAAAGACCACAATTGCAAGGCTTGACTCCACACTAACGCTGGTTGCACACTGAAAACTTGCTTTATAAAGCTTGTTACCAAGCCTAAGGGTGCGTTAGTGACCCTGCTAACTCAAGTTGTTAGACCAGGGGCAACGTTAATGAAACTAAGGGAAGATCAGTGGGTCAAACCAACGAATTTGCTCACAAATATCTAGATATTTATCCCTAAATTTGCTCAAGAAAAGCAAGGAAATTCCCAAAAATCAAACTATTTGGGGAAATTCCAATTTGAAAAAGAAGGAACATGGGAAAGAGCTGGAAAACAGGCTAGGTTCATTTCTTTTGCCCTAATGAAATCTATGAGGAGCTTGGCAACCCTCACTCGATTACTACATAAGCAGTGAGAGGATCATTGTGAAATGGGTTAGAGCATTTGAAAGGATAGCCTACTAAGCTATTGTGAACTGTCACATACTTGAAGAAGTAAGCCAAAGGAGAGAGAGAGAGAGAGAAGTGGAAGGGGCAAAGGAAGACTGATACAACAGATGGTTGTAATCACTCTTCCATTATTAATATAGAATTACATTTGTGTTCCCTACTCCATGGTGTCAGTAACCTTTGTTCATTAGGTTGTTCATTCGATACTTGTTTAGATGAGTGGTTTAGTTGTATGCTAATAGATGTTCATTGTGCATTCTTATATTAGTTTTCAAGATTGTATGTTGTGATTGTGTTTGCCTTTCCTTTGTGCAGCAATTGATTTGGAGCCAGCTTTGAAGGAGTTCTTCTTGGCTGCATTGCGATCTCCAAACAAATCTAGAAGGAGATTTGAGGTAATCCTCTTTCCATACTTTGTTAATTGATATTTGATGGATGAACATGTGTATAACTTGATATCTTCTGCAGATAATCTTAAAGTCTGTCAAAGGTCCCGGGAAGGCCTTTGAGGGTAGTTTTCATTCTCCATACACCATGCATTTTACCCCATAGCAGAATTGGCGACTCCATTGGGGACTATACATCTAGTTCTCAGTTTACCCAGACTCTTCTTTGTTCTCTCTTCCTTCCAAGAGCTCCCTATTCTTCAACAATCCTTTTTCTGATCCACCAAATATCTTGTTGCATCCTACTAGTATACATTCATCTCAGAAACTGATCTTGGAAGCCCTTGTTGTGATAGATTTCCCACACTAAGGCAGGTTACCAAGCTACACAGAGCTTTATAAAGCACTGTGCCTATGTACAGGGAGCGTTAGTGACCCTGCTAACTCTTTGTAGCCGCTGTTACAGAGTGTTAGTCTCCCTTTGCCTTGATTTCCAGTAGCATCTGTGGACCAAAAGGGATGGAAAATATTCTCATGGGCTGAAATAATATCTGCAATTGTATTATGTCAGCAAAATTGGTGTCCTGGAAATTTATTTTTAAGAAAAAGTTTTGGTTTTTCTCTCTTAAAAAACATCTTTTCTGAAAGAAAGATTGATAATTTGTATTCATCCTTCTGTTTAAATAGTTGTGAGTTGCTTCATTTTGGTTTCAAGTAGTTGTTAGGAAATATTGGAAAAGAATATTTTGGTTATGCAAGTGTTGAAAGACTATAGATGCACAGATGAAACTATGAATATGTGAAAATATGAATATGTAGAATACAGCTTGTATGCATCAAATTGAAAAGAAAATTCAAAGCATTGTTTCTGCATGATTTATCGAGTCAAGAGTCTCACCATATTTCATACGTCAACACCCCTACCAAAGACAATAATCAAGTACACATAAAATTTACACTAACATAAATCAGTTACTCTTTTGGGCAAACCAACATTAGCTAGGCTACGATCTTGGGATAAGCATGTGAGTGAACTGCCCAAGATTGAAAACCAAACTAGTGTCGTTAATGAGTGAAAAATTCCTTCTGCACTCATACTACTGGGACCACTCCAGTAAAAGTGGAGAGAAATACAAGACAACATCGGAATGTAATTGAAGGTAGCCCACCTTATCTTACAAATCCTTTGGGCATTCTATGTATTGGGGGTCCCTTCGGGGATTTCGGAACTGAGTCAGGGACTCAGGTATCCTGCCCACATAGTGTGTTGTCTACCACTATGTCCCCCCCAGTGATGTCTGTGATTTGAGGTATCTCTAGTGGCCAAACTTCTAGGTACTTACACAAGGTGACTGGGACGGGCTGTCCTGGTACCTAACACGGACGGATCAACTCTGTCTTCATTTTTTGGGAGGGTGCTTGTCTTCACGAGAGTACTTGGCCCCTAAATCTAAGGTTCAGGCAAAGCTCTAGAGTAACCATAACCGTACATTTGGACATCCTTCTCTGTTATTCATTGAAATACCGGGTTTCATCTCCGGTGATCGGTGCTTATCGGATGAGGTAATTTCCCTCTATTTGTCGATTGATCCATTTAGTGTATTTTTATATTTATTTAGGTACCTGAGTGCTATCATTTGAGACTTTAAAGAATATCACGATAAAATTTATTTGATAAAAATTAACGATCATCGTGGCTACATTCGGCCATTGTCATCACTCCAGACAATTGTTAGGACTTCCTCCACTCATTATGGTAGATCCGCTGAGTTCCACTAAACCGGATTCCCCATCTTCGGGGGATCAGTCTCCTAGATCTCACACGGGATCTGTTTGGACAACCGATGATTCAAGTTTGCCGGAGGATTTCTTCACCAAGGGATTTTTTCCCCCCTTTAACCCTCCGCTCACAGATCCGTTGGAACCTGTCTTGGCTCCCATGGTACCTGTACTTCCTACTTCAGTAGTTGCAACATTTCCATCTATCCAGTCAATGACTAACGGGTTGTGGAACGTTAGGGACACTTTTGGTCCTTCAGCACTCCCCAAGTCGATAGTCATCACAACGCTGGTAATGTGGAACCCCGCTATCCCGTTTGTCCCAGGTACAACAACTAACATGACACCCTCTATGAGTGGAACCTAGTTGATGCTAGGTTCCACCCCTATGGTGCCGAACTGCATACCTTCGACAAGCGCCACATATAGTGCTCCATATAACACTCAATACGGCACTATGGGCATGGTTCCTGTTTACCAACAACATGGTCGACCACTAATGTATAGTTCAAACACCCAGATTCATATACCTGAGGGGGTTCCCAATATGCACATGCCGATAGGTAACAGTTCCCCCTCTGTTCTCAGGCATGCATGGTCAATCACTAATTGACATGAGTGTTCCCTTTGTCAATTAAGGCCAAATGGTCAGTTCTCTGTCGGGTGGGAATCCACAAGGGGTTCCCACCCAGCCCATGGGGGCACCCTACTCACATACTCAAATGAGTCAAGGGGGCACCGCTTATACTGGGGGAAATTTCATACCCCAGTATCAAAATCCTCAGGGAAATCCACTCTACAACACCATACCTCAAAGCAGCTGCTACACCACGCAACCCATGGATAATATGGGGAACCAAACGAAGGGAGGAGCACAAAGCTCCTCAAGTCATCCGTCATCACCATGGTCCGAGTTGGGGGCACCTAACTCTCTTCCTTTCTTGGCAACGTTGGATATACCTGACTTATACAAGTTGACAAATGACCCCAGCTATCACAACTTACAATGGCTGCTATTTGTAGATTAGGCACGGTGTATTCCATAGGCAATATGGCTTCCACTCCATAGACAAGCCTAAAAGGTATCTATCCCATCAGTTTCATGCATTTCATCCTATAATCCTATAATACTGTAGGTACGCACAGGTCCCAATCACTTCGCTGCATGTTGCATACCTTGGTCAGCGCATTTCACACCTTGTTGAGCGCCTCTGTGCATAGAATCTTCTGTGTGATTTCACTTCCTGCATAATTTCTTCCCAACATTAAGAGCCATCTACAAGCTCCCCCCCCCCAACACATGCTTATTGATCATGTATTTCAGCACAGAGTACATGTGCATCCGTGCAAGTGGGGGCTCGTTTCCCTAGGCCTGCATCCTCCTAGCCAGATGCATGCGCAGATCATCCTGCCATTGTACTTATCTGTCAGTCACACCCTAGGCTTCCCAAATCATGTGCACATCATTCCCCTACATTCACACCAGTCATCAAAGCTCCCTTTGTGCATACCCCACAATCTCACGGGTGTAGCACGCAGTACCCAGTCCAAGGCCTCGAATCATTGCTTTTCTGACACCTCCCTTTCAAATTTATTCAAGAAGGTATCTACCTCACTTAGACCATCATAAGTAGGTAGGTCTCTTACTGCTGTTGATACACAGTGTAGCAACCTTGTCATCATATTACAATTCAGTGTAGTTACTTCATGTAACCGATTTTGCCATCGCTCTATTTCCTCATCCGAATCCGAAGTATAAGAGCTTTCGCGCTCCCATGAAATCCGCCCATCCGTGGTGGGATTTACCCAATCCTGGTTTCATGCTGTTATCTTATAGATGCAGTCCAAATCATCATCACTTTCATAGTCGTGCATAGGCTCCGTATAGTGCGATCCTTTAGCAGGGTCCAAGGGTACAATTATGCATAGTGACTTATTTTCAAAAATCTTTTTTCTTTTTTTTAGATTGATCACCCCGTTCATGTTAGTGGCCCAATAAATTCCTAAGAGAACGAGGTAGGGATTGCTATCATCAACAATCTCTATCACTTCAAAGTTTGCTAGCGCGTTTGCTCCCTCAATATCCACAGTTATTCCCTACAATCATCCCATGGGTATTGTTTTCTACTGGTTCACCATTCTTAGCTAAATTGGAGACCATTGCAGCGTAGGTTGCCTCAATCACTCCCATGTCTGTTTCAATAGAAAATTCACATCTAATCCTAAATCTAGGATGACTTGATCCATCTCATATTCTCTGATCTGCGTGGTTAGTCTCATTTCTCGTCCCCTCTTTATTTTATGTTTTCCAATCTTCCTGACTACGCGTGATTCTCCAGGCACGGTCCTAGTGCATTTGTTAATGAGTTCCTGTAACCCTTTCACCACCTTACTGTTGCACAATAGCTTCATACATGTTTCTATGAACATTGTGAGAATAGATGGGCCATCTCCAGCTTCGGTTTATCTTTGCTTCCTAAAGTGGAGGCATTAGCAAATCTCTTCTTAGCTTCCATGAATGTTTCCCGAGTGTGCTCCAGATCAAACTTTGCTTCTTTCACCAGAGCTTTGTGAACCCAGGTACTATCATTTGGCTATTTACCTTTGTCATCTCCCATCGCAATTCCACTTCGAAGCACAATGTTCACATTCAGATCTTCCTCACGTGACTCAGACCTCATCATCTGTAGGTTCTGAGTCAAGAGAGGTGGTAGCGCTCCTTTGTCGCGTATCCTAGCTATCAGCGAAGGACAATATTCTGTCTCATGATCAAACAAGGTGCAATACAAACATAACAGGCGTGTTGGATTCACACAATCACAGCCATAATGTCCTGGCCCTCCATAATTGTAGCATATCAATTTTCTGTGACCTCTTCTAGGTCCTCCTCCGTGTTAGAGTCGGCTGGTCAGTCCTCCGTCAGAGATCAAAACTCTTTATGCATTTCATTTTTAGGTGTCCCGCTCCATTCACTCAGCTGCATTCCGCTAGGGGCATGCCATAATCTGACAGAGAAAGGTCATGCTAGTCATTTCCCCTCATGTCTGGCTCGTGCTGGCTTCAGTCTTTTGTCAATGATCACCAAAGTCCATGACAGTCAAGGTCTGGTCCTCTAATGGACAAAAGTCATTTTTGATCATTAGGTCTAGGGATTTATCAGTTTGGTCTTTAAATATGTCCAGTAAAGCCATGCAGGCCAGAGAGAGGCCCTTACAAAATAATGATGCATAGAGTTTCATCGTCATATTGATAAACTTCGACTGTTCTTCAAAACTCTATTTTGAAGAAAAGTCAAACAATGTCATTGGTGATAAAATTTTCAAAGAGATCAACAATTGATTTCTCTAGGCGTAGTCATGGTTTCCGTGCCCAAATTCCCTGTCATGCAATCCCCGCAAAGAGTGTCAAAAATTTCATCATTTGAGCCAAAATTTCAAAGGAAAAGTGAAAATCAGTGTTTATTTAAGTCAGTGAAAAGTGGCAAAACATGACATTAGAAAAATGGGTTTTTGAAAAAAAAAATTTAAATCATGACCTCCAAGTCTTTATACACAAGTTTACATCAAAAATCAAAGTCATTGTGCAATCAAAGGCATAGGGAAAACATTGCAAAGTTGTGGAGTGTGCATCATGCGTTTTGGAGCAAAGTTGGAGGCGGTTTCAGCGCGTGGCGCATATAGACTGGGGCACGGCGCACACACAGGGTGCGATGCACACAGAGCCCGCCTGCAGTGCAATTTTCTAACTGGCGCGGCACACACCCAGGGCACGACGCACATAGACAAAGGACCAGAAACTTGCCAAAACTCCCTCAAATCTTTTGTGGATTCCCATCAGCTCGAGAGGTAGGCTCTATAACCTCAATGGTTCCTCAAATTATGTAAATGATATAGTGATGTATGCCTACGATTGAAATGCAACAAAACTCATAAAGCAACCACAAGAAAACACAAAGGGCCATTTTTGCTAGGGTTGTGTAATTGTGTTGTTGATGCCAAGGTCCCATTTTCCCTTCCTTACCATTTTTCCTTATTCCCCCATGCCATTTTTCCTATTATCACTACCCTAAAACACTACCAAACCCTATTCCCTTCCCCCTCCTCCTATTGGTCAATACAAACCCCAAACCCTACCTTGTCAAACCCCCTACATATCCCTAAACAAAATTCCCCCCATAACCCCTATTCCCATCACATTACTCCCTTCCTAATATTCCCTTTGTTTCATTGTTCCCCTTGGTGGCAGATATCACAAACAACACCCAGCTTCACCATCATCAAGGGCAGCCTAAGTGCAGTATATAAACAACAGCCATGGCATCTAAGGGTTCATCAGAGTATGAGGTAGAAACTCACATCGATACACCTTCAGGAGAACAGGCTCCTAGGAGACATCACAGGAGTGGCAAACATGTTAGGGATGAGCCAAACACCCTCACTGAATTGTAGGCATGCCCTCTTGCTATGTCATGTTTCCAGCACCTAGCATGTTTTGAATTTTTTCAAAGGGTGGCTAATGTTAGAGTTCATCATGAGTTGGCTCGTCTTTTTGTGCTTCATCTACATGGAGGTCAGTCTATCTTGGCCGAGGTCACCTTCACATTGACACCCGAAACTATCTCAGTGGCAACAGGCATACCAAATGTTGGAGAACAGTGGCATAAGAAGAAGAAGGTGGATAGGCAATACTATGAGGCTTACATTAAGGCCAGTTGTTTGAGGCACCTCACAAGAGTCTTCCCATTCAAATATTTGAAAGATGAGTATGCACCATTCATGAAATTGATCATGAAGTACTTCAGTTGTGAGGGGAGGTTCTCTCGCCTATATGCCTATCACATCAGGTTTCTCATGCACTTTACCAGGGTGCGGATGATGAACCTCCCATTTTTCATTTGCAGGAACATAGAGAGGATGAACAATTTCATGTAGCATAAGACCCCTCAGCAGCAGCTTAACAGTGTTTATCACTTTGCTCTTATCCAGATTTTGGTGGTTCATCAGTTGGGATTGCAGGGCATTTCTTGGGAGGGCTTCATCTCCCGTGACTTCTTCAGCACTCCACAGGTAGTATCAGAGGAAAATCATGAGATAGGTGGTCCTTCTCATTAGTATGAGCGCCATGAGACCACTACTATGCCAGTGTTCATCACCTATCAGAGAGGCAGTAAACATTTGTTTGCAGCAGCAAAGCGAGTGTTATCTCCACCCGGGGTGGAAGGGGCCTCGCTTCCTACATCAACGACACAGGAACAGGACAGAGGTAAGGAGCCCATGCATGATGAGGGGCCTTCAGGTGAGCCATCAGGTGAACGAGAGACATAATTCATTCTCCTTCATGATGATGAGACAGATACAGAACCTAAAAATGCAGAGCTTAGAGAGATCATCCAAGAGCAGCAATCTATGATTGAGGCTTTATCCCTTGAGTTGGAGAGGGCTAAGTGGAACATGAAATACATGGAGCAGAGAAACAAGCAGCTTGAGGACCAGCAGGCGATTATGGAGCTACAAAACATTCGTGAGCATCGCCAAGCTGCACAAAGGAGAAGAGTTGAGCTCACATCATTGGAGCAAGAGATCAATGAGGACCGGGAGGCCCATCTCGAGAGCGTTAACATGCACTTGGAGAGGCTACTAGACAAAGCCGACAAGGACCATGCCTTACTGAGACACATGGCTTTCCATTACAGGGCACGAAACATGAGTGTAAGGGCTCGGATAAAGAGCTTGAAGGCAAAATTGAGCAAAGAAACAAAATAGGCAAAAGAGAAAGATCGGCTTCAAATCTTGGCTGAAGCTTCTTTGGCACAGCATAGCACTTCATAGAGAACCTCCAGCCCAAATTCCAAGAAATTTGGGGAAATTTTGGGCACATGAAAAAATTTTGGGCAAAACACAGGTTTTGCTAAAAATTGGGAGCTCCAAATGAAGAATGGTTTGCATTTTTGGATTCAGCATGAAAAATCACAACTACTGGTGCTTGGACAAGAAATTTGGGCAAGATCTGAGTCTCCAGAAGGTCAAAAAAACCCAAAAAATGACCTCTCTGCCCCTATTTTGACACACAGGAAGCAGTCCTGTGAGAATGAAGATTTGGAGGGGCAAATGAGCACCAAATTTAGAAATTCCACTTGGGTTAGAAAGTAGACAAGACAAGCTTTCCAACAAGCATACTTGGGCACATTTTGGACTCCTGCAAGTGCCTCAAAACAGGCTCCAAAGTGGCGCAGCGCACACAGAAAATGGCCCGACGCATATAGGAAAAATGCCCAATTTTACCTCTGTTTCGTGAAATTTCGATTCACGACTTCTCCAAGTGGACCTGCTCATCTACGTTTCAGTTTTTTGGCACCTAAGGTGGCATTTAAAGTATTTTCTCTCCCTATTTGGCTTCTATCCAAGTGGCGAAGGAAGGCAAATGGTCACCCAAGCCATTTGTCATGTTTGTAACGCTGCACCTGTAGCTGATGGTTGGCTCTTCACCTCCAGTTTGTAATGATTCGAGTAACTCCCCAACCCTTGGGCATTCTATCTCTTCATAGCACATTCTATATATTGTATGCAAACTATTTGCAAAGGGTTGGTTGGCTTGTAACTTCTGGGAGACTGTGGGAAAGAAACTCTGCTTCTTCACTGTATATTTTTGACAGAGAATTAATGAAAGGAAGCGGCTTTGTTTCATGAGATTCATGTGGTTTTGAGTGTAGCAAACGTGTCTCTTATGTTTCATATGTATTTCGTTATGTTTCATAGTTCAATTCATGTTCATTTCCAGTGAAATTTTCTGAGTTAGATAAGGTAGAATTCAATTTTATTGCTCTGCCTGTGGGAAAATTTCATGTTCAGTGTTCTTCTTCTGTTGAAAAGGATTCATGTTCTTATGCCCTTTTCACTCTCCTAAGCAATCTCTCCATTCCACGTTATTTCGAACTAAATTGCTACACTTTCCACCTGTCTTGCCTCACGAAGTAATCTGTGCCTTTGTATTAAATTCTCAGTTCTTTTCTAACCATTGGTCCCATACCATCCCAGAAGCTCGGTCATTCATGAAAATTGTTTCTTGTATCCATATTCACTTACTAGCCTAAGATAAATATTTCACTGTAAGTCATCTCAGACCATTTTGTTTATCCATTCACTGAGCGTGACTCGGAGAGAGCCCTCTCCTGTTCTGGTAGGGCTAGCTACCAAACTGAGCGTGGTTTGTGGTTACCCTGAATTTTGCCTTCCTTCAACCTAAGGTAGATTTAGGTGTTAACACTCATCCTCGGCCTTGTCTGTGCCCCTAAAATCCTGTTCACGCCATTCCTGCATTTTGGTCAAGGGGATGCATTTTGGCCTAAACTTTATAGGTGGGAGTTCTATCCATCTTCAACTCATAGCTTCTGCAAGTGCACTCATCATGTCCCACTGACCTACAAAACTTTCAGAAGAACTATTTTGAATTTTGCGTATACTTCTGTAACAAGTGAAAAGTGTTTGTGGCATGTTTTCTTGCTATTTGACAAATCGCACACCACAAAGCAGGTTTCGTGCTAGGTCCTTCTTTGCTTCCGGCCTTAAGTGCATTAGTCCTCCTCCTGCGAGGTAATTTGTGAAAACTAGGCAGTGGTCCTTTTCATGACCCTAACCCTTGCATTTTATGCACCATACCTCTTCGCGCACTTCTAGTCGAGCTGTCCTATCCCATTTCGGACTTTGCATCTCAAGACATAAATTCTTTAGCTGCATGTGGATCTTCTGAACTCCTAAGTTAGGATCCTACATTGAGGTCTCATGTAGCCTCATATCAATCTCTAAGGCCTCCACCTGAGTTGTTATTTCTGTTGTGATAGTGCAATCCTTAAATGTGGCATTAGCAAACCTACAAACCACTCATGATTCTATCCATCCATCAGATTTATATTATTTTTGTGAATCATACATTTCAGCCTCTCATTCAACTCCCAAGGAGTCTCGCCTGGTAGCATCATGATCTCTTTGAATCCAATGATTGACAGTGCTTAAAATTTTGGCATGCTAAATTCTCTATTTAGCGCTACTTAGATATCCGCAATTCCTGCAATTGGATTACCATTGGAGTGCTTAATATACCAGGTCAGTGTGCGGTCCTGAAGGGTGCTGACTAATGTCACTTTCTTTATAGTGTCATCTGTAACTCCTTGCGCTCTCCATACAGCCTTACCACGAACCAGAATTGGTCTGGATCCTCATTTCCCAAACCTTTGAATACAGACAACTTCACTGTGCTTGCCATATTGAATTGTCGTGTTGGTGGAGGTGGTATGGGTGAAAATGGAGGTGATGGTGGTGAATCTAGCGATGGTGTGGGTGGAGGTGGTATTCATGTAATTCTTTGCCTTATGAGATGGATCACACTTCACTGTGAGACCTTCGTGAGCTCTTCCTCATCCCCTCATGGAGATGAAATCAAGGGGCTAGTTTCTGGTCTCTTAGTGCCTTTGTTCCTGTAAGCTTTTCCACTTCACGTAGCAACGAACATCAAGGTAACTGGATAACCCTCTTTTCACAGAATAGCATTTTAATCCAAGTATTTAAAGAATTTATGTACTTACCTTGCTGTCCTTTCAGAAAGCGTCGCTCTGCCTCACTGTAGCTAACTGAGGTGTGAATCATGAACTCAGTAATGAATCCTCCTATAATACAATCGAGCCAATGATCAATGGCATGTGTGATATTATCCTCCGATTCTTCCAACCTCCACACTAACTCTAGGGTCCACACAATAGGACCGTCAAGTTTCCACCTTCCTTGGCTATCTGCTAGCTTCGCAATCCACTCGTACAGCTCAGCAGGAAAGGATGTGAAGAAGATTTCATGGATCTCTGTGTATAGGTAGCATTCTAACTACTCTTCTTTTGATAGTCACGGGTTCCTATTCTCATGCACTATGAACTCATGAATTCTTCTATCCAACCATCCTTCAATTTCCTTCTTAATTGGATTCCAATGATATGACATTAGACATCTCTATGCAGATTCTGGTCCTGGCAACAAAACCATTTGTCAGCTTATGGGGGCCTGACCTGGGTTCGAAGTTGTTTATCCAAACAAATCCCTACACTATTGGCCCTTTCGGCATCAACCCATGGAGTGCGGACTGAAGTCTCACCCGAAGCAATATGGGGGGATGTTGGAACCAAGTTTCTGCATCCTTGAGATGTCTGAGATGTCGATTTAGTCCAACTAGATCTGTCTTCGCGCGGGTCATTTCATGCACTATCCCAACCTTCAATACCTTCACAATCTGTTATAATCATCTTTCACGCAACCTTAACCAGGGGCTGAGATACTTTCGCGCTGTTAGGGCAGCGAACCGCACTATTTCGCACAACTACACCGCATATCTTACTTATCTTCTTAAAAAATCTTAGTTAACTTCACATAAATAGATAATCTATCTTGCATTCACTCAATTAATACAATTATACACATTCACGCATCATATAATTATTAAAACTGAATTTCATACCCAAGAAAACAGATGCATAAAACAGGAAATAAATACATAGAAATGATAGGAAACTTCTCTTTGTTAATACTTTCAACTGTTACAGAATTGACTCACCCTGTGCACTCAGCTGCAGGGGTCCGCGCTCTTAGCTGTGGACAACTAGGCCTCTATGCACTCAGCTGCAGAGCCTTCTCCTACTCTATGACCCAAAACTAGACTTTACTCCACAAATCTATCTCGCATACATCATATGTTCATATTTTCTTTTTCCTTTTTTTTCTTTAACTACTTAGAGCCTTGCTCTATTTATACAATGCCATGGTCTGCGGACCATGGGTATATTTCTACATCCAACATTACAATAAAAAAACTAAGGGCGAACAACCCTATGACTCTTTTACAAACTACGCGCTTCGTACCCATAAAATATGGAGTCTTTACATCATAATTACAATATTTGACCAAAATCTAGGCTCTAAGCCCCAAAACTACCCTTGGGGGATCTCGTGCCCAACAATTACAATATTGGTCATCAAGCAGTTGCTATGCTTGGTGCACGATGGGTGTCTATGGCTAGAGGAGCCAATACCCATCACCAAAAGATTGATCTATAGGATCACAGGGCTACCCTACATAGGGGAAAATAGGGCCATGATGTTTGGCGGAAAAGGTGGCGAGAAGCTCCTCGCAGAAGCCATAGAGGAGAAATTCAAGCTCGTAAAGAAGCTGCGAGGATATGCCATCTCAAGTATCAGTGACCCTGTGGTCAAGGTGGCCACGCAAATTTTGGCAGGAAAGGTTATGAGGAAGTGTCACGCAAATGAAGTGCCAACACCAATTGTTGCTCTTGCAGCCCAATGCGTTGAAGGAGTCCAGTTCAATTGGGCACACTATCTCTGTGGTGAGTTCCTTGTGAACTGCTGTGAGGCATAGGAGCTCTGCAAGACCTTCCACTATGCGTGGCTATTGTTGTCTATTGTACTAGTAGCCTGTGAGTTACCAGAAGATAGTCAATTCCCCTCAGTCGCGCCAGACCTACCAGAAGCAGCAAAGTATGCTTCGCTGTGGGCGAGCAAGGATGCTCAGTGCATCAAGAATAGCAAGATCTTCTAGATCTTGATGGAGATGAACATCCACATGGCTATCAATTGCTAATCGCAGTTGTCACCTACTATGTTTGGAAAACTGCAGGGGTACGCGGAGTTCAAGGCAGACTTTCACCATGTGTTGATCAAGGTGCGGAAGGACCCTGCACAGATGTGGTATGAATTGCCTTACTTGGCAACGGACGACGTAATTGATGCAGTCCTTGATCATTGGCCAGCAGAGTGGCACACTACTTTAGACTTGGCGGTGGGGGCAAGAAAGTTTGCCGCGTAGCACAAAAAGGAGGAGGCCAAGCTCAAGATGGCACAGCTGGTTGAGAAGAGGAAGAAGGAGGCTACTGACAAGGCCCAGGTGGAGTGCGATGCCACCCAGCAGATGGAAAAGAAGATAGGTGAAAAAGAGGATGGTTCTAACAAAGGCGCGAGGTTGCCTTCTCCTGAAAATGAGGAAGAAACGGATGAGCAAATAGAGCAACACGACACAGACCTGCAGGCGACGTCAGCCCACATCAAGCATCTAAGGGAATAAGAGAAAGTGAGGTTGAGGAAGAAATCCAAGGCCACTAAGGTGTCGCTAGACCTAATCACCCTCACATAAGGAAATTTGAATGACATTAGAGACATAGTGTGGGATGTCACCATGAAGGCACTTAGTAGCAGCTGCATAGTGTGGGATGTCACCATGAAGGACACTACAACAGTGTCTGAGTAGCACCCTCAAGGGAATAGGATTGAACCTAGCAGTGTTCCCTCACAAAGCGCTCCACCTATTGTAGGATGGAGTGATCACAGAGCTAAGGGCCCGCGAACACCGTGCTTTACATGTGATCAGCGAGCAGAGGATTAATAATGAATAGATAGCCCTACAACGAGACTCTGCCATCATCGTTGTGACCGAGGTAACCAACTGAAACCAATGCCTAGTTCAGGTCATGGAGGAGGCATGTTGAATGGTCTTGGAGTTAGCTATTCCTGAGGAAGAATCGGTCAAGGTGCACATCTACAAGCTAGCTACAGGGGTGCGTGACACTCACACAAAGCTGGCTAGGGTTCAGCTAGAGTTGAACCTACAAATTATAGAATTATAGTTGAAGGCCTAGCCTTCCACTCTTCCAGAAGTAAAGGAGCAGCGAGAAACCACTATCACCAAGGCGATAGTGGCAATAGACGGTGCAGTAGTAGACTACACACAACTTTTTAAATAGTCGTTCGAGGTCCTAACGAGCCTGTAGGAGGACCCTAATGTACAACGATTGGAGTTAGAAGCGCGACAACTGTAGCAGTGCTATGATGAAGTAAAAGGTACAGTGTGAACCGTTTCTCTCACGCAGAGACTGGAGAAGCTGCAGGAGGCCAAGCAATTGAAAGAACAGGTAGATGCAGAAAAGAACAAGAAGGCAATGTTGAAGGCATGATTGAAGCCCTGGCTGGATGAGGCTTATGCGGTCACGACCTCTACTGAAGGAAAGCTTGCTACTCTACAAGGAACTCAGGAGAAGCTTCAAGCCAATAGTTCAGGACTAGTGACCGAGCAATTGGTCAAAGAAGTGAAGCAGGCAGCTGCACAGTGCACTGCCAAGGTTGCGGTCATATAGGTCGAGCTGGGAGATCTTTGCACCAAGATCTCCACGCCCAAAGAGTGACTCAAGGGTGGGTCACCATGTTTGTGTTGGGGGCTATTGGGAACGAGATCCCCTAAGGAAATTTTTGGGGCTAAAAGCCTATGTTTTGGACAATTTTGTAATAAAGTTGTAAAGTCTCCGCATTTTGTGGTCGCAGAGCGTGAAGGTGTCATGAGTCATAAAGGGTTGTCCACCCTTATTTTGTAAAGTGTAAAGTTAGCTGTAAAGATCCACCCATGGTCCATGGACCATGGGATTGTATAAAAAGAAGCTAAGTAAGTAAGCACTAAGTAGTCTTAAGTCTTTAGTGAAGAATGAAGTGAAGAGTCTTTGTAGAGAAGTCTAAGTGTTCGAGTCTTAGCGTAGGTAGAAGCTTTGCAGTTGAGTGCAGAGAGACCTAGGGTGGAAGTCTGCAACTGAGTGCACAAACGCCTGTAGTTGTGTGCATAGGGTGGATAGAGTCTGTATCAAACCGAAGATATCAATAAAGAGAAGTATTCTGCAAATTCTGTGTATTTATTTCATGTTAATGCATCTGGTTATATTGCATTTTGGGTTTAATTTACAATGTTCATGTGATGCGCGAATGTATGTGATTATATTGGTTAATTGAAAAAAAGTAATAATATCATTTTACGCGGTGCTAACTGTGATTGTTTAGTAAGATAAGTAAAAACACTTAAGATAACTTGGGAACCTATATAATATGTTGTCATAGCAGCATGAAAGTACCTTGATCATGGGTTAAGGCTACATGAAGGTCAATCTTACACCTTTTCGAAGGTACTGAAAGGTGGAATAAAGGGGTAGACTGAAAAAGCCCTAAATCTTAGTGACCTATGTGAAAGTAGGAACAGAGGGTGTAAATTGACATCACAACCATCTTAGGGTGCGGAAACTTGGTTCCAATGTCCCCCCATACTGCTTCGGGTGAGAATTTGGTCCACACTCCATGGGCTGATGCCGAATGGGCCAGTAGTGTAAAGATTTGTTTGGCTAGCTAACGTTGAACCTTGGTCATGCCCCACACAACCAACAATGGATATGAAAAATATACCAAGAAGGCATATCTCACAGCTAAATCAAGAGATCAATATTCACAAGAAGAACCATGGAAAATAATTCCTCGAAGAGTATTTCCTCCCAGGTATCAAACTATCTTTTATGGTCATTTTCATTCATGTGTAAGGTTTGGACATAGAGTTGTATGAATGTCACATGTGTGTTTGGAATGAATATAGTTCTGGGAGATCTTTTAGAAATGGATATTCTAGAACTCAGCATAATATCAACAGATTTTATCATTTGAGAGATGATGTCGAATGTTACAAATGTAACAATTTTGGACATATTGCTAAAGATTGCAGACTTGGAAGCTCTTCGAAGGAATTCTCGCAAAATCAGAATGAGAAAGTATGGAAAAAGAAGACTGAAAAATGTGGTATCACTTGCAAGGCTCAAAGAAATAGAAATGTTTGGTATGTTGACAGTGGTTGTTCAACACATATGACTGGATAGAAAAATAAGTTCATATCCTTGAAGGAAACGAAGGATTGAACAATGTCCTTTGGAAATGATGGGTCTTCAAATGTCATATGAGCAGGTATGGTCACACTTGGAAGCAATGATGCATTAGCAAAGGATGCGTTGTTGGTTGAAAATATGAATCACAATATGCTCAGTGTTGGACAAATGTGCGATCAAGGACACACGATGTTATTCAAATCTAAGAAATGTGAAATTAGGAAAGGAAAATTTGGAAAAATTGTGGCTACAACAAGCATAGCTCCAAATCACATATACATTTTGGATGAAACACCTAAAGGGTGCTTTTTGGCAAAAGAAGATGAAATTTGGTTATGTCACAAATGAATGGGACATATAACTTTCGACAATTTGGTCAGGATCAACAAAAAGGAAATAGTAAGAGAAATTCCTAAAATTTAAAAACCTACCAATATGATATGTGAATCTTGTTAGCACGAAAAATAGAAAAAAGTTGAGTTCAAGATAAAGGAACACTTTGCATCACGTCCATTGGAATTAATACATATTGATCTATGTGGTCCTATGAGAATAAAAGGTTTAGATGGTAAATTATACTTTATGCTAATGATAGATGATTACACCAAAATGACAGCCGTTAGTTTCTTAAAGAAAAAATCTGAGGCATTCGAATGTTTCAAAATCTATAAGGAATTGGTCGAAAATGAAACCGATTTAAAGATCAAATGTATGAGATCAGATAATGGTGAAGAATTTATGTCCAAATCATTTCAACAATACTGTGACGAAAATGGAATAAATAGGAAATTATCAACAACCAAAACACCACAATAGAATGGAGTTGCTGAAAGAAAAAACAGAACCGTACAGGAAATGGCTAGAACAATGTTAAATGACTCAAAATTGGATGATAAATTATGGGTTCAAGCAATCAATACAACCATACTCATTATAAACAGAGGTCTTCTCAAGAACAATTTTAACATGGATTCGTATGAACTATGGAAGGGAAGACTAGTTAACATCAAATACTTGAAAATATTTGGAAGTAAATTCTACATCAAAAGAGAAGGCCAAAAATTGGGCAAGTTTGATTCCCATGTTGACAAAGTTATTTTCGTTGGTTATTCACACAAAAGAAAGGCTTATAGATGTTACAATTTGAGGTGAAAACAAATAGATGAAAGCATAAATGTTACTTTTGACGAATACTGTGTTCTAAAGGATAACAATGAGATCATCTCTGAGGGGCTTGAGGTATAATCTATGAAGGATGAAGAAGAAGCTCTAGAAAAAGACCAATCAAGTAAGGAAACAACATTCAACCAAGAGGAAATAAGAAATGATCAACAGGATGTACAAGAAACTTCTCCAAAAGTTTTAGAATACTGGTGTCAAAAGAATCATCCGTCAAATAAAATCATCGGCAACATAAATGAAGGAATTAGAATGAGAAGAAGTCGACATCTTCATTCATCACATCAAGCCCACCTTTCTCTTTTAGTAAATTTTGAGCCTAGAATGTTTGAGGAAGCTAGTCAAGATGAACACTAGGTAACAACTATGAATGAAGAACTAGATCAAATTGAGAATAACAACACTTGGGAATTGGTTCTGTGACCAAAGGATAAAAATCTTATTGGAACTAAATGGGTATTTAGAAACAAATTGAATGAGGATGGATAAGTTACCAAGAATAAGGCAAGACTAGTCTGCAAAGGATATGCACAAGTAGAAGGAATTGATTTTGATGAAACATTTGCTCGTTTTGCCAGAATGGAAGCTATCAGGATGTTTCTTGCTCATGCATGCTCGAGAAAAATCAAGGTGTACCAAATAGATGTTAGGTTAGGCTTTCTAAATGGTGAATTGGAAGAAGAATTTTACATTGAACAACTAGAAGTTTTTCAATTCTTTGGCAAGGAAGACTACGTCTGCAGATTAAAGAAGGCACTATATGGTCTCAAACAAGATCCTAGATCTTGGTATGCTTGTATTGATGGATATATACATCAACAAGGATTCAAGAAAGGAAGTTCCGACAACAATCTCTATGTGAAACTGGATCAAGATAACCTAACAATTATTGAGGTATATGTGGACGATATAATGTTTGGAAGCAATGATGATAGATTAAGTAAAAACTTTTCCACAAATATGCAAAGTGAGTTTGAAATGTCTCTAATTGGTGAGATGACATGCTTTTTAGGGCTTCAGATATCTCAGCAGGATAAAGGAATATTTATATATGAAACCAAGTACATCAAGGAAAATCTCAAGAGATTGAAGATGGAACATTGCAACCCTGTCCTTACCCCAATTGTAATCGGTTGCAAGTTAAGTTTAAAAGATTCATCAAAGGATGTGGACCATAGGTTGTATAGATCTATGATTGATAGTCTTCTATATGTGATAGCTTCTTGGCGAGACATAATGTAGGCAGTTGGACAAGTAGCAAGATTCCAAGCATGACCAAAAGAATCTCATATTATTTCAATCAGAAGAATTCTTCGATATCTTAAGGGAACAACAAAATATGGTTTATGGTATCGCAAAGGAAATGATCTAGTTATCCAAGATTATACAGATGCGGATTATGCAAGAAGTATTAATCATCGAAAGAGTACCAGTGGAGTAGTATTTTATCTAGGTGGTTGCCTTATTTCATGGTTAAGTAAAAAGAAAGCTTCAATCTTGTTCTCCATAGTGGAAGTAGAATATATCGTGGCAACAACTTGTTGTACTCAAGTTCTCTGAATGAAGAAAAATTGCAAGATCTTCAAGTCAAGTTTGATGAGCCTATTCCCATCTTATGTGATAAAACTAGTGCCATCAGTATCTCTAATAATCCTATGATGCATTCCAAAACAAAGCACATTGCAATCAAATATCATTTTGTCAGAGAGTAGGTCATCGAAAAGGATATCAAGCTTGAATATGTTGGCACAAAGGAATAAATTGTTGACATATTTACCAAACCATTACCTCATGAAGCATTTGAGTATCTTTGCCAAAATCTTGGGATTCTCCCATGATCCAAAATTGATTTGGATAGATTCCTAAGTCAAGGTCTTCCTCACAGAGAAAAAATGAAAGTCCAAGGAAGTTCCTAGAAATAGCCCCATTGCAGTGATCTTTTTCTTCTGAATCTACTACAACTTGAATGGGCTAAAATGGACATAGGATGCAGAAGTTATCGCATGCAGAAGATGCCCAGTTTCTTTGAAAAAAGAGGAAAAAACCCCTAAAAATGGCAAAAGACCCTTATAAGGGAAAATCACATCGCATGAGGTAAAGAGGAGGACTTAAGGTTGGGCGGAAGGAACCCCTGATCAGCGACTTCCGATGATCGGATCAGCAGGTTGGATCAGAGGCAGGTGGTGTATACCCAAGGCAAAGGTCTTGGGCCGATGTGATGGTGCGATTACTGAAATCGGTGGATCGACATTAGTGGTGGCATGGGGCTTGAGGTGAGACCCTGCGCCGAGTGATACCGCAATCACCGAAATCGACAGATCGCAATCAGTGATGCCACGAGGCAGAGGCCGGCCAAGCGATATCGGCATTGGCGGATCACGTCAACGTAGGCTACGCCATATGGCTTACCCCGAGTCCACATGTTATTGTGACTTGCGATGAAAATGGACCCGAAAGGGTTTGTGAAAGAAAACATATAATGTTTCAAATCTGGCTAAAGCCATTTTGATGGGATTTTTGCAATGTTTTAGTGTATTTTTAAAATACAAAACATGGCACTTGCAACATGTGATAATCGATTTTAGGCAGGCCTGATAGTGTTATAAAGCGGAATTAAGGACTTTTGAAGTCCGATAAACAGAGATTTGGCGATTTTTCCCGTGTTTTACAACGTTTCTCTGTGTAAATAGGGAACGACTGTTTCTGGGGGATTTCAAGTGCCGATGCACTCTTCCGTTGTAGAACAGGTGTCCACCTCCCCTAAAGGCATTAGCAATGATTATTTAACACTTAGAGAGGAGATTTGAGCAGACCGTGGCTGGAAGACAAAGAGCCAAAGAGCTGAAACGAACGGACAACGCCGATTGGCTAAAAGCCACAGAATGACAGAAAAGAAAAGAATAAGCAGCGCTGAGACAGGAGTGCAAGAAAGCTTAGCCAAATTAGGAAGCTAGGGTAATTGAGAGTAGAGAGAGCTCAATTGAGCAGAGGGAACGAAAACAAGCGGTGCAGAAAGCAAAAGAAGAAGCGTAGAGCAGCCAAGGGAGTCACTTGGAGTTCAAGTGAAAAGCTAGAGAGCTGTAAATTGCAGAGAGCCAAAGAAGCTAGAGCTAAGAGCTAGAGCCAGAGCAAGAGCTAAGAGCCAGAGCCAAGAGCAAGAGCCAAGAGCTAGAGTGAGAGTCGAGAGCTTCAAGAGCCAGGGAGAGATGGTGTTCTGAGCCCATTGTTCATATGTAAAATAGTGGAGTTGAGCCAAGAGCTTGTAAAAGGACTTGCCATAATCCTAGAGAGCCTAGTCAAGTTGACTAGAGCTCAAGGAGACGTAGCCCAAGAGTTTTGGGTGAACTCCAAATTAAATTGCTGTCTTATGTGCTTGTTTTACTGCTACATTATTTATTGTTGTATGTATTTATATATCAGTTTCAGCACATTAATTTGCAGCACTTGAACAATTTAAAATGATCCAGATTTAAATAGGAATGCAAAAAATTACAGAGATAACCATAAACACAAAGATGCAGCAGAAATAATATTTCGTTTCATTAATGTAGAATACTGAGATATCCTTAGAAACAGAAAATGGAAATAAACAACTAGGGCGATGGTAGCTTATCTCTGAGAAGAGATGTGGTGGCTACATGCCTCTGAACTGTGTTACAATAAGGCTCGAAGGCCTATTTATTGTTGAGAAACAATGGAAAACCCTAAACATCCAAAAACCTAACCCTAGAAGATGAAACGCCAAACTATGGGCCCTGTTTGGGTAAATTGGTAGATCAACTTCCTGGGGTCATAACTTTGGCATACGATCTCCATTTGCACGTACAATATCTCATTAGAAAGATCTATCCAAGAAATACAACTTTGGGAAGAGCAACATCGGTCCATGGACCCATGTCGCTCCCAGTTTTCCCAAAAAAATGTCGTTTAGGGCCTCAAACCGGCTACAGAAGTTTAGGACCCGAAAAACTATTAAAAATAGTAAACTGTGCTACAATTAAGGAAACTAAAAGGCTGAAAGAAACAATGGTGAGGGTCCAAGTGGACCTGGCGGGTGGCCACCAATATCCACCTGGATCATTCCTCCCCCCTTAGGAAGCAATGGTCCCCATTGTGTTGAGTTCCTCCATGAGATGAGGAAACTTCTGCTGAACTTGGTCCCTGGTGAGCCACTTGCCTTTGTGAAGGAGTTGGCATGCTTTGACAACTTGATACAGTTGGATGTTCTGCTGGCGAGTGTTCTTGATTTGTGTGTCCATGATTCGATCAGTCGCAACTTGTTCCATGCAATCTGGATTTAACTGTATGGGTGTGAGCTATTCTGCAATGTCGGATGTGTCTAGTAATGGTGGAAAGTATGGCCGAAGGCGGTCCACATTGAACACTGGGTGCAGGACAAGGAATGGGGGAATGCTGAGCTCAAATTCATTGTCTCCCATAGCCTTGGTAATGGTGTAAGGAACATATCAAAGTGGTATGAGTTTCCGATAGGCTCCAGTAAGGCATTCCTTTTGTAAATGCAACCAGACTTTGTCGCCCAACTGAAACTTGTGTGGCACCCGATGTTGATCATGTCGCTGCCTGTACTTGGAATTTGATTTCTCCAAAATGTCATGGACTTGCTGGCAAATATGTTGGATGTGCTCAAATGAAGTTGTTTTCCTTATCTGTTTCAGACTGGACATGAGCTGAATCTATGTGAGTAGCTGCAAATGGCATGGCCACATCGAGGGACATAGTGGCTGGAATCCCAAGCCCACCTGAAAAGGGTTGTGACCAGTCGAGTTGTGGAGAGCCCGATTGTAGCTATGCTGAACATAGGGGAGGCTCTCATCCCATGTGCATGGATGCTTTGAGTTATACATGCGCAAAATGTGTACAATCATCCTGTTGACAACCTTTATCTGGCCATCAGTTTGAGGATGGAAGGCTGTGGACTTAGTGAGTTTGGTGTCCAGGCTCGACCAGAGACTAGACCAAAATGTACTGAGGAACCTACTATCCTCATCTGAGATGATACACTGTGGGATCCAAAAGTGCACCCACACTAGTTCAAAGAAGAGTTTAGCAGTGGCCTCTGTTGTGATATTCTTCTCGCAGGTCGCCATAATGGCCATCTTCGAGAACCCGTCGATGACCACAAAAACACAGTCATTTCCATGCTTAGTGGAAGGAAGGCCTGACATGTAATCCATGGAGATGGATTCCCAAGGTCGTCTAGGGGTAGACAGTAGGGTATAGAGGCCTTGCTTCTTGACTGTTGGTTTGGTAATAGAACAGGCAATGCATGATCTGATGTACTTCCTAACATCTTGTCGAAGATTCAGCTAGTAGAAATACTTCTGTAGTACTGCCACCATTTTCTCGACCCCAAAATGCCCAGCAGCCCAACTATAGTGTGCTTCCCAAATCATCTTGGCACGCTCGCTTGAAGGAACACAAAGGTGACCCAAGTGGCATAACAGGGCATCCTGGAGGTGAAAATCTGGAACATGCCAACCGTCCATGAGTGTCTGATATGTGTGGCCAAAGTCTGGGTCACTTTTGTAGAGAAGTGGCTAATCAGAAGTCTCATGCCCACAAGAGTTGAGCACGGTGGTTAATGACAGGATGCCCACATATCAGACTTTACTTATACTTGATATTCAAATGGAATTTTTGCAGGTATGTGGACCACTTCTGATGGCGATCATTCTATAATTTCGCTTGGGTCTATATGAATTGGAGGGGTCGGTGGTCTGTGTTGATGACCATTTCCTTCCCCAAAATGTAATGTTTCCATTATCGACAGGCCTGCATAATGGAATACATCTCTTTTTCATAAGTGGGATACTTCCGGACTCTGTCTGAAAGTGTCTCACTATGATATGCCACTGGATGCCCGTGTTGAGTAAGGACTACCCCAATAGCATAGTCAGAGGCATCTGTCTCGACCTCAAATGGTTGTTGCAAGTCTGGCAATGCGAGCACTGGTGCTGAGTAGAGGCAATCTTTCAACTCTGTGAATGCCTTCTGTTGAGATTCAGAACAAAAGAATTTTTCTTTCGCTCCTCCCTTGGTGACTTGAATCAAGGGCCAAGTGATATGAGAAAATCCCAACATGAACCTACGGTAGAAGTTGGCAATACCTAGAAAGCTGCGGAGCTCCGTTAGAGTGGTTGGAGAGGGCTAATCCTGAATGACTTGGATCTTAGCTGGATCCACATGCACCCCCTGTTCATCAATAATGTATCCCAGATACTGAACCTGGGTCATGCCAAAAGTGCATTTCTCCGAATTGGCACATAGCTTGTGTTGCCGCAATGTTTGGAGAACCTGTCGGATGTGCTGGAGGTGCTCTTCCCAACTTTGGCTGAAGATCAGGATGTCATCCAAGTATACCACTACAAATGAGTTGGTGAATGGCCGCAAGATGTCATCCATTAGCCTCATGAAGGTTGCAGGAGCATTCGTCAATATGAAAGGCATAACCAACCATTCGAAAAGGCTCTCCTTGGCTTTGAAGGCAGTATTCCACACATCGAAGGGTTTGATTGGTACCTGGTGATATCCCGACTTCAAATCGATCTTGTTGAAATATTTTGGCCCCTTTAGTTGGTCCAGGAGGTCATCAATCCATCAGATCGGGTACCTATTACGGATAGTGATCTTGTTCAGTGCCCGATAGTCAATACAGAGTCTCCAAGTCCCATCCTTCTTTTGTACCAACAAGATCAGGCTCCCACAGGGCAATGAACTCAGATGGATGTGAGCTTTCTGTAGTAGCTCCTAAATCTGCCTCTTGATTTCATCATTCTCCAGAATGGATTGCTGATAGATTGGTTCATTAGGCACCGACGCACCTGGGGTCAGATCGATGGAGTGCTTGACCTGATAGTGTAGAAGAACCCCTGTGGGGGAGGTGAAGATGTCCTCATACTCCTCCATGACCTTGTCTATCTGTAGTTTTCGTGTGGAGGGGCCCTGTCTGGAGGTCGTGGCTTTCGTCTTCTTCTTTCCTCGAGGGCGTATCATCAGGAAAACAAATTTCCTAGTTTTGGAAATGAGCTTACTGCATTGTTTTGCAGTAACCAAAGAGATGGCATAGGTGGTGCTACCTCTGGTATCCTGTACAAATTATTTCCCAAAGTAATAATAATGGCACATGGCCTTGATTCATACACAACATGTTGCTTCCACAAGTATGGTTGTCCTAATAATACATCACAAACTTCAAGGGGAGCAATGTCACACAATACCTCATCCGTGAAGGGCTTGATGTTGTATGGAAGACGACATTGCTAGCTCACGCGAAGATCCCATCCTTGGTGAAGCCATCTGATGGTGTACGGTTGTGGATGTGATATGGTTGGTAAGCCCAACCGCTTCATGACCTCTGCCGAAATAAGGTTCTTTTGGCTCCTGTTGTCGACAATGAACTGTAGCGGGGATCCCTTTACCCACATCTGGGAGTGGAAGAGACACTGCTCCTCCTTTGGATCTTTGGGTTCCTCCTTCTAGATCTTTGTGGTGGCAATAGTGGCGTTGGGCTCCGCATCAATAATCTGCTTCCCTTTGTCATTCCCCTTGTCAGGTTCTGACTCAAAGTTGGAACATGCATCTGATTCTGAAACCTTTAGCTCAGCCACCAGTGACTGCCTGGCCCGACACTCACTTGTGTTGTGAGTGGAGCTCTTATGGAACTCACACCATTTTCCTGTGTCCTTTTTTGGCTTCATAGCGTTGTTCTTTGCTTGCAGCTTTGGCGGATTGTCTTGGGCCACCCTGCCTTGGCTTTTGTTCTGTCATTTGAGGGCACCTTTCCCTTGCTTTAGACTTTCAAATCCAAAGTCTCGCTTCTTCTGTTTAAACTTTTGCTCGACCTTGAAGGCATATCGGTATGTCGTGCCGAGTGAGGATATGTTTAGGAATTTTATTTCTTCCTGGATGTACTTGTACAGGCAGCTGCGGTATTTGAGTATCAAACACTGCTCTGAATCCTTGATACCTAACTTTGTGCGAAGGGTATGGAAAATATTGGTAAACTCCGGCACGTCTTGGTCCCTTCCTTGTCGCAGCGTGGTCCACTTTATGTATTGATCCTCATAGCTTCCAATAGGGTAGTACTACTCCTTGATGGCATCCCGGAATGAATTCCAGGTGGGTGCAACTGAAAATAGTGAGCCATTACTTTCATCCTTCTGCTCGCAGTAGGTTTCCCACCAGTATTTGACGTGGGGGGCTACTTTGAGAAGAGCGAAAATAATCTTTTCCCGACTGGAAAAATCATGAACAGAAAAATAACGCTCTAGCAGATTTAACCATTTATTGATGACATTTGCATTTATCTGACCCTCGAATATGGGGTTTTCAAAATTAACTTGTACCTTAAATGGTGTGGCGTTTCCAGAGTAGTTGTGGGAAGTCGATGTGTCGCCCCTGGGTAGCCACTGAAGGATCTGGGCAAAGTTTTCCATCATTGCATTCCTTTGTCACTCGAGGGCTTCTTCGAGCAACATTTTGATAGGATCTCCTACTCCCTCATCTTTCTTTTCATTCGCCATGGGAGGTCATCGAGTTTTGTGAAGTTGATCTTGCAAAGGTTCGACTAGTTCAAGCCTTAACTCCTTATATCCCGACCTCGTAGGGGACATGCAAAGAAAAATAGAGAAAAAGTAGACCGCTCTGATACCACTGATCCATATTTAAACGAGAACACAACAAATTACAAAGATAACCATAAACATAAAGATGCAGTGGAAATAATACTTCATTTCATTAATGTAAAATACTGAGATACGCTTACAAACAAAAAATGGAAATAAACAACTAGGGCGATGGTAGCTTATCTCTGAGAAGAGATGTGGTGGCTACATGCCTTTGAACTGTGATACAATGAGGCTCGAAGACCTATTTATTGTTGAGAAACAATGGAAAACCATAAACATCCAAAAACCTAACCCTAGAAGATGAAACGCCAAACTGTGGGCCCCGTTTGGGTAAATTGGTACATCAACTTCCCGGGGTCGTAACTTTGGCATACGATCTCCGTTTGACACGTACAATATCTCGTTAGAAAGATCTATCTGAGAACTACAACTTTGGGAAGAGACTGATGGCCTAATGTTGTTGCTCCTAGTTTTCCCAAAAAAACTTTGTTTAGGGCCTCAAAATGGCTCCGGAAGTTTAGGACCCGAAAAACTGTTAAAATAGTAAACTGTGCTACAATTAAGGAAACTAAAAAACTGAAAGAAACAATGGTGAGGGTCCAAGTGGACTTGGTGGGTTGCCACCAATATCCACTTCGATCACCTAAGTGCCCCATTTTTAGATCAAGTGGTATCAGAGCCTAAGTTTGATTAAAACCACCTTTAAAGAAGGTTATATCAGAATGCTTGATTGACAAAGCAAAGACTGCTTGTCTGAAAGGTGTTTGAACAACAAGAGGCTGATTGTATGTTTGTTTTGCAGACTAACATTTTTCTGTGTTTGCAGAGGTGAAGGGACAACTACTAATAGTTCAGTCCAGGAAGGACAAATAGGAAGAAGGGCTGAAGGCATTCTTCTATCACAAAGGACCTCGAGGTAGTCCTTAAAGCATAAGATGTTTGTTGCAAAAGGTTGCTGAAATAAGCTCTTTATTAATATTGTTTGAAGTTCTTTGTTCATTGGCATAATGACAACTTCCTCAAGTGTATCCTCGAATTCTTCCCTCTTCATCACAAGACTCTTTGATGGGGACTTGAAGCAAGACTTGTTTATCATGATGGACAAGGTGAGAGAAATGTATGAGGATGGAAGAAAGAGCAACATACTTAGACAACAGTTGAATTCCATGAAGGAAGAGAAGCAGATGCTTTCTAACAAATTGTAGGAAATGGAGAGGCAACTTCATATTGCAAATATAAACCTAAAGAGGATGCATGGGTTGGAGTCATAGCTCTTTGCTACCCAAGAAGCCTTGGCCAAGTATTGGCTTGAAGAAGAGGTAAACCATTCTAGTTTGTCTTCAAATTCTTCTAAGAATGCTTATATTGGTTCTTTCGAAAAACATACTAGAGGCATAGGTTCCAGGCTAATGTCCAAGATGGGATATGAAGGAAAGGGCTTGGGAAAGCATGCACAAGGTATTTTTAAACCAATAATGGTTGAAGAAAAGCCTAAGTATTTGGGTCTTGGCTATGGACAGTCTTATGGAGAGAGTTCCAAAGCTGCCATGAAGGCCATTGAAATAGCTCCAAGGAGGGGTTGCATTACAGAGTGTGAAGGTTGTATTAAGGAGGAATGCAATGGCTTGAAACATCATTTGCAGGATGCAGGTGTTCAGAAGCACACACTTGAACCAGAGAGTTGTGGAAACCATAACAGCCTTGAAGAGATTGATAGTGTTCCAAAGGGAGCCACTTCTTCATTTGCTTAACCTCCTCATGAAGGCAATAAAGGTGAAAGAGGCAAGTATAAATCTGGTTCTAATCATATTCCTTTTGATTTTGTAAATCATGGTAAATTTCCACATAAGCATGGGAAAAGAGTTGCATATTCCTTTTGTGGTTTGGATAACCATCATTTTTCTAGATGCTGGAAGAGAATGACCACATACAGGAAACTTTTGAAGGAAAATAAGCAAGCAGCCAAATGTCCATTGGACAAGGAAAATCATACTGTCAAGAGGATACACATGCAGTGCACTTACTGCCATAAGCAAGGACATCTTGTTGCAAAATGTTGGACACTGAATCCAATAATGCTTCCACCAAAGCTAAAGAAAGTGGAAAGAGAAGATGGCAGAAATGGGAATGAAGTTTCCATGAATGATGTGCTTCAAAATGATTCACATGTTGATGCTGATGTGAAGACAAAGGTAAGTCCTTTGAAATGGATTGGTAAGAAATGTGTAGAGTTCTTTTCCAATTAAGGATTGCATGTCTATTGGTGCATCTATTTGCATTTCTTGTTGATGAGATGCAAGTTGCAGGTTTCTACCAAGATGGTGAATGGAAAAAGGATGAGTAGGAGACTCACTTTGTTGCTGAAACATTATATTTCATTTTAGCTTCGAAAGTATAGTGTGCTTAAGTGAAATTTGAAGGATGAAATGCATGCATCAACATGATGTGCATGAACATAGGGATGTTGATGTTTTCCTTGTTTTGAACATGTATGTGTAATTAACTTGAAGGGCTGATTGCTTTAAACATGCATGTAATGTTGACATTGAAAGAATTTAACTTGGTCTCCAAGATGGAGATAGTGATGAAATGTTCATCTTTTGAAAAGAGTCCTAATGGTCCTTTTCTACATGCTTGACTTGAAGGGTCATTTGTTTTAAAAGGCATGTTTTGTGGGCTTGTTGTCTAGTCCATCATTTGTATGCAGATGTAAGACATGTAGGTGTTCACAAGATGTGAAATATGTTTCTTTTGTTGAAGCAAGAGTTTAGTCCATCCATTTTTTGTCTGTATTCCTGTTGTTGTTAACAGTTGTTGTTGACAGCTTGTCAAACAGGCACAAAGGAAAGTTTTTGTGAAGTAGGTGTACATCACATTGGTTTGAGCCACCTTGGATCAATGATCAAGGAAGAGAAGCTCAAAATATGCAAAGGCAAGTGGAGGGAGGCTGAAAGAAGGGGGTGAGTCACTCTCATTTATTGTTCAGATCAGTATATCAGTCTTTTGGAAACCAAAATTTCTTTTAGTGGGAAGGTGTGATCCAAAATGGATTTGGATAGATTCATAAGTCAAGGTGTTCCTCACAGAGGAAAAATTAAAGTCCAAGGAAGTTCCTGGAAATAGCCCCATTGCAGAGATCTTTTTCTTCTGAATATACTACAACTTGAATGGGTTAAAATGGACTTAGGATGTAGAAGTTATCACATGTAGAAGATGCCCAGTTTCTTTGAAAAAATAGGCAAATACCCCTAAAAATGGCAAAAGACCCTTATAAGGGAAAATTGAATCGCATGAGGCAAAGAGGAGGACTTACGGTCGGGTGGAAGGCACCCTCGATCAACAACCTTCGATGATCAGATCAGAGGCAAGTGGTGTATACCCAAGGCAAATTCCCTAGGCTGATGCGATGGTGCGATTGCCGAAATCGGTGGATTGACATTGGCGGTGGCATGGGGTTTGAGGCAGGACCCTGCGCTGAGCAATACCGCGATCACCAAAATTGGCGGATTGCAATCGGTGATGCCATGAGGCAGAGGTGGGCCAAACAATACTGGGATTGTCGATATCGGCGTTAGCGGATCGCATTGGCATAGGCCACGCCATATGGCTTACCTCGAGTCCGTGCGTTATTACGACTTGCGATGAAAATAGACCTGAAAGGGTTTGTTGGCCGGATAAATCAATCTTGCGAACAAGATTGATCTCCCTAGTATCAGAAGATAGTCTAGCAACAAGCAGACAAACAAATCTATCTTTCTCTAGAAATATGTGATTTATAAACAAATACTATAGAGGTGTTAAGATCCTACCTTAGATCCAACGCTTGTTCGTGGAAGCCATCCTCCAATGGTTCGAAAGAGTTACCTTTGAGAACCTTCAATCACAAACAAGCAAACATAAAATAGCATCTGCATAGTAAATATCGTAAATCATGTCTATTATGGTGATCAAGGAATCCATAAAATAAACCATGAATCAATAGCTTATTGAGAAAAAAAAACTTATTTGTGTTAACTTTGAAGTAGAAGAACCTTACAACCTTTTCAGCCTTGATGTTGAACAAGCACTTCCTGGGGTCCAAAATAGGAATTTCCTTTACTTTGACAAGCCTTGCAGTCTTCCAAATGAGATCATAGAGGTATGTAATCTGTCCTCATAAAAAATCAACTAAGAAGACTAAGTTCCAGCAGCATTTCACCTCAAAAATATTCAGCTTTCAATTTCCCAAGTAACCAGCCTAATGCTTCATCTTATAGTACAGAGGAGGAGGTTACAGGTCCACCTATGAAGGGATAGAGTCCTCCTTCAAAGGGATAAGCTCCTCACATCAAGGGGTTAGCTCCTTAAGGTATGGGATGCATGAACCTTAAGAGAGTGAACTTGCCACCTCAATATTCCTTCCAGAAGCTTCTAGAAATGACTGAAAGTGAGCTTTTAGAATATACTCATGCCTTTTAACTTTTACAGGGGTCCGCACCCATAACACAGAGAAAGAGCGGTCAGGTGCACAGGAGACATGACCATTAGGTGCGAGATCGCAGGTAATGCAAAGAGAAAGTGCAGAACCAGAGTTTTAGAGACTTTTGAGGGCTTTCTCTTATTTTCAAGGCTTGATATGAGGAATTGAGGCGTAAGACTTGCAAAGGAGGAAAGTATGAGTGATAATGAACTCACACAGATTGCAAAATGCCAAGGTGACAATTTTTAGTGCAACAGGGTTTGTGAATGAAAACATATAACGTTTCAAATTCAGCTAAAGCCATTTTGACGTGATTTTTGCAATGTTTTAGTGTATGTTTAAAATACAAAGGGGAACCATAGAATAGGGAAATTGCAGCATGTGATAAGTGATTTTAGGTGGGCTCGATAGTGTTATAAAGAGGAATTAAAGACTTTTGAAGTCCGATAAATAGAGATTTGGCAATTTTTCCCGTGTTTTACAGCGTTTCTCTATGTAAATAGGAAATGACTATTTCTGGGGGGTTTCAAGCGCTGATGCACTCTTCCATTGTAGAACAGGTGTCCACATCCCCTAAAGGTGTTAGCAATGATTATTTAACACTTAGAGAGGGGATTTGAGTGGAAAATGGCCAGAAGACAAAGAGCTAGAGAGCTAAAATGAACAGACAACGCCGATTGGCTAAAAGCCACAGAATGATAGAAAAAGAAAAGAATAAGTAGTGTTGAGACAGGAGCGCAAAAAACCTCAACCAAAGTAGGAAGCTAGGGAAATTGAGAGCAGAGAGAGCTCAATTGAGCAAAGGGAATGAAAACAAGCAGCACATAAAGCAAATTCAGAAGCGTAGAGTGGCCAAGGGAGTCACTTGGAGTTCAAGTGAAAATCCAAAGAGTTGTAAATTGCAGAGAGCCAAAGAAGCCATAGTCGAAGAGCCAGATCCAGAGCCAGATCCAAGAGCTAGAGCCAAGAGCCAGGGCCAAGAGCTAGAGTGAGAGCTGAGAGCTAGAGTGAGAGCCGAGAGCTTCAAGAGCCATGGAGAGATGGTGTTGTAAGCCCATTGTTCCTGTGTAAAACAATGGAGTTGAGCCAAGAGCTTGTAAAAGGACTTGCCATAATCCCAGAGAGCCTAGTCAAGTTAACTAGAGCTCAAGGAGACATAGCCCAAGAGTTTTGGGTGAAATCCAAATTAAATTGTTGTCTTATGTGCTTGTTTTACTGCTACATTATTTACTGTTGTATGCATTTATATATCAGTTTCAACACATTAATTTACAGCACCTGAACAGTTTAAAACAAATACCAGCATACGCCTTAATATCAAGCACTTATTAATTCCACATTGGTTAATCAATAAGACTTTGGAATATTTAAAGCTTTGGACTTCGGAGGGGTTCTTGTAAGTTAGACAAGAAGCCTAAGTGCTCCATTTTCAGATCATCCCAAGTTCTCATTAGCCTCTTTCCAAGGAATTCAAGATCTCTACCCATGGTAAATGGATAAAACCACCTTAGAAGCTTCTAGAAGAAGAAGATTCTAAAATATTTTTTAATTTTCCTGAAATTCTAAAATCAATGCACATGTAGAGTAATGCAACCTGCACTAATAAGTGCTAATTCTCAGTTATGCGACTTGCATCCAATGCAGGTGAACATGCATGAAAAGTGCATTGGGGCTAAAAACATGGTTTTTGAGGTGATTGACCCAGAAACTAAAACTTTTTGGAGATGCGATTCTTAGGGATTTGCAAAGGGATTATTAAAAATTGTTCAAGCATGTTGATTGATTCGGTTTTCAGGCCTTCTGAGAAGATGTGACAAAATTACCTGTAATAGATTTCCCCTAAAGTAAAAATTCAGAAGAAATGGCTGAGGACTGAAGTGATTTACCTTGTGACAAGTCCGAATGAAGAAAAAATTAGGTTGATATCGTCATATGTTACAATACATATTATCATCATGATATCATTGTTGAGGTAGGCATACCCATACTCAATATATAATCCAATATTAAATGTACAATGATAAAAAAGTCTCATCCACTAATGATAGAATGTGGACCCATGCTTAGATGACTTTCTGAATGATCACAGCCATTATACTTTGTAATCTTTTATCAATCCTGAAATCACGACCCGGATGGATGGAACTAGATCCAGGGTATTCTACCTCATTACTCAATAGCACGAGTCTAACCATGCAAATAAATGAGCTGGAGTCGAGCATGGTAGACACCATATGGTTACCAATCAATGATGTAAGTTGTTAACAGATGGATAGAAACCACTGATGATGTTAATGGCTCTCAAGGTACTACAATACAATCTATGTGGTGTGAATGAATGAGGTGAAGTCGAACACCACAAAATATTCTGGTTGAAGGCCAATGATGAGGACCTGCCACCGAGAGTGAGGAAACCTTCCATTGAGGTATGCAACTTCCAAGGTACTAAAAGGAGTTTCTAAGTCAACTTTTTGAATAATGAGCCTTGAAGTATCCCCCATCAACAACACAAAACGACTATCAAGATTTGAGACAGAATGATGCTGATGCAGTGATAGTTTAGGAAGGGAAGACATGAATGAAGGATTAAGGGCATTGCAGAATATTTTAATTGAAGGAATTCTCTTGAACATACTGGTGACACTTTATGGAGTTGGTAGTTTTGACCCAAAATTGATTATGGAGGATTTTGACATTGTGTGACTAACCAAAGAGGCAAGAAGATCACCCAACCCAAAAGTCACGGAGATGAAGTGAAAGAGTGTCATGTACAAGGGTGACTCACTACCATTAATAAGTTAGGTACCCTGTTTTTCCAATTTCCCCAACCATATATGGTCAGTACCTCTTTATTTTTGACAATCTTGAGGATGATAACATACGCTTGATCTATAATTTCATCCTTCGGATGAATCCTTTTGAGTATATCTAACGAACCCTAAGAAGGAATGGTTCGGTCTTGTCATGTTCAACAAGTCCAACACTATTTGATGATTTTATGAGTCCAACAAAGGTGTAAATCGACTTCTTTTTCATGTTTAGAGAGTTTGAAAAAGAGGAAAAAAAGAAAACTCCAAAGGTTCCTTTTCATAAATTTAGTCTCTCATGTTCGAAACGAAAGACAATGATACTCATGAGAATAATTTAGCCATGTGACTAAAGTATTCCTTTTTCGTAAATAGTCCATCCAGTCTAGAAAATGGTTAAACTTATATTAGGTGGGCATCTTTTTATTTACTTTAACGAGTTGGAAAAAACAAGTGCTTGACAAATTTTCCATATTTTGGGAGTCTAAAAAGAGCTGAAAGAGGACTCTAGGGGGTTCCTTTTTCATAATTTTACAGATCCTGAAAAAGTGATAGAAGTGTGCTCTTTCATCAAAATGACCTGTATTAAATTTAAATTTTACATTAGATCCTTCAATAATCCTTTACCCTACTCAAAACACCACAAAAGGATTAAAAATATATGTTACGTGGTAAAACTAGGTCAAAATATTAAAAATATAATAAAATAATAATGAAATTGACCATAAATAGGCAAAAATTAAATTCATTTTCACCATTTTTATTTTACCTCTTATGAGTGAGCTCTGAGTGCATTTTACCCTCCAACTTCAGCAAGTGATTATAGCCAATACAATGAACTATTTTGAGTGTCGTCTATTACAAGTAGGAGATCCGTTGTTGATATTTCTTTTCATGGTTTCCATTTTTCATTTCATGCAAATTTTTGAAAGTTTTTAGTGAATTTAGATCTTAGATTTGTGCCCTAGGTCCAACAAACCTTCTCTGTATCGAAAGGTGTGTTATGCTTGTCTAGTTAACACTGGAAAATGCACCTCAATGCACTTGCTGAGAAGGCAAAGTGCACTGAAGTACTCAGTCCTCTTAAATACTAGTGTGTTGGGCATGATTTAAAAAGAAAGTTTATGATTTTTACCCAAATTTCTTCAAATGTTTTACACAAGACTAATTTTAGATGTTTTTCTCATGATTTTACAACTATTAACCAGAACAAAAAAGGTTCTAATGTGGAGAGAAAGAGAACATGAATCCCATGATTTGGATGCTTCTAATGACCCAACAACAATATAAGCAAAAAGGAATTGCGGACTCAAGTTTTTTTGGCTTCCAGACATGAGATCTCAGCTTGCATTACTTGGATATGTAGTCACTTCATGGGATATACAGGGATAACGCTTCAGGATTGGAGCACATACTCTCAGGATAAGGTAGAGGACATCTATTTTCTGACTAGCTTGTCTCAGAGAGGAAATCCTATCTCATTATCCGAGATGAGAAGGGGTTGTGATACTATTAAAGACTACATAGTTGCGCATTGTAGACCCCACTCTCAACCAACGAAAGATGGTAAGATAGAGATTAAGGATGTGACTAGACTGCCTCTTAAGGAAATCATTTTCATCATTGCTAGGTTTGCTAGTAGTGCTACTCTGAATGTGGATACCAAGTCCCAAATGCAATATACATTGGAATACATAGAACTTATCATGTTTAATTGGAGTGAGGGGGTGTTGCAAAATTTGAAGGAATAACTCAATAGAGAAAAGGATGGGTGAATAAAGAACTTTGGATATGGTTCCATTATGATATCATTTTCTCTAGAGAGAATACCACTACTTTGACAACAACATATTGAGATTGAGCTTCCAGGTCCTAGAGTTCCACAGATGATGCAATGGGTAGATCTCATGTCTTTTCATGAGGGTGCATTTCCGATGAGTTTCACTCCCACTTTCTTCCAATGATTGTAGATTAAACTCATTATGATATAGAACTATCCATATGCCAGGGATGATTTCTGAGGATAACTAGAGCTCGCTTTACCTGAAGGCGAGCAATGGGGTGATATAGGTAAAACAATGTCTTTTTGAATAACTTTTGATTTTTTTTTTTATGTTTTCAATGTATCAGAGACTAAATACTGGATTTTCATGTAGATATTGGACCAGTATGACTAGTAGGCTCTTCATATCTTCAACAACGAAGACAACCACAACTTGCACTAGTAGGAGTTGTGGTTGCTGCAAGGGCAGAGGAGGACATGTAAGATCTCAACATAGCTGAGACTCTTGCCCAGTTCTAGTGCCATGTCAAGGGTTTGAACCATAGTATTCCAGGGACCAGGGTCAATGAGATCCCCATGGCCTTACAACGATACACCATCAGAGTACTAGAGCGCATTAGCCAGATGTTGTGCAAGGTTTCCTGCACGATTGTCTATTATCACAATCATCACCGTGACTAGTCTACTAGGAGTCCTTAGAGCCATATTTTATCTGCATGTATTTTTTGTAATATAGGCCATGTGGCCATATGTGTCTTGGACACATCTTTTGTAAAACCAAACTCTTATATATATATATATATATATATATATATATATATATATATATATATATAATTATAGTTATCTATTGATGTTTCCTACTTACTTTAGTTCTTATTCAGTGTGTAATGTTGACTGAATTTTTACATGTGTTGCAAATGTTTTTCTAGAACATAATTGGCTAATGCATCAGTTAATGTGTTTAGACTTCTAGGAATATGTTTATATTGAATGTAATAAAATTTTCGTTCTCAAAGGCGAACCCTTAAAAACATGCAAATCATAGTTGGACTTTGTACTTAATAGACATTATTCATATGTAGTACTATGAGTTGTGAGTCAAATTTGACTATCAAATGATGAATGCCATTTGAAATAGAATCAGAAAATAATTCGATCACTACACTATACTCAATGATATTATTAGTTGAGTGACCGATACAAATTCCTTGTAAACTCACTAACTCACCATGTGGAACATAAATAACCCATGTTGTGGAGGAAAGGTCTCGAGTATTATGGTTAGCGCCATCAACATAACCAATATATGGCTGAGGGAACACTGGCATTTGAAAATCAGATGTAACCCAATATCAATAGATATAGTAGGAAACTTCGATGGAAACACACTAACACACCTATATAGTATGTACACAGTTACTATGTAAAGATAATCTAGGCATAATATTTTTTAAGGTACAACCCATTTTTGGGTTGCACTAGAGGGATCTCATCAAAATCAATAATCTCATAATCCCCTTTCACAAGTACACATTTGACTATATACGAGCCAATACACATTGGTTCAAGATTCCCGACCCCTAACTTATTGACTTCCTGATCATACAAAAGGGATAGATCACCTTCCAAGAAGGCAATAGGCTTAACATTTTTCTCTTATTGTGCTTTGATGCATTTCTTGTGGGTCTCATTGGCCATTGCGACATTGCATCAAGTTTCATCTAAGCGTGTTAGATGCAAAAAACACTCCTCTTCCACAGAAGTTGCGGGAAGAAGCTCGAAGATAAGCTTCAAAGATGGAATCTCACATTTGATGGGAAGGATTTATTCTAGACCATACACTAATTGAAAGAGTGTAAATCTACTCATAGTTTGGATATAGGTCTGGTATGCTCACAAAGTAGAAAAAAATAATGAGGTGCCAATTTGTTTTGTGAACCCTATCATGTGTTGCAACATTGTTTTCAAAACCTTTGTAATGGATTCTACTTTCCCATTGAATCGTGGAATAGGGAGTCAAGCTATCATATTGAAGGCTCAACTTGGAGGTAAGTTTAGACATCATGTGATTTTGGAAATGTTTCCCATGGTTTGTAACAATATCTTGCGACAAAAAAATTCTAGAAATGACACAATTGAAAAGAAATAATGCAACTATTTCATTGGTATTGTTATATGTAGGCATCACTTCGATGCATGTTTTAAAATAATCTATAGCCACAATGATGTAGCCATGCCCCTCGACCAAATAAGGGTTACATGTCATGAAATCAATGGCCCATTTTGCAAAGGGATAAACAACGATAATAGGATGCATATGAGTAGGAGGATCATGATCTTTATGATTGTATATCTGGTAAGCATGACACTTTTGGACTGCAAGAATTCAATCTCGAAACATAGTTGGCCAAAAGTGACCGACTGTCAAAATATGTTGGGCAGTGGCATAGCCAGACATATGTCCACCACATGCTCCAGTGTGACACTTTTTCAAACCTTTCTTAGCCTCCTCATGAGTGAGGCACCGTCTAAAAATCATATCGACACCACAAAATAGAGTTTTTCGCCATATAATGTAATTTTGAGCTTGGTATCAAGTACACTATTGATGAGAGAAAGAGGTGTTAGGCTGAAAATTTTGGGTTTGGAGATAGATAATTACATCTCCATACCAGGGATCAGATGAATCAATCATAAAAAATGACTCATTAGGAATAAAATCATTAGACATAGACTCAGTTTCAGATGAGGGAAGGTCGCAAAGAAATTCAACGAAGACTAGGGACTTCTTAGATTTGGATTTGATGAATTCGAAATTGAAATCCTAGAGAATAATAATCTATTTAGAGTGTTTCCCCCCCAACAATTTTTGTGAAAAAACTATATGTCATCAAGTTGTAATAAGAAACTACCATATTCTTCCGAAGCATAATCTAATAGTGAAACCTTTGGACAACTTACAAAAACACTAAAGCTAACTTTTCAACATGAGTGTATTTTATTTCAATATCATTTGAATCAAATAATAGATAGGATGTTCAACTCCTAGGTCATATTCTTGGATCAACACCATGAAAATGGTTGTAATAGTGACAATGAGATATAGGAAATAGTCATGTCGATAATCAAGTGGATACAACAACGATGCTCAAACCAGAACATCTTTCAAAGCGTCAAAAGGTTTTTGGGTTGCATCATCCCAATGGAAGGGAATCCCTTTTTTCAATAGGTGAGTAAATACTTTCATCAATTATACATAGTTCAGGACAAATATCCGTAAAAATTTAGCCTTCCCTTGGAAACGTTGTAACTGAACAAGTGAGGAAGATGCAGGAAAATCAAGAATTGCATGTACTTTTAGTGGATCGATACATATTCCTTGATTTGACACAAAGAAGCTGAGAAGTCTACCGGATTGGAAACAAAAAACACATTTGTGTGGGTTTAATATGATATTGTAATGTCGAAAACATAGAAAAATAGCCCTAAGATGCATCGGATGATCCTCACGATGTTTGGAGTGGGTAGGAAAATCATCCAAATAAGGTGGTACAATGTGTTTGATATCGTGGAAATCATAATTCATGGCCCTCTAGAAATTTTCACCAACGTTCTTCAAAATGAATGGACATTATGATAGGAGAAGGTACCCCATGGAAAAATAAAAGCAGACTTATGTTGGTACGATGGGAGTATGTTGATTTGATTGTAGCCAAAAAAACCATCTGTAAATGAAAAAACTTCACATCCGGCACAATCATCAATAATTTGGTCAATAAATAGGGTAAGATAGTTGTCTTTGGGATAATCACAATTAATATCCTGATAGTCAATCAAAAATCGAATCGTTCCTTGTTTCTTCATCACAGGGACGAGGTTGTAGATCCAATTAGTGAGAGGAACCATGTAAATAAAGGTAGCGCAAAAAAGTTTTTCAACCTTTGCTTTAATTGTAGCAACCTTCTTTGGGTGAACCGACCGTAAGCAGTGCCAAACTGGCTTAGCATCTATATAGGTTTTAATTTCATGTACTACTATACCTGGCATCTCTTCATATGTCTAGGCAAAAATGTCATGAAATTCCTAAAAAATGGATTTAGAAATATTGACCTCATAAGGAGAACAAGATGCACCAATATGGACATTTTCAATAACTACGAGTTTTATTGAAATATCAAGAGGAACGCTCTCTTCTATATTCTTTAATTTATTCTCAAAATCAACATCATGAATAGAGATGGAATCCTTAAATGTCTCAATAATATTGGGTGAATAAATATCTCCATGATTATTCTTAAGGGTTTCAAGCAAGGAGAAACAATGACAACTATCGTCCCACGATGCATCGTCTGACATCATGATTTCCAGGATGATTTCATTAGTAGAGAATATACGGGCAAAAGGGTCACGATATGAACTAAAATTTTGAGAATGATCAACCCAATTTATTAAGGAGTTGAAATCAGAATTTACCAAACAGGTCGAATAAATGGCTTCATATTCAAGAATAATGGGACTGAGGTGCATACAGTCCCCATATGTATCAATGTTGGAAAGGTCTAGTACTACACAAGGATCATATGTGAAGTACAAGAGAAAATCATATTAACAAAGGAAACTAGATTTGGAATTTCAAGAGGAGGGAGTGAAAAATTTCCCATCAAAGAGGAATCTTTTAGCAATCCAACTCTGACATGTTGATAATACTTTGGGGATTCACCCACAAATGGGATGCTTCCAATGGTTTTAGAATTATTGGAGAAAAGGTAAGATGGACGATGGCTATAATGCCCTCATGGTGAGGGAAAGAAATCATCCTAAAATAAATTAAAACAACAACTACCATGGCATACATCTATGTGTGACCCAGTAAAAGGTTATAATCTAAATTTCCATCTATAACTTCAACTTCTATTGAAATCGTTTTTCTAGCTAATTCTACTTGCAATGTAGTTAGAATTACGTAAGGTTTGAAATATCATCCATAAAAATCCTTAAGAGAGGTAGGAGATTCATTAATTTAAGGACAAGTAATAGCTTTCCAATAGGAAAATGACATGATATAGGTTGAAGAACCTTCGTCCACAATTGTCCGATGGATAGTTTTACTTCAAACAATAACCTGGATCATGAATGATAATTGGGTTGGAAGTTTGAGAGTATGATTCTCATGATTAAATACCACAAGATTAGAATTATACAGATCTATCCCTCCAATTGTTTTAAGTAACGACCTCTTTTGAGCAAGATAATTATGCAATACCTCAAGAGTTGACATAACATAAGGAGTTTGGGCCATGTACTCAACTATATTATAATTTTGTGTAACTCTCACATGAGGATTGAATACAGATTTGTGAATAATTAATTTAGGAGGGTTAATGGTTAATTAAGTTGGTATCCCATTTGGAGAAGGATTTGAAGCGGGTTGAGTGTAATTGGCAGGTTGATAAATAACCTTACCAGTTGAGGGATTCAGGTTACTGAATTTTTTATTTCTCATAGTCACCATGATCCCGTCTCTATGTCTGGTGGAAGATAACATCATAACCTAGGAAGAGTGTTGATTTTAGGTATGTTCTATGCTTAGAGAAATTTATTTCAATTTTCACAGTTAGCTGAATGTCTTTTCCAGATTCGCAATCACATCAGCCTTAAAGTAAACTGCAGATAGAACATAAACATAAATCTTAGAAGACAAGCCAAGACAAGAGGACACAAGATGTGGTGCTAGCTAGGGAAAAACCCCAATGTGGGGAAACCCTTGATCAATTCTTCTTATATGTTCTTCTAAAGTTTAGCAGAGAGAGAGAGAGAGAGAGAGATACTACATTTACAACAAATGTCAACACTTCGACTTTCTAGATAAGAGAATCAATCATCTCTACATGAGATCAGTTGAAGACATGCTGCTTCAACTAATTCTCCAAGGTGACTCCTTTACCTATCATTGTGTTGCATCTCGTCCATATGCTACATCTCACCATGCTGCACCATGTTGCACGCATCATCACAATGCTGAAACTAGTAACCATGCTATGCACTTCATGTTGTTGTTCTTGTCACTTTACTACTCTCATCACGGATCTGCACCTCATCATCAGTTGCACCTGTCACTATGTTTCACCTAATCATACACTCAAGGCATACTCAATACATCATCATCATCATGCTGCAATACCTTGTTGCTACATCATTCTGCTATAATACTTCTGTTTCTCTTATCAAACAATGTCCACTTTGTTGCAAATGTATATCAGCCTTAGATTCTTCCTATGGTTTGTAGCCTAGCAGAGCAGCTAGGCTATAGTTACAGATTTCTTCAAGCAGACCCAAACTGGAACCTAGATAGCAACTTAGCCCTTTGGCTTCGAATCTAATGATATTTTCTCCCAAACGTACCTCATTCATGCTTTTGACCAGTAGTGAGATAGCTGTAGTTATGGAAATATGTGACAGCGGATGAGGACATCTTCACGTCTGAGATTAGGGCCTCTTTAGGCCTCCTTACTGTGGCTTGAGGAACTCTTCACCATGTCATTCAAGTTACTTCTAGTCCTTCCTTTGACGCTGTCCCTGTGCCTCATAAGGCTATGTTATGATTGTAGCTAGGGCATTCTTTAATACACTTCATTTTGACTATGCCTAGAGTTATTTAAGACATCCTCTTTCTAGCATGTACGAGTCCTTCTCTTGCTGCATAGAACCCTTAATGACTATGGATTATATCTCCTAGGAGGATTGTGGTTAGGATAGCATAGAGCCCTTATTTTTCTGTGGAATAAGGCCAGCATTTAGAGTGCATCTAGACTGTGACTAGGGCTACACAGAACTGTAGCTAGGCCTCTTTTAGACCAGCGTGTAGACCTCTCCTTAGGACAACAGATAGGGGACTGCTTCTAGGGCCAGGACAGTGGCCAAATTGTGGCTAAGACACTTCCTTAAGTGCTGTGGCTAGGAGACTGTGTTAAGGTCATCTCCATAGGGTCATCCATGACAAAGTTAGGTTGTAGCCAAGATTTATCTAGGACAGAGTTTAGGTCTCTTTGTGTTTAGGACATAAACACATTAGAATCCTTATTCCATGACTATGATAGGAGGCTTCTTTATTAAGCAGCATTAGGGCTTTGTTTCCATGCTAGCGTAGGTGTTTCTTTATGATAACAGTAGGGATTCTTCCATGGCTGCATTAGGCTTCTCCATTAAAGCAACGTAGAGCCTATTCTCCCATGATTGCATTTAGATCTAGGGCATGTTATCTTAGGGCTGCATATATCCTAGGGCACTCCCTCTAGATCTCATCTTCATCAAACCAAAAATAGGATGAAGAGAGATCACAAGAGTGAGTGAGTGTCAAATGACTTAAAGTCCTCTTCTATTTATACTAAAACGTAGAGCACAAGAGGGGGTTATTTGGTTGCTAGCCGACCTTGACGAATTTTCCCATAACACAAATGAATTCATATCTCCATGAATACTTATAGGAATCATATTATCTTTAGATCAATCCTACACCTCTCGATGAGAGGGATCCAAGAAAAATATCAACTTCTATTAATAAGTTGACCCACATGGAGTTCTGCCCTAGTTGCCAATTTTAACACTCCCTCTCAACTAGGGAGAACTCCATCCACTGATCCATATTTCCAATTGTACTATCTCTGCCATCGATGCCCTACACTGCTCTGCTCTGTTGAGCTCTTATCTACTTTGTTATAATCTACTCTGCTCTGCTCTATTCTGTTGAACCATGAAGAAGAAGAATTGATCGAGAATGTCTCATACCATTCTTTACTGACCCGAAGTCTGCTTTATTGATCCCAAATAAATATCACAAAAGAGTGTCTCAAATCACTCATATTGATCCTAGATCAGTTTCATTGATCCCAGATCAATGGAGGTCATCCTAGCATAGGGAGTATGGTAGATACAATGATGTTCCATCGATAATACTAATATGGTCCCTAACCTCATTTCCCTGCTCATTGATCAGATGAGAGGTTCTTCCCATGAGTCCTAGACTGCATGGGTAGGATGCCTCGACAGGAGAACTAATCATCCTATCCATAGAAGAATGAATCATCCTGTCCAATGGATGCTGTGGAGAACTAATCATCCTGTTCCATAGTCGCCACGGAGAACAAATCATCTTGGCCCACAGGAGAAATAATCATCCTGTTCCATAGTTGGCACAGAGAACTAATCATCTTGTACATAGTGCACCACCAGGGGAGGGTGAGTCGCCCTATGGTCATATGTCACTCCAGTAAGTATCCGAAGCCCCCAGAGCTCCCAGAGCTCAATGCATGCAACATGCAGGACCCTTATAAGAAAGTCTCTCAACGACTCCAAGTCGTTCGAGAAATTCATATATTTTACATTTCACGAGGCTTTGACAAAATGTCTATGACCTATACATCAGTCTCAATGCGATGGAGCCTCTTTGCTCATCGACTTACCATATCCCAGATAAGGCAGTATCTAATGTATATCTGCTGGAGAAATCATCAAATAAGGGATTCCTCAATAATTGAATCCCCCCTCTGTTTGTCACAGAGAATCACAACAGTATTCAAAACAACTCACTGAAGAGCTTCCACAAATAGGAAGCTTCATATGAGATCATACTCATAGCTATGTATTCGGTCTCGGCAGTGCTTATAGCAATCGACTTATGCTTCCTACTCATCCATGATATTGAAGCAAAACCCAAAGAGAACCAATGCTGAGAAGTGCTCTAATGATCCTCCACACTGCCTACCCAGTCAACATTCGAATAACCATGCAGCTTCATATTTCTAGTAGTGCACCTCAATCCATGAGAGATTGTGCCCTGAAGATATCTAAGAAGATTCTTGGCACCAATCCAGTGAGGCTCAACCAAATATGAGTTCACCATACTAACTAAAAAACATAAGTTCAGATGGAAGTTCACCAAGAACATCGATGCAAATGAGTTTATGAAACTCAGAGGCATTTCCCAAATATGGTCTAACATCATCACCATATAACTTCTGAAATTTAAGATCCTTGAGGTAGTCATGGGCTTGCAGTTTATCATTTTATCATTCCACGTCTGGAATCCAACTCCTTCTTACTTTGGCAAGTGAGAGGGTTTGCACCTATTTAAAATAGGTCGTCCTCAGAAGGTGCTCGTATGAGAGGTCTATCATCCACAACCTTCAAACAATGGTTTGGATCGGCTTCACTCTTAGTGAATCTCAGCTTCACCTGATAGTTATCAATCCTCTTGTACTATGCCCAGGGAATTATTCTTCAAGCCATAGAGGGCTTTCTTCCACCTCCATATGTGAGATTCTTGATCATGAATCTCGAACCCCTTGGGTTGTTCCAAACCTATGGACCTGCTACATGAGGGGAATGGTCCCCTTGTAAGTTTTGCCTTCGATACATCTCAGACATGTACTTTCATGCTCATTTTGAATTCAGGCATCCCTGTCATCATCTGACTCACAAACCTCCGGTTCTATGTGTCAATGGACATGGTCCCCAGTGGAATTCCTACAACTTGATACAACCCTGATCTCAAAAACATTGTTGAAAATTCTATTTTCAAACAAGTACCTTTCCATCAATGAGTACCACCCTGTAACCTTTGACTTCCATTTCTAAAATGGACACCAGGTTCTTTTTGCGATCAGGTATATAAAGAGATTCTGTAAATGAATAGAGTTACCCTCATTCTATTGAGGGGCAACATTCCCTACACCCTTTTCGGGATAGGTGGCATCGGCTCCAATTATAATCCCATGATTGTTTCCATCTCTACCAAATTAGAGAGTGCTCCCTTCTATCTGATGAAGTGCCTTGAAGCACTACAATCAATAAGCTAGATTCCCAAAGAATCTAGGGTTCCTTGCTTTCTTTGAAGAGTCGAGCATTTTCTTGATGACCTGCATTACCTATCATTCCTTTGATCATTGAAGATGTCCCTGGAATGATTGTTATATTCATCAAGAGATGTGTCTCTACCATTCAGACACTCCTTCACATAATGACCGAACTTATTCCAACCAAGGCATTTGCCTTTCCTTCCACCCTTAGATCCGGACTTCCCAATGAAGTGATCTTTAGGTAGGCCATCAAAAAATTCCGTTGCGCCAATCTGATAATATTCTCTGCTTCGACTTTACCCTTAGTGAATTTGAAGAGGGATGAGGAATCAACTGATCCTTTTGTCCTTTCCCAACTGCCTTTGGTGATTTCTCTTTCACTCTTGCTTGGGCATTGTCTTCACCTCAGCTCTGATACCATGTTAATTTTAGGTATGTTCTATGCTTAGAGAAATTTATTTCAATTTTCACAGTTAGCTCAATGTATTTTCCATATTAACAATCACATCAGCATTAAAGTAAACTGCAGATAGAACATAAACATAAATCATGGAAGACACGCCAAGACAAGAGGACACATGATGTGGTGCTAGCCAGGGATAAACCCCAATGTGTGGAAACCCTTGATCAATTCTTCTTATATGTTCTTCAAAAGTTCAGCATAGAGAGAGAGAGATAGTAAATTTACAATAGAAGTCAACACTTAGACTTTCTAGATAAGAGAATCAATCATCTCTACATGAGATGAGTTGAAGACATGTTGCTTCAACTGATTCTCCAAGGTGACTCCTTCACCTATCATTGTGCTGCATCTCGTCCATATGTTGCACCTCACTGTGCTGCACCATGCTGCACTCATCATCACAGTGCTGGACCTAGTGACCATGCTATGCACTTCATGTTGTTGTTCCTGTCACTGTGCTGCTCTCATCACGGATCTGCACCTCATCATCAGTTGCACCTGTCACTGTGTTTCACCCAATCATACACTCAAGGCATACTCAATACATCATCATCATCATGTTGCAATACCTTGTTGCTACATCATGCTGCTGCAATACTTCTGTTGCTCTTATCAAACAACGTCCACTTTGCTGCAAATGTATATCAGCCTTAGCTGCTTGCTATGGCTTGCAGCCTAGCAGAGCAGCTAGGCTATAGTTACAGATTTCTTCAAGTAGACCCAAACTAGACCCTAGATAGTAGCTTAGCCCTCTGGCTTCTAATCTAATGACAACTTCTCCCAAACATACCTCATTCGTGATTTTTACCAGCATTGAGATAGCTATAGTTATGGCAATATGTGACAACAGATGAGGACACCTTCACGTATGAGATTAGGGCCTCTTTAGGCCTCCTTACTGTGGCTTGAGGAACTCTTCACCATGTCATTCAAGTTATTGCTAGACCTTCCTTTAACGTTGTCCCTATGCATCATAAGGCTATGGTATGACTGCGGCTAGGGCACTCTTTAATACACTTCCTTTTGACTATGTCTAGAGCTATTTAAGACCTCCTCTTTCCAGCATGTATGAGTACTTCTCTTGCTGCAGACAACCCTTAATGACTGCAGATTATATCTCCTAGGAGGATTACAGTTAGGGAAGCATAGAGCCCTTATTTTGTTGTGGAATAAGGGCTACAAATAACTGCAGCTAGGTCTCTTTTAGACCAGCGTGTAGACCTCTCCTCAGGACAACAGATAGGGGACTGCTTCTAGGGCCAGGACAACGGCCATATTGTGGCTAAGACACTTCCTTAAGTGTTGCGGCTAGGAGACTGTGTTAAGGTCATCTCCATAGGGTCATCCATGACAATGTTAGGCTGTAGCCAAGATTTCTCTAGGACAGAGTTTAGGTCTCTCTGCGTTTAGGGCATAACAACGTTAGAACCCTTGTTCCATGACTGTGATAGGAGGCTTCTTCATTAAGCAGCGTTAGGGCTTTGTTTCCATGCCAGCGTAGGTGTTTCTTCATGATAACAGTAGGGCTTCTTCCATGGTTGCATTAGGCTTCTCCATTAGAGCAACGTAGAGCCTATTCTCCCATGACTGCATTTAGATCTAGGGCATGTTATCTTAGGGCAGCGTATATCCTAGGGCACTCCCTCTAGATCTCATCTTCATCAAACCCAAAACAGGATGAAGAGAGATCACAAGAGTGAGTGAGTGTCAAATGACTTAAAGTCCTCTTCTATTTATACTAAAACGTAGAGCACAAGAGGGGTTTATTTGGTTGCTGGCCGACCTTGATGAATTGTCCCATAACACAAATAAATTCATATCTCCATGAATACTTATCAGAATCAGATGATCTTTAGATAAATCCTACACCTCTTGATGAGAGGGATCCAAAAAAAATATCATCTTCTATTAATAAGATGACCCACATGGAGTTCATCCCTAGTTGCCAATTTTAACAAAGAGGAATATGGATATCATGCAACCATATTGGTCTCCTAGTTGGGAAAGGGATTGCTTAACACAACAGGTGCATTAGGTGATGACTTCAGGAATTGATTAACTTCTGCGTTATGTGGAAAATCCTGAGTAAAATGTTCCTCATTACAAATAAGATAAGGATAACAAGGCTTTCATTTATCCTTAGGAGTGATTATTTTGTTTTTCTTGCGAAGAATTATCTTTCTTATTCTTTCCTTTACCTTTATTCTTACTTCTGAATTGATGAAATTTTCCTTTCATGGATTCAATGACATCAATCTTGAATGTAGTTGTAGGAGTAGTAGAGGATGGGTTTTGAGTAGCCACAATAGGATATGAACTAGATAATTTACTCAATTTCTGTTGGCTAGCATAACCAATGACACCATTAGCGACATGTGATTCTTTAGTGGAGCTTGTGGAATAGTATGATGAGGTCATAGAGAGCTGGGTATCTTTTCATAGAGCATGCCAGATTGAGTATATATCAAATCAAGGTATTGGGCACACGAAATGACTTTCTATTCAATAATAGCTCTGCCTTTGAAAACATTCTCTATTATGGATGGTAAGAAGTATTTGATAAACCATTTAGCCAATAAATAATCAAGAATGAACATTTTGACCAAACGATGCTCACACCTCCATTCATGAATATGATTAGAGATATGAGTGGAGTCATATTGTTTCAAAGAGGTAAAAATTTCAGCTTCAATTGCATATCACATGGATAATTGAAAATGGGTCAAAAATTTAGTTTCTAAGGCATTGAAATTGTTAAATGAAGCTCATGGAAATTCAACATACTACTTAGTTATCATACCAGTAAGAGTCCCATGGAAAAACCATCAATGGATAGAATCATCATTTAAGGAGTTAGATGAGCACCATAAATGATATGTCATAACAGGAGTAGACAAGTCTTCTCCAGGATTTCCATTGAATTTTGGAATATCGCTCGACAATTTGGTAGGAATGTCCAACCACCAAGGAGAATGATAAAAAGGGTCATTCATTAGCTGGGTTAAATTTGGTAATTAAAGGGTGGCCACAAATGAAAATTTCTTATTAAAATTTGGTGGAGGATATCCTGGGTATGATGGGATGGGTTGAACAACTGAAATTTGCATTCCAGGATAAGGAGGATTTTGATAACCAGGATAAGCATAACCAGATGGTCCAGTTCTATGATAACCTTGAAAAGGATGGAATGGTTATGTTTAAATCTGTTGGCCTTGACAAATCATTTGTGGAATATTAGTTTGACAAAAAGTTATTTGTGGGATACTTTGGAATGGTTTTCCAGAGGGATTTTACATCATTCTTACATTGGGTTAACTGGTTGGTAGATGGGCCATACCATATATAGGTTTATTCACTTGCATATGAGGTATAAACTGACCAAGTGGTCGGTTTTCATCACACCCTAAAGAGGCCGGGTAGGTGAGATTTGGGAAATCCCAGACATCAATGGAATAGGCGGTGTTTAACATACAATCTGGATTGGTTGACTCAATTGAGATAAAACTAGAGCACATTGAGGCATAAATTGAATTGGTTGGCAAGTGGGAACCTGAGGTGTGACCAAGTTAGGTTGTGAACTAGGAAGTTGAATCAAAACCAAACCAAGTTGAACAAGCAATGTAGGATTCCAAGAAACCAATCCAAAGAATGGAGGATTCGAACAGGATTGAGCACCGCATTTGATCAGGAGATGGAGACGTGAAAACAACAGGTTCCCCCTGTTGGGGGATAAGGACTATATAGAGGAAAATTCCCTCGAGGAGGAGAATTCCCAGTATAAGATGGAGTAGGCTATTGTAGATGTCCCAATCCAATAATATATGAACCAAATTGCTACTCCAAATAAGGCTCGGGCACAATAGGTAGAATATATGGTGATGTTCCATTCAGAGAAGTAACGTATAACATTCCAGATGAATATGGCAAGGGAAAAGTCCATGGACTAGTTGACACACCAAAAAATGTTCCAGATAATGACTAGTAGTCAGGTGGCATCGATGAACCACCATACAAATGGGTTTCTAGTGAAGTCACAAACATGGAGGAGGTTGCAACCTTAGTTAACTCACTCATAATAGTAGATACAAGTTTAGAAACCATCATTGACTCAGTCATGGTTAAACTTCCCAAAGAAGTTCGGTGAGCTAAACTCAAATGTGATTTGAAACAAGGAGTGTTGGGTGAAGGAGATTATATTGGAGTATGAGGAGTATGAAATGGATGAGCTTGATAAATAGGAGTCTATTGGATAGAGGGGACCTAACCCAGGTTCAATGTTAATTATCCAAACAAATCCCTACACTATTGGCCCTTTCGACATCAGCCCGCGGAGCGTGGACCAAAGTCTGATATGAAGCAGTATGGGGGCATGCTAGAACCAAGTTTCCACACCCTGAGATGGTTGTGATGTCGTTTTATCCCCTCGTATCCCTGCCTTCGCCTAGGTCGCTTCGCTCTAGGGATTTTCAAGACGAGCCCTCTATTTTTCCCTTCAATACCTCTGCGAAAGGGTATGATCAACCTTTGTGCAACCCTAACCTGTGGCTCAAGCACTTTCGCGTTGCTATGGTAGCGTACCATGCAAATTCCCCAATTAATCTAAGTGACTAGGTTATCTCTATCAACAATTATAGTTAATACCATGTAAACAGATATCCTTAATGGCATTCAGTTTTCTCATGCAATTGCATTCAGTCGCACATCATATAAGCATAAGAAAGGAGATTCATACATAAGATGACAAGATGCATTAATAGAAAAAAGACACAGAAATTTCAGAATATCTCTCTTTGTTGATGCTTTCCAAGTAATTATAGACTCTATCCACCCTGTGCACACAGTTGTAGGGGTCCGTGCACTCAGCTGCAGACTTCTACCCTAAGCCTCTGCACACTCAGCTGCAGAGCCTATACCTATGCTACGACCCAAGACTTAGACTTATTACTTCAAAGCTACGACTCTCTTGCATCCTTGATTATTCTAACTACTTAGAGCTTAGCTATTTTTATACAATCCCATGGTCCACGGACCATGGGTAGATCTCTTACAACTGAATTTTCTTTACAAAACTAAGGGCAGACAACCCTTTATGACTTATGACACCTCCGCGCTTCGCGACCACAAAATGTGGAGACTTTACAAGTTTATTACAAAATTTAACCAAAACATGGGCTTTTAGCCCCAAAACTATCCTTGGGGGATCCTATCCCAACATGCCTCCAACACAAACATCGTGACTCACCCTAGAGTCACTCGGTAGGCGCAAAGATCTTTGCATGAAGCCCTTCCAGTTTGACCTGTATGACCACAACCTCGGTTGTGCACTGAGCTGCGACCTGCTTCACGTCTTCCATTGTCTGCTCAGTTACCGCTCCTACACTTTCAGCCTGAAGCTTTTGTTGCATCGCTTGTAGAGTCGCAAGCTTGCCTTCAATATTTCCTCTCACTGTGTAAGCCTCCTCCAGCCAGGGCTTTAGTCTTGCCTTCAACACTGCTTCCATTTCTAGCCTCTGTATATTGGGGTCCTCCTGCAAGCTTGTCAGGACCTCAAATGACTATTCAAAAAACTGTGTGCAGTCTGGTACTACACTATCCACTGCTGCCACTGCTTATGTGATAGCAGTCGCCCACTATTCCTTCACTTCTAGTGGAGTTGAAGTTGGGCCCTCAACTGTAACTCTGTGATTTGTAGGTTCAACTCCAACTGAACCCACGCCATCTTAGTCCAAGTGTCATGCACCCCTGTGGCCAACTTATGGATGTGTACCTCGACTAGCTCCTCCAGAATGGCCAACTTTGGGACCATTTGACATGCCTCTTCAATGACCTGCATAATCATCTTGATTTGATTAGTCACCTTGGTCTCAACGGTGATGGCAACATTTCTCTATAGGGCCATCTGTTTATTGTTGATCCATTGTTCACTGATTACTTGGAGGGCACGATGCTCTCAGGCCTTTAGTTCTATAATTACTCCATCCTGTAAGAGGTGGAGTGCTTTGCGCAGAAGCACTGCCAAGTTCAACCCAACTCCCTTCAAGGCACTGACAGTGGATCTATCAGCCTCATTTTTTGTGGTCAGTGCTCCATTCGACAACAATATCACATTGGAAGCCTTCGTGTGCAGCATATTGGTAGCCTCTAAAGTGCTAATAGCCAAGCTGGTAGACACCGTACCATCCTGCGATGTGTGGGTCTGCAACTCCTACAACCCTGTTTGGATATCCCCTAGGATGATCTACTGTTGCTGCTCAAATTGTTGCAGGGCCTTCGCGATGACATGTTTGACTGTGTCATTGATATCGTGTAAATCTCCCTGTGTCAATGTGATAGGGTCCAGTGAGGTCTTGGTTGCCTTTGATTTCTTCCTAGACCCTCCCTTCTCCAGCTCTCTTGGGCACTTGATGTGGGTGAACGCCTCCTGAGGGTCTACGCCATGCTGTTCTATTTCTTCCTCTGTCTTAGGTGAAGGCGACCTGGTTCCTTTGTCAGAGCCCCACTCTATTCCATCTATTTGCTTTCCTGCCTGCTGCATGGCCTCGTGCTCTGCCTGGGCCTTATCAGTGGCCTCCTTTTATCTCTTCTCGACCAGTTGTGCCATCTTAAGCTTGGCCTCCTTCTTCTTCTTTTGTGTGGTAGTCTTGTTCCTGCCCACCGCCAAGTCTGTGCTAGTGTGCCACTCCATCGACCATTGATCAAGCACCACATCAATGGCATCATCCGTGGGCAGATATGGAAAGTCGTACCATTTCTACATAGGGTCCTTCCACGCCCTAATGGATACTTGATGGAAGTTGGCTTTGAATTCAACATAATCCTGCAGGTTGGAATAAACCGTAGGAAGCAATTGCGGTTTGCAATTGATGGCCATCCAGATGTTCATCTCCATCAACATCCAGAAGATCTTGTTGTCCTTGACTCGCTGTGCATCCTTGGTCACCCACAGCGAAGCATACTTCGCTGCTTCAGGGAGGTCAAGTGTGACTGAAGGGAACTGGCTGTCCTCTAGTAGCTCCAACACTACCAGCACACTTGACAGCAAGAGCCACGCATAGTGTAATGTCCTGCTGAGCTCTAGTGATTCGCGACAGTTCACCAGGAACTCTCCACAAAGGTAGTTTGACTAGTTGAGAAGGACTCCTTTAGCGCACTATTGTGTGACCACGATGATAGGAATCGACACCTCATCGGTGCAACACATCCTCATCACTTTCCTTGCCAGGATCTGGATGGCTACCTTCACAGTGGGGTCATAGATGGTGGATATTGCGTATCCGCGCAACTTCTCCACCAGTTTAAATTTTTCCTTCATAGATTTTTCAAGAGCCTGCTCACCTCCCTTTCTGCCAAACATCATGTCTAGATTCTCTCCTGTATATGGCAGTCACGTTATTCGGTGAATTAACCTATCTGTGATGGGTATCGGCTCCTCCAGCCACGGACACCCATCATGCACCAAGCACAACAGCTGCTTGATGACCAATACCGTCACCGGGGTGTGGTTGTAATGCGGCACCCAGAGCAGGTTGAGCAACCCTGCCTTTTCTACTCCCTTGAGCCACCTTTGCGGCTCTAATGTGGTCATTATTGTACTCGTATCAATGATGCAGTGCATCAGCTGCTCGGTCACTAGGTGTGGGAACTTCTCATGGTCCACCAAGCCCTAGTCTTCAAGTTTCATCAACGGCACTCATGCTAAGAGTGGTCCGTCGAAAACAAGTTCATTTGGAAATAGAGGGGTTTACAAGGGAGTCTTGCTCTCATCGATGTCCTTTGGTATCTTGGTCTTAGGCTTGTGCGGAGGGACATACTCTGGCAACCGAGTAATAGGGTCCACACCCTAGGCTTCAACCTCCTCCACTTCAGCTCCCACATCCTCATCGTCCATTAAGATGTCTTCAATGTCCTCCTCCTCTGGTTCTAATTTTATGGCGTTGCCCTTCTCCTGTGCAGTGGGTTTTGATGGATTTCACCTTGGTGATGTGCGCACCAGTATGGCAGGCTACTTGCCCTTCTTGTCCTTCACAATTTCCTTAGTTGGGGTTAGCTTTGGTCTCAACGTTCTCAGTGATTTAGGGACTTCAGCGAGCACCTTGGCGACCTCTGGAGCGGCTACTTCTATCTCCATCTCAACTTCCGACACCGATTCTTCGGTATCTCTAACTTCTGCAGGTGTCGACATGATTTTATGCAAGAAATCCTGTGTTTCCATTAGCAAAGTCTCATATATTCTAGTAGCTATCAGCAATTCGTAGTGCTTACGATTCATATGTGCCTGAAAGCTCAACAACTCAATCTTCAAAATTCCAAGTGTTTCTTGTTGAACAACCACTTGTAATTTATAGGGCATTTTGAATTCAAATCTAACTATTCCCCCCAAAATCGGTTCATTAATGTTGGATTGGCGACATATTACCAAGGATATGAGCCATAAATTTCATCCTAAATTTTGGTTGCTCGCTCCATTTGGCCTCACTTCTACCGTAAAATCATGAATAGTGACTTTAATGGTCACTTTCCGGCCGACTTGCACAATTTCTCCTTGGGTAGTGGAACTCCCTTCGAGGTGCCGCGGACCCTATGACACTTACTTTCTTCGCACCATCCTCCAATTGCACAGATCCCCAACCCGGGTAATGTATTTTATAGTCTCGCACCTCCTTTCAGCTGCGTGGAGCGCTAAGACTATGCTACCTTCATCTAGTCACATTGCCGGACCACCAGTGTATGGCTTCAAGTGAATTCCATTCACCTTTTGTAGGAAGGGCTCTCCATTCAATTTGACCAACTGTAATGCTCCTCCATTGATAATTTCCTTAATGACATAGGGCCCTAACCAGTGCATTCTGAATTTTCCTGGAAATTTATTAGACTTACTATCATATAGCAAAACCAAGTCATGTACATTAAATGTGCGCAACTTGATGTGTTGATCATGTCATTCCTTTTCGTACTGCTTTTGGACCTATTGGTGAAAGATAGCTAGAAATCTCTCTTCCTCAAGTTCAGCCAGCTATGCGAGCCTCTCCTCTAGGGCTTCGTGATCCATCATACCTGTGAGCATTGTTATGTGTAGACCAGGCACAATATATTCCATAGGCATTACCACTTCAACCCCATAGACAAGCCTAAAGGGGGCTTGCCCAGTCAATTTTTTGCATGTCGTTCGATAAGTCCATAATACTGTAGGTATGTGTAGGTCCCAATCACTTCGCTGAGCATTGCAAACCTTGGTTAGTGCGGTTTTGATTACTTTTTTGAACGCTTCCACCATCCCGTTAGCCTGCAGGTGATAAGGTGTGCTTTTCTAGTGGTATACCTAAAATTCCTTCATCAACGCGTTGATCATCTCATTCAGGAAGTGTGTACCACGATCACTCATCAAGATCTTCGGACATCCAAATTGCGTCAATACATGCTCAAACAGGAACTTTGCAGTGGTCATGCCTATGCAATCCATCACAGGCTGTGCCTCTGCCTAATGAGTCAAATACTCCATCGTGGTGATAATCTACCTTGCCCCTATCCTTCCTTGGGGCTGAATAGGTCCCACAAAATCTATCACCCATTTCTCAAAGGGTTGCAATGTCATCTGTGGATTCAAAGGCATCTCATCCCTTCGCGATGGCCTGCCAGTCCTTTGACACACATCACACACCTTGCAATACGCTTTTAAGTCTTGATGGAGGGCTGGCCACCACAACCCGGTGCATAGAATCTTCTGCGTGGTTTCTCGTCTTGCATAATGTGCTCCCGCGGTACCCCCATGAGCATCTGTTAGGATGCTACTTCTTTCACACTCAGGTACATACCATCACAATATCTCATCAAACCCCGTTTTGTACAGATGCCCAATAATGACAAAGAAATCCGTTGCGTGCATCGCCAATTCCTTCTTTTGTTGGACAGTGTATCCTTCTAGGGCAGTTCCTATCATTAGGAAGTGTACTATATCCTCAAAATGACCATCCATGACGTGCACTACAAATAGCTACACATTAGGCAATCCTTCTTCCAAATTAGTGGGTTCCTCCCCCGTTTCGATGCACGACAGATAGTCTGGTCCCACGTTCAGTCGTCCAGGCTTCACAATAAATTCAAAATTATACTCCTAGAACAATAAGAGCCACTTATAGATTCTCCCCCCCAACACAGGCTTATTGACCAGGTACTTCAGCATGGAGTGATCTCTATACATCTTAAACTTTCTTTAATATCTCGTATGTCCTAGGGTAGCGCACAACTGCTTCACACTCCTTGGCGCTTCCAAGTTCAGTATCATCACGATCTTCGTGGGATCTACCATCAGTCCTTGTCTGCAAAGTACATGACCCAACAGGGTCCCAGAAGGAACAAAAAATAAACACTTCTTTAGATTGAGCACAATTTGGTATCTTCGACAGGTATTTAGCATCAGGTGCAAGCTTGCTACATGGCGTTTAACCAACCCAAACAAAGTCCAATCATCAAAGTATACCTCTAAGAAATTATGGATAAATTCCTTGAATGCAGCAACAACTATGCGTGAGAAGATCGCAGGCGCATTATTCAATCCAAATGGCATTACAGTGTATTGAAAAAAACCCCACTCAATCGTGAAGGTTGTCTTTCTCCTATCCTCCAACGCGATTTTGATATGGTGGTATCCCGAGAACCCATCAGTGAAGGAATACGCTTCCTAGCCACCTACATTGTCCAACACTTCATCAGTGAACGAAGTCAGGAAAGGATCATGTACGCAAGTTTCACTAAGCTTTCTAAGATCCACGCATATCCTTATTTCATCTTTATGCTTTTTCTCCTATACCACCATCGGGCTTACCCAGTCAGATTCTTCCACAGGCTCAACAATGCCTGCCGTGAACATCTTGTCTAGCTCTAAGCAGACCTTCTCCTTATATTTCAAATTGAGATGGTAAGGTCTTTGCTTAAATGGCTTCGCACCTGGCTTCAATGTAATCTTCATCATACCTAGGTCAGAATAAATCCTAGTATTTGCAGAGCAATTCAATGACCTTATCGACCATCGCGTCATCCTAGTAGTCTCCAATCTTCACGAATTTGGGTTCTTCCTCTGTACCAATGTTTACTTGTTTCGTTTTCAATGACGCAATTATATCAGGGTTCTCAATCTGCGATTCTTTAACCTCACAATGACCCTCTACTTCCGGAATGTTAATCTTCCACGGATCCTCATCTTCTTCTTCAGCGGTTACGTTATAGCATTCCAGCGTGTGACTTAGTTGAGTAGCCCACTCAAGTTGAATCAGGTCCAAAGGATCCTGTGGTATTCGACAAATAGCTTCTTTCACTTCTTGTAGTGCCTCATCAATACAGTCAAAACCATCTTCAGAACTAAATGTCATTATGAATCCCTCGCATAGAATATCCCATTCACTTGTACCATTGAGGAGCTCTGTTTCTACATACCAATTCATTGGGACAACATCCAAAGTGTGATAGAACAAGTGCACCCATTCAGGTGGGGATTTTTCTCGATAAGCTTGGGCCCATTTGGCCAGATTCGTGCGCAAGTCATCCAGCCCATCATACTTGTCTATCATTCGCATCTTAGGCTTCCCAAATTTTGTTCTCATCATCCTCCTACATTCGCGCCAATCATCAAAGCTCCCCTTATGCGTACCCCACCATATTGCGGGCATAGCATGCAGTGCCTATTCCAACCCCTAGAAGCGCTGCTTTTCTGGTACCTCCCTCTCAAATGCATCCAAAAATATATCTACCTGATTTAGGCCATCATAAGTAGGTAGATTTCTTACCTCTAAGGACACGCAACGAAATGATCGGGTCATCATGTTGCAGTTCAACGTAGTCACTTCATGTAACCGATTCTGCCAACATTCTAATTCTTCATCAGAGTTTGAGGTGCAGGAACTCTCACAGTCCCATGTAATTCGTCCATCCACGGTGGGATTCACCCAATCTTGGTCTCGCACGATTATCTTATAGATACATTCCAAATCATCATCACTCTCATAATTGTGAACTGGTTTTGTATAGTGCGATCCTTCAACAGGATCTAGGTGTACTATTACACATATGTTATAGACATTTTTGGGCACTGCAACCCCAAGCATAAATGTCCATAAACCAAGGGCTCCTAAGTCCCTAAAGGTGTTGTTCCAACCCCTAAAAGAACAAGGTCAACTAATTACAGCATCTCCCTGAAGTTCTCCATGAAAAGCTACTCAGAACTGGTCAAAACTGGACCATTTCACCTGCTCCATAGGCAAAGTGCGTTGCATCCCACCTGAATACACACAGTAGGTGTGATGCATGTCAAAAATCCCTTCTATGGGGTGCGATGGGCGAGAAGGGAAAAATGGTAGGGTCAATCCGTAAGGTGGAGGAGCATGGAATCTTCTAGAAACCTCTCCTGTGACACTTGCCTCTCTGAATTCGACCAGGGATGAGTAACAGATCATCAATCTCCAAGTGGAATCAAGAACTATAAGAGAGAAGACACTAATCAAATCTCAAAAGCTGACTCACCTCCCTTGCAGACATCTATATATGGATCCCTCATCCCAGAGATCCAGAGGTTGGAATTCTGTATCTTGTAAGGAAGTGTTGCTGGTTTCTTGGTGCAATATCATAGTGTTGGGTGATCTAAGCTTTTCATGAGGTGAAGAAGGGCTTACTTGCTGAGAGGATGATGTTGGGTCAGAACAATCGGTTGTAATCCTCTTTGCTCTTTCTTGATTATCAATAAAGCTATTCAAGGTTTCCTCCATATTCTTGTATGATTGATGATTTTTGCATTTGTCTGGTCAATGTACATCTGATCCTATATTGTTTATGATAATAGATGTATGTTCTTGGATAGTGTTATGCTACTTTGATTCTATAAGTACTCTTTGAAGCTGGGTAGACAAGGAAGCGAGTGGCAAAGACCTACCAGAAGAGAGAGGAATCGAGCAAGGAACCAAGCGTAAGACAGAGGTTGGTCTCCTTATTCTTCTCTTATCTATTTCTCATAAAGGAAAACGAAAGTAGTTTTTAGTGTGTTTGTTTCTAAGGTAGCTACCAGCCTTAGTGGGATTAGCAGCTCTGCATAGACACTAGTCCCGATAACAAAATGGCGACTCCGCTGGGGAGCGAGTAGATTGTTTGTTCATCTACATTTGTTTCCTTTATAAACTTACAGATGGAGCCTGAAGTCAAGCCAGCTAGCCTTCGAACTGCATTTTCTATGCAAGTGCAAAGTAGATCAACGGTGCTTCAGTTAATCTCTGGGTTTTGTTTATGAATTAAATGATTGATTTACAAGCTTTCTAATTGCCCTCGTGGTGGCTCTAGTAACCTCCTTAGATCTACCCCTGTGATTGATTTACTGATTTACCACTTGCTCAGCCTAAATCCCTGAACTGAACTTCAAACTGTGATCCCGAACCCAATCAAAGTCTCATCCCTGGTCCAGTGCACTGTCTATTCTGTGAACTTCAAATGCAGCGCACTTCCCGAGTGTAGTAGGTGCGTTGCATTTCAATTTCATTGTGTTATAGTTGCGCTAATCAGACAAGGCCTTGTTCCTAACTTTGGTTCTGTGTTCACTCTTTTCAGCTCTATTTAGGAGTTTTGCTGCCTATAGTCAGTACACCTCTGTTTGAAACCCCTTTCCTTGTTGTTATTCCACCTCCATTGTGCAAAGAACTGTAAATGTTTTTATGTATTTTTGAGTCATTTTCAGTTCTCCTTTACAAAGAAGTAGCGTAATTGTATTGTCGTTTCTTGATTTGAAAGTGTCGCAAGTGTCATTTTCAGTCGTAGAAGAGAATCTGATTGTTCTTGATAGTCGATTACACTGTTACTCTTGTATTTGATCTAAATTAGTATTTTTTCTAGTGTCGAAAACAAGTTTTCAATTCCAAATCGCAAAGTGTTGTCATTATCCTCATTTTGTTTTGAAAAGAAACTTGTTAGTAATTGTCGCTTTGGAAAATAATTCAAATTTGCGCTTAGCTTTCTTTTTATCATTCACACATTAAGAAGGTTGAAAACAAATACATGCATGTGCATTTGCATTTAGACTGTTTGTTGGTTTGATTTAGGACAGTGCATATAGTGTGTGCTCTCTTCTCTTTGTTGAAAGAACATTATCTCTCTTTCCTTAGTAGCTAGGATTTTCATTGCAAAAAGAAGATTAAACGACTGTTTATCATCTTAGATTGCATTTTAGGAATTGTACATCTACATCACGCAGTGAACCTGAAAGGCAAATTTCTTAAGCAAGATCAACTATAAAATAAATTTAATGAATCTAAAAACGCTTTGGAACCTAACGCACAACATCTAGAAGTCTAGGCTAGAGACGTATTCTGGTGTCGTAAAGCCTGGTAACTATTGTTTTCACTGTTGGTTGGGTGATTCCTCCACTTTGAGATGATAAGTGCCAGTACGGACTTGTGCTCCCACGTACCGTCGAGTATATTTTGGGAGACCACAATAGGCTTTATCCTTTATCCATAGGAAGCCATGTCTGCCGCCCTATCGATCACAATGCACTGAAGCATTCGGGAAGATTGACTGCCATACCGTAAAAAGTATTCTGCAGTTTTGTGATTGGTTTGGTAATCCCTCTGTCTACATTTCCAGAGTAGTCCCTTTCGTTCCTTTTCAGACTCCTTAACGAAAAAGTTCCATCTGAGCACTTGTCACTTCAGGCTCATTAAAAATCGAAGGCGACTAGAGTCATCTTTTGTTTTTTCTCGACTCTTAAAAATTGAAAAAACAAGTTGTGTCAAAGCGTCTAAAATTTATTTTAAATGGAATAATCATCACCTTTCCTACGTTGATCTTAAGTTGAGAAAAATGGAGTCCACCAACCAAGGAGTTCCCCTTGGAGGAAATCCTAGTCCCTTCTCCTCTTGGGGAGATGTTGGTGCACCCCATATGGCCACATTGTCTCTTCTAGGATTGACAATCGGCTTGCCCGTATGGCTCTTCTCGACTTCTGTCGTTCAGAACACCGTAATTCCTGAACAATCAAGTCAGCAACTAAACGATATTAGAGTTACCCCCCAACCCTCTACTTCGTCCAATTCTTCCTCTCCTCCTTCCTCTTCGCTTGATGAAGCTGGTAAAGCCCAAAATCAAGTAACTGAGAAGAAGAAGGAGAAAAAGAAGAAAGAGAAGAAGAAGGAGGAGCCAAAGGTGAAAAGGTGCAACCAAGCATTGTCTAGCGAAAATCCACACACTGCACTGACCAGGCCTAAATCGCCATGTGTCATTTGCAAACGAGACGACTATCATCGAGATTGTCCTTGCATCCCTCAGATCTTAAGGGACTAGTCTCCTCGTTTGCACAATCCGGTGACATCAACCTCTGACGATCATGTTGAGCATACACTGTCAACTAGTGAAAGTGAACTCCCTGGACAAAAAGGAAAGTATAAATTTCCTTGTAAATTGTGTGAAGGCGATCACGCCGTCCACCGTTGTCCCTTCTTAGACAAAGCTAAAAGAGTCTTGGACGACCGTCTGATTTTATCGTTACGGCTTCCTCCTGGATACAAGAAACTCTTGTCGAGTCCGACACTAGATGAAAATCCAGCTGACACACCCTTGTGGTCAGCCGAGGCATCGATCATTGAAGATAAACCATCTGAATCCATACCAGATGAAAGTCAAAAGGTCGAGGCGGCAGTTGACCCGGTCGTGCCTTCAGAGGATCAATCTTCAGATGATACAGTCACCGAAGAGAACAAGAATGACACCGTTCAAATTCTCTTCGTAAACACAGACTCTGATGAACATGGGGGCAGTCTACCCATTCCTTTACCGCAGGAAGGAAGTTCGTCATAGTCATACCCGGCCATCTATTTGATCCCACCTCCAAGCAACCTGGTTGTTTCCTTTGACTGGAATCTACTAGGCAGACCCTGTTTACCGGCTAGTGTACCATTCCAAATCATCGCTCAAGTCTATAGAATGGTTATGGCCGGTACCATCATAGATGAGGGGGATTCTGTGAGTATCCTTTCCTGAACTGCTTGGAAAGCGCTTGGTTCGCCATCTCTTTTTCCTAAGATGAGAAATCTAACAGGATTTGACAAAGGAACCATTTGACCGTTAGGGATCCTTCCCGATGTGTCGATAACATTGAGAAGTAAAATCATTCACATGAACGTAATGGTAGTCCAAGGACCCCTGGATTATAATCTACTCCTTGGACGAGACTATATTTATTGCATGGGAGCCATAGTCTCCTCACTCTTTAGAGTAATGTGTTTTCCACACGAAGGAAGAGTGGTCAAGCTCATAGACCAACTTTCATTCCCCGGTTCACACATAGCAAATAGTCATATACCAAACCTAAATGGTATTTTCACGCAAGGAATGTCTCATCAATCCCCAGTCCATCCTCTTGATGAGCACGAGTGATTCGAAGGGCATGACTGAAACCTAGGGGGCATGCACTCTGGTCTGCTTCGGCAGGAAAACTTCAGGTATAGGGTAGGTTTTCGCGAAGGATATCTGACTAGTCTAACACACCCTTCCATTTTGGAAAAGGGGATTAGGCTAGAATAATATTCCCTCGTCAAAGTTATGTGCGTGGAGGCGTCTGTGCCACTCACCTTTGTCTATTTCGGTAGACATCGCCGAAGAAGTGTTTTGTTTGTGGCACAAATAGAACAATCTTTGGTAACCTGAAAAAGGTAGGCCTTTCCCGATAAAACAAATGTTTTTTCTGCAAATTGAGGGGTAAACTGAAAAGGTAGGCCTTTCCCGATAAAACAAATGTTTTGTCTACAAATTGAGGGGTAACCTTGAAACTCTATTTCACTATACCTGGGGGCATGCAAAACCTTTTGCATGCAAGCGAAGAGCAACCATTTATTTTTTAAATTTATAGGCCCTCTAACCCTTTAAACTCGTAGGATTGGTCATTTCCTAACTTGCATAAAGAAAGGATGCGGGGAAAAGCTTTGAAATAATGTCGTTTTTAGATGAGACCTCCTTATTATGCGACTGGATTAATCGAGCAGTTTTAACGCGGAATTCAAGCTCGTTAAAAAATAAACATAAGCAATGAGCAAGTGTTTTCCCTAGCATTTAAGCTCATTAAAAAATGAACCAATTTCTGGTAAATAACTATCGTGAATGTAGTACTTCAGCCTTTGGAGCCTTAGTCGTGTTCTCATCATCACCTCCACTCTGTATTGGCCGATCATTCACCTCCACTTGATTGTTTACCCCTTTTGAGGAATAGCTGCGAAGAGTGATCTTGTTAGCCATCCTTGTGACACTGCCGTGATTGGAAAATTCCAAACCTTACCTGGAATCAGCTGCTACCTGAATCTATCACTCGTTCCTCAAAAACGAATCTCCTTTAAGCTCTTTTCAACTGACTCGTAAAATATGAAAAGATTGCTGAGCCATTGGACTCTCCAGCTTGTTAAAGCGACCGGAAGTGCTATCCCTCCTTTAGATTTTAATCTTTTTGGACCTGAGGGATTATTGCACAAAAAGATCGAGCGCTTTTTTTGTTCGGCTCGTTAAAAGTACCGAAAATTCATCCCTTTTGTATTATTTTATACTTTTTCGGACTTAAGGTATTAGATGACGAAAAAGGATTTTTTGGAGTTTCCTTTACGTCCCTTTTCAGACTCTCTAAAAATGAAAAGGACCGAGTTATCTTTTTCATTAAACTCGTTAAAACCTAATAGCGACAAACTTGTCCATAACAGACAAGAACGAGTTTCACTATCGCTAGGCTCGTTAAAACATAGCGATGGGTTTACCCGAAGGGAAAATTATAGAACAAGCATATGTTATCCTCCTCAAGCTTGAAAAAAATAAAGAGGTACTGGTCAAATGATTGGGGAAAAATTGGGAAGAAAACTTGAAGAAACTTTATTGGTAGCAAGTCGCTCTTGAACATGACACTTTCACTCCACATTCGAGTCGGGTTGGGTTGTTCCATTCACTGGGAACATCACCATGGTTCCATCACACCATCCACATTTGGGGTTAATGCTACCAATCCATCATGTCAGTGTCGCCGATATGTTCAAGAGAAGTCGCTTAGAGAATTCACCTGTGTCTCACCCACTATAATACATTTTCGCTCCATTCTTTCATGACCGCCACCCTAAACCGTATATCACCATATCGTTTTCACCTCCATTAAAATCATTTGCTCAGTTTCGTGTCATTGATGTGGGATTAACTAAGGCCCTCCTATGACAGATCACTTCTTGTCGACATCAGCTCATTATCCAAGAAGTCAATCTAGGAACAACCCTTTCAGTACTTTGAAGCTTGCATGCCTCAATGGCAAGTTTCTCACTTCTGGCGATAGGTTTACATCAATGGCCTTCGACCAAAAGATTTTGCGTGGTGTTCGATGCAAAGTCCCTTATTCACACCACATGAATTGTACTGCAGTACCTTGAGGATCATTATCATTATTGATGATTCCTCTCGCGCCTGTTAACAGCTTACATCATTGGCTGGTAATCAGGCGATGTCTTTCCATGTTCGACTCCAGAACATCTCTCACATGGATCGACTTGTACTTTGAGTGAAGATCGAACGAGATTGAAGACCTCGAATCTAGTTTCATCCATCTGGGTTGCGATATATATTCAGGAAAATAAAGACATCAAATGTACATCATTGTTGCACAGATAATCATCCAATCTAAGGGATGATGGCTCCTCCAAATCATTAGTCTACACTCAGACGATTGTCTGTCCTATGTACATGAAAATGAATTTATAAAGTTGAGCATGGGAATGCTCGCCTCAGCTAGATCATGAAAATAAAATAAAGATAATGTATTGTATTTTATCTTATTACAGGTCGCCTTCCATCTCGAAAAACTTCGGATCCTCATGATAAAGCATTTCACCCGACATCAAAAAGATTAACGACCTCATGCTTTAGGGGGCAACTGTTATAGACATTTTTGGGCACTGCAACCCCAAGCATAAATGTCCATAAAACAAGGGCTCCTAAGTCCCTAAAGGTATTGCTCCAACCCCTCAAAGAACAAGGTCAACTAATTACAGCATCTCCCAGAAGTTCTCCATGAAAAACTACTCAGAACTGGTAAAAAATGGACCATTTCACCTGCTCCATAGGAAAAGTGCGTTGCATCCCACCTGAATACACATAGTAGGTGCAATGCATGTCAAAAATCCCTTCTATGGGGTGCGATGGGCGAGAAGGGACAAATGGCAGGGTCAATCCGCAAGGTGGAGGAGCATGGAATCTTCCAGAAACCTCTCCTGTGACACTTGCCTCTCTGAATTCGACCAGGGATGAGTAAGAGATCATCAATCTCCAAGTGGAATCAAGAACTATCAGAGAGAAGACACTAATCAAATCTCAAAAGCTGACTCACCTCCTTTGCAGACATCTATATATGGATCCCTCATCCCAGAGGTCTAGAGGTTGGAATTCTATATCTTGTAAGGAAGTGTTGTTGGTTTCTTGGTGCAATATCATAGTATTGGGTGATCTAAGCTTTTCATGAGGTGAAGAAGGGCTTACTTGCTGAGAGGATGATGCTAGGTCAGAACAATCGGTTGTAATCCTCTTTGCTCTTTCTTGATTATTAATAAAGCTATTCAAGTTTTCCTCCATATTCTTGTATGATTGATGATTTATGCATTTATGTGGTCAATGTACATATGATCCTATATTGTTTATGATAATAGATCTATGTTCTTGGATAGTGTTATGCTGCTTTGATTCTACAGGTACTCCTTGAAGCTGGGTAGACAAGGAAGCGAGTGGCAAAGACCTACCAGAAGAGAGAGGAATCGAGCAAGGAACCAAGCGTAAGACAGAGGTTGGTCTCCTTATTCTTCTCTTATCTATTTCTCATAAAGGAAAATGAAAGTAGTTTTTAGTGTGTTTGTTTCTAAGGTAGCTACCAGCCTTAGTGGGATTAGCAGCTCTACATAGACACTAGTCCCGATAACAACATAGCGATTTCTTCTCAAAGACCATCTTTCACTTCTTTAGGTTGATTACCCCATTCATATCAGTAGCCCAATCAATTCCCAGGAGCGTAGGATAGGGGTTGTTTTCATCCACTATCTCTATTACTTCAAAATTAGCCATCGCACTTGCACCTTCAATATCCATAGTCACCCCCTACAGCCGTCCCATGGGGATGATCTTCTGGTTATTTTCCATCCTTAGCTGGATCGGAGACCATTGCAATGTGGGTCTCCCCATCCGTTCCCAAGTCTGCTTTGGTAGGAAATTTGCATCTGATTCTAGGTCCAAAATCACATGATCCATTTCATACTCTCCTATCTGCATGGTCAATCTCATCTCCCATCCCGTTCTTGTTTTATGCTTTCCAATCTTTCGTACTATGCACAGCTCACTCAGAGTAATTCCAACACACCTATTGATGAGCTCTTATAACCCTTTCACAACCTTACTATCGCGTAGTAACTTCATGCAGGTCTCCAAGAAGGTTGTGAGCATAGAAGGGTCCATCTGCTGATCAGGCTTATCCTTTATTCCTGAGGTGAAGGCCTCAACGAAGCTCTTCCTAGCTTCCATGAAGGTTTCACGTGCGCACTCCAATGAAAACTCAACCTCCTTCGCCAGAGCTTTGCGGTCCCATGTACTGTCTTCTGGTTGTTTCCCCTTTCCCCTTGTCATCTCCTATCGCGATTCCACTTCTGAGCACTATATTTACGTTTGGATCCTCTTCGTAGCTCAAAACTCATCATCTGCAGGTTTTGAGTCAGCAAAGGTGGTAGCGCCCCTTTGTCATGTATCCTAGCTATCAACATAGGAAAGTCTTCTTTTTCATGATCAAACAAAGTGTAATATTTGCACAACGGACGTGCTGGATGAGTGCAATCATGGGCATACTGTCCTGGTCCTCTGCAATTGTAGCATATCAACTTTCCTCGACCTCTATGAGGTCCTCCTCTGCCTCAGCCTCATCCGTTCCCCTGAAATCTTGTCCGCACCATCCCTGTGCTCTGGTTAGGGGGCTGCATTTCTGCCTGAACCCTATAGGGGAGAGTTCCATCCATCATCAATTCATAACTCCTGTGATTATGCTCATCATTCCATACTAACCTAAAAAGTTTGTAGAGTAGTTGTTGTGGTGTCTGTACAAACTTCTATAGAAAATGACAGTTATCCGTGGCATGTTTTCCTGCTACATGACATATAGCGCACCAAAATGCAGGCCCTGCTCTAGGTCTTTCTTGAGCTTCTGGCCTCAAAGGCATTGGTCCTCCTTCTGTAATATAGTTTGCAAAGACCAGGCAATGGTCTTTGTCATGTCCCTAAATCTTGCATTTCAAGCACCATACCTCGTCGCACGCCTCTAGTCAAGCCATCCTGTCCTGCTTCAAACTTTGCATCTCAAGGCACAGATTCTTCAACTATGCATGGATTTGCTGAACCCCCAGATTTGGACTTTGCATCGGGGTTTCATGGAGTCTCATGGAATCTCCAAGGCATCTACATGAGTTGTTATCTTCTGTTGTGATAGCGCAACCCTTAAGTGTGGCAGTAGCGAAGCCACAAAACACTTGCGATGCTGTCCATCTGTCAAATTCATGTTGGCTTCACATATTGTACACTTCAACCTCTGATCTAGTTCCCAAAGTGTCTCACCTAGTTACATCGCGATTTCTTTGAATTCCACAATTGAGTGTGCCTCAGATTTAGGCATACTGAATTCTCTATTCAGTGTAGTCTGGATGTCTGCCACTCAAATTTAGGTTATCATTAGAGTACTTGATATACCAGGTTAGCGCACGATCTTGTAGAGCACTAACCAATGTTGTCTTCTTTATATGATCATCTGTAACACCTTGCGCTTCCCATACAACTTTCACAATGAACCAAAATTGGTTCGGGTCCTCATTTCCCAAGCCTTTGAACAAAGGCAGCTTCAATGAATTTTCCATACTAAACTGCGGTGGAGGTGGAGGTGGTACGAGTGAAGTCGTAGGTGATGGTGGTGAAGTTGGAGGTGGTATTCGCAAGAATCCTTGTCTTATTAACTGAATAGCACTTCATGAAGAATCAAGGGACTACACTCTAGACCCTTTTTTCCTTTGTTCCTACAAGTTTTTCCACTTCGCGTAGTTCCAAACATCAAGGTAGTTGCATAACCTGTTTTTCGCACAATAGCATTTTAATCCAAGTATTCAAAGATTTCACGTACTTACCTTGTGGTCCTTTGAAAAAGCGTCGCTCCACCTTGTTGTAGCTGACTGAGGTGTCGACCGCAAATTTTCTCATGAATCCTCCTATGACGTGATCGAGCCAATGATCGACAACGCGAGCGATATTTTCCTCAGATGCTTCTAATTTCTGTACTAGCTTCAGGGTCCAAACAATAGGACTGTCAAGTTTCCACCTTCCTTGGCTATTTGCTAGCTTTTTGATCCACTCGTACCGCTCAACTGGAAAGGAGTAGAAAAATATTTCATGGATCTTTGTATATAGGTATCTGTCCAACCACTGTTTCTTTGTCAGTCGTGGGTTTCTGTTCTCCTTCACCGCAAACTCGTCGATCTTCCTATCTAGCCAGTCTCCAAACTCTTTCTTAGTTGGATTCCAGTGATATGACATCAAGTGTCTCTTATGCAGATTCCAATCCCGACAACAGAACCATTTTTTTGATTTAGGTGGCCTGACCCAAGATCAACATTAATTAGCCAAACAAATCCCTACACTACTAGCCCTTTCGGCATTAGCCCGCGAAGCACCGACCGAAGTCTCACCTGAAGTAGAATGGGGGGATCCTGGAACCAAGATTTCACACCCTGAGATGGTTGTGATGCCGTTTGATCCCCTCTTATCCCTGCCTTCACGTAGGTCGCTTCGCTCTAGGGCTTTACAAGACGAGACCTCTATTTCGCCCTTCAATACCTCCGCGAAAGCGAATGATCGGCCTTCACACAACCCTAATGTTAGGTCCGTATACTACTAGTGTAACCCCTTATTGTTATTAGTAAACCCCCTTATTATTTTGTTGTGCCCATGTAGTCCCCATATTGTTATTATTGTGCCTCATAGAAACCCACTATTGTTATTATTATGCCCTTACATTATTATTGTTATGTCGACTCTGATTATGTTATGACCCCTTAGACTCCTATATATAGAAAGGAGGTATTGTAATTTGTATCATCGAAGAATTGTTCATTTGTGTAATGTGAAGGAGGTTGCCCCCTCAAAGAGGCTTATTTCTAAGGCATTCATCTATCTTTTCTATTTTTTTGTGAGATAGTTTAATAACATTTGGTATCAGAGCTTTGGATTCTAGGGTTTCGCTGCTCCAAATAATTCATCGTGGCATGTGCATTATAATTTTTTTTCTGTGATGTTTCTGAAGCTAAAAAAAGAAAAAACCATTTGAGAGGCAACCACGCTGAACATCGGGTCTGAATTTCATATCTTGTCTCGCTATATTTTCGGAGATATGATCTAAGTAAGTTAGGGTTTTGGCAAGATCCAGAATTTCATCTAAAATAGGCCTTTGTGGAATTTTCCCTATAACTTGTTTTTGGTGACGTTTCAGAAGAGAAAAAAAAACCCATTTGGACCAAAATTGTTCCGAACTTTGGGTCTGAATTTTAGATCTTGTCTCACTATATTTGCGGAGATATCATCTGAGGATGTTGGAGTTTTTGAAGACTCCCGAATTACATTCCAAACAGGTGACCTGAGGAAAATCGTCATAACTTTTCTTTAAGAATCAGATTGAATTTTCGTAAGAAATTAAATAAAGAGGACAAACTGTAGCTGTTTGGGTACCATTTTCAGAACCTAAGGGTGAAACAATGACACGTGGAACTTCATACAAGTTCGCTCTTCTAAAAAGGTATATAATCAGGTCATCTTCGGAGATTGTGTATAACGCTTTCTTGGAGAATCCAATTTCGATCAGACTGGTGGAATTGGAAAGAGGACGCAAAGGGCTACTGTAGGTCTCAATTTTAGAACTTAAAGATCTGAAATTATAGAGTTACAGTCATTTCAAGATCAGGATCCTAAAATCAAGAAAGGGTGATATGAGGAAGTTTGATGGCAAGGATTGGTAAATTGGATACTACAGATGGAGCAATATTTTGATCTACATGGTGTACCACTATTACAAAAGGTATGTATTTCATCTTCATATTTAGAACTGGATCAATTTTTATGGTATAAAGGGCTTTGTTATTGTAACAACTTGTTATGTGGTCAATTTTCACAGAAGAAATGATAGCACATTATGAGGATACAAAGAGTAACACCTTCTTTAGCCAATTGATAAATCTCAAACAAAAGGGTTCAATCGCAGAGAACATTGAGGATTTCAAAAAATTGAATATAAGGGTAAATTATATTCCAGATAAGAAAAGGATTGATGTCTTCATAGGGACATTAAAGGATAACATTGAACACGAGGTTTGTCTTTGGGAACCTGATTCATTGGAGAAGGAATTCAGGTTGGCAAGAAAAATTGAAAGCGAAATTATGGAAACAAGGAATCCTACTAGTCACAAATATAAATATGGAAGTGCTTTTTCTTCTAGCCTTCCACAACCTACAAGGTTTACATGACAAAAATTGGAAGAAAAAATAGAAAAAGGACTTTGTTACATTTGTGATAGAAAATACACTAAGGTCATAAGTGTGTTGAGAAGAAATTATTTTACATAGATTGTGAAGAGGAGGAAGAAAAGGATCAAGAAACATCAAAAGAAGAGAATATACACCAGGAACCAACCCCAGAGAAAGAATAAATGAATTTGACCATATCTTATAAAGCATTAGCAAGAATTACCATTCCTCAAACTCTCAAGATAGAGGGACATATCAACAACAAAAAGGTTCAAGAAGTGAAATATCACATCGAGAAAGAAGAAATGAATATGAAGATATCTTATAATGCATTGGCCAGAATTACCAATCCTCAAACTATCAAGATAGAAGGACATATCAAGAAGAAAAATTGTCAAGAAGTGAAAGATCACATCGAGCATCAAGAAATGAATCCGACCATATCTTGTAATGCATTGGAAGAAATTACCACTCCTCAAAATCTCAAGATAGAAGGACATATTAATAAGAAAAAGATTCGAGTGAAAGATCACATCGAGCATCAACAACAAGTTCTCCAACTTTTAAAGGATAACGCCACTTTGGTGCAGAATCGAATGAAACAACAGGCAGATCAACATCATAGTGAAAGAAGTTTTGATGTAGGCAATTGGGTATTTTTACAGCTACATCTCAAGCAAGACATTTATAAGAAGGAAATGTTGGCGATACTACATGCACCTAAGAAATGGCGACCTTACCTAATGGGAAGACACTTCAAGGTAAAAATGGATCATGATAGTCTTAAATACTTTTTAGAACAAAGATTATCTTTAGAAGAACAAAAAAAATGGGTCACAAATATGTTAGGTTATGACTTTGAAATCATTTATAAAAAAGGGAAGAAAAATGTTGTTGGAGATGCACTCTCAAGAAAGGATGAGGATGTGGAAGCATTGTTTTGTGCTATTTCTATTATCCAACCAGATTGGATAATCGAAGGAAGGGATGAATGGAACAAGGATGAAGAAGTGTGGCCACTCATTCAAAAGTTGTGGAAGATACCAGTTCAAACAATATTGCGAGAACTTGATAAGGAAGGAAAAATCATATTGGAATTTGAAGCGGTCACATAACCGAGAAATAGATAGCTACACAATAGATCAATTTCAAAGTATCTCATCAAGTGGAAGAACTTACCCACTGAAGATTCCACATGGGAGGACAAGAATTTATACAAAAGCATCAAGAACTACTCAAGCATTGAGGACAACACTTTTTGAAGGAGAGGGGCATGTTAGGTCCCTATACTACTAGTGTAACCCTTTATTGTTATTAGTAAGACCCCCCTATTATATTGTTGTGCCGAAGTAGTCCCCATATTTTTATTATTGTGCCCCATAGAAACCCATTATTGTTATTATTATGCCTTACTTTATTATTATTATGTCGGCTCTGATTATATTATGACCCCTTAGACTCCTATATATAGAAAGGAGGTATTGTCATTTGTATCATCGAAGAATTGTTCATTTGTGTAATGTAAAGGAAGTTGCCCCATCGAAGAGGCTTATTTCTAAGGTGTTCATCTATCTTTTCTATAGTTTTGTGAGCTAGTTTCATAACACCTAACCTACTGCTCAGGTACTTTCTCCTTCCTATGGCAGTGTACCGTGCAGATTCCACAATTAATCTGAGTGACTGGCTTATCTCTATCAACAATTATAGTTAACACCGCATAAATAGATATCCTTAATGCATTCATTTTTCTCATGTAATTGCATTCAGTCGTGCATCATATAAGCATAATAAAGTAAATTCATACATAAGTCAACAAGATGCATTAATAGAAAAAAGACACAAAAATTGCAGAATATCTCTCTTTATTGATGTCTTCCAAGTAATTACAGACTATCCACCCTACGCACATAACTGTATGGGTTCACGCACTCAACTACAGACTTCTACCCTAGGCCTCTACGCACTCGGCCGCAAAGCCTCTACCTACGCTATGACCCAAGACTTAGACTTCTTACTTTAGAGCTATGACTCTGTTACATCCTTGATTATTCTAATTACTTAGAGCTTAGCTCTTTTTATACAATCCCATGGTCTGCGTACCATGGGTAGATCTCTTACATCCGACTTTTCTTTACAAAACTAAGGGTGGACAACACTTTATGACTTATGACACCTTAACACTCTGCGACCACAAAATGTGGATACTTTACAAGTTTATTACAAAATTTAACCAAAACATGGGCTTTTAGCCCCAAAACTGTCCTTGAGGGATCTCGCTCCCAATAGAGTCCCTCGTAAATGGTCAGGAGATAAAGCAGACTCTTTAGTAATTTCATCAATACTCAAGAGACCAGGTGGAATTTCTTCTCCATCAGGTCCAAAATACACAGGTTATGGTTGGTCAAAGGTAGAGGAAGAGAAAGAGAAGGCCTTGAAGTAGTAGGTTGAGTTAATTGAGGCTCCTCAGATTGGATAAATTCAAGTTGTAATGTTTCTAAATCTGGAATTTTAGGTTCAATGACCTCAAGTAGTGAAGTTTCAAGGTTTTTAGTTTCAACTAAGTTGGACTCACCAGTGGGTAAATATGTGATTTTCACATCAATACTTATGGGAAGTGATGATTATGGTTGATTTATTTCAGATGTAGTGCCAGAAGGGGAAGATTCTGAGGTACCACTTTTGGTAGTTCATGTCTTTTATTCTTTCAAAGACTAGGTGTTGGCTCAAAAGGTAGAGGAGCAAATATTTTCATTCTACACAAATGAAAAAGTTGTTGAGGGTGTTCTTCCATGTTGAGTTAATAATTTTTATAACTTTAAAAGCTCAAAATAAAATGAAGGGGTAACTAAAAAGGATTACCAAGTCACTGTGAATTGTGGAATACCATTTCTGGTATGTGTAGGCAATATCCCTTAATGTTGTGTTTGGTGTATCACAATAAATAAGGTGACCGAATCGGTTACCTATGGAGGGATTACAAACCTATAACAGACTTCCAAAATATACCAAGAGGTACATGAAAGTGTAGTCCATGGTAGTGTATTCTAATGCATCCTATATGATAAGAAGTATTCCGAGATATTTTTCATACGTGGAGCACCATCAGATATACTCAAAGGTACTTGGAGAACGATATGATATACTTATGTACATGGAATATTGACTACCCCCAGAATGTAACAAAAAAAAGTAACGAAAACTCCTATGTTTAAAAATTCCATAAAACGTTTCTAGACAATACCTATATGTGTGTCATTAGTGTTCCAAATTCTCCCTTGTTATGCAACCAACTCACAAAAATATATATCACCCACTTATAAATTATCCTCTTCGAGGGGGTAACCTCCTTTACATTACATAAATGAACAATTCTTGGATGATAAAAATTACAAGACCTCCTTTTTATATATAGGAGTCTAAGGGGTCACAATATAATCAAAACCTACATAAAAATAATAATGTAAGGAAACAACAATAGCAATAGTGGGGTTCTATGGGGCACAATAATAAAAATATGGGGACTATATTGGCACAACAATAAAAAAAGGTGGGATACACTAACAATAACAATAAGGGGCTACACCAGTATTATATGGACCTAACATGTCCCTCTCCTTCCAAAAAATCATTGTCCTCAAATCTTGAGTAGTTATGGATGATTCTTTATAAAATTCTCATCCTCCCATATGGAATCTTTAACTGGTAAGGTCTTCCACCTAATGAGATACTCTAAAATTGATCAATTTCATCGCTGTTGGGTTCTTGTTTCTATAAATTATTTAGGTTCCAATATGATTTTTTCTTCCTCATCAAGTTCTGGCAATATTTTTTGTATTGAGAGCTTGTCACATATAACCTACTTTAATCATTAAACATGGAAAATGGGTGCACTTGGGAAGAAGCAGCAAGCTCCAATTTGTATGCCACAATACCAATGTTTTACAACACCTTGTCAGTACCATAGTATTTTGGTGGTAATTTATTATACTTCTTATCTTGCTTGAGGGACATTTGTTTGTATGGTTGTAGCCGTAAAAGTACCCAGTCACCTACATCAAAACTTCTTTCGCTGCAATGTTGTTCTTCCTATTGTTTCATTAAATTCTGCGCCAAAATGAGGTTATTTTTTAAGAGTTGGAGAACTTTTTGTTGATGCTCGATGTGATCTTCCACGACCTGAACCTTAGAATTTTCTCTTAAAGATGATGTGATGGATGGTGGATTATATCCATAAAGTTCCATAAATGGGGTCATTTTTGCTGCAATATGGAAGGAAGTGTTATACCACCATTCAGGCAGTGGTAACCACTTGACCCATTGTGCTTGTTTATCATATACAAAGAAACAAAGATATCCTTCCAAACATTTATTCATGATCTTAGTTTTCCCATTAGATTGAGGATGATAAACTGAGCTATGAGCTAACTGAATACCTAGACAGGAAAATTATTATGTCCAAAAATTTCTAGTGAAAATGGGATCCCTGTCACTTACAATAATATTTAGGTTTCCATGTAGCTATTAAAGTTTTTCCATAAATCTAATAACAACTGTACTAGCTTTAAATGGATGAGATAATGCACAAAATCATGCATACTTGGTATGTCTATCAACTACCTCCATGATGACGCTCTTTCCTTTGGACTTAGGTAAACCTGTGATAAGATCCATTGATACCTCCTCCCAACGTTGACTTGGAATGGCTAAAGGTTGTAAAAAAACCGAGGTCATAATTTTCTCAACTTTATTTTGTTGGAAAACTAAACATTCCACCACAAAATTTTGAATATCATATTTAAGGCCATCCCAAAAAATTTCTTCTTGACCCTCTGGGAAGTTTTTAAAAAATCTAAGTGTCCTCCTAAGGGAGATGTGTGCAATTCCAAAAGAATATTTTGTTTGATTTGGGAATTATTACAAAGATATAAGCAATCTTTGTACCATAATGAATCATTTTTCCAACTAAATATATCAGATGTACTTAGATCTTGCTGCAAATTTTGAATGATTGTCCACACTTATTCGTCATTCTTCCATTCATCACTTGTGTTGGTTATCCAATCTGGTTGGATAATAGAAATGGTACAAACTAATGCTTCCACATTCTCTTCCTTTCTTGAGAGTGCATCTGCAACAACATTTTTCTTTCCTTTTTGTATATGATTTGAAAGTCATAACCCAACATCTTTGTGACCCATTTTTTCTACTCTTTTGAAGATAATATTTGTTCCAAAATGTACTTAAGACTATCATGATCTATTTTTACCTTGAAGTGTCTTCCCATTAGGTAAGGTCTCCATTACTTTAGTGCATGTAGTATTTCCAACATTTCCTTCTCATAAATAGGTTTGTGTAAATACTTTCCTTTGATTGGAAAAAATTCAAAAGCAATTGGTCTTCCTTATTGCATTAGAACAACACCAATTCCATTTCTTGAGGCATCACTTTCCACAATAAAGGTTTTTGTGAAGTCTAGCATAGCTAAGACCAATGCTTGGCACATTACCTCTTTAAGATGTTCAAAGGCCTTAGTTTCTTATGGAGTCCAAGAAAATGCTTCTTTCTTCAATAATGTTGTTAGAGGTGCTGCTATCCTCCCATAATTCTTAACAAAATTGTAATAATACCCTAACAACCTGATAAATCTTTGAATATTCTTTATGGTTGTGGGGATTTTCCATTCCTTAATGGCTTTAATTTTGTTAGCGTCTACCTTAAGACCCTCATGAGATACAATATGACCCAGATATTCCACCTCCTATACTCCAAAGAAACATTTGGAGGTTTTTTCATATAGTTATTTCTCCTCCAATAGTTTAACCATATTGTCAACATGTTGAACATGATCCATCTTCCAAGACTTGTTGTAGATTAGTATATCATCAAAAAATACTAACACAAATTTTCTAAGGAAGGGTTTGAAAATGGAAATAATCAAACCTTGAAATGTGGAAGGTGCATTGGCAAAGCCAAAAGGCATGACCAAAAATTCATAATGACCCTCATGAGTTCTAAATGCTATTTTCAGAATGTCCTTAGTCTACATTCTAATTTGATGATATTCCGAATGAAGATCCAACTTGTTGAAGTAAATTTCTCCATGCAATTCATCCAATAATTCATCAATGGCAGGAATGGGAAATTTATCTTTAATAGTGAGCTTGTTGAGATCCCTATAATCCATACACATGTGACATGATCCATCCTTCTTGTGCACCAGTATTACTGGAGCAGAGGAGGAACTTTAACTAGGTTGAATTATACCAAACTCTAGCATTTCTGCAACCATACATTCAATTTCACTCTTTTGGGCATAGGGATATATGTAATGCCTGATTTTTGGAGGAATACTTCTTGGAATCAAATGAATAGCATTATCATGATCACGAATAGGTGGGAGGCCTTTGGGAGTCTTGAATACCTTGGAATGTTTGGCCAATATTTTTTTGGAGATTAGGGGAAATAGATGATTTCGATGTTTGAACCTCTAGTGAGCATAATTATGCAATTATGGTCTGTTGTTCTTTCTTTAGAATATTTTTCATGCCATTAGAGTTTATTATCTTTCTTGGTTTCCCTACGATACCCCTTAATTCAACTTCCTTTCCTTCCCAAAAAAAATTCAAGAAATGTTCTTAAAAATTAAAAGCTATCATCCCTAAAGATTGTAACCATTGGACGCCTAGTAAAACAACAACACCACCCATTGGAATGGAAAGAATTGGACTATTAAATACATATTCCCTCATGGTTAGCTTGATATTATGACACTTTCCACAGAAATTTATAGTTCCTCCATTTGCAACCATCACTTGAAACTTTGGTGTTGTATACAGGAAGCAATTCAATTCCTTATCTATTTTACAATGAATAAAATTATGGGTACCACCTGAATCAATCAACACTATTACACTTTTTTTTTTGATATGTCCTTCTATCTTGAGAGTTTGGGGAGTGGTAATTCCTTCAAATTCATTACAAGATATGGTCATATTCATTTCTTCTTTCTCGGGGGTTGTTTCCTGGTGTATATCCTCTTCTTTTGAAATTTCTTGTTCCTTTTCTTCCTCCTCTTCTCAATATATGTAAAATAGTTTCTTCTAAGCACACTTATGACCTCTAGTGTATTTTCTATCACAACTCTAACAAAACCCTTTTTTCCATTTTATTCTAATTGTTGTGGTGTCAACCTTAAAGATTATTGAAGGATAGGAGCAACAACACTTCCATCTTTATAGTTGTGAGTGGTAGACTTCCTTGTTGCCATAATGTTTCTTTCATTTTTTCTTACCACCCTGAATGCATTCTCCAATGAATCAAATTCCTAAAGGTGAACCCCATGTTGGATGTTATCCTTTAGAGTCCCTATGAATACATCAATCCTATGCTCATCTGGAATATCATTTACCCTGATATTCAATATTTGGAAGTCCTCAATGTGCTCCACCTTTTAACCCTATTGTTTGAGATTTATTAATTGGCTAAATAAGGTGTTTCTCTTTGTATCCTCATAATGTTCTATCATTTCCTTCGTAAAAATTGACCAAGTTATAAGTGGCTTACAAGAACGAAACCATCAATACCATACAAATTAATTGGGTTCTAAATATAAAGTAGCAATGCATACCTTTTGTGTGTGTTGCACATTATGGAGATAAAAATATTGCTCCATCTGTAGTATCCATGGGTTGTACATATAAATATTCAATGCGTACCTTTTGTGTGTGTTACACATCATGTAGATCAAGATATTTATCCATTTGTAGTATCCATGTTACTGGATCCTTGCCATAAAACTTCCTCATATCGATCTTTGGAATATGGTGGGTCCTCAATCAAACGTTAGAGTCTCTAAAATCATGATAACATTCATTTTTTTCTCATCATGAGTTTCATCAAATACCTTTTCGCCATTAGGAAGCATTTGTTGTAGCAATTTTGTTAAACCTTCCTTCAAACCTTCCATCTTAGCATCCATGTCTACTTTTAATCCATCCTTCAAACCTTCCATTTCTACTTCTAATTCATCCTTCAAACCTTCCATGTATGATTTTAAACCATTATTCGTATCATCCATCTTAGCTTCCATTTCATTTTTTTTTACTCTTTGCAAGAGAAAAATTTGTTGCACTTGGTCTCATAATTTTGATATATCATGTTTCATTTCTTCCTCTTCTTCATGCGCCATAATAAACTTTTCTGGTTGGTTACTAGGTGTTTCCATTTTTTTTCTTTGAGTCATTTTGGAATCAAAAAATGATATTTATGCTTCACTGTTCCCCTTGAATCACTTCAAACTATTTTTTCAATCAAAACTTATGAAAAGTTAAAAAAATACACACTTTTTTCTTGCTTAGTAGAAGCTCAATATTGAATATGTTGTATCTTCGTAATTTATGATATCCAAGGTCTGAAATTTTGACCTATCGTAGACCTTTGAGTCCTCATTCAAATGCCACAAGTTAGACTGATATTGGAGTCTTCAAGAAAGAGTTATTCCCAATCTCCCACGATGTCCTGATTATAGACTGGTTTAGTGGAGCAAACTTGTACATAATAACACGTCATTGTTTTGACCTTCAACTGTGAAAATGATACATGACAAACTACAATCTATTTTATTTCCATCATATTTTACAAAATTCAAATTCGATGATTTGATATAAAGTTATGATTATTTTCCGTACGTCACTTGTTTGAGACTGGATTATTGAACCTGTAGAAACCCTAACTTCCTTAAATCATATCTCTGAAAATATATCAAACCAAGATATGAATTTCATACATGATGTTCAAATATTTCAGCACTATGTGGGCCCAATTTCAACTATAGAAGCATCGTAAAAAAAATGTTATAGTATAAATTCCAATATGACCTGTTTGGAGAAGTGAAACCCTAGAATCCAAAGCTTAGATACCAAATGTTATGAAACCAACTCACAAAAAGATAGATCAACAACTTAAAAATTATCCTCTTCGAGGGGTAAACCTCATTTATATTACATAAATGAACAATTCATTGATGATACAAATGACAAGAACTCATTTCTAAATATAGGAGTCTAAGGGGTCACAATATAATCAAATCCTACATAACAATAATATTGTAAGGGCACAACAATAACAATAGTGGGCTTCTATGGGGCACAATAATAAGAATATGTGGACTACATGGGCACACCAATAAAAATAAGGGGGATACACTAAAAATAACAATAAGGGGTTACACTAGTATTATAGGGACCTAACAAAAGGATTACTAAGTCACTGTGAACTACAAAATATTTTTTCAAATATGTGTAGGCAATATCCCAAAATGTTGTGTTTGGTGTATCACAGTGAATAAGGTAACCGACTTGGTTACCTACGGTGGGATAAAAACCTATAGGGCACTTCCAAAATATACCCAGAGGTACGTGGAAGCGGAGTCCATGGTAGTCTTGTCTAATGCATCATGTACAATAGGAAGTATTCTGATATACTTTTCATATGTGGAGTGCCATCAAATATACTCGAAGATACGTTGAAAACGATTTAATACTAATATACGTACGTACATTGTATACTGACTACCCCCAGAATGTAACAAAGACAAGTAATGAAAACTTCTACTTTTAAAGATGCCATAACATATCTCTAGCCTAGACCTCTATGTGTGTATTTAATGTTCCAAATTCTCCTTAGATTGATTGAGTATATTTTAGAAGTTGATCTTCAATTATGTTTCATTTTAAAGGCTCACAATACAAGTTCACTTGAATTACCTCTAATGCAATCTAGCATGATAACAATGACTCTTTTATTTTCAATGAAGATCTTACTATGAGAGGGAAGAGACAAACAATAATGCAACAATCAATGATGAAACAAACTAAGCCTCCTAAATATATCTTGTAATGAAAATGTTCCAATTCGAATTCAAAACCCTACATGCAATGCAAATAATGGAATTTTTTCTTTTCTTTCCTTTTAGTTTTCAAATGCAATGAAAACTAAAATGCACCTAGATCATTGATAAAAGAAATCATACAGAATATGAGTGTAATATAAATTTCTTCAAGCTAATCAACAATCAAGCCAAATGTTTATAAAAGACATAATTGATAAGTAGGAAGAAAAATCAAATAAATTCTCATCAAAGGCTAATAAAATCAAATGCAAACACTATGATGGCTTTATAGAGACACAAACAAACTCAAAGACTCAAGAAATTTTTTGTGACCAAAGCAGAACAAAGAGCAAGGCAAAGAAATGTAATTTTTTTGTGTTCTACATGATCAACATAGGTGCAGTGTGGGCACTAGAGTGCATCGACCCATTTCCAGGGAAGAGGGACTGCATTGCAGTGATCTGTCATATAACAAAGAGTGCGTTGCAAATAATTTGGTCAAAATATGACACAAGAAACCCTACCAAGCTAGAAAATATGCTTTGTTAAGGTCAATTACTATCAGAATAAGTCAATTAAGGTTGCTTTGAAAGGTGAAAATATGCTAAGGCCAAGGAAACTACTAAGGGAAATCTCATTCCCTAGTAGAGTCACCAATTTTTTCTATGGAAAATTCACTTATACGGATAAAAACGAACTCCCTAGATCTAGTGGCCTAATCTATAACAATAGAGGGAAAAAAATATCAATTTTTTTTCTTAGAGAGATTGAAGTATGGAAAATAGACCTACCTAGAATTTGTAGTAAGTCATCCTCTTCTCCTTGCTTGTAAGCTCAAACTCTAGGTCCAAGTGCTATAATTAGAAACTATAACAATGACTAAAACAAGCAAAGGAACTACAACATCCACATAACATACTTCAATATCTCTAATCAAGAAGTCAACATGGCATTGAAATACATAAGCATCAACACAACACAAGTATAGGAAAATATAGTGATTTTTGTATTAATAATTAAAGGAGAGAGTTACAACCATATAAAGAAGCTAGCTTTGTAGATGTCTCCCCAATTTTCTTGTCCTTCCTTTCCACATGGATGGATTCCTTAAGCTCAAAGTAGCAAAATGAGGGCACTAGTAACCTCCAAAATCCAACCCAGACTCTAAGATCCATTATCAAAATACTCCCATCAGAAAGTCTAGGTCATATAGGCTATGATACGGTGTTAAAATTATTGGAGAGATATTTACCAAGAGAAAAAACAAATAAAAATAATACACATAATGTTTATCCTAGAAAAACCTTGATTTTGGAAAAAGCGAGCTAATAGAATTCCATTAGTTCCTTGACCAAAACCCAACCAAGTTGAAGAAGTGAGCCTTCAATTCTCACCTCCCTAGAACATTACAATGAAGTATTCGAGCCTTTTAAAGGCTTCATTACATGCAATCCATGGACACAAAATCACTGGAAAGAAAAATCATGTGCCCAAAACCACCATTTTTTAACTGATCAACTATGACTTTTTTACTGAGTCAAGTGTTACCTAGCAATCCCCCCTTAAAACTTGACTTGGGGTTCCCTTTTACCCAAATTGGCCAAACCAACCATGTGAACTAGAACTGCTCACCTCCAAGCCCTACCCCATTTAAGATTTATAACAAAGGTACCTGATAATTTGGCATGTCCCCCTATCATATAGGTCTAACTCCAAACTTTACTGGTAATTACCCAGGGGTACAAATTCCATACCAAGTCTTACATCTGTATGCATATTTACATGCAATTAAAAAAAATCAACTTCATTATAATAATATTTTATTTTTAAAATTGTTTTCCTCACACTTGTGTTGGCATTACTAGGTTAGCTAATGCATTGGTGTATTAGCATTGATGTCAACTTGATGCTTTAGTGTGTATGCATTGATGACTACCTAAGTGCATGGATGAGATGATAATATCAAGGGAGATTATTGGCATGATTATGTGGCATCTATTGGGTATGTTTGTTGCTTGTAGTCGGTGATGAAGTGTGTTTCCTATTTCAGTTGGTGCTGGATCTTGTCGACTAGAGCTAGGATATCAGGGGGAGTGCTCTAGTAGTTATAATATTTAGTCAAGAATTATCATAGTAACAGGCTCAATGAAGAAGCCTTAATACATTATGATTAATGATTGTTTCTTTCCAAGGTCAAGGATGGAGGATTATTGACATTGTTAGATTTGAAGGAATTTTTCCTCAAGAGATTAGGTCAATTACCTCTGCAAAGCGCATGGTCGAATATCCCTTGGAAATTCCTTTCCAAAGTTATAAGCACTTAGAATAAATCCAAAGGATGAAGTAGTTATGGTTGTTTGAAGTTTGGAAGTAAGAAAAAGGTCGATCCACCTGGAAAAAAATATATGGAAAACATAAAACACCTCGACCCTCAACCTCCAACTCCTGACCTGTCTGAGATAAAGTACTAGGGATGAAGACATGTGACAACATGGACTACTAGAGAGAGGAAACATGGCAGTGCCTGACTAGCAAGATGTCATTAGCACAAGGTGACTTGGCACTATAGGCATGTAAAACATGGCATGTAGATTTGGCATTTTTCACTAGCCAAGTGGGCCAAATTGAGGTGACACATGGCACCATGTAGGCATTATGACATGAGCTTGATGTAGAAGTGACATAAGCATGGTGATGTGGCACTTCCTTGTAGAATATGCCATGGGGTCTGTTAAGCGTTTTTTCCCATGTGAGGTGTTTTTGGGCCAAAAATAGGGGAATAGTCCTAGGCTAGGTATTTTGGGCTACTCATGCCTCCAGGCTAGTCAGAGAGCAAGTGCAAGCATAAAGTAGAAAGGTGGGCCAATCCCCAACCCCTGACTTTCGTTGTCACATTAAACCCCTTTATGTTTAGTTGTTGGCTCTAGCCTGCAGGCATATATATATATATATATATATATATATATATATATATATATATATATATATATATATATATATATATATCTATATATATATATATATATATATATATATATATATATATATATATATATATATATATATATATATATATATATATGTATAGATAGATAGATATAGATAGTGGTAGATCACTATAGTCATGGTTAATGAGGCTTGAATGGGTTGGAAACTTGTTTAGCATATAATTCCTTATTTGGTGATTTTGAAAATATGGCAGTTCACTAGAGGTGTAGTTTTGGTTAATAGCGATTGCCGAGAAAAAAAAATAAGGTTAAGAGGACCATGATTTACAGAGAGAATTATTGGATTGTTGGGATAAAAAAGAATAAGCCATACCTAAGTGTTACTCAAGCCATGAATAATTAATGAGAAAACAACCTTGGGAGTAATGGAGAGTTGATCGCAACCATGTTGAAGCACATCTCAATCTCTGTTAGTCTTAAATAGAAACGATGTAGAGCCATGTTGATTGAACAAGAAGAATTTAATTAAGGGACTCCTTGAGTGTGTAGGTAGGAATGGGATTCAATTCTCATTAAAGTAGTCATTACGAAATCCATTTCTTTGATTAATGTAGCTACAATGACTGAGAAATGTGATATAAAAACATAATGGTGATCCATACTGTAGTACACTCGGGCAGTGTAATGTGCATAGGTTCCAACATTGATCCTTGTGTAATATTTTAACAAAACCGAGGATTGCAATTGTCCAAAAGGGGAATATAGCATAATTGAATGAGAACATTGTGTAAGTGCACTTCTGAGAAGGCCATGAGTGCTTGAGGAGTATGAAGCATGAGACTTGTTTTTTGTGCAAATAGTATGAGGGTCGAGTGCATATGAGAGGCTACTAAAGTGTATGAGGGTCAAATGCATGAAAGAAAGGGTTTTAAGGTGTTGAGGGATGATAATAGAGAGCAATGAATGTTGGTATAGGGGGGTGAGAATAGAGGGCCAAAAATGAATGAATATAGAGTTGAAACCCGGCCAAGTGAGTGTCAAAATAGAGAGGTGTAAATTCCTTATGAACTATAGGTTGGGGCCTACTGAGGAGCCTCATCATTGGGTAATTATATGGGCCTTAATTCACCTCCTAGCTTAGTCAAACCAAATTTTCTCACAACTTATTACATGTTTCTGATTATATTTTGTTTATGAGATGAGTTAGAGTTGGATATTATGCCTAGTGGACTAATTTATGCATTGAATTCAAGATTGAAGGAGAAAATCAAGGAATTTTGGCAAATACTAAGGTTAAAAATCAAATGGGACAAGGGAGAGGGATTATAGGAAGTAAATCCTCCTCATTTGTTTCTCACCCATTCGAATATTCCTCCATCCATCACACTAGCTCGAAGTGCAAGCAACGAAGCCATGAGGATTAGAAGGCAGTAGAGCAAATGAGTGACAAAGAGCTAGTTTATCTCAAGTTTGGGAGCCGAGCATCCCTAATTTTAAGGAATTCATTGGGGACTTCAGTTGTATAAGCAGAGAGGCCTAGAGCCTCATTAGGATTCAAATTTTTGTTGTAAAACTCTAAAATATTTTCGAGCTCTAGACTTGTGAAAATTTTTTGATGTAATTTTCTGTTTTGGTAATAAGAATGAGTTTTGTTTTGAGCCAGCACTAAGTTAACTCACAAGGATGAACCTCTTGGGTTAGGGCCCAACCCTAGCAGCCAACGCTCCTCTTTCTTGTATTTGTATGTTTAGATGAGTCTCATAGCTTCATTGTTAAATTTCTTGTAGATGTGTTTTCATTGCAAGTAGTGTAGATTGGATTGGTTGTTTATTAGTTTGCTTCCATTTATGCCTTACTTCAATAGAAGGTTAGCAGGGATAAAAGGAGTACCACAAGGTTTTCAGTGGGTGTCTTGGCCTCATTTCCTCCCTTTGGGATCATGATTTGAGGAAGGGACCCTTATGCAGCCCAAAAAACATATATTTTTATTTCTTGCATAAGCTTTAGAGTTTATTGTATTTAAGTTAGCATTTGATCAGTTTTGAAAGTAGGATTTCATTTCCATCTCTTCTATCTTCACTCTTGCATTAAATATCATTCATGCCTTCATTCCTTTTAGCAACTTTCGTCATGCATCATGTAGGAAGTTAGTTCGTTAATTCAAATTTTCTAGCATATGAGAATGCTTCTTGTTTACATACCTTTTTGGGAATTATACATGTTTTATGCATAGCAGGTGATTCAGGAGGAGACAATGACTTCATAGCCAACAACAACCTTCCACTCCATCCCCCATAGTAATTCCTTGTTTTCACCATTTCCTTCACTAGTTTTCATCATTTTTCATAGAAATTCTTCCAAGAACATTGAGCGAATCCAACCATCCTCTATCTTTGTTGTTGACTTCTGAGTGATCCTAGACCTTTCGTCACTTCATTCCACCCATCTACCACTTTACCTAAGCCTTCCATCACCCCCTACACCTTCTATTTTTCTCTCAACTATATCCTGTAGGTTTATGGGGAATCTTGTAGGTTTCTAGTACATCCTGTAGCTTTTCCTAAAATGACCTGTTTTAAGGTTGAATTGAAGGAAAACCTTTAGGAAGTCACCAAAAGCCCCCCAAGGGTGTCCCAAACCATCCAACCATCTCCTAACCCTTCCATCCATCCTCCAACATCCTTAATTCACCTACCACATCACCAAAAGTAATTAGTTTGCATACTTGATTTTGCATGAAAAGACAAAAAGACAACAACAGATTTATTTCAGTACCTTTACTTACACATTAGTGATGTTTGATGCTAATTACTTCCATGCTTAGATAGTAGCATTTGGTTCATGTTAATTTAGCATTATTGCAGAGCATAGTTTCTTGGCATTTAATTAGGAAATGGTGTGATTTAGCATTGAATTTCGGTTTTTTCCATTATTGTAGTAGAGTAGCTCTCCCTTAGCGCAGATTTCCCTTTCTTCCATCAAGAAACCAATCTTATGAATCTATAGAAGTCTAGTTTGAAAACCACAGTGGTATCTCACCAGCTGAACCATGAAAAAAGGTAGAACCATCACTTTTACTTGTGTATATAGCACTGTCACCTCCAAGTTTGTACGAACCCCGGGTTGACAAAGTAAAGCTAGTAGCCCAGGAGTTGTAGCATTCTTGCTACAATAATGACGCTAGATGCACTATGAGGCATCCTATGATTGAATTTCCATTGAATTCTATTGACATTTTCTCAGTTTTTGAAGAAAATCACTCCACAGGCAAGTGACCCTCTTTACCAGGACTCAAACCTATATATCAAGGAGCTGAAGGGGTCACTAAGCAGCTCTGCTAAATAAACCAAAGGAGACCTCATGATCCTAGCCCATACCAGCAAGCCATGCAAGGGTCATCCCATGCATATTACAACCCCAACCAAATCACAACCATACCTTCTTGGGGACCCCCTTCTCATATTTCCTGGTCTACACCCCCTCCTTGGTCCTTTGCATCTTAGTATCACTCCCAGCTAGGCAGCCAATCATTTCAGCCATATGCTCCGCCACAACCTTAGTGGAATGCACCACCCCAGGGGTGGAGGCCCCAATACAACAATGCTCCAACTTTATTTCCTCCACCACCTGCCCAACCACATCTGTTACACTCTACTCCACCCAAACAACCCCAGATGCATGCCCAGCCAAATTCGAACCCGAAAAATAGACAGGCTTAACAAGTATACAGTGAAGAGATATCATACGTAGCTTATGCGGTGGAAATCCAGGAGATTAACCTGAGATCTGGGAGAGTTCTCCCAGATAACCAACCTCCACCTCCACCTAGGGAGGTTGAGGAAGAAAGAGAGAAAAGCATTCTTAAAGTGAATCCACCCTTTCCTGAGAGATTAACCCAACCTCTCCAGCCTACCCCAGAAGAGACTGAACTTCTGGGAGAATTGAAAAATAAATGTGTAAAGATTCCACTTCTCCAAGCAATAAAAGATGTTCCTATTTACAATAATTTGATTAAGGAGAAGTGCTTCAATCATCCAGGGAGGTGAAGAAGAGATGCCCCTACCATTAATGTCGTTGGACAACTATCCGACTTAATGTTGGGGCAGGTAATTTGTCCAAAATATTTGGACCCTAGAATCCCTGTAGTAGATTTGCACATCAATGGCATCATTGTCCCACACACTTTGATCGATATTTTGTCTGCCATTAATGTGATGACCAAGGACACCATGCTCAAGCTCAAACTCCAAGGTTCATTGAGGAAGACCACAACAATTCTGCAACTTGCAAATCGATCCACAGTGACCCTTGAGGGGATTGTGGAGGATGTGATGGTATCCATTGGCTCTTGGGAGTACCCTGCAGATTTCCTAGTTCTCCAGCCTAACGCTAAGATTACTAGTTACCCTCTCATCCTTGGGAGACCTTGGTTGGCCACTACCAATGCTTACATTAGCTGCAGAGTTGGAATTATGACCATCAAGAATGGACATATGTCCCATCAGTTAATCCTATACCCTCCTTCTCTGCCATCTCTAGAGCATGATTTACCTCTATGGTTGGAGGAGGAGGAAGAAGATGAAGTTTATTCTGCCCAACTTTATACTTTAGAAACAACCATGGGAGGAGGACAGCAGGATGAAGATGATTTGATTGAACACCTACTCCAAATTCCAACTCCCACTACATTTCCCTTAGAAGATGTAGTAAAGGAAACCCAGAAAAATCATCCAATTGACCTATGATTGGCTGATTCCAACCCCCTCCATGTCAAAACCATAGAATTCGGCCTTGAGAGAACCTTGAAAATCAATCCATCTCTTTCTGCTCTCCAAGAAGGGAAGTTATGCAACATGCTAAAGGAACATATAGATGCTTTTTCTTGGAGTTACAAAGAAAGAAGGGAGTACACCCCTCAGTCTGTTCTCACCACATATACATCAAAGAAGGTTGCAAGCCAGTTCGATAGCCCCAAAGGAGGATGAATCTAGCTCTTAAAGATCTAGTCATAGAAGAACTGTAAAAACTGCTAGATGCAAGATTCATTTACCCTATCTCTGACAATGAGTGGGTCTCTTCTTTGGTGTTAGTTCCAAAGAAAAATTGGTAAGTGGAAGATTTTTGTTGATTACAGGGAGTTGAACAAAGCCACAAAGAAGGACCATTTCCCTCTATCCTTCATTGACCAAGTGCTAGATGGTCTGGAAGGGAAATTTTCAAATTGTTCTTTTCTTTCCTAGATGGATTTAGCAGGTACAACCAAATCCAAATCAGCTCAAAAGACCAGGATAAAACCAACTTCACTTGTCCTTGTGGTACTTTTTCCTACAGGGTTCTTCCTTTTAGCCTATGCAATGCTCCTGCCACATTCCAGAGAGGTTGTCCTGAGTATTTTTGTCGAGTTAGTCCATGATGTGGTAGAAATTTATATGGATGATTTTACACCTTATGGCTGTGATTTTCAAGAGGCTCTGTCCAACCTAGGAAACTTACTGCACAAATGCATTGAAATGAACTTATCCCTCAGTCCTGAAAAATGTGAATTCTTGATGACTGCAGGGATTGTTCTAGGTCATTCAATATCTCAATAAGGACTACAAGTGAACCCAAACAAAATAGCTATCATCAAAAGGGTCCCACCTCCTCAAAATCAGAGAGATGTCAGAAGTTTCCTAAGGTTAGCTAGGTACTACCAAAGGTTCATAAAGGACTTCAACAAGTTCGCCTCTCCTTTATTTGGTTTGTTGGCCAAGGACTCTGAGTTTATATGGTCAAAAAGCTGTCAAGAGGCCTTAGACACCCTAAATAACAAGTTAAACACTACACCGATTCTCCGAGGCCCAAATTGATCCCTTCCTTTTCATATTCATGTTGATGCCTCACACAGACCCATAGGAGTAACCCTAGGTCAGATAGATGAAAATTTTCCTTATGATATCTACTTTATCAACAAGAATTTGTCAAAGGTTGAACTAAATTACACAGTGACCGAAAAGGAACTCCTAGCTGTTGTGTATTCATTGAAAAAATTTAGGCATTATATTACATGCTATCAAACATTTGTACATACTTAACATGTTGCAATAAAATATTTAATGAACAAACCAGATGTGAATGCTCAGATTATAAGATGGTTACTTTTATTACAACAGTTTGATCTAACTATTGTTGATAAGCCTGGTAAGGAAAATGTTGTTGCAGACTTTTTGTCCAGATTAAATTTTCGTGCAAGTGAAGAAGGAATGGTTGATGACCAGTTACCAGATGAGCACTTATTTGCTATTTCAGTTCTCTCTCCATGGTTTGCTAATATAGAAACCTATTTGGTATATGCACAGTTCCCATCGAACTTGTCCTCCAATGAGAAAAGAAAGATAGTGAGAAAGAGCGCTCCCTTCACTTGGATCAGGGGAAATCTCTTCAAACTTGGCCCAGACCAAATCTTGAGAAGTTGTATTAGGGAGGAGGAAGTCTTTAACATCCTTTTGACCTGTCATGATGAGCCTTGTGGAGGTCAATTTGTAGTGAAGAGGACAACATTCAAAGTGTTACAAGCAAGCTATTATTGGCCCACTCTTCATCAGGATGTGAAAATATATACTAGTCAGTGTGATCGGTGCCAAAGGATGGGAAGGCCTACTCCAAGAGATGAAATGCCTCTGCAACCTCAGGTTACTTTCTAGCCATTTGACAAGTGGGGCATGGACTTCATTGGACCTATTGACCCTCCTTCCAAACAAAAGAAATACATCATTATGTGCACTAACTATTTGACTAAGTGGGCTGAAACCAAGGCAATTAAGGCAGAAACAGAAGAGAAGGTAGCTGAGTTCCTAAGGGAGAATGCATTTTACAAATTTGGGTACCCTAGAGAGCTAGTCACAGACCAAGGCAGCCAGTTTACCTCCAACGTGATTGAAGACTTGCTCATCCAGCACAAGCTCAAGAATAGAGCCTCCACTCCCTATCATCCACAAGCTAATGGATAAGTAGAGGTGACCAATAGAGTGCTAAAAGGCATCTTGACCAAAGTGGTAAGCAACAACAGGAAGGATTGGGAAGATAGACTAGTTGAGGCCACCTGGGCCTATAATACCACCTGGAATACCACCACTAGATTCAGACCCTATGAGCTGTTCTATGGGAAAAAGGCCCTGTTGTCCATTGAATTTGAGTATAACACATTAAGGATGGCTGCCCAACTAGATATAGATCTCAGCAGTGCATAAAAATAGAGATTTCTCCAGTTGAATGGTTTGGATGAGTTCAAAATGAAGGCCCTCCTACATACAGAGGTAATTCAACTTCAGAGGAAGATCTGACATGATAAGAACATCAAGGAAAAGAAATTTCAAGAAGGTGATTGGGCTTTGTTATATGATTCTAGGTATAAAGACTTCAAGGGAAAGTTAAGGACAAGATAGTTAGGACCTTATGTTGTAGAAAGATTCCATGATAATGGTTCAGTATAGATCAGAACCATAGATGACGAGACCATTCCTTTAATTGTTAATGGACAGCAACTGAAAATTTACAAGAGACCATTGTCAAAACAAGAGTTCATTCATGATATCAATAAAAGAGTGATGGTAGTGGAGCAAGTTTCAGCTCCTACCTCATCAAATCACTGAGGAAAAAATAATAAAAAGAATAAGGACTCAGGTGAAAACCTCCATGAGGTGCCTGAGTCCCACTATTTGATCTGATAATCACCCTATGAGTGACCTCAGTTGAAGATTTATTAAACAAAAGGTATTACAAACTCATTTGATGGTGTGTGTGTTTTGTGTTATTGAAACAACAGATCGATCAGATTGCCAAAACACAGAAAATAAATGGAAAGACAACAAAGAAGTACTGTAAGAAACACAAAGACACAAGAAGTTTTTAATAAGGAGTTCAACCTATTCTCTAGGGTATGTCTCTAGTCCAGCTTCAGTGGTGGCCTTTTTCAGTAGAGAAATTACAATACAGGGACTCAATATGAGTTCTCCTGAAGCAGATTTTGCTTGGCAGGGTGGTTCTTTGATTCCCCAAGCCACTCGGAGTTCACAGACTCTTTTCCTTCCTACCAGCTCTGTGACCCTCGGTCTACAGTGGAAAGAACCAACTGTGATGCTCAATCTGGACAGATTCCTCTATGGGAAGGCTTGAATCTTCAAGCTCTCTGGTGCTCGATGCTGCCTATGGTCAGCTCAGCCCTCTATCTCATCTGCTTGGCTTTACTACTCTCTGTGCTTATTCCTCCCCTCAAGGTTCACTATTCATTGTCTCTCTTGGTTTCTTGGACTCCTCTCTATTCCTCCTCTCTCAATCTCCTATTTGACCGTCTATGTTCATGGCTTTAGCCATTCTCTCCATGCATGTTCGGTTCCTCTCCCGCCTATGTTGATTCACCTACTGCCTGCGTGCTTGGAGTTCCCCGTTCGGCGTCAGCATGAATGCTCGGTAAGTAGCCACACATCCCCATCGGAACAGCGCCAGCCTGCTCGTCGATTCATTTCTTTGGTTATGTCATGGATACGTTCTTTCTCCATTGTGGCGGTCAACGGATTCCTAATCCCCTTAAATCATGGCTTAATTCCCTGTCGATTCTGCTTCTGTCTATCGGGCACAATCTCAGTCGTCCGATCTGGGCTCCTCCAGATCCAACGTCATACGCACGTCGAGCACGGTTGACTGGCTCGACCGATAATGTGCGATCACGACAGTTTTTCTCTCACCTCCGCTGCCACGCGTCGATCACTGAGTGGGATTGCTCCACTCTCCTCTAAAACCTCCTACCATCCAAGGGTGCCCCAATCAAAACCATCGGTTTCCAGGTTGTGGGTCCCACCTTCGTACGTTAGCGCTTTTCGTTTCTCCGCCCGCAGTTCTCCAGCTCCCAACATGACCAAGGGCTTAAGGCCCCTCCATTTCGGCCCTGTTTGCCCAGTGATGCGCGATTCATCGAAAATCATCTCTTTTTCCTATTCCTGGGCTCCTAGGGGCTTTATCAACCTCCTGCGCAGTCTCCATGGGCCTCGGTCAGTGCGCTTTGATTGAGGTCCTCATCGTTCCATGCCGGATGCCATGGCCATTGGTTCAGGGTGTTTCAGATTGTTGTTCTGGATTCTTCAAGGATTTGTTTCGTCCCGATACAGTCAGGTTCTTTGACAGTTGCTTATGGATCCAATTTGGATCATCGACTCCCTACTGAAAAGCTTTTGGACCACCAAAAGTTGGTTTTCTTCAAGCATCGACTAAGTGAGGAAACTGTTGTCTCACTTGTCGAATCTCAATCCACTTCGCACTGCTCGGCTTGGAACCTTGAAGCCCAATCCTGAGGTATTCCACCTATCCACTGTGTGTCATCCTTACCTTCCTATCTGGCATTGTATCCTCCTGCAACTCATTAAGATATTCAGGTAGCAGGTCATCAACAGAAGGAAATTGACTCTACTCTTCCGGGTCCTCAATCATTGAAGGTTCAAACAACCTCAAGCAATCTGCGTTCATGACTGAGTAGATGTGCATGTAAGCTGGAAGATCAAGGCGAAACGCATTTTCACCAATCTTCTCAAGTATCCTGAAGGGTCCATACCTGATAGGTTTTAGCTTCTTACCTTCACCTTGCATCCTGTCCTTGCTAATATACATCAAGGCTTGGTCTCCAACTTGAAAACTATGCTCCATCCGATGCTTATCATGCCTAGCCTTGTACTTGGCCTGGCTCTTTTCCAGCTGTTCCTATACTGCCTGGCGGATCTCCTGGATCTGTTCAATGAACGTAGTGGCCCTGTCCACATCACTGTGTCCATCAACCATGGTATCTTTACCAAAGACAAAATCCAAGGGAGACCGTGGTATGAAACCAAAGCAGGTCTCAAAAGGAGATCTTTGGGTAGAAGAGTGTTTGGCTCTATTGTAAGCATGCTACACATAACACAAGTGTTCATCCCAAAGCTTAGGGTGTTTGCTGCAATATCCTCTCAGTAACTGGATCACTGTCCTATTAACTACTTCTATCTAGCCATCTGTTTGTGGATGAAAAGTAGTGCTTTTTTTTAATTTTGTGTCCATTAGTTCCCACAGACTTGACCAAAACTTCCCCACAAATCGGGTGTCTCGATCAGATACAATAGAAGTGGGTAATCCGAAATGAACCCATACATGTTCAAAGAATAATTTTGCAGTTTGTTCAGCTGTAATCTATTTACTACAGGGTATCAAAATACACATTTTGTTGAACCTATCCACAACAACATATAGATAATAATGACCTTTCCTAGATTTAGGTGGTCCTCCCACGAAATCCATGGAAATGCTTTCCCAAGGGTGAGAAGGAACTGGCAAGGGAGTGTATAAGCCTAGTTTTCTATTGCTGGGCTTGCTTTTAGCACACATAGCACACCCCTTTACATATCTAGAAACTGTCTCACTCATTCTTGGCCAATAGCAGAACCTTTGCAGCTGTGCAACTATTTTACTTACCCCAAAGTGACCTGATATCAGAGAAGTGTGTGCTTCCCTAATTATCTTTACTCTCTCAGTTTGTGGAATGCAAATTTTCCCACAATGATATAAGAGTCGGTCCTTCACATGATAGTCCAATTCTTATACTCTTTTGCCTTGACTCAAAGTTGCATATACATCTTTAAAGTCCATGTCCTGAGCATATTGTTCTATGTAGCTTTCATGCAACATAGAATTATGCTTAAGTATGGTAGATGCATTTATAATGGGTCTAGATAACATGTCTGCAACCTTGTTATGTATGCCTTTCTTATATCTTATGACTAAATGAAACTGTTGTAGAAAACGCATCCATCTATAATGTCTTTAGTGTTGCAACTTAGTTTGGGAGTGTAGATATTGAAGTGGCTGATGATCAGTATGTATTACTGTTTCTTTGCCCATTAAGTAATGTTTCCACTTTTTCACACTCTGAATTAATGCATACAATTCCTTATCATATGTAGGATAGTTGACTACTGCAGGATTAAAAGTCTCAGAATGATAACATATGGGTTTACCGTGCTGTGTCAACACTACTCCCATGGCATAGTCATTGGCATCAGTTTGGATCTCAAATGGTCTTTGTAGATCTAGCAGTGCTAATACAGGTGCAGTACTAATTTTTTCTTTCAAGGTGTCGAAGGCTTTTTGCTATTTGCCTCCCCACTGAAACACGTTGTTCAATCCTTTCAAAGCATGTAAGGGAGCTGAAATTGAGGAAAAAATTGAAATGAACTTCCTCCAATACTGTGCTGCTCCTAAGAAGCTTCTCACTTCTGTAGCAGACTTGGGTTTAGGCCAGTTTACAATGACTGCCACTTTAGAGGGATCTATTTTCAATTCACCTCCCCCTACTATATGACCCAAATAATTTTGAGAGGTTTTGCCAAATTCACATTTGGAGAGTTTAACATAAAGTTTTTCTCTTGTAAAAACATCTAATGTCTGCTTAACATGCTTTAAATGTTCTTCCCACATTTTACTAAAAATCAGAATGTCATCCAGATACACAATAACAAAATCATCAAGAAAAGGTTTGAGTACATCATTCATTAATCTCATGAAAGTAGCAGGGGCATTGGTCAAGCCAAAAGGCATAACTAGCCATTCATACAATCTTTGCTTTGTCTTGAAAGCAGTCTTCCATGCATCATCCACTGTGCAAATCCAGCTTGGTGAAATAAACAAACTCCTTCAATTGATCTAAAATATCATCTATGTGAGGAAGGGGATAACGATTTTTGATCGTTATCTTATTCAGTGCTCGATAATCAATGCACATTCTCCATGAGCCATCTTTCTTTCTCACCAAAATGATTGGTGACCCACATGGTGATGTGCTAGACCTGATGAACCCTTTCTCGAGCAACTCCTGCACCTGCTTCTTGATTTCAACATTCTCTAAAGAAGATAACCTTTTATACCCATGGCTACAATGATTGTTTCATCTCCCGAGTCTGACCCCAAATCTTTCTGAATAGCTGCAACAGTCTTCTTCTTCTTGCCCTCGGACTTCTTAGGTCTCAGCTCTGGATGCAGAATCCAACAGTGCTTATCATCATGCCCCTCCTTTTTACAGTGAGTGCATGAAGCTTTACCTTTCTGTGCAGTGTTAGCCTTCCTTTCTTTCCACTTCTACTTTCTTTTCTCCTTGCTCTTGCTTACAATGGGTTGGGATGGTCCCCCAACTTCTGGATTTCCATTCTTTCCTCTAGCTTCTAGATGAGTAGCTTGTACAGATACCTCATCTATACTAGTGGGATTAAACAAAAGGATGGTATGCCTCATGTAGCTGTGTAGACCACCAATGTACTTCAAAAGAGTTTTTGGTGAGTCTAATGAAATACCCAACATCAATGCTCTCTTTCTGAACTCTTGAGTATACCCTTGTACACTTTGCCCTTTCAATTGCTGAAGAGTTTGCCAACTCATCATGGCTTGTTGCATGTAGGCCAATGGATAGAATTGCTTTTTGATTTTAGTAACAAATTCACCCTAGATCGAGATGGTCTTACCATGCTTCCTCATATCAGTTTGGGTTCTGCCTTCCCACCAAACCAAGGCAGTGCCTCCTAGGCGTAGGCTTGCCAGCTGAATCTTGCTCTTGTCTGAGTCTATATTTTGTACTCTGCAATACACATCAATTTGTCTAATCCAATTGTCCAACTTTTCAGCATTTAGCTCTCCATCATATATAGGCAAATCAAATTTAACATCTAACTTAATCAAAGATGCTTTCTTATTATGCACAGGGCTACTAGGAGGTGTAGGGAAGCTTTCTTATTTTCCCTTTCCTTTGGAGTGGTCATGGGAATGAGATTCATCTTCTTCTTTATCTTGCTTAGAGCCTGATGAATCTTCACCCTTATGCTTTCTAAAGTCCCTATACATTTCTTCTACCATAGAATTTATAGCTAGGAAACTTTCTATGAATTGAGGGTCTGGCCCTATAGAACCTTCCTCTGACATTGTCTTCCAAGAATAGACTCTCCCAATTTCAGGATTAGTTTCCACCAACTCTCCTTCTCCTAATTTGAGCTTTGATCTAGTGAGCATTCACAGCTAAACCAACATAAGCTTGTCTAACCTTACAACCTAGAGCTCGGATACCACTTGATCTGATAATCACCCTATGAGTGACCTCAGTTGAAGATTTATTAAACAAAAGGTATTACAGACTCATGTGAAGATGTGTGTGTTCTGTGTTATTGAAACAACGGATCGATCAGATTGCCAATACACAGAAAATAAAGGGAAAGACATCAAAGAAGTACGGTAAGCAACACAAAGATACAAGCAGTTTTTAATAAGGAGTTCACCTAATTCTCTAGGGCTACATCTCTGGTCCAGCTTCATTGGTGGCCTTGTTTTATTGTGTCTTTCAGCAGAGAAATTACAATACACGGACTCAATATGAGTTCTCCTGAAGCAGATTTTTCTTGGCAAGGTGGTTCTTGGATTCCCCAAGCCACTCAGAGTTCACAGACTCTTTTCCTTCCTACCAGCTCTGTGACCCTCAGTCTACAGTGGAAAGAGCCAACTGTGATGCTCAATTTGGACAGATTCCTCTATTGGAAGGCTTGAATCTTCAAGCTCTCTGGTGCTCGATGCTGCCTATGGTCAGCTTGGCCATCTGTCTCCTCTACTTGGATTTACTGCTCTCTGTGCTCAGTCCTCCCCTCAGGGTTCACTGTTCACTGTCTCTCTTGGTCGCTTGGACTCCTCTCTATTCCTCCTCTCTCAATCTCCTATTTGACCGTTTCTGTTCATGGCTTTAGCCATTCGATCTCCATGCCTATTCGGTTCCTCTCCCACCTACGTCGATTCGCCTACCACCTACGTGCTTGGAATTCCCTGTTCGACGTCAACATGAACACTCGGGAAGTAGCCACGCATCCCCATTGGAACAGTGCTAGCCTACTCGTCGATTCGTTTCTTCAGTTATGTCATGGATACGTTCTTTCTCCATCGTGGCAGTCAATGGATTCCTAATCCCCTTAAATCGTGTCTTAATTCCCTGTCGATTCCACTTCTGTCTATCGGGCGCAATCTTAGCCATCCGATTTGGGCTCCTCTAGATCCAATGTCATACGCACGTCGAGTGCGGTTGACTTGCTTGACCAATAACACGCGATCACGGTGGTTTTTCTCTCACCTCCACTGCCACGCATTGATCGCTGAGTGGGATTTCTCCGCTCTCCTTCAAAACCTCTTATCGTCCAAGGGCACCCCGATCAAAACCGCCAGTTTCTAGGTCGTGGGTCCCACCTTCGTACGTTGGCACTTTTCGTTTCTTCGCCCACAATTCTCCAGCTCCCAACATGACCAAGGGCTTAAGGCACCTCCATTTCAGCCCTGTTTGCCCAGTGATGCACGATTCAAATCAGCTCCTTTTCCCATTCCGGGGCTCGCAGAGGCTTCATTGACCTCCTGTGCAGTCTATATGGGCCTTAGTCAGTGTGATTTGATCGAGGTCCTCGTCGTTCTGTTCCGGTTGCCATGGCCACTGGTTCAAGGTGTTTCCAGTTACTGTTTTGGATTCTTCAAGGATTTGTTTCGTCCCGATACAGTCAGGGTTCTTTGACAGTGGTTTATGGATCCGATTTGGATCACTATTGGGTTGAAAACCTCTTGGGGTGGCCCAATGGTGTCAATAAAAATATAAAAATAAAAGGAGAAAAAATGAGAATACAAATATCCCTAGGTGAAAAACTCTATTGAGGCACTCATGGAAAACAAGTAGGATGAAAACCTCTTAGAGGCATCCTAGTTGTTAAAAAAAAAAAAGAGAAATGAGAAAAATCATGAAAATTTCTATTTTGCAGGTCAGCATGAAGGATGATCAGAGAGAAAAGGAGGATCACCAAGAGACCTATTTCACTCACATTTTAATTTTCCACTCATTTTCATTCATCACTTTACCATTTCTTTCATTTTTTCCACTCCTTTCCTTCATTTTACAATGGGAATGTGTTTTCTACAATATCCCCTGAAAACCTACAGGATGATCCTGTAGGAATCACAGTGACCCATAAATCCTACAAGAAGTAGCCCTAAAGGAAAAAAATTACATGATATGTCAGTAAAATAGCACCCATACATCAGCATTCCATGACCATACCTATGTCCACCTTCATCATCCATACATTCACCTTTAAAAAAAATATCAGTTTTAAAAAAAAATAAACAAATTCACAGTCTTCGAAAAAGAAGGAAACATAGAGAAATAGGGAGCATCACCTGAGTATTCCTCATTCTCCACACTCCTAGTCTCCCTCTCCATTCATGTCAACATCCTCAAACTCCGAGCAGAAGGTATGATTAAGAGTTTTGAGGGAGAAGTAGCTACAGGACATCCTGTAGGAAATATTGTTGCAGCCTATCCTAGATAATACAAATCATGAGAACAACAAGCTTCCAACATGATGATCCAAGAGCAGAAGGGACTCCAAAGCAGCAGTAGCACCATCCTTCAACACCAGCCACCTACACCACAAAAAAATCATCAGAGAACAACAAAAAAGGAGAAAAAGAATAACATGGAGCCAATACACACAGTAAGCACCTCCGGTCTTCAACCACTGCAACAATGTATTAAGTACCACAGGTAAGTATCCCACTCACTCCCTCATGTGCATAATGTATTCAAAATATGTAAAGGTTAAGAGTAAGTTGGTTTATAAGCGAAAGGTGGCCAGTTAACTTGGCCACCTTAAATCAATCAACAAAGATAAAACAATTTGTCCTCTCACATGTGGCAGTAGTCAAATAAAAAACATAAAGGAGAGGGAAAAATGCAGTTAAGGATATGAAAGCATGAAGTGGGAGTTGATTACGAGGAAGTGGGGAATGACGAGGTGGTAGTGGGGACCAACGGTCCAAAAAGGGAAACCATACCTTGGCTGCCAGCACACCACCTCACCTCAAATGACCATTAGAGGAAATAATCGTCACCCCCATGCATTTATGCATTCACTTCCTCGAGGCTCGCTCTCACAAGTCGCTCTCACAACCTATAGCAAGGAAAACACCATCATTTTTTTGCACAAGAATTCCTACATGATTGCACAGCAAATCCTATAGGATTGCACAGGAAATCCTACAGGATTGCATAAAGGATTCCTACAAGATACAAAGAGACAGTATACAAGATAGGCTGAGAGGAGTTTAAGAGGGGAAAACACGGGGTTTGACCATAGCAAACTCTATGAAGAGGTAGGCTCTGTAATCACATCCCTCTTTCCAAGTAAATTGAACAAAAAAAACCACTAGTTTGAGTGAATTTGGAAGTTATGCAAGAGAATTGTCCACAGACTCATCTTAGTTTTTTTACTTCTGCACTTGAAAATTGGATCAACCATCTCATCTCCTCAAACCTCACCAACCAAGATGACAAGAGGGTTTAATAGAAGGGAGCCCACTAACACTGTGAGAATCCAACAACACCCTCAGGTACTAGAAATCTTCACAAGGCATAATTGGATGGGGTTTTTTGAAAAATTAAGGGGTTATGATGATGAGGTAGCCCGAGATTTTTCTCTTTCCCTCATTCCACTTACAAGAGCCATGCCACTATTGCGGTAAGAGGCCTCTCCATAGAACTCACCCTTGAACTCATCAGCAGAGCTACCACACTTCCCCTAGGAGTACCATAGAGGAAGGAAGACAAAGGAGATAGCCAAGTTGAAAAAGGTAAATTCTTTTTAGAAAGGGAGGAACCCACTGAGGACAAAAATGGAGTAAGGAGAGCAAGTCTGCCATATCCCTGGAATGAGGTGGCTACCAACTTATCAAATAAATTTCATGTGAGGGTAGGTATAGTGTGGTCTATGGCTATCATTTTAGTCTCCTTGAAGAGTTGAGACTTGGAGCAGAAACACCCCTCACCACATGCTCCACATACCATACTTCCTGCTATAATCGCTAATAGACACAAGCATTAAGGTGCAAGAGGGAAATTCCCAACAGCTAGCTCATCGTGGGTTAATTAGAATCCTTATAGAACTTTCCCTCCAAAATCTTAGAATTCCTATACAATGGTCAGTTTTTAGAGACATGCAGGTACAGGAATACATCAAAGCTCTCACATATGATGTTAGTACTACTGTGAGTGGAGAGAAAGATGAAGAGAATGAAGAAAAGGAAGAAGAAGTAAAGCAGGAAGAAGAAGAAACAAAAGGAGATGAAGATGAGATGGGTGAAGAAGAATATGAAACAAAATAAAATGAGGAAGATGAAGAAGAAGAAGAGAAAGAGAAGGAGGATGATGAAGAAACATAGGAGGATGTTAAGGAGGAAACTAATAAAGAAGATGAGGATCTACAAGAGGAAAAGGAAATACATAGGTGAATAAAGCAATGGGAAAGAGGGGGCATAAGACAAGGAGGAGTCACATAGGGTGTCTCCAAAACCCACTGAGAGAGAGGCAACAACTTCCTTCACTGCTCTTATCACCCCCATCAAGTAAAAAGGCAAAAGACAGAGGCATACACCCTTATATTTCAGGACAAGGAAAAGCATAAGAATAAGGCAGGGGAAACCCCAAACACCAACCAAAATTCCCATTGTGATTGAAGACTCACCTAAACAAAAGGAGAAAATGCCTTCCCCTAAGTCTCCTATCACCTATGTGAGAAGGCCTATGACTAGATCCACCTCCTCCAAGGGAAAAGAAATCCTACAGGATACACAATAAAATATACAAGAAGCAGAAGTAGTCCTACATGATACTCTCTTGAACCTACAAGAGACACAAAAATTGGAAAAATAGGTAGGCCAACAACAAGAAACTAAAGAAGAGGACACAAAGTCAATAGAACCTAGCCCCAAAGTAACCTTGACTCCTACTACAAGTTTATTGAAGGAGGCAAGGTCATTCCTCAAAAATTTGCTATTCCACTGTTCTTCGAGCTTGAGAAGGAAAGAACCAGAATTCATTGATGGATGAAGATCGCCAAATCCAAGGGGTGGAAGACATTGGGCACATGGAGGAGAAGCTCAAGGAGATGGAAAAAAAAATGAGTATCTTGAGAGACAGAGAGGCTATAATGAAAAATCAACTAGAAACAAAAAATGCATGGTTGAAAGGACAACTGCAAGAAAGAGAGAATCAATTGGCATGTATGGCCAGTCTCGCTTTGGAAGCAATCTAGTGTAGGATTCCAGGTAAATACTATGCCCTATACCTCAAGGAATAGTGGTTGAAGTTCTAGATCAAGACCCTAACACAGAGAGGCACCATGCCATTTCAGGACTACATGCAGTTCATTAGTCTTTGTGATCATAACACACTAGAAGACAGGGCCAAGATGTCTGAGTTTTATTTGCATAATGTGGCCTTAACATACATGAATGTATGGGACCCTAATGCCAAGCTAGGAGATTTATAGTTGATGGCTTTGGCATCATGGATGAACCATGAGGAATCAAGGACTGCAGAGATGAAGAAGATGTTGGAAAGAGAGAAAACTAAACATCTTATGATAAGAGCTAAATAGTTAGATCCCATGGCCCTCATCAGTACCCATAATTTGATTGCAAATGATCCTCATCTCGCACCTAGATATCTTGCTACCCAAGAGCAAGCAATTTCACACTTTGAGGACATGTTCAGGCTATTAGGGGATGATAGAATACATGATTGCCTGGGGAGATGGAACACACTGCCATACAACTTAAAGATAAGAGAGTACCACTCTCCTCAAAGATTGAGAGAAGTACTAAACATGACACCCATGTACAAGCAATATATGCAAAGGCTGAAAGTCAATTGGATTGTCTTGAAACTCAGTCCATCACTACTCTTAGGAATGCTAGAAGGAAGGAAGGAAGAAGAAGAAAAGAGATAGTGGGAGGAGGTAGAAAGGAAAGTAGGCTTCTATGAACAAGAAGAAGAAACCACAACAGAGGCATGGAATGTCAGGGAGGCCACTAGAGCTATGAAGGATATGGATATTAATTGAGTTTCTCAAAGGATGAGCAACACTTTTAGTAGGGGGGTGATGATGAGCCTCATCATTGGGTAACGATATGGACCTTAATTCACCTCGTAGCTTAGTCAAACCAAATTTTCTCACAACTTATTACATGTTTCTGCTTATATTTTGTTTATGAGATGAGTTAGAGTTGGATATTATGCCTAGTGGACTAATATGCATGGAATGCAGGATTGAAGGAGAAAATCAAGGAATTTTGGAAAATACTAAGGTAAAACTCGAATGGGACAAGGGAGAGGGATTGTAGGAGGTAAATCTTCCTCATCTCCCCCATTTGAATATTCCTCCATCCATCACACCAACTCGGAGTGCAAGTAGCCAAGCCATGAGGATTAGAAGGCAACCAAGCAAGTGAGAGACAAAGAGCTATTTTATCTTGAGTTTGGGAGCCAAGCCTCCCTAATTTTAAGGAAGTCATTGGGGACTTCAGTTGTATAAGTAGAGAGGCCTAGACCCTCATTAGGACTCAATTTTTTGTTGTAAAAATCTAAGCTATTTTCGAGTTCCAATCTTGTGAAATGTTTATTGATGTAATTTTTTGTTTTGGTAATAAGAATGAGTCTTGTTTTGAGCCAGCACTGAGTTAACTCAGAGGGCTAAAGCCCTTGGGTTAAGGCCCAACCCTAGCAGCTAAGGCTCCTATTTCTTGTATCTGTATGTTTATATGAGTCTCATAGCTTCATTGTTAAATTGATTTTAGATGTGTTTTCATTGCAAGTAGTGTAGATTGGATTGGTTGTTTATTAGTTTGCTTCCATTTGTGCCTTACTTCAGTAGTAGGTTAGTAGGGATAAAAGGAGTACCACAAGGTTTTCAGTGGGTGTCTTGGCCTCATTTCCTCCCTTTGGGATCATGATTTTAGGAAGGGACCCTTATGCAGCCCCAAAAACACATATTTCTATTTCTTGCATAAGCCTTAAAGTTTACCATATTTAATTTCACATTTGATTAGTTTCTCAAAGTAGGATTTCATTTCCATCTCTTCTATCTTCACTCTTATAGTAAATCTCATCCATGATTTCATTTCTTTCAGCAACTTTCTTCATGCATCATGTAGGCAATTAGTTCATTAATTCTGCTTTTCTAGCTTATGAGAATGCTTCTTGTTTACATAGATTTTTGGGAATTATACTTGTTTTATGAAGATAAGGTGCTTTAGGAGGAGACAAAGACTTCATAGCCAGCAACCACCTTCCACTCCATCCACCATAGTCATTCCTTCTTTTCACCATTGCCTTGACTAGTTTTCATCACTTTTCATAGAAATGCTTCCAAGAACATTGAGAAAATCCAACCATCCTCTATCTTTGTTGTTGACTTCTGAGTGATCCTAGAGATTTCCTCACTTCATTCCACCCATCTACCACATTCCCTAAGCCTTCCATCACCCCCAACACCTTCCATTTTTCTCTCGATTGTATCCTGTCGGTTTACAGGGAATCTTGTAGGTTTCTAGTACATCCTAGAGGTTTTCCTGAAGTGACCTGTCTTAAGGCCAAATTGAGGGAAAACCTCTAGGAAGTCACCAAAATCATCCCAAGGATCTCCCAAACCATCGAACCATCTCCTAACTATTACAGGGAAAAGTGTCTACACAGAACTGCTTATCCCACTAAGGTGTGGTAGCTACCTTAGAAACAAACAAAGTAAAGCTACTTTCGTTTTTCCTTTATGAAATATAGATGAGAGAAGGACAAAGAAGACCAACCTCTGTCTTGCGCTAATCTCCTAGTTCAATTCCTCTCTCTCTTGATAGTCTTTCGCTACTTGCTCCCTTGTACTCCCAACTTCACAGAGTACCTGTAGGATCACAGTAGCATAACACTATACAAGAACATGGATCTATAATCATAAACAATCTAGGATCAGATGTAAATTGACCATACAAATGCATAAAACATAAATGATACAAGAGTATGGAGGAAAACTTGAATAGCTTTTATTGATAAACAAGAAAGAGCCAAGGGAGTTACAACCAGTTGTTCTGACCCAACATCATCCTCTCAGTGAGTAAGCCCTTCTTCACCTCATACAAAGCTTATATCACCCAACACTATGATGTTGTATCAATAAACCAACAGCAATTCCTTACAAGATGCAAAATTCCAGCCTCTGGATCTCTGGGATGAGGGATCCATATATAGATATTTGTAAGGGAGATGAGTCAGCTTGTGATTTGATTAGTGTCTTCCTCTGATAGTTCTTGCTTCCACTTGGAGATTGATGATCTCTTACTCATCCTTGGTTGAATTCAGAGAGGCAAGTGTCACAGGAGAAGTTTCTGGAAGATTCCATGCCTCTCCACCTCGCGGATTGACACTGCCATTTGTCACTTCTCGCCCATCGCACCCCATAGAAGGGCTTTTTGAAATGCAACGCACCCACAGAGTGTACTTATGTGAGATGCAACGCACTTTGCCTATGGAGCAGCTAAAATGATCCTGTTTTGACTAGTTTTAAGCAGTTTTTTCATGGAGAACGTCTGGGAGAAGCTGTAAACAGTTGAACTTGTTCCTTTAGGGGTTAAAACAACACTTTTAGGGACTTAGGAGCCCTTGGTTTATGGACATTTCATGCTTGGGGTTGCAGTGCCCAAAAATGTCTATAATAGTTGCCCCCTAAAGCATGAGGTCGTTAATCTTTTGATGTCGGGTGAAATGCTTTATTATGAGGATCCGAAGTTCTTTCAAGCTGGGAGGAGACCTGTAATAAGATACAATACAATACATTATCTTCATAATATTTTCATGATCTAGCTGAGGTGGGCATTCCCATGCTCAACTTTATAAATTCATTTTCATGTACATAGGACAGACAATCGTCTGAGTGTAGACTGATGATTCTAGTAGAGTCATCATCCCTTTGATTGGATGATTATCTGTGCAGCAATAATGTACATTTGATGTCTTTATTTCCCTGAATATATATCGCAGCCCAGATGGATGAAACTAGATTCGGGGTCTTCAATCTCATTCGATCTTCACTCGAAGTACAAGTCTATCCATGTGAGAGATGTTCTGGAGTCGAACATGGAAAGACATCGCCTGATTACCAGCCAATGATGTAAGTTGTTAACAGGCGCGGGAGGAATCACTGATAATGATAATGACCCTCAAGGTACTGCAATACAATTCAAGTGGTGTGAATAAAGGACTTGGCGTCGAACACCACGCAAAATCTTTCGGTCAAAGGCCATTGATGTAAACCTGTCGCCGGAAGTGAGAAACTTGCCATTGAGGCATGCAAGCTTCAAAGTACTGAACGGGGTGTTCCTAGATCGACTTCTTCGATAATAAGCTGATGTCGACAAGAAGCGATCTGTCACAGGAGGGCCTTAATGAATCCCACATCAATGACATGGAACGAAGCAAATGATTTTAATGGAGGTGAAAACGATCTGATGACATAAGGTTCAGGGCGGCGGTCATGAAAGAATGGAGTGTAAATGTATTGTAGCGGGTGAGACACAGGTGAATTCTCTGAATGAATTCTCTTGAACATATCGGCGACACTGATGTGATGGATTGGTAGCATTAACCCCAAATGTGGATGGTGTGACGGGACCATGGCGATGTGACCGGTGAATGAAACAACCCAACCCAACTTGGATGCGGAGTGAAAGTGTCATGTTCAAGAGCGACCTGCTACCAACAAAGTTTCTTCAAGTTTTCTTCCCAATTTTTCCCCAGTCATTGCTGACTAGTACCTCTTTATTTTTGTCAAGCTTGAGGAGGATAACATATGCTTGTTCTATAATTTGCCCTTCGGGCAAACCCATTGCTATGTTTTAACGAGCCTAGGAATAGTGAAACTCGTTCTTGTCTGCTATGGACAAGTTTGTCGCTATTAAGTTTTAACGAGTTTAACGACAAAGATAACTCGGTCCTTTTCAATTTTAGAGAGTCTGAAAAGGGACGTTAAGGAAACTCCAAAATTCCTTTTTCGTCATCTAATCCCTTAAGTCCGAAAAAGTATAAAACAATACAGAAGGGATGAATTTTCAATACTTTTAACGAGCTGAACAAAACAAGCGCTCGATCTTTTTGTGTAATAATCCCTCAGGTCCAAAAATATTAAAATCTAAAGGAGGGATAGAACTTCCGGTCCCTTTAACGAGCTGGAGAGGCCAATGGCTCGGCAATCTTTTCATATTTTACGAGTCAGTTGAAAAGAGCTTAAAGGAGACTCGTCTTTTGAGGAACGAGTGATAAAATTGGGTAGCAGCTGATTCCAGGTAAGGTTTGGAATTTTCCAATCACAGTAGTGTTACAAGGATGGCTAGTGGGATCACTCTTCGCAGCTGTTCCTCAAAAGGGGTAAACAATCAAATGGAGGTGAATGATCGGCCAATACAGAGTGGAGGTGATGACGAGAACATGACCAAGGCTTTAAAGGATGAAGTACTACATTCACGATGGTTATTTACCGGGAAATAGTTCATTTTTTAATGAGCTTAAACGTGGGGAGAAAGATTTGCTCATGACTTATGTTTATTTTTAACGAGCTTGAACTATGTGCTAAAACTGCTCGATTGAACGGTCATTTCTTGACTTTACCATAAATAGCTTTGTTCTTTTAAAGATTGTACTGCATTTTCAATTGCTTCATCAAACTAGTTAGAAATGAACAATATATGTTTGAAAAATGAGTTAGAACACTAATATTTTACTCGAACGACGTAAAAAGTAATGTAAAGGTGCTTTTACCTCTCATTTTACCATTTCATTTGAACTTTGGTTTGTTGGAGCTTTGGAGGTTTTTTTTCCCCCTTGATTTTCATCAGCTGATTCCAGGAGATTCTGTGGACGATTCTCAGCACCGTCTAGACCAGGTAGGAGCTAAACCTGAGCTCTTCCAATTCATGCTTTCCATTTCGCATTATGAGCTTGATTCCTGGTTTTTCTGAGCCTCTGGGGTTTGAAAAACTCGCCCTGGCTTCAGCGCACCCCTTGCGCATCGAAAGGTGCGTTGGATGTTAGCCTGTCTTCTGGATAACTGACATGCAACGCACCCAGAACACTACTGTAGGTGCGATGGGCGCAAGGAAGGAAGTTTATGCACAATTTTTTATGGAAATTTTGCCTGTCTCTTACCAAAATTAGGATCTAACTCTTCTCTTGTTTGTTTTCAGAGATTTTTGGAGCAAGGTGACTATTACATGGCGAGAACATGAGCATGAAGAAGAGGACATGCTTGCTTTACATGATCCGGTTACAGTAAACGCACTGCGGAACTGTGGCTTGCTGAAGTTTCTCCGCATTTCTAGCATGAGACAACAAATCAACTTGCTGCAGTATTTGCTCGATGCTTGGGATCCTACCAGCCAGGTGTTCCAGATTAGGGGCAAATCCATCCCCTTGACTGTAGTGGACATCTATTTCTTGACTGGCTTGTCGAGGCAGGTTGCCCCCATCTCTTTATCAGGTTCGGCCCGAGGAAGTGAATCTGTGAGAGATTATGTTCATCGGTATTGCAGAGAGGGATCTCAGTCGAGTAAAGACGGCAAGATCATCATCCATGATGTCACTGACAGGTCCCTCAGGACTATTCTGTTCACTTTTGGTAGGATGGCTGGTGGTGAGGCTCTTCATGTAGCCAACCGATCTTATATGCAGTATGCCTTGGAATGTCTCCAACCGAAGGTGTTCGACTGGTGCGACACAGTACTTCTTGTGATGAAAGAACAGTTGACCAAGGTGAAGAGTGGGAGGTTGAATAACTTTGGGTATGGTTCCATCTTGACCGCCTTTGCCTTGGAAAAGATACCACTGATGCAGCCGCAGTATATTTCACTCGATTTACCTTCACCGACTGAACCACGTATGCAGAGATGGGTCGACCATATGTCTAGGCATGCTCGTCAGTCTCAGATTTCCTTTTCTGATACCTTCTTCGGGTGGTTCAATCGTCAGGATATGGTCTATTCCGAGTATCCACATGTTGGTATGGACTTTCGGGGTGACCCAGATTTAGTACTGCCAGCTGGCGAACAGTGGGGTGCCATTGGTAAATTCTTTGACCATATTCCTGTTTATTGTTTTTCTTTTATAATGTCCTTGTGCTTTATTCTATCAAGACTAATCAAACTCATGTGTTCATGCAGATGTCGGTCCCGTTCAGCCAGTAGTACGCCTAAGAGTGCCAGTTGCCGCCCCAGTAGGAGAGGCTGTTGGAAGGGCTATCCTTCGCGACCTTGATGTGGCCGAGACTCTCATAGCATTACAGGACCAGGTCGAGGGTCTTACTCTCGGTATTCCAGATGTGAGGACTGACGAGCTGCCCTTGAGGTTGCAGCAGCATACTACTGGTGTGCCAAGACGATGGACTCGGCTCTTACGCATGATCGCACAGGCTGTGACTTGCTATCACGAGCACCATTAGACTAGGGTGCCCCCTAGCGTTTTGAGTTTTGGGTCATTTGACCAATTTTGTCTTGGTTACAGAACATTATGTGTAAACCATAAATAGTTATATATATATTTTTGATTTTCGAAGTTTTATTTTGGTTAAGTTACATGATCCAAATGCAAATATCGATGGTATGCTTCTTTTTATAAATGTTTCAAATGTCTATCTAACACATAATCTGCCAATGAGTCAGTTAATGTGTTTAAGGTTCTGGAAATATGCTGATATTGAATAAAATCAAATTTCCTTTCCAAAATCTTAACCCTTAGGAACATGCGATAAATAGCTGGATTTCGGACAGAGTAGATACCAGTGAGTTGTAGTATGACGAGTTGTGAGTCTAGCCTCAAAATCAGTCGGCGTATACCATGTGTGATGGCATCAGAGATAAGTTCTATGAACGTGCTATATTCAGCGATGTTATTCGTTGATCGACCGATACATACCCCTCTGAAACTTACTAACTCGCCGCTTGGATCAAAAATGGCCCAGGCCGCGGAAGATAGGTTCCGCGAACTACGACTCGCTCCGTCGGCATATCCAACACATGACTCCAATAGGTTTGACATCTGCAATAAATGTAAAAAGTGGATTACTTGACCAAAACAAATACTTTAGCGAAAACAAAAACATAACAAACACATATAGGTTACTATACTGAATCACGCATAGTAACGCTTGAGGTACAACCCGTTACGAGGTTGTGCCAGTGGAATCCCGTCATAATCCATTAACTCGTAGGCTCCTTTTGCTAACACTCGCTTAACAACATAGGGGCCCATCCATAAAGACTTGAATTTACCTGCCCCCAATTTATCGGATTCTTGGTCATAAAGCAAGACCAAGTCACCTTCTGAGAAGACACGGGTTTGACATTCTTGTTGAACTGCGCCTTGACTCGTTTCTTATGGGCTTCGTTAGCCAAAGCGGCATCACGACGGGTTTCATCCAATTGGATTAGTTCCAAGAAACGAGCCTCCTCTTCTGAAGTCCCGGGGAGAAGGTCAATTGCGAGTTTGAGGGATGAGATTTCACACTGGATTGGTAAGACTGCTTCCAGGCCATATACCAGTTGGAAAGGTGTAAACCCGGTTGCATTCCTTACCAATGTTCGATAAGCCCACAAGGCTGAGTACAGGATTAGGTGCCAACTTCTTTTGTGAACTCCAATCATCCTTTGCAGCATGCGCTTCAGGACTTTGTTGATTGCTTCAACTTGTCCATTGGCTTGCGGGTAATATGGAGTAGAGCTGTCGTGAGACAACCCTAATTTGGCAGCTAATTCGACCATCATGTGATTGCGAAAATGCGATCCATGATCTGTGACTATAGCTTTTGGGACGCCGAATCTGGCGACTACATGATTGAAAAAGAAGAGGGCAGCTATTTCACCAGTATTATCTAATGTAGGCATCGCCTTGGCCCATTTGTTAAAATAGTCAACTGCGACTATGATATACCCATGCCCCCCGGTCAAGGTGGGGTTACATGTCATGAAATCAATGCCCCATTTGGCGAATGGCCCGACAACAACTATTGGATGCAGAGGTGCGGGTCGTCTTCTGGTTTTGCTATCGAAAATTTGACAAGCATGGCAACTTCTAACTGCAGTTGTGCAATCTTTGAACATTGTTGGCCAGAAGTATCCTGCTCATAAAAATTTTTGCGCTGTAGCATAACCGGATTGATGCCCTCCACACACACCTGAATGGCAATCATTCAGGACTTTTTCAGCCTCCTCATGGGTGAGGCACCTTCTCAGAACTGTATCGATACCACGACGGTAAAGTGTATCACCGACGATCATGTAGTCTTTTGCTTGGTATCGAATACGTTTCTGTTCGGAGCGAGAGGTATTTGGCCTATATTTTTTGGGTTTGGAGATAAATGATTATATCCCCATACCACAGATTTCTTGAAGATATCAGAAACAAATTTTTGTCCACGATCATTTCTTCAGATGTTTCATCGTTGGACGACAATGGGAGATCGCATAATAATTCTGCGAAAACCAGAGCTTTCTTTGACTTGGATTTTACAAATTCCAGATCAAACTCTTGTAGAATTGCTATCCATTTTGAATATTTTCCCCCCAGCAATTGTCGCGACAATATATAAGTCATGGGGTTGCAATATGACAGAATGGTAGTTTTTCAAAAGAGGACATAGTGTCGAAATCTCTGTATCGCTTGAACAGCTGCGAGCACTAGCTTTTCAACATAAGAATATTTGCTTTCTGTATCATTTAAGTTCTTACTTAAATAATATATAGGATGTTCAACTCTGTTGTCTTCTTGAACTAAAACCATTGCAATGGTTGTATCCGCTGCAGCCAGATACAGGTTAAAGTCTTTTTGATAATAAGGAGCGTACATTAATGATGCTTTCATTAGGGATTCTTTTAAAGAATCAAAGGAAGCTTGCGCAACCTGATCCCAGACAAAGGGTACTTCCTTTTTCAAAAGACGTGTATAACCTTTAGCATGTTCGGCGTAATTCGGAATGAACCTCCTCAGAAAGTTTGCTTTCCCTTGGAGTTTCTGAATCTGAAGCAAATTCGAAGGTGGAGGCAAATTTATGATTGCCTGAACCTTACTTGGGTCGAGACGAATCCCGTCTTTCGAGACTACAAAGCCAAGTAAATGACCCGAACTAACACAAAATACACATTTGTGTGGATTGATTCGTATCTTGTAGTGTCGGCAACGTAGAAATATCACTCTTAAATGCTGCGGATGATCAGCCTGCTTTCGCGAATGAGCCGGAAGGTCGTCGAGGTATTGTTGAACGATGTTTTTGATGTCATGGAAGGCATAATTCATTGCCCTCTGAAATGTTGCCCCTGCGTTCTTTAAACCAAAGGGTAATTTTCGATATGCGAATGTGCCCCACCAACAAATAAATGCAGTCTTTGACTGGTCCTGTGGGTGGATATTTATTTGATTATACCCGGAGAATCCATCCATAAATGAAAAGATTTCACATCCGGTGCATTCATCAATTATCTGGTCGATGAAGGGTGTAGGGTAGTTGTCTTTTGGACAAGCTTGATTTACATCCCTATAATCGACGCACACTCTAATTGTTCCTTGTTTTTTCATAACAGGGACAATATTCGATGCCCAATCGGTTAGAGGAACCGGGTAAATGAAACCAGCATGGAGAAGTTTTTCAACTTCTGCCTTGATGGCACCGGCTTTCTTGGGGTGCACCTGCCATAGTCATTGTCGTACTGGTTTGACATCTAGATACATCTTGATTTTGTGTTCAACGATACTCGAGTCAATGCCTGGCATTTCATTATATGACCAAGCAAAGACATCTCTAAATTCGCGAAAAAGAGCGTTATATATTTCCATTTCTAAAGGAGAACAACATTTTCCAACATAAATATTCTCTACAACATCTGCTTTGGTTGAGATATTTATGGCGATAGTCTCTTCAATGTTGGACAAGTTTCGCTCGAAATCCACCGTGTTTACAGTGTTTGATAGAAAGTCAAAAACAGAAGGATGGAAAAGGTCATCAGGAGTATTTTCTTCACAATCCGGAAGAAGGAAATGATGGTGGTAATCTTCACATGGTGCCCCTTCAATTATCATTGATTGAACAATTCCTTCGTCAGTGACATGCACTTGCGACCAAGGATCTGAAGGGGTGCCATATTCCTTAGACCTATCTATCCAAACGCTTGATGATCGTTGATTTGGGTTTGCCTCCCATGCTAGGAACATTGATTGCCACAATATTTCTGTTGGGCTTGGAGGCAATACCTGCGCATGATCCATGTTGATATCGTTTTCTGAGATCTTTTTAATTGAAGATATCATATTGCAGGTTCCTACCGACGCTACTTCCGCCAAATTGATTGGAGGTGGAAGGGAAAAAGTTCCCATTAATATAGGGTCTTTTAGTAGGCCTACTCCGATATTTTGAAGCGAATGGGGGCTTCCATGGATCATTGGAATGCTTCCCGTAACTTGAGAACCATTGGGGAGGAAGTTTTGTTGATCGACGATTGTAATCCCTCCTTGAAAGGGAAATGCAATCTTCCTAAAATAGGTCGACACAACAACAGCCATAGCATATATCCATGGTCTTCCCAGTAGGATGTTGTAATCGAGATTTCCGTCGATTACCTCAACATCTATTTCTACTGTTTTCCCTCCTAGTTCAACCTTCAAGTTACTTAGAATAACATATGGGGTATATGTTCGTCCGTCAAATGCTTTTAATGTCGTCGAAGATCACGATAAGGTTGGAGATCCTAAATTTTTCCAGCAACTCATCGACATAATACATGTAGATGCCCCCTCATCAATAATCGTTCGATGAACAGTTTTGTTGAGGGCTTTCACTTGAATGAGGAAAGCTAGTTGAGCTAGTAACAGAGGATCGTATCCTTTATGATCAAAGGATACAAGATTGGAATCCTTTGGGTCTATCCCACCGATGGCTGATAATAAAGCTTGTTTTTGGGATGGGTAATTTTGCAGTACCTCAAGCGTCGACATAGCGGATGGTGATTGGGCCAAATCTTCCACTATATTATAATGTTGTGCTGCTCTAGCACGAGGATTAAACGTCGACTTGTGTACCACTCCCTTTGGCGGTTTTATTGTCAACTCAGGAATGATGGGTGGCGCAACTTCTGTCAAAGTTGTTGTCGAACTACAAGGTTGATCTTTATCCTTGTTATTCGACAGCTGTGGATTCCCATAATCTTTGTTCCTTGTCGATATCAAAGCATCATTTTGCTGTTTGGAAACCGACAACATCAACACTTGAGACGGGGAAGCATTTCCATTGTCAACCAGATTTGTTCCTAGATTCGGAAACGGATCAGTTAATACTGCTGAGGTCTTTGTATTCTTGAAGCATTTTTTAAGCTCAGATTTATATGGACAATCTGATGTCCAATGATCCTAATCGCATATAAAGCATGGATGATTTGGTTTCTTATTTCCAGAAGGGTTCGCAGAAGATTTTTCAGGTAATGATTCTTCCTGTTTCTTCTTCTTCCCTTTGCCTTTCTTCTTGCCCCCTAGTTGCTTGGTTTCTTTGCCTTTATCTACCGATACGACATTTACTTCCGAGGCAAGAAGTTCCTCTTTTTCATTTTGACTGGAAATCTTACGGGCCTTTTTAGATGTAGCCTTTTTCGATTTCGTGTCTGTTGCGCCAATCACGCCATCGCCGGCATGAGAGTCATTGTTTGATTTAGGAGGAGGAGGGACTGAGAATTCCGGTCTAGGAGCGTCAGGTATTTTATCGTAGAGCATGCCAGACTGAGCGTAAATCAAGTCCAAATATTGTGCACGAGCGATAACCTACTCTTCTGTGACGACTCCCCCTTTTGCCACATCTTCTGTGATGGAAGGCAATAATGACTTAATAAACCATTTAGCTAAAAGCTGATCAGGAACATACGTTTTTACCATTCTATGATGACGTCGCCACTCATGTATATGATCAGATATGTGAGTGGTCGTTGTTTGTTTGAAATTGGTAAGAAGTTCCGTTCCCGTTTTGTACCTTATCAGTAACTGAAAATGGGTTAAAAAGGTTGTGGCTAGGGTACTGAAGTTGTCGAATGAAGCTCTAGGCAATTCGATATACCATTTTGCTACCGGACAAGTTAACATCCTCTAAAAAAGGCGAAGCCTAATCGAATCATCGTTTAAGGTGTTTGATGAACACCACAGATGAAAGGTCATCACATGATTCGATGGATCCTCACCCGGATTTCCATTAAATTTAGGAATATCTGATGGAAGTTTATGCGGAATCGCTGGCCACCAAGGGGCGTAAGCGATTGGATCGCCTGAGTAGTTTGTCTTTGCATACCAGCATAATGCATTTGATGTTGGTAACTTTGGTAAGGTTGGTGGGCATGACTATTGTAGAATGGTTGATTTTGACCATTTTGAATATACGGTTGCCCACTATTTGCAAATATTTTTTGCTCAGAACCTTGGTATACTTGTTGGAACTGTGGTTGTTGGTATTGCACTAGCCATGGTTGTGAAGCCATGTGTTGTTGCCCGATACTAACTGTTTGACCAAGATGAAGGGTGATTGTACCCGTTTGAACCTGTGTCATTCCACCAGTCGGCGATTGTGGTTGAGTGGCAGGGTCAAGAGGCTGTTGCATTACAACCTGAGAAACTTGAGGTTGGCATACAATAGGTAGCGCTTGAACTTGCGACACTGTCACAATAGCTGGCGTAGTTTGTATACTTGACATAGGTAATAATTGTTGCATCAAATATACAACTCTTGGTTGTTGAGGTAGTATCGGTACCCAACCACTTGACGTAATTCCAGCATAACCTGAATTTTGTTGTGAACTCCCGTATGGCTGTCCTCTCGGAGGGGACAATGAAAGGGTATACTACCCCCCATATGGTGGTAATCCGTACTTAAGGGAATGGTTTGCCCTTGAGGGCCGGACTGCCCAAATTGACCTCCAAATGGATCAATTTGTTGAGACTCAACATAAGAGTTTTCAAATATTATTCTGGATGAACAAACAGGAACAAACCATATTGTCGAAATAGCCCCTGAGTGGGCTCCTTCTAGTGATTGAGAGCTAGTTGGGACAGATGGTATACCGGAGAACATTGTTGGAGTGATAGTAGGAAGTTCTGTCATCGTTGTGTCAGACGACACAGTCTTAGATGTTGACGGTTGTTCAAACATTTCTAGTCTATCCAAAAGATTACCTAGCGATTCTACAGGAGCTTCTGCTGGCGGTAGACTAATTTCTGATGAAGAAGGATACAGAGTGATCCCGACTCCAAATTGCGATGGATTACTAGATGGAGGATCCTCCACAATCTCTTTTATAGCAATCAGACCAGGTGGAAGGGGTAGACCGTCAGGTCCGTAGAATATTTCTGGTGCCGAAGAAGGTATGGAATCTGCAGCGACAGATGTTTGGGGAACAACGCTCTCCGAACCGGTCGTAGATGGAACTGGTTCAGTGATACAAGTGTTTACCCTCAGACTAGGATCAGTACTACTGTCCTTCGATGGCTACTGAACTTCTTCTGTAAAGGCAGGGATACTAGAAATGTTTGGAGTAACCGGAGTCTCTAATGTTGTTGGAACACTTGTTCTAACTTTACCAGGAGATTTGGAACCGGTTGAATGAGTTCTCTTTGTCTGTAATAGCTTCAATTCCGGAGACAAAGACGGTTGACTCGTAAGTCTCCGCGAACGATGAGGTTTCAATTGACTTTCTTCCACGATTGCGGATTACTCGATCAACTAAAAATCAAGGGGAAGTATGTTTCCGAATTAGATGAATTTTAGACGCTTTGACACAACTTGTTTTTTCAATTTTAAAGAGTCGAGAAAAAACAAAAGATGACTCTAGTCGCCTTCGATTTTTAATGAGCCTGAAGTGACAAGTGCTTAGATGGACCTTTTCTATTAAGGAGTCTGAAAAGGAACGAAAGGGACTGGTCTGGAAATCTAGGTAGAGGGATTACCAAACCAATCACAAAACTGCAAAGTACTTTTTACAGTACGGCAGTCAATCTTCCCGAATGCTGTGTTCAGTGCATTGCGATCGATAGGGCGACAGACACGGCTTCCTATGGATAAAGGATTAAGTCTATTGTGGTCTCCCAAAATATACTCGATGGTACGTGGGAGCACAAGTCCGTACTGGCACTTATCGTCTCAAAGTGGACGAATCACCCAACCATCAGTGAGAACAACAGTTACCAGGCTTTATGACATCAGAATACGTCTCTAGCCTAGACTTCTAGATGTTGTGCGTTAGGTTCCAAAGCGTTGTTAGATTCATTAAATTTATTTTATAGTTGATCTTGCTTAAGAAATTTTCCTTTCAGGTTCACCGTGAGATGTAGATGTATAATTCCTAAAATGCAATCTAAGATGATAAACAATCTTTTATCTTCTTTGTGCAATGAAAATCCTAGCTACTAAGGAAAGAGAGACAGTATTCTTTCACAAAGAGCAAAGAGCACACACTAGATGCACTGTCCTAAATCAAACCAATCAAACAGTCTAAATGCAAATGCACATGCATGTATTTGTTTCAACTTTCTTAGTATATGAATGGTAAAAAGAAAGCTAATGCGCAAATCTGAATTACTTTTCAAGCGACAATTACTAACAAGTTTTCTTTTCAAAATAAAAAATGGAGACAATCACAACACTTTACGATTTGGAAATGAATACTTTCTTTCGACACTAGAAAAACTACAAATTCAGACCAAATACAATAGTAACAGGGTAATCGACTATCAATAGCAACCAAACTTTTTCCTATGACTGAAAACGACACTTGCGACACTTTCAAATCAAGGGACGACAGTACAATTACGTTACTTTTTGCAAAGGAGAACTGAAAATGACTCAACAAATACACAAAAACATTTACAGTTCTTTTGCACAATGGAGGTGGAATAACAACAAGGAAAAGGGGTTTCAAATAGAGATATACTGATTACAGGCAGCAAAATTCATGAATAGAACTGAAAAGAATGAATCACAGAAACCAAAACTGAACAATGCCTAGTCTGATCAGCACACCTGTAACACAGTGAACTTGAAATGCAGCGCACCTACTACACTCGGGAAGTGCGCTGAATTTCAGATTCACAGAACAGAACCTGCACTGGGCCAGAGACGAGACTTTGCTTGGGTTCCGGGTCACAGTTTGCAGTTCAGTTCATGGGTTTTGGCTGAGAAAATGGTAATCAGTAATGCAACAATCAGGGGTAGATCTAAGGAGGTTCTAAGAGCTACCACGAGGGCAATTAGAGAGTTTGTGAATCAGTTGTTTAAGTCATAAACAAATCCCGGAGATTGACTGAAGCGGCATTTATCTACTTTGCATTTGCATAGCAAATGCAATTCGAAAGCTACCTGGCTCGACTTCAGGCTCCGTTTGTAAGTTTATAAAATAAACAACAAGGAAGATAAACAAACAAACTAATTCATCCCCAGTGGAGTCGCCCTTTTGTTACAGGGAAAAGTGTCTACACAGAACTGCTTATCCCACTAAGGTGTGGTAGCTACCTTAGAAACAAACAAAGTAAAGCTACTTTCTTTTTTCCTTTATGAAATATAGATGAGATAAGGACAAAGAAGACCAACCTCTATCTTGCGCTAATCTCCTAGTTCGATTCCTCTCTCTCTTGATAGTCTTTCGCTACTTGCTCCCTTGTATGCCCAACTTCACAGAGTACCTGTAAGATCACAGTAGCATAACACTATAAAAGAACATGGATCTATAATCATAAAAAATCTAGGATCAGATGTAAATTGACCATACAAATGCATAAAACATAAATGATACAAGAGTATGGAGGAAAACTTGAATAGCTTTTATTGATAAACAAGAAAGAGCCAAGGGAGTTACAACCAGTTGTTCTGACCCAGCATCATCCTCTCAGCGAGTAAGCCCTTCTTCACCTCATACAAAGCTTAGATCACCCAACACTATGATGTTGTCTCAAGAAACCAACAACAATTCCTTACAAGATGCAAAATTCCAGCCTCTGGATCTCTGGGATGAGGGATCCATATATAGATATCTGTAAGGGAGATGAGTCAGCTTGTGATTTGTTTAGTGTCTTCCCTCTGATAGTTCTTGCTTCCACTTGGATATTGATGATCTCTTACTCATCCTTGGTCAAATTCAGAGAGGCAAGTGTCACAGGAGAAGTTTCTGGAAGATTCCATGCCTCTCCACCTCGCGGATTGACACTGCCATTTGTCACTTCTCGACCATCGCACCCCATAGAAGGGCTTTTTGAAATGCAACACACCCACAGAGTGTACTTAGGTGAGATGCAATGCACTTTGCCTATGGAGCAGCTAAAATGATCCTGTTTTGACTAGTTTTGAGCAGTTTTTTCATGGAGAACTTCTGGGAGAAGCTGTAATCAGTTGACCTTGTTCCTTTAGGGGTTAGAACAACACTTTTAGGGACTTAGGAGCCCTTGGTTTATGGACATTTCATGCTTGGGGTTTTAGTGCCCAAAAATGTCTATAACACTAACCCTTCCATCCATCCTCCAACATCCTTAATTCACCTGCCACATCACCAAAAGAAATTAGTTTGCATACTTGATTTTGCATGAAAATACAAAAAGAAAAAAACATATTTATTTCAGTCCCTTTACTTGCACATTAGTGATGTTTGATGCTTCTTACTTCCATGCTTAGATAGTAGCATTTGGTTCATGTTAATTTAGCATTATTGCAAAGCATAGTTTCTTGGCAGTTAATTAGGAAATGGTGTGATTTAGCATTGAATTTCGGTCTTTTCCATTATTGCAGTAGAGTAGCTCTCCCTTAGAGCATATTTCCCTTTCTTCCATCAAGAAACCAAGCTTCTTATGACTCCATAGAAGTCTGGCTTGAAAACCCCAGTGGTCTCTCGTCAGCTGAACCATGACAAAAGGTAGAACCATCAATTTTACTTGTGTATACAACACTGTGACCTCCAAGTTTGTATGAACCCCGGGTGGACAATGTAAAGCTAGTAGCCCAGGAGTTGCAACATTCTTGCTTATTGGTGCTCATCACCTACAAAACAAGAAGTTGGGGCTTCTGAGTGGATTTCAAAAGAAAAACTTAGAGGTTGGTGCCTCTTGCGAGTGGGTGATTTAATAAATGCATGAAGTTAGTGCTTCTAATAAGATGATCAAGTGTCTACAAAAGAGGTAGTTGGTGCTTCTTACTAGTGTGTGTTGGGAAACAATTTAAGGGATTTTGTGCTTCCTGTGAGTGGGTGCTCACAAAAACATATGAGGTAATATGAGTAGTGACTTAATATTTTCATCATAATAAACAAATATTGGTGGTTTTTCCCTTTTGGGTTTTTATGTTAAATCTTCATGTTCATGTGTATGCTTTCCACGGGCTTATTGTGTATGTTCATGTGTTGATTTAATTTGTTGTCTACATAACAGGTCGGTGGTTAGTCACATGAATGGTTGCCAAGATTAAATTAAAATATAAAATTTCATTAAAATATAAATTAGATGTAAACTAATTCACCCCCCCCCCCCCTCTCAGAATTAATTGTTGTTTTCAACAATTAGTTTTAGAGTGGCTTCCTTTAGGAACAACTTAACTGCTTGAAGGTAGAGCAAAATGAGACATGGCTAATCAAGTATGGCTTACATTAGGAGTTCCATTTTTGGATGTAGTAGACTATGAGATCTAGAATATTAGAATGGAAGCTCATTTAATGGATATGGATTTAGATGTTTGGTTGTCTGTAGAATATGAAGAGAAGATTGAATTTAATAAAATATCCAAGAATATTATCATCAAAGGGATATCAAAGTCAGATGTTGATAAAGTGAGAGAAAAAAAAGAAATCCTAGACAAATTGTAATTTTTTTATGGAGGATAAAGTCACAACGAATCAAATAAGGTTGATGAACCTACTGCTTAAGTAGTAAACCATACTCTATATAAGCTTCTACTAGAAATTAGAAGAATTAAAAAAGGAAGAGGAAGAAGAAATCATCCCAAAAAGAAAATGTGCAGAAGATTGAAGACCTTCCTCCTAAAGCATAAGTTATTGATATTCACTCCAAAGCTTAAGAAGAATATTCAAAAGAGAACCATGCAGTTCAAAAGGTAAGCTATTGTTTTTTCATAAATGTAAAGAAATAGGTCATTTATCATATATATGTTCATGCACATCCTCTGAGGATAAATATAGTCATACATCTAATAGTTGTGAAGAAAGGCCTACATTGGTTTCAATAACTGATGAGGATACCTCTCAAGAAGAGGAAATAACATTCCATGAAGAGAACAGGAGAATCCCTAGTAGTGATGAAGAAGGGATACTTCTCACCCCTTGGAAGAAACTTCAAACTCAAAAATGAATATAGATCTTGGTTTTGATTTTGCTTGCACCTCTTGTAGGGAAAAAAAATATATAGTTGATAAGATCTCTTTCAATAAAAAGCTCATCTTAGCTCTTAAATAGATCAAGGAGATTTTAGAAGTAAATCTCAAGTAAGAAGTTGCAAGAATATGAGCTTGAGAATGAAAATTTGAGCAAAATAATTGTTAAAATGAATGCTCAACAAGGAGAAGTTGAGAAAATAAATGAAATGTTGATAGATTAGTTGAATGAAAGAAAAGCTTACTATGAGAGACTACAAGTTGAAATAGTTTCATTGAGACATGACCTAGAAAATTATATTGAAGAGTTGTAACAATATTAAAATCTTGAGAAGTGCTCTAAGATTATGGATTAGATCCTCAACAAGAAAAAATACCCTCTCATCAAGGTTGGCTTGGGATTCAATGAAGAATCAAGTCGCAAGAAACCAAACATTGAAAACTAAGTTAGCCAGGATAAGGTAGTTGAAGGTTCCAATAAAAATTAAGGTAAATGGATTATTAGGTAGCAACATTAGCAAGAGAAACAACAAAAACCAAGAAGTATGCATCAACAAATGAAAGCAATTAACAACATTAATAAATAATTGCAAAGGAGAGGAGAAGAGCTGAATAGTCAAAAGAGGTAAGAACAATAAAGAATTACTCAAAGTCTCAATTAAAATAACCATGGCAATGACTTGAAGAACTTGGAAGGGTCCTTTCCCCTTGAGTCAAATACAAAGTATCAGAAGATTTTTTATGTTCGTTTTCTTTCTTGCAACAATTACAGACATAAATCCATAGATTGTAGATGGCATGCAAGAAAACAAAATGTGTTAGGTAGCAACAACCCAAGAATACATAGGATGCTTGAGAAGGAGTATAGAAGTAGCAACAAGAGAGTTTATTATTACCCAAGGAGTGGGTATGATAACAATAAGAGAAGAAATAATGAAAGTGTTGTGAGAAATCAAAACCACTTTGCCCCATTCCTTTACTACTTGATTGCTACAACTGTGGTAGCGAATTGTAGATATGACAACACAAGTTATTTATCACAATACATACAACAAAGGGAAGGAAATCAACCACTAAATATGTGAAGAAATGAAATAATAGAGGAAGTAAAGTTTGATTTCAATGCTCATTGTAAAGGAATCATGCAAATGCGAAAAAGGAATCAACAATGGTTTAATTTTTTGCTTAAGAAAAATTGGAGTAAAGATTCATTTGTTTCGGTCGTGGACTCATCTGAAACTACTAATTGCAATAAGGATATAAGTCAAGCAAGGAGAGGAATTAGAAACCCAATCAATTATTCTTTTCATATAAAGAAAAATGGTAGTAATAAGATTTCAGTGAAGAAAGAAGAGATGAAGGAGAATTGCATTTCAAACCTGTGCAACCAAGAGGAAAACCAAAGAAGTCTAAAAGAGAAACTAATAGGTAATGCTCATATTAGGACTCAACCAATTAATATGTTGAAGAAAAAGGAGGATAATCTACTTAGGGGTAATATATCCTCAATTTCTCTTCATTAAAAGAAGAAAATGAATTCAATTGAAGCCAAAGAGGTTAGATGCTCGTATTAAGAAGGAAATTATACAGAATGATGCATTTAAATGATAGACGTAATATTGAGTCCCTTTGTTGTTTAACAAGATGAATTTGTCAATTTTTTATATATCAGCATTGCAGGATTAAGAAAAATGCAACAAACATAGCATAAGGGGGAGCATATTGCAGCATCTCTCCTCACATGAAGTAGAAAATAACTATAAGATATCAATTGCAGAATAAGAATGGAGTGATAAGGAGCCCAAAGATAAAATTAGGTCCTTCGGATCAATCACCAAGCAAATGAAGAAGAGATAAGTAAATAGATCAAAGAAAAGAAGAGAGCATAGACTTAGGAGGGAGATGTATAATCAACAACAACATGCACTGTTTATTGGTCTCGTAAAGAGTTAATTGCTCAAGTAATGAAGGATTTTCTTATCTTTCATGAGATACTCTTATTTCATTTGACTAGAAAATTTGACTATATGGAGAAGTCATGAGTTCATGGAAGCAAGTGGTTTGATCTGTATGTTCCTTGGTTATCAGTTGAAATTTTTATGTCAAGTGATATCTCTTGTTTCAGTTGGAGTAATCTTGTGAATTGTGGACATATTTTTATGAGAATAAATCATGGGAGTGTGCATGGTGCATTATCCATTTGGTATCAAATCATTGGTAATATTTGTGTTATTTAAGCAACAATCCCTATTTGTAGAAGCATGATCTTAGGGGGAGAATAGTTGATGGTTATTATGATCAATATAAGGGAGCACAATCACTCAAAGAAGCAATAGAGAATAGTAATCCAAGTGCATAATTAGAAACTTGTATTTGCAATAACAACAATACCACTTGCAGTTTGGATTAGTATAAAGATGCATTGGGAGATGAAAGTTGGTAGCCTTCAAGTGCCTCATCAGAGATTAAGAAAAATTTGGTTGTTCATGAGGATAATTATCATAAGGAGTGTAGACATTTGTCATTTATGTCAAAGGGGGAGAGAAATTTATTAGCCATTGATGGGGAGAGAAAAACATCGTCCACAAGTAGAGAAAGAAACATAATTGGATGTAACTTGTGGAAGGATGTGCCATTGTGATGGATTAATGTAGTATGAGGAATTTCTATTAGTGAGGAGTGTTTTCTTTCCCATCAATGCCAAAGAGGTGTTTCCATAAATTCCAAAGGGGGAGATTGTTGGCATTACTACGTTGGTAGATGCATTGGTGTGTTAGCATTGATGTCAAGTTGATGTTTTAGTTTGTATGAAATGATGACAACCTAAGTGTCTGGATGAGTTGATCATGTCAAGGGAGATTTTTGGCATGATTATGTGGCATTGATTAGGTCTACTGGATACTTCTAGTTGAGTGATGAAGTGTGCGTCCTATTTCAGTTGGATTTGGAGCTTGTTGGTTAGTACCAGGAAATTAGGGGTAGTGCTCAAGTAGATGCAATCTTTAGTCAAGAACCATGATAGTAGGGTTATGTGAAGAATCCCTAATACATTATGTCTAATGATTGTTTCTTTTCAATGTTAAGGATTGAGTATTATTGTCATTATTAGATTTAAAGGAATTTCTACCTCAAGAGATCAATTTAGTTGCCTCTGCAAAGTGCATGGTTGGATAGGCCTTGGAAATTCCTTTCCAACAATATAAGGCACTTAGAAAAATCCAAAGGACAAAGGAGTTAAGGAAGTTTGTAGTTTGATAGTAAGAAGGTTAATAATATTTAGCCACTTGGAAAATGGAGATGGAAAAAAAATGCTCCGACCCTTTACCTAGTTGGGCCTCTGACAAGTTGGGCCATCAACCAATCAGGCCTTACTACAGGAAGCAATGGTTTGATTTACCTCCAACCTAAAACTATTGACCTATGTGGGACCTAGTATTGGTGAAGAAGACATGTGACCTCATGGACCAGTAGAGCGAGGACACATGGGAGTGTCTGACTGGAAATAGGATGTCATCAGCACAGGGTGATGTGACAGTCCAAGTATGCAACATGTGGCATGAAAATTTTTCATTTTTTGGTAGCCAAGTGGAACAAATTCATGTGACAGATGGAACTGTGTAGGTGACATGAGCTTTATGTAGAAGTGAAATCAACATGGTGATGTGGAACTTCCTTGTAGACTGTGCTGGGGGGCTGTTCAACGATGTTTGCCGTGTTAAGTGTTTTTGGACCAAAAATAGAGAAATGGCTTGAAGATAGGAATTTTGGGCTACTGAGGCCTCTAGGCTAGTTGGAGGAAAAATATAAGCACATTGCAGGAAGGTGGGATGACCCTTGAATCTCAACCTCCATTGTCAAGTTAAGCCCCTTTGTTGTTAAGTTGTTGGTTCTAGCCTATGGGCATATATATATGAAAGTGCCAAAAGTGGAAGCTCACTATCATCATGGTTAATGAGGCTTAAAGGGTCGATAACTAGTTTAACATAGAATTCCTTATTTGGTGATTTATCTAAATCTCTTAGTTCCCCAGAGACATAGTTGTGGTTAATAATGATTGCCAAGAATAAAGAATTAACACTGAGAGGACCATGATTTATAGAGAGAATTAATGGATTGCCAAAATAAAAAATAACAAGCCATGCCCAAGTGTTCCTCATTCCATGAAGAATTAAATTAGAAAACAACCTTCGGAGTAATGGAGAGTTGATAAAAACCATGTTGAAGTACATCTCAAGCTCTGTCAGTCTTAAAGAGAAACAATGGAGAGACATGTTGATTGAACAAGAATAATTTAATTAAGGGACTCCTTGAGTGTGCAAGTATGAATGGGATTTAATTATCAACAAAGTAGTGCTTATGAAAGCCCATTCTTATATTATTGTAGTTGTAATGACTATGTAATGTGATATAACAGTAGATTAGTGAGCCATACTACAATACACTTGGTCAATGTAATCCATATAAGTTCTATCATTGATCCTTTTGTAACTTTTGAAAAAAACTAAGGATTGCATTTGTGCAAGAGGGGAATGCAACATAATTGAGAGAGAGTGCTCTGTGTAAGTTTGAAATTTTGAGAAAGGCTAAGAGTGCCTGAGGAGTATGAAAGCTGAGGGTTGTTGTTTGTGGAGATAATATGAGGGTTGAGTGTGTATGAGTAAGGTTGTTGAAGTGTATAAGGGTTGAATGCATGATAGAAGGGTGATGAGGTATTGGGGGCCAAGAATAGAGAGGTGTAAATGCTAGTATAGAGGGCCAAGAACAGAGGGCCAAAAATTAATGAATACAAAGCCGAAATTAGGCCACATGGGTGAAAAAACAAAGAGGTTTAAATTCCTTATGGAATGTAGGTTTTGGCCTAAAAAACATGAAGATGGGGTTTTATATGAGTGGATATTTGAAGTATATCTTGGGGTTTGGTGCCTCCTAAAATTGGATGCTTACATAAATCCATGAATTTGGTGCTTCTAATAAGCTGATCAGGTGTCTACAGAAGAGGGAGTTGGTGGTTCCTACTAGTGGGTGCTAACAAACAATATAAGGGAGTTCCTGTGAGTGGTTGTTCATTAAAACATATGATAAAATCTGAGTAGTGGCCTATGGTTTACATCATAATAAACAAATATTAGTGGTTTTTCCCTTTTGGGTTTCCACATTAAATCTATGTGTTCATGTATGTATGTTTCTCATGGGTTTGTCATGTATGTTCACGTGTTGATTTAATTATTTGTCTACATAATAGGTTGGTGGTTGCTCACATGAATGGTTTCCAATATTAAATGAAAATATAAAAATGAAAACTATCATTAATATTGATTCAACCCCCCTCTCAATATTAATTATTGTTTCCAAAAACTCGATCCCCCATTCTCTTTCCTGATTCTCTCCTCTCTAGATCCAACTTCCATACTTTATCTAGGCTATGAACCTATGCACAATTACCTCCACAACTACCTACTTCTTATCAGTGCACCATGGTTCATAAACATGGACCATTACTTAAATTTTATTCACCATTGTATTTTCCATGGAATTCCCTCATCTAGGTCAAATATGCTTATCCCATCTAATTCCCTTGGTGCTCAGTGAACTGATGGATGCTTTCTTCTTAGTATATTTACAACCAAACAATAGATCCAACTTCACACCTGAGATATCCATTATATCCAAGCATCCAAACCATATATCATAGTTCTATTGATAGATCCATAATCTTAAAGCCATTATCAAACCACTCTCATCATAGATTCTAGGTCAAATGATTCATTACATGCAATCCATGGGCACAAAACCATGGGAAAACATAACCATGTCCCCAAAACCACCATTGTTTAACCAAGCAACTTTGACTCTTTTACCAAGTTAAGTTTTACCTAAAAATGGATGATGATCAATTGTGATAACTCTCTTTTGTAAAATATTTTATTTTTCATTAATAAAATCCCCTTAAGTGGCCATGTTGGCTAGGCCCATGGACTATTTCCCTCCCAGAGAGTTTTAACTACATACAAATATTTTCGTTGTGATATTTCATCTAGTTGTGTGAGTGGTCACTGAAGGTTTTCATCTTGTATGGAATACCATATTGACTCTAACACTTTGGCCTTAAATATAGATATTCATCAATGGATTTCTATAGTCTTGAAACCTAAATTACAAATAAGTCCTTCAATCAACCTTGTGTTGGGCGAATTAATTGTCTTTTAATTAGAACCAATTAACTTCACACACATAAATTCTCAACTAGGGTAGGTATTTTTATTTCAAGGTGATGAAAAATATACGTAGGTAGCAATTAATAACTAACTTTGTTCAATGGAAAACTCTCTTCGTAATATCATGGCATTCAATAAAAACACAGCTTGGTGTAACTCATCACTCTATGCACACTAAAATCATAACTATTAAGTCATCAATCATTTCAATCACTTTGCACACAATTATGAAATTAAAATCACTCTTGCATAATAACCATCACACAATCATCCAAAATAACACTTGTGGGAAAGGAAAATAACACTCCTAGAAAGAAATATATAAAATGTTATGTTATCTCACACAATCAATGCGCTCATTGAAATAATGAAATTATTGATTATGAAACATACTGTAGTAGGTACATAACAATCTTTCTAATACTATGTTTCAAAAATAACACAAAAAACTATAGCAACAATTAAATAGGAATGACACACAACTAAGAAATGGATCGATCCAATATATATGTTGTTACACAAGTAACCAATGTCAAATATTCTATAAACCAATTAATAATCAGTAAATATAACACATCAATAAGATTATATAATAGTGAAAACTAAACGATATTAATCATAATTGTGAGGGCATCCAAACACACCACTATGCTACCATACTAACACAACAATATCTACTAAAGAGGAGGCCCTTCTTCCTTAGTAGGAAGTTGGTAATTCACAACTCACAAGGTAATAAAATATACCAAAATTGATCCACGAACCCATGAAATATTTGTATTAACTTGAATAAAATTACATATGAAAAATTCTCCAAAAGAAGAGGGTGCTATCCCCACACAAGGAAGAGGGATTCTATGTTTATATATTACATTGTTTCTAATTTCAATACCAAAATTATCCATGAGAATATTTCGATTCTTAGGTTATCAAAAGTGAGAGTCTCATACAAAAAATTGCAAATAATTGCTTAGAATAAAGAAAGTGTTGTAACAATGTTTTCATTTAGTGAGAAGCCAAAAACATAAAATCGTAATCATCATAGTTGAGTTGCTTTTATAGTCAAAAGGTGGTTTGATCTTGCTAGAAAAATAGCCTTAGTTAACTTCAATTGAGTATCAACTCCCTTGTTGAATCTCAATAATGTCATCGAGAAAATGTTATGCTCTTGACTTGCGAGAAGATGCCAGAATACCAAATATACGAAGAAACACAACCCAGAACACAGAACAAAATGAGAAATAACAACATGTGTTTTATTATTTAGAGATGAAAGCAATGTTCACTTGCCTCTTCGAGGGGGAAACCTCCAATAGAGCAAGGATCGATTAAAAAATAATACACGACGCCCCTCAATGGGGAGTTTCTATCCTTTATATAGGATTCATACATGCAATACCATGGGTTAGTACCATGGTTCTCTTAATACCATCGATCTAATACCATGGCACATTTGCAACTAACTATGGTCCCTTTCTTTAAATGTGGGTCAACCACTTACAATTATTAATATGGGCTTTATTGACTCTTTACTAACTATAACTATGACTCGACCCTATTGCATAAATAAGGGGGTTAGGGTTGGACCCTAACATGCCCTCCCCCATAAAAAAAGCCTTGTCCTAAAGGCTGAAGCTACAAAAACTACTGAAGAATAGTGGTTGGTTCCCAGGTCGCATCTTTTGGAGAGGTGTCTTTCCGCTTGACAAGGACTTCCTTGATCACACGGTTGCGCAGATGTTGTTCCCACGTGTCAAGGATTTGTTCAGGTTGGAGCCAAATTGAACCTTCTTCATCCAATTCAGGTAGACTGGTTTGAATTCTGCAATTTTTCCCCACCACTTTCTTGAGGCATGATACATGGAAGACGAGATGAATTTTTGCATTGGGTGGCAAGGCTAGCTTATAGGCTACTTCTCCAATGCACTGAAGTATTTGATAAGGTCTGTAGAATTTTGGAGATAATTTTTGATGGCCCTTGTCTTTGAGTGATGTTTACTTGTATGGTTGTAGCCTCAAGAATACCTTATCCTCTTCTTGAAATGTGCGCTCTGAACGATGTTGGTCTGCCTGTTGCTTCATGCGATTTTGAACTTGATGGAGATTATATTTGAGATTATCTAGCATGGTTGTAGGATTTAATCCATTGCTTGCACCTTAGAGCATCCAGGGATATAAGAAGTAGGTGAAGGGAGGAGTTGACCATAAACTACTTCATATGGAGTCATCTTGGTGGCGGCATGACAATTAGTATTATACCACCATTCAGCTAGAGGTAACCACTGTACCCATTGGTGTTGCTTTTCTGAAGTGAAGCACTTGAGGTAGGTCTCCAGACATTTGTTGACTGCTTCAGTTTGTCCATCAGTTTGGGGATGATAGGAAGTACTTAGATGGAGTTGGGTGCCTTGTAGCTTGAAAAGTTCCTGCCAAAAGTTACTGGTGAAGAGCGGGTCATGATCAGACATAATGGAAGTGGGCATGCCATGTAGTTTGAAGATCTGGTTCATGAAATATTGAGCCACCAAAGTAGGGGTAATTGGGTGGGGTAGGGCACAAAAATGAGAATACTTATAAAGTCTGTCCACAACCATCATGATGACTGACTCGTTGCATGACTTCGGAAGACTAGTAATGAAATCCATAGAAACATCCGTCCAGATTGAGGCAGGGATGGGCAATGGTTGTAAAGTGCCTGGGGACTTGACTGTTTCTCATTTGTGGCACTGACACACCTCACATTCAGCTACAAAAGTAAGAATTCCAATTTTCATGCCTGTCCAAAAGAAGGAACAATGGGTGCGAGCATAAGTCTTCTGAAAGCCTGCATGGCCTACAGTGGGAGATGAGTGCAACTCTGCCAAAATGCATGTTTTGAGTGTGGATGTCGGTGATATCACTACTCTATCCTTGTAGTGAAGAATCTCATCCTTCCAAGAGTATCCCACTGTGGAATTAGGATCTTCTCGCAAGATATTGATGAGTTGGGAGAGCGAAGGATGTGAAAACCATTCCTTGTGGGCTTCTTCAATCCAATCTAGAATGGGAAGAGAGATTGCTAGCAGGGTGTTGTCCTCATCAAATTGGCATGATAAAGCATCTATTATGACATTTTTGCGCCCTTTCTTGTAAATTATCTCATAATCATATCGCAGCATTTTGGCTAGCCATTTATTTTGCTGTGGTGAGGATAACCATTACTCCAAAAAATATTTGAGCCTTTGATGGTCTGTGTGGATTTGGAAACGTCACCCCAATAAGTATGGTCATTAGGTATCCACTACATATAAGATGGCCATCATCTCCTTATCATAGGTAGATTGTCCCAGATGTTTCCCACTTAGTTGTTGGTTGGTGAAGGCCAAGGGTCGACCTTCCTACATTAAGATATCCCCAATACCCATACCTAAAGCATCACATTCAATTAGAAAAGATTTGGTGAATTTAGGTAGTGCGAATACTAGAGTGGAACACATGCCCTGTTTGAGAGCCATAAATGTCTGTTGTGCTTCCTCCAACTAGATTAATGAATTTTTCTTGAGAAGGTGAGTGAGGGGTCTAGCAATGCAACCATAGTTGCGGACAAATTTGCGATAGTAGCTAATGAGACCCAAGAATCCTCTCAAACTCTTCAAGGTCTTTGGTTGGGGCTAATCCTGCATTGCCTGGATATTTTTGGTATCCACCCTAACACCGTTACACCCCACAATGTGGCCCAAATACTCGACTTCTTCCATGCCAAAAGAGCACTTGGACAATTTGATAAATAATTTATGCTTCTAGAGCAGTTGCAAGAGCAGGTCTACATGCTGAAGATGTTTTTCCCAGATGAGGCTATAGATGAGAATGTCATCAAAGAAAACAAAGGCAAATTTTCTAAGATATGGTTTGAGCAGGTGATTCATGAGGCTCTGAAAAGTGGATGGGGTGTTACAGAGACCAAATGGCATGACCAGGAATTCATAATGACCTTCATGAGTTCGAAAATACATTTTGGGAATGTCTACTTCTTTCATGCGTATTTGGTGATAGCTTGAGTGAAGATCTAGTTTATTAAATAATTGAGCACCATTTATTTCATCCATCAAATCATCAACAACCGGGATATGGAATTTATCTTTGATAGTAAGCTTGTTGAGGGCCCTGAAGTCTGGACACATGCACCATTCCCCATCCTTCTTGAGCACCATGACCATAGGTGATGAATAAGGATTGATGCTAGGACAAATGACACTGGCTTCCAGGAGTTCCTTGATGATTTTTCAATTTCATTCTTTTGGGAAAAAGGGTGTATATATGGGTGCACATTCGGTGGTTGTGCCCCTGGGACCAAAGTGATGCTATGATCATGTTCCCCTCTAGAGGGTGGAAGCTCGTGATGTTTGTCAAAGACCTGCAGGTGGCTGTTTAAGACATGTTGCATCTCGGGATGAATATGTAGAGTAGTGGGCTCGATGGCCTAGACAACATTAAATTGGGAGATAAATCCATGAAAGACCTTTTTTAACAACTTTTCCATTCGATGCGAGCTGATGATAGAAGGGGTACCTTCCTGGAGTCCACAAAGGGTATGCATGTGGTCATTCTGCTTAAATCTCATATATAACTCCTGGAAATCCATTGTGATGGGGCCTAGTGTCTAGAGCCATTCAACACCCAAGACAATGTCACAACCAACCATGTTGATGGCAAACATGTGGGTCTTTAGGTGGTAATCTCACTTCTGAAGTTTGATATTTTCACAGTGGCCTTCACATTTCATTGTCCCCCCATGAGCAATCTAGACGTGGAAATTAGAGACTGCTCTGACAAGACAATGAACAGCTTCTATGACTCTATGATGGATAAAGTTATGTGTGCTGCCACTATCAATCAATATTACTACCGGGCGATGTTTAATAAAACCTCTGATTTTGAGAGTTTGGGAAGAAGAAATACCTACCAAAGCATGGAGCAAGATAACTGGTTCTTCTGGTGTAGCTGGGAGCTCATTGTCCTATTGGTTGTCCTCTTCTTCCTCCTCTGGTCCCTCAAAGGGTGGGGCTTCCTCAGATGAACTGTGATCAATAGCATCAATTTGAAAGAATTTTGGTTCCTCACATTTATGCCCCAGGGAGTATTTGTCATCATAGTAGTAACACAATTCTTGCTTCCTTCTTTCAGCCATTTTTGCGAGGGACACCTTTTGAACCTTAAGTGTTTGGGTAGTGCCTGTTATGGAGGTAAATCCCCTCTGCGGACAGAGACGATCCCTACTAGTCCAAATAAGGTCTAGCAACAATCAAACAACGCTAACACACAGGTTCTTAATTACAAATAAAAGACCAATGATGAAGGCCTACCTGGATTCCAATGCTAATACTTGTAGAAGAGTTGATGCTCCCATTCCTTTGCCCCGACTGGTCACAATCCCCACGATCCTCATGCACGGACACCTGCACATGCAAAGAACGATACAAACACAAGCATAAAATCCAGTAGATGTAACTATATATCAGTCAGAAAGGATATAACTCAAATACCATCATAAAGACAATAAGAGTGGAACCATAATGATAGTCGTCTATTATTAATAAACAAAGAAGAATACAACCATAGTTCTGACGTCAAATCCTTCTCAAGAGGGTCTAGCCAGCAAGTTTCTCAAGCATTCACCCTTGAAGGTAGATCTCCCAAGACAAAAGCTCTCTCTCTCACAAGTCTACACAAGAAATAAACACTTCACAACCTTCCTTAAGCTCTCTAGCAATCCCACACTTGTCACACCAGCTACCTATCAAGCCCACACACTAGCAGCAACACTCCAAGCACTATGAATTCCAAAACTAGGAGCTCATGGCAATGGTGGAGGCTTAAATAGGAGAATGAGTCTCCATTAATGGTGGGAGGATGAGCTTATCTCCAACGAAGGTGGCTCAAATGACGAAACAAACATGCCAGAGAAGGGAGGGCGACATTTACAAGGCCAACAACCAGGTCTGGAGTCATCTGGAAGGCCGGCTGTTAGAACAAACTCGCCCAGACTGGATCAGCGCAGGTTCATAACTGCACTGGAGCGCTGACATCGCTGCTGAATAACAAAGGAAGTCATATCAGCGCGATCCGATATAAATAACAGACGCGTTGTCTCATGAAATTCGACCAGCGCGGGAATCACGTGTGCTTCCGCGCTGGCAGCGCATTAATTCTATTTTGGAGCACTCATCAGTGCATTTATTTTTACAACAGTCACGATGATAGCAAAAACTTTGGCAAAGTGGGTCATTTGGCAACATTAGAGAGCATGAGCATGGATGATTTGGACTCATGACACAGTAGGAAGACTGGTAGGAAGACAGTGACAAATTACTGTGTAACAGATGCCCCCTAAAGCATGAAGCCCGAGAGAGTGGGAGGGGTGAAATGCTTTATGAAACCGACTGAAATGGAACACCACCAGGAAGGACCTGCACGCGAGTACAACTGATATCTCTGATAACCAGTACATGTAGTCTAGGCATGGGCACAACCATCCAAAGGACATACGAAGGCGGTCTGTGGTATGGACGCAGCCACCCAGCTAATGAGACCATGATGATAATAAAGGTATGGTCGCATCCATCCATGAAGACTCAGGTATGGGCGTAGCCATCCATCAATGAGTCATGTAATGATCATAAGCATCCACAAAATCACAGCCTTGATTTCAATAAACAAAATCCAGGGTCTTGCACTCCATCTCGACTCGAACAAAGTACAAGTTCAAGCATGTGAATATAGGAGTTGAAGTCGAACATGCAGGAACATCGTCTGATTACCAGTCAATGATGAAAACCGTTAACAGACGCGAGAGGTACCACCAATAATGACAATGGTCCTCAAGGTACTATAGGTACAATCTACGGCATGTGAATCAATGAGCTGGCGTCGAACACCTGCAAAATCATTCGATCGGAGGCCAATGATAAAAACCTCGCGTCGAACACAAAGAACCTACCATTGAGGCATGCAGGCTCCAAGGCACCTGAAGGGAGTCTCTAGGTCAACTTCCTAGATAATGAGCTGAAGTCAACAGGAAGTGACCTTGATCGAAGGTGGGACATAATGTTTCCCACATCATCGACACGAGACAGATAAGGATAAGATATTTTGCGTGAGGTATCAGAGGGAGGTTGAGTATTCTTGCAGAGGTCAACTTCTCTTGAACATATCGGCGGCACAACAGTGGACTTGGCAGTATTTGACATTCAAATGATCAAGGGTCATGGCGACAAGGAAATGAGCAGATGAAAGGTCAAACAGGATAACCCAAACCCACGGAGGCCAGTGTAAAACAAGATGAGAGGTTCCCACCCAGACACGAATGCAGACAAGTGCCATGTTCAAGAGTGACATACTGCCGACACAACAATGATTATGGTTCCATTTTCCCCACCATTTCTGGCCAGTACCCCGATTATTTTTGGTTGACAAGCTTGAAGGGGATAGCATATGCTTGGAAAGCGTCATTCTGATAGAATCCGATGTCATTAAGTTTTAACGAGTCTAACAAAGGAAGAACTCAGCGTCTTTTCCTGTTTAGAGAGTCTGAAAAGACAACAGAAAAGTGAACTCAAGGGGGGTCCTTTTTCGTAAAGTTGTGTCTCTCGAGCCCGAAAAAGTATAAAACGATGCTCTAAAGAACCGCCCGACCAGTATGATCGAGGAGTACTTTTCGTAAGCAGTAACTTCGACCCGAAAAAGTAGAAAAGCGGTCAGAAGCACGTCGTTTTGCAACCAATAATGAGTTCGAAACAACAAAAACCCAACAATCTTTTTAAGTTTAAACGGTCAAAAAAAGAGCTTTAAAGGCGACCGCCTCTCGGTTCTTTTAACGAGTCGAGAGGGGGACTCAGCTATCTCTTCTTATTTCACGTCGAAAAAGAGCTTAAAGACGACGTTTCGGGACCAAGTGTGTATAGAACCGTCGTAATTCCACCAGCATGAGAATCTGCACAAAGAATACCACACGCGTAAACCTGTTCGAAATAATATGGACAACATGCATAAAAACATCGCAAAACTATATTGGAACCAAGCATATGGTAAAATCCATCATAAAAATCCCACATTTATGAAAAATAATATTTAATTATGAAATTTTACCATAAATAGGGGGGTAAACAAAGTTTTTACCATTGTTACCATTTGGAGCTTTGGAGAACGACTTGGAGCTGTGAGGTTGACGAGCCAAATTCCACCCCGTACGCGCATCAACCATCCTGCAATCTGTTCCAGGTAGGTTTATCTTCCTTTACGCTCCATTTTGAAGTTGTTTTGCTGCATTTTAACGGTGGGAAGTGGCAGTTTGGGCGGATTTTTTGAAACTCATTCCGCTCTCGGTCAGCGCGGATTTCCCTATCGGGTCCACGCTGATCGAAAAAAACTTCCACAGGCCACTCCCGGATCAGCGCAGAAAAGTGATGTACTTCCGCGCTGACCCGGAAAAAATATCAAAGGGCGCCATGATCAGCGCGACTGTTATAAAAATAGTCGCGCTGACACCGCGCAACAAGTTTTTTGACAAATTGAATGTATGAAACTTTATGGACAGGGCCCTAATGAATTTTTTTGATCATGCAGGGCAAAATGGCGTTCGTTTGGCAGGAGCGAGCTCATGATAACGAGGACATAGCGACATTTGCCGATGCTAGGTGCCAAAATGCATTGCGGGCGTGCAGGTTGTTCAAATTCTTCCTAACTCCGCGCCTGCGAGCACAGCCTGACCTTCTTGAATTCTTGATCAGAGCCTGGAATCCCACTGATGGGAAGTTTGTGATCCGAGGCCGAGACATTGAGTTTGAATATACAGATATCTATTTTTTGACCGGGTTATCACGTCGAGGTGGGATGCCTATTCTGGAGGGGCAGCAACCCGGCGGTGATACTCTGGACATGTTGATGGCCCAGGTGTGCCCACAGGCACGCAAGACGCAGAGCGGGAAAGTAGCTATTCCTACGGTGGAGGACATCATCCTTCGAACTATACTCTTCATGGTGACTCGGGCAGCGGGCTCTTTGGCCAATTACAAGGCCTCGAAGGCCCATCTTCGATTGGCTCTCGAATGCTTGAATCCTACCATATTCAACTGGGTAGCGGCAGTAACAACCAATATGAAGAGACAGCTGACCAACTGCCGTCGTGGTGAGTCGAAGCAGTTTGGCTACGGGTCGATTTTAGTCCCACTCATGCTAGAGCGGGTACCGGCATTGCAGCTGTAGGATATGGTCGTGGACCCACCTAGAGGCCCTCGAGAGACAAGGGCCACACGATGGGGCCATGTCATGCCACGAGGAGGTGGCGGTCGACCAGTGGCATGGGGAGTATACTTCCGAGAGTGGTTGGATAGGCAGACTATTTTTGTGGAGGACTGGCTGTATGCTGGCCTAGACTTCTTTTGAGACCCAGACATGTCACTGCCTACGGGAGAGCAGTGGGATGACGGTGGTAAGCCACTTGATCTCATTTTTTGATTTTTTATTTTTGTGATGTTTTTTATTTTTCATGTACATGTCTTAACGATGAATGCTATGGTATGCAGATGTAGGACCGACGAGACCCCTTGGCTTGGCCCCAGAGGCACGGAGGGATGCACAGGGCATTGGAGCTCTGGCCCTGGCTCCTCCGGGAGACGATACGATGGAGACCGTGATACGGAACCTTGAGGGCTTGCTGTCAGGGATTCCAGATTACCAGGGGATAGAGGAGGTCCCCATAGCATCTCAGATCCATACAGTGGGGGTAGAACCTAGGATGCACTGCCTTTTGAGGCGGGTGGACAGAGCGGCTGCGGATTATAGGGAGCATAACCCACCACAGTAGATATCTAGGTGTTTATTTCCTATTGGTGGTTTTTTGAGAGACATGTGTCTCAGATGTACGGAGAACACAGGCCCTATCTAGACATGCACACTTATTTTTGAGTGCCTTGGTGCGCCACATGATATATATATATATATATATACATATTCCTATGGTTTATTATTGTGCTTTTATGTGCTTGCTTGCATGATTTTTTTATTATAAATTACGCAAATGTCTATCTAATACATGATTAGCCAATGCATCAGATAATGTGTTTAATCGTCGTGGAATATGCTGATATGTGATAAAATCAAAATTCCTTTCTAACAATTTAACATGTAAATACAACCTTAAAATGTGACGGTCTCTGACGGAATATCGCCCATTGAGCTGATGGACGACAAGTTGAGAGTCCAGGTTAAAAACCAATGTACGAATATTGAGATTAATTGCCTCAGCTAATAATTCAATCACAGCACTATATTCAGCGACATTGTTTGTAGTATAGCCTAAACACACACCTTGAAGATCTATCAACTCACTGTGAGGATCGTAGATCACCCACGCCGCAGAGGACAAATTGCGAGTGTTGCGGCAGGCACCGTCAGCGAAACCAACATAAGGTGCACCCGACATTTGCATAAGAAGCAAAAGACACAATAAGGGGCAATCACGCCTTCACACCAAGCCAAAAACATGAAAACACACACACACACACACTTGCTAAAACACACGCATGTATAAATCGAAGTGCATGGAATCATGCATATTACTTTTTCAAGTACAGCCCATTGCAGGGCTTATCAAGAGGATTACCTTCGTAGTCAACTAGCTCATATGCCCCCTTCTGCAACACTTTCTTTACAATATAAGGGCCTAGCCACATGGGCTCGAGTTTGCCTGCCCCCAGCTTGTCATTTGCTTGGTCGTATAGCAGGACTAGATCTCCCTCAACAAAGCAATGAGGATGGATGGTATGGTCGAAGTGAGTTTTGACTCTCTTCTTTTATGCTTCGATAGCTAGAGAGGCTAGGCGACGGGTCTCGTCCAGCCGTTCTAGGTAAAGAAGCCGTTCCTCTACCGGAGTAGTGTTGGGAAGCAACTCGACGGCTATTTTTAATGAAGGGATTTCGCATTCTATAGGAAGGGTAGCCTCTAGTCCGTAAACTAGTTGAAATGGAGTGAAACTGGTGGCATCCTTCACAGAGGTTTGGTAGGCCCACAAGGCGGGAAACAACATCAGATGCCAATTAGACTTATGCATGTCAACAGTACGTTGAAGCATCGTAACCAAAATCTTGTTAACAACTTCAACCTGGCCATTGTACTGAGGATAGTATGGGGTCGAACTATCATGTCGTAAGCCTAGTTGGGTTGTTAGTTCGGTCATCATGTGATTACGGAAATGCTTCCCGTGATCTGTGACGATGGCCTGCGGAACTCCGAACCGCGTAATAACATGGTTGAACAAAAACTACGCCGCTGTGTGACCGTCTTCCATTAATGTGGGCATCGCCTCGGCCCATTTTGTAAAGTAATCGACGGCAACGATAATAAACCCATGCCCCCCAGCCGAGCGAGGCTTACAGGTTGTATAATCAATGCCCCATTTTGCAAAAGGGCCAACGGTGACAACAGGGTGCAGCGGAGCTGGTGGCGCACGCATCTTCCGCTGGTATATCTGGCACGCATGACACGAACGGACGGCAAGAATGCAATCCTTAAAAATGGAGGGCCAGAAATAACCAGCGCGAAGAATTTTTTGAGCTATGGCATATCCGGACATGTGACCATCACAGGCGCCGGAGTGGCAGTCATTCAAGACTTTCTCAGCTTTCTCGAGAGTTAGACATCGGCAGAGGACAGAGTCAACGCCGAGACGGTACAGGGTGTCCCCGATAATGTGGTAGGGTTGAGACTGATGATGGATCCGTCGCCGAGCATCCTTGGATACAGCAGGACGGAAAGAGGACGTCTGCAAATATACAATAATATCCCCATACCAGGGATCGAGGGTGCTGATCAGAAAAAGAGTTTCATCCGGGATATGATCCTCTGAGTGAGAGGGTGCAGAAGGAGATGGCAAAGAGCAAAGTAACTTAGCAAAGACCAGGGACTTCTTAGACTTGGCAGCAGTGAATTCCAAGTCAAACTCTTGGAGGATGACGATCCACTTTGAGTATTTGCCCCCCAGCAACTGACGTGACAAAATGTACGTCATCGGGTTGTAATCAGAAATCACGATCGTGGTGCGCAACAAGATATAATTCCGGAAACGTTGGACGGCACAAACGACGGCCAATGCCAACTTCTCGACATAAGCGTATCGAGTTTCCGTATCCAAGAGGTTGCGGCTGAGGTAATATATGACGTGCTCATTGTCATCATCGTCGTCTTGCACGAGAACCATGCCGATAGTGGTATCGGCGGCGGCCAGATACAGAGTATAATCGCGATGGTAATTCGAAGGTCGCAATAATGGAGCAGAAACAAGGAGACCCTTGAGACGCTCGAAAGACTCCTGAGTGATAGCATCCCAATGAAAGGGAGTATCTCGCTTCAATAACCATGTAAAGCCTTTAGCCACCTCAGCATAGTTCGAAACGAACTGTCTTAGGAAATTTGCTTTTCCCTGCAAGCTCTGCAACTGTTGCAAAGAAGCAGGGGGAGGAAGATTCAGAATAGCTTCGACTTTGAGGGGATCCAGACGGATGCCCTCTCGGGAGACGATAAACCCGAGTAGTCAGCCTGATTCAACATAGAAGACACATTTATGAGGATTGAGCCTGATACAGTAGTGTTGACAGCGGAGAAAGATTTCACGAAGATGGGAAGGGTGGTCCTAACATTTGACTGAATGAGCTGGTAGATCATCCAGATATGGTTGTACAATGTGATAGATGTCATGAAAAGCATAGGACATTGCACGTTGGAAGGTAGCACCGGCATTCTTCAAACTAAAAGGGAGCTTCTTGTAAGCAAAAGTGCCCCCAAGGATAGAAAAAAGCAGTCTTATGTTGATCAGCGGGCGCAATATTGATTTGGTTATACCCAGAAAAACCGTCCATAAACGAATAGATTTCGCTTCCTGCACACTCATCAATGAGCTGATCAATGAAGGGTGTGGGGAAGTTATCCTTAGGACAGGCGCGGTTGATGTCACGGTAATCAACACAGACTCGAATGGTACCCCGCTTTTTGTTCACAGGGACAATATTAGAAACCCAATCCGTAAGTGGAATGGGGTAAATGAAACCAGCCTTGATAAGATTTTCAACTTCTCCTTTAGTGGATGCAGCCTTTCGGGGGTGCATGGGGCGTAGTCGTTGACGAACAGGCATAGCACCTGGATACGTAGGTATCTCATGCACCACTATGCTAGGGTCAATGCCGGGCATCTCTTCATAGGACCAAGCGAAGACATCCCGAAACTCGCGGAAAAGATCGTTGTAGAGCTGAGTTTCCTCTGGAGTACAAGTGACTCCAATGTGAATATGCTCGACAATCCCTGGTTTCACAGAGATGTCGATGGGTTGGGTCTGCGTAATGTTTCCCATGTTGCCTTCATAGGACACTTGCTAAAATTGAATAGGTGTTTGAAGGGGTTGAAATGGGATACAAGAAGCAAACCGTTCGAGACAGGTGACCATTTCCTGATGGGCAGGGAGGAACGAGGAATGGTGGTGATGATCAGACCAAGGAGGTTCCTCAAGAGACATGGTCTCTATAATGGCTTCATCGGAAGGAAATATTTCCTTTAATGGATCCGAAGTAGCGTCATCTCCAAGCCAAGGGGAATGATCGTACGAGTCGGGAACGCTGCTCGGAGGAGCAAGTTCGGGAGGGGGAGCCGATGCAATGACGATTTTAACGTAGTTGAGCTCGACAGGACTCAACGGCATCATATCACCCCAAGATTCTATCTGATTAGCGGGAGGGAGGACCCACGGATCAGAGCGCACGGAAATCATATTGATAGGAGCGAGATTAGGAGGTGGGAGGGAAAATACACCCATCAGAGCAGGATCTTTAAAGAGTCCGGCTCCCACACTCTGACATGATTTGGAGGTATGCTCCACGAAAGGCACGTTACCTTCGGAAGAGGAGGCGAAGAAGGAGAGCTAGTCCAATGTGACAATCTTCCCCTGATGAGGGAAACGAATGACACGGAAAAGAGAGGAAGCCACGGCTTGCATGGCGTATGTCCAGCTACGTCCGAGGAGGAGGTTGTAGGTAAGATTAGCATCGACAACTTCGACCTCCACTTCGACCGTTTTCCCTTCCAAAGAGATGGGCAATCGTTGGAGAATACCATAAGGACGAGACTCTCTTCCATCACAGGCTTCCAATGTTGTAGGAGACTGGCTCAATGTCGGAGAACCAATAGCTTTCCAACAGGCAACAGACATGATGCAAGTTGAAGCACCTTCATCAATGACTGTACAATGAATCGTTTTAGTGTTGATAATGACCTATATGAGGAAAGCGATTTGGTGAGGCAGTCTCGGCGTATGGCCCTCGAGGTCAAAAGAAATCAGATCCGAGTCAGCCGGGTCTATGCCACCGATGGCTGATAGCAAGGACTTCCTCTGGGAGGGGCAACTCTGGAGCACTTCTAAGGCAGACATAGCAGACGGAGCCTGAGCTAAGTCCTCAACGATGCTGTAGTGCTGGGCAGCACGATCATTAGGTTTGTAAGAAGACTTCCGGAGTACACCTTTTGGAGGGGGTCAGATAGGCATCTCAGTGCTAGGTCTCTCGATATGGAGTGGACCAGAACTGGACGGAGGAGCGCTGGAGGAGACCTCAGGCTCTTTCCCGGCATGCGACGGATATTCTTTTGCTCGAGTAGTGATGTGGACGGGAATCGTCCCAACCATAAATACTTGAGAGCCAAATGAAGAAGAGGGTTGTGATGGATCTACCACCATTTGAGTTTGTTGTGAAGGGAAAGGTTCGTTAAGCACAACAGGAGTCCCAGGAGCACCTTTCAACAATCGACTAACTTCGGACCGCCTGGGGCAGTCTTTAGTATAGTGATCCTCGTCACAGATAAGACAAGGATACTTAGGTTTACGTTTGGCTCCTTCCTCGGGTGGAGGTTTAGGGGAGTCCTGTCTGGGCTGTTCGGATTTATTCTTGGCTTTCCCTTTCTTCTTTCCTTTCGAGGATTTATCCGCCGTGGTGGACTGGACGGCGTTAACCTCGGAAGTGTTTCCAGAATTAGATTGACCCTGAGAAGTGTTTTTGCTAGGAGTATTCGGTTTTTGCTTCCTAGGGTTCGCAGATGATTTCTTTGAAGATGCGTTTACAGATCCAATAACACCGTCAACAGATGGCTTTGGCAGAGCTTTGGATGTTCCGGGTCTCGGGGCATCTGGCAAATAATCATATAAAGTACCTGACTGAGAATAAACTAAGTCGAGGTACTGAGCAAACGCGATAGCTTGCTCTTCAGTTACACAAGCTCCCATGGCGATGTCTCGCGTGATCGCAAGGACGAAGGAGGTTGTAAACCAATTGGTTAGGAGATGATCAGGAATCGAGAACTTGATCAAATGACAACGCCGTCTCCATTCATGTATATGATCGGATATATGTGTGGCCGTGTCCTGTTTGAGAGACGTAAGGAGATGCGTCCCCGTCTCATACCAAATGGGTAACTGAAAATGGGTTAGGAATGCCATAGCCAACGAGTTGAAATCTTGAAAGGATCCACGATTCAACTCAATATACCACTTAGCGGCCGAGCCGGTGAGAGTCCTTTGGAAGAGGCGGAGCCGGATGGAATCATCAAGCCACGAGTTGGATGAGCACCAAAGGTGATAGGTCATGACATGGGCTTGAGGGTCCTCGCCAGCTTTGCCATCAAATTTCGGGCAATCACCGGGTATCTTGGTTGGAACTGGTGCCCAATATGGATTATGAAGAATGGGATCATTAGTCAATTTGGACACATCTGGCAGTTCCAATGTTGCTAAGAAGGGTAACTGAGGATTGAAGGACATATGTGGCCGTGGAAAAGAGGTAGTACCAGAGTTCCAACCAGGTGGCGGTTGCCCCCATGGAATTTGTCTGGACGGGCCTGGCCCATAAGGGTTCTGCCCATAGGGATTCTATCCATAGGGGTTTTGTCCATAAGCAGACAGTTGACTCTGGATCTGCCCCCCAGCACCCCATGGATTAGCAACTTGACTTGCAGGTGCAACATACTATTGCTGATAATTCTGATAAGGGGTGACCTGCATTTGTTGATAATTTTGATAAGGGGCTAACTGAGTTTGCCCCTGGGGTTGCTAGTAACCATACAGTTGCTGGGCTCCATACTGAGCCTGGTGACCAGGCTACGCTTGGTAAGAAGGTTGGGATTGCAACCCACCTTGCATCGGAAGACCAATTTGAGTTTGGGGCCCAGAAGGATGTCCTTGAACAGGTTGAGCTTGGACCATCTGGCCGGAAGGTTGTCCTGGTTGGGTTTGGGACGGACCCGTTTGCCCAGAAGGATGAGCTTGCTAGGTATTAGGTTGTCCTTGTGCAACCGAGGTTTGCCCTTGCGGAACAGATGGTTGAGTGGGCTGGACGGCCGATTGACCTTGAGGTTGACCAGCTTGTCCAGAAGGATGACTAGGCTAGGCAGTGGGTTGGCCCTGCTTTACGTAAGGCTGACCTCCCTGCCCAGAAGGATACCCCTGCTGGACTGCCGGTTGTCCTTGTTGAATATAAGTTTGTCCTGCTTGTCCAGAGGGATAACCTTGCTCGACACCAGGTTGACCTTGTTGGATGTAAGGTTGTCCTGGTTGTCCAAACGGGTAACCTGGTTGGATACCAGGTTGCCCTGGATTACCAGAAGGTTGAGTCAGATAAGTGAAAGATGGACCACCAACGGCCGAAGGTTGTCCCTGATAGGGTTGTCCTTGTGGGCCCCCAGGTTGCCCTGGGTAAGACTGGCCGTAATATTGCTGCCCTTGGGGGGTTTGCGCGTAAGACGGCTGGCCTTGGTTAGGCGGTCCCTGAAGCTGTGCAGACATTGCTTGGCCGCCATGGTAAGTGGTGGCACCCCAAGCAACGGATAATGGTACCGAGACCTCAACAACAGGTTGAGTAGGCAAGGGTCTGGAAAGATAAAGAAACTGACTAGTAGAATCGTAGTAATAAAATGGACCTTGCGCATTCGGATCCTGGACAGCTTGCATATACTGATCATATGGGCCCCCTCCTGGAACGGGACCAGAAGAGAGTGGCGCACTTTGTGTAGGATGAACAACTTTGGGTGTATGTGACGGCTGGCCACTACTCACTTGACCATGAGGCGGACCAGCACCAGTAGTCACAGCTGAAGATGTCGTAACGGCACTAACAACTGGAGTTGAATGTCCACAAATAGTTGGATTCGTTGGAACTGAAGTGACGGGTGTACTGTAAACTTGTGAAACAAAATATCCCGTAGTGGGAGTGATGGGGAGATCCCACATGGTACTGGAAGCAGGGATCCTAGTACCCGCATTATCCCTCAACGACTTATTGCGTGAGGGTACCAGAGAAGTGGCCGGGATAGGAGTTTCGATACTCGACAAAACAGGTGTCTCACTCACTCTAGGAGATGTTTCATCCATGTGAGAGGTAGACATTGGGGTCGAAACACCAGGAGGGGTAAAAGGAATATCGTCTTCGTCAGGCTCCCAAATGGGGTTCCAATGAATTTCGTAATCCTCGTCGTCTGGGGCACGAGAGTTTATCGGTTGGATACTCGGGATGACAGGGAGAGTATCACTCACAACCGGTACCTCAGGAGCAACAGAAGACGGAGACCCTTGATCACTTGGAATGGGAGACGGGATCGATGATTCAGCCAGGATGGCAAACTTCAAAACAAAACCTAAGGGAATCTAACGAGAAAGGACCCTACTCAAACTAACGCACACAAGATCTAACCAGGTAATGTTAATTGCAGCTAAATAAATTTTAAGACGCAAGGACACAACTTGACCTTTTCATGTTTTAAGAGTCAAGAAAAGGACAAAAATATGACTCTAGTCTCCTTCGAATGTTTAACGAGCCCGAACTGACAAATGCTTAGATGAGCCTTTTCATTTAAGGAGTCTGAAAAGGATCAAAAGTGACTACTCTGGAGAGCTAGGCAAAAAGGTTTACCAAACAAATCCGTAAAACTGCATATACACCTTGGCAGTCATATGAAAACCAAGGACTTCCCGTACGGCAGTCAATCTTCCTGAATGCTGTGTTCGGTGCGTTATGGCTTGTAAGGCAGCAGACACAGCTTCCTGTGGATAAAGGATGATAACCTAGTGGGGTCTCCCCATATACTCGACGGTACGTGGGAGCTCAAGTCCATGCTAGACCACTTTTTACATCACGGAAGGAGGAATCACCCAACCTTAAGTGAAACAAAAGTGACTAGGTTTAACGACGCCGGAGCACGTCTCTAGCCTAGACCTCTAAACAGTGAGCGTTATGTTCCAATGCGTTTTTAAGTTCATTCAGTTCATTTTACGGTTGATCTTGAATTAGGTTTCGGTTTTCAGGCCCTACCGTATGAAATCTCTCAAAAAATGCCTAAATGCAAACTATATGCCAAAATATGTCATTCCATTCGATGAACGCTAATTACGAGAGAGTTAGAAGGCTTTCACACAAACGAAATGATCACAAAACAACAAACAACTTCTCTAATGCAGCTAATGGAAATTCACAAACTTTTCTTTAAGATCACTAATCATAAATCAAAATGAAAAGCTTCTAGTTCTCATTAACTAATACAAAGCAAAAGAGATTTTCTTTTTGTTGATGGCAAAGTGCATTAAACAAACTTTTGAGAAATAATAACAAGCAAATGTGAAAAGAACCAGTTGACCCCAAACAACTGTGATCCGTGTCCGGGTAGTGAGAAGTAATCGAAACAATGTGAAGACTAGTTCAATAACAATCACCTAAACAACCAAGCAAAAGCAAGCAAAGAGGAAGGTTTCACAAAACCACAAGCAAGCAGTACACGAACCTTTGTAAACGAGTAACCAAGCAAAGCTGATCCAGCAAAATTGGAATGACAGAACTATGTCACAAGACACAAAAAGCAAGATTCGCTCAACAAGACTCACAAGAAAGTGTTTCAATCTTCAGAGAATGAAAATCAAGTCATAAACCAAGTGCAAACAGCAGGGGATAGCAATACCAACAGGCTCAGGAGGTAAAATTAAAGAAATTCAATTCTACAGGAATCAGCGCGGGTGATACACAGCAACAATGCGCTGATAAGAAACCACGCGTAGCAACAAAGCGATGTCAGCGCGGAAGTACACAACTTACCCGCGATGGTCCAATTTTCAGAACCGTCGCGACTGTTCGGTGTATTAACGCGATGATCAAGAAGTCACAGAAAAGGCTATGCGATGGTAGTGCGACTGTTTTATCATAAACCGCGCTGAAGCTAAAAAACGGCCATAATCAAGCTAAAAACTCCCAAACCAAGACAATCAGTATTTAAACAATCAAGGCACCTCCCAGACCGAACCAGGAAATCCAAAATAGAAAAATAATCCCCAAACTTTGAAAAGAGAGAAAAAATCAAACTCAAGAAAAAAAATGAACACAAAAGGACAAAAGCCAGCTCCAAGCTGTTCAGTTCATAAGCCAAACCGGAGATGGACTGAAGTGGCTTTGATCTACTTCGCTAATGCAGAGCAATAGCATTTCGAAGGCTATCTGGCCATGCTTTAGGCTCCGTCTAAAGTTTACAAATCAAACAACAAGGTAAAAACTCCCCAGTATGGTCACCAAATTGTTGTGGAGGTAAATCCCCTCTGCGGACAAAGACGATCCCTACTAGTCCAAACAAGGTCTAGCAACAATCAAACAACGCTAACACGCAGGTTCCTAATTACAAATAAAAGACCAATGATGAAAGCCTACATGGATTCCAACGCTAATACTTGTAGAAGATTTGATGCTCCCGTTCCTTTGCCCCGGCTGGTCACAATCCCCACGATCCTCGTGCACGGACACCTGCACATGCAAAGAACGATACAAAAACAAGCATAAAATCTAGTATATGTAACTATATATCAGTCAGAAAGGATATAACTCAAATACCATCATAAAGACAATAAGAGTGGAACCATAATGATAGTCGTCTATTATTAATAAACAAAGAAGAATACAACCATAGTTCTGACGTCAAATCCTTCTCAAGAGGGTCCAGCAGCAAGTCTCTCAAGCATTCACCCTTGAAGGTAGATCTCCCAAGACAAAAGCTCTCTCTCACACAAGTTTACACAAGAAAGAAACACTTCACAACCTTCCTTAAGCTCTCTAGCAATCCCACACTTGTCACACCAGCTACCTATCAAGCTCACACACTAGCAGCAACACTCCAAGCACTATGAATTCCAAAACTAGTAGCTCATGGCAATGGTGGAGGCTTAAATAGGAGAAGGAGTCTCCATGAATGGTGGGAGGATGATCTTATCTCCAAGGAAGGTGGCTCAAATGACGAAACAAACATGCCAGAGAAGGGAGGGCGACATTTACAAGGCCAACAACCAGGTCTGGAGTCATCTGGAAGGCCGGCTGTTAGAACAAACTCGCCCATACTGGATCAACGCGGGTTCATAACTGCACTGGAGCACTGACATCGCTACTGAATAACAAAGGAAGTCATATTAGCGCGATCCGATATAAATAACAGACGCGCTATCTCATGAAATTCGACCAGCACGGCAATCACGCGTGCTTCCGCACTGGTAGCGCATTAATTCTGTTTTGGAGTGCTCATCAGCGCGTTTATTTTTACAACAGTCACGATGATAGAAAAAACTTTGGCAAAGTGGGTCATTTGGCAACATTAGAGAGCATGAGCATGGATGATTTGGACGCATGACACAGTAGGAAGACTGGTAGGAAGACAGTGACAAATTACTGTGTAACAGTGCCCCGAGTCTAGGTGGGGCGTCCCTTGGCTATGAAATTTGGACGAGGTGACAAGGCCGCTAAAGCATGTTCCACTTCGATAGCCTTTGTGCAAGCTTCCATCCATGTGGCTGGGTGGTGCATCTAGACATGGGCTTGGATGGCTTCTTTGATACCACTTATAAATCATTACAAGTAGAATTCATCTCCCAGACCTGTTGTTTGGAAGGCCAATTTCTCAAAGGTTGTAATATAGTCGTTTATTGTGTTTGTCTGTCTAAGCTTAGTAAGATGACCCAAAAAATTAGTTTCATGGTCAAAGTGGTCACAAATGGATTTTGCGAACACCTGCCAAGTAATTGTCCTTGGATAACATTTATGATGCCACTGCCACCATCTCTATATTTCTTGGTCCTAGTAAAGGCCTCCCACACGTAGTTTAGTTTCATCATCTACGATGTGATTAAGAGTGAAATATTGTTCCATTTCTACTACCCATATTGCTAGATTAGAGCCATCAAATTTGTACATGTCCAGCTTGGGAAGTCGAGGGTGGGAATCTTTGTGATTTCCATGGAAGTGAAGATGATGGCTATATTCTCCTTCAAGGTATTCATTAAAACAATTTGCCTCTTATTGTAACGCTGACTTGCCCTTTGTGGCTGTGTCTATTAATGTCTTTAGCTGCTCCATTATCCAACCCAAATTTTTTTCAATGGTCTCGATCTTCTCATTGGCCATGGCTTGAGCTCTTGTTTCTACCATACACAAATCTGGGTCACTTGTCTTCACTTTGAAAAAATTAGGGACCACTCGAAAATTGAATCTAACAAGTGAATGGTACCACCGTTAGCTTGTCATCCTGATTCTTATGGGATAAGTCTCTTATAAGCATCATTTTTTTTTACTCTGAATGGAGTTTTACTCCTCTCTTATCAATACTGCAGTAGCCAATTTCCAGAAAAGTTAATCATGCCCAATGTCCTACGAGAATCACCCCAGGGTATAGAAGCCACAAGCCTCCTTTCATAAATGGTCAGATCTATCTGCGAAACCCTCAACTGCTCAATGTGAGTTGGACTGCGGCAATGACCGAACCCCAGCTGCTAGATCTAAATGGTATTGTGGTGGTAGACCTTGAACTGGTGGATCTGATTGTTGTGGTGGTGACAGAACCCCAACTGCTAAATCTGATCTGGCAAAGAAGATGATGGGCGATCTTCAGAGAAACGAGGGAACTATGGTCTCAACAAGTGTCAAGTGATACGGATTGCAATATACATATGGGTCCCATAGTAGTACTCAGCCCAATATTTCAGGGCACTAACTAAGGAGGATCAACCGTACCCTTAGCCGTACTACCCGACTACCCTATCATACACACGAGTAATCTCCCTGAATGCTCTTCTCGGTGTACTGTAGTAGCAAGACAACGGACAATTTATCTACAATGAGGTTTCAGGTGAGCCTATGAGGCTTCTGATATACCCAGAGGGTATGTGGAAGATAGTCTGTGTGCGGTTCTGTCTAATGCGCTACTACTCGAAGGGGTGCCCACAAGGGTTGCAAGGGAGTCCAACAAGCGTGACCATCTCTTGTATTTCCTGTGTGCATGCCTCCCCAAATTTGTAGGTTTATGCGCTAAACAACAGATCTCGTGGTTTAAAGACACTGGCACACGTCTCTAACCAAAAAAAAAAATCTACTAAAAATGGAGATACCACTGGCCCTGGAAAATGCTCTAATACCACTTGTTATGCTCTTGACCTGTGAGAAGATGCTAGAATACCAAATATACAAAGAAACACAACCAAGAACACAGAACAAAATGAGAAATAATAGCATGTATTTTATTATTCAGAGATGAAAGCAATGCTCACTTGCCTCTTCGAGGGGGCAACCTCCAATGGAGCAGGGCTTGATTACAAAATAAGACACGACGCCCCTCAATGGGGAGTCTCTATCCTTTATATAGGATTCATACATGCAATACCATGGGTCAGTACCATGGTTCTCTTAATACCATCTATCTAATAACATGGCCCATTTGCAACTAATTGTGGTCCCTAATTACATAGTTATTAATAATTGTAAGTGGTGACTCTTTACAAACTATAACTATGACTCGACCCTATTACATAAATAAGGGGGTTAGGGTTGGACCCTAATAGAAAACATAGTATCATAAACAAAAATATCATGAAACAAAGTAGCAACATTGTAGCAACAACATCAACAAAATCTATTATGGAGTGTTACCAGTGCAAAATCTTTGAGAAATAACATTGCATCACCTAATAAGTGAATAACAACATCCCATCAAGTCAAGTCATCCTGAAATAGTCTCTTTGTCAATTTCAATAGTAAAGTTACCAAAAAGAGTTAACGTCTCATCAATATACAAGAAAAAATGCATAAATTAAGGTGACATGAAGGAGTAGCATACATTGGTAAAAATAGAATTTGGAAGGGTATTAGAATGTGTTTATAAGGGTAAAAATGGTTTCAAAGGAGGGGATATGATGATAAAAAGTATGTCACCTCTAAGAACCAACATATCTGCCCAACTAAAGCAAATGCATGTCCTCATGCAGGCCCTTGAATCAACTCTTAGTGCACGCTATGAGTATAGGTTGAAAAAATTGTAGGTTTTTGTTGTGTCTTCTATAAAATAAATATAACCTTGATAGATAATAAAATCCAACCACAACATTTATGTTTCTGTTGATTTCAACTAGAAGTATTGCTGGTACTTTTATGCAAGCACCTAAATTAATGGAAATTTGAATTTCAGCACAATCCAATTGGTCACACATCGCATGATACTATCAACATATTTTGGTATTCTAGAAAGTGTATGTGTGAAATCATGGAAGTAATGGGGATCTTCATTATTTAGCTTCTTATCACATACTTCCCGTCTCAACTTACTTCCATCTGAGGCATCTTGTCTCACTTGCTCAATATTCTTGGAGTAGATATATAAAACCTTATTTTTGAATTCACTTACTTTTACTTTAGCCCTCCTTTATGGAGATCGTAAAAAATTATTATATGTCCTTATCACTTCTACAATAGATCTTGGCTCTTCACGAATCCATGGTAGTCTATTTTCTAGGTTTGTTGTTACAACTTCATGAGCCAACTTCTAGCTTATTTGATTTTGCATGAAAGAAGTGAATTCCCTCAGTTGGATGTCTCCCACATAGGATGAGATATTGCAACTATTTTCCTCTAAAAGATGAAAATTCATGCAAGTGCAACTTGAACAACAAATGTTGTTCTGTAAAACCGCTCTGCTTGAATGTATCAATAAAGGATTTAATGGTAGACATTTCATACAATATTTCTTCTTTCACAACTTTCAACCAGAAAAGGAAAAGTTTCTCTTAAAGAAACAAGGGGTAGGAGGGAAAGCGTATTTTACAACTGAATATGCTATGTGCAAGGATGTACATATACTCCTTATCTTCTTGTAACTACTGGGATTTTTCTTGTAGTTCCATCACTTGAATATTTTATTTCTCCCTTTCCTCTTTAACCTTGTCCCATTTCAATATGTAAATTATCAACCCTTTAGCCCAGTCTTCTTTGAGGTTATGGATGATTCTCCTATGCTTACTTAATTGAATTATCCCTTCCTGTAATGAAACTGCTAATTGTCTCAATTTAATTAACTTAGCAAATAAAAATATTGTACTTAAATGATGATCAACTTTGGGTTGTATTTTCTCTTCTACTATTACAATAGTGTCTTCAATAAATTTATGTAGATCTTCCTCATTTTTAATCCCCTCCTCTTCTTCCAGTTATACTACCTTAGCTATTGGTTCTTGTGAATCAATAACATCATTGGAAGGTTCTTGTGTATCGACATTTTCATTTTCCCATTTTTATTTTCTTAAACTACGAGTTTTTGTGTGACAAAAGCACCTTCAATAAGTTCTTATGTGATAGCCTGGAACTCCTCAGATTACTCTACCTCAACTGCTAATTCTTGAGTCACAGTTTCATCTTCGGCAGGTTCTTGTGTGGAAACCTAGAAATTTGTATCCTTCACTTCAAATTCTTGTTCTCCTAATGAGACAGATTTACGTTTTTGGACTTAATCTTATGTATATCCTACCTCTTCAAGGAGTTCCCTACACACCTTACATAATATTTTTCTAGTTTTTCTAGTTTTAGAGGGAGAAGGAAGTGCATTCACCATCTCTACTGCCTCAACTAAGGTTTCCCATTCTGATATTTTGCTTTTATCATGGAAAATTTATTTCTCAAATCATCATTTTCTTTCCTTAGATTATCAACTTGCAAAAATAGGAGGTTGAATTCAGACTTACAAAAAGGGGAGTTGCCATATTGTTCTTTTAGACTCCTTTTATTTGTCCTTGTCAGGCTTGTTATTTACTCCTTCGAATCCTTTGTAGCAGTGGTTGTTTTAGACGATAGAGTAGGTGATGTTGTGATAGTGACCTTGACCCTCTTCTTTGTAAATTTACGACCTAGAGACTTTATCAACGACCTCTTATTAAATTTTTTCTATGGACCTAATTTACTATTTAGTTATCCATAGGAAAAAAGGGATTAAGAGTTCATGCAGTATACACACATCTGAAGAAAAAATGACTATAGTTTCCTTGCCCTGAATCCTTTTGGGCTGACAAACCTAATATACTTTTGAATTGTCTAGAGGAAAAAAGGTCAATAGGGATCTCCTTCTAATCACAAAAGAACTCAGGCTCATAGTTTACTTTAGAAATAGTATCACACAGTCTCAACAAAATACCAAAACTATAATAAACATGTCCTAACTTTTGCAAGTTATTTCACTACAATTGTCTTCTATTGCAAAAGAAATATGCTTTGGAAAAGAATGCAACTTGTGATTATCAATGCAATGATTAACTACATTCAAACCATACACTCTCTGCCTGATATCAATGTTGATATTACTTACAAATAAACAAAATAGAGCATGTGAGGTGTGGAAGCACTGAGCACTAATACGTATATTCAAGCAGGACAAAAAAATTCATCTAAATATCAACCTTAGCACAAAACTCTTTTCTTGCTTCATCAACAATCAATGGAGTAGATCTATATAAGACGTGCATTAACAATAAAAGAAGGAATAAATTAAAATATAATGATCTCTCTCAATAAAGTATTTGAACCTATTTTATAAATTTTTTGTGTCATGTAACCAACTCCAACACACTATAAACCAAACTTGATTAGATGCAATCCTATGATGCAGATCTAAGGCCAAAATATTTCTTGCGCTCTGTAATAGACCCTGCTTTATTTTCTATGTAAATAAAATATAACTAATGTCATGGGACACATATTCCAAGGTGAATGTTGGGAAGAACATGGTGATAGGTATCACTGATGATTAATTAATGGGTATGGAAATTGGAAAAGGCATTAGAAAAGGAAAAGTGGCATTAATTAGCATTTTATTTATGAAAATAAAGGAAAATTAAGAGAAAAGGAAGGTGAAGAGACACAAATTTGCATGAGAGGGAAATTGAAGGAAAACGAAGAAAATAGAGGCCTCCATGATAAAAAAGGCTTATGAGGATCATTTGCTACCTTTTTTCACTTTAAGCATTTTCAGTTTAGTTTTGGAGCTCTCTTCTATTCTCTCATTCTCTCATACACTTGCACACTTAGATTATTCTTGGAGCAATTTGGCATACATTGGATTTGGGAAAATAAGGAAAAGGAAAGCATGAAAGCACAAGGGGATAGGTGGATCAACGACTACAACTGGATTAATTTGTAGGTAATAGGTTACATGTGTGATTTCCTACCTAATTTATGGATTCATGGTATATGCATGTGATTTTATGGTTATGTGTTGTCATTGGAATGGAGATTTTCCTCGATTGACAGTGGTTTTAGCATTTCCTTTCCATTTCCTGGATAGCCATGGTTTTGTGAGTTTTTCCACTTGATTTTTTCTAATTGGTGCTCATAGTTCCTTGTGGCTATGGGTTGGAACAAACACTCTAAAAGCCCTGGAACAACTTAGGTTGAGTTACTAGTCCTGGAGCCTAGGTTGGAAAAAATGCTCGGGAGCCCTTGGTGGGTTGAGTTACTAGTCCCTGAAGCTAGGTTGGACAAATGCTTTGGAGCCCTGAAAGGTTGTGGGTTGAGTTAATACTTCCTAGAGCCTTGGACACCTTGGGTAGAGACTGATCTAGTTGGTGTTAGTGATGTCTGACAGTGGAGGTGGAATCAGTGTGGTTGAGGGTTGATGTGGTTTGTCCTCTGGAAGCCTTGGTTTGATTTTGTATTGGTTTATTCCATGAGATCCCATATTCATGCTTGGAATATGTTGTAGGGGTGATTGTTTGAAGGAGAGATTTGGTTCAGCCCAATATATGATCAGGTGGTACGTGAATGTCCCTGACTTGGTTAGCATCTTCATGTGTTAATATGAGTTATTTTTTACTGTTATCTATGAGCATTTTTAGTAATTATGTTGGTGATAATATGGTTGATATTCCATGGTTTCTATGTTGGTTATATGTTTTTTATATGATGTATATTTTCTATGGCTTGACATGTTTGATGAATATATGCATATTTGATGAATGCATGGACTAACAAGTGCTATTTTAGCTAGTTAGAGAGGGTTTACGGCCCTCAGTGATTCTCAGGTGAAGACTATAAATTTATGATCAAATATGCATTTATGACCTATAGCTTACATGTTTACCATGTGTTTGATGAAATGTCTAGTGTGTTCTAGGAAGTTTAGGTGAAGTTTTTCCTTCAAGTATGAATGTTTAACTTTGTTGTTATGTCATTTATGATTCTAATAAGTCTCAGGCAGTTCTCGGAAGTGGTCCAACGGCTAACCTAGAATTATGTCTCAGATCTTGGGACCACACCCTCTAAAATGGGAAAGTTGGATCACAACCACATACAGATAGTGTTGTGCATGTGGTTGGAGGGCTACAACTGTACCCAGGACTTGTCATGCATGCGTTTTGGAGTTTAGGTTAGTGAAAGGATCTCCAACCCAAGGTTTGGTCACTTGGGGTGGTCCTTTGGCTTCTAAGTGTCTTGTAGACCTGAGAGATGTTGTGAGTTATGAGTTGTGGATTGTTTGTAGGCCCCACTTCCTTAACTGGAACTGGGAGGTCGGATCATGTCATAATAACTCTTTGTCTCATGTTTACCATGGCAGGCCAGTGAAATTGGGTAAATGTGGGAGGGGGTGGTTATAGATTGGTATAAGTGATTCCAGGTTCAAACAATTGGACTGGATGGGCAGGATGATATTTTTATTCATGCATGTTAGTTGTCTATGTGTTTTTTATGCATGTATTGTGATGATAATTGTTGCACTTTATGTATTCGTGTAGAGTTTGATGATGTTGATGTTGATGTTGATATGACTGAAATGTCTATTTCATTATATATATATACATGTTTTTCTAATCTAGATTACCTATGTAGATGACATAGCCTCCCCTGAACTTCATGAAGGTATGTTAGACTATGTTTATATTTGGTTTATCTAACATAGTATGTTTGCAGGAAGTAGAAGATTAAAATGAAAAGCAAGATGTGTATTACAGTTCATTTGACTCTCCTTATATATCAAATGAGAAGCACATAGATGAGTACCCTCCTTATTATCACTTCGTAATTTTTAGGTTGCAAAGTAAATTACAGAGGTAACCTTAGAACCATTCTGGAAACTAGGAATCCAGCCCTTCCAGTTTCAGAGAGGGATCTCTCTTTATGATATAGCTTTGTTTTACTCATGATATTAGGCTAGTTATAATGTTCAGGATTGGGTTTTTTGTGTAGTTGGGTTGAGATAGTGGAATTAGGCCATTGGGAAATGAAGTCAAATATTTAGGTTGATCAAGCACATAATTTACAATCTAAATTTACAAGGAAGGTTAGGAAACTTCACTGGATCCTTTAATATTTATGGTGTGAAAGAGCAAAAAAAGGTAAAACAATCCAATTAATAAACAAGGCAATTAAGAATTCTGATTTTAATTTTCAGAAGAAAACATGGAAATTATTCATAAGTTAGATACAGAGTGTACTTTTAAACAAATTATGTTCGTACTTTTCTTAGAATAATTTAGATTATAGAAACATATGTGAAAAACAATGAAAACATTTAACAGAGAAATATGCACTTCACCAATGAAATTGACACAAGAATCTTGTAATGCTTGAGTTGTATTACTGAAAAATGATCAAAGGTAGCTCTGTGAGCTTCTTTACAATATAAATCCTTTCTTCAAACTAATCCCAACCCTTCATAATTCGAATTATGAAGTACTTATAGAAAAATTTACAAAATATCTTGATTCACAATATCAAGATAGGATCCTAAAAATATCTAACAACTAATTACAAAAGTAGTACAAAAATCTAGGGATCTTCTAACTGTTGGAACTGCTAGTACTAAATTCGAGGAAAATTGTTGATAACTTTTCCTCAAAATGTGTTTCCTTATTGTTTGTGTGTTGGAGATGAAAATATTTTACTCAATGATGTCACACAATTGATCCCATCTTTCATCATTGGGGATATAAATATTGAGTAACTTTCTATACACTTCATCGACTTCTGTATACTTCTCAAAGGTTGGCTTGTTGATGAAGATGTGTTTGATTTCATGTTTGATAGTTAAATCAAATTCCAAATCTTCTAAGAAAGCTTTCCCTGTGATATGTCCCTTGATACCTACAAATTTGTATTTATATGTAGCAAGAACATAAAGTTTCTGATAGTAATCCTCTAAGCTGATCAATCTATCATTTGGTGCTACTAATCCTGGTAATCCTCTTTGGTTCAATAGGTTGAACTTGGTGTGAAATGTCTAGACAACATTCTCTAGAGTCAGATTTTTGGTCTCCAATTTGGTTATCAAGTTCCTTTTTTGCAATACTTTCTTGATATCCAAGATAGTCTTAATCCTATCTACTATCTGCATCTGTTCTAATTCTAACCTATTCTTTGAATTTAACACTTTATTCATGGCTATGGCCTCACCTAGTTTGTGTCCCAGGGCATCCCTAACCTATTCTATTGTTGTCTTAGATCTTTCATTCAACTCTTCTTTCTAAAAAATGACCTCAATGGATGGCCAAATATCAGCCATGGCTTGACTAATTTCTAGCCAAAAATTTTCCTCAGCTTGTGACAAAGTCTAAGCCATCAGTGACTCATTTTCCAATATCTCAATCTTTTAGGCAAGCTGGTGAGATTTCTACAACTCAACTACACAAAAGTTGTCAATTTTCAACTTTTGTTCTTCCAGATTATTCAATTTATTCTTTAACTTATCATTCTCTTGTTCCTAAAGAGATAAGTCCTACGTGATATTTTTTAGGTCACTTGATGCTGATGTAGAATCCTTGGTTGTACCTGCAATAGAAATTTCTATAGCTGTGACTGTAGTCATATCTAATTGCACATCATCTTCCTTTTATTTCAACAACTTTTCTCTTTGCTCTTCCATCTCCTTAATTTGTACATTTTTCTCAATGATGAGTTTGTCCTGCTCATTTTCTTATATTTCTTTTTCTTATGGATCCTTTGTAGATGGTAATTTAAGCTGCTTTTTAAGTGCTGCTATATCTATATTCTTAAAGAAAGTCTTTCGGTAGAAATCACATGAGAGAATTTTTTGGCTGATGTGTTTCGAACCAACAAGTGTGGTTCATCATTTGGTCCTGATGATGAACCACACTTGTTGGTTCGAAAAGCGTCGGCCAAAAAATTCCCTCATGTGATTTCTACCAAAAGACTTGTTTAATTCATTATGGATCACAGAAGTTTGAATACATAATTTATATTCTTCTTCTTTAGGATTTATTCCACTACTTTGACATCACTGGGATCATAACCTAGTTTGATCACTAAGTCCTCCAATGATTTGATTTTGTTGTCTTTTGCTAATGAGGATATTTTCTCCAGCTTTAACTGTGACTGGACATTGCTGAGTGATGTCCTTAAATTTGAAGTTGTCATAGCAGTGTTGGTCATAGTGGAGAAAATAATTTTTCCAGATTGTCTATGCATATCCATTTGGTCTATAAGATGTATCTACTTTGCATCAAATGAAAAAATAGTCTTCTTGTAATCTGAAGGAGACTTTGGGAATGACACTTCAGTTTGTAAAAATTCCATCCGCATTTTTCCTTGTTCGCTGTCAAATGCTGTTAAGAGTCTATGTTGGGAAGTATAGGTCTATTTCTAAAACTGAGCATATGTATCCACCTTGAGTGATTCATTATTCTTCTTGATTTTCAGAAATTTGTTGAAGATGTTTGGCTCATCTTGATTATCTTCCAATTCGGTTGATTGTACTAACTATGAGGGATCATGTGAGGTCGACGAGGAAGGAGTTTCAAAGAAAAAAATGGTTTCTTTCCTTTCTTGCTGTGGAATGGTAATTGTTTTAGGGTCGTTCTTTTTCCTTTTCTAATAAATAATAAATTATTTAGCACTGATTTCTGTAACTAGTGAATATCTTTCTTCCCTTGTTATTTTTTTCTTCTTCTCTTGAGGCAATGGAGTTTGGGAGGTGGTCGTTGACAGAGTCTGCTCCTCTACTTCTTGTGGTGTGTTTTCCTCTCACTGATGTTGATTCATGAACTTTTCAATATCTGGTCTTGGGGTATGATTATAAGGTGTGGTTTTGTGTTCCACCCTTAAATTGGAAATTATACTAAAGGGATCATAAGATCAAGTGGAACTTAGGTGAAAATTCATTTGGTTGTGAATTGAATCTTCCTCAATCCCTGTCGCTCTACTATTACATATAAAAGGCCCCACTTGTGACTTGATTTTGAATTGTGATTTTCTTTGACTTGAAACAAAATGAATTTCATCCATACTAATCATTTTTCTAATATATTCCAAAGAAAATATCCTCATTGGAACATATTTGGGTAGCTTATATGGGGGTAATTCACACCCATATACTCTTACTTCGGTGTAGCTTTGGTACATATACCAGTATCTAGTTTTGGTCTGATCACTTAGGTGAAAAATACTCTTAATTTTTGGATTGGTCCTTGGTTCAATTTGACTATTGAGAATCCCTGCAACTATATGAATAAACCTATCTATGAAAAGTTCGAAATTGAACTCCAAATTATTTCTTCTCACTAATGAGGTCTAGTATATTATTGACTGACTGACTCCTTGATCATCTTGTTTTTGAAATGTTATTGGAAATTTGTCACCTTGCTGAAAAAGAAACATACAAACTAATATAGATGGATACTTGAGCATGCCTTCAGTAGTGATCTTCATAAATTTTTCATGGATATTATCATCAAAAAGGTGATTGAAATGAAACATGAATGTTTTCTTATGTTCCTTAGAAAAGATGGACATAAAACCTAGATTGGGCTCATCCACCCATTGGTCTAACTCGTACCCTAGAAGGAAAGACACTAAAGAGATGAACTGCTTAGTTTTTTCTGGGAACATGGAAGTTGGATAGAGAGGGCTTTTCTTGGGAGTTGAGCATCTTCTGGGAGGAAAATATCAAATATTTGGGCTCTCTAAGGGAAGGTGAGTTTATGATACAGATACATTAGGGCAGCTGCAAAAAACTGACTGAGAGAATCATTTTGAGGGATTAATAGCATTTGGTTTATAGTTTCTGGTGAAATAGTGACCAGAATGTCTCCATTCTGGGCCACAATGGTTCTCTGAGCTGGATTGTATTTGGATTGACACCATATGATGAAATCAGGGAAATGGTGGACCTGTGGGAACATGAACATGGGAAGTAGGGATTCCCAAAGATTAATATCATCCCCCTAGTCCAGATAGGTTTTCTTCAACGAGTGGTTTAATTCGAACAAGTCAAGTTCACACTCAATATCAATAATCTTGTAATACTGGTTAGCCAGGGGTATATGGTCGAGGTTTGGGGTAGCATAGGTCATAGGGTTTTCCTCATTTGGTTTGGGATTGGCGGATTTCCCCTTTTCATTGTGTTCCATGTTTGCAAATTGTGGAAAGAGGAAAGGGGCATTTATTCAATCAGAACATTACATAGATGGGCAGGTTAGCATTGAATTTGAGGAAACGACAAGCGCTGGAGGTGGGCAGCAAATGCTATACAAAATATGAGTACCTGTAAATAGAAAATCAAGAGTTGAAAGGGGGGACCGCACAAGTTTTCCAGGGTTGATTTATATGAATTAGATTGGTGGCCATTGTGTACAGGTTCATTACAGAATGGGCGGATTTAGGCATAAATGATCAGACGGATAACTGTAACGAGAGAGTGCAATGGGCTTATTATATAACGGATATTTTTTTAGGTGAATGAGGGAGAGACATGTGGCAGGATGACAGGAGCAGAGTGTATGACGTGGGAGTTGGCGTGGATGACTGTTTGTGGTAGCGGAGGTGAGGAATGTGGTTTTCGAAGGGGTGGGGTAGTGGTATGTAGTTTTAGGCGGGGGTGCGCGGGAGGGCGGGGGGGGTGGGGTGAAATCATTAATAGTCGTCACATAGCATGGGGCCCCAGGTGTGGATTACCAATTTTTCGAAACCCCCCCCCCCCCCCCCCCCCCACCCCCCCACCGATAATGACAAGATGGAATTGGGGGGGCCGAAAACGATCCCCTGCCATTGATCTAGGTAGGGTAGGTTGCGTTCGCTCAATTGTGTTCCTGATATATCACACAACGACAATGTTTTTTGTCATTTTGTGACTTTATAACAAAACTCGATATTTAGTACTTAACATGCATTATTACATATTTTTAATCATGATTAAATAACATGATTAATTTTCTAAACCTAATTACTTATCCTAAGCATGATTAATCTATTCTAAAGGTGCATTGTGATTTGCAAGCCTTTTATTTTATTTTTCCTATTCAAAATAATATGAAATTCTATTTAACTACTTCATTGAACTTTAGCCAAGTTTAAACAATTTGGCTAATCTTTTCTCTAATCTAACTAACCATTTCAACCAAGATTAAGCTAGATGGTTGATTTATTTCCCTAACCTAACCTATGGGACCCAGTTTAATCATGATTAGCCAGTATGATTAACTGAATCATTTATTTCTAAGTGGAATTTAAACAAGTTGCACACTTATATACAAACATTTCTAAATGAAGGTCTTCAATGCATTTTTTTTTTTGGTGGCATTTGGACTTGCTCACCTAGGGGGACATTTTTATATTTTTTTTTATTTTGTCTTGTCTTTTCTTTCCTTTTTGTTTTTTATTTCCTTCTATTTTTCAGTCCCCTACAATTTATTATATATATATATATATATATATATATATATATATATATATATATATATATATATATTTGGAAATAAATTTCAAACAAGAACATTACTTACATTTTCAGATATAAAATAATCAGGTAAAAACAACTCCTCCTATGAAACCTAGGACCCTAACAGTGGCTCCAATGGGGATGGCATCCTCCTTGTGAGGTGCAAAGAACACAGTAGATTCAGTAGCCTTGGTCCATTGGGCATGCTACAAAGATCTTCCAGTTGAACTGTTTCACCTGCCTTTTATTCATATATATGGTAACACATCAAACATAGGCTTAGGGCCTTCACTGCATGCTTCAATTTCTACTGATAGTCACCTGCACTCTTGAAATATAAAAAATAAAATGGTATTTTACAATGACGATGAATGAATTGTCTTACTGTGATGGGAAATAATTCTTGATATGCCTGCCATTTACTAGTCTACCTGGCAGCTCTTCTTCATTCAAATTGGTTAATAGAAATGCATTGTTTCCCCTGAAAGCTTCAATCTTTAAAGGCCCTTTCCATAAGTTGTAAAACTTTCCATGTTTTCCCTTGTCCTCATTTCTTGAATCCCATTTCCAAACACATTGAGCTGAAAATCATCTGCCTTTTCCCTTTTATCATAAATCTTCTTAATGTTTTCATTAATGACTAATGTTTTATGATAGAATTTTTCTCTTGATTGCTGAAACTGAATAGTTTGGTTGATCCTTATTTGCATGTAATTGGTCTCCACCTGATCTTCTTGAAGAAGTTTTAACATCGAAATTCCCAAAGAAGTTGGGAAAACAACATTTGTCCTATACACTATCTGGAATGGTGACACTCCAATGGATTTCTTGGAAGTAACTTTCTCTACCCATAGTGCATTGATTAAATTTTTGTGCCATGAATTTTTGTTCTCCAACAATAATTTCATAATAATGTTAACCAAAATCTTGTTTGAGGACTCAGCTAACCGATTCCCCTAAGGGTAATAATCAGTAGAGTGCCCTGACTTGATTTGATATTTGTTACAAAAATTAATCATTTTTTTGAACTCGAAAGTAGCGACATTGTCAGTTATGATTTTATGTGGTCAAAAAAACGAAGACAGAATATTTTCTTCTAGAAGTTGGATGATAACAGAGTCAATAGCTTGTCTGGTGGGAATGGCTTCTATCCATTTAGTAAAATAGTCTTTTGCAGTCAAAATCCATTTATGTTGACTTAAGGAACTAGGGTTAATTTCACATATGAATTCTAAACCCCATTGTTGATTAGGGAATTCTTCTGAAATTGGTTTCAAAGGTAGAGTTAGTAGCTTTATTTTACTCTCAAATATCTAGCATTGATGACAAGAGGTCACCTTATTATGTACATTAGAGAACAGGGTTGGCTAGTAAAAACTGGCTCTGAGCATTTTATTGACTCTAGATTTCCAATATAGATGGCCACCACAGTTTCCCTGATGAAATTCCTCCAGGACCCTGTCTCATTCATCTTTCAACAAACACTTTAGTAACATTCCTCCAACATATTTCCAATATAAATTATCGTCAATAATGCAAAATTTCAAATATTTCATTTTAAGGAACCTTGCCTTGGTTTTAGTTAAACTAGGAGGAGCATGTAATTTTTTTAAAACAAAAATTATATTAGAATACCATGGTGACATGCTGAAAACTTCCAAGATTAGTGGAGTCGCCTGCTCTTCATGTTCATCTAATTCTACAATAAAATTGATGTCTAACAAATTACAATTGGACTCTACCATGAGTTTTTCTAGCCCTTGACCCTTGATAAGCTTACACTATCACAAAATGGCTAATTAGTTACTAAAAAATGACTAAAATTGCATATAAATGACCATTTTTTAGTCGGTGTCCAGTAGTAGCTAATTTATAGTATCTTATAACGTGACCAACTTTTAGTCATTTTTAGCTTAGTCAGTAATTGGTTGTCTCAATTTCATCGTCTAGTAGTATATTTAGTCATAAATTTGGTCATTAATTTAGTCATTGGTTAATCATTAATTGCCACAATTAATGACCAAATATACAACAAAATATATCACTATATGGTTACCTAAAAAAACCAATTAATGACCAAAGAAATATGACCAAAATGTTGGTCGTGTTATAAGATACTATAAATTAGCTACTAATAGTCATATGTATGCAAATTTTAGTCATCATTTGAAACCAATTAATGACCAAAGAAATATGACTAAATTTTGATCATGTTATAAGATACTGTATATTAGCTACTAATAGTCATATATATGCAAAATTTAGCTGTCATTTGTAATAAAAAAATTATCATTTGCAGTAGTCATTTATCTTTTTTTTCAGTAATTTCATATTCATTATATAAATGACTAATTTAGTAGTTTATATTCATTTCATTTATTTTCATTAATAATTATTGTAAACGACTAATTTAGTTGTATATTCATTTTGTTTGTGTTCATAATTAATCAATATAAACTACTAATTTAGTAGTTTTTGATTGATTTTATGTGCTCATTATTAATCAACACCAATTACTTAGTATGATTTTGTGACTAAATTAAAAATATGTTATACAATGTGCACTGGTTCATCTAATATGAAAATGCAAAGTTACATATGTTAATTACAATACTAAACAATATCAAGTGCAACTATAAATAATTTCAACCGCATAAATTATATTATATGAAATGTCAAGTATTACAAAATGAGTTTACAACTTAATATTGGCTAGACTACAATTTACACATGAAATGTTGTTTCATCACTACAAAACATTTTCATTATGTTGCCAAAGAATTGCAAGTGAATTCACCAACTTTGAAGACTTTACCATCAATCTCTATGTGTGTGTCTTATGCAGGATATTGGCTTTAAGGGTATCACTAGACTGGTTCTCTTCTCTCTCTTTTTTCATTTTTCGCCCAAGTGTTATTGTTTTCCTCTTTCTTCAAATCCTGTTGTTGACCATCAATACTAAGTTCCTTTTCTAAAAACAAAAGAAGATACAGTGCAGAGTGTAATACATGAAATACGATGAACATTGGAATATAAACTAAAGTAGAGTATAAAGGATTTATATGACATATACCTCAACATCAACAATGTTATAGTCATTTTCCCCCATGAAAGAAAGAAGCTCAAACAATATTTCTTTCATTGAGCGGTAGTGGCCACTATGTGGTTAGATGACGTGTATAAACAAAGAAAATAAAATGTCACCATAGAAAATAGCACCTTCATAGCTTAGTATTCAACCTTCAGGGAAAGCTTAGGAACAATCATGCTAACTAAGTTACATTCTAAAAATCTCAAGCTATAAATAACGTTCGAAAACAAATGATCTGAGGTGTGATGTCTAATCCTTTTTGTTTTATTTGCAACAACATTTCATTCTCTAACACATGAACTTGGTCAAGTATATAAACAACATGTGATCAAATAACAACATGAAAGTAAACTTTTCTAATAGTCATGAAAATATTTCAACACAAAACAATTAACAGAATTTCAATCAATATTGTATAATACTAGTTTCATCTTCAAGCTTTGGTTGTTGTTTAAATGGACATGATACCAAGTATTTTCAATTTCATAGTTAATATAAAAAGAAAAATCAAAAGTGACGCTTAAAATATAATTAAAAAATAAAGAGAGGATATCATGGAACGGACATTGCAATTATAAAAAATTTGTTTACCTATCAATCGATGTATTGTCAAACATTCCTAAAACATTTTCTTTCCCAAAATAACCATGAGGTGAAAGAATCACGACATAAAAAACATCAGAATCACGACATAAAAAACATCGATGGAAAACCTATGCTCAAATCATTTTTAATTTTGTCACTTAAAAAATAATTGAAACAAGATATAGCACTGATCTCAAAAGCTTACAAAAAAATTCCTTAGAGGCACAAACTCTCCTAGTATTTGTATCAGAGCATAGAATAATTTTGTATACTCCTTTTAGGACTGTCTGCAATATGCCACTTGTCTTTAGTAAAGTTCAACAACATATTACACTCTTTAAATGAAAAATCAGATATAGTTTCAATAAACAGACTGAGAAATTAAGAGTGAAATGCATATGGACACTAATACCATTGAGTAGACAATATGTTACCAATAAGAAGATTGTTTTTAAGAACTTAAAGGAGGACCAAATACCAACCCAAGCATGATTTAAGAGCCTTTTTAAGATTTCCATACTTCTTTCTCATGGACCCTTTCAGCATGCATTCGAAATATTGGGTAACAAAGTAACCCGTAGTTCCAGCCATTGAATTAAAATAACCAAATGTTATTTTCAGCCTCTTGCTCTTCGGAGTGTTTCTTTTACATTGCCCCTATTTCTGAGTGCATTGTCCCATCATCCAACCTACATAGGGAAAATAAATATATTCAGTTGTTGAATATATTGGAAATCAAATGTAAAATTAACTCAACTTGATCTTTACGTGGCATAGGCCTAATGAAATGGTACAATAGAAGCATGATAACTCAGAAACAAGAGATGATAAAAAAGAATAATGGAGCATTGTTTCCTGCCATAGAATTTTCTCTGGCCACAAGAGTCGAAAGGATGTCATGTATCAACATATGCTCCTCATTGGTACATTCATTTACTTATTCTGTGAAATCCTCCACATCTGCTACCCTCTTACTAGACATGACCCTCAATCCTAGAGCTTAAGCGCTGTGAGAATAGAGCTTCTGCAAGCATAGATGCAACTTGATATTCATGGTCAAACCAATGAAAGTGGTAATGACATTGAGATTTCACATTCTTGGCTAACATTGTTTACCTAGAACAATGTTCTTGGTAACTGGAATTTCTCATTCTCATTCTTGGTACATGTTTCCTACATTGATCATCATAGAAAACTTGATGTCATAAATTCAAATAGAGATCAAAATTTAACCATAACTCCTATAGTCAAATATTAAGGTCCATCTTGCATAATGAATTTTAGGGAATTGCTCATCATATCCTGGTAAATTTCTAATTTAAGATCCTAATATCATGGACTATAATCAATATGATTAGCCTCACATCTTTCATCACAAGAATAATTCTCCTTATATAATGACCAAATTATAAATTAAAATCATAACCTTCAAAGTTGTCATTACAATCATCCATCATTAGCCTCAAATGAGGGCATGTATATTATGGCTTTAAATGACAATTATAATCTAATTGAAAGATACAATTTATGAAGCATGCATAAATATTTGAAGATGTAATCATGTGAAGTATGTAATTTATACAACATATTTAAAAATTTTAAAAAAATAAATAAATAAATATGTAATTTATACCACATGTTTTAAAATTTAAAGATAGAAAATAAGTAAAAATAAATAGTAATAAGCAAACCAGCATAGATCCATATCTACGATCTAGCAAGCTAGAGGGATCAAATAATTTTTTACTCTATATGCTTAGTAGATCAAGAGTAAATATGGATCTATGCTGGTTTGATGCCCCCTTTAAATAGGCTACATTCCTGCACCCGAATACCTTGGGTCAATATCATGTGTCATCTTTATTTTATTAATATTAATATTAGGGCTAATAATGTTTTTTTTGCATGGTATTAATAATAATTTGGCCCATGGTATTTGGCCCATAGGGTTCACCTAAATAAAACCTCCTTTTTAGTGTTCATAAATATAAAGTGAATTATGGAGTAAATATAAAAAAATGTTTTATTTATTTACCATACCTCTAGTTTATTTATATTTTTATTAATTTACCATACCTCTTTTATAAATATGGTATTTGGCCCATGGTATTAAATAGTTTTTGGCCCATAGGCTTCACTTGAGTCTTGGTAATATAAAGAGGTTTATGTCCACTAAATATAAAAATAGGTTTTATTTATTTACCATTCCTCTAATTTCTTTATATTTATATTTATTTACCATACCTATTTTTTAAGTGTTCATAAACCTCTTTATATTTTAAATTTATATTGTGTTTATATATAATAATAATTAGATAGATTTCTAAATAGGATTGGCATTAGATTAAAAATGTTAAATCTACCTCATACTGGGTTATAGAGTGCCTCTTGGCACAATAAATAATAATATTTAATAAATAAATAATAATAATGAGTAATAAATAGTAACTAAATAATAATAGTAATAAATAAATAATAAAAAGTTCATAAATAGTAACAAGTATAAATAATATATATTTAAATTTAAAAGGTTTCAATAATACATTTTTTTTTTATGCAAAACTTTATACATTACCCATAAATGTTCTTAATCTTTATTGAAATCGAAGTGTTATGGGTGTTTGGGAGTCTAAGTGGAATTTTAGTAAAAAAAAAAGTTTATTAAAATGTATAATATACGAAGTCCAAATGTCTGGGAGTTTGGGATAAAAATAAAATGACCAATCTATGTAAGTTCAAATGTGTAGGAGTTTGAGATAAAAATAAAATGATCACTCAAAGAATACCCAAATGTCTGAGAGTTTGAGATAAAAATAAATTACCAACCTACATAAATCCAAATGTCTAGGAGTTCAGGATAAAAATAAAATGACCACTCAAAGAATACCCATTCTCAATAAGAATTCATAATGCGGAAGGCTTTTAAAAATAATAAAAACTAGTTTCTTTGAAAAGAACGGTCTAGGGAGATTCGGAAGTTCTAGAGGTTTTGAATAATAACTGATAATGGGGAAGGCTATTAAAAATAGTAAAAACTAGTTTCTTTGAAAATCACGATGAGGCTATGGCCCGTGGGCTATGTAACATGTTTAATCCTATGGATATTTGGATATCTGGCTCTAGATGGCTAAAACATTTTTGATGTTGGAAATTTTATTTGCAAAAGAACTATATAAAAGATTTATCAAATGAGAAATAATATTTAGAAATAAATTATACCGAAGAAATGCTTAGATCCATATATATCCGAGATCTAAGGTGTAAACAAGCTTGTAATTTGTAAAAATGCCCGAATTTCAGATCATGTAAGGAGAAAAAATGAAATTTATTAAAGAAATGCATATAAAGTGGATTGAAACCATGTAAGGAGAAAAAACCAAATTTATTAAATAAATGCATATAAAGTGGATTGAAACAGAATGGTGTTTTACAAAAATGCGTGGAATCTAGACTTACTCACAAAATATTAAACTCTGGCTTATGCTTTGCAGGTCCAAGCTAAGATAGAACTATAGTTTCTCCACCTTCCTCATTCTCCACATTAATGTTCAACGTACTCCTTATTGCCTAGGATTAAACATATACACATAGAGAGAAGAAAAATCCACATCCTCGCTGAAACGTCTTGCCTGGCAGATGCACTCAAATAGCTCCCCAACTAATGCATATTCCATGAGTATAGCTAGATGGGTGGGAGTCAGCAATACCTCCTCGAAGCGAACTAGGTTAGGAATTCCCATAGATCTGTGATTAATCATCTTTGGCCTCACATTTTCATCAATCTTCCTCTACTGCTAGGCATCGTCTTTCCCCCACCTTGCACCAACCCCCTCCCAATAAGATTAGGCTGCACCCAACCAGTAGAAACAGTAGAAAAGAGGTCGCTTCCCTAAGCTATGTTGGGAGGAGTGGGCACTATTATGGTGACACAACTTAATGAAAATAGCACAGGACAATGCGGAGCAGATCCACTGAAAATCTAGCCTCGCTAAGAAGATTTAGATAAATGCTACCATCCCAGAAACACTACCAAGTTGTAAAACAATGCCAATTATTAGGAAAGAATCTACAATCTATAACCCCTATGGTTTACCACCAAAGCACCCTAAACCCCAAATTTACTGCCTCTACATTTTAATCATTTTTTTTCCTTTGTGATTGATTAAAGTTGTAAAACAATGTCAATTATCATGGAAGAATCTACGATCTATAACCCTAGGGTTTACCACCAAAGCACCCTAAACCCCAAATTTACCACCTCTACATTTTAATCAATTTTTTTCCTTCGTGATCAATTAAATTCCAGTCCACACAGTTATACCATGGTGGCAAAACCTTCTCAACAAGAACAAAAAATTCAATGAGAAAATAAGAGTAGAGGAAGAATTCAAAAATAAAGCAAGAAAAATGAATTGCTAAAAAGAAAAAACAAAGAGTGAAAAATACCTTGGAATCTCAACAATTTAGATCAAATCCGGGCAAGTGTGAGAAGATGGCTGGAAGAATTATGTAAATTAGAGATGCTTATTGATCTAACATGCATGTGTTGCAATAAAGCCAATCTAAAGCCTTTGTTTGTTTCATATGAGCCCCTGTTCATTGCTTTCCATAATATAAATGCCAATTTTTACATGTAGCATTCAACTTGTTATAACAATTTAGTGAAATATTTATTTATACTCCTTTCACTTTCACTTGCAAAAGAAATTTATTTGAGCTGATTTTGACACACAAGCCTAAATAGTTTATAATAGGTTATTGGATTATAATAAATTATTTTCATAGCATTTCATGCACTAAATTTTATTTTCTTACACTTTTCACATTAAATTTTATTTTACTGAGTTTCCTAAAATCAGATATTAAAATTGATTTTCAAATAGAATAAAATGACAATTTTTTTAATATTAAAAGTTAGTTTTAATTTCCTCCATAGTGTTGATTAGTTGATGATGGAATGGGTTGTTAAGGCATTTTTTATAATGTTACTAGTTTAAACTTAGATTAGCTTATTGTACCACCTGTGAGGTAATGTCGGTATACTTGGAGGTGATTTTGTTAAAATTGATTTTCAAATAAAATAAAATGGCTATATTTTTTAATATTAAAAGTTAGTTTTAATTTGCTCCATGGTGTGGATTAGTTGATGATGGAATGGGTTGTTAAGGCATTTTTTATAATTTTATTGGTTTAAACTTAGATTAGCTTAGTGTACCACGTGTGAGGTAATGTGGGTATACTTGGAGGTGATTGTGTTAAAATTGATTTTCAAATAAAATAAAATGACTATATTTTTTAATATTAAAGTTAGTTTTAATTTGCTCCATGGTGTGGATTAGTTGATGATGGAATGGGTTGTTAAGGAATTTTTTATAATGTTATTGGGTTAAACTTAGATTAACTTAGTGTACCACATGTGAGGTAATGTGGGTATACTTGGAGGTGATTGTGTTAAAATTTATTTTCAAATAAAATAAAATGGCTATATTTTTTAATATTAAAAGTTAGTTTTAATTGGCTCCAAGGTGTGGATTAGTTGATGATGGAATGGGTTGTTAAGGCATTTTTTATAATGTTATTGGTTTAAACTTAGATTATCTTAGTGTACCATGTGTGAGGTAATGTGGGTATACTTGGAGGTGATTGTGGTAGTGGATAGAATCGAGCACTATCACGTAAGTATAGGCTCGCTATAGTTGTCTATTTTTCCATATTCAAAAAATAACAATAATAATAATAATCTTATTTTTTTAATTTTACTGAATTAATTATTCATCAAAATTAGATGTTATTAAAATCTCATTATTTTATTGGAGGTAGTTTAGGTGATGGAAATAAGGTAAACTAATTTTCTTGTAAGAATTTTCTAAATTGTGTCGTCACTCAAACACTCTCATAGAAAAAAAAGTCTTAACCCCACCTAGAATGCCTAAAAAACAACTCTGAAGCAAGCCACCCAATGTCACATTACTCCCTTTCTCTCACTCTTTAGACTACACTGAAGGATATCCTTTGTAGAAATTTTGAATAATTTAACGCATATTCAATGGAGATTATCCTGATCATGTACTATTACGGAATACATACACAATACATAAGCTCCTCTACGTTGATCATCAATATAGCAGCATCAATAACAATAAAACATCAAGAGCATTCACACATTAACACAGTATGTAACCCGGGGAAAGCATCTCGCTAAAAACCCCACACTATCTGTATATTAATGATTGAGAACATGTAACATTACAAAGTACAATGATTATCACAAGCAATCCAGTACCAGCTCCACCTGTTACACACAATACAGCTCAGATCTGATCTCCAAATCTATTCCACTGCTTGCCTACCTCTCCAGCTCAATACCTGCTCAAGAACTGATGAGAATTGTTTACCAAACTCGTATTTCACCTGCAAAGAATCACTCGCACTCTGTTGGACGTGAGCATAGGCTACAATTCTTGATATTGGCCAATTCATTGGCATACTCAATCTCTCTGATTGTGCAAGATCTGATGCACAACTATGGTCACAACTGATAGCAATTTGATCCTCTAACACCTGTCCCTGCTGAACTGAACATGCACTGACATGCAACTGAGTTAACTGATGTATTCTATAGTTGTATTATGAGTTAATAATTAGTTTAACAACTCATCATTAGTCTATTTGCAGTTAGACTAACTACAACCAGTTTAACAAAGCTAAACTGAATGCAACTCCATCAACTCCACAATCAACTCCACCAAACTCAACTGATTGAGTTCTAACTGAAGTCATGCACGCAACAACTCAACTGACTCATAAGAAAAGCGTACTTCCTTCTGACAGCTGCATGGGCCACATCTGTAGCTCAAACTGAAGTGCTCCAAGAGAATAAGATCAAGTTTATAGTCCAAATATTATTATGAGACAATAATATTTGAATTTTCTATTTTTGATAGCCAGTCTAAAAATAGACTTTGATCACCCACACTGTGATCACTCACAATGTGGTCACCCACACTGTGATCACTCATACTATGGTCACCCACACTGTGATCACTCATGCTGTGGTCACCCACACAGTGATCATCCCTGCTGGGATCAAAAATAGAACTTGCGCCATAATTTGCCTGTGGGCCCACTTAGTGAAGGCGACTCTTTTCACTAAGCTCCATCATCTTGTTGCAATCTCAACACTCCCTCTCGACAAGATATGGATTATCAGCAACCCCTATCCTACCTCGGTGGTACTCGAATTTGCTCCTGGAGAGCCTTCGTCAGAATATCAGCATCCTGATCCTCCGTTGGAATGTATGAAAGCAACATGATCCTCCGCTGCACACAATCTCTTATATGATGGTACCTGATGTCAATATGCTTATATCTATCATGAAATACAGGATTAGCTGAGAGTTTAATGCAACTCTGGTTATCACAGTAAATCACAGTAGGATCCAAATGAGAACTGAACAAACCAACCAGGATCTTCCTCATCCATATAGCCTCGCATGCAGCCAAACTTTCTACCATATACTCGGCCTCCGCTGAACTGAGTGCCACGGATCTCTGCTTCCTGCCGTACCAAGAAACTGCTGTCGATCCAATACTGAAGACCCCTCCTGGTGTGCTCTTTCTGTTTGTTGGGCTCCCTGCCCAATCTGCATCCGTGAAGCCACATAGCTTCACCTCATCCTCCTGTCTGTACCACAAACCATATCCCGATGTGCCTCTCAAGTAGCGCAATACATGCTTGCCCGCCTTCCAGAAGAGCTTGGTAGGCTTAACCATAGCTTGTGAAAGCTGGTTAACTGCATAGCATATATCGGGTCGTGTATTGACCAAATACATCAGCGACCCCACCAACTGTCGATAAACAATGGCATCCACTTCTTCTCCCGAAGTGGCATCCTCCTTCCTCCAACCTCCAGGAAGAGGAGTATCAACAGGCTTGCAGCCATGCATGTTGAATTTCTCCAGTATCTCCTGAGCATACTTGCCCTGAGAAACAAACAGTCCACCACTGCGCTGCCATATTTCCAATCCTAGGAAATAGTGAAGGAGGCCCAAGTCCTTCATCTCAAACTCTGTAGCAAGATCCTTCTTGCATGACAGTATCAACAGCTCATCACCAGTTAGAATCAAATCATCAACATACAGTACAATGATAAGCAACTTACCCTCCACCACAATCTGGTATAGGTTAGGATCCGCCTCACTCTTGGAGAATCCAAGTCCTGTGAAATAGTTGTCTATCCGTGTGTACCAAGCACGTGGTGCTTGCTTCAACCCATACAGCGCTCTCTTGAGCCTGCACACATTCGACTCGCTGCTGAAGACCTCAAAGCCTTCGGGTTGCTCAATGTACACCTCCTTCTCAATGACTCCGTTGAGGAATGCAGTCGTACATCCATCTGATGGATGTGCCATCCCATCTGCGCTGAGAGAGCAAGAATCGTCCATATGGAAGAATACCTTGCGACAGGTGCAGAAGTCTCCTCATAATCGATCCCCTCTATCTGTGAAAAGCCTCGGGCAACAAATCTTGCCTTGTACTTCTCCACACTCCCGTCAGCTGCCTGCTTGACTTTGTAGATCCATCTCGAACCCACCACTGATTTCCCTTCCGGTCTAGGAACAATCTCCCATGCACTGTTTCTGACAATAGAATCATACTCTTCCACCATGGCGTCTACCCATGCGGGCTCCTCCACAGCTTCCTCGAAAGAGGATGGCTCAGTCACAACACACTTGCTCATCAGAGCCATGTATCTAGTGTACCGATCAGGTGACTGTCTCTGCCTGCGTTGGGCTGTAGGTGGTCCTACAACTTTCTCTGCATCTTGAGCCAGTCGCTCAGCTTCTGTCAAGCGCTTTCGCCCTCTGATGTTTGGCGCTGCATGAGTGGTCTCTTCCACTCCATGAACCTCATCCTGTGGCTGATCCACATCCTGAAGCTCATCCTTAGGAACTAATAGCTCCTCGTCTGCATGCAAGTGTAGCTCCCTCTCAAGTGAACACTTCATGGCTTTCTCCTCCTGAAATTTTATATCCCGTCGCACGACAGTTTTACCACTATCTGACAAATACACATGATAGTTGTGGGGTGTATCAGTGTACCCCACAAATATCCCAACCTCTGCGGTCGGCTCCAACTTCTTCCTGGCATCCTTCGTCACATGCATGTAAACGTTAGCACTAAAAATCCTCAAATGAGAAAGAGCAGGCTTCTTACCAGAATAAGCCTCCTCGGGTGTACTCATGCCAAGTATCCTATGAGGACAACCGTTTTGCACATAAACTGTTGTATTGCATGTTTCCGCCCACAAGTGAAGGGGTAGGCCCTGATCATGCAACATTTCCCGTGCAACACCCACAATCGTTCTGTTCTTCCGCTCAGCTACCCCGTTCTGCTGTGGGTTATGGGGAGCTATGAGCTCTCTACGAATCCCTTCTGCCTTGCAGAAATCCTTGAACTCGTCTGAGATGTATTCACCACCATTATCGCTCCTAAGAGCCTTCACCTTCTTCCCCAACTCCTTCTCGACCAGTGCTTTGAATTCACAGAACTTTGAATATGTCTCGCTCTTCTTCTGCATGAAGAAGATCCAGCACTTACGAGAGAAATCATCAACAAAAATCACATAATACTTATGTTTTGTTGTCGAAGCAACTGAGAAAGGTCCACACACGTCTGTGTGAATTCTCTCAAGGATCATCGTGGCGTGACTATCCTTCTCGTGAAAGGTGGCTTTCACAAACTTCCCCAAAGTACATCCCTTGCATTGATCTGACTGCGCAAGTGTGCCTTTAGGAAGCCCTGTAGTGATCTGCTGCAGTATCTTCAAGGCTCCATGGTGAAGGTGACCCAATCTCCTGTGCCACAACTCGCCATCATCCCGGCTCACCAATCCTTCTGCCTTGCCCGCCATTGTTGCGCATCCATCTACATGCAACTGATAAAGGTTCCTCACTCGAACCCCTATCTTCCGGGTCTCACCAATTGTCTTGCTGCACAGGAAAGCCTTTCCCTCGCTGAAAACAACATCATACCCCTTGTCTTCTAACATCGCCACTGAGATGAGATTCTTCTTCAATCCTGGAACATGCATGACTTCCTTCAATACGAAGGGTTTACCAGACTCCCTCTCAAAGGAAATGGTACCGATACCGGTCGCACTGTATCTACCATCATCGCCCATCTCAATGTGCACTCCAAGATCTTTGTCCTCCATATCAGAGAACAAATCTCTATCTCCCGTCATGTGAAAAGACGCACCACTGTCCAAGAACCACACTGATCCCATCACACTTGAAACCAAGCATGCGATCAATGAAAAATCAAGCTCAAACTGTGAGGCTAGAGCCTCTCCTGCTAAAGATCCAGCAGCCTGCTTGTTCTTCTTCTTCTGCGGACAATTAGTGGCATAGTGTCCGTGTTGGTGACAGTGAAAACACTTCACCTTGGACATATCCTGCTTCTTACCTTTCACACCAGACTGAGAAGCTTTCTTGCTCTTCCCTTTCTTTGCTTTGGCAGCCAAAGCAAAATTCTCTTCATCAGCTCCCTTTGACGAAGATCCGTCCCTGGTACTCCGCCTGATCTCCTCCTGCACAAGATCTGACCATAGTCTTTCCCATCCTGGCAATTTCTCCCGACCATTGACAGAGTCCTGATAGGAATGCCAACTCTTTGGAAGACCAAGGAGAGCCAAGCTCACCAAGTCCTCATCATCAACAGTAACCCCCACACTTCCCAGCTCATCTCGACACTGAGTGAACTTCGTGAGATACTTGGGTATACTGTCACCCTTCTCGCATTTGATGTTTCTGAGTTTATCTTTGAGCGCCAACTTCCTCTGATTGCTCTTGCTTTGGAATAATTCTGTTAATGATTTCCACATCAAATATGGAGTAGCCTTTCCATGGAGGCTGGACACAATGTGATCCTTCACGCCCTCCAACAGAATCCTTCGACATTTTGCGGTCTTCTTTTGCCAAGCATCAGCTTGAGTAGCATCAGTAGGCTTTGGGATATCCGTATCTATGAACTCCTTCAGCCCATTATCATCCAATATTGCCTCCAACCTGTCCTTCCATGCAATATAGTTTGAGCTGCCCTCAAGAGCATACTCCAATCGCAATCCGTTGAAAGACATTGCTGCGTTGTCACCAAGAAAACACTGCTGCAAATTCGAATTCCACCAGCAACCAACTCAACCGCCTCGGATCTAAGATTCATGAGAACACAATATTTCTCATACAAAGATTGACTGTATGGGAATTCACCGAATATCTCACCTTCCAAAGGAAGGATGAATCCAGAGGCTACCTGGCCCGATTACAGACTCTGCCTGAAGAAATAGAATGTAAACACTTCCTGAATAGTAGATCTGATGATCAAGAGCTCTGATACCATGTAGAAATTTTGAATAATTTAACACATATTCAATGGAGATTATCTTGATCATGTACTATTGCAGAATACATACACAATACATAAGCTTCTCTACGTTGATCATCAATATAGCAGCATCAATAACAATAAAACATCAAGAGCATTCACACATTAACACAGTATGTAACCTGGGGAAAGCATCTCGCTAAAAACCCCACACTATCTGTATATTAATGATTGAGAACATGTAACATTACAAAGTACAATGCTTATCACAAGCAATCCAGTACCAGCTCCACCTGTTACACACAATACAGCTAAGATCTGATCTCCAAATCTATTCCACTGCTTTCCTGCCTCTCCAGCTCAATACCTGCTCAAGAACTGATGAGAATTGTTTACCAAACTCGTATTTCACCTGCAAAGAATCACTCACACTCTGTTGGACATGAGCACAGGCTATAATTCTTAATATTGGCCAATTCATTGGCATACTCAATCCCTCTGATTGTGCAAGATCTGATGCACAACTATAGTCACAACTGATAGCAATCTGATCCTCTAACACCTGTCCTGCTGAATTGAACATGCACTGACATGCAACTGAGTTAACTGATGTATTCTATAGTTGTATTATGAGTTAGTAATTATTTTAACAACTCATCATTAGTCTATTTGCAGTTAGACTAACTACAACCAGTTTAACAAAGCTAAACTGAACACAACTCCATCAACTCCACAATCAACTCCACCAAACTCAACTGATTGAGTTCTAACTGAAATCATGCATGCAACAACTCAACTGACTCATAAGAAAAGCGTACTTCCTTCTTACAGCTGCATCGGCCACATCTGTAGCTCAAACTGAAGTGCTCCAAGAGAATAAGATCAAGTTTATAGTCCAAATATTATTATGAGACAATAATAATTGACTTTTCTATTTTTGACAGCCAGTCTAAAAATAGACTTTGATCACCCACACTGTGATCACTCACACTATGGTCACCCACACTGTGATCACTCATACTATGATCACCCACACTGTGATCACTCATACTATGGTCACCCACACTGTGATCATCCCTGTTGGGATCAAAAATAGAACTTGCGCCATAATTTGCCTGCGGGCCCACTTAGTGAAGACGACTCTTTTCACTAAGCTCCATCATCTTTTTGTAATCTCAACATCCTTGTCTAAGGGGGGAATCCATAAAGATCGAGCTAATCTAGGTCTTTGAGTAATGAAGGAAAGTTCCTTAACAAAGACTAATGATTTAAAACTACTCACTCTCAAAGTAAAAGGTTAGGGATAAGTGTGTGAATAGCCAAACAAACCATGAATTATGAACAAATTTTGAATGATTTTAATTAGAAAACTATGCTTATTCATGCAACAAAATTATACTTGAAAAATGAAAAATAATACTTGCTCAATTAACCATATAACATGAGATGCTAGTGAAGCATATATACAATGGCACAATAAAAATAGAAAATGAATCATAAATTGTGTCTATACAAGTAAATCATTAGATCATTCATTCATCATATTCATTAGCATTGGAGATTGAGAGTTTGTTATCGTCATCAAGAGACCATTCCATAATTAAGAGATCATACACTAGTATTAACTATGTTTGAGATGTCAAAGTGTTATGTGTTTGCAATGATAAATAAATGAAATATTCAAACTTTTCATTGTTACTAAGGACAATGAAGACAACAAGTTGAATGTGGACCACGTACACATTTGTAACATTCAAATGTCATCCATTTATCATCGATTTATCACCATTTATAGTTGGGTAGTTTGTAAGTGTAGAATTGTGACCCAAATGATGTATTTGTAACACTCCAAAGTGTGTAATTACAACTAATGAACCATGAGAAAATACCATTAGCATGTGAACACATTAAACACTATGTATTTAGAACAAATTGCCATTAATACTAGAGATCAATGTAAGTTTTAAAGCACCCCTAAACAATAAGAAATTCCATATCATGTCAACATCAAATATTTAAGAATGGTGTGCTTTGTCTAAATTGTGTGTAGAGTGCACCAATAGTGGCACTATTGGGCTTCGATCACTCTCTTGTTAATGTGTGTCAAGATGTGACATTTCAAATTAGAAATTCATCATACATCTATAAAAAGGAAAGCAAGTAAACCATCAAGATAATCTTAAAAATAGTGACTTGTTATCCTCATGAACCAAGTCATTTCATGTTCCCATGCATTGATTTGTGTAAGCGTGTGGTTAAAATGTCAAATGTATTAAAAAAATGTAATAAATAAATGTATCAAGAACAAAATTTGACCATGATGCAAATTTGTAAACCCTTTTCACAATTATTAAAGAGCTTAAATATCAAGGTGTTTCATGCATTCATGTACTCATGTGAAGCTTAAGAGTGTTTGCTATGTCATAGATACATTACCTAGATATGTCAAATCCAACATCAACAAGTATAAATATGATAATGTGTCCTTACAAGTAAAGCATTAATCATTTTTAGTTTATGCTAATCATTTTTAATTTTGTCACTTATTCTCTAGTCATATATTTTAGTCCTAGACTAAATTAGTCATTTAAGTTAGTCACTTTTAGTTGAGTCACTTAATTCTAGTCATATATTTGATCCCTCGACTAAATTAGTCGTTTAAGTTGGTCACTTTTAGTTCGGTCACTCAAAATTTCTCAAATCTAGTAGTAATTCACTTGAAAAAACTGTGGTGACTAACTTTTTTGGTCGCGGAGTCACTAATATCTAATTTTGTACTGGTGTTAGTTGGTTTGATTTCAATATCATATTCCAAATGGTGGAAATCCATTTGCCCCTTCTGCCATTTGGACTGGTTTGTGTGAGTATGTCCTCGACAACTACAATAGGGACAAAAGAAATAATATGTGAGTGCAAAATATAAACCCTAAAATCCTTGATTTCCTTAACCAATGCAAATGCCTATTTTTCCATGATGTTGTATTTCAGTGATGCATCTCTCAATGCTCTGCTGAAAAAGGCAATTGGTTGTTCATGTCCTTCAACATTCTTCTGCAACAACACAACTGCTATTGTATGATCAGATGCAAAAGAGAATACCATGAAATCTTTAGTAAAATCAGGACTTATTAAAATAGGTGCATTTGTTAAAGCTTTCTTAAAATTAGTGAAAGAAGCCTTTGCATCATTATGCCATTTAATTTTAGTATCCTTCTTCAACATGTCTATTATTTCTTTTAGGATTTCAGCCAAATTTGGTATAAATATCCGAAGGAAGTTTATTTTTCCAATAAAGGATTGGACCTCTTTCTTATTCCTAGGGGGATCTATTTTCAAATTTCTTCTACTCTGCTAGGGTAAATTTTTATACCATCCTTTGAAATGATGTGTCCTAGAAGTTTTCCCTCTTCTAAACCAAATAATGTTTTCTTAGGTTAAGAGAGATGCCAAATTTTCTACATTTTTCAAAAACTCTCCTTAAATGGAGCAAATGTTCCTCATCTATCTTTGAGAAGACAGTGATATCATCTAAATAAATGACTATAAACCTACCTAGTTCATCTGCAAAGGAAAAATCCATGGCTCTTTGGAATGTAGCCCCAACATTCATTAAACCGAAAGGCATTTTCACATACATGAAAAAGCCCCAAAGTGTTGTAAATGTTGTTTTCTCTTGGTCATCAAGATGTACTAGAACCTGGTTATAACCAAAAAATCCATCTAATAAAGAAATTCTTACTGGTCCAACTACCTTCTGTAGTATGTGGTCCATTTTTGGCAGAGGATAGTTGTCTTGCAGAGAATCTTTATTGATATTTCTAAAATCAACACGTAGTCTAATCTCCCTAGTATTTTTCCTAGTAGGAACTAATTTTGATACCCTTTTTGAAAACCGCAGGGGTACAATGATTTTGGCATCATACAGTTTCTTAACTTCTTTCTAAATTAGGTGCAAAAGCATTGGGTTAATCCTTCTGAGTTTCTGTTTAAAAGGTTTATCATCCTCTTTTATAGGAATTTTATGATGTATGATGCTGGTGTCAAACGACTTTAAATCCTCATAAATCCAAGAAAGTACATCTGTAAATTTTTTTAAAAGTTCAATATACTTCTTCTTTTCAACTGAAGGCAAAGATTTGGACGATTTAACCATTTTAGGCTTTTCTTTGGTTCCTATGTTACATTCTTCCACATCATCTCTAGCAGTTTCTATTTAGGTTTTTTAGCCACATCATTAAAATCAAATAATTCTTCCAAGGGAACTAACCCTCTAGGCAAAACATTATCCTTCAATTGCAAAATTTTTTACTCTTCTTGATCTTTATCCAATTCATTAAATTCTACTTTATTATTTATTTTATGTACATTATTATATACATCACAATATATATCCATATTGGCATACTCAAATTCATCCTTTGTCTGCAATTTTTTTTTAATATGTTCATCATTACCAAAAACTTGCCAGCACCTAATTTTATCTGGGACAATTCATCAGTTTTTAACTTCAACTGTGTACTGGTGACTAGGAATATAAGGCATTTTGCAAGTACTAGTTGAAGTAGCTAGACCATCAGCTATAATGTTTTGACCTCTTATAACTACAAAAAATGTTGGGAAAATTACTGGGGGGGGTGAATCAATATTTAAACTTTCATAATAATAATTTTTGTTTTTCAAACTGTATTCACGATTTTACAAAAACCAAACATTGTATGTCCATGACTATAATGATTGAAACCAATGTATTGATAATAAACTTGTAAAATAACTAATTCATTGGTTGTTGAACTTAAATCAGAGTGTGATGCATTTACGAATCAGTAAATAGACGCAGCAAGAACATAATAAATCAACACACATAAGTAGCACACATGAACACCAAGAATTTTCAAGTGAAAACCCAATGTGGGAAAAATCCACCAACGTTGTCATCTCATTCTTCAATCTTCTTATTATAAAAAGTGTTTACAATTTTTTCATTGGTGCATAATTTTTCAAGTACACAGGTATCTACCTGCTGACGACTACAACCTTCACTCATTTTCCAGCTTCTACATAAGCCAATCACTGAAACCCATCAACCTTAAAGCAAAAACACAATCAATCAATATGAACAGTCTGATCACTATCACTAGAACATAGAGCTGAACCCACAATACCACATTAACAACCAAAACCAACTGCAACCTCAAAAATCAAATGTCAGAATGTATATGCTACTTCAATGAGGAAACCCTCTGTGTGTATGCTACTTTCTATAACCCAACCTGTGTATACATCTAAAGATACTGAATCATAAAACTTCTGAACAAAAAATTGTACTAACCAAAGACATTCTGAAGATCTACTGTCATATTACAGAGTTCTAAACATATAGCAGCAAAGATCACCCTTCTTACTCACTCAATCACTCAATAAGACTCAATCTCCTTATACAATCAATTTAACTTCAGATCTAATGAAGACAACATTGAAAAACAATAACGCTGATTAGATAGATCAGTCATTTCTAAACAAAAAGCCCTTCCTCTACATACGCTACTTGGAAGTGCTAAATTTGTGTGCATACGTGCCTTCATCGAGGTGAAGCTACATATAGATATGCAAATTATGACTTACAACTTCGTAGCTTTTCAAGACTTCAAATATACCCAGATTATAGAATTAAAGGAAAAACATGCGTTAACACTCAGATCCAACCTATCCATTATCAGATCATACAATGATAAGTCATTTCAAGTCTCATGATCTTGATCCAACATTGTATCCAAGGGTGCACAAGATGTTTCAATTCTATATCATAACCATAACCCTTACAACACAAAATATACTTCAGATAGAAGTATTCAAGAAAAAAGCTTTCACTTGCACCTTTAGCCCTTTGATATTCTCCTCCTTATATACTTCGAGCCTTTTTTAATACCATGCACCAAAACAACACTTAGAACTATGATATTCTTAGATGGGATCAAGTAATCGTTATTCCACTCAACATTGTGGGCTAATACCAGGGTATAGACCCTTGATACTCTTTAACCTTAATTTTCCATCCCATACGCACTTTTCTTTCTGTGAAACTATATGCATATGTATACACGCCTTTTATTATGTGTACGTGTGTGTATATGTGACTTGGACTAGGTTAAACAATGTATACAACTTAGAACATTATCTTTCCTCAATTTCTTGATTCTGATCTATAGTCCTTTGTCCCCTCATATTTTTCTTCTATGCCATTACTCTGTTACCTATGAATTGACCTGTGAATACATCTAGTTATCATATATGTGAGTTGTCACCAATGACAACACATGTACCATAATGCCAACATATAACTCATACTCAACAAAACGTTCAAGGAAATCTAGAACAACATTCCTATAAACCTCTAACCTTGGATGTTTAGCTGAATATTACCCTTTGATTTGTTTAATTATGAGTTCAAAATCTCCATGAACTAAAATTCTTTTGGCACCTAATTTTTTCAAAAGATGCAATCCTAGAATTAAGGCTTCATACTCAACTATATTATTGCTACATTGGAAATTCATTTTATATGAATGTCCTTCGGCTTTTCTAGTTTGTGAATTGAAAACCCATACACCTGCTCCTAATCCTTCTTTAATTACAACCCCATCAAATTCCATGTTCCATAAAGGCTCATTATCTTCATCCAGTTTAACTGTGTCTGTTTTGTTTTCTTCTATCTTACACAAATTCGTTTCTAGATCATGGAGTTTTCCTTCTATACCTCCATCATTATACAAGATAAAAGAGTCTAGGTCTGAATGAAATGAATACAAGGGATGTTTTTTTATGTATCCTGATTGCTAACCATGTATTTCATTAGGGTTTCTCTATAAAGTCTCCTAGGCTGACCAAAAACATGTATGGTGGCATAGCTCATATCCATTTTCATTGTACCTTGCAGCTTCACCCCCCATGATCTAGAAAGAAGTCCATATTTTGGGGGTATATCTACCACTACTATATCCATGACTATGCTTTTGGCAAGAATTTGAGCTAGGGTGACACATAGGTCTTTAATGAGACCAAGGAACCTTACCTTTCTGGAATTAAAATAATACAAGTCTTTATATGGCCTAGTAATGTCAAGATTCAATTTCTCCATTATGGCTCGGGGCATTAAATTATGTGAGGCACCAGAGTCAAGCATAACATTGTGAAGGATTTTATTCAGGATATTGAGACTGACATAGAAAGGGGGAAAATTTCCATCTTGGGGTTTACTTACTACCTCTAGAGAAAATAGCAGTTCAGGCTTGTCATCAACAAGGTTTACAGTATCTATTCCTTCTCCTACCTTTAAGGCTTTCATTACTTGTGTCTTATACACATTCTTATTCATCAATTCAGTGAGGGGGGTTGAAATTTTAACTTTTTTCTAATTCATTTTCTATGCGAAAAGAATTTTGTGGCTTCTCTATTTCTTTTAGGTTTTGATCCCATTTCTTAAGGTTTTCTCTTTGAGTATCTTCTTTAGATTGACTAGAGGAAGGAACATATTTAGTTTGACTAGAAAAATGGATATCGGTCTGAGTTTTCTTTGGTTAATTTTAAAAAGCATTGTTGGAAGGAGTGTCAAAAATTTTCTTAGGAGGAGCATCAACGACTTTTCTACTCCTAAGCTTATATTGACTATTTACTTCCATTATGGCATTCTGATATCCTTGTTTGTATTCTTCAGACTCTAAAGGAATTGTTTCTGGTTGTAAAAGAAGAAATTGATCTTGCTCTTCTTTAGTAAAAAATATATGATCAATTTTTGTCTCCCCAAACAAATTGATTTGATTTTCCTTTGAAAATTCTTCTATTCCCACTTCTTCTTTGGCATAATTTTCTTGAAAAGGAGCCATAAGTTGCTGATCATTAGGGCCCCTATGTTCCCTTTGTTTTATCAAAGGTGGATTTCTTCTAAGATTTTGATTTCTTTTTTGAGGATTTGTTTGGTTATCCCTAAGAGGGGTTCTATCAGCCACTGTCATGCTCTCCATCATTCTTTCCATGGTTTTGACTAGATTGTCTATTTTTAAGTCTGATGAAGAGGAGGAAGGTTCCTCCTTGAGAGTAACCCTTCTTTCAGCTTTGAGTTTGTCCTTTTTGGCTAATTAACTAACCTCTACCTTGACAATGTTACTTTTCATTTCTTCAGGTGTGGTAGTGTTTCTTTATCTTAATTGGTAGGCCATGTCAACATCAAAACCTTCAAGGAAATGAATAAGAGCTAACCCTGGTGGGGGCTTTATAGCAGCAGGAATGGCATTATACACTCGATTAAACCTATCACAGTATTCTTCAACAGTTTCATTTGGCCCTCTTTTTAGGTTTTTATATCCATTTAGAACTTGGAGGGGATTCGTTTTTGTTTCCCATCTGTTGAGGAAATACTGATGAAAGGTGGAGAGATCATTAATGGTAGTTGATGGTAAAGATTTAAACCATTTTCTAACCTTTCCATTAAGGCTTTGGGAAAATAACCTCGTATTCACATCATCTTCATCAACCTACTGGAGGTCAAATAAGTCATTCATTTTATCTACATGTTGTTGTGCAATGAGGGTCCTAGTGCTATCAAACTGAGGAATCCTACTTTGATAGTCTTGAGGCATGTTATGTAATAGGGCAGGTAAAACTAGGGGAGCATATCGGGTTTTCATGACTGGTATATGGGAAGGAACAACATATGAAACTTTGTGATGTGTAGATGTGGAAGGGATTAAGACAATTTGAATTATGCTTGGAGATATTAATGGATAAGTAGTGGAAATTGTTAAGGAGGTGGAAATAATGGAAAAGAGATGTAAAGATTGTGTGATGGGAGAAGGAACAAAGAATGATACGGGTGAAAGTTCAACTGATTGCTGGATGTAGGCTTTGTGGATAGCTTGATCTAGGACACTAAGTCTTCTAATTTTTGAAAAATGCTAGAGAGCTTGTTTGTCAAGATCTTGGTGTACAGGCTAATTTTTAGATATGTATGACTTTAATACTGACTCATCACTAACAATTTCAGCTACAAAGCTTTCAGACTTGGTTCTAAATAGACTGAGTTCAAAGGGTAGATCAAGTTGAATGTCTTGTATGGTAACAAAACTCTCTAGAAAAGAATTGGCTCTTGGAAGAGGGTTGTTACTCCCTTGGCTTTTAGTCAAGCTTTTCTTCCTTATTAATTTCTTAGGATTATCTAGGATATTGGGAGGATTCGGATCTGGATGAGCTCTAGTATGAATTCTTTTAGGAGCCAAATCTATATATTATTTAACACACAATTATAGTATGTACAAAAATTACAACCTCAACAACATTTATTTCTTAAATATAACTCTTCAAAGTGCTGAAATAAAGTTTTTGAACTAGGGATATGAAATTTTAAACAAAGATACATTTGAGTTCCCTAGTATGGTCACCAGGATGTTATCACTCCGTAATTTTTAAGGTTGAAAAGTAAATTATGTAGGTAACCTTAGAACCACTTTGGAAACTGGGAATCCAACCCTTCTAGTTTCAGAGAGGGATCTCTCTATATGATTTAGGTTTGTTTTAATGATGATATTAGGCTAGTTATCATGTTTAAGATTGGGTTTTTTGGGTAGTTGGGTTGAGATAGTCGAATTAGGCCATTGGGCAATGGAGTCAGAGATTTAGGTTGATCAAACACAGAATTTACAGTCTAAACTTACAGGGAAGGTTACACAACTTCAGTGGATCCTTTAATATTTATGGTGTGAAAGAGTAGAAAAAGGTAAAACAATCCAATTAATAAACAAAGCAATTAAGAATTCTGTTTTTAATTTTTAGAAGAAAACATGGAAATTATTCATAAGTCAGATACAGAGTGTACTTTTAAACAAATTATGTTCATACTCTTCTTATAATAATTTAGAAGATAGAAAAATATGTGAAAAACAATAAAAACATTTAATAGAGAAAGATGCACTTCACCAATGAAATTGGCACAAGAATCATGTAATGCTAGAGCTGTATTACTAAAGAATGATGAAAGGTAGCTCTATGAGCTTCTTTACAATATAAATCCTTTCTTCAAACTAATCCCAACCCTTCATAATTCGAGTTATGTAGTACTTACAGAAAAATTTACAAAATATCTTGATTCACAATATCAAGATAAGATCCTAAAAATATCTAACAACTAATTACAAAAGTAGTACAAAAACCTAGGGATCTTCTAACTCCTGGAACTACTGGTACTAACTTCGAGGAAAACTGTTGATGACTTGTCCTCAAAATGTGTTACCTTGGTGTTTGTCTATTGGAGATGAAAATATTTTACTCAATGATGTCAGACAATTGATCCCATCTTTCATGAATGGGGATAGAAATATTGAGTAACTTTATATACACTCCATCAAATTTTGTATACTTCTTAAAGGTTGGCTTGTTGATGAAGATGTATTTGATATCATGTTTGATAGTTAAATCAAACTCCAAAGATTATAATAAAGCTTTCCCTGTGATATGTCCCTTGATACTTGCAAATTTGGATTTATCTGTAGTAAGAACATAAATTTTTTGAAAGTAATCCTCCAAGTTGATCAATCTATCATCTCATGCTACTAATTCTGGTAATCCTCTCTCATTCAATAGGTTGAACTTGATGTGAGATCTCTATACAAAATTTTCTAGAGTCAGAATTTTTGTCTCCAATTAGGCCGTCAAGTTCCTTTTCTGCAATACTTTCTTGATCTCCAAGATATTCTCCATCCTGTCTGCTATCTGCATCTATTCTAATTACGATTTGGTCTTTGAACTTAACACTTTAATCATGGTTGTGGCCTTACCTGGTTTGTGTCCCAGGGAATCTCTAACATGTTATATTGTTGTCTTAGATCTTTCAATTAGCTCTTCTTGCTAAAAAATGATCTGAATGGATGGCCAAATATCAACCATGGCTTGACTAATTCCCAACCAAACATTTTCCCTCGCGTATGCCAATTTTTTTTTCCCTGAATTTGTCTACTCCAATATTGATACAAAATAAAATTACAGAGTGGCAGTGGCCTCGAGAAGTCTAGCCCAGAGATGCGGCATTCTCACAAAAACATTCTCACAAAAAAACTTGAACACTGACCCTAAGACTTGCTGAAGACTGAACAGAAGAGCTTCCTTGAAGCAAGAAACGCCATTAACGACACTGAAGACTGAAAACAGTAAAGCGCTGCCCATTCAAAATTGGAGTCTGACCCAAAAACATCTAAATCTGAAACTGAGACCCAAAGACATCGTCAGGAATATACTACCCACGCAGGGGAAACTGGCATGATAATATTGGAAAATTCTTAGCCTGAGAACCGTAAATCATAAAATGATGATGAACCAGGAGGGAATTGAGCATCTTAGAATAGCAAAGAATCAAAATCCAATGAACGCAGACCTGATTAATCTTCATGAGAGGTGGAAGGTGACTCTTCAACAATGTGGCAACCATATTTGTAGGGGTCTTCATCCTCAGAGGGATGGCCCTCTTTTCCTGAGGAACCTGCACCCATAGGGACACTCGGACCGACTTGAAAGTTCGTATCCTAGGTTGCAGAGCCACCAGGATCCTTGTTCTATGTATTGTCTATCTGAGAAATTCCCTGCTTGTCTTCCGCCCTCGTCTCCAGAGACAGCCCTGGCATATCAGCAACCAAACTAGAAGTATCCTCTTGAAGCTCAATGGTGACTGAGGCAATGAAAGAGGAATTATTGAAGGGACAGGGGAACCGGAACCGAGCGGTATGAGATTGGGAATTCGAAGAGTACACTGCTGAATTGTGTTGTCCTCGACCCTGTCCCCAACTACTCCTGGTAACTGGATATCTGTCAAAGCTGAAGTCCAAGGTTTCAGATGAGGAGTCTGAGGTAGAGGAGGAGGACTGGTGGGTGACACAGCCTTGGGAGCTTCCTCTTTTGCAGCTCATTCTCAAGCGCAGTCTAGGCATGTTGAAATGAGCTAGAAGAACAGAACAGGTAGCAGAACTGTAAAGGCAGGGAGGTGCTGAAAGGGGACGAACTAGAGCTCGCAGAGGATCACTGGGTGAGACTGAGGAAGAGCGAAAGCTTAAATTTCATAAGGGACGGTATAAAGCATGAAATCCCAGTGGCAAATTATCACTACGATCCAAAGCCCGACTAATCCCTGGGCTAGCTTGATAATGAGGCTCTGCAACAACGTTGAAGCGACATGAGCTCAGGGGAGGAGCAAGAATGAAATTGAAGAGGGTGTCATACCAGGAGTAGTTGCAGGCTGGAGATGGGGGTTGAGCTGCATAAATGCGGCATTGATGTTGTTGGCCCTAAACTTTAAAGCAAGCCTTGTGCGAGGCCGGATGGTAGTGGTGATGAGCCACGTGCCAACCCACCACGCCACCCTCGTACTACTTGACAAATCACACACCCACATCTAGGATCACCTGTGCCAAATTATGAGCCATCAATGACTCATTTTCCAATCTCTAGTTTGTCTGGGCAAGATGGTGAGCTTTTTGTAACTCGGTTACATACAAGTTGTGAATTTTCAACTTCTATTCTTCCAGATTCTTCAATTTATTCTTTAACTTATCATTCTCTTGTCTCTGAAGAGACAAGTCCTGCATGATTTTTTCACTTGATGCTGATGTAGAATCCTTAGATGTCCCTGCAACAGAAATCAGTATAGTTGTGACTATAGTCATAGCTAATTGCACAACGTCTTCCTTTTCTTTCAGTAAATTTTCTATTTTCTCTTCTGTCTCCTTAATCTGTACATTTTGCTCAATGATGAGTTGGAGCATGTATTCTTTATCCTGCTCATTTTATTCTATTTCTTTTGCTTGTGGATTCTCTGTAGATGGTAATTTAAGCTACTTTCTAAGTGTTTCTATATCTATATTCTTCTTCTTCAGGATTTCTTCCACTGCTTTGACATCACTGGGATCATAACCCATTTTGATCACTAAGTCCTCAAATGATTTGATTTTGTTTTCCTTTGCTAATGAGGATATTTTCTCTAGCTTTAACTATGATTGGACATTGTTGAGTGATGTCCTTAACTTTGAAGTTGTCATGGCAGTCTTGGTCACAATGAGAAAAGAATTTCACCAAATTGTCTATGCATATCCATTTGGTCTATAGGATGTATATGCTTTGCATCAAATGAAAAAATACTATTCTTATAATCTGAAGGAGACTTTGGGAATGATACTTGAGCTTGTAAAAATTCCATCTACATTCTTCCTTGCTCACTATCAAATGTTGTTAAGAGTCTATCCTGTGAAGTAGAGGTTTGTTTCCAAAACTGAGCATATGTGTTGGCCTTGAGTGATTCATTCTTCTGGCTGATTTTCGGAAATTTGTTGAAGATGTTTGGATCATCTTGATTATCTGCCAATTATGTTTATTGTACTAATTCAAAGGGATCCTGTGAGGTCGAGAAGGATGGAGGTGCAGAGAAAAGATCCTCTCACCCTATTGAGACATGTGTACCAACCATAACAATGGTTTCCTGCCCTTCTTTCTGTGGAATGGTGACTACTTTAGGGTCAATCCTCTATCTTTTCTGATAGATAATAAATTCTTTAGCACTTATTTCTATAACTGGTGAAGATATTTCTTCCCTTGGACTTTTTTTCTACTTCTCTTGAGGCGCTAGAATTTTAGAGGTGGTTGTTAACATAGTCTTCTCCTCTACTTCTTGTAGTGTGTTTTCCTCTCACTGATCTTGATTCATGAACTTTTCAATCTCTGGTCTTGGGGTATGATTATAAGGTGTGGTTTTGTGTTCCACCCTTAAATTGGAAATTATACTGAAGGGGTCATAAGACCAAGTGAAACTCAGGTAAAAATTCATTTGCTTGAGGATTGAATTTGCCTCAATCCCTGTTACCCTACTATTACATATAAAAGGCATCACTTGTGACTTTTTGAATTGAGATTTTCTTTTACCTGAAACAAAATGAATTTCATCCATATTAATCATTTGTCTGATATATTACAATGAAAATATCCTCATTGGAACATATTTGGGTAGCTTATATGGGGGTAATTCACACCCATATAGTCTTATTTCAGTGTAGCACTAGTATAGATACCAGTCTCCAATTTTGGTCTAATCACTTAGGTGCAAAATCCTCTTAATTTCTGGACTAATCCTTGGCCCAATTTCACTGTTGAGAAGCCCTGTAGCTGAATGAATAAACCTGTCTATGAAATATGTGAAACTAAACTCCATTGTATTTCTTCTCACCATTGAGGTCCACTCTATTACTGACTAATTGACTCCTTTATCATCTTGTTTTTGAAATGTTATTGGAAAGTTGTCACCTTGCTGAAAAGGAAACATATAAAGTAATATTGATGGATACTTGAACAAGCCTTCGGTAGTGATCTTCATCAATTGTTCATGGATATTATCAGCCAAAAATTGACTGAAATTAAACATGAATGATGCCTTACGTTCCTTAAAGAAGATGGACAGAAGACCTAGAATAGGCTCATCCAACCATTGGTCTGACTCATACCCTAGAAGGCAAGACACTAAAGAGATGATCTGCTTAGTTTTTTCTAGGAACATGGAAGTTGGATAAGGAGAAATTTTCTTGGGAAGTTGAGCATCCTCTGGGAGGAAAATCTCAAAGATTTGGGCTCTCTGAGGGAAGGTGAGTTTATGATATAGATCAATTAGGGAAGCTGCAGAAAACTAACTGAGAGAATCATTTTGAGGGATTAATAGCATTTAGTTTATAGTTTCTGGTGAAATAGTGACCATAATGTCTCCATTCTGGGTGACAATGGTTCTCTGGGCTAGATTGTATTTGGCTTGGCACCATATGATGAAATCGTGGAAATGGTGGACCCATGAGAATGTGAACATGGGAAGTAGGTATTCCTAGAGATTAAGTTCTTTGATTTGCATGATTATACAGATAATATGAAATCCAAGATAGTTATTTTCAATCTCAAAGGGAAATCAGACATCTGGGTGGAAGATATGAAGCATGCTAGAGGTATCAAGACAGAGGGATTGAGTTGGCATGAGTTCAAGAGACTCTTCAAAAATAAGTACTTGTCAAAGAGATACTATGAAGGTAAGGCTAAGGAGTTATATGAATTGAATATGGGACCTATGATATTTGATGATTATATGACTATTTTTTTGGAGTTATTGGCATATGTACCATATCTTAAGGATGAAAAGATAAAGGTTCAAATATTTGTTAGTGGATTGTCATTAGCATTTAATGATAGAATTGAGTATGATGAGCCTTATACATTGGAGGAAGAAATTGGGAAGTTGAAACATTATTATGAGCAGTCTAAGCATAAGTCAGATCTTAAGCAGGGTTGGAAAGGTAATGAAAAGACTAAAGAAAAATGGTATAAGAAGCGAGGAAGACCTTAGGATGAAGGTAACAAGGAGAATGTGGTCTCGTATAAGAAATTAAATGCACTTGAAAGGGGACAGGGATTTTAGTACAAGGAGAAGAACAAGGGTGATGGTAAGAAGCCTTTCCAGTGTTAGACTTGTGGTGGAGATCATCGTACGAGAGATTTCCCACATCATTAGGTGGTATACCTAAGATTTATAGTTCTCAGGAGCCACAAATAATTGTGGATGTTGGACATAGTATTCCTCATATTTATGCAACATTGGATAATAGGCAGGTTGATCATCAAGCATCTATTATTGATATGGAAGGTACGATTTGGGGTTAAGTTGTTTCTATTTTGATTGGACCTGAATCTATATATAGTTATATCAACCTTGACCTGGTGGATAAGTGTTTCTTGAATAAATAAGTGCATGCAAAGTCTTGGTTGGTGGAGTTGGTTACAGGTACCAATAAAAGAGTTCATCATTGGATAAGATCTTGTGCATTTGAGCTGAGTGATATGTCTACATCAGCACATCTAAATGTGATTCCATTGAAATCATAAAGCATATTGTTAGGTATGGATTGGTTGTACATTCATAGGACTAAGGTGGATTTCTATTATAAGGCTATTGAGTGCTTTGATGGTGATGGAAAGAAGAGAATCGTGCAAGGAAATAAGAAGCATACGTTAGTGAGAATGGTTACAACTAAGCAGGTAACGTGTAGTAGTAGGAAAGGATGTGTATTGTTTGCAGTTCATATTTCCAATGAAAAAGGAAAGGATGTTGAGGATGCTGAAGTCTTGAAGAGATATCCAATTTTACAACAGTTTTAAGATGTATTTCTAGCAAATATTTCAGAGTTACCACCTCATAGGGAAGTGGAATTTTCTATTGATTTGATGCTAGGAACAACACTAGCATTGAAGGCACCTTCTAGGATGTGTGCTCCAGAGTTGGTGGAATTGAAGTTGTAGCTTAAGGAAATGCTCGATAAGGGATACATCAGTCCAAGCATGTCGCCTTGGGGTGCAAAAATATTGTTTATGAAGAAGAAGAATGGTACTCTCATATTGTGCATTGATTATAGGCAGTTGAATAAGGTGACTATCAAGAACAAGTATCCTTTACCGTGAACTAATGACTTTTTCAATTAGTTGAAGGGAGCAACAATGTTCTCAAAGATCAAATTGATATCATGGTATCATCAGGTATGCATAAAAAAATAGGACATATATAATACCACATTCCATACCAGGTATGTACATTATGAGTTTGTATTATTTCCTTTCAGTACTACTAATTCTCTAGCTAATTTCATGTGTTTGGTGAATAGTGTGTTGTGTCCCTATCTGGACAAGTTTGTGATTGTATTCATTAATGATATATTGATATATTCTAAGAATGAGGAAGAGCATCAAGAGCACCTAGCAGCAGTGTTAAGATTATTGAGAGAGCATCAATTGTATGCCAAACTTAGTAAATACAATTTATTTCAGATAAAAGTTCATTACTTGGGACATGTTGTTTCCAAGAAAAGTATAACAGTGGATTCAGAAAAAAGATCAAAGCTATCATGGAGTGGGAAGCTCCTAGGAATGTGGATGAGGTAAATCATTTATGGGACTAGCAGTTTATTATAAACAATTCATTAAGAACTTTTCATAGATTTCCTATCCTATTATATCTTTGCAGTGAAAAGGGAAGAAGTTTGAATGGAATGAGGAGTGTGCAACTAGTTTCGAGCAGTTGAAGCATTTGGTTACAAATGCTCTAGTCGTGAAGATTTATGATCTAGATAAAGAGCTTGTAGTTTTTACATATGCTTACAGGAGAGGACTTGGTGGAGTCCTGATGCAGGAAGGACATGTAGTATGCTATGAGTTAAGGAAGTTGAATGAGAACGAGTAGGATTACGTGATGCATGATCTTGAGTTAGAATCTATCATTAATGTGTTGAAAATGTGGAGACATTTCCTAAATGGCAGATGATTTATTCTGATGAGTTATCATAGTGGGTTGAGGTACTTATTTTATCAACCTAATATAGATGTAAGGAAAGCTATATGGTTAGATACCATCAACGAGTTTAACTTCAAGATTAGGTACATTAAGGGAAAAGAGAACAAGGTTTCAAATTCTCTTAGTAGGAGAGTACAAGTTAATCACATTACAACAATGAGTTCTTATGGGACAGATTTACAGGATCATATCTTACAGGCAGGACAACATGTTGACAGGTATCAACAATTGAAGCATAGGTTACAATAATAGGGTACATGTGATATGGATGAGGAGAATCATCTCATAGTAGATGTCTTGGTCATATTAAGGAATAGATTTTATATACTAGATTACACCGAGCTTAAGAATCTTATATTGAGAGAGTTTCATGTTAAGCCATATTTAGGTCACCCAGGATTTCAGAAGGCATTAACAAAAATTAAGAAATTTTATAATTGGACGAACTTGAAGAAAGAGATGGATGAGTTTGTTGCGAGATGTTTGGATTTTCAGTAGGTAAAATTAGAGTATAATAATCCATGTGGTTTACTATAGTCGATTTCAATTCCATAGTGGAAATGGAAGGTCATTTCCATGGATTTCATTACAAATTTTTTGAGGACATTGAAGCAGCATGACTCCATCATGGTTGTGGTTGACAAGTTAAGTAAGGTAGCACATTTCATTGCAGTTAAGTATATGAATTCAACTAGTGAGGTAGCTCAGATTTTCATCAGGGAGATAGTGAGATTACATGGTATTCCTAAGAATATTGTATCTAATAGAGATGCCAAGTTCACTTATAGGTTTTGGAAAGAATTGTTTGCAGGTTTGGGGATAGAGTTGGATTTCAATACATTTTCACACAGATGGACAAATTAAGAGGGTTAACATGATTCTTGAGGATGTATGTCATGCATCAGTTGAGAAATTGGGAAGAGTATCTTCCATTGGTAGAATTTTATTATAATAATGGGTATTAGGAATCCTTGAATATGACTTTGTTTGAGGCACTAGAAATGCAAAGTTTTAATAATCTTATCAGTTGGAGAGATCGAGTGAACAGGTTGTTTATTGGATTGGATATGTTAGAAGAGATGGAACAAGAAATGTAGGTTAATAAAATGAATTTGAAGGCATCGCAAGTCATGCAAAAGAGTTATGCATATCAACTAGGGTATTTAAGGAGTTTTAGGTTGGGGAGCATGTGTACTTGCACATTAAGCCCAAGAGGAGATCCTTGAGTATTGGATCATGTTCCAAGCTGGTACCTGAGTATTGTGGGCCTTTTGAGATCCTTGAGAGGATTGGATCAATGGTCCACATACTTGCACTACTTCCAACAGTGAAATTCCATGATGTTTTCCATGTTTCATTGCTTAAGAATTATGTGCAGGATGTTAATCATGTGATTGAATAGACTATATTACAAGTGGAACCAAAGGGAGAATTTCAGCCAGGAACCAATGTGCATATTTCAGTAGAAACAACTCACGCTCTGGAACAAAGAAATCAAGCAGGTTAAAGTGAAGTGAAAGCACTTTGGGCCTGATGAAGCTACATGGGAGATGGTTAATAAGATTCAGGCTATGCATCCTTCATCATTTGTTGGCTCATGCAAATGAGTTTTTGGTATATGTATATGTATATATGGATGTTGTTTTAGATACTGGAGTCATTTAAGTTATAAAGCTCCAATGAGTGGTATGATTGTCATGTTTGTTATGTTGGTCATGGTTTGTAGTAATTGTTCATTGTAAATATTTCATAAAGCTATGTTATAAAACTCCATGAGTAGTATTTTTTGTTTTAAATATTTTGTTGGTTGTAGGTGTCATTAAACACAGAGGACGGTGTTCCCCCAATGGGGAGGGATTTGTAATAACCCTTGGCTGATTTTCTATGTAAATAAAATATAACCAAGGTCACGTGACATGTATTCCAAGTTGAATGTTGGGGAAAACATAGTGATGGGTACCACTGATGATTAATTAATTGCTATGGAAATTGGTAAAGGCATTGGCAAAGGTAAAGTGGCATTAATTGGAACTTTATCTATGAAAATAAAGGAAAATAGAAGAAAAGGAAGGTGAAGATTCACATAATTCCATGAGAGTGAAAATGAAGGAAAATGAAGAAAATAGAGGCCTCAATGATAAAAAGGCATATGAGGATCAATTTCTAGCTTTTGTCAATTCAATTTTGCAAGTCTCTTCTATTCTTTCATTCTCTCATATTCTTGCACACTTAGAGTATTCTTGGAGCATTCTTTGGGAACTTTGGCATACATTGGATTTGGAGAAAGAAGGCAAAGTAAAGTAGGAAAGTGCAAGGGAACAGGTGGATCAACAACTACAACTGGATTACTTTGTAGGTAATAGGTTTCATGTGTGATTTCCTAGCTGATTTATGGATGCATGGTATATGCATATGATTTTTTGGTTATGTGTTGTCATTTACATGAATATTTTCCCGGATTGACAGTGGTTATAACCTTTCCTTGCCATTTCTCGGATATCCATGGTATTGTGGGTTTTTCCACTTGATTGTTTTCTTATTGGTGCTCATAGTTCATTTTGGTTGTGGGTTGGAATAAATGCTCTGGAAGCCCTAGAACAACACGGGTTGAGTTAATAGTCTGGGAGTCTAGGTTGGAATAAATGCTTTAGATCCCCCGGTGGGTTGAATTACTAGTCACTGGAGCTGGGCTGGACAAACACTCTAGAACCCTAAAAGGTTGTGGGCTGAGTTACTAGTTCCTAGAGCCCTAGACAACCTGGGTAGAGACTGATATAATTAGTGTTAGTGATGTATGACCATGGAAGTGGAATCACTATGGTTGAGGGTTGAGGTAGTTTGGCCTCTGGAAGCCATATTTTGATTTTGTATGGCTTTATTCCATGAGATCCGACATTCATGCTTGGAATATGGTGTGGGGGTGATTGGTTAAAATAGGGATTTGGTTCATCCCAATCTATGGTCGGGTAGTACATGGAAGTCCCTGGCTTGGTTGGAATTTTCATATGTTAATTTGAGGTATTTTTCTATTGTTATCTAAGCGAATTTGTAGTGTCTATGTTGGTGATAATATGGCTCAACTGCCATGTTTTCCATGTTAGTTATTTGTTGGTTATATGATGTATATTTTCTATGTCTCTTGACATGTTTCATGGATATATGAATGGTTGACGAATGTGTGGAGTAACAAGTGCTATTTTAGCTGGCTAGAGAGGTTTTAGGGCCTTGTTGGTGATTATCAATGAAGACGATCAGTTTATGATCATATATGCATTCATGGCCTAATCCAGGTGGCTCCAGAGGCACACATAGGACAGAGAGGGCTGATGGAAGCTCAAAAATCAAAGTGTTTGGATTATGCTCAAACTAGGTTCATGTTAAAGATATCATTGTCATGATCGCAGAGGTGTGAACGGTTCGTCAATCCGAGTCCGGATGAAGGAGTTAGAAATAGTCAAATTTCAGTTGACTTTTTGCTTACTAGGCAGCTTAAGGAGGCCACAATTTGGACAGAACCCAGCCACTGAATTCTAGCCAACCTAGGCTAGGTTTTGGGTGAATTTGTGGCTCGGTTAAAATCCGACTTTTTCAAATTGGTATTATTATATTAAAAATCAAAAAAGAAATATAATATATGGTGGAGGTGGTAAGCCACCACCTCCACCACCCGACACCCTTACCATATACCAAACAAAGAAAACAATTAAGGTGAGGCCGACGGGAGTTGAACCTGCCCGGCCATGTGGGCTAGCCCCCACCAGGCGGCCTCATATGAAGTACCAATGGCCCTTCAAACATTTAATGTGCCAAACAAAGCACCTCCAAAAATATCAATACACCAACAACATTGCGGGATGGAGCAGTAGAGAGAGCTACAGTGCGCCACCTCAACAAACTGCTTAACATAACCATTGCGCCACAACCACTTTACTGTGTAATCTGCCCTCCAAAACTTAAATGAACCTTCATTTGCATAGTGCAGGGAGATGGAGGGGGAACTAGGGGCGGGCATGGATTTCGATGTGGAGGAAGGCAATACATGCAGTTCGAGGCAACGTTTTACAAGAGGGCCAAATTTTTACTTTGTCAGATTTTGACAAATTTTATATGGTTTCAACACTTCTCGACGCCACAAATGCAATGGTGTTGTCCGTTTCTCCATCATAGTTCTGCATTTTTCAGCCATTTCTCAGTATGGAGGTGGAACCATGACTGCTGTAGAAATAAGGAGCAGAACCATGATCCTTGAAATTTTCCTGAGGAGGTAATTTTTCTCCATGTCAGATTATAGTCAATTTTATAGTCTTTTTTCATGATTTTCCGTAGGGATTGTAATGGCAAGGGTAGATTCACCTTTTGATTTGCAGATTTCCAGTCCACCCATGAAGAAGAATCTTTGAGGAATCTAGGGGAATCTAAAAGATTCCTTGAGCCCCAGATTCTCAATTTCTCAGAATTCAAAAGTTAGACAGTCGATTTTGCACTATTCAACGTCATAAATATGATGGTGTGTTCAGATTTTTCAATTGCTCATTTTATTTTCTAGCCACTTTTCTAAGTGGAATGCAGGTGTCATCCTTTATGTGTGAGTAACCATTTCCATGCAATTGATGTTGTGAGATCGATGGCACGAACATCTTCAGCAGTTTGACATCTGCTTCTTCAGATGGCCCCTGGTTGTGAGGTATATGCAGTGTGTCCATGTATTTATTTTGCTACGCATTGTTCTGCACAGATTCCTGTTTGATGTGGATGAGGGATCTTGTTTATTACTTGTTTTCATGATTCCTGCTTGATGTGATGCAGAATCATCTATGTGATGTACTTGTCATGATTTATCATGTTATGTTTTGAGATCCCTTTGTTGTATGTTTATGGGATAATCAGGTTTTCATCATGTATGTTTGCATTGAGATCCCTTTCATTCCATGTTGGCGGGATGCTCATCATGCATGAGTTTGTGTCATTCTGATAGGAGTCTTTTGATTAAGAGTTCCTGTAGGGGAACATCTCTTGGAGCCACTCCTGCATGAGGGCATTTTCCTTGTATGATAATGACACCACTTATGTACATCATCACTATTGACAACACTTAATGCAACAGCCTACGCCATCTTGACACCGGGGCCCGGAGACGTAGTCCCTCCTGGACGAACTCCGTTATCAATGGATTATGTTTTCATTTGTTGATGATTGTCATGTTCCTCTTCTTTAAATCATGAAGATGTACTCATTTATGTTCTTTTAAAAGTTCAATTTAACACATCATGAAAGTAAAAGGTCTTGGAAGGGTCCTTTGTCACACCCGGACCTGGATCATGGCCTGTAGTTACATGTTTACCATGTATTTGACAAAATGTCTAGTGCGTTCTAGGAAGTATAGTTTAATTTATACCTTCAAGTTTGAATGTTTATATTTTTTGTTATGTCATTTATGATTATAGAAGTCTCAGCCAATTTTGGGTAGTGGTCTGGAGGCTAACATAGAATTGTGGCTCATATCGTGGGACTACACCCTCAAAACTGGGAAAGTTGGGTCACAATCACACACATGCAGTGTTGTGCATGCGGTTGGAGGGATACAATATCATCTAGACCTTGTCATGCATTCTATTGGGATTCTAGGTCAGTGAAAGGAGCCTCATCTCAGGGTTTGGTCACCTGGGGTGATCCTTTGGCCTTTGAGTGTCCTGTAGTCCTAAGGGATGTTGTTAGTTGTTAGTTGTGGTTAGTTTGTAGGCTCCACTTCCTTAACTAGAACTAGGAGGCCAGGTCATGTCATAATAGCTCTTCGTCTTATGTTTATCCTCGAAGGACGATGAAATAGGGTAAATATGGGAGGGGTTGGTTACACATTCTTTAACTGAACAGTACCTCATATACTTTATCTAATAGTTCTACAAAAACATGGAGTATTATTCATATTAGATGGGACCAACTCCTTCAATAACCAAAACACATCATTATTTGTAATTATGACCTTTGCACTTTTGCTCATGCATCAAGGTATATAATACAAGGTGCAATCGATATCATTTTAATTGTTTCAAAATAGATCTAAAAAATCACAATAGATGTATTCAAATTGGCCCTTGAATCAAAACATTGAAACTTAGATCATACATTCGCAAGACATTATATAAAAGGTTTCAAAAGTATTGCGTATATAAAATAGAGGTTCACTATGTAATAAGAAATATTAGAAAGGATGTCGGTCACACTCAGATATTCATGACCTGAATATCACAAGAAAATTTGTCATAGTAACACAATATAAATCCTTCCTATACTTCAGATCTTTGCACTCCTATATATTAATTCCAAAAGATAATAGTGCAAATATGATACCACAATAGATGCTTACAACATTTAACACATGCAAGCTTTATATTTGAAAAATATTAAAACAATCCATAACTACACCCTGAAACCAAACCACACATGCAAATCTATGTACCAGGTCATAATAAAAACAAAAAGGCAGAGGACAATGGGATGAGTTGGTGGGCCTAGGACAACCATCTCATTGTCCCTAAGAAAATAGATCACAATATCAACAAAAATCGAAGACAGTGTATCAATGAAAATTGTATCAACTTGATATTAAAAATCCAAGTCTTAATACATGAGCACATAAATGTATCTTAACCCAGTGGCTCTACTAATGATTCAAGAATTCAAAATAACAACATAGCATTATAGTAGAACTGCTAGCTTGGGTCAGAGTCAAAGCTAGAATTTTATAATGATTACAATACAAATATGGGCTAAAATTAGACATGGTAGTTACAAGACTGAATAAATACAAATAAAAACAATCCTTGGTGCAAATCAATCTGGTAGCAACCATTTGTTAAAGCTAGAATGATCTGGATATTTCTTGTAAAAAATCTTGGAGATAAATATTCAGATCTTGGTCAAATATCCAAAGTGAGTTGAAACAACAATCCCTTTTACCTAACTTGCATTGGTAGAATTGATAGAATGTATAGATATTTTTTCCTTATGGGCCCACGTGGTAATATTTAAGTGGGGACAACATACATGCCCACCTTCCTTGATTGCAAGAACTCGAAGAGGGTGCAAGGCCTACATACTTTTCATTAGCAACACTTTTAAACAAAAAATAAGCTTTAATATTGTACTTGAACTAAGGAATCTTAGCATTGATTATAGATTTACCTTGTAACTTCAAAAATCATGTCTAATGTAGTATATTCACCTATTGTTATATGTTGATAGGTTGTATATATGTGAAATAGGGAGTTTAGGAGAGATAAAAAGGGACAATGTGATAATAAAAACTCTTCAATTTCAAGTCCCAACATCATCCCCACCCCTAAATGTTTGTGTGTCCTCACACAAACGAAGAAATAATCTACATATTGTCTATGACCACTCCAACAGAAGTGAGCAAAATTTGAAGGCTCCACTTGTAGAAATTCTCATCGTAGATCACCTGATAATGCAATGTAACTAAAGAAAAATACTTGATCTACTTCTACTATCAAACTTTGTGGAAGCTTAATCAATTTGAGCAAGATCAATCGGAACACATATAATAGAGAAGAAGAAATCATACACATGAAACACATAAGAATACTCTGGGGAAAGCCTCAGCTAAAAACCCTTATCTTTGTATTATCATACAAGTGGAAATATCTCAGGATTACACAAAGCTTTAGCTCTCAAGCTATCCAGCTCTCAGTACAATCCTTATTCTTCTCATAGACAGTCAAAGGCTTCTCACAAACCTTCTCCTTTGCCCTCCAAGCCTCCTATTTCCTTGTGCAGTTTCTCCTGGGTACTCCAGCTGCAACCTGTGTGATTCTCACCTCACACACAACACTGACCTCTAAAATTACTGCGCAATCCTGAAGGAGATAATTCCTTCTGCATGGATGAGTTTCCTATGTAGGAAAAATCCTCCAACTGATAGTACGCCATCCCTTCTTTTGATCTCAACTGTGTCTCTGACTGAACTGACATGCATGAGTTATTTATGAGAGAATATTCAGTTATTTGGAGAGCAACAGTTACATGCATGCAAGCATTAACTAACTGAACTCACTATTAATTCAATAAACTGTTTGAATTAATCTAACTGGACTTAACTTAGTTAATTGAGATAACTAATTACAACTCAAAGTACAACTCATCCTGATCTCCTTTAATCAAGGGATAACTTCCTCAATCAATGGAGAAACTATTGCATGTCTTCACATAGACTTCATGTTTGATTTCCTACAAATAATTAACTCAAGATGAATTAATTAATTATTTTACAAATAGCTACTAAGATCAAATTTGAATTTTAGTTTAGGTACTAACTAAAAATGGAATCTATTTCGAAATACTATTTATAGCAATGTTATTTTTAGCATTTCCATTTTTTCATTCCTTGTTGCTATGTCCAACACTGGTACCTGAAATGCTATTTATAGCATTTCTATTTTTATCATTTGTTGTTGCTATTTTCAACACTCCCTCTCAACAAGAAAGTCATTCAACTCAAACTCGGTCTTGAACCTTTGGAATGTTCTGCATGCAGCACTTCTCCTAAGTGTTGTTGCTCCAACAACTCTAGAAACAAAAAATCTCCCAACTGACCTCCCTGTTGGGCTAGAAACACCCTCTAATGTTGAAGCTCCCTTTTCCACTAAAAAGTGCTCCCTCTGTGACCTCTAAGATACTACAACACTTGATTCATCTTGCATCATTGCACACTTCTCTGTGTCATCCTGCACTGGTGCAACACTCATGTGCCTCTCGCATTATTGCAACCTGCTAGCTCTGCACTATCTTGGGTTTCCTGCACTGTAGCTCTCTCTACCGCTCCATCCGCATCTGTCTCTACCCACTCAGCCAGTCATGCTACTCGTCATCGGGGCTCCTGTAGTAAGGTATAATCAAAGAGGTTGGGTACCTCAATGATCCTGCCCCTATTCCAACCTTATTGGGACTGTCACTCCACAACACCCCACCTCCAAACTGGAGGTATGGACGCATGTGATCCCTCTACCCACTTGGCTTGAAATTTCTCCCTATTGGAGGTCTCTACATGAGTGGATTCCTCCACTCCGTCTCCTCTCGACTTCTCCAGTTGTGGCTACTCCACAACCTCCTGAAGCTGCTTCACCAATTGTGGCTCCTTCACAATTGTCTAAGACTTATTCTGGCGCTGCATGTTGAGAGGTAATTTACTCTCCCTCTCAACCACCAAGTATCTAACTTTTTCCTTCCTCCTCAAGGCTTTGCATGCATCTTGTACCTCAAGTGCATACAGGTTCTTGGCTAGCACACCAATCTGTTTCATCTTTCCTGCCATCACGAAATTTTATGGAAAAAAAGCTGATTTTAAATCAACAATATCTCCCTCATCCGAACTCCGATTCAGTCGATTTTTTTTTTTTGAATTTGGGTCTTTTTCCACAAGGAATCCAGATCTGCTATTTGTTTCTAAAAATTTTGCGCAAAATTTTTTAGATTTGCTCTGAAAACTTGCGGCCTAATTTTTTTTTTTTAACTTCGATTTCTCTTCTCGCATACTGTTCACAACTCTGATCAGCTTTGCTCTAATACCATGTATAAATTATCACCGTAGATCACCTGATAACGCAATATAACTAAAGCAAAATTCTTGATCTACTTCTATTATCAAACTTTGCGGAAGCTTAATCAATTTGAGCAAGATTAATCGAAACACATATAACAAAGAAGAAGAAATCATACACATGAAACACAGAAGAATACTCTGGGGAAAGCCTCAGATAAAAACCCCGATCTTTGTATTATCATACAAGTGGAAATATCTTAGGATTACACAAAGCTTTAGCTCTCAAGCTATCCAGCTCTTAGTACAATCCCTCTGTTGCTCATAGACAGTCAAAAGCTTCTCACAAACCTTCTCCTCTACCCTCCAAGCCTCCTATTTCCTTGCGCAGTTTCTCCTGGGTCCTCCAACTGCAACCTGTGTGATTCTCACCTCACACACAACACTGACCTCTGAAATAACTACGTGATCCTGAAGGATATAATTCCTTCTGCATGGATGAGTTTCCTATATAGGAAAAATCCTCCAACTGATAGTACATTGTCCCTTCCTCTGATCTCAACTGGGTCTCTGACTAAACTGACATGCATGAGTTATTTATGAGAGAATATTTAGTTATCTGGAGAGCAACAATTACATCCATGCAAGCATTAACTAACTGAACTCACAATTAATTCAACAAACTGTTTGAATTAATCTAACTGGACTTAACTCAGTTAACTGAGATAACTAATTACAACTCAAAGTACAACTCATCCTAATCTCCTTTAATCAAGGGATAACTTCCTCAATCAATGGAGAAACGGTTGCATTTCTTCACATAGAATTCAAGTTTGATTTCCTACAACTGCTTAACTCAAGATGAATTAATTAATTATTTTACAAACAACTACTAAGATCAAGTTTGAATTTTACTTCTCAATTTTATTCAGGGACTAACTAAAATTGGAATCTATCTCGAAATACTATTTATAGCAATGCTATTTTTATCATTTCCATTTTTCATTCCTTTTTTCTATGTCCAACACTGGTACCTGAAATGTTATTTATAGCAATGCTATTTATACCATCTCTATTTTTATCATTTATTGTTTCTATTTTCAACACCACTATCCATCTTCTAATATTGATTATCACTCTCGATGTGTCAATCTTCTAGACTTCCTTCAACTTCCTTTTTTAGTTTTTCATTTTGATCCTATAAATAAAAGACATGTAGATGCCACCTTCTAATTCTCCTAGCATGATCCTTGTTCTCATTTGTAAATTTTTCAATCTCTCTTCACAATTCCTCGTTCCTAACTTTCAACATTAGGTTTTCAGAATTAACATATTTGTCCAAAACCTTATATTCCTTAATTTTTTTCTTTAATATCATAATATTCCTCCCATCCTTAACCTTTTGATTCAATATTTCAACTTGAAATGATTTCTGAAGATTCATTGTGGGTTTGAAGTTAGGCTCAACTATACTTACATATGCAAAAACTTTGGACATTGTTGATTTCTTCTTAAACTTCTTTAAAACTAGATTCTTTTCATCAGTGGAACACCTATCAATGGCCATGGGTTTATCTAATATTTCATCACCTTCAGGAACCTCCTTCATGCAATTTACATTACTAGACCAATCTTGATCTTCAGCATAAAAGTTATCATCCTCTATAATAAAGGGTTCATACTCAGGGTCTGACCCTTTGGTAGAATGGGAAGAGGAAACTTGCACTGCTTCAGCCTGTTTAGAGGATTTCAAGGTAACAAGACAAAATTGAGAGGGGACACACTTTCCCTTTTCCATGCTCTTGGTAATTCCTTTTGTCAATAGAGAAATTAGTGGTTTTACTAACAAACCCTTTTTCAACCCGCCACCGTGTAAACTCAAAGGTTTTACTTTTCCAGCTGTTCACCGACCACCCTTAGTTCACACTCACCTCTACTACTGAGTCATGGATGTTTCAATCCCCTTTTCCTTATGAGTTTCCTTAGGTTTTTCAATTATAATTTAAGGATTTCTGAAACGATTTTTAGCTAGAAAGTCATCCCAAGTTGACTCCCTTCTTCTTGAATCCTCCATTACTAAAATTTTAATCATCCTGTAATGATAATGTCATGAACTTGTGATGGGGGGCTCCATTGGACCCCTTTTACTATGTGACTCAGATTCACTAAATTAAAAATGTAACAACATTCAAATATGATAGAGAAAGGTAGTGGAGTACCTACATTCAAAGGTTTGTAAAAAATACAATAAATACCCCTATTTCTCCATAAGGTACTGACAAGGAACATCTTTCTTCTAACCCGCTTTGTAACTGGCCTCTACAATAAATATTTTCCAAACCCCTCGTTCAACCTATTGATTTTTAAACCACTTTCCCCTTTTTGAGGAAGGAATGTAGCCTAAGAGATGAAGTATTCTATGATGACTATCACCAAGCTACCAATTGTAGCCACTTTCCCATTAAATAATTTAGTGAATGCCTGGGAAACAACCATAAAGATTCCTAGGAATTTATAAAGCTATGGCATTCACCTTCCAGATTCTAGTATAGGAATACTAGCATTAAACTCTGGAAACCCTTCCACTTCTTTTACATTCCAAAGCTCTTGTCAAACTGGGCCAAAATTTCCCATGGGGAAATGTAATTCTAGATTTCTCCAAGTTTACCTATCATAGGGAAAGGGAATCAATTCAGGAGGATATTAGACTAAAGTTTCAAATAATGTAAGGGATCAAGGTGTTTCAAAAAGAGAATAAATATAGAAATCTAGAAGTTGAAGTGCACAATTCAAATGAGGAATTTCGGGGTTGATTTAATAATAACTCTCAATTTTGGTGATGATTGCATAAGTACTGGTAAGGAAACCATTACTTTGCAGATCCAATTAATGATGATAAAAAATGGGGAACCACATAGAAACATAATAATATAATGAAGTCAGTCAATTAAATACACAAAATTATTCCAATAATTCTCACATTATAAAACTTATATAAATGTAGTGTTGCCTCCATTACCAAAGATATTAGTAATTCACATGTGTTTCCCTTGCCAATGATGCTTTGTCTACTCACCATTACTTTGAAGGTTGAAACATGATAGGCTAGGACCATCAAAGCCTTGTTAAGCTTATTAAAAACAAATTAACTCATAAATTTCTGCATCAATATATTACTGGAAGTCATACTTGTTTCAAAAAATGTACATCATTTGAAGTTTAAAATAGAAATCACATGGGTTCTAGGTACTCCTGCAACCTAGCTGAATTTCTTGAAATTATGCATTAAAACTTGAAAAGGGAAATGGAACTTCTTTATTCAATCTGACTGCCTCAAAAACAATAAGAAAATATGCATGCTGGACAATTTCTTATACTAGGTCATGTCAAAAAAAATACGTTAAGACTGATTTTTTATTATCTATCATAGAATACAATTGATGTTAGGACTCCCACAATAGGAATTCCAACCTTTGTTTGCAACTTTCTGTGGTGATTTTAATTTGAAAAAATGCTTCCAGAGTTTCATCCACAATGTTCATTTTTAATAGACATTTCGAGTCCAAACCAAGACCCATCATCAAGAGAATTGATGAGAGAAAGGAGAGGTGAGGAAGTATGAATAAATAAAAATTCCAACATTAATGCTAATATAAGAACAATGTTAATACAAGTTATAATGAATACTTAAAGTGGGGGGAAAGGAAATGGGAATAGCGATATAATGAAATAATGAGAATGGGAGGGATATGAAAAAAAGGACAATTGAAATAGGGAGAGTATGAATATGAGCAAGACAGAGATGATCATATTTTAAGAAATTGAGCATCCTGCAAGATAATGACAATAATATTGGTGGCCAATACTATGAAAAATAGCCACAACATAGGTATGTCTTCCAACTATGTAAAAAGATGGCAAAATGGTTGTTCAAGACATTGTAAGGAGAGAGAATTTCACAAACCTAGTCTATGGCCACCAAGACTAATCCTAGAAAATTGACTTGTTCCCATTAACAAACCATAATGCTTAAATATCTAGTTAGCACCCACTTTCTATTGATTTATTTAAGGCATAATCTTCCCACCAGTGACCTGGTTTTCAAGCAGATCTCCTGTTAATTTGCACTAGCAAGAAGGTTTTCACAATTGAATGTTACTTTTATCTTTACTTTTTTTATTTCATGATTTTTTCCTTTTTTTCAAAGGAAAAAAAACAGATCAATGAATTCTTATAGAAAGCTAGAAATCTTCCCCGCTTACCATTTCTAATTCACACTACTGCTTCATTTATTGTATAAATTCGTCCTTGGTAGTGGTATATTGATATAATTTAAGTCTACCCATTTACGAGGAAGGAAGTCCCCTGCTCATCTATACTTTTTCCCTCTACTGCTCCATTATAAAAATACATGCACTACCTCGTATGGACCCAGCAAGTGCATGTGGAACTTCCCTTTGAATTATTTAAATTTTGAATCATATAAGAGAGCCCAATTACATGTTTGAAACTACTTCCTCTTTATAAACCGATCATGCCATTTTCTCCTTGATTGTTGAACCAAAATAGTCTATTGGATAGAATCACTTCTAATTTCATCTAATTCATTCAATGGCAGAAGTTGTTGTTGTTGCACCTTAGAGATATCTATGCCTAACTGGACCATATTTATGAAGCTTTTGATTGAAATTCAATAAGTACCATAACTTTTTTTTCCATAAACTAATTCATAAGGTGTGTGTTCAATAGTATTCCTCCATGTGATTTGATATGCCCACAAAGCTTCCAGAAGCCAAGCTTCCCAATCACTATGATGTATATGCATGATCATCATCAGGAAGGATTCAAGGAATTTGTTAGTAGATTCCACATAGCCATTGGCCTGTTGATGGTATGGTGAGGACATCCAGTGCCTGATCTTGTATTGCTCCGTGATGGCTTTCACAAGTTATGAAGTAAACTGTAAATGTTGGTAAGTCACAATTTCTTGAGACACAACAAATATGGTAAACGTATCTTTAAACAAAAAGTCTACTATAGATGTTTCAGTGGCAAAAGAAATATCTTTAGTTTCAACCCATTTTGTAACATAATAAGTGCAAACTAAAATATACCTTTTCCTATATGATGTTGGCATGATTGGCCACATGAAATTGAGGGCCCATTTTTCAAAAGGTTGAACCATTACTTGAGGAATAAATTCATTTTTGTTATCTTGCACTAGGTGGCCCATTCACTGACAATTGTCACACCGAAAAACATATTCCTTGGCATCCCTAATAAGGAAAGGCCAATAATAGCCTAAATGGAGGGCCTTGTATGCAGTGGTCTTATCAGTGAAGTGCCCACCACATAGTTCATCATGGGCAACCTTTAATATGTCAAACACTCCCTCCTCGCACACACATATGAAAATAATCAAGTTAAGATAGGTGTGTAAGATTTCTCCTTGCACCCAATAATATGAGGCACTATCCTTAATAATTTTTATTCTTTCCTCAAACATAAAGATGATGCAATGTTTTCCCTATGACTAAGTAGTTGGCTATGTCTACAAACCACAAAAATTTTGTAGAAACAATGAATAAATGCTCATTAGGGAAAGAATCATCTACATGAATTATCTGGCTTGGATGACTTAATTTATAAAGAAAAGCATCTACTATATTAGATTTACCAGGCCTATTAATAAGAATAATGTTAAATTCTTGTAGCAGTAATAACCACCTAGTAATTCCTTCATTAGTTAATAGCTTATTCATTAAATAATTTTTAATAGAGTGATCCATGTGTACAAACACCTCATATCTACTTATATAGTGTCTAAACTTATTAATGGCATAAATCACAGTTAAAAATTATTTTTTTGTCACTATATAGTTTAGTTCAGCAGGCGAAAGGTTCTTACTGGAAAAGTAAATGTCATAGGATGATTTCCCTTCTTACTGTCCTAACGTTGTGCCAATAGTGGTTTCTAAGGCATCGGTGGAGGTATGAAATGGAAGGGACCAATTAGGTCCCATAAAGATAGGTGTTTTAGTCAATTTCTCCTTTAATTACTCAAAATCACATTAGCAAGCGTTAGTCCAAGAGGACTCAATATCTTTAGAAAGTAAACAAGAAAGAGAAGTAGCAATCTTAGAAAATTGTTAAATGAATCTCCTATAGTATCCTGCATGTCCAAGAAAAATCTTCACCTCCTTTTTGGATTTAGGTATTGGAAGGTTTATAAAAAAATCAAATTTAGTCAGGTCAACCTGTATACCTTCGCTAGAAATAAGGTTACTGAGGACTATCCCTGCATTAAATATCATTTTAAATTTCTAATTTTCTTAAATAAAGATTAGTGTAATAGCCTTGGGTTGATTGTCCATGTAAGTAAATAATGTATGAACATTATAAAAGAAAAATCAAACCAAGATCATGGGACACATATTCCAATCTAAATGAAGGGACAAAAATTAGATTGGAATCCACTTGTGGTTAATTATTTATTGGCTATGGAAATTGGCATTGGAAAGAGGAGAAGAGCAATAAATGGAAAATTAATTATTACAGGAAAGCAAGGACATGAGGAAAAATGCAAAAGGAATAAAGGAAAATTAAATAAATTCCATTTCATCAGGTGGGGAAGAGGAAGAGACAAGAAAAAGATAAAAATAGAAAAAGAATATGCATGCAAGAGAAAAATGAAGGAAAAAGAAAAGAAAATAAAAGAAATTGGAGAGACAACATTCTAACATTATCTTTGGGGAAAGGAGAGTAAAAGGAGAGAGATGCAACATCCTAGAGAAACTGAGCGCAAGGAAACATGCAAGACACAAGCAAGAGACAAGCAAGGACAACAAGCAACACAAGAGGAATTCGTGTGGCAGCAAAGAAGAAGGTTTGGACAACAACAATCAAGGGTAGAAAATAACTGTGGATTTTGCAGGTAATAGTGTGCATGTTGATTATCTTGCTGAGATTTGAATGCATGGTTCATGCATTGATTTTTTGTTCATTTTTTTTGTCATTGGCATGGAGAATTTCTTGGATTAATAATCATGCATAGCTTTACCCAATTCCATTTCCTAGATAGCCATGATGTAGTGGTTTCCTTGTTTAGTTGAACTTGGATTGCCAATATATTTTGGACCCTAGTTGAGGTGGTCTCAGGGAAATCCCAAGGGTTGAGAGTGGGGATGGTTTTCTTCAAGTAAGCTCTTGATAGGTGAGTGAAGGAAAGAAACTTCCTCTAGGTATGGTGAAGAAATTATGATGCATCCAACCTTGTGTTGGTTTTGGTGATTTTTAGACCTGGTGTTTGGTGAGATCATTGTGGCTTGAGGGTGGAGGTGGTTTCCTTTGGATTCCTTGTTTGATTTTTTTTTATCCCATGTAATCCCACATTCAGGCTTGGAAAATGGTGCAAGGGTGATTGGGCTTGAAGAAAGAATTGGTTCAACCATAATTTATGCTTAGGTGTTATGTGGAAGTCCCTGATTTGGTTGGTACTAGGTCTATGTTAATGTGTGTTATTATTTAATGAGATAAATGAACACAATTTTTGGTTTAATGTGTTGATTATTTGACTGGTTTTTCATGGCTTCATTTTGGTTAAATTCTTGTTACATGCATGGTGTATTTATTATTATATGATTCACTCTTGTTATTGATATTTTCCATGGTTGATAGGCTCTTGGATGATTTATATGAATTCATATGCTAATATGCATATTTTATGTAGCGAGTATGAGAGGGCAGCAAGCCTTCTTGATGAACATTTGATAAAACTTATGAAATAGTGAACAACTATGTATTCATGCCTCACAGGTACCATATCCACAAAGTGTTTGTATAAATGATTCGCATGTGTTTGAATGGATTGAGAAAGAATTGAGTATAAGAACAAATTATACATACTTGTATATAATATTGACATAGTTTTGGGGAAATTCTAAGCAGTGGCTTGAATGCTAGCCCTGAAATTTTGGACCTGAGTCCATGGACGTATGCACAAGTTGATAGAATCTCGACCATAGTCACATGGAGGATGGGTTATGTGTGTGCTTGGATCCCTCTAGTTGCAATGGAAGGCCTGCATGCATGCGGTTGGAAGAAGATTTAGGTCAAGAAGTGGTATAACTCAGGAAAAATGATCACCAAGGAAGTATCCTCTTATGGCAGTGTGATCATGTGCCCCTGGGTGTTGGAGTAAGTTTTGGCAAGTGGAATCCATTTCCATAATTGCATCTTGGAAGTTGGGCCATGCATAGTAACTCTCAACTCATGTTTACCCTGGTAAGTTTGTAAAAGTGGGTAAATGTTGGGTGGGGTGTTATAAATTTGTATCAGAGCAGGTTCACAACATTGGACCTCAAGTTAAATACTGATTGTTATCATAATATATATGATTATCACACATTCATGTCAATTATCTTATTGTTATTGTTGTTATATCCATGTATATGATGTTGTTACAATTTTGGTGTAATTATCTTGATTCATGCATAGAATGATATGCTCTTGATATTATTATCTATCGTGCCAATTTGGATTGACTTGTGCAGATAAAATAGCCTCTCCAAAATTAAATTGAGGTAACACTTTTGATTGTGCCTTTCATTTGATTTATCTAATAGTGGTATGTTACGGGAAAGTAGAGGGTTATGAGATGAAGAGCATAGTGGTTGTGTATAGTTCATATGAATATTTCTACATGCCAGATTAGAGATCAATAGGACAGGAGAAATAAATTGGGAATTAGGGAGAGGGATACTCTCTTGATCTAGTAGGCACAATAAGTAGTTTGAGGGCAAAGATCATAAGTTGTAAAGTTGATGATGAGAGGTTTATTGAACCACAGGAAAGGCTTGCAAAATCTCAAGAAAAGCATGTTGAGGTTAATGTAGTCATTCTTCAAAGTCTTTCATATTTACAGAAGCATGGATAGCTAAGGAATAGTCATGAAGATAGACAAGAAGAAAATACTAATGGATAAGATGGAAGATAGTCTTAAGAAAGATATAGGGTGGACCATGATGATACAATAAAGAGTGGAAGACTCTTTGGTACACCTGAACAGAAGGCTAGTATGCATGGATTTTATTCTATCTCTACTAGTAGGAGATAGCATCACCATCATTGATAACATCATCATCGAAGGAGTGAGAACGAGTAGTTTCTAGAAGAATTCAAGAAATCCAAACCTCCTACTTTTTATGGTGAAATTACCAAATTATAAGAGGCAGAAGCATGTCTACTTCGAATGAGAAAAAATTTCAGACTTCATGATTACTCAGAGAATATGAAAGCCAAGATAGCTACTTTCAGTATTAAAAGAATATCATATATCTAGTGGGAAGATGTCAAGCATGTTAGAGGCATCAGGGAAGAGGAGATGACTTGGGAAGAATTTAAAATACTCTTCAGAAAGAAGTACATGCCTGAGAGGTATTATTATGGAAAGGTCAAGGAATTATATTAGCTCAGGATGAGAAATAAAAGATCCAAAGTTTCATCAGTGGATTTCCATTATCATTCAAAGATTGGATTGGATTTCATGAGTCTCAGTTATTGGAGGAATCCATCAAAAAGTTGAAACATTCCTATGAAGATTCAAAGCATGAGCCTGAGTTCAAGCTTGATGGGAAGGGTAACAAGAAGAAAGAAAGATCTCAGAATGTAGGTGAGAAGGAAAATATGGCTCCTCATAAGAATTTTAATGTAGGTGAGAAAGGATGTCGGTCTCAGCCTGTGGAGTATCAAAATAAAGGCACTGGCAAAAAACCATTGAGGTGTTGCACTTGTGGTGGAGACCATCACAGGAAGGATTATCCAATATATCAAGGTGTCATCCCTCAAATATACAGTGCTCAGGTGGCACAAACAGTTGAGGATGTGGATAAGAGCATTCCCAGTGTCGATGTAGCTTGATAAACATGTATAATGTTAACTATATTTCCTAGAGAAGTCCATCAGGGATTGCAAAATTTCAAGACTAAATGATGGAATTGAAATTATAAAAGGGGGTCTCTCAACTTAACCCCCGCAAGTTTATAATTTTGTTTGGTGTTTTGAGAAGTTTTCATAAGCTAATGAATAATAGTATATGCATAATAAATGCGAGATATGAATTAGTTTAGAGATGCATATCCATCAAATAGATATAAAATAAAAATATGGTAGATGCATGAAGGTATGTTAGGTGCATACTCTCAATATGTTGTCATAACATGATTCAGATGAATCAAAGTGGTTAATGATGAGCGGATAACCACGAGTAGGTTGACAACATAATTGGGAAGCCAATGAGATTTTTGTACATAGCCTTGAGGAACTAAGGCTATGTAAAATAAGTTGTTGATAAGAGAATGGCATGAGTGGCACCTATGCTTGTTGACATGCATATTGTGACAAATTTATGAGTGCATTAATGAGAATTTTTCTACCATTGATATGCACATGAGTGCAAGTGGGTGCTAGTTATATCACTATGGTCAATTATTATGAGCTAATTGTAGACTATGTCATGGTTTCTACCCTTGGTAAAAGACTGATTTTAATTGATGATCGTAATCTTGGTAAAAGGATGGCTTCCAATTAATAGACATGATGACTTGATCCTTGGAACATATGACTGACATGTGTGAACAATCGCAGAGAAACATGTTTGGTATTAGCATGGAAAGGTAATGGTTGATTTTTTTTTTGATCATATAACTAATAGTTGTGTGAATGTGATAGAACATAAGAAGAGTCAATTGTGGCAAGGTAAAGAGGTAAAAGAAAGGAATTGTTTGAGAATTTCTTTGGAAATGTTTGGATGCTATTGTTCAAAATGAAAGTGTGCTTTGCACGAATACAGGCGGTTCTCTTAACCTTGATTTTGTATGACATTATGTGAATATGTGTTATGTTCATGAAACATGTTGATGATTAAATGAGTATATGCAATTCCATTGTATTTGGCAGGTTTTCGGTTAGGAATCATTCTTGTAAAAGGATGTTTAATTGTGCTTATAAAAATTGATGAATATATGAATGGCATGGTTGGGATAACAAAATGATGTTATCTGATGAAATTACATATTTTCTGAGAAATCTAATAAGAAAGTGGGAATTCTTGGTGTTAATTATTTCTATTATCATGTGATTATGACATTCATGTGCCCATGTTTATATTATGTTTATGAGCAGAAAATAATGACTATTATGTTAGAAAGTATACTAATTACTAATTATAATTCTTGGTCAAAGGATTGGACATATATTCCACTAAGTGTTGTGCCTTGGGGTTTATAAACCACTTAGAATGCTAGTTGGTTCCACGAAAAATAATGGGAAATGAAATGGCAGCCATGAAAATGGCACAAAGTAGGTTCTCTAAAAATTGAACTTGATATGTGTGTGTGTGTGTGTGTGTGTGTGTGTGTGTGTAAATTCATGAACATGATTGATCACTTAATTTAGGTTAAGCCATTGTGAGTGACAGGTTCTTATCAAGGATCATTCATGTGGGAGAATGATGGTATAGATGACATGAAAATATTCTCGGTTGCATGATGAATCAATTGGGAAAGAGGTAGCCCTGGCTAATTTATGATTTTAATGTTATGTGCTTATAATTATGCCCATGTTTTATGTTATGAATAGGGAAATATTGAAGAATACATCAGAAAAATGAAAGCAGTGTAATTTGTTGCATGTGGAGACAATCGTGGATAGTGGAAGAAACTACAAATCTAAGAATTGGGTTGTGGATGCACGCAGTAAGGAATGGGAAAGAGAAGAGAGGTAATGTTGAATGCTAGAGACATTGTGGTCTCTGGATGTGCAATAATATTGTTGTGTGCATGTTGTACTATGCCATGTGTATTGTGTACGTGTTGTGTTGTAACTTGTGTAGTCATTCTGTTGTAACATGTGTATTCATTGTGTTGTATCATGTGTATATGTAAATTTGTTGTGTTGTACACTGTGTATTGTGTATGTGTTATGTTGTAAATTATGTGTATGTGTATGTGTTGTATAAGGTGTTGGGATAGGTTGGCAGAGCAAGAAATTTTTGAAGAGAAGAGAAGAGAAGTGAAAGGGATTGGTTCTCAAGTTCCCTGGAGGTTGTGGGTTGGGATAGAATCTTTGGAGCCTTGTAACAACTTGGGTTCCTTGGAGGCTTTGGGTTGAGATAGTAATCTCTAGAGACCTATAACAGCTTGGGTTCCCTAGAGGCTATGGGTTGAGATCGCAGTCCCTATAGCCCTAGACAACTTGGGAAGAGAGAAATATTGAGTTAATATCTGCAAAGGTCATTTATGAAAATTTCCCCATTTATGCTTTGATTATTAGTAGTGGATTATGGACTTCCTAAGAATGAGGTGAATCCATGGTACTACTCTTGAGGGTGGAGGTGTGAGCCTCTCGATTCCCTTGTTGATCGAGGGTAACGTATTTTTTTATTTTTTTTATTTGTTGGCTGAAGAAAATGTGCATATGTATATAAGTATATATCATTGTAAATATTGTATCGAGTTTTGTTTATAAAACTCCATAAGCAGTGTGTTTGTCATGTTTTCAACATTTTTGTCTTGTCATAAGAGTCATAGAACACCAAGGACATTGTTTTCCCAAGTGGAAGGGGTTTGTAACAACCCTAGGTTTATTTTCCATGTAAATAAATAATTTATGGACATTATAAAATAAAAATTCAATCTAAGGTCATGGGAAACGTATTCCAATTTTAATGAAGGAAAAAACATTACATTACGATCCACTTGTGGTTATTTATTTATTGGCTATGGAAATTGGCATTGGTAAGAGGAAAAAGGCAATAAAATTAATTATTATAGGAAAACAAGGACATGATGAAAAATGCAAAAGGAATAAAGTAAAATGAAATAAATTCCAATTTAGTAGGTGGGGAAGAGAAAGAGACAAGAAAAGGTTAAAAATATAAAAATAATATGCATGTAAGCGGAAAATGAAGGAATAAGAAAAGAAAATAAAATAAATTGGAGAGGAAACATTCTAGCATTCTCTTTGGCGAAAAAAGAGGAAAAGGAGAGAGATGCAACAACCTAGAGCAAATGAGCACAAGGAAGAAAAAAAAGAAACAAGAAAGAGACAGGCAAGGAGAGCAAGCAACACAAGAGGAATTCATGTGGTAGAAAAGAAGAAGGTTTGAACAACAACAAGTACAAAAAATAATTGTGGATTTTGCAAGTAACAATGTGCATGTTGATTATCTTAAGATTTGAATGCTTGGTTCATGCATTGGTTTTCTCGTCATTTTTTTTGTCATTGGCATGGAGAATTTGTTTGGATTGATAATCATGTATAGCCTTTCCTTATGCCATTTCTTGGATAGCCATGAAGTAGTGGGTTCCTTGTTTGGTTGAGCTTAGATTGAGAATACATTCTGGACCCTAGTTGAGGTGGTCTCAGGAAAATCCCAAGGGTTGAGAGTGGATATGGTTTTCTCTGGGTAAGCTCTTGACAAGTGGGCGGAGACAAGAAAATTCCTCTAGGTATGGTGAAGAAATTTTGAGATATCCAAGCTTGTGTTGGTTTTGGTGATTTCTGGACCTAGTGTTGGGTGAAATCACTTGGCTTGAGGGTAGAGGTGATTTCCTTTGGATTTCTTGTTTGGTTATGATTTTGTTTATCCCATGTAATCCCACATTTAGGATCAGATATGGCACATGGATGATTTGGCCAGAAGAAAGAATTGGTTCAACCCCAATATATGGTTGGGTGGTACGTGGAAGTCCCTAACTTGGTTGGTACTATGCATATGTTAATATGTGTTAGCTTTAATGAGATCAATGAGAACAAGTTTTTGTTTAATGTGTTAATTATGTAACTGGTTTGTCATGGCTCCATTCTGGTTAAATGCTTATTACGTTCATAGTGTATTTCTTATTATATCATGTTCTCTTGTTGTTGATCTTATCCATGGTTGACAGACTCTTAGATGATTTATATGGATGCATGTGCTAATATATATGTTTTATGCAGTTAGTATGAGAGGGAAACACTCCTTCTTAATGAACATCTAATAAAACTTATGAAACACTAAACAACTATGTATTCATGCCTCACAGGTACCATAGTCACAAAGTGTTTGTATAAATGATTCACATGTGTTGGGAACTCTTGATAAAGAACTAAGTCTACGAACAAAGTATACAAACTTTTACATAATATTAACAAAGTTTTGGGGAAATTTGGATAGTGGCCTTGAATGTTGGCCCTAAAAATTTAGAACTGATTATGTGGTCGCATGCATAGGTTGAGGAAATATCAACCACATTTGCATGAGGGATGGGTTATGTGTGTGGCTTGAGCACTCTAGTCACACTGGTACGCTTGCATGCATGAAGCTCGCAAGTGATTCAGGTCAGGAAGTGGTCTAAGCTAAGGAAAATGATCACCAAGGAAAGACCCTCTGATGGCAGTGTGATCATGTTCCCCTAGGTTTTGGAGTAAGTTTTGACAATTGGACCCCATTTCCATAACTACATCTTGAAAGTTGGGTCATGCATAGTAACTCTCAGCTCATGTTTACCCTGACAAATTTTTAAAAGTGGGTAAATGTGGGGTGGGGTGTTACAATTAGCCTCTTGGCACCTAATCAACACTTTTTCCAAGTTCTTGAGCACTTCCTCAAAACAGTCACCATATATAGAAAAACCATCCATATATACTTCAACACACTCAAGATCAACAAAGATGGATATAACTTCCTACTATAAGGTAGTAAGGGTGTTACACAACCTTAAGGGGAGAACCCTGTAAGAAAATTTTCCCGAGGGATAGGTGAAGGTAATCTTGTCTTGATCCTAAGGTGCGAATTGTATATGGTTATAACCATTGATGCCATTAAGGAAGGAAAAATACATTTTAGCAACTAGGGTATCAAGTACTTGGTCTGTAAATGGGAGGGGGAAGTAATCTTTAAGGGTGGATTTGTTCAATTCTCAATAGTCTACACAAATATGCCACCTACCATCTTTCTTCAAAACTACTACTAGGGGAGAGACCCATCAATTGTTATAAATAATATCAATAAATCCAACATCAAGGAGTTTCTGAAGTTATTATTTCACAATATCCTTGAGTGTGGGGTTCATTTGTATATGGGGTTATCAGATAGCCCTAGCACCCTCATGAATATAGATGTGATGAGTACAACTCTTAGGAGGAATGCCTGTCATGAATTCATAACTCCAAGAAAATGTACCAAGATGATTTTGTAGAATTTTCATTAGTTTCTCTTTTTGGGATTGTTCGAGTTATGAATTAATATATAATGATTTACCCTGACTCACCTGAACAAGGGAAATATCAGGCACATGAGTATACATGGTGTTCACTAAATTCTATAAAGGTGATGAGCTCAAAGGATGACAACTTTCTTGGAAAACTAGACTAAAAATAAGATGAAACAATCCATAATTTTGCAACGAGTCCAAGTTAACAAGGAAGTCATGGTTTGACTCTCCTCAGTAAATTTCATAAACTTAAAAATATGATCGACAATAGAAATGGATTGGGTATCCTCATCACTACTAGTCTCATCAATCCACAGTGTATCAAGAAGAGCCTGGGTGAATTTGACAGGAGGATAAAGGGTGAATTTCTTTCTCAATTCTCCATGTGCAATAAACATGTTCCTGGAGCAAAAACCAATATAGGCATAAGTTGTGGAAAGCCATGGTGATCCTAATATCAAGGGATGTCCCCTATATGATTTTTAGGTTGCATGACTATAAAGTCTGTGGGATATTCCTAAGAATCTATGGATACAATAATGACATCTAAGACACCCTATGTTTTAATTTTTGATCTATCCACAACTTCTAAGACAAAGGGTGTAGGCCGAAGGTGAGACAGTTGTAATTATTCCATGGTATGCCTGGTCATTACATTAATGGAAACCTCGTGGTCAATCAAAACATTGGGAACAAGAACAACACCAATCTAAACAGAGACAATCGAGTTTCCGCAGTTTGTATATTTTTCAACTAAAACATGCCATGTCATTAACTCGATTGCCTTTCCATCAAATTGTATAGTTAGAGGTTTTATTATTTTCCTACTTGGCTTCTTTATATATTGTTCCTGAATATTATTAGCATATATAGCGATCTATTTGAGGGCCTACCAAAAAGGAACTTTTATACAAATATTCCTCACCTCAAAAACCAGGTCATACTAAGGGTTTGGGTCAACTTTCTACATGGCCAACCTTTCAGGATAGGGAGGTGAGCTTGAAGATGGTAAGGGATTTTAGTTTAAGGGGAAAATATTTATTGAAACATCATTGTTTGAATGATCAAGAGTTCCTCGTCATTTTTCTCTTCAATGATGACTCGAGGATGTTTTTATTTTTCTACAACCCTCCCTAACCTCAGTTGAAGGTATTGGAACTCAATTGGCATGATCTAATATGTAGGGAAAGGGGGCAGTTTAGTAGGGAGATTCTATTGAACTGCTTTATTATTAGGATTGGGCACTGGATACATAGGAAATTGTGGTGGCCTAAAATATATAAGTAATGGTAATTGAGGTGGTACAAGCTATCTTTGTTGTGGCAAAGTAACTGGTTTAGAAGAGTGAGTTTGAGGGTATCGTGGATATGGTTTTTGAGGTGAAATTGGGTATGGAAAAGTGGGAAATGAAGGCCCTCTCCTCCCCTGCTACCAAGGATGGTTTTTTCCATACTATTGAAAATACCCTTACCACGACACTGAATAACTCCAATTCTGAAATGAATGTTGTTACCCATGAAAATTAGGAACATTCTATGCAGGTTCATATTGCATACCTAAACTTTCCTGCTGCAACATTGTTTTCACTCCCATCACATGCAGTGGTTCAGGTGTTTGGTTTACCTCTTAAAAGATCACCTTCAATCTTGGTATGGATGGACATTGATCTATATACTAGTCTCCTTCACAAATGAAACAAGTAATAGAAAAATTTGTAGGACAATCATGCAAAGGGTGTTTCTATCTACATTTTGGATACAAGTTCAACGTGCTCATCCTCTTACTTATTTTTAAACTATAAAACATCTTAATTTCATATTAAAATTTACAAGAAAATAAATTTTAAAATTTTCTAACAAATGTCCAATTTTAATTTTAGTAACACCAGTTGTTCCATATTTGGCATTTTTAAAAGAATTATCCCTCATACCTCTTCTAGACCTAGATTGTTTGCGCGAATATTTCATACACAATTTGTAAATATGATCAAAATTCAACAAAAATACATCTCCCTATCCTAAAATATTTAATACAATAATTGATTCATCCAAAATACCTCGTAAAAATATATCTCTAAGAGTATCTAGGTACAATTTATGTTTGAACCTTTAGAGACCTATTGACGATGTTGGAAATCCGTCAACCAAGGGTATCTCCCCAACATGAAGTCTCAATCAAACCTCACACCATTTGGTGTAGGATTACCATTAAGTATAAATGCTTGGTTGCTGAATCCTTAAAGATTTTCCTTGGCTCTAGCTATAAGCACAAGAAAGTGATGCAATGGTATCTTCGAAAAGAAAGGTGAGTGTGCAATACAACTATGTCTAGATTCTCTTACTGTAAAAGGGGGGAGAAAAGTGAGGCTCTAAGTGAGAGGTAATAGTACCAAACAGGAATAGACACACATGAACTAGAAGGACTTTCCTAGAATCCAATGGAATAGTCCACAACGTATGTGACAGTCGTTACAACCAAAAAACAAGGGAAGGTCCCTGTAACATCTAGCGAAATAGTTCACGGCGGATGTGACGGTTGTTATAACAAAACAGTAAAGAAAGAGTTGTCTAATATCTTGTATAATAGTCCACAAGGATTGGACAAAAATAACAACCATTACATCACATCATATGATGTGCTTGGGCATTTGTCATGGCATATCGAAATAGAGTTATTGTCATTTGAATGATTGTTTCCCAAGGCTGGGGAGTAATTGAAAGAATTGGTCTCATTGTATTCTCTACTGAGATTAGTAGATTGAGAATCATTCAAAAATGGAAATGAAATATCTTGACATCGAAAATTCTGAAGAAGAGAGGAAAGATTGAAAGCGTCTTCACCTTTCTACTCCTCTACCTGCGTAATGTGACTACTTTGTACCTGATCGCAGTTTGAGCCAGCAACTTGAGAATTAAGAGAATATAACGGACCAACTAGTGGAACAGATCAATCAAGAGGTTCATGGTGATTTGCAAGAGTTGGGGAAGTAGAAAAATTAGGAGGTTCAGACTTACCGTGTGAAGAGACAAGAACCAAGTGCTCAAACTCTTGTTTCAAGAAATCCCAGTTCAAATGTTTTTTAGGAATTTCATAAGAGAGGTGAAGGAATCGATCAGAAAAATCCTCAACTAATTCATTAGGCTTCATTCTTAAAATATTGATTCTTCCACAAACATCTCAGTAGTTATACTTATCGAAGGCTTTATGAAGCTTCTTGGCAAGCTGGTCGAATGAATGGATAGAAGCAATGGGTAATGTATGACACCAACAATTAACATGACCTTCGAATGTGAGGGTCAGTAATATAACCATGACATCTTTGGAACATATTCTGTGAGAAAGAAAAAGATGGTCAACTTGAAACAGATGTTCACGAAAAGTTGATTCGTCCTCACCATCGAACTTAAATTCAGATATGTTATGAATAACTTCCACAAGGATGGTACAATTAAGCTCTTTAGAAAAAATCCCAAGATTATGATTTTGGGAAGAGACATTTTATATAGGATACTCAAACCAGACTCAACAGGCACAACTTATCATCTGGCCCTCCTTCTAGCACCATTTTGTTGATGGTGCTAGAAATCCGTCAACCAAGGAGATCTCCCTGATATGAAGTTGCAATATGACCTCACACCGTTTGGTGTAAGAGTACCATCTGGTATAAAGGCCTAGTTATTGAATCCTTAAATATTTTCCTTGGCTCTAGCTATGAGCACAAGAGAGTGATGCAATGGTATCTTCAAAAATCAAGGTGAGTGTTCCTTGTGAGTGTGCAATGCAATTTTGTCTAGGTTATCTTACTACAAAAGGGAGGAGAAAAGTGAGCCTCTAAGTGAGAGGTAATAGTACCACCTAGGAAGAGACACACATGAACCAAAAGGAATTGTCTAGCATCCAATAGAATAGTCCACAACGGACGTGACAATCGTTACAACCAACAAACAAGAGAAGGTTCATCTAACATCCAATGGAAAAGTCCACAACGGATGTGACGGTCATTATAACCAAGATGTAAACAAAGATCTATCTAGTATCCCACAGAATAATCCACAAGGACGGGACAACACTAACAACCATTACAGCACATTCTTAACAAGATAGGCACTAAAATAACCAAAATAGCTCAATTATCTTAGTACATATGAAAGCAAACATGAAATACAAATGTCCACAAAATAGTCTTACAAACATTCATAAGTCATGCATGAAGAACATTCTATCCTTGAAAGGCTTATGTTATTAAGAAAAAGTTCCAAGACACATATTTACATTGTACATCACTAGCCCTAATAATGGGACATTGAAGCCACTCCTTACTCCTCAAAGAACTAGCTGGTCTCTTTAATGCCTTGCGGGAGGAGCCAAGGTGAGTAGTCATTTTCTCATACAATGAGGGATTATATATAACGAAGGGGTGATTCTTGTCCCTTGTGACTTTTTGACTACCCTCATGATTGTTCAACTTCCTATGACTTTTCAACTTACAAGACTCTTCATAGTCATGTGTGTCCATTGGATGTGGATAGTGATGTGGCAAATGAAAACTCATGAAAAGACTTGGCATGACATTGTTGACATGGACTGGCTAGATGATGTGGTAATGTCAAGATGATGTTTCTGTTGAGTGTTATATTTGTTCTTGGATATGCTTTCTCTTCTCCTCCGCATAGCTTGATAATGCAGGGTCTTCAATGATCTTTGGTCTTGGAAGGTGGTTACATACTTGTGTTCCTTCGCTTTCTCATGGTAGGTACACTTGTCTATTCAACTAACAATGAGTATTTAGGCATGCTTCCCTCCTCCTTCTCCTTCTTCATCACCTCACCATGAGTTGATAATTGTTATTAAACAAGCTCACAAAAAGATAGAAAAGATAGATCAACGACTTCAAAATCAGCCTCTTCAAGGGGGCAGCCTCCTTTACATTACACAAATGAACAATTCTTGCATGATACAAATCACAAGACCTCCTTTCTATATATAGGAGTCTAAGGGGTGATAATATAATCAAAGCCGAAATAACAATAATAATATATGGGCACAACAATAACAATAGTGGGCTTCTATGGTGCACAATAATAGCAAGATGGGGACTACATGAGCATAATAATATAATAAGAGGGTTGCACTAATAAAAATAAGGGGTTACACTAGTAGCATAGCGACCTAACATACCCCTCTCCTTCAAAAAATGTTTTCCTCAATGTTTGAGTAGTTATGGATGCTTCTGTACAAAATTATCTTCCTCCCATGTGGAATCTTCAATGAGTAATTTCTTCCACTTGATGAGATATTGTGAAATTGATCGATTTCGTAGCTATCAAGTTCTGTTCTCTGTGAATGCTTCAGGTTCCAATATTATTTTTCCTTCCTCATAAAGTTCCGACAATATTGTTTGAACTATGAGCTTGTCACCTATAACCTTCTTTAAGCATGAAACATGGAAAACTAGGGGCACTCGGGAAGATGCATGAAGCTCCAATTTGTATGCCATAGTACTAATCTTTTGCAACACCTTGTAAGGACCATAGTACTTTAGTGATAATTTATTATCCTTCTTAGCTTCTGTGAGGGAAATTTGTTTGTATGGTTGTATTCGTAAAAATACTCAGTTGCCTATATCAAAACTTCTTTTGCTGGGATGTTGATCTACCTGTCGTTTCATTCGATTATGCGCAAAAGTGAGGTTAACCTTTTTCTTCTTGATATGTCCTTCTATCTTGAGAGTTTGAGGATTGAAACCCTCGAATCCAAAGCTTTGATACCAAATGTTATGCAACCAACTCAGAAAAAGATAGATCAATGACTTAAAAACTATCGTCTTCGAGGGGGAAACCTTCTTTACATTACACAAATGAACAATTCTTGGATGATACAAATGACAAGACCTCCTTTCTATATATAGGAGTCTAAGGGTCGTAATATAATCAGAGATGACATAACAATAATAATGTAAGGGTGCAACAATAACAATAGTGGTCTTCTATGGGGCATAATAATAATATGGAGACTACATGGGCACAAAAATATAATAAGGGTGTTGCACTAATAAAAATAAGCAGTTACACTAGTAGTATAGGGACCTAACAATAGTGTAACTGTTCCTGCAATTAGCTCATGACAGGACGACATCAATATGAACACTCCCTAGTCTAAGATGATGCATTATTATCCATGAATTGAGCTCGGGACAAGCGACAAGCATGGAGAGAGGGCCCAGTAACTGCGCATTGTACAGTTCTAGGTGTCAAGAAGAGAGATTTATCACTGAGACTGCACAGAGCACATCTCAGGCTTGAATGAGGAACTTTTCAACACAATCCCCACTAGGGAGAGAAATTGTGCAGTGGCCACTGGGAATCAGGATTGTGCAGTTCAATCTAGCAGTGGGTGATGCGGGATGAGGACCTGAGAGATCAGTTATGTGAAATTTTCGGAGGCAAAGGGGATTGGGAAACATAGAGGTCTAGAGGAAAAATTTGCACAGTTCTTGAGGCCAATGAGCTACGGATGAGGGAAGGAAATTGGAAGACACATCTGTACAATTCTAGAGGCCAAGGGAGGTTGGGCTCTCTGCGCATTACAGGGTTCTAGTAGGCAAAGGAAAATCTTCAGGACTGAAAGTGAAAAGTGCGCAACTCAATTCAGACTGGGAGGAACAACTACACAATTATGGGGGTCATGGAAGGCTAATAGGCTTTGGAATTGTGTAGTATAATGGCCCTGGAGGACAATGACTGCACACTGCACAGTTCCAAGAAGAAAGGTCACATCAATGATGGATGAGACTGCACAGTGCACAATTCATTTGGGTCCTAGTGACATTGAGTTGCCCGGTCAAGAAGGTTTTTTGAAAGTGGCTAAGTGCGGGAGGAAGGTAGACTTGTGATGAACTTGAACTTGTGACCACACACTTAGCATACTTCAAAGAAATTAAAACATAGACCATCATAGCAACAAACAAAGAATTACCCTCTGTGTTACTATCTCAAGACAAAAAGCAACAAGTGCGACACCTAAGATAGGCCTTAGGATGACTGTGAATACACTTGTGTGATAATGCTCAAGACTTCATGTATGAGTGTGACAGGTGATTACATGGCTAGGGAAACTTGTCTACATAAAGACCAACCTTCGAAACCACCAGAAAATGATCACAACATTACATATCAATTAAACATGCCAAAAGACAACAATTAGCCCAACTTGCAAAAGGGAACAAAACACTTAGCAAAAAACATGGAATGAATTTCAGTGTTTACGACCATACATGTCATTGAATACATAATGATATGACAATGGTAAGCTATACTTCATACTAAACTAAGAGGTATATTTCAACTTCATCAAATATGTGCTTTGTTTTTTGTACCCACCCTCCAAAGGGTTGTGAATCAGATGGAGTCTTCATGTGGTCCTGATCTTCTATCATACCCCTGGGTTCCTTGGTCTTCTTATATGATGATTATATTTTCTCGTCAACTCCTTGAGTGTCATCTAATATGTCCTTCTTCTTCATCTCCTTCTTTATCATCTTGCCATAGTGAAAGAGAGTACTTACATCAGAAACTCACTCACGATGAGGTGACACCAGTCTAAAACCCTTAGGTTAAGATAAAGCACTTGGATTCATGAACTAGGCAGGGAATGGGTGATAGGTCAGGGGAGAAGGACCAATGACTGCATGATTTATGCAGTTCAAGTAGCCAAGGATCAAGCTTGATCACTGATATTGTGCAATGTGCAAATCAGGCCAAACTGAGGAAAATTTCTATACAGTCCTCACTTAGGGGAAAATTTGTGCAATTCCCACTAAGGGAAAAAATTGTGTAGTTCAAGAAAGCATTGGTTGCTGTGGGATGGGGCCTTGGGAGGAAAAAAGTTGCAATTTTAGGAGGCAAGGGGGACTGGGCAGCTGAGAGGCTTGAGGGACAGAACTGCACAGTTTCTGGAGAAACTGAGTTCCGACCGAGGAAATGACACTAGAGGAAGAATATGTGTAGTTTTGGGTGCCAAGGGAGGCTACGCTTTCTACATATTGCACAGTTCCAACAAGAAAGGGAAAATCTTGAGGGTTGCAGATGCGAAGTGTGTAGTTTAGGAAGGCTGGATGAGGCTAGGTTGCTAGGAATCCTCCAGAATTTGGCTAAGTGTGGGATCAGTGGAAACGATGTGAACAATGATAGAACTTGACTGTGACCACACCCTTGGAAACTTAGTGATACAACATAGATCATCCAAATCAATTGAAAACATACTTCGCTTAATGCAACAACCTTTCTAGCAACTTACAACAAGTGTGGCTCTAACAATAGAGTTTGTGAGGATAATGACGACACTTGTGTAATAGTGTGTGAAACTTTGGAAATGAGTGTGAAACTTTGGAAATGAGTATGAAACATGTCTATATGATGAGAACAACTCATTTTAACAAACATTTCCCCTTGAAGCAAACCAAAACTCCCCTTTGCATGACAAGCTATAATTCCCATGCCCAAATATAACACTTGCTATATAAAGATAAAAGTGTGAACGACTCTTAAGATCCAAGAAAGGAGCTTGAAATCATCAGCTGACCAATAAGTGACAAAGGAATGACCGATTGTAGGATGCACAGTAGGCTCTAAAATTTGAGTGTTGGCCAAAATTTGGAGGGTGTTGTAGCTGATACAACAAGACCATATAGAAACCTTTCAAGGTAATCTTTGATATTTTCATCTTCTCGTAGTGTCATTCTAAAAATTTCATCTCATAAATCACAGGCTTTACAATATTCCTAATATTTCCCAAGTAATTTTATTTTCATTCCATCCCATTTCGAATGGTATTTCTCCCCAGCTCCATGAACAAGCATAGAGTTGTGTCCTTAAGCGTGGCAGGGAAGAGTTTTAACTTTTGGGCATCATATGAATAGTCATAACTCCTACATAAGATATCAAACTAAAAAAGAAACACATATGGGTCATCATGAATCTTACCATCAAAGTGTGGGAGGACCAATAGAGTAATATTTTTCATCTGAACTATAGAGTTAGGGTCCATAATTGAGAACCCAAAAGTAATTTCCTCTTGCATATTATTTGATGACAACTTAACTAAACAAAGAGGGGGGTGAATTGGTTTAGTACATCCATGGACATAAATTACTTTTCTTTATAGTGGTTAGCTAAACTATTAAATGAGAAACTTAACATATTATGAACAACACACTTAATATATGAAAAACAAGTAATATGTAAACCAAAACATCACACTAGAAAATAAAGAAAACACATATGGACACCAGATATAAGTGGAAACACATAAATGGAGAAAACCATGATTTGTTATTTTTGTGATGCAAAAGAAATCTCCTACTACCTTATTACATCTAATTTTATGAAGGCTCCAATCTACATGAGGCTGCTACCTCAACTCCACCTGCATCAACTTGCAAGGAAGCTCCAACTCCCATCAATTTTTTGCAAGCTACAACCCACAAGAGGCTCCTACCTTAACAGGTTCCAACATGTTCTTTATCAAGTTTAAACTTCAAAGGAGACTACAATCCCCTAATACATATAAGAAATAACATGTTGGTTTACCTAGTCTATAACTTAGCATATCTCCATCTCTATCTCTGCTTCCTCTTCTCCTTAAATATGTTTCACATTAGATTTATATATCTGCCAGGTAACTAATGAAAAACACCTCAATCAACTCTCACATTCTCTAAATATCTAATGATCTAGCATTAAATTTTATAAATAATATTTGATGATTGTTGGTATTCCAAACATCAATATGAAGTGAAAAAAATTGTCTCTTTGCATTCCACTCATTTGTTTCACAACTTTTGAGATTTGAATATTAAACTAAAATAAATGCTTCACCAAATATTATTTCAGCCAAATGTAATTATTAAATCAACAAGCATAGAAACCATAGCCTTTGTAACATTCATTAGAAATACATCAACAACTATAACATATCAACATTACAAGCATAAAAAAATTCTTCATGCCTTTGCCTTTGTATTTTCCTTGTAACTTTGGCTTTCCCTTGCATCATGTCTTTGCCTTGCATCTTTTCCTTGCATCACATCAATCTCTACAACATAAAAATATATGCAACATTTCATCAACAATCAACAAGCATACGTAACCAACAAGGATGTGTAACATAATATCTCCAAGACAACCATGCAATCAATGACACCCTTTTCCATCCTACTTTGTTTATGATTTTACATAGAAATATATGTAATATCATCACCATGCAATCAACTTAACATGCAATAACAACATATGAAAACAAGATCTAACAAGTTTTTCTCCTTCACCTTCAAAGCATAGCAATACATTAACTATTTTGCTCCTTTACCCTACTCAATATCACAATGTACAATCTGCCTTACAACACAATGTACAAATCAACATCACATATGCAAGAAAAAAGATTTACTCTCCAATGCCATATCTTTGTTCTTTTGTTGTTTCTCCTCTTTTTTTCCTTTGCCATCACCTTCATATTTGATCATAATTGTTGATCCTTTGTTTTTCCTTTTCCATAACCTTCATCTCTAATCAACATATCAAGCATACCAAGTATACCTTGCTTCTCTTGTTGCTCCTTTGCCATCAATGACAACAAGGCCAACAATATCCCCCTTTGGCATTGATGGAAAAACTATGATCTTCCCTTTTTTGTCCTAAGAATAATCTCTTGTCATCTATCCTTACCTCCCACTTTGACATCAACGAAAAGGGGTTTTAAGGTATTTACTATGAATAAATGCTCACTGGATACTTTAACTGGGTCTCTATCAAGGTGACAACACCAAGAAAAAATATTTACCCACCAAATTTACCATCAACATGACAACATACCACTTTCCATAATGTATAATTTATGTCCCTATTATTTTCTATGGATGGAGCTACATTTCATGTTCTTATGTGCATTTTTGAATGACCCCTTTTAATGGTCAAATCTTCTTGTCTCATCAAATTAAAACTCACTATTATTGTTTGCATAAGTTGATCAAATTTATTTATTTCCCCGATTATCACTTTTCCTTTCTTTACTTCATGCATAGTTAAACACATCTATAGTCATTATCAACAACTATCCTTATTCATTCTTATGATACCATGTCTCCTTGTAAATATTGCTTGCAATGACATTAGTGTTATGATTCAAAACATGAGACATCATATCTGAACTCATTGTTGGATAATGTGTGTAACAAGCAACCTTGCAGCCAACAAACACACAATGGGGTATGTGAAGGAAGAACCACTTGTTTCAAAATACAATATAGGTGTGAACTTGTTAAGAGATTCCCATGCAAGTAAAACAAAGAAAAACTTTGTCCAATAAGAGTAAAGTGAGGATAAGTGGTTTCCTCAATCCAAATCCTTTTATACAGATGAACTACTTGGGAGGAAAGAACAAATTTACATTAAATCTATCTAGCACTCAAGATTCCACGCTCTAGGGAGAGGCAACATCACTAGTGTAAATAATGCATCTTAGATGTGGGGATTCTTCCTGAATTTCCTTAAAAACACACTAAATTTTATTTTAGTTGTAGACAAAACATAAGGGTGTTCTTTGAAAATACGTCCAATATCACATTCAATACATGAAAATTTTCTTGTTGGAAAATATAATATAAAGTGTGCTTCAAATTTTGTAGCGACTAGAGCTTGGGTTCGTCTCCCACTATGGTTTCCATCAAGCACATAATTCAACATCATTATCATTTTTGAAATATACAAACAAAAGGTATCTCATATATTTAGAATCTTGATTTCCAATTACCAAATGAGCAATGTCATTGGCCTATTGAAACAAACTGTGAAAATTGAAGACAAATGAATTGCCAATTTAAAAACTGGGTTGGAATATTATGAACTTCCCATTGTAACTTTATTTGTTTGAGATATCTGGGATGGGTGAATATATTAAGAACAAAGGGCAATGATGAAATTTGTGTTTTGTATATATTGGTATATTTAACAATAAAGCAGGCCTAATTTTATTTGCTGAAGAAACCTGTGAAGCAGTCATCTCATTTCTAGTATCCTTCATGATACCACTAATTTTTTGTGAGTTTCATACTGTTGGCATTTGCTGAAGATGAAGATGGAGAGAAGTTGAAGCGGTGAACCACCTAGAGATATTGATGTAGAAGAAGGAGGTTTTATGGCAATCATTTGTTCTATTAAATGATTCAAATACTCGATGGTATCATCCATGGTGTTTCTTCACGTGACCATGTTAAATCCTATCAACTTAATTGAATTAAAATTAAAATTCCAAACAAGCAAGTGTAATATTGATCAGCTGCAACTCCCTGATGCGGGTGTCTTCACCGGAGATAAGGCCTTGCCACATGCAGAGCACGGGCGACCACGTGATGAGGGACGGGCTTTTAATGCCCCAAGCCGTCGCTGCATTGGCATAAGGAATGTTGCAGAGCTTCATTAATGGATCTGAGAGAGGGATGGTTGAGCCTGAGGATCGCATTCAATTCTGGTCCTGTCGCTCGTCATGGGAAGGGGCATAAGTATGTTCGTCGGATGGGGCTGGGTGTATTATGCGGGGAGGATAATCCATCGCAAGTTTGCAACTCCTGTAGTGAGGTGGTGGAATACCAGAGGGAGGCTGGCTTCATTCCAGAGCCTCTCCGCCATTGTTTTCACTCAATTGAGAGCTGTTGGATTGCATTTTGGGAGTGTCGACCGGGGGAACGGTCTTGTTCAAGCTGTTGCGAGCATCACGAGGAGGGGGAAGATATCATGGTTTGTGAGCGTATGCCTTGCAGGAGAGGGCCTGGGCGCGGAGAGCCCTTCCGTCCCCCTGCAACAGACATTCATCACCATTGTTGCTGCTGTTATTGTTATCGAAGAATGGGAGCCAACCCAATTCCAGCTCACCAAGTCATGGAGGTGGGAGGCTCTGCTGATGGGGAGCCAATGCTCCCAGCTTTTGGTTTGGTCATTTTTACCTTGGGTAGCTCCAGGGAGAATGCAGGCATCAATGCCCACATCTCTGTGCTCTTCACCAAGATTCCAGAGGAACATGAGGAAGAGTCATCACTGGTTATTGAGGAGGACAATTCAAGGCGCGGCAAAGGGAAGCTTCCAATGGGAGAGTCTTCACAAGCAGCTGACAGTGCTGAAAGTGGCAAAGGCAAGGCCCCAATTAGGGAATCCTCAATGGCGGTGGGCACTTCCAGAAGCAATCAGCCTCGGCCCCTTTCCCAATTTCGAGCCCAGGAGCAACCCTCCCCCTCGCAGACTCCCATGGTGCTGGACGAAGAGAAGGCAGCAACAGAGGGTTGGCACGCAATTGAGGAAGAGGAACCAGACATCTAGCTCCCAATTCCACCTCCGCGCTCTGGCTGTCTTTTTCCAGGTTGGGTTTACTCCTGTCGGTTTCGGGTTTCTGATAAGCACCAATTGTCTGTTTCTTGTCTCAATTTGCTTTCTGTTAAATGTAAAGACCCGCTTGCGGACTCCACAGTCGCAGTGGGCGCGATGTCGTCGGACGGGCATTTCATGTAGTTTCATTGTTTTGCTTTTGGGTTTCACTGTCCGGTTGGTCCACACGTCCTTGTTGAGGAACCCCTGCGTGGGCTATCATGTGGTTGTTTTGAGGAACCCCTGCGTGGGCTGGCATGTTGTTTTTTTGAGGAACCCCTGCGTGGGCTGTCATGTTGTTATTCTGATCTCTCTCGGTCATATAGTTAAGGTTCTTGATCTTTTTGCTCAAATTGCCCTGCGAGGCAACCTCAGGAATCAGTCTTTGTCGCCCATGGAGTCACTAGTGACTCTGGGCAGCCAACTTCTCTGGATGTAATCTTTTTCTGTAAATATTAATACAATAGTAGTTAGAATTTACCGAGAAAAAAAAAAATATTGATCAGCTGCAACAGTTATGTAGAATGATAGCTAGTAATGTTTTCAATGCATGAGTTATATATATGTGTGTGTGTGCGCGCGCGCGCGCGCCAATAAAATGTAATTTTGATGTGGAATCTTGCGTTAACACTTATAGGAACTTTTGCAATACTATTCATTGAGGAGAATATGTGGCAAAGTACCTTTTGACCTATATTTCAATGTCACAAGAAAATATGTACCATTTTCCAACATATTATGGAGTTGGAAGGTGGGATGACATAACAAAGGTGAGAACAATTATGAAATACAATTGGGATGGCATAGCAAAGGTGAGAACAATTATGAAATATAATTGTCCAGTATGGAGGAGGAAGTGAATGAATTTATAGGCTACTCTTGTATTGAGAAACTTTCCATTGCTTTTAAAATTACCAGCACACATAAACGTTAACATTTTCATTTGGACTTATTAGTGATGGTTGAGTACTCTTAAAGGATTTGGGATGAATATTAATACATTGCAAACTAATTTTACTCTCCAAGACTTGAATTACAGAACAAATAGGTTTGATTAGGATGCCAACGACAAGGTGTGCCAATGGAAATGGAGGAGATATAGATACTCATGAGGAGTTGGGTTTACCAAAATTCATTCACATATTTGCAAATACTTTTATTAATATATCAATGTCACCCAATAATAATTCAATGCATTGGAAATAATATGTATAACCTCACACTTGATAATTAGTTCCACTCTCACATAACCTATAAAGTAACCATATTATCTTAATCCATCAATGCGTTATAATCCATAATATGGTAATAATTCACATTGATACCAATCCAATAACGCACTATGATCTTCAATATGTAACATTCCATATCATATGTACATGGCATATAACAATAAATATGTCCAACATATATAACGCACAACAATAATATATATAACACATATATACACCATAATATATCACGAACATATGCCAATATAACATTGTCAATAACATTAACGCCACCATAATATTAATATTTCCAATAACGTTATACCCCTACCGAATATATATAACACAACATCGAAATACTAATGCCATGTGATGTATATGATGTCGATTTATAACGCAGCAATGCCAATATAATACAACAATGTAACGTCAATGTAACATAAGCATAATCCAACATATATAAATCAATGGAACCATATCAATATATACATCAACGCCATCATAGTAAACATCAACACCACCATATAAATAATATAAGACAATATAATATCAATGCAATAATATTTGAATAATAGCCATGAATAGGATTGTCGTATTACATCATTTATCCTTTGGCACTTGCAATAACAACTTTGAGAAGTGGTTGACTTCGAACACTCTATTGATGGAACAAAATTGTGTAAATCCCCATTTTGTTGTCACTAAAATAAGGTGACAATACAAAGCTTTGGTCACACTTTCTCTTGAGAATTTGGCACGCTTTTCCTGCCATATTGATAGGCTTCTCCTACTTATTTGTTATACACACATTTTCTATATGACAGGTCTCAATCTTCTTTCACTTTTGAAATTTTCGGAACTCGGTGCATGAATATTGGAAGTGTACTATATCAAATTAAATACCTTTCTATTTTCATTTTCCATTTTTAAGTATCGACCATCATTACACTATATAATTCATTGACAATAACACATAATTATAACACACCATATTACATGGAAATGGTAATTGCTTCATGAACCTGTTGAGTCATACTAGCTCACTCCATAAGGTCTAAGTAACATGTTTTTCATGTGCTCCATCACCTCCAATGCATCCATGTCACCTCTGCAATTGTTTTCTTCTTTGTCACTTTCCATTCATATCGATCTCGTTACCTCTATTACTTGGTCCATTCACCCTCTGGTATCCATCATACATGTCCTCTATGTGTTTCCATAGTTGTTACAACTAGCTCCCAAGCTTTACACTTAGTAAAACCGATACCAAAACTATGTCTCTACTCCTCTATTTCAAACCCTAAATTCCAAGTTTGCAACACATGGCAAATTTACATCATTGAAATTCATCTTTTCAAAACATTTGTGCAACACATGGTTTAATTATGGTTTATTCCCAAAAAGCAAGCATGCACTCCTTGCCCTTGCCAATAAGGGCCCGTCCTCCACTCCATATAGAGTTCATGTCGCTCGACTCTTTGTTCCACATAGTGCATCTATGGATCACAAGACCTACTCAGTTATGTTACTCTGGATCACTGTGTTGTTTGTTCTTTTCCAATTCTATCCTTTTTGTATAGAGTGTCTTCCTTTTATCTCTACATTGGTCATTTATTTTTATTTATGCATTGTGTTCTATCTCTGCATTTGTTTTATCCTCGTGCTTTTGTCATGTTCACCTCTCTATCATGTTTTATTATCCCTACAAATGACTTGTATCTTGCATTTGTGCTTCAACATATCTAAATTCCATAACTCTGTAGTCATAATGAGTTCCACCAATTAATTCTTTGTAGTAATAAATGTCACCTCTACATAGAAAAGGTCCCTTTATTATGATACAAGTTAACAAGGAAACCAAATTCATTCACCATTCATTGTTCTTCCCAATCCTGAAAATTTATCATTGTTGTTTTTATAGACTTGCAATGTACATATTTATCCATAAATATCTGGAAGCCTTTATCGAGTGGAATGGCAGAATCATGATCTAAAATATTGTGTAAAATATGTTGTTTCTTCAAACCTTGTTTCTCAATATCTTCATTCACTAAAATTGAAGATATTTTAACTAATTGCGTACTTGTTTAAGGTTTCAGAGCTCAACAACTTATTTTTGTATTGTGAATATGAAATGGCTTTCCAAACATATTATTGATCTCAGTCATGACTTCCTATCTTGAAATAATTCAACTGATACATATGTTCTCTTATTTTTGAATATGTTGCATTCTTTGGATGTATTACTTTCAAAACTCCCATGGGATAATATAATTTCTACTTTTGGTGGTCGAGTTCTTGTTTCTCTAATGCTCATATGATTGTAGAGTCTCCCCCTTAGATATTGTTTCTCTAACATATACATTTACAAGATTCTTCTTTGCTTTCATGAGAATCTCCTAATGATGCCATGCTGACTTCATTTTTTCATTGAAGTCACAGGATGCTCATTTTTCTTCCTCTTCCACACTTGATCAAGTTGCCTTCTATTGCCTACATTTATTTTTACTCATTGTTTAGTCTATTTTGATTTGCTTCCATAATCTATTTAGAATATTTGGTAGTTTGAAATGTTTGGCTTTGTGGCCAAGGTTGCTACATAAATAACACCTTGTTTGACTAAGATATTTTGGAAATGATGTGTTTTTTCTTTTGTTGATCTTCTTTTTTTTTGCGTACAATTTGCATTCAACAAATTTATGTCCTAATCTATTACACAAATAACAATAACCATAGAAATGATTTGTGTACCTAGTGGATGGTAGCCTTTTCTATTTGATTTCTTGAGGGAATCTTCTTGTTTGTTGCATCTTCTTCTGATTAGTCTTGATTTTATTTATCTTAGATTCTATTGCTACATGTCCATGTTCATGCAAGATAAACATGATATATCTTTCAAGGGATCAACGAATCTCCTTTATGATCCTCCAAATGTTCTCAACGCATTTCCAAGAGAAAATGAACTTCTTGCAAAGTACGCTTTCTTCACCTTATTCTTTGGTTTTTGATGTTGTTGCTTGTTTTTGTTTTCTTCTTTAAAAATCATGTTGTTGTTGGCTTCTTCTTCTATAGGTATTGTTTATGTTGTTTTCTCTTTAATGGCTAGCTTTTATGTGTTCTTCATAGAGACAATCTCCTTTTGTAGGTTTTTACACGATTTATTCTTTTCATTGATTTCACTTCTAGCCCAAACAATATCAACCTTTAATATTTCACATTTTTCTTCTTTCTCCTATAGTCAATTGCTCGCCACCTCTTCTATTCTCCTTCCTTATTCAAGTTGTGTCTTTAGGTTCATAATTTCCCCTTGAATTCATGTTGTCTTTCATCAGATATCTGCAACAAATTCTTATGGTCTTTGCTCTCATTCCTCAGTCTTTATATTTCAGCCAAGGCTATGTCAAGGTTACCTTATTCTTCAACTAACTTTTCTTCATGAGAATAAGGTGCATTTACATTTGTAAAATAGGTCTCATTTGATTGAACACTTTCTTTTTTACGGGACTTTTTCTTCTCTTTTTAGACAATGCTACTACTAGTGTCTCCTTCATGCATGAGTTGTAACCTTTCCCAAATTTCTTTTGTAGAATTTAAATATATCACTATCTCAAGATAATTATTGTGAAGGTTATTATACATTACTCATTTTTCCTGATCATTCCACTATTGTTCTTGCTTAAAGGGGGGATTATTTACAATATCCTTCACATACTAGCTTCCATACACCAGGCCCATAAGCTATCAGTTCCACCTTTACCTTATCTTTCCATTCTTGAAATTTTGTTGCACATAACACAAGTACATTTTGATAGTCCATGACTCAGCCAAGTATACCTTCCAGTTGTTAGGTTTTTATAGAAGTAACTTGCTTTGATACTAATTGATGGAAACTTAACTAAACTGAGAAGGGGGGTGAATCAGTTTAGTACTTTCATGGAAATAAATTGCTTTTCTTTATTATGGTTAACTGAACTATTAAATGGCACAATTAAAATATTATGAAAAACAAACTTCATATGTGAACAACAAGTAATATGTAAACCAAAACATTATATTAGCACATACCAACAACACATATGGACATTAGATATAAGTGGGAACACATAAAGGGAGAAAACCATGATTTTTTATTTTTGTGATGCAAAGGCAAGCTCCTACTCCCTTATTACATCTAATTTTTTGTAGGTTCCAACCTACATGAGGCTGCTACCTCAATTATGCAAGATTCAACTTGCAAGGAAGCTCCAAATCCCATCAATTTTATATAGGCTACAACACATAAGATGCTCCTACCTCAACAAGATCCAACTTGTTCTTTATCAAGATGCAAATTGGAAGGAGACTATAATGCCCTAATACATACAAGAAAAAAAATGCTAGTTTATCTGGTTTATAAGTTTGCATACCTCCATCTCTGTCTCTACTTCCTTTTCTCCTCAAATATGCTTCACATCGACTTTATATATATGCTAGGTAACCAATGAACATAACCTAAATCAACTCTCACTTTCTCTAACTATATAAAAACCTAGCCTTACAACCTCACACATTTTTTATAAACAAAATTTGATGATTGTCAGTATTCCAAACATCAATATGAAATGAAAATACTTGCCGCTTTGAATTCCACTCATTTCTTTCACACCTTTTGATATTTTGAATATTAAACTAAAATAAATGCTTTAGAAATTATTATTTCGGCCACATGTAATGATTAAATTAAAAATCATAGAAACCATAACATTTCCAACATACATTAGCAATACATCAACAACTATAACATCCCAACATCACAACCATAACAACAATTTTCACACCTTTGTCTTTATCTTTGCCTTATACCTTTGCCTTTTCCTTACATCATGTATTTGCCTTGCATCATAGCAATCTCTACAACATAATAATCTATGCAACATTATGTCATCAGAAATCAACAAGCATATGCAACCAACAAGGATGTCTAACATAAGATCTCCAAGAAAACCATGCCATCAAGGACACCCTTTTCCATCCTACTTTTTGGCTACATTTCCATTAAAATATATGCAACATCATCAACATGCAATAACAACATATGAATTCACGCTCTAACAAGTTGTTCTCCTTTACCTCCAAATCATAGAAATACAGTAATTGTGATGCTCCTTTACCCTACTCAAGATCACAATGTACAATCAACCTTAGAACACATTGTACAAATAAACATCACATATGAAAGAAAAACATTCACTCTCTAATGCCATATCTATGTTCTCTTGTTGTTTCTCCTTTGTTGTTACTTTGCGATCAAATTCATCTCTGATTAACATATCAAGCATACCAAGTCATCGATCATACCAAGTATACCTTGTTGTTGTTCCTTTGTTGTTCCTTTGATCTCATATTCATCTCTGATTGACATATCAAACATATTCTCCTACTACTCATTTTCCATCAATGAAAACAATGCCAACATTATTCTCCCCTCATCCTTCACCATTTGTTGTAGATCTAACCCAAAAATATTATGATAAGAGAAATAACCCAAGAATAACAAGATCTGAATATAGATAGAAATGCTTCTTTATTGATCAAACCCTTAAGGTAGGGAAACACCTTACATTCACTCCTTAAGGAAGGAGAATACTCCACAAGCCATATGCCTGCTCATACAATAATCCTTCACTTCATATCTCTCCATGTGGAGTCTCTAGCCTCTGTATAGGCCTCATACATACAATACCATGGGTCATTACCATGGTTCCCTCATACCATCAACTAATACCATGGGCCCATTACATTATTATTAACTACTTGTGGTCCCTTACATGACATGGGTTAAACACCTTATTTATTACTATGGCCCATCCCATTATTACATTATTACCTTGGGTACCTCCCTTGGTACCCCATATTATCCCCCCTAGGTATATAACATTCCACCCCCCTAAGCATGTTTCATCCCCGAAACATGGGATGAACACAAATAATAAGATCTACTCAAAAGAGTAGTCTACTGATACCATGCACGTGCATCTAGCCATCCAAGAGAAAGGTGAACCCTCGATCTCGCTGGTGCCTCACTCGCTTGAGATGGAAGTTGATCGTGGCAGCTCTTCTGTGTTGATGTGCAGTGGGTGGATCTTCTCTCCTCGCGATCCGTCATGTGACGACTTGGTTTCCATCTTGATGGTTGTCTCGCTGGGTGATGTGGGTGATGATATGTTAAAGTTTTAACCCACGATGGCTGTTTCTTTACTTCACCGTGCTGTGGTGCCTGTTGTGGTGTCTTCTTTTTCAATGTGACTTCAACCACTGAGCCCTCGTCTGATGTATCATCACCTGAACCTTTTCTTCTGCAGCCTCTGTTTGTGTTTGATTGTTGATCATCAAAGGCTCATCATCTGATGTGTCAGTCCCTTGAACATCTTCCGCTTCAGCCGCCATGTGCTCTACCTGCTTATTGATGGAAATATCATGTAATGTAATTTTCTTCTTTTTATACCAGAGCTTCAGGAATTTCTTCTGCACATTAATATTTATGGTACCCATTGATTCCATCCAAGGGTATCCCAAAACAGCATCCATGTTATCCATATCTGAAGCATAAAAATCACCATGCAACACATATTTATCCATAGAAATCTTCACATCCTTGTACACTTGAACATCCTCATTATCAACTTGTGCAGTTTCTAGGAGTTTTTCTGGAACTTGCAATCTTTTTGCCAAATTAACACTTATAAGATTTTGCTTACAACTAGGATTTATAGTCACAACGATTTTCTCCTTCTGAATCAATCCATGAACCTGCAATAAGGAGACACCTGTAGCAATTAACCCCTTATGTGTCTCATTCTCCTTTTTTCTAGCACGAGACCATTTGTCTAAAAGGACTTTTTCAAATTCTGCATCTGAGAGTTTGGTCAACTGTTTGTCATCAAGTGAGAGATACCATTTGTAAGCCTCACCTTTGAAACCCAACCACCATGAATCCCTCCAAAGGTTTTTCCATACCCACTTCTGTTGTGTTAATGGATTCTTCAATAGTAGGACCATCATCTTTTCCTGTAAAGTATAGAACCTTGCTAGAAGCCATGAATGGTTTGGCGAAAATTTGAAAATGTCACAGTTTCGTCAATATTGCTCAGAATCTTTATTATAACCTGTTTTTGGAAATGGAAAAACCATTCTGCATCTTCCCATGTGATAGAAATCCTGATTCAAACACTGGAATTACAGATCTGCGTTGCTACTTTCCCGCCGTCACCCAAAATTTCTGAAAAAAGAGCTGATTTTAAATCAGCGATATCTCCCTCATCCAGACTCCGATTCGACTGATTTTTTTTTTTGAAGTTGGGTATTTTTTCCCAAAGAATCCAGATCTGCAATTAGATTTTGCAGATCTTGTACCAAGACGTCTAGATCTGCGCCGCAAAATCGTTTCCATGAAAATTGTCTGCAACCCCACTGATTTTTTAAATCAGCGATATCTTCTTCATCCGGACTCCGATTCAACCGATTTTTTTTTGAGATCGGATATTTTTTCACCAGGAATACAGATCTGCAATTAGATTTTGTAGATCTTGCACCTAAACGTATATATCTGATCTGCAATTTCGCCACCCAAAAATCCTTGCAAAAAATAAAAATAAAAAAAATAAAAAATAAAAAAAATTCTCCACGGTTTGCCCAAGAAAGTGCTCTGATACCAATTGTTGTAGATCTAACCCAAAAATATTATGATAAGAGAAATAACCCAAGAATAACAAGATCTGAATATAGATAGAAATGCTTCTTTATTGATCAAACCCTCAAGGTAGGGCAACACCATACATTCACTCCTTAAGGAAGGAGAATACTCCACAAGCCATATGCCTGTTCATACAATAATCCTTCACTTCATGTCTCTCCATGTGGAGTCTCTAGCCTCTATATAGGCCTCATACATACAATACCATGGGTCATTACCATGGTTCCCTCATACCATCAACTAATACCATGGGCCCATTACATTATTATTAACTACTTGTGGTCCCTTACATGACATGGGTTAACCACCTTATTTATTACTATGGCCCATCCCATTATTACATTATTACCTTGGGTACCTCCCTTGGTACCCCATATTATCCCCCCTAGGTATATAACACCATTTCCCTTCTCATGATATGCCATGTTCTTGTTGTTTCCAATCAAGATATACCCAATATCCAGTGATAAGGATTGAGTCCTTAGATTTGTCTCTCCTACAAACCCATCCATAGAACGAGGATTATCTATAAAATTTACCCTCTTATCCCCTATTGGTTTTGATACACCCAAACTATTGTCTCTAAAATCCAAGTGTAGTGTTTTGGGCTCGTTGGTTTGGGTATATTTTGAATGTTGACCTATAGTCGACCCAACGTTAGAGAATGGAATTTCAAAAATATCAGACCTAATTTTACCCTTCTTAGGTCAAGGGCCCTTACCCCTATTCATACATGTTTAGAAAGAAAAATTACAGAATAAATCAAAGTAAATAATATAAATCAACTTGCTGACTTTCAATAACACTAACTCAATAAAATGCTACAATTGTTGCTAACAAAAAACCACACCAAAAGTAGTCACTTACAAGAAAAAAAAATCCTAATGACTAGCATGACAAAGGAAAACCTAACAAACAAAATAACACAGATTCTTACCTCTAGTGCTTGAAAAAAATCCAATCAAAAGTTCATATTACCACATTCTCATCCCTTAGCACCTCCCCAGAAACGATGCCAAAATGATGGGTGATATATATTATAGGTTAATGTTCCAACATTTAATATGTCAATATAGGGTTTCTTAGGCTTTGAGGCGCGACACAATATATGCTAGAAGAATACCTCAAGAACCTGCTAGCCACTCTCTATCTAACTAGATAATTCTCTCAATCAACACTTTTAGCTTCCATAAAACAAATCAATCTCTTGAATCCAAATCAACTATGCAATCTTAATGGCATTATGAATCAAACAAAACCATAGCTAACAATCATTATGGTCTTTTGATTCTAGCTCCTTCCGCACTAAGAACCCCATGGTCCAACTCAGTTATCTAGAGGACAAAAGAGATAAGGAAACCCTATGGTTTGCACACCCTCAAAAAGAGAACATAACTTCTAACCATGGCTCCTTATAGGCTGACAAACCTAATGTACTATTTAGTTGTCTAGAGAAAAAAAGGTATTAAGAGTTCGTATATTCTACACACTTCTGAAGCAAGGAATAGAGTTTCCTTGCCCTAACTTCTTCTGGGCTGACAAACCTAATGTATTGTTCAGTTGCACAAAGGACAAAAGTTCAACATGGATCTCCTTCTAATCACAAAATAACTCATTGGGATCATAATTTAATCAATAAAAAATATCACATAGTCTCAATGAAAAACCAAAACTACAATAAACCTGTCCTAAGTTCTACAAGTTATTTCACTGTAATTTTCTTCTATTGCAAAAGAAATATGCTATGTAAAAGAATGCAACCTGTGATTATCAGTGCCAATATTTAATACAGTCAAACCATACAATCTCTTCTTAATATAAACATTTATATTTCTTACATTCTTTAACTGAATAGTACCTTGGATACTTTATCTAATAATCCTACAAAAATAAAGAGTATTATTCGTATTACAATGAACAACTCCTTTAATAACCCAAACACATCATTATCTGAAATTCATACCTTTGCACTTTTGTTCATGCATCCAAGAGGTATATAATACGAGGTGTAATCGATACCCTTTTAATTGTTTCAAACCAGATCTAAAAAATCACAATAAATCTATTCAAACTAACCCTTGAATCATAACATTGAAACTTAGATCATACTTTCACGAGACAATATATAAAAGGCTACCAAATTATTGTGAATATAAAAAAGAGTTTCATTGTGTAATAAGAAAGTTTAGAATGGATGTCGATCACACTCAAATATTCATGACCTGAATATTACACAAGAAAATTTGTCATAGTAGCACAATCTCAATCCTTCATATACTTCATATCTACGCACTCTTTGTTCAAAATAGCAACAAGAAATGCTAAAAATAGAAGTGCTAAAATTAGAACTACTATAAATAGCATTTCGAGATACATTCCAATTTTAGTTAGTCCCTAAACTAAAATTGAGAATTAAAATTCGAATTTGATCTTAGCAGTTGTTTGAGAAATAATTAATTAATTCATCTTGAGTTACTTAGCTGTAGAAAATCAAACATGAAGTCTTTTATCACTCAGGTTGTTCCCTTTGACTCCTAAGGGAATACGGCTGAGATAACCACAAACCAATCTTTGGACTGCAGTTCCTAGCCTACCTGCAATCAGAGAGGGCTCTCTCTTTATGATTTAGCTTTGTTTAAGGGATGATTTTAGGCTAGATATGATGCACATGGGTTTTGTTTGAGTTTGGTGGGATGGTTGATATATTCAAGCAGAGTTAGCATGCAAAGTGTAATAAGTTCAAACCATTGGGCATGGAGTCAATGAATGTGAACTGAAGGGTGTGTTTTCTTTGGCAGAAGAGGGGAATATGGAGCAGGATAGCTACACATGGCACAATGATTAATGCTGGAACAAGGATGAAATGGAGGTTAGGGGATGAGAGGCAATTAAGGATCTCTCATCCAGCCAAAGAGGGAAAGTGGATGAAGGCTAAATAGGAGCAATGAAGAATTCCTAGACAACATTCAGAAATGAGAGAAATAGCTTAAACATGATCATTTAAGTATGCATATTCATCACTAATTCAGAGGAAAACATAGAAAAGTTACAAGAATTGAGTACAGAGGGCATGAAAGCCAGTTCTGATCTATTCTTTCTTCCTGCAACTTAGATTATGATATATAGATGATACAGATACATATAAACTAATAAAAAGAGGGAGGAAAGACTTATTGGACCATGAGCAAGCATGAGAATTCCATATCAAGCTCTTTAGCCATTGAAAGCACAACCAGCCAGTTCAGATGCAAATATTCCAACAATCTTTGACTACAAAAGTTCTTAAGCTTACAGCACAAGTCCAGAATGAGAAATACAGCCAACCAACCCTTTTCACAATATAGAGGGTGGTATAAAAAGAGAAAATATCTAAAAAATATCTACAAATACAGATCTGATGGCAGATCTGGAGAAATGAATGATTCTAACCTAACATCTATTGAAATAAATGCTAAAAATATCTCTATGAGCTGCGCTGGAAGCAACAGCCATAAGAATGAATTAATAAGGGTCCTTTGCTGCAATGCACTGGCAATTTGCCATAATTGCGCCTTGAATACTGAAGCGCTGCCCGTATGTGTCTTCATACACTGCCTCTGCAAAATCTGGGCCTTAAATCTCCTATCTGCTCCCTTTAGGCGGTTCTGCTGCTGTTAAGTGGCGTTGGAGCGCATTAATTCTACTTTGGTGAGCCATAATGGCTCAGAACTGCCTCATTGACTATGAGCGATTTCTTTTAATGCCACCTGCTTTGGAAACAAAGATTTCCGCTGATATTTTTGACTGATACACTTTGCTGCAACACTGATACTCTTTAATATTGAATCTGGGCTTTATCTTTCCCTGATACACTTTGCCACTTCAAAATCACCTCTTTATGGCCATTTATGACGAGATTTGACTATTGTTGCGCTTTCTGTGGCCTTCTGCGGGCTTTGGAGGTGTTTTGGCGCTAGCCGATCAAAATATCAACCAAAATGAAGAAATGCTGCAAAAATGGCAGAGATCTGCAAAAAGATAATTGTGCTTGGGCCGTGCTCGTTTTCCGGAGAAAAATCTGGGCTTGGAGCGATCAAAAATGGCTGAAGAATGCATGATTTCCCTTATTGGGAGCGCGTACATGCATATATATGAAAATATGAAAAAATGTCGCCTTTTCCTTTTACACAAAAAGACCAAATTATATGCAAAAATCATGAAAAACACAGGCGGGAGTGGCACTGTAGCGGAGATTAAATCCAGGCCGTTGGATCTAGCACGGGCAGATCCAACGGCTGGTGCTAAATCGGCGATTAGCGGATCGGCGGATCCAAAACACAAAACCTCTGAAATGCCGCGGACCCGAAATGTTTATAGGCTCTTTCTTTTATTGAGATCGGGTCCGGCCCATCGGCGAAACCCAATCGGCGGATTTGATGAAAATGGATAAGCGGAGCCGAAATCCTTATATGGTGCACTCTATATTATTTCGGCTCCGGCCAGTCGGCGATTTCAAATCAGCGGATTTACAAAGGAATGGGTCTGCGGACCCGAAATGCCTTTGAACTGTTTTTTATAGTATTTTGACTCCGGCTAGTCGGAGCTTTATGTGGGTTGCAATGCGATTAGATATGGGTCGTTGATCTGAGGGTCGGAAATGAGCGGCTGCGATTAACTCGGCATTTCAGCAATCGATGGGGCAGAGGGTTTAAACATATGCGATCGGCGAAATGGGCGATCGCTGAAATGATCAGAGCCGTTGGATGGGCGGGGGTGATGGACGGCTGAGATTAAGTCGGCATTTCGCGTCGGCGAGGAAAATGGGGAGCGACTTTATTATTGTTGTGATTGCCAAAATGGGGGGGGGGGGTTGCGACTTAATATGGGCTGTCGGATCTGAGGCTTGATCGGACGGCAACGACAAGGCATGTGATATGGCTTGCGATAACAAAAAAGAAGGCCTGTAATGCATCGGAGGTGGGTTTATATGATCGGAGGCATGATTTTCAATTCGGCCAAGGGTTATTGCATGATCGGAAGGGTTGTTAATGCATTGGAAGGGGTCCGATAGCATTGGAAGAGGGTTTTATGCCTTGGAAAGGTAAAAACATGGTTAATGAAGGGATTTTATACATCGGAGGAGGGATTTTATGCAATCATAAGGAGTCCAAATGCATTGGGAGAGGGTTTAAGGAGGAAAATGAGGGTTCTTACTAAGTTTCAGGCAAACTTAGTAATTCCCAAGGGAATATTTATGGTTATATTTCAACCAAGGGAGGGGATATGTATATAAAAAGGATTTATAACATATAAAATATGGGAAGGGGGAAAACATAGGGATTTACATAATAAAGTTAGAAGTTAGTGTGAAACTGTGGAGAAAGCGCTAAGTATGAGCAACTTAGGCTTTTAAAAGGAAGAAAGGAGCTTAATGGAGAAATCTAGGACTATTAAGCATATCTCAATATCCTTTAGGAAATTAGTGAATGATTTGGGAAAAAGGAAGAAGGGGAAGTTAGAAATGCCTCGCTTGAGCTGCTCCGAAATGAAAAACTGCCTCATACTTGTGATCTAAATAGATTTGACACTTGAAAATATGAAATGGATCACAAATGATTATTCTGCCACCACAAAACTACCTACCCAGCCTACTTACCTAGCATTTTGTCTTCTTTTTGGTTTGGGTGCACTTGAACTAGCAAACCCAGCTTTTCAACTTTTCTTTTGGCTATTTTCCTATCTAAATCTACCCTTATTACTTCCAGGGGCTTAGATTAAGTTGTTGAGCGCCCTTGCTTCTCTACCTATCTACAGATCTGCCAAGATTAAACAGTTTGGACAAACATTTATTCTCTATATTCTAAAACATGAAATTTAAACCTAGGGAAGCCAAGATTAAATTCTTTGGCCTTCCCTTTAACTAAAAAATTCTTCAAAAATGGCATGACTCATCAAATATGGAACTTTTGCAGCATGGAAAAGATGAACATATTTGGAACTTCCACTGTCAATCATGAAATATGAACACCTATTGCAATAGGAGGCTAACAGTGGCTCCACTTGGGGATGGCCTTTCCTTGCGAAAAGTCAAGAACAACAGGTCAAATTGCCTTGATCTTCAATTGCTGTTGTACTCTGCAAAATTCCTTTGGCTGGTTGCCTTATTAATCCTACCTACTTACCCTAATCAGCACTTACTTTGCTGTTAGGTGAAATGAAACAGCCAATGCAGCCACTTAAGCATTATAAACATCAATGACCTTTGCTGCTTGTGTTTGTTGGTGATTGAAATGGAGATCTTGCCATCAGATATATCTTTATTAACCTTTGAGAAGAAAAGGGAATTGTTGATCTCCTCTGCTGAATCTAAACACGATACAAAAGGGTCCTGCAATATATATTCATAATTGCTGAGCTGAATTAAAGAACTGTACAAAGGTTTAGGATGACTATCATGCCTTTGAACTGGGAAATCAGCACCATCTTGATAATGAGCCTCACAGCCTGCTAATGGAGAAGAACATTGATTTATTTCATCATCTAATCTGTTAGCAGATGGATTGCACAAAACTTGGAGCGATACTTGCAATTCATTACAAACAGGCCCAGATGGCACCTGACTGATTTGCACGAGCTGCTCCTCTTGTTTTTCAAATAATTCAGGATACTAAAAACAAAGAGGCAGGGGATCTACTTGAATCATTTGAACACATGCTGCTGCTTCCGAGTCTTCCTCTTCAATCTGATATTCAATGGCACTTTGGGGCTGCAAATCTAGAGGTAATGCATTAGAAGCAAGGATTTGACTCTCCTCTAGATGGTCAATATCAAAACACGTTGATACTTGATTATTAACTGCATGATAATTCTCCCTAATAAACTGAAAAGATTCGAAACAAAATGGTAAAGTTCCTTCGCTGAAATCAAAATTCTTTGCATTTTCCTCCTCCTCTTCATAGCTGAAACGGGAAAGCTGATCACTAGGTTTAGGCTGTTGAACCTGAACTTTTATTTCTCCCAAAATAGCATCTGATTCCTCTATAAGGCTGATTTGGCTTTGAGGCGCATAATCTTCATCATATTGATCATATTTGGGCAAACAACTGAAAGAAGAAAAGCTACCATATTCACATAGTATATCAGGAGATTGCTCCTTCACATATGGCTCTATGAATATGTCATCTGATTTGTGGTAGGTTTGTTCGTGAATATCACTACTTTCCTGTTGCAAAATAGATGTGTTCTGGTGCTCTAGACATTCAACTTTCATTGCGATCTATTGCATCCTTTCTTCTGCTTCTTTTAACAAATAAAGAAGTTTTTCTTCTTGCTCTGCCTTGCGCTGTTTTTCCCTCATCTTCAGATTTGCCTCCACGTCCACAGCCATGTCTTGCATCTGTTTCATGGTGGATGGGCCTCTTTCTCTCAAACGAAATTCAATCTCTGCATCAAAAGCTCTTGGATAATGCAATAGAGCTAAATCAAGAAGAGGTCTTATATTCAAAGGCATAGAATGATAAACTTGATTGAACCGGTCAAAAAATTGTTGAACAAATTCATTTGGAAGTCTTTTTAACTGATTATATTCTTCTATGAGCATGAGGAAATTGACTTTGATCATCCATCTATCAAGGAAGAGTTTGAATAACTGCTCAAGATTAGAGATGCTAGCCTCAGGCAATGCTTTAAACCAAGTCCTAACTTCGCTTTGCAAAGAAATGGCGAAAAGCCTAATACTAACATCCTCATCTTCTACTTCAAATATGTTAAGATAGTCTTTGAAAGCCTCGATATGATTTTGAGCAGTAAATCCATTTTCTCCATCAAATCTTGGGAGATACTCAAGATGATCTTTAGGCAAAGGATTGAGCACGGGAGGCAAAATGAGAGGCTTATATCTATCAGGAACTTTACGAGGCACGGGAGTATAAATAGGGATTGAATGATTGAACTCAATTTTTGGTTCCTCCTTGGCTATATGATGATCTACAACAGCATTAGAAGGCTGCTGCTCTAATTTGCAACGAGGCTTTTCAACAACATTTTCTAAAGGAAAATCATAAAAATCTGATCTAAAATCGTCTTTAAAATACAATATACATTGCAAACTTTTATGGAAGAGAAAGAACATGATCTCTTGGATAATAATCCAGGTCAAAAGCCTGATCTACTCATATAATTCTTTCGGGTTCATTTCTCCAGTGGAGTCTTTATTATGAGGATGATGTGGAGTCGCCAGGTGGATGAATTAACCTTGGTGTGTCTAATCCCTGTCCACCGTCACAGATCAGATCTAAACGTGAAGCACTTTCTCCAGGAAACAAGATTCTCCCTAACGGAGTCGCCAATGATGTTATCACTCAGGTTGTTCCCTTTGACTCCTAAGGGAATACGGCCGAGGTAACCACAAACCAATCTTTGGACTGCAGGTCCTAGCCTACCTGCAATTAGAGAGGGCTCTCTCTTTATGATTCAGCTTTGTTTAAGGGATGATTTTAGGTTAGATATGATGCACATGGGTTTTGTTTGAGTTTGGTGGGATGGTTGATCTATTCAAGCAGAGTTGGCTTGCAAAGTGTAAGAAGTTCAAACCATTGGGCATGGAGTCAATGAATGTGAACTGAAGGGTGTGTTTTTTTGGCAGAAGAGGGGAATATGGAGCAGGATAGCTACACATGGCACAATGATTAATACTGGGACAAGGATGAAATGGAGGTTAGGGGATGAGAGGCAATTAAGGATCTCTCATCCAGCCAAAGAGGGAAAGTGGATGAAGGCTAAATAGGAGCAATGAAGAATTCCTAGAAAGCATTCAGAAATGAAAGAAATAGCTTAAACATGATCATTTAAGTATGCATATTCATCACTAATTCAGAGGAAAACATAGAAAAGTTACAAGAATTGAGTACAGAGGGCATGAAAGCCAGTTCTGATCTATTCTTTCTTCCTGCAACTTAGATTATGATATATAGATGATACAGATACATATAAACTAATAAATAGAGGGAGGAAAGACTTATTGGACCATGAGCAAGCATGAGAATTCCATATCAAGCTCTTCAGCCATTGAAAGCACAACCAGCCAGTTCAGATGCAAATATTCCAACAATCTTTGACTATAGAAGTTCTTAAGCTTACGACACAAGTCTAGAATGAGAAATACAACCAACCAACCCTTTTCACAATACAGAGGGTGGTATAAATAGAGAAAATATCCAAGAATTATGTACAAATACAGATCTGATGGCAGATCTGGAGAAATGAATGATTCTAACCTAACATCTATTGAAATAAATGCTAAGAATATCTCTATGAGCTGCGCTGGAAGCAATAGCCATAAGAATGAATTAATAAGGTTCCTTTGCTGCAATGCGCTGGAAATTTTCCATAACTGTGCCTTGAATACTAAAGCGCTGCCCGTATGTGTCTTCATACACTGCCTCTGCAAAATCTGGGCCTTAAATCTCCTATCTTCTCCCTTTAGGTGGTTCTGCTGCTGTTAAGTGGCGTTGGAGCACATTAATTCTGCTTTGGTGAGCCATACTCGCTCAGAACTGCCTCATTGACTATGAGCGATTTCTTTTAATGCCACCTTCTTTGGAAACAAAGATTTCCGCTGATATTTGTGACTGATACACTTTGCCACAACACTGATACTCTTTAATATTGAATCTGGGCATTATCTTTCCCTGATACACTTTGCCGCTTCAAAATCGCCTCTTTATGGCCATTTATGATGAGATTTGACTGTTGTTGTGCTTTCCGTGGCCTTCTGCGGGCTTTGGAGGTGTTTCGGCGCTGGCCGATCAAAACATCAACCAAAATGAAGAAATGCAGCAAAAATGGCGGAGATCTGCAAAAAGATAATTGTGCTTGGGCCATGCTCGTTGTCCGAAGCAAAATCTGGGCTTGGAGCGATCAAAAATGGCTTAAGAATGCATGATTTCCCTTATCGAGAGCGCGTACAGGCATATATATGAAAATATGAAAAAATGCCGCCTTTTCCTTTTACAAAAAAAGACCAAATTATATGCAAAAATCGTGAAAAAACACAGGCGGGAGTGGCACTATAGCGGGGATTAAATCCTGGCCGTTGGATCTAGCGCAGGCAGATCCAACGGCTGGTGCTAAATTGGCGATTAGCGGATCGGCGGATCCAAAACACAAAACCTCTGAAATGCCACGGACCCGAAATGCTTATATGCTCTTTCTTTTATTGAGATCGGGTCCGGCCCATCGGCGAAACCTAATCGGCGGATTTGATGAAAATGGATAAGCGGAGCCGAACTCCTTATATGCTGCACTCTATATTATTTCGGCTCCGGCCAGTCGACGATTTCAAATCGACGGATTTACAAAGAAATGGGTCTGCAGAACCAAAATGCCTTTGAACTGTTTTTTATAGTATTTCGGCTCCAGCCAGTCGGAGCTTTATGTGGGCTGCAATGCGATTAGATATGGGCCGTTGATCTGAGGGCCAAAAATGAGCGGCTGTGATTAACTCGGCATTTCGGCAATCAGCGGGGTAGAGGGTTTAAACATATGTGACCGGAGAAATGGGCGATCGCCGAAATGATCAGAGCCGTTGGATGGGCGGGGGCGATGGACGGCTGAGATTAAGTCGGCATTTCGCGTCAGCGGGGAGCATGGGGCGCAACTTTATTATTGTTGCGATCGCCGAAATGGGGGGGGGGGGTTGCGACTTAATATGGGTCGTCGGATCTGAGGCTTGATCGGACGACAGCGACAAGGTATGCGATATGGCTTGCGATAACAAAAAAGAAGGCCTGTAATGCATCGGAGGTGGGTTTATATGATTGGAGGCATGATTTTCAATTTGGCCAAGGGTTATTGCATGATCGGAAGGGTTGTTAATGCATCGGAAGGGGTCCGATAGCATTGAAAGAGGGTTTTATGCCTTGGAAAGGTAAAAACATGGTTAATGAAGGGATTTTATACATCGGAGGAGGGATTTTATGCAATTGGAATGAGTCCAAATGCATTGGGAGAGGGTTTAAGGAGGAAAATGAGGGTTCTTACTAAGTTTCAGGCAAACTTAGTAATTCCCAAGGGAATATTTATGGTTATATTTTAACCAGGGGAGGGGATATGCATATAAAAATGATTTATAACATATAAAATATGGGAAGGGGGAAACATAGGGATTTACATAATAGAGTTAGAAGTTAGTGTGAAACTGTGGAGAAAGTGTTAAGTATGAGCAACTTAGGCTTTTAAAAGGAAGAAAGGAGCTTAATGGAGAAATCTAGGACTATTGAGAAGATCTCAATATCCTTTGGGAAATTAGTGAATGATTTGGGGAAAAGGAAGAAGGGGAAGTTAGACATGCCTCACTTGAGCTGCTCCGAAATGAAAACCTGCCTCATACTTGTGATCTGAATAGATTTGACACTTGAAAATATGAAATGGATCACAAATGATTATTCTGCCACCACAAAACTACCTACCCAACCTACTTACCTAGCATTTTATCTTCTTTTTGGTTTGGGTGCACTTGAACTAGCAAACCCAGCTTTTCAACTTTTCTTTTGGCTATTTTCCTATCTAACTCTACCCTTATTACTTCCAAGGGCTCAGATTAAGCTGTTGAGTGCCCTTTCTTCTCTACCTATCTACAGATCTGCCAAGATTAAACAGTTTGGACAGACATTTATTCTCTATATTCTAAAACATGAAATTTAAACCTAGGGAAGCCAAGATTAAACTGTTTGGCCTTCCCTTTAACTAAAAAATTCTTCAAAAATGGCATGACTCATCAAATATGGAACTTTTGCAGCATGGAAAAGATGAACATATTTGGCACTTCCACTGTCAATCATGAAATATGAACACCTATTGAAATAGGAGGCTAACAAAGTCTATGTGAAGACATGCAATAGTTTCTCCATTGATTAAGGAAGTTATCCCTTGATTAAAGGAGATCAGGATGAGTTGTACTTTGAGTTGTAATTAGTTAGCTCAGTTAACTGAAGTAAGTCCAATTAGATTTGTTCAAATAGTTTGTTGAACTAATTGTGAGTTCAATTAGTTAATGCAAGCATGCATGTAACTGCTACACTTCAGATAACTAAATATTCTTTCATAAATAACTCATGCATGTCAGTTCAGAAAAAGACCTAGTTGAGATCAGATGATGGGATAGTGTACTATCAGTTGCAAGAATATTCCATGGAGGATATCTCTTGCATGCAGAAGGAATTCATTCCTTGGAGATTGCGCAGTTAATTTTGGATTTGATGAGTGTGTGATGAGGCCAATTCACACAGGTGGCAGCATTGGACCCCAAGGAAAACTACGCAAGGAAATAGGAAGCTTGGAGGACTAAAGGAAGGCATATGTGTTTCCTATTCTATCTATGAGCAGTATCGTTGGATTGTACTGAGAGTAAGATAACTTGTGAGCTGATGCTTTGTGTAATCTGAACATATTTCCACTTGTATGATAATACAGAGATCAGGGTTTTTAGTTGAGGTTTTCTCCAGAGTATTCTTTTGTGTTCATGTGTGATTGCTTTCTCATTCTCAGTTATATGTGTTCTATTTGATCTTGCTCAAAATCAATTAAGCTTCCACAAGTTTGTTGTAGAAGTAGATCTTATATTTTGCTTTAGTATATTGCAAAATCTATCAATCTACAGTGGGAAATTCTACATGGTATCAGAGAAAAGGTGATCAAAGCGAAGATAGTATACAAAGAAGGGAGAAGTTTGAAGGTTGAAGTTCCTGATTATAGAATTTGAATTCTTATCACATCTCAAATTTCACAATGGCGTTCAACGGTTTAAGAATCGAGTATGCCCTTGATGGATGTTCAAATTATATAGCCTGGAAGGATCACATGGAAGCAGTATTAGAGGACAACGGTCTAAAGGACTTCATTGATCAAGAATTCCCCAAGCCAACAGCGGCTAATGCTACAGAATTGGTGGAATGGAAGAAATGTGTGGCTAGAGTGAGGAGAATCCTCCTGGAGGGAGTTCGAGACCACGTTGTCTCGAGCCTCCATGGGAAGGAGATACCGTTTTCGATGTGGAAAACCTTGAAAGATCTATACCAGAACAACATTGATTAGAGGAAGTTGGCACTGAAAGACAAGCTTCGAAAAATCAAGTGTGAAAGGGGCGACACGACCTCTACATATCTGAACAAGCTCACCACCTGCAGGGATGAGCTTGAAAGTGTAGGGATCATGACAACCGATGATCACATGGTGAGTCTTGCTCTCCTCGGCCTTCCTAAGAGATGGCATAGCTACCAAGACTCGGTAAATGGAAGAGAGAAACTGCCAGATTGGGAACGACTTTGGTCAGATTTGATGCAGGAGGAGATAAGGAGAAGCACCAAAGATGGATCTTCATCAAAACAAGATGATGAAGAAAATCATTCCTTAGCGAGTAAGGCGAGGAAATGGAAAGGGAAGGCGTCCCATCCCAAATCTAGTTCTTCCCATGGTGGGAAGAAGTTTGACAAATCGAAAGTGTGATGCTTTCATTGTCATGAGGTGGGCCATTATGCTACGAATTTTTCACAGAAGAAATCCAAGAAGGGATCAGATGGTGAGGCACTGGCCTCACAGTTCAAGTTGGATTTCTCTCTCATCACATGCATGGTTTCATCCATGGTGGGATGTGTGTGTTACCTGGATAGTGGAGCCCCTTTCCACATGTCCGGTGATAAGAATATTTCAGTGCCTTGGAGGAGAAGGATCTCTAGATGCAGATCGAGATGGGTGACGATGAAAAGTACCATGTTTCAGGTGAAGGTACTGTTGTGTTTCAGAGGGAGCATGGAGCTCCTCTCACCCTAACTGATGTAAAGTATGTACTAGGTCTGACGAAGAATCTTGTGTCTATCGCTATGCTAGAAGATAAAGGCTATGATTTAGTCTTTAGTAAAGGAAAGGTATTCCTGAGGCAGATCGGTACTGGACAGAACAAGAGGATTGGGATTCGAGTTAAGAATCTCTACAAGCTGGAGGTATATGACTATGCTACACTGGTTTCCAAAGCAGAGGTGGCGCAAAGCCAAGATGTTGGTGAGCTATTGCATAGAAGATTGGGCCACTTGCACCATGGGGCCTTGAATATCATGCAATAGATTTCTACCAGACTTCCCAAGGGAAAACTGGAGCAGACGAATACATGCAAAGGTTGTACCTTTGGCAAGTATGTGAAATCTTCCTTTCAGGATTGAGACAGTAGAGTTGGAGAAATCCTGGAGCGAGTTCACACAGATGTTTGTGGGCCATTCTCTATAGCCTCCACCACTAAACAAGGGTACTATGTTATTTTTATTGATGATTTTTCTTGTAGATGCCGAATCTACTTTATGCAAAAGAAGGATCAGACCTTCTTGAGGTTTTGTGAGTTTAAAGCCTTGGCAGAGAAAGAATATGGAAAGAAATTAAAAGCCTTGCATAGCAACAATGGTGGAAAGTATGTCTCCCAACAGTTTAAAGACTTCTACGCTGCAGAAGGAATTATATGGGAGTTGACAACACCCCATAACCCACAGCAGAATGGGGTGGCCGAAAGGAAGAACAAATTGATTGTGGGAGCAGCTCAAGTGATGTTGCATGACCAAATCCTACCACTTCATTTATGGGCTGAGGTATGAAATACAACAGTATACTTGTAGAACAAAAGTCTGCACCATATACTGGGAATGAAGACACCTATGGAGGCCTTTTCTGGGAAGTGACTAGTTGTGAGTCACTTCAGGATCTTTGGATCATCGGTTTATTGCCATGTGACCAAAGATGCCTGGAAGAAGCTAGATCCAACAATTGAGTTTGGGATACTTGGGGGTACACTGATACACCCCACAACTATCAAGTGTTCTTGCCTACCATTCAAAGGACAATGGTACGCAGAGATCTAAAGTTCAATGAGCAAAAATCTATGTGAGTATCACTTGAGAGGGAGCTCAAGTTGCATGCAGAGGAGGAACTTTCAGTTCCTAAGGAGGAGGAGCCTCAGATTGATGCGGAGCAGCCCCATGCAGAGGATCTGGGAGTGGAGACATCCACTCATGCTAAGTATTCTAGAGATGGGCGGAAACACTCAAGGGAAGCTGATAGGTTGATTATGGATGCGCGAGAGAATGTGGGACAACCATATTCTCAGCACAGACAAAGGAGGTCACCTGAGCAGTACACTAGTTACATGGCCCTGGTTGGGGAGTGTGTAGAGACTGAACCTTCTTTATTCAAGGAGGTAGTGCAGCAACCAGTCTGGGTTGATGCAATGGTAGAGGAGTATGACTCTATCGTTCGGAATAGTGTGTGGGATGTTGTCCCAAGACCTCAGGACAAGTCAGTGGTGAGTTCCAGATGGCTTTACAAGGTAAAGCAAACAACTGATGGCAGTGTTGAGAAACATAAGGCAAGGTTTGTTGCCCAATGTTTCTCACACATCGAGGGGATCGACTACGATGAGACCTTTTCTCCTGTAGCAAGGTACTCATCTATCAGATTAATGATGGCACTATCAACTCAGATGGGTTGGAAGATCCATCAGATGGATGTGAAGACAATGTTCCTCAATGGGAAGACTGAGGAAGAGGTGTACATTGAGAAGCCAAAAGGTTTTGAGACCTTCAATCGTGAGTCGCATGTGTGCTGAATCAAGAGGGCTTTGTACGAGTTGAAGAAATCACCTCGTGCTTGGTACACCATGTTGGGTTGTGTTATATTCTTTCCACGGCTAACCTACGTATTTAACTGGGGGGTTGGAGGGGGGGCAGAGCCCCCCTTCATTGCACCGATTGCGTAGTGGGGGGGTCACAAGGGGGGTGGTATCCCCCACTATCTGGCGGGTTTGACGGGGGCGGGTAGCCCCCCTCTACGAGGTTTGGGGCAACATCCTGGGAAAAAAAATTTGGACCCTATATTAGGTTGGGTGGACCTACCTATTGTTTTCAGTCCATGGTTTTGGACGCGATGGTTTTCGGTCCATGGTATTGGATGCTTCGGCATGTATAAATATGTATTGTAAAATTGAAAGGAATATAATGAAAAATCAAGCTGGTAGTATCGGTTTCAGGATCCAGGGGAAAATCTCTGTGTATATGTGTTTTATGTGTTATGCTCTCACATTGTTTATTTTTTGTGTTTTAGAATTTGTATGCAGGTAAATTATGTATGGGGTTAAAACCTACATTTGGTATCAGAGCTATTTTGGCTTCAAGGGAATGCCTTTGTTGTTGAGGGGTTTTGCTCGGGCCTGTGGTAGACCCTGTTTAGTGGGAGATATGCGGGATCGATTATGGTGGTGAAAGAAGATGGCAAGCAGTGGAAAGATAGAGATCGATAAATTTAATGGTCAGAGTTTTGAGTTATGGAAACTCAAGATGGAGGATCTGTTGGTGGATAAATATCAGTGGATCACGGCAGATATAGGTACTAAACCAACGAGAGTGCCCGATGAAGAATGGAAGAAGTTGGATCGGAAGGCAAAGAGCACAATACAATTGTGTGTCTCAGATTCAGTTTTTTTTAATGTATTAGGGGAAGCTACGACAAAGGCTTCGTGGGACAAGTTAGGGACTTTGTACCAATCTAAGTCTCTGGTGAATAAAATGTTCCTACGGAAAAAGTTGTATAAACTGAGGATGAAAGATGGAGACTCGGTGACAGAGCATATGAACACATTTAATACTGTGGTAAGTCAGTTATTATCTGTTGATATTAAAATTTTAGATGAAGATAAATGCATCAGTTTGTTGTGTTCTCTACTAGATTCGTGGGATAATCTGGTTATTGCAATAGGTAGCAATGCAACTGCCTTGCAGTTTGATGAAATAGTCTCATCCTTGCTGACGAAGGAGATGAGATGGAAAAATATGGAGAGCCAAAATGGTGATGCCTTGTTTGTACGAGGACGGTCCCAAAACAGAAACAAAAATAAGTCATCAAGTGGGAGATCTAAATCTAGAGGGAGATATAAATCTCCAAGAAAACCTATAAAGGTGGTGTGCTAGAAATGCGGAAAGGAAGGGCACAAGAAAAGGGACTCTAAATCTAAACCTCCTAACAAAGGGAAGGGATCTGATGATGATTCTTTTGCAGAGGCGAAAACCACCTCAAATGAAGTTGGGGATGTGTACTTGGCTTCTTCAAGTACACATGTAGATCATGAGGCATGGTTGATTGACTTAGGTGGATCCTTTCGCTTCACTCCCCATAAAGAGTGGTTCTACGAGTATGATAAATACGATGGTGGTGATGTCTTCTTAGGGGATGATAGGAAGGCTAGAATCGTTGGTCGCGGAAAAGTAAAGTTGAAGTTGCAAGGTGGAAGGGTTAGAACACTTCCAGGTGTTCTGCATATTCCTGCATTAGCCAAAAATCTGATTTCTGTAAGCAAGCTGGATGATGCAGGTGTAAAAATAGTGTTCGAGAAGGATACCTATAAGATGGTTCGAGGAGCACTGGTGTTGATGCGGGGAGTTCGGGCTGGAACTCTGTACAAGCTGCAAGGTGATGAGCCTCATAAATGGGTAATTATGTGGGCTCATTTTACCTCCTAAACTAGTCAAATCCAACATTCTCTTAGCTTATTACATGATTTTCTGATTATATTTATGCTTATAGAGTGAGTTGAGTTAGTTATGATGCCATGTGGTCTAACATGTGTTTAATGCAGATTATTGATGAATTTTCGGGTCAAAGTCAGAGATCCAGTGGACAAATGGTAGAAATAACTCGAAGTGTACAAAGGAGAGGACTTATAGGAGGGAATCCTCCTCATTTATTACTCCTCACTTCGAATTTTCCTTCATTCAGCTTGGAGTACAAGTAGCCAAGTCATGCACTAGAAGGCAACCGAGCAAGTGGAGGATGACTGATGATTATCTCGAGTTTTGGGAGCCAAGCCTCCCTGATTTTTAAGAAGCTATTGGTAGCTTCAATTTTATAAGTAGAGAGGCCTAGGGCCTCACTAAGGTCAGATTTTTGTTGAATTTTTGTTGTATTTTTGCTTATGTAAACTCTGCTCAACTTCGAGCTTGTTATTTTTGTGACGGTTTCATATAATCTTGTTATTGTTTTGAAATAAAGATGGAATCCCTTTTGAGTTAGCACTGAGTTACCTTAGAGGGATGAAGCTCTTGGGTTAGGGCCTAATCCAAGCAGTCAAGCTCCTCTTTACTTGTATTTGTATGTTTTATTTCAGTTTGTAGATTAGGTCACTGTTAGATGTATTTCTTTTATGGTTAAGAATAGGTTGCTTTTGATGATTCAATAGTTTGCTTCCAATTGTGCTTTCTATAGTAGGTTAAGAAGTGATAAAGAAAAGACTCAAAAGGCTAGCAACAGTGCCTTGTCCTCTCTTCCTCCCTTTGGGACCATGATTTGAGGAAAAGACCCTCTTGTTTCCCCAAAAACACAGATTTTCCTCATTCATAGGACTTCTAGTGTTTGCAGCTTTTTAGTTGGTTAATGGTCTAGTTTTCTTTGCTTCAAAACTTCTTCATCTTACTCACTCATTTATTTACAATATTATTCTTTCATGCTTTCCTTTCTTGTAGCATTCCTTAGCATTTACTTTCATAGATCATAGTTTAGACTATTTTGATGCAAAACTCTGTTTTCCTAGATGCACTTCTTTCATTTCTTGCTTGATCTTATTGGTTGACTGTCAGTTGTTTATGCAGTAGATCTCTTCTAGCAGTAGGCTAGCCTAGCATCCATTCCATCCTCCATCTGATCCATGCCCTACAGGTCGCCCAAGTCTCCCCTCAATTCTGCCTTAGTTTCCTACATTTTCCATAGAATTTCTTCCTCTCTCCTTGAGCAAATCCAATCATATTTCTCTCTCCTGATGATTCTTGGTAGACCCTAGGCACCCTAACACCTCATTCCAACCCTCATCCACCTTTTCCACCCACTCTCACACCCTCAAAACAGCCAAAACTGCTCTCGGCCTCCTCCTGTAGGCCTCCTGTAGAACGTTGTTTTTCCTCTTGTAGATTTCCTGTGTCCTCCTGTAGATTTTCCTGTAGGCTTTCTTTTGAAGGCCAAGTGTGGGAAAAGCCTCCAGAAGGCCACCTAAGACCTCCTAGGACCCAACCACACCATCCTACATCCTCTCAAGTCCCAAAACTGACCTTCAACACCACCTATTCGCTACCACATTCACAAACAATAAATTACATACATGTCAAATTCACATATGAATACATGAAAATCCAAAAAGATGTTTTCTGCTCATTTACTTCCAGAAATAGCTTAGTTAGATGTTGTTTACTTCTTTGAATAGATAATGGCATTCCTTTAATGGTTTTCATAGTTCTTTCTGCAAAAGCAAGATTAGTTGGCTAATTAAGATTTACTTGGTTTGCTTTACATTTCAGTCTTTCTCCTTTCTGCAATTAGAGTAGTATCTGTAGAGTAGTCTTTCTCTCCTTTCAACACATATACAGCTTCTTCTGGATCCATATAAGTTGGCTTGAGCTCCTAGTGATCTTGCGTTGGCTGACCAAGTGACAACTTGCAGTAAGAACTAGTACTTGTGCATACAGCACTGTCGCTTCCAAGTTTGTTACGAACTACCGGGTTGATAAGAGTAAAGTAGGCAGCCCAGGAGTTGCAGCATTATTGCTGCAATATTGGTGCTCACCATCTTTTTGGCGCCATTGTTGGGGAAGCGTCAGAGTATTCTGTGATTACTACTTTCTTCTATTTTCTATTGCAACATTCTGCTAATAGTTTATTTAAGCAAAAGTAGACTAGTCCTTCTTTTCCTTCAGTTCTGCATTTCCTTGCTTTCCTTTTCAATTCTGCAAATTTCATTTCAGCAAGAGTATACTAGTCATTCTTTTCAATCAGTTTTTCATTTCCTTGTTTTCCTTTTCAATTCTACAAATTTCATTTCAACAAGTTCATTTTAGTTAGTTGCAATTTGTTTTGTTCAATCAATTTCAGTTTTGCAAGTACTTTCAGTGTGGGGAAAAAGAAACAAAAACCAACCAAAACTATTTCCTTTCATGCCTCGTAGGAATACAGATATCTCAGGAAAATGTTTGCCCAACACCCCCACTGCTTCACACAGCCAACCTTCTCCTTCTTCGGTGGCTATGAACAAGAAGAACCCTTTGGTGAACAACCAGACATATTTGAAGAACCTATAGCAGAAGAAGAAGAAAACATTCCTTTGGAGCCAATGGCTGAACACAGAAATGCTAGGGGGAATGCAAAGAGAATAGAGGGTACCTTTCCCATTCGGGAGACCAACGGGGACACCAAAATGAAGAATATAAGCCCTTCCGCCCTACCTCATTTCCATGGTCTGACTACATAAGATCCTGACACCTTTTTGTTTGAGTTTGTTGTTATTTTTCGAACCTATGACTATGCAGAAGATGAGCAAAAGTTGAAATTGTTCCCTTCTACTCTACAGGATGCGACACTGCGCTGGTTCATGGGATTACCTGGCAATAGCATCACAACTTGGGCTCAGATGCAGCAAGCCTTTAAAAATAAGTATCAAGACTATTGTAGGTCAAAAGATACTAAAGAAGAAATTTTCCAAATGACCATAGGAAGTGATGAGTCCCTGGAGGACTATGAAGAGAGGTTCCAACTTAGTTACAAAATGGTTGGGTGTACACTTGACCCTGAGTCTTTGAAGCTGGTCCTGCTTGTAGGTTTTAAACCCGCATAGAAATTACCTGCATACGAATTCTAAAACACAGAAAATAAACAATGTGAGAGCATAACACATTTACACAGAGATTTTCCCCTAGATCCCAAAACCAGGACTACTAGCTTGAATTTTCATTATATTCCTTTCAATGTTATAATACATATTTATACATGCCGAAGCATCCAATACCATCGACCAAAAAACCATCGCATCCAATACCATGGACCGAAAACCATCGCATCCAAAAACATGTGTGAAAATCATGCACAAAACCATAGGTGGGTCCACCCATCCTAACATAGGGTCCAAAACCAAAATTGTCCAAGGCATAAAGTGGGGTTACGGGTATGCCTCAAACCCCTTATGACCCCCCCCCACTGCGCCCCCCCTACACAATCAACGCAACAAAGTGGGGCTCTGCCCCCCCTCTAACCCCTTGGTTAACTACGTGGGCTAGTCGTGGAAAGAATATAACACAACCCAACATTCTCCCACTTGTCGTTTTCCTTCCATAGGGGGCCACAAGAAAGCTTAGTCATTTTTCTAGCCCTGAAATGCCCATTATATCTCTACACCAAGAGAACTTCTTAGAGCTCACAGATTTTGTCAATGCATCTGCAATATTCTTCAAAGTGTCCACCTTTACTAGCAACACCTTTTTGTCTTCTATCATATCCCTCAAAAAGTGATACTGAACATCAATGTGCTTTGTCTATGAATGATATGCGGGGTTCTTTGCCAAGAAAATTGCACTTTGGCTGTCACAGTCTATCCTTATAGTTCCTTATAAGCCCATACTTGAACACAATCTCTGCAACCAAACTACTTCCTTGCTTGCATGAGTAGCTACCATGTATTCAGCCTCTGTAGTTGATAGTGCCACTACAAATTATTTCTTACTCATCCAACTAACTGCACCTCCAAATAGGTTAAACACATACCCACTTGTAGATCTTCTCTAACCCAGATCTCCAGCCTAGTTTGCATCAACAAAGCCACAAATATCCAACATTCTGTCCAATCCTGATCTTCCTTGGTAGCACAAACCATAATCACTAGTGCCACGCAAATACCTGAAAACCCGCTTCACTGCTGTCTAGTGCTCCTTCCCTGGTTTTGACATAAACCTGCTCAATGCTCCCACTGCATGTGCAATGTCTGGTCTAGTACATACCATTGCATACATCAGGTTACTGACTACACTTGCATATGGAACACGGGACATGTCCTCTTCCTCTTCTTGTGTGTTGGGACACTGTTCAGCAGATAACCTCACACCTACAGGAATAGGAATCTTCACCGGTTTACTAACTTGCATATTAAATCTCTACAGTATTGTCTCGAAATACTTCCTCTGGTTTAACCAGAGCTTCCTATTTGCTCGATCTCTTTTAATTTCCATGCGAAAAATATAGTTTGCAGCACCAAGATCTTTCATGTTGAATTTGGAGGACAATTGGGTCTTCAAATCCTAGATAATTTCTTTGTCATTTCCAACCAGCAACATATCATCCACATACAAGACTAGATAAATAACATGGTTACCAATTAATTTAAAATACACATAATGATCTGCTTTGCTTCTGGTGAATCCAAGTCCCCATATAAATGTATCAAATTTCTGATACCACATCCTTGGTGACTGTTTTAACCCGTATAGAGACTTCTTTAACTTGGATACCAGTTCTTTCTTACCCTTCACTGCAAAGCCTTCAGGTTGCTTCATGTATATTTCCTCTTCCAGATCCCCGTGAAGAAATGTTGTCTTCACATCCATCTATTCTACCTAAAAATCAAAAGTAGCAGCAACAGATAAAAGTAATCTAATAGAAGTTACCTTGGCAATAGGAGAAAAAATATCACCAAAATCAATTCCCTGCACCTGGGAATAACCTCTTGCTACCAACAGAGCTTTGTATTTCTCCACCTTTCCTTCTGCATTTGTCTTCTTCTTAAACACCCATTTTCTTCCAATGGGTTTCCTTCCAACCGGCAACTCCACCAGATCCCAAGCCTCATTTTTGTGCAAAGATGTCATTTCATCAACCATGGCCTCTTTCTAGAGTTTGCCATTCTCTGAATCTACTGCTTCCTTCATAGTTCTAAGATCATCGTCAGTAATAGATAAAGAAAAATTTGAATAGAAAGCAGATGGACTATACCTTTCTGGCTACCTTCTTTCTCGAACTGATCTTCTCACACCCAAAGTTTGTGACTCTTCATCTTCTGATTCCTCCTCTGCTATAGAGTATGATTCTTCCTCCTTAAGCTCAAACTCTATCTTCTCAGGTTCCTTTGGTTGGATTTCATGTTTAATAACATCTTTTACCTCTCTGAACACCACATCTCGACTGTACACAACCTTCCATGTGACTGGTTTCCAAAGATTATAACCCTTTAAACCATCCTTATACCCAATAAAGATGCACTTTTCAGATTTACTATCCAACTTGGTTCGTTTCTCCTTTGGAACATGTACATATGCATCACATCCAAATACCCTCAGATGTGAAAGAGAGGGTTTCTTACCAGTCCATACCTCTTGTGGGGTCTTATCCTCCAACACTAATGAAGGTGACCTATTGACCAGGTAACATGCAGTATCCACCGCCTCTGCACAGAATTCTTGTCCTAACCCGGCACCACTGTGCATGCTTCTTGCCCTTTCCATCAACGTATTATTCATTCTTTCTACAACTCCATTTTGCTGAGGTGTATATGGAGTAGTCTTCTGTCATGCTATACCACACTTCTAATAGAATTCTTCAAATTCCTTGCTGCAAAACTCTCCACCATTATCTGTCCTCAATACCTTTATCTTCTTCTCTGTCTAATTTTCCACGAGAGCCTTAAATTCTTTAAACCTATCAATGGCTTTAGATTTCTTCTTAAGAAAATATATCCATGTATTCCTTGAGAAGTCATCTACAAATGATACATAGTACATAGACTTACCCAGTGATGGAACCTTCATAGGTCCAAACACATCACTGTGCACAAGTTCTAATATCTATTTCGCCTTCTTACTACTAGAGGGGAAACTCACCCGATTCTGCTTCCCATATACACAATTTTCACAGAAATCAAAATCCAGAGAGCTATTACTCATACATTCTACAATACCTTTACCATGAAGTATTAGAAGACCCTTCTCTCCAATATGTCCAAGCCTTTGATGCCGAACCATTTTGCAGGTATCCTTATCGAACACTATTTTTACACCTGCATCATCGAGCTTTCTTAAAAAAATCAAATTTCTAGCCAATGCAGGAATATGCAGAACACCTGGAAGTGTTCTAACCCTTCCACCTTACAACTTCAACTTTACCTTTCCGTGACCAATGATTCTAGCCTTCCTATCATCCCCTAAGAAGACATCACCACCATCGTATTTCTCATACTCACAGAACCACTCTCTATGGGGAGTGAATTGAAAGGATGCACCTGAGTCAATCAACCATGCCTTATGATCTACATGTGTACTTGAAGAAGCCAAGTACACATACCCACCTTCATCTTAGGTGGTTTTCGCCTCTACAGAAGGAGCATCATCAGATCCCTTTCCTTTATTAGGATCTTTAGATTTACAGTCCCTTTTTTAGTGTCCTTCCTTTCCGCATTTCCAGCACACCACCTTTACATGTTTTCTTGGAGATTTAGATCTCCCTCTAGATTTAGAACTCCCACTTGATGACTTATTTTTGTTTCTGTTCTAGTACCGTCCTCGTACAGACAAGGCATCACCATTCTGGCTCTCCATATTTTTCCATCTCATCTCTTCCTCTAGCAAGGATGAGACTATTTCATCAAACTGCAAGGCAGTTGCATTGCTACCTATTGCAATAACTAGACTATCCCACGAATCTGGTAGATGCACTTATCTTCATCTAAAATTTTAATATCAACAGATGCTAACTAACTTACCACAGTATTAAATGTGTTCAGATGCTCTATCACCGAGTCTCCATCTTTCATCCTCAGGTTATATAGCTTTTTTCGCAGGAACAATTTATTCACCAGAGACTTAGATTGGTACAAATTCCCTAACTTGTCCCACAAAGCCTTCACTGTAGCTTCCCCTGCTACATTCAACAACACTGAATCTGAGACACACAATCGTATTGTGCTCTTTGCCTTCCGATCCAACTTCTTTCATTCTTCATCTGACACTCCCATTGGTTTAGTACCCGGATCTACCGCGATCCACTGATCTTTATCCAACAGATCCTCCATCTTGAGTTTCCACAACTCAAAACTCTGACCATTAAATTTCTCGAGCTCTATATTTCCACTACTTGTCATCTTCTTTCACCACCATAATCGATCTCATAGATCTCCCACTGAATAGGGTCTACCACAGGCCCGAGCGAAACCCCTTAGCAACAAAGGCGTCCCCTTGAAGCCAAAACTGCTCCGATACCAAATGTAGGTTTTAGCCCCATACAAAAATTACCTGCATATGAATTCTAAAACACAGAAAATAAATAATGATAGAGCATAACACATAAAACACATATACACATAGACTTTCCCCTAGATCCCAAAACCGGGACTACCAGCTTGATTTTTCATTATATTCCTTTCGATGTTATAATACATATTTATGCATCCCAAAGCATCCAATACCATGGACTGAAAAACCGTCATGTCCAATACCATGGACTAAAAACCATCGCGTCCAAAAACATGTGGGAAAATCATGCACAAAACCATAGGTGAGTCCGCCCATCCTAACATAGGGTCCAAAACCAAAATTTTCTGGGGCATAAAGTGGGGTTACGGGTACACCTCAAACCCGCTGTGACCCCCCCCCCGCTACACAATCGACGCAACAAAGGGGGGCTCCACCCCCCCTCTAACCCCCTGGTTAACTACATGGGCTAGTCATGGAAAGAATATAACACAACCCAACACTGCTTAGGGGAATTCGGGAAGATCTTTTAGACACCCTCCATCTACTGGCCGGGGGAGACATTTACCAACTATCCTATGAAGACATAAAGACTATTTTTAGGAACCATTCTAGAGCAGCCAGAAAGAAAGGTAGGGGGAGTCAACCCATAGCCAGTACCTCTTCCTCTAGCTCATCCATTAAAGGAGAAAATGGAAACATGCTGGAAGACTTCAAGAGTGAGATGCTATAGACTCTTGCCATGCAAATGGATACCTTACATATCAAAGGGAAACAAGAGGAAGCGAAGAGGGCTTTGGCCATTTTTTGCCCTAGATGCACTAGGAGGTATCCAAGGAATGAATTTCCATTGAACTCTATAGAAGTTTGTTCAGTCTATGAAGAAAATCATTCTACAGACAAGTGCCCTTCCTTACCCGGACTTAAAGTTGTATATCAAGGGGCTGAGGGAGTCACTGAACAACTCTATTACATAAACCAAAGGAGGCTGCATGGACCTAGACCATATCAGCAGGGGATGCAAGGGACATCTCAGGCATACTAAAACCCCAACCAAGTCACTTCCATACCTTCTTAGGGCCCCCCTGCTCATCCTTCCTGGTCCACACCTCCTCCTTGGTCCTTCACATCTCCATATCATGCCCAACCAGCCACCCATTCATTTCAATCCTATGCTTAGCCACAGCCTCAGTGGAATGCATCTCATCAGGGGTGGAGGCCCTAATACAACTCTCCTCCCGCTCTTTTGCCTCCACCACCTACCCAACCACAACCATTACCTCCTTCTCCACCAAAGCAACCCCAAATGCCTGCCCAGCCAAATCCAAACCCGAACAATAGACAGGCTCAACAAGTGTATAGTGGGGAACCATCATGCCCGACTTATGTTGTGGAGATTCAGGAAATTAACTTGCGATCTGGGAAAGTTCTCCTAGATAGCCAACCTCCACCCAAAGAGGTTGAGGAATATAAAGAGGAAAGCAAACCTAAGGCAAATCCACCCTTTCCTGAGAGACTATCCGTGACAGTCCAGCCTACCCCAGAAGAAACTGAACTCCTGGGAGAATTGAAACATTTACGTGTGAAGATACCACTTCTCCAAGCCATAAAAGATGTTCCTATATACAATAGGTTGATCAAAGAGAAGTGCTTTAGGCATCCAGGAAGGCACAAGAGAGATGCCCCAACCATCAATGTCATAAGGCAACTGTCCGACCTGATTTTAGGGTAGGTAATCTGTCCAAAATATCTGTACCCTGGAACCCCAGTAGTTGATATCCACATCAATGGCATCATGATCCCACACACCTTGATTAATCTGGGAGCTGCCATTAATGTGATGACAAAGGACACAATGCTCAAACTCAACCTCCAAGGCTCCTTAAGGAAGACCACAATCATGCTACAGCTTGCAGACCGCTCCACTATGACCCCTGAGGGGATTGTGGAAGATGTGATGGTCTCCATTGATTCTTGGGAGTACCCTTCTAATTTCTTAGTTCTCCAGCCAAAGGCAAAGCTCACTGGGTATCCTCTCATTCAAGGAAGACCCTGGTTGGCTACCGTCGATGCCTACATCAGCTGTTGAGCTAGGAACATGACCATAAAGAACGGGGATATGTCCAAGAAGTTAATCCTATATCCTCCTACCCAACCCTTGCTAGAACATGATCTACCTCTCTGGTTAGAGGAGGAAGATGAGGATGAAGTCTATTCTGCACCACTTTGTGCATTAGAAATCACCATGGTAGAAAAACCGCAAGATGAGGATGATATGATTGAAAATATGATTCAGAATCCACCTCCCAGTATATCGCCATTAGAGTACATAGTAAGAGAAACCCAAAACAACCCCTCAACTAATCTCTGTGCAGCTGACTCCACTCCTCTCCATGTTAAGAATATAGAGTTCGACCCAGAAAGAACCTTGAAAATCAATCCATCCCTATCCACTTCCCAAGAGAAGGAACTATGTAGCTTGCTAAGAAAACACCTAGATGCCTTCGCCTGAAGTTATAAGGAGATGAAGGGAGTGCACCCTTCAGTATGTACTCATCATATATACATCAAGGAGGATTGCAAGCCAGTCAGGTAGCCTCAAAGGAGGATGAATCTAGCACTTAAAGATATTGTTAAGGAAGAATTGCAGAAATTTCTTGATGCAGGATTCATCTATCCCATTTTTGACAGTGAATGGGTCTCTCCTTTGGTGCTAGTGCCAAAGAAAAATGGTAAGTGGAGAATCTGTGTCGACTATCGGGAATTGAAAAAAGCCACTAAAAAGGACAATTTTCCTTTACCTTTCATAGATCAAGTGTTAGACAGTCTGGCAGGGAAAAAGTTTTTCTCTTTCCTAGATGGGTTTAGCGGGTACAATTAGATTCAAATCAGCCCGGAAGACCAAGATAGGACCACTTTCACTTGTCCTTGGGGTACCTTTGCATACTGGATCCTTCCTTTTGGTTTGTGTAATGCTCCAGCCACTTTCCAAAGAGCGGTACTGAGTATATTTTCTGAATTAGTTCATGATGCAGTAGAGATATACATGGATGACTTTACTCCTTATGGCTTTGACTTTTAGGAAGCTTAATATAACCTAGGAAAAGTTCTAGACAAGTGTGTTGAGATGAATCTGTCCCTCAGTCTAGAAAAATGTGAATTTCTGATGACTGAAGGGACCGTTCTAGGTCATGCAATATCTCAACAAGGACTGCAGGTGGACCCAACAAAATTGCCATCATCCAAAGGGTCCCACCTCCTCAAAAGGTGAGAGATGTCAGAAGTTTCCTAGGCTTAGATGGGTATTACCAAAGATTCATTAAAGATTTCAACAAGCTAGCCTCTCCTTTGTTTGGCCTCTTAGGTAAATATGTCGAGTTCATATGGTAGGAAAACTGTCAAGCGGCCCTAGATACCTTGAAGAGCAAACTTGTGACTACCCTAATTCTGAGAGGCCCAAACTGGGCCCTATCATTCCACATTCACACAAACGCCTTAAACAAAGCAATAGGAACAACCTTGGGATAAATTGATGAAAATTTACCTTATGCCATAGACTTTATAAGAAAAAACTTGTCAAAGGAAAAGTTAACCTATATGGTGACTGAGAAGGAACTCCTAGCTGTCGTGCATTCCTTAAACAAATTTAGACATTATATCACGGGATATCAAACTTTTGTGCACACTGATCATGCTGCAATTAGATATTTAATGAACAAACCAGATGTAAATGCTCACATTATTAGATGGTTTCTTTTACTGCAACAGTTTGACTTGACCATTATTGATAAGCCTGATAAAGAAAATGTTGTTGCTGACTTTTTGTCTAGAGTAAATTTTCCTGCCGGTGAAGAAGGAATGGTGGATGACCAAATGACAGATGAACATCTATTTGTTGTCTCAGTACTCTCTCCATGGTTTGCTGATATAGCAAACTACTTGGTTTCAACACAGTTTCCACCACACCTGTCCTCAAAAGAGAAGAGAAAGATAGTAAGGAAAAGTGCCCCTTTCACCTGGATTGGGGGCAATCTCTTCAAACTCGGCCCATATTAGATCTTGAGAGGATGTGTCAAGGAGGAGGAAGTCTTTGACATCCTCCTAACCTGTCATGACGGTCCTTGTGGAGATCATTTTGTAGCAAAAAGAATTGCCTTTAAGATACTGCAAGCAGGCTACTATTGGCCCACTCTTCATCAGGATGTGAGGAGATATACCAGCCAGTGTGATCGGTGTCGGAGGATGGGGAGACCTACTCCAAAGTATGAGATGCCCATGCAACCTCAAGTGACCTTTGAGCCATTTGAGAAGTGGGGCATGGACTTTGTGGGCCCTATCAACCTTCCTTCAAAGCAGAAACAATAGATCATTGTGTGCACCGATTACCTGAAAAAGTGGGTAGAGACAAAAGCAATCAAAGCAGCGACAAACAAAAAAGTAGTTGAGTTTTTGAAAGAAAACATATTCTACAAGTTTGGGTATCCAAGAGAGTTGGTCACAGATCAAGGCAGTCAGTCTACTTCCAATTTGATTGAAGACCTGCTCACACATCTTAGAATCAAGCATAGGACTCCCACCCCTTACCATCCACAAGCCAATGGGTAGGTGGAGGTCACTAACAAAGCATTGGAAGGGATCTTGACAAAGGTAGTGAGCAGCAATAGAAAAGACTGGGCGGATAGATTAGTTGAGGCCACTTGGGCCTACAACACAACATGGAAGACCACTACAGGGTTCACACCCTATGAACTGGTCTATGGGAAGAAGGCTTTTCTATCAATAGAATTTGAATTCAATACCTTGAGGATGGTAGCTCAGCTGGACCTAGACCTCAACCATGCACAGAAAGAAAGATTACTTCAGCTCAATGGATTGGATAAACACAGAATGCAAGCCCTTCTCCATACAAAGGTAGTTCAGCTTCAGAGAAAGATATGGCATGAAAAAAATATCAAGGAGAAGCAATACCAAGAGGGAGATTGGGCACTACTCTATGATTCAAGATACAAAGATTTCAAGGGAAAGCTAATGAAAAGATGGCTAGGACCCTACACTGTGGAGAAATGCAATAACAATGGTTCAGTTCTAACCATTGATGATGAAGCCATCCCCATGCTTGTCAATGGACACCGGTTGAAAATCTACAAGAAACTCCTCTCCAAGCCAGAGTTCATTGAATATTTGAATAAGACAGTGACGGTAGTGGAGATGCCTTAGCCTCCACTTCACCCACTCACTGAAGAAAAAAAAAAAAGAAAAAAAAAAATAAGGACTCAAGTGAAAACCTCCATGAAGCACTTGAGTCCCATCATTGGGTTGAAAACCTCTTCTGAGGTGGCCCAATGATGTCAAAAAGAGACAGAAAATAAGATCCCTGGGTGAAAACCTCCCTTGGAGGCACCCAAGGTAAGCAATTAGGGTGAAAACCTCCCTGAGGCGCCCTAGTTGTTTTCAAAAAAAAAAAGAGAGAGAAAAAGAAAAATGAATTTTCATTTGCATTTCAGGTTTGCAGGAGGACTACAGGAAGCAACGGAAGGTGCTAAGGGAGCCCTGAAACCAACACCAACACCCATCCTACCTTCCCACACCTTTCTCCATCATTCTTGGCATTTCTTTCACCTCATTGTGCTTCTTTTTCAAAACTTGTGTTTTCTACAAGAGGCTCTGTGTTTTCTACAAGAGGCTCTTGTAGGAATTACAGAGAGCCAGAAATGGATATACAAGGAAGTTTGAGGGACAGGGAAGATTCATGAGGAATCTATAAATCCTCCTACAGCCCCCAAACCTCCTTGCCATCATTTCCAAGCCTACATCACACCCCAAGCATCATTCTTCTGCCTATCCAAAAAACACACAAAAAAAAAGTTTTTCAGGAAAAGAAAAAAACAACAAAAAATAAGAAAGGAACAACACCATCCACCTCACCTAAAGCCTACCTATTACCTCTCCATCCCTATCTACATCTCTGGCATCATCCTCATAGCTCCAAGCATAGAAAGAGCTAAAGATTCAAGAGGAGAAGCAGCTACAGGAGCTCCTTTAGGAATTCCTGTAGCAGCTGATCCCATTAAAATCCAGCATCAAAAGCAAGAGAGTGCAAACATGAAGGTGGAATAAGACACCCGAAGCTCAAATCCAACCAAAGAAGAACTTTCATAGGACATAGCCACACATCATCAAGCAGACAACATGCATCAAAAGAAACAAGGGCATGCAGAAGAGAGAGAGAGCCACAACACCTCACAAGTAAATACATTCGGATCTCAGGTAAGTAACTCACTAGCTCCTCTGTTTGCATTTGTGTAATTAGAAGGCATGAAAAAGTAATCAGATTGTTGAGTTTGAATGAGGGAAAGGTGGCCATTTAACTTCACCACCTTCATCTAGTTGACTCCACTCATCCAAGGATGTCACCCACATGTGCGCACAGTCAACTCAAGAAGGATGTCAAGGACAAGTAGTGGAGGAAGTGTGAACTCCAATGCAATCATGAGGGATGATTACAAGGAGGGGCCATGATGACAAGGTAGGTGGGGACCAACGGTCTGAATATAGCTAAAGTAAACATTGCCAGCTTACCCTCCATCACTGGAAATATCCATAAAGTGCAATAAGTACTCCTCTCTGAGCATTCTCACCACCTTTTCCTTCATTCTCTCCTCGAAACTCAGCTACAACAGTTTCTCTGCACTCCCACAACCTCATAATCATCGTTCTCCATTGATATCTCCCATATTCCTACTCTCAGCATTTTCTACAAGAGCACTTGCAGGTTCTACAGGAGCACCTACAAGAATTCTACAAGAGGGACAACAGGCTTCTACAAGAGGGGTAGTGAGTTGTTTGAAGGGAGAAAACATGGGTTTTAGCATGGTTTTCGATCTGAGGAGGTAGGTTCCATGCATGCCCCCATTGAATATCAAAATATGCAAGCAGTGGTTTAAATTTGAAGAGGAGATAAAGTCTTTAGGAGGAGGAAATACATAAAAAAATTCTGCTTATTTTTTTTAAAAAACACAGTCTCCTCTGTTTCTCTGTTTTCTTCAAAAATTGTTGTCTCCATCTCCACATTTGGTTTTCCAAAGAAGTATAAACAAAACTACCGGAGGATTTATGAGGAAGGATCCCACCAACTCCTCCAGGCTCCATGCACATCCCTAAGTAGTGGAAATCTTCACAAGGGCAAATTGGATGAACTTTTTTGAGAAATTCTGAGGGTTTGATGAGGAGATTGCCTAAGAATTTGCCCACTCTTTGGTCCCTCACTCAAAAACACATGCCACTGTCACCTTTAGAGGTATTTCCATGGAGATAACCCCTAAATTTATCAGTAGAGTCACTACCCTTCCTCTTGGGTTGCCTTGGAGTAAGGATGAGAAACCAATTGGCCAGGCTGCCAAGAAAAACTTCTTCCAAAACAATGAAACCCCTATAGAGGATAAAAATGGCATTAGAAGGGCTAGCATACCATATCCTTGGGATGAGGTTAGCTACCAAATAATCAAGTATATTTCCTGTGAGGGGAGGTACAACATTGTCTATGGTTATCACTTTAGAATCCTTCATGAATTAAGGTATGGCATGGACACTCCAGCCCCTCAGAAGCTCAGCATCCCCTACTTCCTCCTGCAGTCCCTCATTGACTCCAGCACTAAAGTAAAAGCAGGAAATTCAGAACAGCTAGCTCACCATGGGTTAATTAAAATTTTAGTGGAAGAAGCCCTCCATACATTTACACTCCCTATAGCATGGGAAATCTTCCGAAACATGACAGTTGAGGATGACATAAAATCCCTAACCTATGATATCAGTCCTACTATCAGTGAGGAGGAAGAGAAACAAGGGGGAGAAGGTGAAGCAACTAGTGACTTAGCAGAACAATAAAGGAAGGAGGAAGAAACTAAGATAGTGGAGGAGCAAGCTGAAGAAATAAAGCAAGAATAAACAGAGACAGAAAAAGAGACAGAAGGAGGAGAGAAAGAGGTGGAAAAGACAGAACAAGGAGAAGTATCCCCTAAGACTCTAGAAAGAGAGGTAGCAGCTGCTCTCACTGCCCTCAATACACCAATCAAGCCAAAGCAAAAGAGGAAAAGGTAGGCCTCCATGTATTTCAGGGCTAGGAAGAGCACAAGAATCAAAACAGGGAAACCTCAACCCTCTTCAAAAGTGCCAATTACAATTGAAGATTCACCCTCTGCCCAAGGAAAAGAATCCCCTTCCAAGGCACCTATCACATATGAGAGGGGGACTCCTAGATCTCCCACATGGAAAGAAAAGGTAGAACTACAAGACCCAAAAATAGTCCTACAGGAGGCTCAGACAGTTCTACAGGAGACACTGTCAAAACTACAGGAGACCCAAAAGCTGGAGAAAGAAATGGAAGGATAGCCACAGGTAAAGGAGGAAGAAACAGAGCTACAAGAACTTGATCCCCAGCCCAGTCTTGCCTCCTACTACAATCTGCTTGAGGGAGGAAGAATAATTCCACAAAAATTTGCAATTCCACTATTCTTTGAATTAGAGAAAGAGAGAATAAGAACACATAGGTGGATGAAAATAGCCAAATCCAAAGGAGTTGAGGATATTGGCCATATGGAGAACAAACTCAGAGAAATGGGCAGAGAGTTGAGTGCTATCAGACATAGGGAAGAAATTACAAGAAGCCAACTTGAAATAGAAAATGAATTGCTAAGGAGGCAGCTGCAAGAGAAAAAGACCCATCTGGCATGCATGGCCAGCTTATCCATGGAGGCATTGAAATGTAAAACACTAGCAAAATCCTATGGCCTATATCTCAAGGACCAATGGTTGCAATTTCAGATAAAGACTTTGGCACAAAGAGGCACAATGAATTTCCAAGATTATAGGCAGTTTATGGACCTGTGTGATCAAAGCACATCAAAGGATAAGGCAAAGATGGCAGAATTCTACCTACATAACATGGCCCTCACAAACATGAATGTGTCGGACCCCAATGCCAGGCTAGGGGACCTGCAACAAATGGCCATGGCCTCATAGATGAACCATGAAGAGTTAAGGGCAACATAAATAAGAATATTGATGATAAAAGAGCAGAATGAGCCATTAGTGATCAGGGCAAAGCCATCAGATCCTATGGCACTCATCAGCACACATAACCTGCTAGCCAATAATCCTTGGATTTCCCCTAGATATATAAGTGATCAGGCACAAGCCATTGCACACTTTAAGGATATGGAAGGGCTACTTGGGGATGACTGTGTGCATGCATGTATGAGGAGATGGAACACTTTAACACACAGCCTGCAGATCAGGGAATATCATTCCCCCATGAGGATGAAAGAGGCATTAAGCAGAGTTCCAATGTACAAGCACTCCATGCAGAGGCTGAAGGTCAACTGGATTGGCCTCAAACTAAGTCCCCCACTACTGTTAGGCATGCTGGAAGGAAAAAGAGAAGAAGAAGAGCAGGAGCAGTGGGAAGAGATAGACAGAAAGGTAGGATTCTATGACAAGGAAGAGGAGACCACATCAGAAGCTTGGGATGCTAGGGAGGCCACCAGGGCCATAAAAGATGAGGAGATGGACTAAGTTGCTCAGAGGATGAGCAACACTTTCAGTAGGCGAGTGATGATGAGCCTCATAAATGGGTAATTATATGGGCTCATTTTACCTCCTAACCTAGTCAAATCAACCATTCTCTTAGCTTATTGCATGATTTTCTGATTATATTTATGCTTATAGAGTGAGTTGAGTTAGTTATGATGCCATGTGGTCTAACATGTGTTTAATGCATATTATTGATGAATTTTGGGGTCAAAGTCAGAGATCCAGTGGAAAAATGGCAGCAATAACTTGAAGTGGACAAAGGAGAGGACTTATAGGAGGGAATCACCCTCATTTATTACTCCTCACTTCGAATTCCCCTTCATTCAGCTTGGAGTACAAGCAGCCAAGTCATGCACTAGAAGGCAATCAAGCAAGTGGAGGATGATTGATGATTATCTCGAGTTTTGGGAGCCAAGCCTCCGTGATCTTTAGGAAGCTATTAGTAGCTTCAATTGTATAAGTAGAGAGGCCTAGGGCCTCACTATGGTTGGATTTTTGTTGGATTTTTATTGTATTTTTGCTTATGTAAACCCTGCTCAACTTTGAGCTTAATATTTTTGTGACAGTTTCATGTAATCTTGTTATTGTTTTGAAATAAAGATGGAATCCTTTTTGAGTTAGAACTGAGTTGCCTCAGAGGGCTGAAGCTCTTGGGTTAGGGCCCAATCCAAGTGGCCAAGCTCCTCTTTACTTGTATTTGTATGTTTTATTTCAGTTTGTAGATTAGGTTGCTGTTAGATGTATTTCTTTTATGGTTAAGAATAGGTTGCTTTTGATGATTCAGTAGTTTGCTTCCATTTGTTCTTTCTATAGCAGGTTAAGTAGTGATAAAAAAAATATTCAAAAGGCTAGCAACAGTGCCTTGGCCTCTCTTCCTCCATTTGGGACCATGATTTGAGGCAAAGACCCTCTTGCTGCCCCAAAAACACAGATTTTCCTCATTCAGGGGACTACTAGTGTCTGCAGCTTTTTAGTTGGTTAATGGTCTAGCTTTCTTTGCTTCAGAACTTCTTCATCATGCTCACTTATTTATTTACAATAGTCTTCTTTCATGCTTTCCTTTCTTGCAACATTCCTCAGCATTTACTTTCATAGATCATAGTTTAGACTATTTTGACGCAAAACTCTGTTTTCCTAGATGCACTTCTTTCATTGCTTGTGTGATCTTATTGGTTGACTGTCATTTGTTTATGTAGTAGATCTCTTCTAGTAGTAGGCTAGCCTAGCATCCATTCCATCCTCCATTTGATCCATGCCCTATAGGTCGCCCAAGTCTCCCCTCAATTCTACCTTAGTTTCCTGCATTTTCCATAGAATTTCTTCCTCTCTCCTTGAGTAAATCCAATCATCTTTCCCTCTCCTGATGATTCTTGATATACCCTAGGCACCCTAACACCTCATTCTAACCTCATCCACATTTTCCACCCACTCTCACACCCTCAAAATAGCCAAAACTGCTCTCGGCCTCCTCTTGTAGGCCTCCTGTAGATCGTTGTTTTTCCTCTTGTAGATTTCCTGTGTCCTCCTATAGATTTTCCTGTAGGCTTTCTTTTGAAGGCCGAGTGTGGGAAATGCCTCTAGAAGGCCACCTGAGACCTACTAGAACCCAGCCACACCATCCTACATCCTCTCTAGTTCCAAAACCGCACTTCAACACCACCTATTCGTTGCCACATTCACAAACAATAAATTACATACATGTCAAATTCACATAAGAATACATGAAAATCCAAAAAGATGTTTTCTACTCATTTACTTCCAGAAATAGCTTAGTTAGATGTTGTTTACTTCTTTGAATAGATAATGGCATTATTTTCATGGTTTTCATGGTTCTTTCTGCAAAAGCAAGATTAGTTGGTTAATTAGGATTTACTTGGTTTGCTTTACATTTCAGTCTTTCTCCTTTCTGCAATTAGAGTAGTATCTGTAGAGTAGTCTTTCTCTCCTTTCATCACATATAGAACTTCTTCTAGAATCCATAGAAGTTGACTTGAGCTCCTAATGATCTTACGTCGGCTAACCAAGTGACAACCTGCAGTAAGAACTAGTACTTGTGCATACAGCACCATCGCTTCCAGGTTTGTTACGAACTGCCGGGTTGATAAGAGTAAAGTAGGCAGTGTAGGAGTTGCAGCATTATTGCTACAATACTGGTGCTTGCACAAGGTAGCACTGTTGTTGATGGGTGCAACGATTCCGTGGTTCTTGAAAGTGGAGTAGAAAATCTACTGGTCTTTGGAGAGAAGACCATGTTGTGGCATCAAAGGCTTGGACATATTCGAGAGAAGGGCCTTCGAATACTTCATGGTAAAGGTATGGTAGAAGGTATGAGTAATACCTCTCTGGATTTTGATTTCTGTGAAAATTGTGTATATGGGAAGTAGAATTGGGTGAGTTTCCCCTCTAGTGGTAAGAGGGCGAAACATATTTTAGAGCTTGTGCACAGTGATGTGTTTGGACCTGTGAAGGTTCCATCACTGGGTAAGTCTGTGTACTATGTATCATTTATAGATGACTTATCAAGGAATACATGGATATATTTCCTTAAGAAGAAATCTGAAGTATTTGACAAGTTTAAAGAAATTATTAAGGAATTTAGACTTCTGTGATCCATAGCATTGTTTAGATAATCTTCGGCAAAATCACATAACCAATCTTTTGTCGACGCGTTTCGAACCAACCAGTGTGGTTCATCGTCCATCTTGTCCTGACGATGAACCACACTGGTTGGTTCGAAACGCGTCGACAAAAGATTGGTTATGTGATTTTGCCGAAGATTATCTAAACAAAGTTTAAAGAATTTAAGGCTCTGGTGGAAATATAGACAGAGAAGAAGATAAAGGTGTTGAGGATAGATAACAGTGGAGAGTTTTGCAGTAAGGAATTTGAAGAATTCTATAAGAAGTGTGGTATAGCATGGCAGAAGACTACTCCATATACACCTCAGCAAAATGGAGTTGCAGAAAGAATGAACAATATGTTAATGGAAAGGGCAAGAAGCATGCTCAGTGGTGCCAGGTTAAGACAGGAATTTTGGGCAGAGGCGGTGGAGACATCATGTTACCTGGTCAACGGATCACCTTCTTCAGCGTTGGAGGGTAAGACTCCACAAGAGGTATGGACTAGTAAGAAACCCTCTCTTTCACATTTGAGGGTATTTGGATGTGATTCATATGTACATGTTCGAAATGAGAAACAAACCAAGCTGGATAGTAAATCTGAAAAGTTCATCTTTATTGGGTATAAGGATGGTTTAAATGGTTATAATCTTTGGAACCCAACAACAAGGAAGGTTGTGTACAACTGAAATGTGGTGTTAAAAGAGGTGAAAGATGTTATTAAAAATGAAGTCCAACCAAAGGAACCTGAGAAGATAGAGTTTGAACTAAAGGAGGAAGAATCAGACTCTACAACGGAGGAGGAATCAGAAGATGAAGAGACACAAACTTCGGGTGTAAGAAGATCAATTCAAGAAAGAAGGTAGCCAAAAAGGTATAGTCCATCTAATTTCTATTCAAATGTTTCTTTATATGTTATTGATGATGATCCCAGAACTGTGAAGGAAGCAGTAGATTCAAAGGATGGAAAACTCTAGAAAGAATTCATGGTTGATGAAATGGCATCTTTGCACAAAAATGAGGCTTGATATCTGGTGGAGTTGCCGGCTGTAAGGAAACCCATTGGCAGAAAATGGGTGTTCAAGAAGAAGACAAATGCAAAAGGAAAGGTGGAGAAATACAAAGCTCGATTGGTAGCCAAAGGTTATTCCCAAGTGTCGGGAATTGATTTTGGTGATATTGTTTCTCCTGTTGCCAAGGTAACTTCTATTAGATTACTTTTATCTGTTGCTGCTGCTTTTGATTTTGAGGTAGAACAGATGGATGTGAAGGCAACATTTCTTCATGGGGATTTAGAAGAGGAGATCTACATGAAGCAACCTAAAGGCTTTGCGGTGAAGGGTAAGAAAAAACTAGTATGCAAGTTAAAGAAGTCTCTGTATGGGTTAAAACAGTCACCAAGGATGTGGTATTAGAAATTTGATACATTTATACAGGGACTTAGATTCACCAGAAGCAAAGCATATCACTATTTGAATTTTAAATTAATTAGTGACCATGTTATTTATCTGGTCTTGTATGTTGATGATATGTTGCTGGTTGGAAATGACAAAGAAATTATCCAGAATTTGAAGACCCAATTGTCCTCCAAATTCGAAATGAAAGATCTTGGTGCTGCAAACAATATTGTGGGCATGGAAATTAAAAGAGATCGGGCAAAGAGGAAGCTCTGGTTAAACCAGAGGAAGTATGTCGAGACAATACTGCAGAGGTTTAATATGCAGGATAGTAAACCTGTGAAGGTTCCTATTCCTGTAGGTGTAATGCTATCTGCTGAACAATATCCCAAGACACAACAAGAAGAAGAGGATATGTCCCATATTCCATATGCAAGTGCAGTCAGTAGCCTGATGTATGCAATGGTCTGTACTAGACTAGACATTGCACATGCAGTGGGAGTATTGAGCAGGTTTATGTCAAAACCATGGAAGGAGCATTGGACAGTAGTGAAGCGGGTTTTCAGGTATTTGTGTGGCACTAGTGATTATGGTTTTTGCTACCAAGGAAGACCAGGATTGGACAGTGTCTTGGATATCTATGGATTTGTTGATGCAATCTAGGCTAGAGATTTGGACCAGAGAAGATCTACAAGTGGGTATGTGTTTAACCTATTTGGAGGTGCAGTCAGTTGGATGAGTAAGAAACAATCTGTAGTGGCACTATCAACTACAGAGGTAGAATACATGGCAGCCACTCATGTAAGCAAGGAAGCAGTTTGGTTGCAAATATTGTGTTCAAGTATGGGGTTAGTACAGGGAGCTATAAGGATAGACTGTGACAGCCAAAGTGAAATTTTCTTGGCAAAGAACCCTGCTTATCATTCAAAGACAAAGCACATTGATGTTCAGTATCACTTTATGAGGGATATGATAGAAGATAAAAAGGTGTTGTTGGTAAAGGTGGACACTTTGAAGAATTTTGCAGATGCATTGACAAAATCTGTGAGCTCTGAGAAGTTCTCTTGGTGTAGAGAAACAATGGGCGTTTTAAGGCTAGAAAAATGACTAAGATCTCTTGTGACCCCATGTGGAAAGAAAAAAAAAAGTGGGAGAATGTTGGGCTGTGTTATATTCTTTCCACGACTAACCTACATAGTTAACTAGGGGGTTAGAGGGGAGCCAAAGCCCCCCTTTCATTGCGCCAATTGCATAGTGGGGGGGGGGCGATAGCCCCCTTGTCCAGGGGGTTTGATGGTTGCGGGTAGCCCCTTCTATGGGGTTCGGGGCAGCGCCCCGAGAAATTTTTTTTTGGACCTTATATTAGGTTCGGCGGACCTACCTATGGTTTTCAGTCCATGGTTTTGGACGCAATGGTTTTTGCTCCATGGTATTGGATGCTTTGGCATGTATAAATATGTATTGTAACATTGAAAGGAATATAATGAAAAATCAAGCTGGTAGTCCCAGTTTTGGGATCCAGGGGAAAATCTCTGTGTACATGTGTTTTATGTGTTATGCTCTCGCATTGTTTATTTTCTATGTTTTAGAATTTGTATGCAGGTAAATTCTGTACGGGGTTAAAACCTACACACCAGGATCGACAGCTATTTCACCGGGTTGGGCTTCACCAAGAGTGAAGCAGATGTGAACCTTTACAACATCATTGTAGAAGGTAAGCCATTGATCATTGTTCTTTATGTGGATGATCTGATTTTGACAGGTGATGATCAGTTGATCAAGTCTTGCAAGGAGGACCGTGTAAGAGAGTTTGAGATGAAATACATGGGTCTTATGCACTACTTTCTAGGCATGGAAGTGTGGCAGAAAGATGGGGAAGTATTTGTGTCTCAAGGAAAGTATGCCAATGAGATACTCGGGCGCTTTCACATGGAGAAGTGCAAGCCCATGCAAACTCCTCTAGTTGGGAACTAGAGGAAGGAGGATGCTACTTCAAGTGAGGTAGTAGCTACTACTATTTATTAGCAGCTTGTGGGTTTACTTATGTATCTAGTGAACACACGACTAGACTAATGCTTTGCGGTGAACCAGCTGAGTCAAGCTATGGTTCAGCTTACCAAGTTGTTTTGGAAGGCAGCGAAGCATGTGCTAAGATACCTTAGAGGCACATCTCAGTATGGATTGTGGTACAGATGGACAGAGGGACTGAAGCTTCATGGCTTCACAGATGCAAATTGGGCAGGGAGTCCATCTGATCGAAAGAGCACTTCTTGAGGAATCTTCAACCTTGGTTCGGCGGTAGTTTCCTGGTATAGCAGGAAACAGAGATCAATTGCACTTAGCTCAGCAGAGGCTGAATACATGGCTGTCAGTCAGGCAGCATGTGAGGCCATTTGGATGCTAAAGATTCTAGTGGGATTGTTTGGTCAGGGGATGGATCCAACTATGATCTACTGTGATAATCAAAGTTGTATAAAACTCTCTAAGAATCTAATTTTTCATGACAGGTCCAAGCACATTGATATCTGGTATCACCATCTTCGAGACTATGTGGTCAAGAGGATCATGTTGTTGTTGTGTGTTTCGACCAAGGAACAGGATGCAGATATTTTTACAAAGGCATTGTCAAAATGCAAGTTCGAGTTCCACAAAGACAGATGGGGGTTACTGATAATCCCTTTCTTGTTGAGAGGGATTGTTGAAAACAACAACAAGAAATGCTAAAAATATAAGTGCTAAAATTAGCACTGCTATAAATAGCATGTCGTGATACATTCCAATTTTAGTTAGTCCCTAAACTAAAATTTAGAATTAAAATTTTAATTTGATCTTAGCAGCTGTTTGTAAAATAATTAGTTAATTCATCTTGAGTTAATTATTTGTAGAAAATCAAACATGAAGTCTATGTGAAGACATGCAACAGTTTCTCCATTGATTAAGGAAGTTATCCCTTGATTAAAGGAGATTAGGATGAGTTGTACTTTGAGTTGTAATTAGTTAGCTCATTTAATTGAGTTAAGTCTAGTTAGACTAGTTCAAATAGTTTGTTGAACTAATTGTGAGTTCAGTTAGTTAATGCATGCATGCATGTAACTTCTGCACTTCAGATAACTAAATATTCTCTCATAAATAACTCATGCATGTCAGTTCAGACAGAGACCCAGTTGAGATTAGATGATGGGACAGTGTACTATCAGTTGCAGGAATATTCCATGGAGGATATCTCTTGCATGCAGAAGGAATTCATTCCTTGGAGATTGTGCAGTTACTTTTGGGTTTGATGAGTGTGTGATGAGGCCAATTCACACAGGTGGTAGCATTGGACCCCAAAGAAAACTGTGCAAGGAAATAGGAGGCTTGGAGGACTAAAGGAAGGCATATGTATTGTCTATTCTGTCTGTGAGCAGTATTATTGGATTGTACTAAGAGCAAGATAGCTTGTGAGCTGAGGCTTTGTGTAATCTGAACATATTTCCACTTGTATGATAATACAGAGGTTGAGGTTTTTAGCTGAGGCTTTCCTCAGAGTATTCTTCTGTGTTCATGTGTGATTTCTTTCTCATTCTCAGTTATATGTGTTCTATTTTATCTTGCTCAAAATTGATTAAGCTTTCGCAAGTTTGTTGTAGAAGTAGATCTTGAATTTTGCTTTATTATATTGCATAATCTATCAATCTACAGTGGGAAATTCTACACTCTTTTGTATTCATTCCAAAAGATAGTACTGCAAATATGATACCACAATAGATCTTTATAACATTTAACATAAACAAGCTTCAGATATGAAAAATATTAAAACAATCCACAACTATACCCTTAAACAAAACCACACGCATGTAGATCTATGTACCATAGCATAAAAGAAATGAAAATACATAGGACAACATGCCGAATTGATGGGCCTAGACCAATCATCTTGTTGTCCCTAAGAAAACTAAATCACGATCTCAACAAAAATCAAATACAATATATGAATAAAAATGGCATCAACTTATCCAAGGGGTCTTGGATAGACAATGATTGAGTGCATTGTTAAGGCACTCCTTTATGTGAATTCACCGGTTCAATTCCTCACCCCGATTGGGGTGATATATTGGAAATGATGAAGATGTAGTCCTACCAAGCTTACAGAAAAGAAATCCATGGGGTCTTGGATAGATGGTGATTGGGTGCTCTATTAAGGAAATCCTTGATGTGAAGTCACCGATTCAATTCCTCACCCCAATCGGGGTGATATATTGGACATGATGAATATGTAGTTGCACCAATCTTACAAAAAAAAGAAGACCAACATCAACTTGGTATTAAATATCCAAGTCTTAATACATGAGCACAGAAATGCACTATAACCCAGTGGCTCTAGGAGAAAATCAATAATTCAAAATGACAACATAGCATTATAGTAGAAATGCTAGCTTAGCTAAGAGCTGAAGCTAGAATTTACAGTGTTTACATTATACAGATGGGATTAAACTAGATATAGTAGTTATGAGACTAAACAAATACAAATTGAAACCATCCATGATGTAGATCAATCTACTACTGCCTGTTTTCTAAAAGCTACAATAAATTGGAGATTTCCTGTAGAAAAACTTGGAGAGCAAACCTCAAATCTCAGTTGAATATCGAAACTGAGTGTAAAACAACATGCCATTTGACCTAAATTGCATTGGTATACTTGACAGAGTGTAGAGATATTCATTCCTTATGGGCCCACGTGGTAATCTTCAAGTAGAAACAACATATGTTCCCACCTTTCTTGGTTGTAGGAACTTGAAGAGGGTGCAGGACCTGAATAGTTTTCATTAGAAACACTTTTAAACAAAAAATAAGCTTTAATAATGCGCTTGAACTAAGGGATCTTGGAATTGATTATAGCTTTACCTCGTAACTTCAAAAAATATTTCTAATGTAGCATATTCATCCATTTTTATGTATAGACAGGTTGTATAGATGTGAAATAGGGAGTTCATGAGAGGTAAAAAGGGAACAAAACAGGGCAATATGACAATAATAACTCTTCAATTTCCAAGCCCAACTTGAAATCTCACCGATCTTATCAACATAGGAAGTTAAGTCTTCCACTACTCCATGTGTAAGAAATACATCAGCCTACAAGTCCTACAAGCTCCATGACCATTTAACATTATTGCTCAACACATCACAGAATAACTCCAAAAATACATGAATTTCCTTTCTAAATAAAAGATCAACCCATAGATTCATGCACCATAGTAGTGTATTTAAAAATTATGAGTAATCATTGTGATCATGAAAACACCACAAAGATACCAACAACATAGGGATTTCCAAAATCCCTCATATCAAGGAATAAATGTATAAATACCTCATCACCAACACACATGAATACATGCATTCCTAAATAACATTGTTGGTTATGCATATAGTAGTAGTTAATATTTACATTGCATTGACATGTATAGTAGCACAAGGAAACAAATTATCTTATGAGGTAATTGACTGAATATTGAGAGTGTGAGTACAACTCTCCACCTAACCATAGGCTTATTGCAATTCCATTCTTTCTTGTATCCAACCACCCTGGAGCTAGATGTAGAAACTGAGGAAGTAATTTGCTCAGGATTTCTCAACTAGTCACTCACTTACAAGGAACAAAGCTCATTTCTCAAGTAAATCTCAACAACTCCTAGTTGTAACACCATAGTGGCTCTCAACCAACACCAAAAGAACAAAAGGGATGAAATAGAGCATAGAGCATCTCGATTTAGTTCAAGGGGAGGATATTCATGAATAAAGGAAGGTTTATTAGTTATGTTAACTATTGTAGGAATAAGAGTGCACCCATTCAACAACTTATCAGTGGTACTAGCACCTATTTTCTTAGACCCAAGGCCACACCAGGTGTTATCATCCCAAAAAATACCGAAGTGCCTCAACATGACGAGTAATTTCTCAACCCGGCTAGTTTCCCAATGGTTTATCAACCCTAAGGAAAGCCACTAATATGGTGATTATTAGCAAGCAAGCCCCATGGGTTTATCAACTCAACTATCACCACAACATCCTCTCCACTAAATTATCTCGCATCTTCAACACACATGCAAATCACAAGTCTGCCCCAATCAACTTTTCTCTCTAATTTTTTCCTTACATGTGGTTCCCTCCTACATAATGACCTGATCCCCAATTTTCCTCCTATGTATTGACTCTGTCAATGAGATCCACGATGTATTATGCAGACACAACCTCTGATTTAGGAGCCCATTTCTTTCATTAAACACATGCACAGTAGGGTCATCCCTCCCAACAAGGATTTAGGTAATAACCTAAATATAAGGTGTGGGTTTACAAGAAACTCCTCATTTAATCCTCTGAATTTTTTCCCACTTATCAGCCAATCGATTTGTTACAATTCCACATAATTTATATGAGTTGTAATTCATAATGATATTTACAAGAGGCTTGACAAAACTAGTTGTCATAGAACCCACCCCCTTAGAGGAACACTGTCCTCAATGTTATATACCAAACACATACTATTTACAAGATCTTTATTTACACAACTCTTCCCATTTACTGTCATATTCACATTTTCTTAATAAGAAAAAAAAATTGGGTATAACAACCTCATTTGCTTGGCCATCTCCCATGTCGCAGCCTCTAGTCCAAATTGTCTCCATTGCACCTTGAACTACTATATTGCTCGATTCTAGAGTACAATCTTCCTCCAGTCTAGAATGCATAGAGATTGTAACTAAAACTCTCCCTCTAGTTCCGCCTACAACATAGACCAATCAATCACATGATTAGCATCATGTAAATATATTTTAAGTAAATAAACATGGAAAACATCATGAAACTTTACTATAAGTGGAAAGGCCAATATATATGCCACTAGTCATATTCTCTTTAAAACCTTAAATGGACCACAAAACTAGGGCGCCAACTTGGCACAAGACCCAATTCTCAAGGAGATTTTCTTTGGCCTATTTTAGAGATACACATGATTCCCCGCTTTGAATTCTCTGTGCACTCTATGTTGGTATGCATAGCTCTTTTTCCTATCTTGAGCTATCTTTAGTAGTTGCCTGATGAAAATTATTTCTTGTTCCATCTCCTTTAGCCTATCTATCCCAATGTTTAATGATTCTTGGTACCCATTGTTATAAGTAAGATCCACTAGTGGAAGAAACACTTCCCACTTCCTTGGTTGGTGCATGGCATACATTGTAGGCATGTCTTCTAGAACTCTATTTACCCTTTCCATCTACCCATCTATTTGTGGATGGTAAGATATGATAAAGGTCAACTCTCTCCCCAAGCTGGTAAATTGTTCCTTCCAAATTTTAAGGTAAACTTTGAATACCTATAAGAGATAATTTTTGTGGGTACTCCATGTAACCTCACTATCTCTTTCATGAAAAATTGAGCAATATCACTAGTTGTGTCGGTAGACTTGAGAATCATGAAGTGCATTGTCTTTCTTAATTTTTCCACCACGGCCATGATGGAATGATGTTTCTGATTCATCCTTGGAAAACCCATGATGAAATCCATGGAAATGACTTCCCATTTCCACTCTAAAATGGGGATTGGATACAACAATTCCACAAGATGTCAACATTCTACCTTACCTATTGGCATTCCAAGCATTTTTTAATCCAATCAACCATGTCCTTTTGCATATCTGGCTAATAGTATGTATGGATGTTATCATCTTCTAATAGCCAAGATGAAAAAAGTATGGTATTTTATGATACTCACCCATAACAAGCTTCTTCAAGTCACCCTCACAAGGTATATACCACATTTCCTTGAACTTTAGCATTCCATAATTTGTAAGAGATAAATTCTTGCTTAGCACCCCTTCAGGCTCTTTCTATAAGAGTTCCTTTATATTCTGATAGTGTTCAACTTGCCACTCAGCCTCTTTAATCTTTCCTTGAATATGAAATTCACAAGAAATCACAGTTGCTACATGAGCCAATTATAGCCTTTTGTTGAGTGCATACGATACCTTATTCTCCTTGCCTTTGATGTATTTGATTTCAAAGTCAAAGTCACTAATTAAGGCTAACCATTTTGTCTTCTCAACATTTACCTTAAGCTGATCAAACAAGTATTCCAACCCTTCATGATCAGTCATTAATATAAATTTTCTCCCAAGAAGGTAATGTCTCCACATCTTTAGCACATGGACAATTGTTTCCAACTCTAGAACATGAGTCATGTAGTTTTGTTCATTCTCATTCAACTTCTTGGACTCATAGAAAACTACTTATACCTCTTGCATGAGGAATCTTCCCATCCCTTCTTTGCAAGCATCTATGCATACCACGAAGTACCTCTCTAGGTGATAAATCCTTAACACTAGTGCATGTGTGAGTAAGTGTTTTAGTTGCTCAACACTTCCAACACATTCAGCTATCCATAGCAATTTAACTCCTTTTCTTTGCAATGTTGTGATGAGGTATCCAAACTTGGAGAAATTTATAATGAATCTTCTATAGTATCCCTCTAGCCCCATGAATGCTCTGGCTTCTGCTGCATTTTATGGAGTTGGCCATTCTATAATTTCCTTAAATTTTTTGGGGTCAAATGTCATACCCTCCACAATACAAGGAAAAGACCCTCTAGCATAGGTTTTTGTGGAAGCCCCTATAAAAATATCCCAAAAATTCGTTTATAGCAAAGGTCACTAGTGGAGTTGGGTGGGTGGATGTTTTTTAACAGTGCATCCATAATACACTAATGCACCAGTTTATTACTATAAATAGACGCGATGGTGCTTAATAGCATATGGTGCACTATGGCAGAATTATTTTTTTATAGAAATAAAAAATAGCGGTGTGTTAAGTAAATAAGGTGCACCAATGCGTATACTACTCGATAGCACCGGAAAAGGGTTAAATTTTAAAAAAGTTCAGTAGTAAAATCCATTTTGCCTAGTCTGGTGCTATACTTTCATGACACCCTAGTGTTAAACTGATATATGAACACTGTTGGCTCACTAAGATGTCTTTTTATAGGCAATCTTAATCCCTATATTAGTTTTCAACCCGAGGTAAGTCTTTCTATCTCAAGAGTGCCAACACAGTATGTGTAGTGAAACTAGAGGTTATCTAATGATGAATCGTTGCAATCACTAAAGGATAATTCTTCAATTCAATTCACACAAATTTAAAAAGAACTATCTATGAAAGAAATGCTCTCAACACATTATGTAATTCGTTGCAACTTGTTCTAAAACCAATTGAAATTGAATGAAAATAAGAATTACAGTTAGGATTGTTCAAATAAGCTTAAGACTAATCACACTTAATCAAGTAAAGAAACTATGACTATTGAACACACGGTTAATCTATAACAACCAAAATCAATCTGCATTACTCAATTGAATAGCAACAATAAGTGAACAACAATCAACAATCGATAATTGAACAACAATGAGTAATTGAACAACAAATAGTGATAAAGGATTCCCAAATGGAAAATGTTCTATATTACAATCTAGAGAAGTTAATCAGTCTTGTCTTTCAAGATCTATGATAACATCTATCCAAATGAACAACAATTCAACACGTATTCACTCCTTCTAATCAAAGCACTACTTAAATTTATCTCACAACTTCACTCTGAATCTAATTGAACAACAATACAAATCAATATCACAAATCTTCATGATAAATGAAATCATTGAACATTAAATCAATTGCGAAGACTGAATATAAAATATAACACAAAGGAGCAGTGGAACTTCTTGTGACTGAGCCCAGAGTCGCTAGAAGCCTCTGCTTAATAAAAACTCAGAATATGAAGATGTATCAAACATAACCTTCTTTCATTAACTTCAAGTCACAGCTGACAGAGTCACTGAATTAACAACATTTTTGTTTCAAAAAGAATAATTACAAATTAAAATTTTGAACTGTCTCTAATTTATTTTCGGCCCTATATATAACATAAAAGAGAAACTTGGATAAAAGCAAATCCTCGAGATCAGGGGATCCTAAGGATTTTGCAATATAAAATCTGATCATATGATAAAACAGGAATGTTCGAACTGATCTTCCGCTTCTTTGTCTATCCCAGACGCCGTGGCTTTTCCCTTTTATGGCCTCATGTTGTTCTCCCACTGAACAACCTTTGCCCAATCACATCTCTACATACAAAGATAGAACAGAATCAATTTTTTGTACTAGATCTACCTATTCTATCACCAAACAGTTTTATCCAACTTTAGCTGATATTTTCCTCATTTTAATCTATAAATGGAGATAATCGTATAAGGATGAATGATAAATGAAGCATTTTATGAAGAGAAATCATACCTTTTTCTTATCGCAACATACTCCCTAGCTTACCTTATTGCACATCATCATGCAAGCATATAGTTCAGATGCAATTGAGTGAGGGAATAAGCAGGATATACTTCCTCGTAATTCCTAAAACCATTCTTTTGCTTAAGGACAGTGAAAGCCTAGGTTACCTCATGACATTTTAAGTTATAATCACTACGGTATTGATCAAGAGGGTGCCATATGATTGGGGTTCTGTAGTAGCATCCTATCCAATCTGGCCCCAATGTTAAAATCATATTGCTATATTTATAAAAATGGGAAGAGGCAGCTTGGAAGTTCCAATATCCGAACGACTCTCAGCCCCTCACATTGTTACTGGAAATTTCCCACCTTTGCCTTGATGCAGCCAAGGCTTCTTCTTTAATTTACTGGAATTATTCCTTTCCGACCTAAATGATATTTGTATGGAGTGGCCCCAATTTACCTACAACACCATCTTTTTTCATAAACTATTTATGTCTGACAATAGGAGCAATGGTTGTGTAGGCTCTCCTCTGACCCATAAGTCAATGCCATACTCACGCCTTTTGAATGTGTTGTAAGCCTTGTCCCATTTTAGCTTATTAGCAGCAAATGAGAGGAATGCCTGAAATTGAATGTCTCCTATAAAAGGGGCAGGGTGGTTGTCCCTGTCATCCTCTAAAACAAAATTATGCATATAGAGTTCACATAGGAGGCACTGAACCTTCTCATCATGCTCTCTAAAGCATTTGAGTGGTTTTGATTTCTGCTGGTTTACTAGCCTTAACGACCTTAACTTTTAATAGGAGGTATCTTTCCATAAGAAATAAAGCATAATTTATGGTGGGGTTCGGAAAGATAGAGTGTCTAAATAGAGAGAACAAAGGGTCTCCATTTTCTCTCTAACATTTTACAATTGACCCTCTAAATTTTCAACCTTATTTTGCTTAGCCTTATATTAAGAAAAGGTCTCATCCTCAGTCCTGGTAAGTGCTTCAAACTTCTTCTTTAGCCCTTGATGTTCATGCAGAGGGACCACCTTTTCCTTGTGCTGAGTCAGTTCTTGGTGAACTATCAGAAGCTCATTCTATAATTTTCTGATAACTGCCTCTCTTACCAAGGGGGTGTAAAGGGGTGTTTCATTTGTTTGGGCCTCTGCATCCTGGGTCTCCATAGAGTTAGTCTGCATAGCAGCTTCAGCAGCTTCCAGAATTACACAATCAACTTGAACATTTTCTTCAACATCTGTTTGGACAACAATGTCTGCAGTGGGGTAGGCCATTTGAGTTCCCTGTGAAAAGATACAGGGCTCCTCAATTTGTATGGCAGTATCTTCTCTCATAGCTGGCTCAGTCTGTATTTCTTTTGGACAAACCTCAAGAAACTTTATCTGAGTCTTAGCATCCTTGGCAGAACATTGTTCTGTTTGTGTTCCTGCATTTTCCATTTCTACTTTCAACTTCCTCATTCTGGTTGCTTCTTTGAACCAATATTTCAGGTGCCTGATTACTTGCTTTTGTTTCCTGTACTTTTTGAGCACCTTTTTAGGCCTAGCCCTGTAGCGATTTTCTACTCTATGGCTTCCATCTGGAGCTGGGTTATCCTCTACTATCTGTACAGGCTGTACTATGTCATCATCAGGAATGTTCCCAATTGGAACTGCGATTTCTGGTGGTATTTCTCCTTCCAACTCATAATTATTATTCATTTCATTTTCAGGAGATACCAATGCAATGGTATCTCCTAAACAATCATCATTCTCGCAGTCTCCTCCTTGGTAGACCTCGTTCACAGCAAACTTTGAAAAGGGAATATTACTTGGTTTATTGGCATCTCTCAAGTTTTCATCTCTAGGGTTTCCTTCTGCTAGGGTGTCCACTAGACCGGTGCCTACTTCTTGAGTTTCCTATATGTTGGCCATTTCTTCAAGTTCCTCGGCTTCAAGAGGTGTTTCCATAGAAGGAATTGACTCCCTCTATTCCTCCATGGCATCATTGCATGGCTGGGTTTGTTCATGACTGGAATCATCAATAGGGGCTGACCGGTTAGGGATATAATTCTATTTTTCGGTGTTCCTTGGTTGTCCTTACCCGTCGGGCAACATCGTGTAACAGGGAATTTAGATAAAATGGTAAATTAACTTGAATTCTTTGCTATAAAATGGCTAGAAGTTTCAGTTTTTGGGGCTTTACCACGTCATGCTGGCCATCATAGGTGATATATCTTTAGATGATCATAGCCAGCTCTTTCCATGGTTGTTGCAACGTCGAAGGATGAATTCCTTTCCCCGTTCGTACCAGTCGCTCGCTTGGGTCCTAGAATGCTTCAATTTCATTGTATAAAAGGACGCGTTTGTCTTCCCATTTCGCACCTTCTGCCAGAAGTTGGGTGACTTCGGCCAGGACTTCTTCAAAAACCACCATAATTATGCCTTTGACCACTATACTATCGTTCTATACATTTTGTAGAAATTCCAGCATTAGCTCTTCATGGAATCCCTGCAATCTATTTAAATACTGCAGCCAACGGGCACATTTAAGGATTTCACGGGCTTGATCCAACACCATCAGTATTGGAGGCTCACTCTAGATTGCTCTTCTGCCCATAGTTGTTGCACTTGAGTTTGGTTCTTTTGTATACAACTGTGTTTTACCCCTGTAATGCAACACAACGGTAATGTATATTACAGCAACTATCAAGGAAATTTTATGTGATCTTCACTGAATTTTTTTTTGTAAACTTGATATGGATCACAGAAGCCTAAACTCTACTAACTATCAAGGAAATGACACTTCTTGGGTAATAATTATCATTTTTAGTGAAGTCTTTCATCTTGGTAGCCATACTTAACACAAAATTGTATGTTCGCATGCCCGCCATAATGGTTGCCATTTTTCGACCAATCAGAATTTTCTACTAATTATTACACATTCCTACTCATCATGCAATTCGTACTCCGGAGGTAATCTGAATGATTGTCACATAGTTATCCATAACTAGAGTACGTTCCATCCATATGCAGGCCATCCCCCATCTAACGAGAAAACGGAATCCATGTCCTTTCAGCACGCGGAAAACAGGCAAATAAACCAATGCGAAATAAATGTCGGCAACCAATCTAAAAAGCACAACACACAAATTCGTAAATCATTTAAGTGATATCTGCCATCAGACATGAATTGGCCAAATAAAATAAAAATAACAATTTTAAGTCATTATGTCAAAGATTTTTACCATGAGCAGAATTAATCACATCAACATAATCGATGGCTTATGTTTAATGACTATCATTTAATGCTCGGACATATGAAATATAGATTAAAGTCACCATGCTATTCGGCTTGTAAAAGTCCAACAAAATGGAAATATTCATTAGAAATAAAGTCATAGGTGATAAGAGGTAGATTTCATATGGAAATATAAGATAATACTCCAATACCACAAGCAGAGCCACTGCTGCTAGCAAGCATTCATAGCCTTGACAGGGTTGCTTTTTAACCCTCCCAAATGAGCTAGAGTCCTTCTTATAGTTAATTTTTTTTCTATTGTCACAAAGAGACCACTATGCTAACATGGTGACTAGATAACCATAGTACCACTCACCAGGGTGTAACAAAAATGATTAGTCTGGCTCGTGATGAGACCCCCTGTTCTTCCGACAAATTAATTATCAAGAAGGTCATTGCCTTGGTTTGGTAGCCAAATTGGAATCTCACCTATTACATCCTTATGATCATGGTAGGTCGGCTCGTAATGAGACCCCCTATCCTCTTTGAACAACGTTTTAAGCATTTTTCTATTTTATTTTTCTTTTGGAATCTTTCTTGTAGAACAAGGGAGGCTCATTTGCTCCTTCAGAGTCAGGGATGGTGTAAGGAGTAAGAAGATGCCAATGGAAGTGTTATACTCCTATCCCGATGAGTTGTATACATTTGGAAGTATAAACATAAGCTAGCATGGGTTAAAGATAATGAATCATTTCATGATGTGTCCAAAAGAAAAGATGTCCAGACAGGCATTGTAAAGATACTCCGTATTAGCGTATGGATAAAGATAACCAACAAAAGCCTTTTTAGAAGTCATAATGAGATTGTTGTTACCATTTTTCTTTAGAAGAGGCACAAATCAATGCAAATGGTGCTTATTTGTAATACAAAAGAAGAAGAAATTGGCATAATTATCAAGAGAAAAATGAGAAAAATTCACAATTTAGCTCTTAAAAGGTGCAGTTCAATTGGAAAAATAAAAAAATAAAAAAATAAATAAAAATAAAAAGTGTTGTTCAATTGATTGAACGACGATCGTTCAATCATTTGAACGGTGAAATCAATCAAAAACAAAAATGTTGTTCAATCAATTGAACGACAATCGTTCAGTTGTTCAAACGGTGAAATTAAAAAATAAAAACAAAATGTGATGTTCAATCAATTGAACGGAAATCGTTTAATTGTTTGGGCAGAGAAAATAAATAGGAAAGAAAAAATATGCTATTCAATCAATTGAACGACAGTCATTCAATAGTTTGAATAGCGAAAACAAATAAGAAAAAATAGTGTTGTTCAATCAATTGAACGACAATCATTCAATAGTTTGAACAACAAAAACGAATAAGAAAAAATTACATTGTTGAATTAATTGAACGACAATCATTCAATAGTTTGAACAACGAAAAACAAATAAGAAAAAATTGCATTGCTCAATCAATTGAAGGACAATCGTTCAATAGTTTGAACATTGAAAAACAAATAAGAAAAAATTACGTTTTTTAATCAATTGAACGACAATTGTTCAATAGTTTTAACAGCAAAAAACAAATACGAAAAAATTGCGTTGTTCAATCAATTGAACGACAATCAATCAATGGTTTGAACAACGAAAACAAATGAAAAGAAAATGTGATGTTCAATCAATTGAACGGCAAATGTTCAATTGTTTGAAGAACAAAAACAACAAAAAGGAACATGTGTTGTTCAATCAATTGAACGACAAACATTTTGCCATTCAATTGTTTGAACAGTGAAAAACAAAAAGAAAAGTGTGTTGTTCAATCAATTGAACAGAAAACGCTCAATTGTTTGAACAACGAAAAACAAAAAGAAAAAATGTGTTGTTCAATCAATTGAATGGCAAACACTCAATTGTTTGCACATTGAAAAACAAAAAGAAAAAAATGTGTTGTTCAATTAATTTAACGACAAACGCTCAATTGTTTGAACAATTAAAGACAAAAAGAAAAGTGCGTTGTTCGATCAATGGAATGGAAAACTCTCAATTGTTTGAAACAACGAAGAATAAAAAGAAAAATGTGATGTTCAATCAATTGAACAACAAATGCTCAATTGTTTGAATAGTGAAAAACAAAAAGAATTTTTTTTTGTTAAATCAATTGAACGACAACCATTCACTTGCTTGAACAACGAAATGCGACAAAATAAATTTGTGTTGTTCAATCAATTGAATGGCAAACATTCAATTGTTTGAACAACGAATTACAAAAGAGGAAAAAAATGTGTTGTTCAATCATTTGAACGACAAATTTTCAATTGTTTGAACAGCAAAAACAAAGAAAAGAAAAATGAAACTAAAAAATTCATATTTACATGGTGATTCCTATAAAGGTATGTACATTATTTACAATTCTTTGAGCAATTTCAATTTTTTAAAGAAAAAGCTATTGGGTTATCATTCCCTATAGCTAGAATTTACATGGAGGGGTCCTTGCATACCTACTCGCAGAAAAACTCCTTGGTAAGTGGTTGATGATAGAGGTGCACTCAATGCTTGTTTACCTTAAAGGAATGGTCAGATCCGTTTATGGTAGTCAAGGTAAGAGTACCATTGTTATGTACTTCTTGAATCTCATAAGAGCCTAGCCATTTTGTTTGCAACTTTCCCAGGAAGTCCTGGAATCTGGAATCATACAAAAGTGCCCAATACCATTTTTTAAATGTTTTCTTCTTGATAAGGTTGTCATGCCCCTTTTCCCTTTGTTATTGTATTATTGCAGTTCGTTGCAAAGGAAGAATTCGAGCCCCATCTAGTTCGTTAATCTGCTAAATATGCTTAGTTTTGGCTTTTGTTAAATCCAAACCCACTTCCTGGGCTGTCCATAGAGTCTTTATTTTGAATTCGATTGGAAAAATTAGTTCTTTACCAAACACAATCTGGTAGGGAGAGTATCCAGTAGTATTCCTCCAAGTCGTACGATAGGACCACAAGGCCTCTAGCAGTCTAGCAGCCCAATATAATCGGTGTGTTGAGACTATCTTGGTCAAAATTACTTCCATAACCTTGTTGGTGTTTTCGACCTACCCGTCCGCCTGCGAGTGACATGGAAAAGTGATCCTATGTGTGATATGATGGTTTCTGAGAGTGGCAGTGATCTTGTGCCTTGTGAATTTATTTCCTCCATCTTTGATCACCTCTCACGGTAATACATACCGCACAAATATCCCAAAAAGGAAGTTAATCACTACTTCCTTTGTGGCTCTTGGTAAATCTATTATTTCCACCCATTTTGTCACATAATCCATAGCTACTAGTATGTAGGCCTTATGATTGGATGGCGGATGGAATGGACCTATGAAGTCTAATGCCCAATGCTCGAAGGGTTCTATGACAAATTGTGGCTACAAAGGCATTTCATCAGATTGCCCAGGCTAGCCCATCCTTTGGCAACTGTCTGAGGCCTGGGCATATTATTTAGCATCCTTAAAAAGAGTGGGCCAATAATAGCCCATTTGTAATACCTTATGTCCTATCCTTCGGTCTGCAAAATTTCCCCCACAGGGTTTGTCATGGAAAGCCTTCAGAATGTCATGGATCTCATCCTCGCAGATGCATTTGCATATACACATGTCGGCCCCTGTATGAAAAAGATATCTGCCTATCCAAGAGAACCGAGTGTTGCGCTGAACAATCAATTTTCTTTCTCTTGTCATTAAATGTTTAGGTAGCTTCCCCACTGCCAGATAATTTGCCACATCTGTGTACCATGGTGTCTTAACTGCCATGGCAAATAGGTGTTCATCTGGGAATTGGTCATCTACCGCCAATGGATCATTAACCTTTGGGATTCAAGATAGAAAATTAGCAATTGGATTTTCCTTTCCTGGACGATCTTTGATAGTAATGTCGAACTCCTACAAAAGCAATAGCCATCATGTTACTCGACCATTTGTGATTAGTTTATTAGCTAGATACCTAATGCTAGAGTGATTAATGTACACAAAGACTTGATAGCCAGTTATATAGTGTCTAAATTTGTTTATTGCATAAATAACTGCTAAGAATTCTTTTTCTGTCACTATGTAATTGAGTTCTGTAGGAGTGAGATTTTTGCTAATGTAATATATAGCATAAGGTTTCTTGTCCTCCTCCTGGCTGAGGACAATGCCTATAGCTACATTTGATGCGTCCGTGGAGATGTGGAAAGGCAGCTCCCAGTTTGGTCCACGTAATACTGGTGTTGTTGAGACTAGTTTCTTTAAACCTACAAAAGCTATGTCACACTTGTCAGACCAACTGAAATCAACATTTCCAGTTAGAGTGTATAAGGGTGCCGCAATCTGTGAAATTTTTTTGATAAACCTGCCATAATAACTTGCATATCCTAGGAAACTATGTACCTTTGTTTGGGTGCAGGGGGTAGGTAGTAAAATAATTACTTGTATTTTTGTTGGATCTACCTGTATTCCTGCTGCAGAGATGTAATGTCACAAGATCATGCCCTCAGTCATCATCATGTGACACTTGACGTTGCTTAAACATAACTTGGTAGTGATGCATCGTTCTAAGAACTTTTCTAGCGTTTGCAATGCTTGATCAAAATCATCCCCATATGGAGTAAAGTCATGCATATATACCTCCAATCCTTCATTTATTAGATCAACAAAGATGCTTAGTATAGCTCTCTAGAACGTGGCTAGGGCATTGCACAATCCAAACGGTAATACCCTGTATGTGAATGTGCCCCAGGGACAAGTGAAGGTTTTTTTGTCATGATCTTTAGGGGCAATCTGAATTTGATTCTAACCATTGAAGCCGTTTAAAAAGGAGAAGAACTGCTTCACTGCCACCGTATTGAGGACTTGATCAATGAATGGGAGGGGAAAGTGATCTTTCTATGTTTCCTTGTTTAGCTCTCAATATTCTACACAAATACGCCACTTCCCATTTTTCTTAGGGACGAGCACCAATGGAGAGACTCATTTACTATCCGAGATAGGATAAATAAAGTTTACATCTAGTAGCTTCTGCAATTCCTCTTTCACGATATCCTTGAGGTGTGGGTTCAAGCTCCGTTGAGGCTTCCGAATGGGTAGTGCATCCTTCTCTGTATAAATGTGGTGTGTACATAGCTATGGGTCTATCCCTTTCATATTAGGATAATCCCAGGCAAAAGCCCCTTTATTTTTCTGCAATACCTGGATAAGATTTTTATGCTATTCGCTATCCAAATCAACATTGATATTTAGAACCTTGCCTAGTTCGATCTCAACTATTTTGATGTTATGAACTGTAGTTGTATGAATATGCTAGTCATCTGTATCCTTCAAGGGATATTCCATGGCTTCGTTATCAAGGGTTACTTTCAACATCTGACACTATACATTACTCACATTAGTTGGCTGATTTATAATATTGTTGATAACGCCATCTTCAATTTGATCTTTAAATTCCAGTGCTTCCACTACTATGAGTGGTGAACGGATGCTCTCTTCTAGGTACGCTGGTGGCTGCTTACATATTTTTACAATGGGTAAAATTGGCCTGGTAGGAGGGTATAACACCAAATTTTTTACAACATCTCCCTTTGTAATAGTCATGCTTCCTTCTCAGCAGCCAATATATGCATCAGTTGTTGCCAGCCAAGGTTGACCCAGAATCAAAGGATGTCCATGCAACCTACTCGGGTTTATAACCAGGAAATCTACTGGATATTCCCATGAGTCAACAGAAACTGTGATATCTTGTAAGGTCCCTTCTGGTTTTACCTCCGATCGGCCAACAAGTTCTAGTAAAGTGGTGGTTGGTTCTAAGGCTGTAATACCAAGTGCTTAACAAGTTTCTGTTGTTAATATGTTGATGGCAGTTCCTAGATCAACTAGTGTATTTGGAAAAGAGCGACCATATATCTGAACTGTTACTATGGGGTTTCTAGGATCTTCATATTTTATTGGAGTTTCCTCTCCAAAGAGTAGATCGGATAAGGTTCCTACAACATGGATAGTGGGTGAGGTTTTTAGCTTCCTCACAAGATTCCTTGCACATAATTCTTTGATTGTTTTGGCATAGATGGGAACGTCTTGAATAACCTGGAGGAGAGGAATCTTAACACACAAATATTTTAGCTCCCCTATAAGGTCAAAATCATGGTAAGAAATCGGTTTAGGTATCGTTAGCCTTTCAGGGAATGGAGGAGAAGTGACTATAAGTTTTTCAAGGTCATCGTGCTGATCTGTTTCTTCCCCTTGCTTTGATTCAATATTATTTACAAGTCAAGGAACATGTACAGGTGGTGGAATAAGTACAGGTGGAGTTACATTTGCAATTGAAGGTTGGTCCCTGATTTCCTCAGGGGTAATGACACATCCTGACCTCAATTTGAGCTCATTACATTCTTTCTGCTCAATCTCGTACTCTAGGTTTTCAATAATCTGTACCAACTGGACTGGTCTGTTATTAGGATTCGGGTTCGGCTGAGCTGGTAACTGCGGTCACAGAAGAGGTTGAAAATTCTGTTGTAATGTATTAGAAGCTGACAATGTGGGTTGAGGCTGAAGGCCTATCCCCATAGGTACATTAGATATCCCCAAAGGTCACTGCCAGTTTGTAGACCAATTCAAATTTTGAGAGGGGGAGGCAGGCCACTGAGATTAATAGGGATTACCTTGCCAAACAGGAGTAAAAGGAGAATTCGGCTAGCCATTTCCTGGAAAATATTTTGTTGGCTAGGATGTCATAGGGAATGGCGGGATTTGCCAATTTAGGTAGGGTGATTGTCCTTTCCAAGCTGCCCCAAGGTTCTGTTGTTGATTAAACTGCGAGGAAGGAAAGAATTGGGATGCCTGTTGTGACATACCTATAGGTTTATCTTGCCTTTTCGACGTTGGTTCATCAAATATACTGGCTTGTTTCTTCCTCTGCTTCTTCAATACTGCTTTCAACCTAGGTAATGATGGACATTATTTAGTGTTGTGATCTTTAGTACAGATGGCACACATCTGAACCATGTCTAATGGACATTCCTGTTGGTTGTGCTTCTTTCGACAATGTGGGCAAAAGATGGCCAAATTTTGTTCTGCTAAAGCCTATTTTTGTTTGGCCTGTAGGACGTCCAGCTATGTTGTAAGAGTGCCCAGGATGTCCATCTTAAAATATTCCAGGAGGTTGCCGATCTCCATCTGTGTTACACCTCCACTATGTGGTTTGCTTCCTCTGCTCATTGGATCTTGGCTAGCTTCTCTTGTATGTGTGCTTCCCCGCGAACACCTGATACACAAATGAATAATTTCATCATAATCTTCCTAAGAAATATCTCCTTTTCCCATTAAGTTTAGAGTTTCTACCCATTCCTCTTTCATTCCTTTAATCAAGATAGCTCTTAGGACTTCTTTTAGTAGGGTAGTGTGTGGAGACCTCTGCAAATTATAATTAAATCGTTCTACATATTTTTCTAGTGTTTCATTATCTTTTGCACTCATCTTAAAAATCTCATCTTTCAGTTCCGTAGTTTAACAAAAGTCCTAGTATCTTTTAAGGAAGGAGGTTTTCATTTCATCCCAAGAATTGATGGTTCACCCACCTAGACCCATAAACCATCTCAAAGCTGCCCCTTTCAAAGTGGACAGGAACGATTTTAGCTTTTGGGGGTCGGTGGTATAGTCTTACCCTCTACAAAGGGCATCAAACTCAAACAGGAAGCATCAGGATCTTCTGTGATCATCCCATGGAAGGTTGGGATGCTCTGTAGAGGAATAGCCTTCATAGGGGCATTGGCCACCTGGTCGACTATGGGGTACTCTAATGTCGAGGTTTGACCTTGGGGTGGCTGATCTACCATTTGATCAAAGATATGAGAATAATCTTTAGGGATTTCAAGGGGTGCTTCTGGAGTAAGTATAGAATTAGCAAGATAGTTGTGGTTCTGCTTTAGCAGCCCCATTAGTTTCTCCTTTTCCTTCTCTTAAGTTAAAGGATTTTCCATCTTGCAGAGGATCAAAGTGTAAACTTATTGTAGCTTGAAAACTTTGTTCTGGTCCTCCTACTTGGCTTTGAATCTCAACATGAGCTACAGATGGTGAGCCTACTACTTGAGGGATAACAGTAGAACTTTTTCCAGGGATAGCCTAGAATCCTACTGATGCTTGAGACTCTGCTATTCTTATGATTTCAGCTATAAAGGTTGTTCTCCCAAGGTTCACCGATCCTTTGTGTTTTGTGGGTTTTGGTGGAGGATTCTACTCTTTTTCTATCTTTTTATTTCTAGTCATTCATAAAACAAATTTCTGTTTAACCTCTAAGGTTTTGTTGTAAAGCGAGCAGGTAAGCAAGCACTTTACTTGCTATGTATGTAGGTTCTTACATTCCATTTTTAAAACCTAGTTCTCCTACAACAAATAAATAAAAACAATCACTTGAAACACTCTCCTCAGCAGTGGCGCCAAAATGTTGGCTCACTAAGATGTCTTTTTACAGGCGATCTTCATCTCTACATTAGTTTTCAACCCGAGGTAATTCTTTCTATCTCAAGAGTGCCAACACAGTATGTGCAATGAAGCTAGAGGTTATCTAATGATGAATCGTTGCAATCACTAAAGGCTAATTCTTCAATTCAATTCACACAACTTTAAAAAGAACTATCTATGAAAGAATTTCTCTCAACACGCTATGTAATTCTATGCAACTTGTTCCGAAACCAATTGAAACTGAACGCAAATAATAATTACACTTAGGATTGTCCAAATAAGCTTAATACTAATCACACTTAATCAAGTAAATAAAGTATGACTATTGAACACACGGTTAATCTATAACAACCCAGATCAATCTGCATTACTCAATCGAATAGCAACATTAAGTGAACAACAATCAACAATCGATAATTGAATAGCAATGAGTAATTGAACAGAAAATAGCGATAAAGGATTCCCAAATGGAAAACGTTCTATATTACAATCTATAGAAGTTAATCAGTCTTGTCTTTCAAGATCTATGATAACATCTATCCAAATGAACATGAATTCAACACGCATTCACTCCTTCTAATCAAAGCACTACTTAAATCTGTCTCACAACTTCACTCTGAATCTAATTGAACAATAGTATAAATCAATATCACAAATCTTCACTATAAATGAAATAGTTGAACATTAAATAAATTGCAAAGACTGAATATAAAACTATAACACAAAGGAGCAGTGGAACTTCTTATGACTGAGCCCAGAGTTGCCAGAAGCCTTTGATTAATAAAAACTCAAAATATGAAGATGTATCAAACGTAACCTTCTTTCATTAACTTCAAGTCACAGCTGACAGAGTCACTGAATTAACAACGGTTTTGTTTCAAAAATAATAATTACAGTTAAAAGTTTGAACTATCTCTAATTTCCTTTCGGCCCTATATATAACATAAAAGAGAAACTTGGATAAAAGCGAATCCTCAGGATCGGGGGATCCTGAGGATTTTGCAATATAAAATCTGATCATATGATAAAACAAGAATGTTCGAATTGATCTTCCGCTTCCTTGTCTGTCCCAGACGCCATGGCTTTTCCCTTTTATGGCTTCGTGTTGTTCTACCAACTAAATAGCCTTTGCCTAATCGCATCTCTGCATACAAAGATAGCAAAGAATCAGTTTTTTGTACTAGATCTACCTATTCTATCACCAAACAGATTTATCCAACTTTAGCCGATATTTTCCTCATTTTAATCTATAAACGGAGATAATCATATAAGGATGAATGATAAATGAAGCATTTTATGAAGAGAAATCATATATTTTTCCTGTCCCAACAAACACCCCGGGGCATAAAAAATATGGTGCACCATTATGGGGTTTTTAATTTAAAAATAGTAGTGCACATATTGTATTATGTGCACCGGTGTCGTTAATTAAAATGAAAGCCCCGATGCTTAATAGAAAATGGTGCATTGTTGTAGGGTTATTTCTTATACAAATTAAAAAAATGGTTTTCTACATTTATATTTCATACCGATGCATACACTATATTATCATGAAGCACCAATGTTATCCATATTTATGAAAGCCCCAATGTGTAAACAACATGGTGCGCATGGAAGAGTTTTTAGTTTACAAAATGACGGTGTGATTCGTATAAAATAAACATCGGTGTTGTTAATAGAATTGTATGTCTAGTAACAAACAATAGCACACCATGGTAGGGTTATTATTAATTTATAATTTATATGGGTTAAAAAATTAATAATCTATACCTTGTGGATGCTATATGTATGCATTGTTAAAATAATTCCTTATCATGTAACCGTATCTCTTATTATCACCAAACTTTTTTATGATATATTCTTGTTTGCATTGCATTAAATATTTATTGAAAACTATTTATATAAAAAAACTCAAAAGTTCAAATCACTTTAGAATTTATGGTGTGACACGTAAAAGGTTAATCAATTTGGAATCTTGGAATATTATTCTGAAATTGGCAATGGTGTCCTTGAAATTTGAAAAATTTGTTGAATTTCACCATGATCGTATTCAACTTGCAGTGGAATCTTATTGTGAGGCTAGCGACGATGTCCTCCGAATTTGAAAAATATGTTGAATCGCATACTCTAACTATTTTATAGTTTTTTCAATGAATTTTGTTTTAAATATGTGAGGAAATTATCTAAGTTGTAATGGGGTATAATTTGTGTGTTTTCAAAGGTGCTAAATAAATTATATATATTAAAATTATATTAAAATACATAATTGTGGGAATTATGGCTAATGTGTTGTCCTTGATGCAACCTACTTGATAGAGATGTCAACATGATAGTTATGCAAATGCTACAAGTAATATGAATAAACGAATATCAATTCAGAGATAGATGGATGGCAAACATCAAGTGTGAGAAAGTATACGTGGGTCTTGTGAAGAAGTCACGTACATAATCCACACCATGGTATTATGAATACCAGGGGTATTTAACATGGTATTGGCCCATAGTAATGAGTGAGACAATGGATATTTGATATTCTCAACGAATACTTACAACATAACCAAGTTATTTACCTAAGGTATTGGCTAAGGAAAATACTATATAAAGATATGGAGATTAAGGTGTTGGGTGTGCAAGTGATAAATTGTTTACGAATGATTTGATCTGAAACAGGTGTGCACCAAGTAGCAAGGAGAGAACTCAAATCTGAAGTATGGTGACATATGTTCTTGTTTGTTGTACTTATTTAAAATGTCTAACAATGATAGATCTGTGTTGTAACTTGAACAAAGTAATCTTAAAATTATGTAATTTTGACATTAAGGGTTGCAGAGAGTAAATATATGTTTGCAACAAATGTTTTTAGATCTATACATAAGTTTGTCTTAGGTGAGCAAAGTACATACATAGATTTTCTTCTGGGTAGTCACGTATATATTCTGTAGTATGGACAAATCTGTACGTGGGTATGGTGAATGGTAAGCGCGTACATACAAGGATGTTCTTTGTAAAAGTCGCGTATACATGTTAGATTTTTGCAGTATGGGTTGTTGATGTTTGATCAGATTTGTCATGTCTGCTATTGTGTATCAATGATGCCTCTCTCATAATCTGTGTTGGAAAATGCTGGTTGGGTTCAATTGGTTATGGAATAGAATGTTGATTAGTGATGATGCCATTGTGTTGTGATCTATAATTAGCTTAATGATCTGTGATTGATTCAGTATCCAGTTCAATGGTTGTTTTAGTATTTCAGTGATACTTGTTCAGGTATTAGTAATTTGAGATATGTACGTAGGTCTTCTTCATGGGAATCATGTACATATGCGGGTTTGATTCATAACAATAGTGTATACACTCTAACATATACTTTATTAGGGTGTAGTGACAACATTTGGTTTCTATAATCAACAATAGGGTCTAATTATGAATGGTTGTGCATTGATCTGATATGGATTGGTTTGATCTAGTTGCATTGTTTAATTAAGCTTCAGTGATTGATTTCATGATTCATTTGGTTCAGTGATTGGGTGATTTGATTTAGTGATTAGTTTCAACTTATTTATGAAAGTGGATCCAGTATGAAATATAATGAAAAGTGATCTACCCTTTCAATAGTAGTTGGTAAATAGAGTCAGGGGGTCGAAGCTCCCTTCCAGTAGGTGCTGGAAAATGAGAGAAGGTTGTAGCCTTCTACAGATGGGTTCCTGCGTATTGGTTATAGTCTACACTAGTACAAGATTGTAAGATGTTTTCATCCTTTAATAAAAGAAGAAGACAAAGACGAAATTAGTGTTGGTTTTCTCCCACATTGGGTTTCTAGCTAAAAATCATGGTGTTCATGTGTGTTGATATGATTGTTGTGTGTTGTTGATCTTTCTACTTCTTACTACTCTATTGACGATGTTGGACCTACCAACATTCAGGGGATCTCCCTGATATGAAGTCCCAACTAGACCTCACACCGTTTGGTGTAGGAGTCCCATCTGATACGGTGGCCCAGTTGCCATTATCTTAAATATATGCCTTAGCTCTTGCTTGTCATCACATGAGAGTGGTTTTCTTAGCCTTCAAACAGCAAGGTTCATGTGCCTGGTGAGTGCTTATTGTCGCTTGTGTCAAGTTTCCTTCACTGCATAGGGAGAGGGTGAGAGTGAGTCTCAAGTCAAAAGGGAATTGTCCCAACTCTATTAGAGACACACAACACAACAAGACATGCACAACTTTTGACGGAGTAGTCCACTCAGATGCAGCAGTCACAAATGCACAGTGAACAGGTAACATGTATAACACCCAGTGGAATAAGCCACACGAGTGTGATGGTCGTTATAACAAGTTTACGAGAACGAATCTGTTGAGTGTTCGGCGGAATAGTCCACATGGGCGAGACAATGTTAACAACTGATACGACACATTTCCAACAACATATGTACTAAAATAACCGAAATAGTTCAACTGTCTTAATACAAGTTAAAGAAATGTGCATTACAAGTGTCCAAAGAATAGTCTTACAAATGAATACAATACATGTGTGAAAATGTGTTGGCCTGTTAACAGGCTTCTGAATTAAGTGAAAGTTCATAGATGGATCTGTACAACATTACATCACCAACCCCAATAGCGGTGCATTGGAGCCACTACTCAATCCTTAAAGAAAATATTACAAACTCTCAAGGCTATGTGGGAGGAGCCAAGGTGAAAAGTCCTTTGCATGTACAAATGAGGGGTATATATAGCCAAGGGTGAACTTGACCCTTATGACTCTTCGGTTTCCTTCATGATTGTTTAACTTACATGACTCTCCAACTGAAATGACTCTTCAACTTTGTATGTGGATCTCTTGGACTTACATGTTACATTACATTGATTACAACAGTATGGCCCACAGTAGTGATGTGGCTGAGATGAATCATGACATGAACCGACATGACAATGCTGGTATGTTCATGCTGATGGTGGTGTCAATGTCGAGTTGTAGTGTTTCATAAATTCACCTTCGCATGGAAAGGTGTGCTGAATCTTCGATGGTCTTGGTTTTCACTTGATGTTGCACGTGCATGTATCCCCTTCGCTGGTACTTGGCATGCTTCATGTGTTCATCCATTCACGAACAAGTCTCCTAGCATGCACTCCTTGTTCATCCCATTTGTCATCGCACCATGTCTAATCCATATACCTGTATTTGCAATTACTCATGACGAGATGACATCAAATCTAGAAATATCCTAGTCTACCATGATGCACCATATTTCGTTTTTCAGGTGCAGGTGACCGGGAGAGAGGACAAGGCTCTAAAACTACGCAGAGCACATTTCAGGTGGGGATGCAGGGCTCTGGGGCACTATCAAGGAAAATTGTGCAGAGGTGACTGGGAGGCTGGGATGAGAAGTCTGGAACAACAGTGAAATTCTGCAGGATCTGGCTCAGCTCGAAGGCAGAACTGTGCAATTTTTTCATGGAGGCTGTGTAGGCAGCAGGGAGGACACTAGGAGTGAAAACTGCACAGATTCTCAGGGGAGGCTGGGAGAAAGTTGTGGGAGCTTGCTGGAAAAAACTACGTAGAATTGGGAGGTAGGCATGAGTACATGTCTGTGGAGTTTCCAAGCTGAGCGGGGTGCAGGGCAGCTAAAGGACAGTCCAAGAAAACTGTGAAATTTTCATGAGAAGCAGCATGTCGACTGGTATGGGGAATGACTAACAGAACTGTTCAATTTTCAGAGACAGTGCAGTGACATGTAGTGGGTTGTTGTCCCTCATTTCTGCACAATTTCTTTAGTCAGTGGCGCCGGGCATGATGACAGCTTATGCACAATTTTTTGGAGTGAAGTGGAGGGTTACTGCCCATTCAAACTCTCCAGTTGACCAGTGGGAGGCTTGATGGATTGGCTTGCGGGAAAAATAGATTGAGATGGCATATTTAGAAACTTATGCGCTATTCTGGGTGACATTTAGCCAGGCCGATGTCAGAATTGTGCAGTGCAGACTGCCTAGGAGGCAACCTCAAGCTCTGCGCAATTCTGGGTAGGATTACTTGATCACTGAGGGCTGAGATTGTACAGTGCAACTCAGTGGAGGTATAACTGATGGAGGGTGGTCCGGTCGATAGGTTTTCAGAAAAATGACTAAATGTGTGAGTAAGTGGAATTATGTATTCATGACCTTACAAACACACACTCAACACAACTTGATGACAAGACACCTCGAACCAACAAGACAACATACTCTCAGTGTGACTAACCGAAGGGTGCGAGCGACAAGTGCAACACTTGAGATAGATCGTTGAACGACCATGACGACACTTGTGCGACATTGTATACAACTTCGTGTGTGAGTGTGAAAGATGCTTACATAGAGAATACAACTTGTACACAGAAAGACGAACCCTGAACATATCCATAACATTAATGCAAGCATAAAATTGTGACCAACATGCTAAAAGATGTCTGGTGAACAATCAAGAAAAGAGGGTGTAAAGATTCGACAAGAGCTCACGGGATGAGCCCGAGTGTTTGCAAACATCAAGTAAAAAACCCAAGAAGGCTCTGAAATTGGATGTAGGCCAAAATTTTAAAGTGTGTTGCAGCCGCTACAGCATGCTCATAATTACTGTTTAATTGATGAATAATGAAGTAATGGTGCAATGATTAGAGTTGAACATATTAGTCATCTTGATTTACGCGGATTTCCTTAGTAATAGTTGCGTACATATGTTATTTTCCTTTATAACAGTAGCATACACAAATCAGAATAAGAAATTATTATTATTATTATCCAATTTTAACGTCATAGCCAAGCCAGACACCACAGTGGTGTATGAGACCCCCTTGTTTGTGGGACAAGGGACCCACCTCCGTGCAATGATTTGACTGTTAAGTGTACGGAGGCATACATACTCTACCCCCCTCTAGTTTTGAACTTGTGACCTCTTAGGAGGAAACATGATCTTAACCATTAGGCCCACTAATATGAAGTGAATAAAACATTGATTCACCCCCCCCCCCCCCCCCACCCCTCTTAGTATTTTTCCTAATAATAATTTTATTTTAAATTATATTTTCAACATTAAAAAATAGAAATCAAATAGTTAAATTGGGCATATACACAAATCTAGATAATATTTTATATATTATTCGATAGCATCGGAAAAGGGAGTAAATTAAAAAAATGTCGGTCGTAAAATTCATTTTCACCATTTTGATGCTATACTCACATAAAGCACCGATGCTTTTCCATTTTATGAAAGCCCTGGTGTGTAAAAACATGGTGCATTAGGGCAAGATTTTTAATTTAAAATAGTGGTGCACTAGGTGAAACCAACACATCAATGTGTATACTACTCGATAGCACCGGACAAAGGTTTAATTTAAAAAATGTCGATCATAAAATTCATTTTCACCATTTTGGTGTTATACTCCCATGAAGCACCGATGTTATTTCTATTTTGAAATTCCTCAATGCATAAATAACATGGTTCACCATGGTAGGGTTTTTAATTTAAAAAACCATGTTGTGTTTTGTAAATAATTTGCCTAGTTACGGGTACTTGAGCACAACGGAACATGGTTAAATAAATAAATAAAATTACCAATCGTAAAATTCATTTTTACCATTGGTAGTGTTGTATAGCTCTCAATCATTGGTGCAACCTTTGCCCCTATGAATCACCTTGCCATTGGTGCTTCCATTGCTTTCCATCCTTCTATCTGTTTCTCACAGCATGCCTTTCGAATTTTGTGAAATGGTGGTGAAATTTGTTTTTTTTGTGTACTTGGCAACTATTCCTCCCCGACGATAAAATGTCCAAGTAATGTCTATGTTTGTCCCTAACTTAATTTTTTAGTGGAGGAGAATTGAAAATTAAGTTAAAAAATGCATTTTTTTAATTTTTCTTTCTGCGCAGTGCATTCAAACGTTCGACTCGCACCGTTCACAGTGCACCCTGTAAACTTACAGGGTGCACCAAAAATCGATCTGTAATGTTAACACACCATTAATGGTTCAGTGCGTTGGGTAAATTGAAGTGCACCAAGCCGTTAAATTCCATGATACACCACTTTAAAAATTACAATTTTTATGGTGGTGTGTCTGGTAAACTTAACTTTTCGGTAAATTTATTTTTTCCCAACGCATCGCCCAATATTTAAACCTGAACGTTTCAGTGCGGTGCGTTGATATAAAGTTAAGACACCGGTTTGAAAGGTCATGCCAATGCAACACACTAAAAAATAAAAATAACTAATGTTATGTATTTAGGTGAACCGAAAACGGTGCGTCAAGTCGATGTACACAACATTTTTGGTACATTCCTATTTTTTATGGTGCACAGTTTCCGATACATTCCTGTTTTTTTGGTGCACTCGGGTTGATTTTTTTTTATTTGAAAGTTATATTTCCATATTTAGAAAAACATTTTTCATTTAATAAAAAAAATTATGTTTTAGTTATGAGGCTAATGTATTTTATATGTCAATCATGCAGAAACATCAGAGGAGAGAGGAGCAACAATAGAAAGAGAAAAGAGTTGACTAGTACAATATGGTACGAGGGTGGGAGGCATGAGAGAGGGAGAGGGATTTGTACCCTCACCCTATTATCACATCGACCCAAGGAATCTTGAGGAATGTAGGCCTCCTTAAATAATATGAGAAGGTTCCATCCCTGAAGGGGCACTCTAGGTTGTTGGCACAACTAATCCGTCGGTGGGATTTTGACCAACAAGCTTTATGTGTCGGCCTTGATCAATGGTTTTAGCCCACTAAGGAGGTGTCACACGGAATGAGTCGATCTTGTGGAAAAGATAGACCTTCCTAGAATCTAAAGAAGACCTAATGACAAGCAAACCAATCACAAACTATCTTTCTCTAAATATGCATTTATAAACAAAGGCAAACAAGTGTTTTAGGCCTACCTTGGGTCCAACGCAAGTTTGTGGAAGCCTCGCTCCTTCGATCCAAATGAGCTCCCTTGTCACGAATCTGCAAACACAAACAAGCAAACAAATTAAATAGCACCTGAAAAGCCAATATCATAAAACATATTTAACATGAAAGTCAAGGAATTCATGAAACAAATGACATGAGACAATTTGTTGAGAAAAATGAATCTGATTGTATTAATTCAAATCAAAGAAGAACTTTACAACCTGTGCCTTGACGCTGTACAAGCTCCTCCCAGGGTCCAGCAAGAAGTCTCCTCTACTTTGACAAGTTTCACTCTCTTCCCAATGAAGCCAAAAAGGTATGTGATCTCTCCTCTCAAGCTCAACTAGGAAGTCTTAATTTCACCAGCATTTACCCTTAAAAATGTTCAGCTTCCAACCTCCCTAGCAACCAGCCCACTGCCTGAATTTATAGTGCAATGGAGGGAAGTTACTAGGTCCTCCTTCAAAGGGATAGCTCCTCTCATCAAGGGATTAGCTCCTTCTCTTTTGGGATGCATGAACCACCTAAGAGCGGCCAATCCACATCAAAATTCCTTCTAGAATCATCTAGAATTAACCCAAAGTGAGTCTTTTAGAATAAACTTGCGCCTTTTTGACTTTCATAGGGGTCCGCACCCACACAGTTAGGGACAGAGCGGGCAGGTCCGCAGTTTTTGTAAACAGAAGGTGCGGGACCATAGACAATAGTGAGAGAAAGTGCGGAACTAGAGTTTTGTTGATTTTCAATGTCTTTCTCTCATTTTCAAAGCTTGACTTGAAGAACTGAGGTCTGATACTTGCTTAGGAGGACAGTAAAAGTGATGATAGACCCATACTGACTACAAATAATCATGGTGACGATATTTTTGTGTAACAGATTGACCCCTAAAGTGCGAAGTCTGTAGTAGATGAGGATTTCATTTATCATTTAGGAAGAGTGAAGTACTTTATCATTTCGAGGATCATCTTGTGGAGAGCCCGGTTGGAACCTGTAAAAACATTCAATGCAAGATATATATATGAGATCATATCATCGCTGAGCTAGGCATTCCCATACTCAGATCAAAACTGACTTAGAAAACTAACTACTGCTCTGATACAGGAATGATCTTGTGATACATCACAAGTATAGACTCATGTGGACACAGTATGGATGCAGCCATCTGTTTATGAATATTCCATTATATAAGGAATACAAAATTCCTCGCAGCCTGGATTGTGGAAACTAGATCCAAGGTCTTCATTTCTACTTCCCGAAACAGTACGATTCTATCCATGCGAATGAATGTGTTGATGTTGAACATGGTAGAAACCATTTGATTACTAGTCAATGATGTAAACTGTTAACAAGTGTGAGAGAAACCACCAGTGATGTCAATGGCTCTCAAAATACCCAGTACAATCCATGAGATGTGAATAAATGTGTTGATGTTGAACATGTCACGGAATCCTTTGATCGAAGGTTAATGATGCAACCTATCATCAAAGGCGAGAAACCTGCCATTGAGGCATGCAGATCCCAAGGTACTGACGATTCCTAGATCATCTTTCTAGATAATGAGCTGAAGTCGATAGAAAGCGATCCGTCGCAGGCAAGCCCACAACACGAAATCATAGATCAAGTTGAATAAATTTAGTTGCAAGGACTGGCTCAGGGATGGTCAAGATGGATGACAGATATTTTGCAGATGAATGGCTTATTGGCAGTGACCTCTTGAACACATAACGACACAACAGATGGTTTGGTGACAATTGACCCAAAGTTAATACTCAGAAACCGACTGAAGACTTTCAATGTAGTTTGATCAATTGTTAGGTAAAGGATTTCCCAACCCAGGTGAATAAAAGTGTCGTGTTCAAGAGTGGTTACAAAGTATGACAAACAGGCTCATTTTTCCCTCTTTTCCCCCACCATTTCTGGCAAGTACCTCTTTATTTTTGACAAGCTTGAGGAGGATAACATTTGCTTGATTATAAGCTCATACTTCGGATGAGTCCAACTTAGTTTAAATTCGAACCCTAAGAAGGAGTGGTTCGTTCCTGTTTGTAATTGAACAGGTCCTTTACTGTGAAATTTTAACGAGTCCATTATAGGAGAAACTCAGCGTTTTTCAATTTTAGAGAGTCTGAAAAAACTTAAGAAGACTCCAGGGTTGACCTTTTTCGTAAATTTGTGTCTCCCAAGCCCGAAAAGGTATAAAATAATACTTGAGAGAACCGCTTGGTCTTTACGACCAAGGAGTACTTTTCGTAATTAGAGCCCTTGATCCGAAAAAGTAAAAAAGTGATCAACGACACGTCGTTTTATAACCAATATCGAATTTGAAACGACAAAAATCCGGCAATCTTTTCATGTTTTTACGGTTAGAAAAGAGCTGTAAGTGGACCGTCTTTTAGTTCCGTTTTAACGAGTTTAAAAGAAAAACTCGGCAATCTTTTCATGTTTTAGGAGTCATAAAAGAGCTTAAAGGTGACTCTAAATGTTTTTTCGTCGAAAATGATAGATTTTGCCTGAATAATCCGTTATCCTGAACAAAAATGCCAACATTACTCATACCTGTTTGAAATGGATAAAAATGCTGCAAAAATTACCTTTCCAAAGTGAAACATAAACAAATTTACAATTTATTTACTCAAAAAACTTATAAAAAGGGCTTTCGTCAATTCATTTTTACCATTTGAGATTTGGGTGAGAAAATAGTACTTTTGTCCAGAAACTTCCCGTGAAGATTGCGGAAAATCCAACCATCGGAATTGAACGTCGTCTTCTCCAGGTAATCCACATCATACTACTCTTCATTTTTAACCGTTTCATTTTTTGTTTTAGGCTTTCATTTCATTTTTTGAAGGTTTTTTAGGCTAAAAACCTGTGCGCGGGGGCCCGCAGGTGTAACACTGGCAGCCCACGGACCCCAACTTTTTCTCAATGGGGAAAAATTCAGGGGTCTGCACCTTCCATGTAGGCAAGGTGCGGACCGAGGCACTGTCTCTAACCCAGAGGGTGCGGTCCCCGCAGCAAGGGTTTTTAACCCAAAAATTCTCAAATTTGACCCAAACAAATTAATTTCTAGTATTCTAATTTGTCTTTTTATTGGATGCAGAGAGTACATCATGCTAGATTGGCGTGAACGAGAGCATGAGGACGTGGACCTAGCCGCGTTGAATCACCAACCTTCGATCGATGCATTGAAGGCCTGCGGCTTGTACAAATTCTGGGCCATACCTGGCGTGAGGGCCCAGGTGGATTTCTTACAGTGGCTGGTTAACAGATGGAGCATACAGGACCCGTGCTTCTTCATTGGTGGCCACCAGCTCAAAATCGAGCTGGAAAACATATATTTCTTGATTGTTTTTCCTATGAGAGGAGAAGACTTGACTCTATTCGGGACTAGGCTAGGTGGCCAGTCTGTCGATAGCCTCCAGCTAGAGTTCTGCAACAGCCAAGCTAGAGACAAAGGGATAGACATAAAAACCATATCCCTTCATGAACTCATGGTGATCGCGTTTACCGTCACCAGACTTTGTGGGAGTGCTGCATTACATATTTCCACTGGATCCTAGATGCGGATGGCAGTTGACTGCTTTCGAGCCACCATCTTCAACTGGTGCGATGCTGTGTTGGCCAATGTGAAAGGCCAACTGACCAGAGCCAAGAACAGACAACTAAAGACCTTTGGTTATGGGGCTTTGGTTGTGAGCTTTGATCTAGAGAGGGTTCCCATGTTGATCCCGCAGCACCTTACTGTTGGTGCTGGGCTTCCTCGAGAGCCCAAACTGATGCAATGGGTCGCAGTTATGGCCCGTCATCCGGACGAGGGGACAGAGGTTGTTCGATTCAAACCTAAGTATTTCCAATGGTTGGAAAACCATGTTTTTTCTATTCAGGATTTCCCTTATGCTGGGGTAGATTTTCGTGGTGACCCAGACATGGCTCTTCCACCAGGAGAGCAATGGGATGACTCAGGTAAAATCATTTTCAACATTTTTCCTATTTTAATTTTTTATTATTTTTCTATCGTCCCAAAACTGATAGTAAAAGTTTCAAATGCAGATGTGGGTCCACAGCGACCAGCCGCTCTCCGGCCTTACGAGAGGAAACAACCAGTTGCAGCCGCTCCAGCCCCACAGGACGAATCAGCAGAGGTTTTGGCCGAGTTGGAGAGTCATCTAGAGCGCTTGACAGGAGATATTCCGGAGACCACCATAGATGATATTCCTCGTCGACATCAGCGCTATGTGATTGGGGTCCCAGGACATTTTAGGAGGTTCCTTTGCAAGGTGGCCCGTGCAGTGGTTTCTTATCGAGATCACCACCAGTGATAGGATGATCGCCTATTGTGGGAACATATGACATTTTTGTTTTTTGTACTTATCATTTTTGCCGATCATAAGGTGTTTTTCAACCTATGATCAAGGACGATGTATTTTTTGACACACTCCTATATATATATATATATATATATATCACTATTACCGGCTTATCTTGTAAATCATGCTATGGAATGGTTTTAAATTTACATGTATGATTATTGCAAATGTCTACTTAACATTCGAGAAGCAATTGCATCTGCTAATGTATTTAAAGATCTTGGAATATGTTGATATTCAATATAATCAAATTCACGTTCCAAGAGACGCACTCTCAAAAATAATCTCAATAACACTGGATTTCTAATGGCATACACTCTATTAAGCTGTAATACAACGAGTTCAAAATCTAACCTCACTATCAAACTCTGAATCCCAAATGAAATAGATTCAGATAATAACTCAATCACTGCACTATACTCGGCAATTTTGTTCGTTGTTTGACCGAGGCTTACCCCATGCATAGATACCAACTCATCAGAGGGCGAATAGATAACCCAAGCTACGGAAGAAATGTTCCGTGTATTACGATAAGCACCATCAACGAAACCAATGTATGTTTGGAGAGGCATCGACATCTGCAATATCAAGAGTAAAACCAAGACAAGCAGGAATAATGATGAAAAACACTCTCTAAGATAAGCACACTTTTTCAACTAAAACACACCAGCTAGAAAGAAAAACTATCCTAACTAAAAATCTCCATACCCATTCTTTAAGCATAATACCTCTTCAGGTAAAGACCATTTCTGGGTTTACCTAAAGAGTCCCCATCAAAGTCTACCAATTCATAGGCCCCTTTTGCTAGCTTTCGCTTGACAACATAGGGACCATGCCACATAGGAACAAATTTTCCAGCGCCTAATTTATCATTAGCTTGATCATAAACTAAGACTAGATCTCCTTCCGAAAAATTTCGAGGGGTCACATTTCGATCATACTGAGCTTTCATACGTTTTGCATGAGTCTCGATCGCCAATGCAGCATCACATTGATTCTCATCTAATTGAGCCAAGTATAACAAACGTTTTTCCTCTTCGGAAGTAGCTGGAAGTAACTCGGTGGCCATTTGCAATGACTGGATTTCACATTCAATGGGTAACACAGCTTCCAGACCATAAATTAGTTGGAAAGGAGTGAACCCTGTTGATGTTTTTACTGAGGTTCGATACGCCCAAAGCAATGAAAATAGCATGTTATGCCAATTTGACCGATGAATCCCAATGATTCGTCGAATCATGATGACTAAAACTTTGTTGATGGATTCAACCAGATCATTAGCTTGTGGATAATAAGGGGTTGAACTATCATGATGCAAACCAAGCTGGCCTGTAAGTTCGGTCATCATAACGTTTCTAAAATGACTCCCATGATCAGTGATAATTGCTTGTGGGACACCAAACATAGCAATTATATGATTGAACACGAAAATTACAGTTGTCTTGCCATCTGCCTCAAATGTTGGCATCGCCTCGGCCCACTTGGTAAAATAATCTACCGCAAGGATGATATACGCATGCCCCCCGGCCGAGTGAGGGTTACACGTAATAAAATCGATACCCCATTTGACAAAAGGACCAACGGAAACTATAGGGTGGAGAGGAGCAGGTGGAGCACGCATCTTTCGATCAAAAATTTGGCAGTTGTGGCATTTTCGGACCGCGGTAATACAATCTTTAAATAAAGACGGCCAGAAGTAGCCAGCGCGCAATATCTTTTGGGCTATGGCATACCCAGACATATGACCGCCACACGCTCTAGAGTGACAGTCATTTAGAACCCTTTCAGCTTCCTCGTGAGTTAAACAACGTCGAAAAACAGAGTCCGCCCCACGGCGATAAAGAGTATCTCCAATAATCCTGAATTGTTGGGACTGGAATCGTATTTTCCGACGTTCTGACCTTGAAATTTCTGGCCGAAAGGATTGGGTCTGGAGATAAACGATGATATCCCCATACCATGGATCTAAAGTGCTAATTAGAAACAAGGATTCATCCGCAATGGGCTCCTCCACCACAGTTTCCGTGTCAGCACGCGAGAAGTCACACATTAACTCCGCAAAAACTAAAGATTTCTTAGACTTAGATTTTTCAAATTCCAAGTCGAACTCCTGCAGGATAACAATCCATTTAGAGTACTTGCCCCCTAGCAATTTCTTGGTCAAAATGTAGATCATAGGGTTGCAATAAGAAATTACTGTAGTTTTACGTAGTAAAATGTAGTGACGAAAACGTTGGACAGCTTGAACAGCTGCCAATGTCAATTTCTCCACATGTGAGTATTTTAGCTCAGTTGGATTTAAAGTTTGACTAAGGTAATATATCACATGTTCAGTACCGAATTCATCTTCCTGAACTAAGACCATTCCAATGGTGGAATGAGAGGCGGCGTGATACAAGAAGTAATCCTGGTTGTAGTTGGGAGGATGCAATAACGGTGCATGGGTCAACGCATGTTTTAATGCATCAAAATATTTCTGAGCTATCTCATCCCAATAGAATGGAGTATTCTGTTTCAACAACCAGGTAAAACCCTTTGTAACCTCGGCATAGTTAGGAATGAACCATAGTAAAAAGTTTGCTTTCCCTTGCAAACTTTGGAGTTGGCGAAGACTCGAAGGAGGAGGCAAGTTGACAATAGCTTCGACCTTCGAGGGATCGACGCGAATGCCAGCTTTCGAAACAACAAACCCCAGCAATTGACATGTTTCTATATAGAAAACAGATTTGTGTGGATTCAACTGAATCTGATAATTCCTACACCTCATAAAGATTGCTCGTAAATGGATGAGATGATGAGCTCGATGTAATGAATGAGCAGGCAAATCATCGAGATAGGGTTGCACAATGTGCTTGATGTCATGAAACGCATAAGACATGGCCCTTTGAAAAGTTGCTCCGGCATTCTTGAGCCCAAAAGGTAATTTGCAATAAGCAAATGTCCCCCATGGACAAATGAAAGCCGTTTTTGGTTGATCAGCAGGTAGAATATTGATTTGATTGTATCCGGAAAAACCATCCATGAAGGAGAATATTTCGCTGCCGGCACAATCATCAATGATTTGATCGATATAGGGAGTTGGGTAATTGTCCTTTGGACAGGCTCGATTAATGTCCCTATAATCGATACATATTCTTACTGTTCCTTGCTTTTTGTTAACCAGAACAATATTCAATACCCAATCCGTTAACGAGATCGGATAAATGAAACCTGCTTTGAGTAATTTTTCAACTTCTGCTTTAATAGCAGCAGCTTTTCTTGGGTGAATCTGACGCAAACATTGCCGGACAGGTTTAGCGTCCGGGTAAGTCTTGATTTCATGAACAACAATTGTGGGATCAATTCCTGGCATTTCTTCATAGGACCAGGTAAACACGTCGCGGAATTCTTGAAATAGGGCCTTATATATTTGAATTTCGTCATTTGTACACGAGACACCTATATGAATGTTCTCAACAATTCCAGACTTAACCGAAATGTCAATAGGAATAGTTCTAGAGATGTTTCGCAAATTTAACTCTGAATCAGGATGTTTCATTGGATTCTGAGGTTCCTTGACATATTCAGTCGTAAAAATTGATGAAAAATCATTTTCAAAATGATCATTCTCGAGTAAAAACGAAGATCTGTGATGGAGATCTTCCCATGGTAAATCATCTACACATAGGATTTCACGAGTTTGCTCATCAGAGTGAAAAAGTTCAGAAAACGTGATTGAATCCGAGCTTGATGTGAAAAGTGATTCTTCACGGACCACATTCATTAAGTCAACTTCAGTTGAAGATGGGTCAGTAAACGATTACACGGCCTCATACGCAATTTCATATGGACTCAAAGGCATGACATCACCAAATGAGTCTATCTCAGATTCAGAAGGAACGATCCAAGGATCATCATAAACAAGGGTGTCTGACATAATCATATGAATGGTTGCAAATGAAGACTATGCGTTGATCGGAGGAAAAGGAAAAGTTCCCAGTAAACCAGCATCTTTAACTAGTCCTACTCCAACATCCTTATACGGGATAGTCTTTTTACCGACATGCTGAATACTTTCAGAAGAGGCTGGGTTGGATGAAAAGTAAGCCAGCTAGTCTATTGTTACGATCTTTCCATTATGAGGAAACTTTATAACCCGAAAGACTGATGAAATGACAGCTGTCATAGCATAAGACCAACTTCAACCCAAGAGAAGGTTGTAATCTAGAGGGGCATAAACCACCTCCACATCCAGATTAACTCTTTTTCCTTCAACCCCTATAGGCAAATCCTGTAGAATGCCAAACAGATGAATCCCACAGCCATCAAAGGCCTTTAGAATCGTCGGGGATTGATTTAGTGAAGGAGAACCAAGTGATCTCCAATACTGTATCGACATAATACACGTTGAGGCTCCCTCATCAATCACAGTCCGATGAATAGGCCTGTTTTTTACTATCACTGGAATCTGGAAAGCCATTTGATGAGGTAAGCACGGTGTACTATTTTCTAGATCGAAAATTATTAGGTTCGAGTCTTGAACATCAACAGCTCCTATAGCCGACAAAAGTAATTTGCGCTGTGCTGGACATGATTGCAGCACTTCCAAAGCCGACATTGTTGAGGGTGAAACAGCTAAATCCTCAACAATGTTATAGTTCTGAGCCACTCTTGCATGTGGATTGAAAGCTAACTTTCGAAGTATACCCTTAGCGAGTTGTTTGATTACCAAGTCTGGATTAGGTTTCTCGATCTGTAGTGGATCGGAACCGGGAGTTGAGGTTGATGGATTAGAATGAGAAGATTCTGCTTCTTTACCATCAACAGGACTTTTACTACCATAATCATGTGATCGAGTCGCAATCCTAACATGGGACATCATCAGTATGGGTTCTTCATTGGCACTCGAGGAAGAACCTATCATCTTACTGTCTTGACTTGGAAAAGGATCCTTCAAAACAGAAGGCATTTGGGAACCTTTGACAATCTTCGCAACCTCTGCATGATGAGGGCAGTCTCTTGTAAAATGTTCGTCGTCACAAATGAGACAAGGATAACGAGGTTTGTGCTTTTCATCATTAGATTCCAATTTTTCAGGTTTCTCCTTTAAATTTTTTTCTGTTTTATTCTTCTTCTTCCCTTTCTTCTTCCCACCGGATTTTGATTTGGCTATAGATGACTCTACAACGTGAATATCGGCGGAAATCTCCACGGAAGAATCTCCTGTCGGGGAATCAGGCAAGGTTATGATAGGAGAAGAATTCTTGGAAGACTTCTTCTTACTTTTAGTGTTAACCATACCAATCATACCATCGGCAGCATGAGATCCCGAAGGAGCTGCAGCGTTTTGATTTTGCTTGGGAAGATCGGGGATTTTCTCATGTAACGTACCTGAATGAGTATAGACCAAGTCAAGGTACTGTGCTTGAGCAATTACTTGCTCCTCAGTAACAACTCCGGCCTTAGCTACATCTTCAGTGATCTTTGGCAACAAAGACTTTACAAACCATTCAGCCAAGATCTGATCCGGAATAAAAACCTTCACTAAACGTCGTCGACGTCTCCATTCGTGAATATGATTTGAAATGTAAGTGGACGTTGATTGCTTTAATGAAATTAGTAATTCCGTGCCATTGTCATATCTGACCGGCAACTGAAAATGAGTTAAAAATGAGGTAGCTAACTGACTAAAATTATAAAAAGTGCCTCGCGGTAACTCAATGTACCACTTGGCCGCAAGACCAATTAGAGTGCACTGGAAAAGTCTTAGACAGATTGAATCATCTGAAATGGAGTTTGACGCACACCAGAGGTGATAAGTCATCACATGGTTCAACGGGTCCTCTCTTGATTTCCTTCGAACTTAGGAATATCACTAGGCAACTTATTCGGCATTGGCGGCCAAAACGGAAGATAATTAATGGGATCGTTCGTTAGGCGCGACAAGTCAGGCAAGTCCAAAGTTGAGATAAACGGTAACTGACGATTAGGGTCCCTAAAACTCTGGGTCATGAGACCAGCCCCAGGAGGAGGATATCCAGGATAACTAGGAATAGGGATTGCATTTGGGATATTGTATCCTCCCGTAAAACCAGGATTAACCGGACCGTACTGGGGTTGTTGAGGTTGTTGGTATGTGTACCTAGGGTATGGTTGATACTGATAGACTGGCTACTGCACAGCAGGACCGAATTGGTACTATCCCTGGTATGGTTGATAAGTAAATTGTGGTTGACTTGTGACAACCGTACTTGAACCAGGTTGTCCTACAGGCATATGAACCGAAGTTTGAATTTTGGATCCAGACGAAGGTAAAGATGTCTGAGGAGTAGATACAGGAACAGTACAAACCGTAGCTGTCGATACTCCAGAAGTAGGTGGGGTAGATTTAACAGATGTTGCGGCAGTTGCAGCAGTCGTTTGAGGCGGAGTACGAGGCATACTCGGCCCAGGCTGAGAAACTACCAAAGGTACAGAAGTTTGAATAGTAGACTGGACAGGTTGCTGGGGTGTACTAGAAACTAAGGGTTGTCTAGTTTGAGATGACAACTGTACATTTGGCTGCAACACCTGTTGAGTTTGCGATGGATCCCACACTAAATTCATTCCAGGGTATGGACCCATAACAGGTTGAGAATATTGAGGACCATAATCGGGTTGAGGGTAGGATTGATAATTCAAAGGTACATTTCCTGTTCCTTGAACATATGATTGACCGGAGGGTGGTTGGAAACCTTGGTTCGAGTACTGACCTTGGGGTTGATACCCTTGAGGCACATACTGATACTAGGGTTGACCTTGAGGTATAAATTGATACTGGGGTTGACCTTGGGGTACATATTGAGTCTGGGGTTGACCTAGAGGAACGTACTGTCCCGTAGGTATGTACTGTCCTTGAGGTTGCCCCCCAGGCACAAATTGGGTACCTTGAGGTTGCCCCCCAGGCAGTAACTGGCAACCTTGAGGTTGAGGATTGGGAATAGAACCTGACATCATGAGAATATCTTCTATGCTCAATGGCTTAGTACCATTGCTTCCAGTTAATAACCCTTGTTTAATGGGTTGAGGAGATGCTCCCGAAAAAGTACCAGAAAGTGACTAATACCCAGAGGGAACAGAAGGACCACCATACAAAAAGGATTCGGGCAATTGAGGAAACATGGACGACTGTCTTGACATATTTAATGGAGGATAGTAACCTCTAGGTGTTGGGTGATAAGGAACATGAGGTGGTGAAAAACTTAACCCTGGGTTTTCTAAGAAATTAGTCAAAGAAAGATACCAAGCACTGCTCCTAGGTGGACTGTAAAAAATTGATTCACGCTCCCTTAGCTTAATAGCAGGTTGATTTTCAGGGATAGGGATGCCTACTTCTTCTTCTGGAGTAGCAAGTTCTTCGATAGCTATAAGTCCAGAAGGAAGATTTTGGGTAATTATTCTTTCTACCCTAGGTGAACCAGGACCATTAGAAGCTGGAGAAGCAAACCCCGATGTCGGAGTAGCAGCAAATTCACTTTCAGGTTCGGATATTTCAGGTTCCTCACCTATATCACTAGTAGATGAAAAGCTACCAGTAACTTCGGAAACATACACTGACTGTGGATTATAATCTGCTACTAAAGCTTGAAAATCAGGATGTACTACCAAAGAAGACTCTCCTTCTTCAGGCGATCCAACTCTACTGTCTCTAGGAGTTACGAGGACTTTCAACCCTTCAGGCTAGCTCGGTGAAAACTCAGGAGGTTGGCCCCGAAGTCTACGGGACTTCCTCGGTAATTCAGCCACGGTTAAAAAATTTTAACTGCTTCACACGCAAACAAAGTAAAATCTCAATGAAAACCACCTAAAGCCTCTAAAGAACTAAACAAATTTGAATCACATGCCTAAAGAGTCTAAGAGATCAAACACACACAAACAGTAACTTTCTGTACTTGAAAACACTAGTTGGTGATGAAATCCAACATCGCAGAGTTCAATACAGAAATGGCGGTTGGAACAGTTACCTCGGCAACCTGCTTAATGAATAGACTGGCACAAGTTCCTCCACTTAACTGTCTCGAGTGAAGAGAACCCCCCAGAAAATCCAAGTGATTTTAGCCGACGTTTGCTCCAGGTATAGTGGGATCTTCCCACCACTGTCACCTTAGGAAGAATCCTAAAGAATATGGCCACTAAGGTTACCAACTGAAACAAATATACCTGGGGGAACAGTGTACGATCCGATACGCACGCAAGGCCAGAGTAGCAAGCTCAATCCCCTTGAAGGCTCCTTGACATAATCCAAGGTTTACCCACAAGTGACCCCAGGCTCCTCGACAATGGTTAATCTGAGGTTTACCATTTATAATACGTGAATATCTGGCGTCGTTCCCAATGAGGAAGGATTGATTCCCACACTGGTTCGGACACGATCTTGTGCTTCTCCTTTAAGAGGAGCTTTCCCAGAGCATAAATGCAGCAATTGGATTTCTTCCCTACCACAAGATACAGCTACTTGTTTGTTTTTACTATCTTAGAGAGTTAATTACTCTCCTACCCCAAGACACTAGCCTAAGCTATGTTGGTGTATCAGAGCCCTAGAAATAAAAATGCTACTAGATGAATTTTACTTTAAGCGTTATTTTTATTGGTTTTTGTTTAAGTCAAAAGGTACGCAGATGAAACTCATGGTATGAAGACTCGACTCAAAATCACTAAAAATGCACTTAAGATGATTAAACAATATTTTCCCTTCAATGAACTTGTAGCTAGGAAAGAGTTTGAGAATGAAAATACTTGTAAACACAAATCTTTCTTAACAAACAAATTAAAAGAAGAGCTTTTGTCCTTTCCAATGCACTCAAAATGAGACAACTAGTTATTTTCACAAAAATTTCCCTTTTCTTTTCAAAGCACTCAACCACTACAAAAACAAACTTTTTCCAAAAGAGATTTTTTTATTTTTTATAAAACACTCAAAACTATGGAAATGACTAACTTTGAGATCTATAAACTATAAAAACCTATTTGAAGTCAAAGCTTACAAGATGTCTTTTTTAAGGATGTTTTACTTAGCTAGATGTAAACTAAGGACCAATTATGCAGAATCACAAATCAGTCAAAAACAACCAATTTTGTTTTCTTTTTAAAAATGAAAATCCAAACTTTTAAACACAAGCTTTTCGAAGTTTTGTAAAGAGAAAACACAAAGCGGATTCCTCAACAAGGGTAGATTTCATAAATGGTCAGACTCATAAGAAGGCTGGTAGGAACCAAGGTGATCTGAGGTTCCCACAGCTTCTAAGCTCAGAGCTACTACAAGACCAAAATGAAAAACAAACCCAAAAGCAAAACTCCTAGGAATTTCACCTAAAACCCTAACACCAATGAAATCAACCCAAGGAAAGCTTCTGACAAGTTATATGCAGGTCTGGGCAGTGGATAATAACTTCTAAACAAAAACTAAGCTGACTTACAGAGGAAATCTTAAGTTTTCCAAAATTTTGACAGGGTACACAGGCCCACAATTAGCACAGGTGCGGTACCGCTCTGTGCTAAAAGAAAAAGTGCGGATAAGTACGCACTGTGTCAAAAGACTAGGGTGCGATCCTCTCCCAAAGTTATGAAAAACAAAAAATAACCCTGGATCTACTAATTCTCCCCAATTCCACACACAACAAGCCAAAAACAGAAACAAAAACATAGTTTCTCAGGTCAAAGTAAAAACAAGGAAAAAATCAAGTCCCCAATATGGTCGCCATTTTGTCACACGGAATGAGTCGATCTTGCGGAAAAGATAGGCCTTCCTAGAATCTAAAGAAGACCTAATGACAAGCAAACCAATCACAAACTATCTTTCTCTAAATACGCATTTATAAACAAAGGCAAACAAGTGTTTTAGGCCTACCTTGGGTCCAATGCAAGTTTGTGGAAGCCTCGCTCCTTCGATCCAAATGAGCTCCCTTGTCGCGAATCTGCAAACACAAACAATCAAACAAATTAAATAGCACCTGAAAAGCCAATATCATAAAACATATTTAAAATGAAAATCAAGGAATTCATGAAACAAATGGCATGAGACAATTTGTTGAGAAAAATGAATCTGATTGTATTAATTCAAATCAAAGAAGAACTTTACAACCTGTGCCTTGACGCTGTACAAGCTCCTCCCAGGGTCCAGCAAGAAGTCTCCTCTACTTTGACAAGTTTCACTCTCTTCCCAATGAAGCCAAAAAGGTATGTGATCTCTCCTCTCAAGCTCAACTAGGAAGCCTTAATTTCACCAGCATTTACCCTCAAAAATGTTCAGCGTCCAACCTCCCCAGCAACCAGCCCACTGCCTAAATTTATAGTGCAATGGAGGGAAGTTACTAGGTCCTCCTTCAAAGGGATAAAGCCCTCCTTCAAAGGGATAGCTCCTCTCATCAAGGGATTAGCTCCTTCTCTTTTGGGATGCATGAACCACCTAAGAGCGGCCAATCCACGTCAAAAGTCCTTCTAGAATCATCTAGAATTAACCCAAAGTGAGTTTTTTAGAATAAACTTGTGCCTTTTTTACTTTCACAGGGGTCTGCACCCACACCTTTAGGGACAGAGCGGGCAGGTCCGCAGTTTTTGTAAACAGAAGGTGCGAGACCGCAGGCAATAGTGAGAGAAAGTGCGAAACCAGAGTTTTGTTGATTTTCAATGTCTTTCTCTCATTTTCAAAGCTTGACTTGAAGAGCTAACGTCTGAGACTTGCTTAGGAGGACAGTACAAGTGATGATAGACCCATACTGACTACAAATAATCATGGTGACGATATTTTTGTGTAACAAGAGGAAATTTATTTTATCACTGGCCTATCCAAGAGATGGGGGATTTTCCCCAGTTCCCTGATGTCACCCATGGTGTTGTAGCAGATAGTCAACTTGTCTACTCTCAAAGATATGTTGGGGATCATGTAGTTTCTCCAGCATATTTTCAGGTGTTTGGTGGACAGCTACAAATTGCTTCTTTTGGTGTAGAGGAGGTTTGGTGCCTCTCACTATCAATGAGTACCATTGCACACTATACTAGTGATGGGAAGTGCATTAATTTCCCTCTTTTGTTTTATGTTTATTATTTAGTGCAAAGGTCATGATGTATCAGATGGTCTACCATTTTTTGTGGCAATTATGTATAGCTTTAGACAGATGTTGTGCTATGATACATGGGAGGGAAAACTTCCCTTTTGATTTATATCCTTTTTATTTACATTTTTAGAGGTTTCTGGAGATGAGGCCTACTTTTGATCATTTCCCTCCTTGTTCGATTACTGAGGTGTCAATGCGCATATGGGGTGAGATGATGCCCAAGAGGGGCTAGTGGGACTATCTGGCCAGGATTTCCATCAAGGCAGTAGAGCTACTAGCCAGTGAAGTTAACCACATGTTCATCTTGGTTTCATGTCCTTATGCTGGGATGGATTCGCAACAATGTCCCAACATCCTCTTCACATAGGATGAGCCAACAGATGCTAGAGGTAGTATTAGTGTTTTCTTTAAATTAATCTAGTTTCATTTTATTGTGTTAATTAATTAGAATAAAATTTATTCTAGCATGATATTTAATTTGTTTTATTAAATTGTTTAATGAAATTTTCTAATTATTGTTGTGTACTATATATTTCATGGACATCATCACATTTGTTGGGGACATGCGTCATCCCCCACTAGATGGAGATTTGAAGATGGTGAAGGCTTTAGAGTGTGAGGTCAAACATCCTAATCAGATACATATCAACATGCAGCCAGACAATATGCCTGATATTGGATTTAGGATGGAGTTGGGCGAATGACTCTCTAGAATTTTGGTTGACGCGCAAGAGTCCACCCTACAATGAATTAAGACATCAAGGAAAATCCTAGGATCCTAGAGCTTTGGATGGACTTGTCGTGTGATATGATGAGTCTTATGAGTCATATTGTTAGAGTTAGTAGGTTTATTCTAGCATTGAGTAGGGATCTCTTCCATGCAACTGGTACATAGTCTTCACGTAGTACTACCCCATTAGATCATGATGATCAGGGTGGTGATCATTCTGGTAGTACTTCACCTCCTTGAGACGGCCATGCATCACACACACAGTCTTCACCTAGGTGTACTACCCCATCAAATCATGATGAGGGTGTTGGTGATCCTTCCGATAATACTTGGGCACCTAGTCCTCCTCATTCACCTCATGATCACCCACTACATCATGTTTATCCTTGGAGAGTAGACCAGAAACCTACTCCTCCACCTCATAGTTCGCCTGTTGATCACACAATTGACCATCCATCATCTTTTTCTGTAGACCAGGTTTCCACTACTACTATTGTATCAGATATTCTATATAAAATATTTGACTTGTTTGTATATGTGTGTGTGTGTGTGTGTGGTGCATTTTCTCTGTTCATGTTGATGTACTTAATTTATATGTTGGTGTCGATGTGTATATTGTTTTCTCATGTTAGATATGTTCATTTAATGTGCTTGCAGATAGATGTGTATGTTATAGCAATTATTTGACAATATGAGGTGTATATTTGAGGATGTGTGGTGATGATGTTAGACAATGCTTGTGTTTTGTTAGATGTGATCATGATGATGATGCCCTGTTAGATGATTAGATTTGTGTGTTAGCGAATGACGTTTATATTTGCTAGAGGTGTATATAATTAAATGATGTTAGTGAATTTGAATGTGTATTTTAGATGATGTTTATGTTTGTTAGATGGTTATCACATGATGTTTATTTTTATGAAATGACATTTATTATAGATTATGTATTGTTGGACTTATATCAATATTTTATATGTGAAATTACATGCAAAACTACTTTAAATAAAAAATGCAAAAACATTTTTATAAATTACGAAGTTTAATATGGCTAAAACTATAATTGTAAAATGACCACAAATATTTTTCTATTACATAGATAGTTCATACATATTTATTTTAACTATATTATTATTCAAAAAAGGGATGTCAACAATATAGTCCCTTCCTATAGAGAACATAAAAAAAAAGAGTGTTTATAAAACATGTCTAAAAAATAGTCACTACAAAACAACATAAATTTTACACACAATTAAATTATAAAAACCTCTAAACAAAATTACCCTTATAGTCATAATCAAGCATAGAAATCAGAAAGTGCTGACCTATACTTATAATACAAGAGTTAGAAAATATCTAATTAATATTTGCAAATAATTTTCAAAGCGTATATTGCAACATGTAATCATTAAATAAAAATTTCAAAATATTTATAATAAAATTAAAATATATAATTGTTTGTGTTTATAAAATCAACTATAATTAAAAATAAATTATTCATAAAATATTGGATTATAAAAATAACATTACAATTAATTTGTTTTTATAAATTTAATAAATTAAAGTTTATTATTAATGATAATTATGAATGAAGTATTTACAAGTTAATAATTTTATTATATTATATGTTTATAGCGAGTATTAAGTTTTAATGTAAATTTTTTAATAAAATTAAATTAAAATAAGCCATGGTATTGGCCCATTGTATTGTAACAAAGTCTATTTACAAGTTAATAATAGCCATGGTAAAATTAGGGTGAATATTATGGTTAATAATCCTATTATATTGTATGTTTTTTGTAAGTATTAAGTTTTAATGTAAAAATGTTATAAAATTAAATTAAAATAATATATTTATAAAATAATATATTTTGAAATGAGTTATGGTTTTTGGGTATGTGGTATTGATAAGCCATGGAAAAAAGTAATTTTAGAAGTTAATAATATGCATGGTAAAATGGGTGAATATTCATGGTTAAGAATCTTGTTATAATGTAAATATTAATTTTTTTATGTACTTATTAATTAAATTTAAATATAGTTATGGAATCATTATTTTAATTATATGGTAAATGGATGTTAATTTATAACTACTATTTATATGTTATATATTTTAATGTCACATGTATATTATGATTTTATTTCATCTAAATAAAAAATTGAATTTAAAAAATATGTACATCTATCAACATCTAACATCTAACTTACACATCTATCCTATACTAGGTTGTAGAACGCCTCTCATCGCAATTAGATGATGTTAGTGAATTTAAATGTGTATTTTAGATGATGTTTATGTTTGTTAGATGGTTATCATCATGATGTTTATTTTTATTAAATAATATATATTTATTATAGACTATATATTGGTGAACTTACATCAAAATTTTATATATATAAATTACATGCAAAAACACTTATTTTAAATAAAAAATGCAAAGATATTTTTATAAACTATAAAGGTTAATATGGTTGAACCTATAATTGTAAAACTACCATAAATATTTTTCTATTGTATAGATTGTTCATACATATTCATTCTAACTAAATTCTTTTTCAAACAACAATTATATATGAATAAATATTATTTTCCATTGTACTATTTACTCTTTTTGAATAGTCTCTTCTACCCTAAAAAGTGATATTATAAAATAGTTATGATCTTCAGTCATAAGCATTCTATTGGCCCTAAAATTTTATGGATGCAAATCTTCTTATACTTGTTGTTTTTGTCATTATTTATTAAGTTGATTGCTATCAAATTTTTAAATTACTTCATTAATTGTAGTTTTAGTCAACATTGAGGGCATAATTTAAATATCTCCAAAAGCAATGATAAAAGTATGTAAACTAACAAACGCTAAGTTGAAAACCAAATTATCACAAAATCCAAATTAAACTTATCACAAACTTATAATTAAACAAATATGCTAAAATTTTAATTTTTAAATTATAAATTACACAATTGGAAATACTTAGTTTTAAATGTAAAAATGTTTCCACTCGAAAAAAACGAGTGTAAAAACATTTGTGAATCTTACTAATTATATAAAATTCCAAGAATTAGATGAATTAAAAAGAATATAATTAGAGAAATAAAGAAAACAAAAACATACAACAATATTATAAATGATGAAATAACATAAATACATATCACTCTTTGTTATCATCACCCTGATTATCTTCCTCGCTTGGCATGATAACACTGTTTTTCTCAAAAATGTGTTTTGATCTAGGGTCGTGCCTTAATATTAACCACCAATCCATATCAAGCACATCTACGTAAAAAAACACTTGATTGCAGTGTTTGGGGAAAACATAAGGCTCCCTAGCTTCATGCCACATCTTTCTAGAGTTGATAGATATCAACCCACTATCGTGATCTTCCTTTACATTATTCTGATCAAAGGTGTCCCACCACTTGCACCTAAAAATAAAACATTGGAATGAAGAGAAGTCAACTTCAATGATCTCTTGTACCTTTTTGACGTAACCTAACATTCCCTATATTAGGTTTTGATCACCAAGTCTAACACGACTAGATTGGTCGAACTCAACTTCTACTCCACAATCTTGTGTCACGCGTCCATCATCAATGTCCTCCATGTGAAAATGATGTTCATATTCCCACATATATGGGAACAAATGTACCTATAAAAAAGTGAAAAAATCACAGTGTCATGTGTATAATAACCTGAACATAATTAAAATACAAAATATAGATGTTACAATTCAAATGTGAATTATGAAGTTAAAAATGTATAGAAATAAATTAATATTGAGTTGTTGCACCCAATCCCTATGTTTAGTGCATCCTCTTCAGCACGCAAGTAATGACGAGATGCACGTATTTCTCTCTGACTTGGTCAGCAACCCAGTTGTTGGGGAATATCTTTGGCATGTTTTATTTTAAATGATCAGGATAAGGCACACTTCTAACATTCAACAATCTGAATTATTTCATGTCACTTTCCCATTTTCTCCTCTTATGTGTGTACAATTCCACCCACGGTTGTGTCGCTTCCCAAATATAAAGAATGAATTTTTTGATAGCTTCAATTTATGAATTCGTTGATGAAATCTAACCAACATATATAGTATGTATGAAATCAAAATATACATTATGAAATTCAGTGTGAATAGTTAATATGTAGATAAATGACAAATGATAAGTCAGTTACTCTTTATCGCACGTTTTTTCCATTCCTTTCGAGAATCTCCTCTTCTTTTTTCTTCATCCCTTTCATTTTGCCAAATCACCTCACCTGGTGTGTTGTTGATCTGCTTGATATACTGACTGGCATAACAAAAAGACTCATACGATATGTACCCCCATGGCATAAACCCCTCAGATTTTTCCCTTTGTTGAATAACAACTTTCAATTACTTCATGTACCTCTCTAAGAATAACATCCAATGAAAAGAAACCACCCTAACTAATCCAACCTCATATATCAGGTGAATTATAAGATGAACCTACAAGTCCATGAAACTTGTCAGTAGTTTCTTCTAAAACATACAAACAATCTTAGCTATCTCTTGATGCCACCATGGAATGTTAGCCATATGAATCTCCTTTGATGTGATCCAACATACAAATGTAGATAGTTTAGATATGGTGCATTGTATGTCTTGAGGGAAGTCATGGTTCACACACCCATGCATGAGCAAAGGATAATGACACTACAAAGTAAACACATACAAAAATTAATTATATTTTATCCCATTGCATAAAAATAATATCTCTTTGTCTGTATATTCTCCTCTATATAGAATACAATCATTCAGACATGCATGACATGATATATACTCAACACCAAACATTTTCAACAACTTCTTTGCCTCTTCACAACTATCGAGTAAGAAATTATCACTTGGAAGGACCTTATCTTTGAATAACATGCAGTTGGTGGGAAATATAAACGTACAATGTCAACATTTAATGTTCATAAAATCGACCATTTTTAATGTTGATTGTGTGACAAGATTTCTCAAAATATAAGGGACTTGATCATGGTCAATTACCTTAATATTTCCTAGAAACATGCATTTGACATGTCAAACTTTTCTTTCAAGTTGTACAGTAACATCGCTGTCCCCTGCTAGGTAGACTTTGACTAGCCACCAAGTCCAAAGAGAGGGGTGGTGGGAGCATATTTTAGGCTTTCGAAAAAGGTATTAGTGATATTAACATCATCCTCTAGCTCATCGTTTTGGAATGCATCTAACAACATTTCCTCCATGGCAGACAGATCCCGTAAGCAATCATCCATACCAACCTCTATTTGATTTCCTCCATTGCAAATTTGTGATGAAGAACAACTATTGTTGTAGTCATTCCTAAATGGTGAATATGGACATAGTGGGAATTGAATATGTGGTTGATTCAAACATTATTTGTACACTTCTTCTCTAAGTCTTGCTCTTAATGCAACCTTCTCTCAATTCGACATTATAGTGGGGTGCACTGGAAGATGGTAGGTGGGTCACTCATCAAAACTAGAATCCTAATTTCAAAAAATATTGAACCTTAGTATATCAATGATATTAGTAAGCACAATGCAATTGGTTTGTTGAAATTACATTATACCAAAACAATTATTACCATCACTAACCTAAGATTGTGGCTGAAAGATGACATGTTACAATTGGTAGGGTAAATCGGCTATCCATTTTCATCTACCAACTGCTTGTGGTATGCTTCTCCTAATAAAAGCTTCCAACATTTTTGAACTGGTGGACCCTATATGTTTTTTTTTAAAACGACTTTGGTTTATCAGTGCACCCTGTGTAATATAACTCACCAGTGCACCTATGCCAAATAGGATTGTTAAGTCCAAAAAATGTGTGTTTAATTTTTTATGTTTTCATTTTTTACTGTGATAGTAGTGCTTTTATCATTACATATGACACCATCATAATTTAAAGTTCTTAAAAAAAAAAGATGTTGTTGGTGCTAAAAATTAAACACCTCGGTGTGCTTACTAAATTAAATGCACTGAGGTGTTTGGGCACATAAATGCACCGATTACCTGACCTATTTTTAGCTAAACATTATGTCATTTATTTATAAAATATATTTAATGGATTTTGTATTGAATGGTATAGGTTGTATATTGATAAAATAATGTCTCAGAAGTTGTCAAGTAACAAAAATATTGATCGGCACAATGATAGCACATCCAAAATAACAGAAAATGCAAGTTCATTGTAAATTATTTACAAAATTAATATGTTTGAACTATATGTAAGTTTAACTAATATGTATGTTTAGTGTGTGTCATGCAAAGCCACAAAATGAGAAAGCTCAATAAGCTTCTTTACGATCTAAGTGCAAAAGAGCATAAAATCCTTATAGAAAAATTGTATAAGGATAAATCAGGTGAATGAAAAAATACAATTCAATATGAGATTTTTTATTTTTCAATTTTAATTAATAATATACTTAAGAATATTAGATAACATGTTTCAAACAATTTATTAATTTACATACTTTTAATGTTCTATAGGGACCAACAATGAAGGAAAAGAAAGTCCTTCTAAGAAAAAAAACATTATAGAACATGTGTGATCTAGATTTATGAAGGAACGAAATGAAATATAGGTATAAATGGAAACATAGAGATAAAACAAGAATAGAACTTCAATTCATTAATAAAAAAGTACTAAAAATTGTTTACATGCAGAATGGAAATATACTAGCTCAAGCGATGGTAGCTTATCTTTGAGAAGAGATGTAGTGGCTACATGCTTTCTAAAGTGTATTACAATGATGCTCAATGGCCTATTTAATATTGAGAAACAATGAAAAACCCTAAAAATCCAGAAACCTAACCCTAGGAGATGAAGCACCAAAACTTTATGGCCCTGTTGAGGTAAATTGATACCAACTTCCTGGGATCATAACTTTGGCATACGATCTCTGTTTGACATGCACGATACCTCATTAGAAAGATATATCCAAAGACTACAACTTTCAACCACAAACATTAATGATTCACCCACATTTTCCCATTTTCCAAAGAAACATCGTTTAGGGCTTCAAAATGGCTCTAGAAGTTTAGGATTCAAAAACTGCCAAAAATAGTAAATTGTACTACAATTAAGGAAAATGAAAGAAACAATGGTGGGGGTCCAAGTGGAATAGGTTGGTGGCCACCAATATCCACCTAGATCAGTCCTCCCCCCTTAAGAAGCAATTGGCCCTATTGTGTTGAGTGCCTCCATGAGATGGGGAAACTTCTGTTGAACTTGGTCCCTAGTGAGCCACTTTCCTTGGTGTAGGAGTTGGCCAACTTTGACAACCCAATACAGTTGGATATTTTGCTGATGAGTGTTTTTGACGCACGTTTCCATGATCCAATTAGTTATGGATTATTCTATGCAATATGGGTTTAGCTCTGTTGTTTTGATTCATTCTATAATGGCTGATGTGTCCTGTAATAGTAGAAAGTATGGCTGAATGTGGTCCACATTGAACACTAGGTGCAGACCAAGGAATGGGGGAATTCTGATCTCAAAATAATTGTCTCCCATAGCCTTAGTGATGGTGTAAGTCCCATATCAGAGTGGTCTGATTTTCCAATGGGCTTCAGTAAGGTGTTCTTTCTAGAAGCAACCAAACTTTGTTTCCCACCTGAAACTTGTGCGACACTCGATTTTGATCATACCATTGCTTGTACTTGGCATTGGACTTATCCAAGATGTCTTGCACCTATTGGAAGAATTGTTGGATGTGTTCAATAAAATGGGTTGCTTTATTAGCCTCAGACTGTACATGTGTGGATTTCGTTGGTGCAGTTGCATGACGCATGGAAACATCAATCAGACACAAGGGTTGAAAACTGACACCCACTTGAAAAGGACTACGACCAGTCGAGCTATGGAGAGATTTGTTATAGTTGTGTTTCACATAAGGAAGACTGTCCTCCTAGTTTCATGGATTCTTGGAGTTATACATGTGTAGGATGTGCACTATCATCCTATTGATGACTTTTATCTATCTATTAATCTAGGGATGGAATCCAGTCGACTTGCTAATCTTTGTGTCCAATAATGTCCAAAGGTTCGACCCGAATTTTCTCAGGAACTTGCTATCCCGATATGATATAATGGTTTGTTGGATTCCGAAATGTACCCATACTCGTTCCATAAGAGCTTGGAAGTTTCCTTTATTGTGATGCTCTTCTTGCAAGCCGACAGTATGGCCATCTTAGAAAATCTATCGATGACCACAAATACACAGTCATTGCCATGCTTGGTAGAAGGGAGGCCCAACAGATAGTCCATGGAGATGGATTCCCATGGCTAGCTAGGAGTAGGTATAGGAGTGCACAATATTTGCTTCTTGATGGTTGGCTTTGTGATGGAATAGGCAGTGCAGGATTTGATATATTTTCCAATGTCCTGTCAGAGTTTTGGCTAATAAAAATAATTTTGTAGTGTGACCACAATTTTTGTCCACACCAAAGCGTCCTGCGACCCGATTGTAGTGTGCCTCCCAAATCAATTTGGCACACTCGCTTGAAGGAACACAAAGGTGGCCCAAGTAGCATAATAATGTGTCTTAGAGGTGGAAATTTGGAACTTTCTTGCCATCCACTAGCATCTAGTAAGTGGTAGCAAACTATGGATCATTCTTGTATAGTTATGGCCATCCAGAGGTCTCGTGTCCAGAAGAGTTGAGAAGAGTAGTTGGTGCTGCAACTAGGGGTCGACTAAGAAAATCTACAACATGATTGGTGTTCCCTTCTTGTACTTAACGTTTAAGAGGAATTGTTGCATATATGTAGACCACTTTTGATGGTGATCATTCTACAACTTCCCTTATGTCTATATGAACTGAAGAGGTCGATGATCTATTTGGATGACCAATTCCTTCCCCATAATGTAATGTTTCCATTTTCGGCAAGCCTGCACAATAGAATACATTTCTTTATCATAGGTGGGGTACTTTTGAATTGTATCAAAAAGTGTCTCAGTATGATAGGCCATTGGAGGCCCTTGCTAGGTGAGAACTACATCAATAACATAGTCAAAGGTGTTTGTCTCAATTTCAAATGGTTGTTGCAGGTATGGCAATGTCAGTATAGGTGCATAGCAAAGGCGATGCTTCAGCGCAATGAACACCTTATGTTAGGAACTAGACCATAAAAAAATTTCTTTTGTCCCGCCCTTGGTAATTTGACTTAAAGGCCAAGTGATATGGGAGAATCCAAACAAAAATCTCTAATAAAAAATGGCAAGGCCCAAAAAGTTGTGAATCTATATGAGAGTGGTGGGGTTGTCTAATCCTGTATGACATGGATCTTAGCCAGATACACATGCATGTCTTGCTTATCTATGATGTAACCCAGATATTGGACTTGGCCCATGCCAAAGGTGAATTTCTCTAGGTTGGCACATAATTTGTGCTATCACAGGGTCTGAACGACCTGTCAAATGTGTTGCAAGTGCTCTTCCCAACTCTTGTTGAATATCATAATGTCTTCTAGATATACAACAATAAACAAGTTGGTGAAGGGCCGCAAGATGTCATCCATCACCCTCATAAAATTAACAGGGGCATTTATCAACCCAAAAACCATGACCAACCATTCAAAAAGTCTCTCCTTGTATTTGAAGGTGGTATTCCATACATCTATGGGCTCTATTAGAACCTAGTGATAGCTAGAATTCATATCGATTTTGCTGAGATACTTAGCCTCCTTCAGCTAGTCAAGAATGTCATCAATTGGCGGGATTGGATACCTGTTCTTAAAAGTGATTTGTTTCAGTGCCCAATAATCAATGCAGAGCCTCGAGGTCCCATCCTTCTTCTGTACAAGTATAATCGGGCTCCCACAAGGTGAGGAACTTGGTTAGATGTTCCCTTTTTGCAGAAGCTCTTGGATTTTCCGCTTGATATCTTCATCTTCCATAATGGAGTGGTGGTATATCATCCCATTGGATTTAGGTGCTTCGGGGTTCAAATCAATTGAATCTTGATCTGATAGTGTAAGGGCACGCCTATGGGTGAGGAGAAGATGTCCCCGTATTCTTCCATGACCTTATCCACCTACTTCTATTGTGTGGAGGAACCTTTCCTGGGGGCCACATATGTGGCCATGATCTTCCCCTTACTTTGAGAGCAGATAAAAAAGAAAACAAATTGCTTGGTCTGGGAGATGATCTTATTGCATTTCTTAATAAAGATCAAAGAGATGGTGGTAGGCGAGGCTACCTCTGGTATTCTGTACAACTTACTTCCCAAATAATAGAAAACAGTGTGAGGCCTTGACTCATACACAACATGATTCTTCCATAAGTATAGTTGGCCTAATAATACATCACAAACTTCAAGAGTAGCAATGTCACACAACAATTCTAACGAAGAATGTTGATCTATTTTGATATCAATGCAAGCTGTTATATTTTTTGAAATAATTGTTTGTGAAAATCAAACATTTTGTTTAATGTAATGGACATAGTATCCCAATTGAAAGGCAATGGGTTACCACTTTGTATGACAAAGATCCTCTTATTCATATATAATAAAATACATTTTAATTTATTCTATTGCATTGTCCAATGTCATTGTGAAATGTTACACCATTGATTAAATATATGGATGATTAAATATTATAATGAAGAGATGTGAAATCTGATGATATAACAAATTAATCCAAACATCATATACAAATGCACTAATCAAAATTTAATTTATATGAATACTCTTAAAATATATATGTTAATTTTTCACTGACTAATAGATTTTAAAAAATCACAATAATTGCACTATCACAGGTTGATGTTTCTAAAAAAGAGAAAATGGATACTAGGACATCGTATATTAATGCGCACCACTCCAAATACGGGGTTTTCAACAACAATATTTACAATAATAAAAAATGGTACCCTAGTGCATTTATAAAATAAATACGCAACGAAAAGATATACATTTCATGAACCAATTTGATTCACCTTTAACACATCGATGGATTATTACCTTTAACACACTGGTGTGTTCGATTTTGTAAAAGCACTAGTACTGCAAGCTTTTTTTGCCTACCCTGGTGCCTTTTTTGAAAAGTATAGCACCGGGGAATTTTCAAGCACATAAGCACCAGGGTGTTATAATTTTCAAGCACTGGTGTTTTTTATACAACTCATCAACACTGGAGCATTATTATGCATAATTACCTAATGCACTGGAGAAGATAAAAGCACTGAGGTTGCAAGATTTGTTTTCCTACCCCAAAGCCCTTCCTAAAAAGTACTACCCGAGGCATTTTTGAAAGACTTAATCACCAAGGTGGTATACTTTTTAGACACGAGTGTTGTTTGAATTCAGCGCGCCGGTGCATGGTATCATAGATTGTATGATCCGATGCATTTTTATTATTAAAGAACTAATGCTTTTATAAATTTAATGCACTTGCACTCCATACATTTGTTTCCACTCTCAATTTTTTTATTTAAAATTATAGCACTGTTGCTTTATTATTATTATCGCACTGGTGCGATTTTTCCAGTAAGCTCACTGCTAAGAAAACATCCACTAAAACCTTTGGCTACCCAGATTTTTTAATTGTCATCAAGTTTCGTTATCATCTCTGCTAAAATATCCACTGCCACAAACAGATGTTGTAGCAGAGGTTTTTTGACAATTGTTTCCAATTTTATAACACTAAAAACCTCCTAGAATGTATTTTCCTTGTAGTGTTGAGACTATAGGCCCCAATTATTAGATCTAGGACTAAAATAACTTGCACTTGCTAAGCTTTGCATAAATATTATGTTCTCTTAACAACTATAGCACTGCTACTAGAATCTCTTTGTGCTCCTATTTGGTTTTTGAATAAACCAATATATCATCAAAAAAAAGTAATACAAACTTTTCCAGATAACGACTGAGAACTTTATTCATTAGACACATGAAAGTAGTTGGGACATTAGTAAGCCCAAAGAGCACAACCACAAATTTAAAGTGCCATTATCTAGTTCTAATTTTTGTTTTGAGGATATACTCATCCTTGATGTGTACCTGATGGTAGCCATATCTCAGATCAATTTCAAAAATACCGTTGCTCCCCTAAGTTAATCAAATAGACCATTAATCCACATCAACATATATCTATTCTTTATGGTGGATTTATTTAATTGTCTATAATATATGTGCAATCTCAATGTGTCATATTTCTTTCTCACAAACACAACTAGCACCCCCAAGGTGATACACTTAGCTTGATGTAACTTCTATCTAAAATTTATTTTATTTGTATCTTTAGCTCTACTACTTCTAGTGTACTCATTCAATAAGGATATTTAGATGTCATTGTTTTCCCTGGCAATAATTCTATGGAGAATTTGATTTCCACGTGTGGTGGTATTCTAAGTACTTACTCAGGGAACACATCTTCAATTTTTCTTAAATTGGGTGCTCCATTAAGATATTGTTGTCACCTTTAGGATCTCTAGTTATTTAGACATTGAATAATTTACATCCCTTCCAACTACATTGTTTTAATTGTGGTGTTGTTACTAACCTGATTTATGTTAGTTTTAATTTTCCTTGTAGCATCATCTTTTCACCATCCTCGTTAAGGCATTCAATCAACTTTCCAAAACAATCACATTTTCCCTGTGGCTATCCAAACAATCCATCTCGATGAGGATGTCAGATACACCCAAAGCTATAAAATCTAGGTTTGGAGATGTGGGCTTCCCTCCTATCACAACTGAGCTTAATTTTAGCATGTTGTCTGTTGAGAATTCAATAGGGCAATGAATATGTTAATTCTCTTAAGATAATTCCTCTTCTTTACACTTTGTTCTTCGACTTATTCTTCTTTTGCTTCTTCGCATAAGAGATGAGTGAGTGATCCAAATGGAGGAAGATTTCCTCTTATATATAGACGTCTTCAACGGTGGACATGGCTCTTCATGTAGGCCGACTTGAAAAATCATTAGGCGGACTTGATCTTGGAGGCATTTTGACACTTTAAAGACAAAATAATTTTTTCTTTACAATTTACAATGTGCCCATGGGGTCTTCAATATATGAAAATGACTCTTATACCTAGGACAAACCCTAGAAGCACTCAATGGGTGCTTGACCTATAAAATAAAATAACTTGAGCATGAAACCCATACTCCAATAATAATAATAATTTCTTTTTAATTTTGTATTTACAAGAATACATTTCATACTGATGAAGACCAAACCTAGTTACACATTTTTCAACACTCCCTCTTAACTATGGAGGTATTCATAAGAGTCACATGGTCATTCTCAATATGAAGAGATCTCGTAACAAAAGTCAGATTGGTAACCCATCCATCTAACATCATATTAACCAACATTGTCACACAGAAAGGACTTGACTAACAACTCTATCTCTCCACGAGATTAGAGCACAATGCTGGTGAGACCAACGATCTATAGACACCATCACCATTATATCCCAAGGTACATACTCCACCCGAGAGTTCAGAGACTATGACCTCCCATTAGACTATTCATTTCTTGGGTAGATAATCCTCAAAAAATATTGGTCCACGAGTATTACTTTTGTCTTGAATTCCCTACCACATTTTCAAAGAGTATCGAATGTCAAATGGTTACCCAATCCTCCATTATTTCTTCCTAAGTAAATACAAGAATGTAGTGTCTATCTCTCCCTCTCAATTAGGGAGGACAAATACACCAAACCAAGATTGTCCCTTAAGTATACAAGCTTGTTGTTCGTAAGTGATTTTGTCAATATGTCATCTACTTGTTCATTAGTGGAGATATACTGTAGCTGCAACACACCATTTTGTAGTAGCTCTTGAATATAGTGATGCTTTTTTTTATGTGCTTTGTCTTTCCATGAAGCACTGGATCCTCAGACAAATGAATGCAACTGGTGTGATCACAAAGTATTATTGTGGGGTTCATCAATCCTTCAAATAGGTCGGATAGTAGCTTCCTTAACCATATTGCTTTTCTTCTTACTTCACATGCTACAACATATTCATCCTCAATACTACTCAAAGAAATGGTGTATTTCTTGTTGATCATCCATGAGACCATGGAGGATCCTAAATTGAAACATCCTCCTGTAGTGCTCCTCCAATATTCTTTACCACCTCCCCAGTCGGAATCTATATATCCAATCAATTGGAAATCATTCCTTCTATCATATTTCAGATAGTAGTTGATGGTTCCTTGCACATATCTCATAATATACTTTGTTGTTATCCAATAATCATTGCTTCGTCTCCACTTGGAATTGACTGAGTGCATTTATTGCAAAACATATGTATGGTCGAGTATTCACCAAGTACATCAATAAGCCAATGCGTTGTCTATACCTGGAAGGATCCACAGGGCTTGATTCATAACTCCTTAGTCTCTTCAAGTTTGTGATCATTGGAGTGGTCATAGGTTTTCTTTGCATCATGTCAAACTTCTTTAGAATCTCGATCACATACTTTCCTTGACCCTAATAGATTTCATCTTGTCTTTGCCAAACTTCTAGTCCAAAATACTAATGCATCAGCCCAAGATCCTTCATGTCAAATTTTGTTACTAATTTCTTCTTACATTATTCAATTCAACCCTCTACACATGTCAAGAGAAGATCATCTACATACAAAAGAATAATTACAAGTTCATTCTTTACAACCTTAATATAAAGGTTCGAGTCAACATAACGTTTTGTGAATCCCATTCTCTGTAGGTATGCATCCATTCTAGCATACCATGCCCTTGGTGCTTGCTTGAGGCCATATAATGCTTTCTTCAATCTACAAACATATGCCTTCCTATATTTGACTTCGAAACCCAAGGGTTTTTCTATATAGACTTCTTCATCTATAGTTCCATTCAGAAACACAGTCTTCACATCCATTTGGTGGATGTTCCATCCCATCGATGTTGCCAGAGAGACTAACAATTGAGTCATTGTACATCTTGTTGTTGGAGAAAATTTCTCTTCATAATCGATGCCTTCAAGTTGAGAGAACCCTCTAGCCACAAATCTTGCTTTATACGTATCTATACTTCCATCAGCTGCATGCTTAATCTTATAGATCCACTTGGAAGTAACCACATATTTTCCTTCGAGTCTAGGTACGATTTCCAAAACTCCATTCTAAATTATAGATTTATACTCTTCATTCATGGCATCCTTCTATTCTTGATGCTCTACAGCCTCTTCAAAGGTGGATGGTTCTGCTTCTCTTAACTTTGTCATGTATGTAGCATACCCAGAATATTTCTTGGGTGTCTTACTTTCTCTATGTTGTAGCATTTTTTGGTTTTGATAAGATAGAATAAAATAGTCAAAAAATAAAAAATATTTTGAAAAAATGTTAAGTTAGGATATGGACATAACAATAGTGAATAAAATGTTAGTGAAAAAAATCTTGATGATGATGTCCATATCAAAGAAAATGTTAGGTTAGATGTCCTAAAAAAATAAAGACAAAAAGAAAGTGTTAGGTTAGAAAGAAAATAAAACAAATAAATTCTGAAAGTGAGCAAGTCTAAATGCCACTACTATTGTTTCTGGAAAATAATGGTTGTGTGCATCTTGTTTTAAATGCCACAGCCCATGATAGTCAAATAGTTTAATCTTGACTGCTTCATGCTTTAAATTTGATGTTATAGTTAGAGAATAAAGATCTGGCCAAACTATTTAATCTTGGCAGATCAGTAGTTAGGTAGAGAATAAGAAGGTGATCATCAATTTAATCTGAGCCCTTGGAGGTTATAAGGGTAGATTTAGATAGTTTGCTTTTGTAAAATAAGAAGAAAGGAAAAGGGTTTGCTAGCTTAAATGCACCCATTAAGTGAAGAAAAAATGATAGGATAAGAAAAGGGTAAGTAGAGAAAGGTTGCAGAAGTTTGATTATTCATTGGACTAAATGTACATTTATCATGTTTCACCATATGTTTCTATGTCCATGAATAAATTACACAAACCAAATGAAGGTCTACTAGATCAATTAATTAACTTCCCATTCATACCCATTCATCCCTATATTCACTAATTTACCCTTCCCACCTTCATACATTCATATTCATTCATCTTCCATTTTAAACCCCTTTTCCTAAGGTCAAAACCCTTTTTGCCTAGGAAAAGTAAAAAAACCATGTTAAATCCCCTTTTACACAAAAAATCCACAAAAGTTGTTTAGCCTAAGTATTGATATATATAAAGGCAAATAACTAATTAAAAAGCACAATACTTAGTGTATTTCCCTTTTCTACCTATATTTCCCCTTTTCACGTGTATTTCCCATTTTCCGCTCATATTTTCATATTAACATTAACTATAGTATTAAACCCCTAAAAACCCTTTTCCCAAATATTATTAACTCCTTTAATTAAATAACCCGAAACCTTAGTTTTATTAAAAAACTATGTATTTCATAATAATATCACATCGCAATATTGGTGGATCGCAACCTTTCAACGTGCATCCACTTTCCCCAATTACGATATGCGATATACAAAGGACCCGGACCCGACGCTATATATATCACAATCTATTGCCATATCGCATCCATCTCCATCACAAGTCTTGCTAATAGCATAACCCTCCACCATTGCGATTGGGACCCAGACCCGATCGCATATCCTACATGGTTTATTTTCACGTCGCGTCTGGTGCCTATCGCATTCCTTTGCGATGGGCCATCCTTTGCTAAACTCTGATTACAATATGCGATTGACTCGGACCCGATATCATTATCTGCCCGAGTTCATAAAATTTCAAGTCCTCCATATGTGTTTTGCGAAGGTTTTCTTTGTTAAATCGTTTTTATGATTTTAATGAAGAATTAACCTTAACCTCCATATAACTGCTAAATCTCAGTTTTTATCCATAATAAAGCCATTGCCGCCATAATTGATTATTGATTCCCTCCATATTGTTTTTTCGCTCCACCACTGTCTGATCACATACATCCAAATCCAACGGCCCTCAGCAAATTTCGGGTTGACTCTCTGTACGAACATTACCTGCCCGAAAAGCGGTATTCAACTGATCTCCCTTTGCTACATGTCATGATCAAGTTATTTCAGGTGACCCCTCCCAAAACCGCCCGTGCTCCATAAAGCGGTGTGATGAAAACCAAAACCACCTCCCGCATAACGATAAAATGACCATTGTTCACTTTGCTCAATATTTCAAAAAGAAATTTGTTTCTCCGTTTAAATGCCTAAATCGCCATTTTGCTTTGTTGCGCCTATTTTCACAGTAAACCCTCCATAAGCCTCTGTGACCAATTAAGCCATGGGTTTACCTTCTGATACACTCTGGACTCCTTCCAATACCCTTCTAAGCTCAATAAAACCATTAATGTCCTCCTCTGTCGCCATTTTTCTCAACAATTTCTGTGTTTTGCAGGTAAAAAGTTATGTTCCACACTTACAAAGAAAAAAGCTTGCATGCCGATTAGAACACAAATATGAAGATCATATCAGATTACTTTACCATGTGACATAAAATCAAAAGGATTTAATGTTTAAAAACACAGTAAAAATCTAAAATGCACAGTAAACGTAAAAGGAACATAGTAAAGATTACTCAGCAAGGTTAAAGGATATTCACAAAGTTTAAAGAGTATCAGATGAAATATCAAATGATCAAATTAGCCAGCGTAAAGGATTCAAACAGTCAAGCAGCTTAGAGGGGAAAAATATCAAACAACAGAGCCAGCACAACCTAAATAAAAGGGACAACAAGAAGCAGTTCAACAGTTGCCCCTATCTTCTTGTATGAAGATCTTTCCTTTCCTAGAATAAATCTTAATCAGTTTTAGGATATTTCCTTAGTTTCATTATTGTATAAATAACTCTCTTCTCAAAATGTTAATGGTTCGAAGTTCAAGATTCATTGTTCATTGCTTGTTAAGTCTTGACTGTTAATTCTACTTTGAACCTAGAATCCACCTTTGAAGGAAGCTTTTGTAGACACTTGATGTACTCAGTCTTTCTGGAACCTTAATACAAAGAAGAGGATTTTGAATTTGGTTTTACACAGTTTGTGTTATCCTCTAAGTTTTTCCAGTTATCAATCATTTTGTTTTTCTTCATATGCTTATGACTTATAGAGATATCTAGGTAGGAATAATTGTGTCTCAATTTATTCCTATAAGCTCCTGAAGTGATCATCTATTAAGAGAATGGATCAATGAACTGTATGTTTGGCTAATCCCCTCTAATCAATAAATCATCAGCATCTTATGTAAGCTTAATTATACTGCCTTGAACCTTTGGAACATAGTTTAGAAGGTTTTCCAACTTATGATTGTTCTGTTTTACAGTCTGGAAACTGTGATAATCATATTATTTTTTGTCTTCTTCTCACCACTATTTTGATCTATATCACTGTGTAAAGCTTTATAGCAGCCCTTTGCTAAGATATTAATATAACCCAAAGGATTAATTACTTCAATTTATTCATCTATCTTCATTCATTGGTCTTCCAAAACTAAAACCAAAAACCCCAAAACAATTATTTTAGATGCTCTGGCATTGGTAGCTGACCTACTACTATCCCAGATGTACAACATCAAAATGGCGTCGTTGCCGAGGATTTGAATTTCATCTAAGTTTCCCTTGGGACAATGATATTCATTCATTCTTTTCCTTTAAAGGTGATTAAAGGTTCAGAAAGGTTAAAATCATTCACCTAGGCAACTCCACACTCCCAAGCTGGCACCTTTTAAACATACCAGATCTCATTCAAAAACTGACATAGTTAGTCCTCTGGTAGATCCTAAAAGGCTTCTGAGAAAAGCCAGTTCTAAAAGGGGACACCATCCATCTTCTTCTTCCTCTTCAGTCCTATAATCTTAAGAGTTAGAATCATTTGATCCCTATAGTAATATCCTAGCTAATCATGATTACTCCCATTTATCACCTGGGGTTGTTGAACTTCTAGATAAAGGAGTTGATTTTAAGTCAACATACCTTATTCATTCATTAGAATCTCATCCAATACCCACACTACCACTAGGATCACCTAAAACTGAATCTGATTTGGGTGTTAATCTACCAGAATATAAACCCACAGATTTCAAATCCCCTACCACCTATCATTTTCCTTCCATTTTTGACCGACCTGAAGCTTCTTCTTCTAAACAATTTGAGGAGACTTTCTCTATATATTCCAGTCCTCTCTTTGAAACAAAAGAAGGTATTCTTTACAGGTGCCAAAGTTAGTTCTTAAGACTCCTTTGAAGTCTTTCAGGAGACCTCCTCCTCTTTTTCCCCCAACTAGTTCATCAACCTCTGAACCACCATCTTCTTCATCTACTTCTTCTTCATCTTCTACATCCACAAAAACACCTCATACTCCACCTGGAAAACTTAATTCTCCTCAAGCACCTCATACACCACCTTCTGTCAAGGCTTTCCGACTTATTATACAGGCTAGATATGCTTCCTTAGTCTTACCTAATAACCTTGATGCATTCCCAGCTGGATACTTAAAATACCTTCCCAACTACAATGGAGAAACTGGTCTCTCAGGTGAGGACCATCTTCAAGCTTTCCTAGACTTTGCAGACAACATGAATATTGAAAAAGAAAACGTTTATGTGAGATTATTTGTACAGTCACTTGAAGGAAATGTGAGGATTTGGTTTAGGCAATTACCAACAGCTTCAATTAGAAATTTGGAAGTGCTTACAACCATATTTAAAAATAAATGGGGTGTGAAAAAGGATCCTCTTTACTTCCTCACATAATTTGAAGAGCTTAAAAAGAAATTTGGTGAACCAGTATCAAATTTTATCAAAAGATTCAATAAAGTCTATCACAAAATGTCTGCTGATTGTAAGCCCCCTTAGCAGTAGCTAAGTCTAGATTTTCTAAAAATTTTGATGATGACTTTGTTGTTATGCTACGAGAGAGAACTTCAAGAACTCTTGAAGATATGCAAACAAACGCTATAGAAGTAGAAGCAAATAGGGCAGCCTCAACATCTTTAAAACTTAAGGAAGAAAAGGCCCAAAGAAAACTCAAAATTGTTCAAGAAGCCTCTAGTTCCTCTAAGACTAAATCAGAAGACTCAAAAATAGATGAAATAACATCTCTTCTTAGAAACCTATCAAATAGGATTTCAAAGATTGAGACTCAACCTAGAAAAATACAACGAACAGTTACTAGACCTCAAAACCAAAATCAAGGTCAGTATAAAAGAAATCCACCACTACAAATTCTTCAGAGACCTAGTGTTGTGGGGAAAAGTATCCAACACGAAATGAACCTATCCCACTCTAAGGGTGATAGTTACTTAGCAATAGCTGAAGCAAAGCTATCTAAAGTTACTTCTTTATGACATGCAAGAGAGGAAAGGAAGAGATCCACTTACCGATGTCTTGCGCAAATGGTCGATCCAAACTCCTCTTTTTGCCGCTCGCTCCCAGCTCCAAGTCTTCTCACGGGCCCAGCTACACGAGACCCTGCGAACAAGACAAGAAAAGAAAACTACAAGAAGCATGCATTCATAATTGATTCAAGGATTAGCATAAATCAAATACGCAAGTAAGACAATACACCATTGAAACACATATAGAAGAACCTCAAATGCTTTATTAATATAAGGAAGTAAGGTTCAGGCGGTGATACAACCGTGAGAGGTCCAATCCAGCATCACCTTCCCGACGGAAAGAAATCTCCTCTTCACCTCCCTCAAGCAATCACCCAATACTCACAACTGTAAACCAACAGCAATTCTTTGCACAAAATTTCGGCCTCTAGATCCCATGGGACGAGATCCTTATATAGAGTTTTGGAGTGAAGATAAGTCAGCTTGATGTGTGACTTGTTGTCCTCTTCAACTCCAGTTGTTCTTCAGTCCTTGAGTCCACTCGGAGTTTCTACCTTCCACTTAGAGTTTTAGAACCTCTTTACTCATCATTAGGCGAATCTTCTGATCCAAGTGTCATTTTGGAAGCTTCCTGGGCACTGGCACATTGAGAAAAGATTCCTCCACATGTCAAAGTATGCCCAGCGCAGGTAGCCTTTGTTGCACTTGCTATGCAGCGCAGGTACACCATAGAGCTTTTGACATTCAGCGCAGATGCTTAGTGGAGCAGCTGCTTTGATCCAAAATTGACCTATTTTTGAGTGTTTTTCAGTGGAGAACTGATCTGAAGTGCTGTGGTTTGCTGACCTTGTTCCTCTAGGGGTAGGAACAACATGTTTAGGGACTTTGGATCCCTCAGATTATTGACATTTCATGCTCCGTGTTGTAAGGCACAAAAATGTCTATAACAGTTGCCCCCTAAAGTATGAGGTCGTTTATCGGGTGAAATGCTTTATTAGGAGGATCCGAAGTTCATTCAATCGTTGGGAGGTGACCTGTAACAAAATACAATACAATACATTATCTTTTCATACTTTCTTTTCATGATCTAGCTGATGCGGGCATTTCCCATGCTCAGCTTTATAAATACATTTGTTGTACATAAACAGACGATCGTCTGATAATAGACTGATAATTCTCTGCTTTTAATTATCATCCTTTTAGTAGGATGATCATCTGCTGCACATGCCTATGTTTTTATCTCCTGAATATATATCGCAGCCCGGATGGATGAAACTAGATGCGGGGTCTTCAAACTTGTCCGATCTTCACTCTAGTACAAGTCAATCCATGTGAGAATTTCTTGAAGTCAAACATGGAAAGACATCACTTGATTACCAGTCAATAATGTAAACTGTTAACAAGCGCGAGAGGAATCACCGATAATGATGATGACCCTCAAGGTACTGCAGCACAATTCACATGGCATGAATATAGGATCTGACGTCGAACACCACACAAAGTCTCCTGGTCGAAGGTCATTAATGTATACCTATCACCGGAAGTGAGAAACTTGCCATTGAGGCATGCAAGCTTCAAAGTACTGAGGGGGTGTTCCTAGATCAACTTCTTGGATAGTGAGCTGATGTCGACAAGAAGTGATCCGTCAAAGGAGGGCCTTAATGAATCCCACATCAGTGACATGGAACGGAGCTAGTGATGATGGTGAAAACGATCTGTGAAATATGATTCAGGGTGGCGGTCATGGAAGGATGAAAGATGATGTATGGTAGTGGATGGGACCCGGTTGACACTTTCTGAATGACATCTCTTGAACATATAACGACACTGATGTGATGGACCGGTAGCATTACCCCATGTATGGATGGTATGGCGAGACCATGGTGAAGGGACCGGTGAATGATAATAACCCAACCCGATATTTACGGAGGCAAAAGTGTCATGTTCAAGAGCGACTTGCTACCATTAAGCTTTGAGGTTCTTCCCAATTTTTCCCCAGTCATTTCTGACCAGTACCTCTTTATTTTTGTCAAGCTTGAGGAGGATAACATATGCTTGTTCTATAACCTGCCCTTCGGGCAAGCCCATCGCTATGTTTTAACGAGCTTAACGATAGGGAAACTCATTCTCGTCTAAAGACAAGTTTGTCACTATCTAATATTTTTAACGAGCCCAGCGACAAAGACAACTCGGTCCTTTTCATTTTTAGAGAGTCTGAAAAGGGTACATAAAGTGGACTCCAGGGGTCCTTTTTCGTCATCTAATCCCTTAAGTCCGAAAAAGTATAAAACAATACAGAAGGGATGAATGTTCGATATCTTTATCGAGCCGAACTAGACAAGCGCTCGATCTTTTTGTGCAATAATCCCTCAGGTCCAAAAAGATTAAAATCTAGAGGAGGGATAGCTCTTCCGGTCCTTTTAACGAGCTGGAAGGCCAAAACTCGGCAAACTTTTCATATTTTATGAGTCAGTGAAAAGAGCTCAAAGAAGACTCGTATTTTGAGGAACGAGTGATAAACAGCGATAGCAGCAGATTCCAGGTACAGGTTGGAATTTTCCAATCACGGCAGTGTCACAAGGATGGCTAGGTGAAATCACTCTTCGCAGCTGTTCCTCAAAATAGGTAAACAATCAAGGGGATGTGAATGATCGGCCAAATGAAAAGTGGAGGTGACAGTGCAAACATGACCAAGGCTTTTTATGGCTGATGAATTTACGGTCTCAAATGGTTATTTACCGGTTCATTTTTTCTGGATGAGCTTGAACTCTGGAGGAAGCTTGCTCACATGCTTATGTTTATTTTTTAACGAGCATGAATTCCACATTAAAACTGCTCGGTTTTGCGTTTATTTTTTAACGAGCATGAACTTTGCCAAAACTTCTCATTTATTTTGCATGCCCCCAGCATCATAATAACGCATGTCAAAGGAGGGTGCCCCCCAAGCTTCATTGCATTCAACTTGGTGGTTGGAATGAAGGTTTACCTTTGAATTTTGAAAAGGGGGTTTGTTTCATTTTTTAATGAGGTTGACATAGTAAAAGAACCATCCTCAAGCCTCCTTGTTTCATTTTTTAACGAGGTTGACACGAGATAAGAACTGTCCTCGGGGCCCACTGTATTTACAGTATTTCCATTAGGGCGATGATCCATGCTGACAAGATATTTAGGAATCTTCCGAATCCGTTGGATATAGAAGATTCCATATTGTAGGTTTCCACTGTGGCTACTTCCGCCAGATTACCTGCCGGCGGTAGGGCAAAAGTACCCATTAAGGCAGGGTCTTTTAGGAGACCTACTCCAATATTTTGGAGCGATTGATTACTTTCATGGATCATTGTGCTGCTTCCCGTAACTTGGGAACTGTTGGGGAGAAATGTTTGTTGGTCGACGATTGTAATTTTTCCTTGAAAAGGAAATACAATCCTCCTGAAGTAGGTCGACACAACTGCAGCCATGGCATATATCCAAGGCCTTCCCAGTAGGATGTTGTAATCGAGGTTTCCGTCGATTACTTCAACATCAACTTCTACTTTTTTGCCCCCCAGTTCAACTTGCAAGTTACTTAAAATCCCGTATGGAGTGTATGATCGTCCATCAAATGCTTTTAATGTCGTTGACGATTTTGACAAGGGTGGTGAGCCTAAATTTTTCCAGCAACTCATCGACATAAGACATGTAGATGCCCCCTCGTCAATAATTGTTCGATGAACAGTTTTGTTGAGGGCTTTCACTTGAATAAGGAAAGCTAGTTGAGCTGGTATCTGAGGGTCATATCCTTTATGATCAAAGGCCACAAGATTGGAATCCATTGGGCCAATCCCACGTATGGCTGATAATAAAGCTTGCTCTTGGGAGGTGCAATTTTGCGTTACCTCAAGTGTCGACATACCGGACGACGATTGGGCCAGGTCCTCTATTATATTATAATTCTGTGCTATTTTTGCACGAGGATTAAATGTCGATTTGTGTACTACTCCCTTTGGCGACTTTATCATTGGTTTAGGAACGATGGGTGGCACAACTTTGGTCAAAGTTGTTGTTGAACTACTAGGTTGTTTATTCGCCTTGTTGTTCAACTGCTTTGGATTCTTGTGATCTTTATTCCTTGTCAAAGCATTATTTTGCTACTTTGAGGTGGACAACATAAGCACTTGGGATCGGGAAGCATTTTGATTAGCAACCAGATTTTGTCTTGGATTAGGAAACGGATCAGTCAATACTACTGGGGTTTTTGAACTCTTGAAGAGTTTCTTAACTTCAGCTATATGTGGACAATCTTTCGTCCAATGATCCTCATCGCATATATGACACCCTGTCGGGGGTTTCCCTTTCCTTTTCTTTTTCTTCTTGCCCCCTGGTTGCTTCAGTTGTTTGCCCTTGTCGGTCGACATGGCATTTACTTCTGAGGCAAGAAGTTCCTCATTTGCATTTTGACTAGAAATTTTGCGTTTTCCAGTCACGCCATTACTGGCGTGAGAGTCAGTATTCGATTTAGGAGGGGGAGGAATTGAAAATTCAGGTCTAGGGGCATCAGGTATTTTGTCGTAGAGTGTGCCAGACTGAGTATATACTAAGTCTAAATATTGAGCGCGAGCAATGACTTGCTCCTCTGTTACGACTCCTCCCTTGGCCACATCTTTCGTTATAGCCGGAAGTAATGACTTTATAAACCATTCAGCTAACAGTTGATCGAGAACGTAAGTTTTCACCATCCTACGATGATGACGCCACTCATGTATATGATCAGATATGTGAGTAGCTGTCGTTTGTTTGAAGTTGGTCAGTATTTCGGTTCCTGTTTCATACCTGATTGGTAATTGAAAATGGGTTAAGAAAGTCGTGGCTAAGATGCTGAAATTGTCGAAAGAGGCTCTTGGCAATTCAATATACCATTTAGCCGTTGGACCTGTCAATTTCCTCTGAAAAAGGTGAAGTCTTATCGAGTCATCGTTTAGAGTGTTCGATGAACACCACAGATGAAAAGTCATGACGTGATTCGACGGGTCTTCACCAGGATTTCCATTGAATTTAGGAATGTCCGATGGAAGTTTATTCGGAATCGCTGGCCACCAAGGGGCATAATAATTGGATCATTCGTCAGCCGGTTTAGATCTGGTAATTCTAGAGTTGCTACAAAAGGCAAATGTTGGTTCAGATTAGGTGAAGCATACCCAGGATAAGATGGGATCACCTGAGCAATGGGTCTCTGTAAACCAGCATAATGCTGACAACTCTGACAAGGTTGATGGGTATAACCATTATAGCATGGTTGCCCATTACTTACAAAGACTTGTTGCTCAGGTCCTTGATATGATTGCTGGAATGGCGGTTGTTGAGATTGAACCAGCTCTGGTTGTTGGACCATTTGCTGTTGACCAATACTGGATGATTGACCAAGATGAGGAGTCAGAGTACTTGTTTGAGCCTGAGTCGCTCCAGATAAGGAGGCACTACCCTGAGATTGTGATTGAGCCGCTGAGACAAGAGGTTGTTGTATTACAACAGGTAGCGCTTGTACTTGCGACGCATTTGCCATAGCAGGTGTGGTGGGAATATTCGACACAGGGTGTACTGGTTGCATTGAATATGCAACTCCTGATCGTTGAGGCAGTATTGGTACCCAACCGCTGGATGTAATTCCAGTTTGACCTGATCCTTGTTGTAAACTCTCATATGGTTGTTCTCTAGGAGGGAACAATGAAAGAGCATACTGCCCTCCACATGGTGGAAATCCAGTACTTAAAGGGTAAATTGGCCTTTGAAGACACATTGGATCAATTTGTTGAGTTTCAACATAAGAAGTACTAGATGATAATCCGGATGAAGAAATAGGAACTAACCATATTGTCGTCCCTGATGGGACTCCGACTTGTTGTTGACAATTTGCCGGGACAGATGGTATACCAGCGAACATCGTTGGAGTAGCAGCAGGAGGCTCTGTCGTTGCTGTGTCGGACGACACAGTCCTAGATGTCGACGGTTGTTCAGACATATCTAGTCTATCCGAAAGATTTCTTAGCGATTCTACAAGAACTTACGATGCCAAAAGACTAACTTCGAACATCAACGCAGGAATAGGAGGTGATTATGTTCCGTTTAAAATGAATTTTATATGACGACGCTTTAGACACAACTTGCTTTTTCACTTTTTAAGAGTCGAGAAAAAGCTAAAGATGACTCTAGTCTCCTTCGATGTATTAACGAGCCCGAAGTGACAAATGCTCGGATGGACTTTTTCAGTTATAGAGTTTGAAAAAGGCCAAAAGAAACTACTCTGGAGTTCTAGGCAGAGGGTGTGCCAAACCTTTCGCGAAACCACAGAATACGTTTTACGGTACGAGTGGTCGATCTTCGTGAATGCTGTGTTCACTGCATCGCGATCAGTAGGGCGGCCGACACGGCTTCCTATGGATAAAGGCTCTGTTCCTATAGGGGTCCCCCAATATACGCGACGGTACGCGGGGGCACAAGTCCGTATTAGTGCTATCGTCCCTCAGGAGGAATCACCCACCTTCGTAGAGATCGACGGTCACTATGTTTAACGACGCCGGAACACGTCTCTACCTAGACCTCTACTGTGTTTCGTTATGTTTCAAAGCGTTGTTAGATAAATTCAGTTCTTTTTAGGTTGATCTTGCTTAGCAGTTTGCCTTTATGGATCACCACGTGATGTATGATACAACTCCTAAATGCAGTCTAAGAATGATAAGCAAGCTTTTTCAATTCTTTCAACTTATGAAAATCTTAACTACTGAGGGAAAAGAAAGACATCATCTTTTCAAACAGATCATAGAGCACACACTGATGCACTTTTCCTAAATCGACATGCAAACTGTCAAAATGCACATGCACAATGCAAGTATTTCTTTTCTTCTTCCTTAATGTTGATGTATTACAAAAAGAAAGCTGTTGTACAATTTCGAATTCAATTTCAAGTGAAAGAAAACAAGTTTTTGTCCAATAATAAAAAGAACACCTTAAGATTCACTCGTTTCAACACAAGAAATACTGAAATTCGAACCATATAACGAAAGAAAATGTTCAAGCAGCTATGAACAGTAATAAACTAGCTCTTAGAATCACAACGACACTTTCTTACAGACCTAGATCCAAGAGGTCACAGCAAGACTAGTTCACTTTCGCTACGGGAAACTGTGAATGAAAGCAAGAAATACAATAAGAACAATCACGGTTTCTTCATACAACTGAGGCAGAATGAAGGCAAAGAAAGGTAGTTTCAACTGGGTATACAGGTTGACAACAGGCTGTAAAAACAATATTGAAAACTGGGCAACAGACAGTAGGGAACCCCAGTGGCACAAGGCAAAACTGGAACAGCGCAGGTACTGCACTGTCAATCTGACATGCAGCGCAGGTAGCCCCTTCAGGACCTGCGTTGTAGCGCAGGTAGCCTTTCCTGCAGCTGCACTGAAGAGACAACTCTCGTCTCTCTCAGATTCCGGGTCACAGTTTGCTCAAAAATCAATGGTTTTTGGCCAAATCAGAGGCTATCAGCCAAGTATACACTAGAGGATGATTAAGGAAGATGAACACTATCACAAAGAGCTAAAAAGAGTCCTTGTGGATCAGCTCTTCAAATCATAAACATGCCCAACATTGAGCTAGAGTAGTTGCCCTCTACTTTGCATTCGAAGGATTCGAATGCAGTTCGATTCGGTACTCCCTTTGTTTAGGAAATGAATAGCAAGAAACACAAGCTACCAACAAGACACGGTCCCCAGCGGAGTCGCCAGTCTGTTGTGGGGAAAAGTATCCAACACGGAATGACCCTATCCCACTCTAAGGGTGATAGTTCCTTAGCAACAGCTGAAGCAAAGCTATCTAAAGTTACTTCTTTATGACATGCAAGAGAGGAAAGGAAGAGATCCACTTACCGATGTCTTGCGCAAATGGTCGATCCAATCTCCTCTTTTTGCCGCTCGCTCCCAGCTCCAAGTCTTCTCACGGGCCCAGCTACACGAGACCCTGCGCACAAGACAAGAAAAGGAAACTACAAGAAGCATGCATTCATAATTGATTCAATGATTAGCATAAATCAAATACGCAAGTAAGACAATACACCATTGAAACACATGCGAATAGAAGAACCTCAAATGCTTTATTAATATAAGGAAGTAAGGTTCAGGCGGTGATACAACCGTGAGAGGTCCAATCCAGCATCACCTTCCCGACGGAAAGAAATCTCCTCTTCACCTCCCTCAAGCAATCACCCAATACTCACAACTATAAACCAACAGCAATTCTTTGCACAAAATTCCGGCCTCTAGATCCCATGGGACGAGATCCTTATATAGAGTTTTGGAGTGAATATAAGTCAGCTTGATGTGTGACTTGTTGTCCTCTTCAACTCCAGTTGTTCTTCAGTCCTTGAGTCCACTCGGAGTTTCTACCTTCCACTTGGAGTTTTAGAACCTCTTTACTCATCATTAGGCGAATCTTCTGATCCAAGTGTCATTTTGGAAGCTTCCTGGGCACTGGCACATTGAGAAAAGATTCCTCCACATGTCAAAGTACGCCCAGCACAGGTAGCCTTTGTTGCACTTGCTATGCAGCGTAGGTACACCATAGATCTTTTGACATTCAGCGCAGATGCTTAGTGGAGCAGCTGCTTTGATCCAAAATTGACCTGTTTTTGAGTGTTTTTCAGTGGAGAACTGATCTGAAGTGCTGTGGTTTGCTGACCTTGTTCCTCTAGGGGTAGGAACAACATGTTTAGGGACTTTGGATCCCTCAGATTATTGACATTTCATGCTCCGTGCTGTAAGGCACAAAAATGTCTATAACACCTAGCAATGATCAACAGGTTCATACTTCTCTATTGATATATGACCAACAACCTGATGATAATACTATGACAATTACTGAAGATATTAACAGTATGGATTCTTCTTCCAATCAAGCAGCCATAATTCCTCTCTCACAATAGAATCGGGTTCAAGAAGAGTAGGAAGCTTCACAAGTCTCTAAACATCATGCTTTCTCTGAATTTTTAATTGCAGAATTAAACAAGAGGTATGATCTTAGGCCTAGGCCTAGTCCTGGGAGACCTCCAAAGGAAACTCTAGTAATTGAATCATGTACCAAAATTGTTGAAGCTCAAACAACTCTTATTCAGCCCTTAGATTAGTCAATTGATACTACCCAAACTGGTAAAAACATTTTGAATGCATTTAATGTTGAAAAAGAATTAGAGATGGTTAAGATCCCAATTCCACTGTCAAAACTTTCTAAAAACCCTGGCTACAAAATCCAAGTCACAAAATGGATACAAAATACCTCGGTTGATGCTGAAGGTGATGTCATAAGTCTGCAAGATGAAAAACCAGTAGTAGTTTTTGGCCCTAGTTCAGACATGATAGATGAGATAGTGCCTCCTTTCTATGTAACTCTTAAAACAAATGATTCCATGTTGTATAATTGTATGCTTGATTCAGGAGCATCACACAACCTTATGCCAAAATCTATCATGGACCATTTGAAACTCGACATAACTAGATCCTACCATGACTTGTACACCTTTGATTCTAAAAAAGTGCCCTGTTTGGGATTGATCAAAGATCTAGTGGTTACCCTTTGCCCAAATTCCAGTGAAATGTGTAGTACTTGATATTGTTGTCACAGATATCCCTCCCAAATTTGGAATGCTCCTTTTTAGGTCTTGTTGTGCTAAATTAGGAGGAACTCTACAGATGGATATGTCATATGCTACTATTCCTGTTTATGGAGGAGAGCAATTAAGATTATATAGAGAGGTAAGATTTGTACATGTTGTTTGTAAGACTAACCAGCCAAGGAACCATCCAATTTATGCAATAGATCAAGACTTTGTTTGTTTTCAACTCACTTCAAACTGACATAAAACTCAAGTCAAAATTGAAGAGGTAGTTGAAAGTCCTGAACCAAACCAAACTAATATTTAAAAAATGTTCTTTGATGGCTCTTGTATGAAAGATGGGGCAAGAGTTGGAGTAGTTTTAATTTCACTTGAAAAATAAAATATAACCCAATCATGTAAATTAGATTTTGAAGTTACCAATAATGTTTTTGAATATGAAGATTTCCTTTTAGGATTGCAATTATCCAAAGCTTAAAAGTTCAAAACTTAAGTGTTTTTACTGATTCAGAACTTATTTTTAAGCAAGTAAGAAATGCTTGCCAGACCAAGAATGCCAGACCAAGCACCCTAGACTTAGGTCCTACCAAATTGAAGTATGGGATTTAGTTGAAAACTTATTTGATGCTTTCAATTTGACTCATATTCCTAGAGATCAGGATATTCATGCAGATGCCTTAGCTGTCTCTGCTAGATCTTTTAAAATTCCTGATCATATTGATGTACTCTATCAGATACAAGTCAAATATAGGCCATCTATCCCAGATAATCTGAAACATTGGCAAATATTTGAAGATGATGAAAAATTGAAATCATTTGTGCGGGTCATAGATGATTTTTCATTTCTACAAATTGATGAAGATAGAACTGAAATAAATGAAAGTGCAGATGGAAATGATACTTCAAATTTTAAAACCAAAATTGTTGATCATGACATTATTCAATTATCTAATAATTTTATCCCAAAAGGACTCATTCCTTTAGAAAAATTGTTTGATCAAAATAATGTCCTCCGAAACCCTTAGTCCATTTCTTCAAAAGATGACCTAAAAGAGATTAACATTGGAACTAAGGAAGATATCAAAAACATCAAAATATGTGCATATTTAGAGCCTAAGATAAAAGCTCAATATCTTAAGTTGCTGTAAAATTATAAAGATGTTTTTTCTTGGACTTATGCTGATCTAAAGACCTATGATACTTCATTAATACAGCGTAAGATTCCTTTGAAGCCAGAAGCAAAAACTTATCAACAGAAACTTAGAAGGATAAATCAAACCCTCCTACCAACTGTAGAAAGGGAGATTAAGAAAAATGCAAGATGCTCAAATCATCCTCCCTCTTAGATATTCTAATTGGGTTGCAAATCTAGTTCCTGTTAGAAAGAAAAATGGAGAAATAAGACTCTGTGTGTATTTTATAAATTTGAATAAGGCATCATTAAAAGATAATTATCCTTTGCCCAAAATGGACCAGTTACTTCAAATGGTTTCAGGAGCACAAAGACTTTCTATGCTTGATGGTTTTTCAGGTTACAATCAGGTGAATGTTGATACAACAGACAGAGAGAAGATAGCCTTTACTACACCCTGGGGTACATTCATGTATGCTAGGATGCCATTTGGCTTAACCAATGTTGGAGCAACATTTCAAAGAGCTATGGACATAACTTTTATGGGTTAGGGAAATAAATTTGTGGTTATTTATCTTGATGACATAACTATTTTTTCTAAATCTGATCAGAAACATCTAAAGCACTTGATGAAGGTTTTTGACAGGTGTAGAAAATTTGGAATCTGATTGAACCCTAAGAAGTCCATGTTTGCTGTCAAAGAAGGAAAACTATTGGGCCATATAATTTCAAAGGAGGGAGTAGTAATTGACCCCAAATGAGTATCTGCCATTGAAACATTGACCTTACCTAGAAACAAGAAGGAGATTCAAGCTTTTCTAGGCAAGATTAAATTTCTAAGGAGGTTTATTCCAAATTATGCAGAGATTGTAAAATATATAACTGACATGCTTCGAAAGAACCACGAAGTCAAATGGACTCCCTTTTCTAGACATGCATTTGAACAAATAAAAAGAGAAATCTTTGAAGCTCCCACCTTAGCCAACCCTGATTATACTAAGCCATTTAGTATTTTCTCTTTTGCCTTTGAAACAACCCTTGCTGCCATTCTATTACAGAAAAATGAAGATTCCCATGACCAACCCATAGCCTTTTTTCTGCAAGGTTATGAGAGATGTTGAGTTTAAGTATGACATCATTGAGAAGCAAGCCTATGCCCTCATTCAAGCCATGAAATCATTCAAAATGTAGGTCTTACATTCACCTATTACTGCTTCTGTCCCTAATAGTGCTATGAAAATTGTCCTAAATCAACCAGACACTGATCGGAAAAGAGGTAGATGGATCACTCAAATTTTGGAGTTTGATCTAACTATCAAGACTACCAAGCTAGTAAAAGGGCAAGGATTAGCCAAGCTTCTAGCTGAATCCAACTACAAAGTACCGGGAATCAATTCTGTTTTAGAAATAAAAGGGAAGAATACACAAGAACCTTCTTTCCTTGCACAAGGGAAGAATCCACAAGAACCTTCCCTTCATCCTAAAAGGGAGAATCCACAAGAACCTTCCCTTCATCCTAAAGGGGATAATCCATAAGAACCTTCCTTTCATGCAGAAGGGGAGAATCCATAAGAACCTCTACCTTCAGAATAGATCAATCCTATACACATTGATGAAAAATTCTTGTTGTCAAACTGGTATCAAGATATTGTAAATTTCTTGATCCATTTTGAATGTCCAACATCATTCTCCAAAACCCATTTTAAAACCCTTAAGTTAAAAGCAGTCAAGTACTGCATTATAAATGCAAATTTACACTAGAAAGATCCACTAAATATTTTGTTATTAAGTTTAATAGAATCAGAAACTGAAGGAATCATTGATCAATTTCATACAGGATTTTGTGGGGGAAATTATGCTTGGAGAGCAACAGCATATAAGATTTTGAGGGCAGGATTTTATTGGCCCACATTGTTCTTACAAGTAGGGGAAAAGGTCAGAGGTTGTGTTCCTTGTCAAATTTTTGCTGGTAAACAAAAATTAGTAGCTCTTCCACTTGTTCCATCAATAGTTTCAACACCTTTTTCTCAATGGGGATTAGATTTTGTTGGAGAGATTCGCCCCACTTCAAGTAATCAGCATAAATGGATCCTCACTGCAACAGACTACTTTACTAAATGGGTGGAAGAAATTCTAGTCATAAATGCTACTGATTCAGTAGTAATTAATTTTATTGAGGAGAATATCTTATCTAGATTTGGTTGCCCAACTCAAATTGTCACTGATAATGCAGCAGCTTTTTCTAGTATTAAAATGATTGACTTTTGCCAGAAATATCAAATTTTATTACATCATTCAACTCCATACTACCCTCAAGGTAATGGCCTTGTAGAGTCATCAAATAAAAGTTTGGTAAAGGTAATCAAAAAAACTCTAGCTGATCATAAGAAGAGCTAGGATTCACATTTGATTTATACAATATGGGAAAATAGAATTACTCCAAAGAGATCAATGGGAAAATCTCCATTTTAGTTAGTCTATGGGAAAGATTCAATCTTCCCTACCCATTTGGCCTTCCTTGTTTTAAAATTCTTGCAGGATTCAACAGATGAACCTGATGATTTTTCAAGAAGGATAAATCAGATTATTGAACATAATGAAAATAGAGATGAAGTTCAATACAAATTGAATAAATATCAAAATAAGATGAAGACCCTGTTTGACAGAAGAGCTAGGGAAAGGGACTTTAAGGAAGGCGATCTATTTCTAAGATGGGATGCCAGGAGAGGAGAGAAAGGAAAGCATGGCAAATTTGACAATCTATGGTTTGGACCTTTAGCAATTGTTGAAGTCAAGGGTAACAACACTTTTGTGCTACAGAATCTTGAGGAGATATATTCCACTTATCCTGTAAATGGAAGTTTTCTCAAACATTACATTTAGTACTAAGAAGTTGAAATATTTTTCATTGTAAATACTCTAGTTTTCTTTTACCTTTCAAGATGTCAGTGTGATTTTTCTTACAGCAAGGACTCCATAGCCCGAGGAGAAGGCACATGGATTTGCAGGTTCTCTGCATTCTACAGGAGAAAGCAATCCCCAGTTGGAGCCAATGTTGTAGCATTTTTTGGTTTTGATAAGATAGAATAAAATAGTCAAAAAATAAAAAATATTCTGAAAAAATGTTAATTTAGGATATGGACATGACAATAGTGAAAAAAATCTTGATGATGATGTCCATGTCAAAGAAAATGTTAGGTTAGATGTCCTAAAAAAATAAAGACAAAAAGAAAATGTTGAATTTGGAAAGAAAAGAAAACAAATAAACTTTGAAAGTGAGCAAGTTTAAATGCCACTACTATTGTTTCTACAAAATAATGGTTGTGTGTAGCTTGTTTTAAATGCCACAACCTATGACAGTCAAATAGTTTAATCTTGACTGCTTCATGCTTTAAGTTTGATGTTATAGTTAGAGAATAAATATCTAGCCAAACTATTTAATCTTGGCATATCAGTAGTTAGGTAGAGAATAATAAGGTGCTCATCAGTTTAAACTGAGCCCTTGGAGGTTATAAGGGTAGATTTAGATAGTTTTCTTTTGTAAAATAAGAAGAAAGGAAAAGGGTTTGCTAGCTTAAATGCACCCATTAAGTGAAGAAAAAATGATAGGATAAGCAAAGGGTAAGTAGAGAAAGGTTTCATAAGTTTGATTATTCATTGGACTAAATGTACAGTTATCATGTTTCACCATATGTTTCTATGTCCATGATGCAATTACACAAAGAAAATGCAGGTCTACTAGATCAATTAATTAACTTCCCAATCATACCCATTCATCCCTATATTCACTAATTTACCATTCCCACCTTCATACATTCATATTCATTCATTTTCCATTTTAAACCCCTTTTCCTAAGGTCAAAACCCTTTTTGCCTAGGAAAAGTAAAAAAAACCATGTTAAATCCCCTTTACACGAAAAACCCACAAAAGTTGTTTAGCCTAAGTATATATATCTATATATATATATAGATATATATGTGTGTGTGTGCAAATAACTTATTAACAAGCATAATACTTAGTGTATTTCCCTTTTCCACCTATATTTCAGCTTTTCACGTGTATTTCCCATTTTCCGCTCATATTTTCATATTAACATTAAATATAGTATAAAACCCATAAAAACCCTTTTTTCCGTATATTATTAACTCCTTTAATTATATAACTCGAAACCTTAGTTTTATTAAAAAACTATGTGTTTCATAATAATATCGCATCGTAATATTGGCGGATCGCAACCTTTCAACATGCATCCACTTTCCTCGATTGTGATATGCGATATACAAAGGGCCCGGACCCGACGCTATATATATCACAATCTATTGCCATATCGCATCTGCCTCCATCGCAAGTCCCACTAATAGCATAACCTTCCGCAATTGCTATCTCCGATTGTGATTGGGACCCGGACCTGATCGCATATCATACATGGTTTATTTTCACATCGCGTTTGGCACCTATCGCATCCCTTTGCAATGGGCCATCCTTTGCTAAACTCCGATTTTGATGTGCGATTAACCTGGAACCAATATTATTATCCGCCCGAGTTCATAAAATTTCAAGTCTGCCATATGTGTTTTGCAAAGGTTTTCTTTGTTAAATCGTTTTTATGATTTTAACGAAGAATTAAACTTAACCTCCATTTAACCACTAAATCTCAGTTTTTATCCATAATAAATTCATTTCCGCCATAATTGATCGTTGGTTCCCTCCATACTGCTTTTTCGCTCCACCACCGTCCAATCACACACATCCAAATCCAATGGCCCTAGGAAAATTTCAGGTTGACTCTCTATACGAACCTTACCCGCCCGAAAAGCAGTATTCAACTGATCTCCCTTTGCTACGTGTCATGCTCAGGTTATTTCGGGTGACCCCTCCCAAAACCGGTCGTGCTCCATAAAGTGGTGCGATGAAAACCAAAATTGCCTCCCGCATAACGAAAAAATGACCACTGTTCAATTTGCCTAATATTTAAAAAGAAAGTCGTTTCTCCGTTTAAATGCCTAAATCACCATTTTTCTTTGTTGTGCCTTTTTTCACAGTAAACCCTCCATAAGCCTCTGCGACCAATTAAGCCATGGTTTTACCTTCCGATACACTCCAGACTCCTTCCAATACCCTTCTGAGCTCAATAAATCCATTAATGTCCTCCTCTGTCGCCACTTTTCTTAACAATTTCTGTGTTTTGCAGGTAAAAAATTATGTTCCAGGCTTATAAGGAAAAAATCCTACATACCGATTAGAAGACAAATATGAAGATCATATCAAATTACTTTACCATGTGACATAAAATCAAAAGAATTTATTGTTGAAAAACACAGTAAAAACCTAAAATGCATAGTAAAGGTAAAAGGAACACAGTAAAGGTTACTCGGCAGGGTTAAAGGATATTCACAGAGTTTAAAGAGTATCAGATGAAAGATCAAATGATCAAATCAGCCAGCATAAAGGATTCAAATAGTAAAGCAGCTTAAAGGGGAAAAATATCAAACAACAGAGCCAGCACAACCTAATTAAAAGGGACAACAAGCAGTTCAACAATTGCCCCTATCTTCTTGTATGAAGATCTTTCCTTTCCTAGAATAAATCTTAATCAGTTTTAGGATATTTCCTTAGTTTCATTATTGTATAAATAACTCTCTTCTCGAGATGTTAATGGTTCGAAGTTCAAGATTCATTTTTCATTGCTTGTTGAGTCTTGGTTGTTAATTCTACTTTGAACCTGGAAGCCACCTTTGAAGGAATCTTTTAGACACTTGATGTACTCAGTCTTTTTGGAACCTTAATACAAAGCAGAGGATTCTGAATTTGGTTTTACTCAGCAAAGGGCTGCTATAAAGCTTTACATAGTGATATAGATCAAAATAGTGGTGAGAATAAGACATAAAATAATATGATTATCACAGTTATCCTATAAGTTTTTCCAGTCATCAATCATTATGTTTTTCTTCATATGCTTATGACTTATAGAGATATCTAGGTAGGAATAATTGTGTCTCAATTTATTCCTATAAGTTCATGAAGTGATCATCTATTAAGAGAATGGATTAATGAACTGTCTATTTGGCTAATGCCCTCTAATCAATAAATCATCAGCATCTTATGTAAGCTTAAGTATACTGCCTTGAACCTTTGGAACGTAGTTTAGAAGGTTTTCCAACTTATGATTGTTCTGTTTTATAGTCTGGAAACTGTGATAATCATATTATTTTATGTCTTATTCTCACCACTATTTTGATCTATATCACTGTGTAAAGCTTTATAGCAGCCCTTTGCTGAGAATATAACCCAAAGGATTAATTACTTCAATTTTTCATTTGTCTTCATTCATTGGTCTTCCAAAACTAAAACCAAAACCCCAAAACAATTATTTTAGATGCTCTGGCATTGGTAGCTGACCTACTACTATCTCAGAGGTACAACACTCTAAATGATCCTTGTGCTGCCCCATGACCTTCTACATCAAGTAGTGTGGATTTCAACCAATTAGGTATTTTCCTTGTTTCTGGAATGACCATGGGTTTAACAGGTTCACTTGGCCCTTCTTCTTCATGGTGTGATCGTTTTCCTTTCTTGTCAACTTCCTCCTCAAATATCGGAATTTCCTCATCATCAGAATATATTGAAAGTTCTTTTGACTTCTTGAATGTTATACTCTCATCAAATATGACATCACGACTGACTTCAATGTGATGTCCATCTTTCATATAGATTCTATACCCAACAAATATTCCCTTCATACCAGAAGGATCTAGCTTCTTTCTTTTGTCCTTTGGTATATGAATATACACAGGACATCCAAAGATTCAGAGATGATCTACAGATGGCTTCTTCCCAGTGAACACTTCTTCCGAAGTCTTGTTATCTAGAGATCTGTGAGGACATCAATTTTAAATGTAGAATGTTGTCTTTGTTGCCTCTCCCCACAGAAACTTAGGTATATCTTGATCGTGTAACATTTATTTTACACTTTCTTCAACGGATATGTTTTTTCTTTCTATGACTCATTCTTGTTTGCAATTGTATGCGACTATCATCTCCCTCTTTATCCTAGACTCCTCACATAATTCTATAATCTCTTTGGATGTATATTCTCCTCCATTATCAGATCTCTATATCTTGATTCTTCTTTCTATAAGGTTCTCTACATCATCCTTGAAATTTTGTAAATACTTCATCCTTGGTTTTCATTAAGTAAACCCAAGTCTTTCTTAAATGATAATATATGAATGTGACATAGTATAGATGGCCTCCAAGTGATTTTGGAGTCATAGGGCCACAAACATCAAAGTGAATGAGATCCAAATTTTATTTCAACCATGAACCACTACTTCCAAATGGTTTCTTGATATTCCTTCCCAATTCACATCCCTTGAAAACACCTTCATGGTCCTCCTTCAAATTTGGTATTCCATCTACTATGGAACTTAAAGTTGGAAATATTTTTAAATGTAGATGACAAAACCTTCGATGCCAAAGTTCACATGGACTAATATTAGTGTGAACTAGAGCTTGGTTTATGAGATATATTAATCTATAAATCCTTCCCTCTTGGATACCAATAACTTTTTCTTGATCTATGCTTGAGTCTTTTACCCAAACAACTATTTTTCCATCAATCAAGGATACTCTATCTCCTTTGTATTCTAAAATTGAAATAGAAAGTAAATTTCTCTACGAAACTGGAACAAATAGAATGTTTTTGAGGTGGATGTTTCTTCCATATTTTAGTTTTATGGAATTTGATCCCATGCCCTTCATAGGATAGCTCTTATTGTCTCCAAGTTCCACAGAGTAATTGGATTTTCCTTTTGATAAGGTCTTCAATTGGTTGGAATGGTCAGTCATGTGCCTTGATGCACTACTATCAATTACCCAGATGTCTTCATCTTGGAATGTACTAGAGAGAGTAGAGAAGATACCTTCATCCCTTTCATTGATTGATGCCTTCTTTGAAGAGAATAAGAAACTCCATTTGATACCTTTATTCATTGTAGAGGAGATATTCATGATTCCCTTAGAGAACCAAAGCTTTGATACCATGTTGAGAATTCAATAGGGCAATGAATATGTTAATTCTCTTAACTTGATAACTATTTATGTTACCTTTTACTTATTAGCTTTGTTCGTTATTATTCCAATGTGCAATACATCAAACATCTACCAAAACAATAAGAATAGTGACACAGTATATAGGTTTCAAACCAGGGCCAAAACCTTTCTTCTTGGGGGAAAAGTCGTAAATATCTTCTTATCTTTCAGATCTTTCAATTAACAAATACCATGACCTAGACTCAGAAAAATACCCTCCAAGATCAAGTTTACCATGGCCTCCTACTGCAATATCTTCGACCTCCTAGTAGATATGAAATTCTGCTCCCCAGCAACTGTTGCAACTATTGTTGCTTCTCTAGGAGACTTTGATCTTCCTCTAATAGCATTCCTCTTGACTTCGCTTGCTTTGTTTTGAGTCTTAGGGCTACTAAGATGCCCTAAGAGACCTTCTCTTGCCTTTCCTTATCTTCTACTTCCAAAATCGAACCACACGAGATCCCAACACAGAAACCCTAGATTTTATCTTTTATCTTCCCAAGAGAGATAGATAAGGCCTAGAAACACTTCAATTTCCTCTTCTTCCCACTTCCTTCTTCAACTTCTTCTTCTGCTACTTCTTAGCATAAGAGATGAGTGAGTGATCCAAATGGAGGAATAGTTCCTCTTATATATAGGCGTCTCCAAGGGTGGACATGGCTCTTCATGTAGGTTGACTTGATAGCTCTTTAGGCCGACTTGATCTTGGAGGTATTTTGACACTTTAAAGAAAAAATACTTTATTCTTTACAGGGTCTTCAATATATGAAAATGACTCTTATACCTAGGACAAACCCTAGAAGCACTCAATGGGTGCCTGACCTATAAAATAAAAGAACTTGAGCATGAAAACCATGCTCCAATAATAATAATAATTACTTTTTAATTTTATATTTATAAGAATACATTTCATACTTATGAAGGTTGAACCTAGTTACACATTTTTCAACACTCTCAACTCATTTTTTTGTCCCCGTGGCCAACTGGACTTGCTAGAAATACTGAGGCGGGGGGGCGAGTTGAATCAATATTCCGTTCCCAAGCAATCTTCACTTAACTTATGTTTATATTTTCAAAGTATTCTTGAACCATTAGAAACACATTATGTTGTAAATCATATTAGAAAACATGAGCATCATTCAACATAAGAGAGGATAAACCATAAAAGTACAACACATAGAGATACACGATTTTTAGGTGGAAACCCAAGATGGGAGAAAACCACCACTATTGTTGTTTACTTTTCCTTATTATTATTAAAGAAATTCTTAACATCTTGCACTAGTGTAGGCTTTTCCCAGTGTGCAAGATCCTACCTTCACTGAGTTTTCTAGCTGCTACTAGAAGGAAGCAACCACTCCCTCTAACATCTTATGATCCACATTTCACAATATTTCAGACTAGGACCACCTGCAACAACATTGATTTGGTTGGCCACTTTTTGGACCCATAAAACACTAAACAATTCTCTGCACTAAAAATCTTGATCAAACACAAAATTTCATCATTATCTACTCAAACTGAATCAATTGAGCATGCACCAACAAATTCCTTAACATGCCATCATAGAAAAGATGCATCAACTGGCTTCAATAACCAGATAAGAAAGAAAAAACAACATATCATGAATAAGGATTTGAGGCAATGCTTAGCTTCTCTAATCCTTTTCATTCAAATAACTTTATTAAAACTAGTCACAGGAATAATACTGATAGAACATGAATAGTGTGTGTTTTTGTCACAAGAATAACACTCGTGTAACATGAGATTTGTCAACATTCTGCCTTAATCATTTCTCAAGCCATTCATAATCAGATCACCATGGAAGTAATGTACAATGACTTTAAACTGTAGCACATGTTACCCAAAAGACTTATGCCCACAAATAACAACAAGAAGTATATACGAAGACATGTAACATAGTTTCCTTTGCAACATTAATAGCTCATTATGGAAACCATCCCATGCACATTTACAAGCATACATATTTCTACCATATCTACATCAATCTCAAAACAATACATAGGAACTATATGGACTGAGCATAAAATTTATTCTTTGTGTATGTGCAAACTAGATCCAAAAACAAAACACCTTAGGCCACTAATATTTGTGTGTATTTCTACAAGGATACCTTCAACAATCAATGTGTAATCATGCCCATAGATTAATTTAGAAAATAGATGACAAGTGTGCTCATTTAGTTGAATACTTAGATATGGTAGCAAAATAGACCATCACACTTAGAGGATACTGGCATATAATCATTTAAATCATTAATTCAATCAAATATATTTCTATGAAACTTTGACTAGACTATAGGTACACACCAATCATTAAATATTCAGTCATATATTCGATTTGAGGGTTTCAATATTGAGATAGATCTGCACACAACACCTCCAAAACATGAGATCGAAAATGATTGTTTGATATTTATTTCATCCATTGTGCACATTAAGATGTGTATTCCTCTCCTATCCAACCATCACATGCACTCTAGAAAAACAAAGATATCATTTCAAGTTTATTCAAAATTCTACCTTGCACACTCTACTTCTGTGACTTCAATGCAAACTGGAAAACATACATTTTTTGTGTATCCCCAATATAAAAGCAACAAATCATTCCAAAAAAATGTGCACAAGCAATGGGTTCTTCTACAATATATCAATCTACTATGTCAATACATAACCCAGAAACTTGACTATCAATATCTCCAAGTGTGCATGGATCTGTAAAAGGGAATTTGGATTTATGTTGTGCATATATCCCTACAATAAAAGATCTCCTACAATTGTTATTTCATCTCTCTGTGTCTAATATGTGTAGTAATACAATGATACAAAACATAATTGATAATTGTAGTGCGCTCACTTCAATTTATGCATAGATCTCTGCAAGAAAAACATAATGTGTACATAAATATCTACGAAAATAATTTTTTATAGTGTGATGATCCTTGCAAGGAAAAGTTTAAATAAAAAATAGATCTCTTGCAAGTAAATTCTATTATATGTGCACTCTTAATATTAAAAAAAGGAATCATCCAGAAGTTAAACGAAGTAGCACAGGCCTCCATTAATACATTTGATTCAGGTAATCGGGCTTACTTTTTTCATACTTATAAGAAAAAATACTCTAAGAAGACCTTACAACAAGCCATCCCATCAATCTGATTTCTCAAATTGAATTAACGCTTGTGCACTAGAGAAACATATTCAAGAGTAGACATAACTTGAAAATTGCACACATAATGATCAAGATTGATCCCCCTTTTATAGCTTCTCTCCCTTGTCGTTACCATAGGAAAATATATGGTATTAAAAAACCTTGGGTGCATAAGTTCCATGTTAAATAATATTTAGCTATAATTCCCACTTCAAGGACCATAGCCTCAACTTTTTCTTTTTTTTTATTTGGTCCAAGAAGTATCTTTCTCAGACTGTCAATGACCAAATTCTTTGGAACAAAACTTCAATGTTCATGTTAACTCAACCACCGGTGGCCAAACCAATTCCACAACCACAACTACATAACAAACAATTATTTATGAAAGATAATTGCTTTATAAATAAAATATGTGTATACAAGTGGATAGGGCCACACAAACTATAAATTATCCATTATGAAAAGGGGATTGGATGACTTAACCAACTCACATTGACTTGTAATATCCATGTAACAACCCAACCTACATTTACTCGCTTTTACAAGTTCTCCAGGGTAAACATGAGACAAGAGTTACTATGCATGACCTGACATCCAAGTTCTAGTTATGGAAGTGGGGTATACCATCCTGAAACATACTGTAACCTTCAGGAACACCAAATCACCCAGATGTTAAGCAACATATATTGATCAACTTTTCATGGACTGCAACTACCTTTCTAACTCACTTCATAGCCCCATCGTACAAATGCCAAGCCTACCATGTGGCCAGAAGTCTCTAGCCACACACACAAGCCTTCCTCCATGTGGCTACTACCAAAACTTCTTAATTCAGAGGATGCGGCTAGAAACCCTGATCCATATTTTTAGGACTAGTTCCAGCCCAACTGCCCAGAATTGCCCAAAATTATCTAGAGCTCTGTTATTAACCTTTAAGAGTCTTCAATCTCTATACTTGACTAATTTCCTACTCAAAATTTTCCAATACACCATAATCATTTAGATAAACACTTGGTAAACATAACACCTACAGGTCATGAATGCACATTTATTCACTATATCATTAGTTTCATTAGAGAATCATGAAGAAGACTTACTTCCCTCTCTTGATAACTACAAAAACACATGTTAGCTCATGCATTCAAGTATATAACCAAGAGCCTGTCAAACTATGGAATAGATCCATAACAAAAGCACATCACATAATGATAAATATACCATGCTTATAACCAGCATTTAACCAGAAAGAAACCATGAAAAACTAGTCATAAAATCACACATTAAACCAGTGCTTGTGCTCATTAATCTTAATAAGTATCAACACATATTACCATATAAAAATTACAATAAATTCATGGACTTCCATGTACCATCTAGCCATGGATTAGGGCTGAACCAAATATTTGTTTCAGCCCAATCACCCATGTGCCATAGTCCAAGCATGAAGGTGGGATCACATGGGATAAACCAAAAGAAAACCATTAATGGCTTCCAAAGGATAAACCACCTTAACCCTAAACCATAGTGATTTAACCTAAACCAGTCTAGAAATCGTTAGTCACAAAACAAGCTTGGATGCCTCCAATTCTTCACCATACACAGAGGAATTTTCCTGTCTCCACCCATCCATCAAGAGTTCCAGGAAAATTCCCATCTCCACCCTCGATAGTTGGGAATTTTCCCAAGACCACCTCACCAAGATCTGAAATCTACCAGCCATCCAAAGTTTAACCAAATAAAGAACCTACTACATCATGGATATCCATAAATGGAAAGGAAAGGATGAAAACCATTGTCAATCCACGCAAATCCCATGCCAATGACAACAAACATAAACCATAAACCAATGCATGCACCATGCATCAAATCCTTGCATGCTAAATCACACATGCACATTGTTACCTGCAATTCCATAGTTATTTTCTACCCTTGATTTCCATTGTCCAAACTTCCACTTGAACTCCCTTGCTTTCCTTTACGTGTCCTTTGCTTGCTTGTGTCCAAGTTCTCTCCCTTTCCTCTTGGAGTAGGAGTTTTGAAACTGATCAAAACCTCAGAAAAAGTTGTCAATTGTTTCTCAAATGCCTTTTTATCATTGATGTTTAGTCTCTTCCTTTCCTTTTTCCTTTTTCTTTCACTGACCTCTAATTTCTCTCTAATTTCCCTTGCATGCATATTTGTGTCTCTTCTTCTCCCTTTTCACCTATTTTCTTCTATTTTTTTTAATTAATTGTCATATGTTGCCTCTTGCTTTTGCCAATTTCCATAGCCATTAATCAACCACAAGTGACCCCTAATGTGATGTTTTCCCCCTCATTTATCTTGGAATACATGTCCAATGAACTTCGTTTATTTTTGCATTATTACATGGAAATATAACTCGAGGCTATTACAAACCCCTCCCCCTTGGGGGAACACTGTCCTCGCTATTTTATGACACCTATGACCAACAAAACATACTACTTATGAAGATTTATAAACCCAAATCGATGCAATATTTACAATGACAAACACATATATACTTATGCACATTTGCTTCAAACAACAAATAAACATATTGTTTATGGAGATTTCTAAACATATCTCGATACAATATTTACAATAACATGCACATATATACATATGCACATTTTCTCTAACCAAAAAATAAAATAATATGATGCATGCATCAGTGACAAGGGAGTCTAGAGGCTCACACCTCAACCCTCAAAAGTAGTACTATGGATTCACCTCCTTCCCATGAAGTCCAGAGTCCACTGCCAAAATCAAATTTTGCCTCAATGTCCAGCACTACAATCATTGTGCTACTTGATCTCTCAATGAACAATTACTAGCTCATTGTTTTTGAATTGAGGCTTCTGTGATCCATATTAAGTTTATGAGAGATTTTTTGGCGTAAATCACAAGATATTTCATTTGTCAACGCGTTTCGAACCAACTAGTGTGGTTCATCGTCAGGACAAGTTGAATGAGCAGATCAGGGTTTGCATGTTAAATAGATAGAGCAGAAACTCCAACGGCTAAATTCCTTGACCAGGTAACGGCTATATTGATAACGGCTAGATTTGGTATGACCATTATTTAATTAAAAATAACTTAGGTTAGTTAAATTCTTATTAAAACAAAAGTAAAAGGACCCTTTTTATCCAAATTATAATTATAAATGTATATTAAAAAATAAATTATAGCCTAAAATAATTTACATTAATGGTTAGTTAGTTATAAGAATTATTAAATATATAAATATGCATAAATATTATTCACATATAAGTTATTTATTTTTCTATAAATAACTATTATTTAAAAATATTATTAATAAATATTAATAATTAATTTTATAATATTTTTAAATAATAGTTATTTATAGAAAAATAAATAACTTATATGTGAATAATATTTATGCAAATTTATATATTTAATCATTATTATAACTAACTAACCATTAATGTAAATTATTTTAGGCTATAATTTATTTTTTGATATACATTTATAATTATAATTTGGATAAAAAGGGTCCATTTACTTTTGTTTTAATAAGAATTTAACTAACCTAAGTTATTTTTAATTAAATAATGGTCATACCAAATCTAGCCGTTATCAATATGGCCGTTACCTGATCAAGGAATTCAGCCGTTGGAGCTTCTGCTCTATCTATTTAACATGCAAAGCCTGATCTGCTCATTCAACTTGTCCTGACGATGAACCACACTAGTTGGTTCGAAACGCGTCGACAAATGAAATATCTTGTGATTTACGTCAAAAAATCTCTCATAACTCATTGTTTTTAGGCACACTCCCAATGTGCTTCTGATTCCAATCAACAATGTTATTGACCAAAACAAATTTATCCCCCAACCTTCCCTTATCTGCTTCCCAATACCTAGTGAAATTTGGCTTCCACTTTCCATGCATTCACTCACCTTCCAATTTCCCTAAAATCCCCTTCTTTGTTTTCCAGTCCCTAGGGCGTTCCAACCCTTAGAAAGGTTTACTTGCATCGGAAGGTCACAAAACCAAGGCATACCTCTACCTCAAAACCATCATAAAAAATCATACATTCTTATGGATATTAATGGACACTGATGGGCACCAGTGTCCCACAATGGCCCTGCTCCTGAATTCTTAAAAAACATATTCTTGCATGTTCCAATTCCTTTTGTCATTACTGCTAATTCTCTTTCAACCAATTCCAACCACCCAAGCTAGGAATTTACTTGCTTTCCTATATCAATCACATAAGTTCCATTTGACTCAAAAGGAATTGTAATATATTCAAATCATACATCATTGGTAGCTCATTAATGAGGTGACACTTACAATTATGTCTAATTCATGTCAGAACAAATCAAATTAACTCTTTGATAAAATCATCATTTATAGAAGTATCACATTCGGTTAGCTCAAAACTCAACCATCATAAATCATAGGCATAGACTATGTGCATAATTAAAAACTGAAATAAAATATTGATACTTATATTTCAAATGGTTCTTTGCTTCTGCCTTTGTTCTTTGTATTTTCCGTACACACACTGAATCGGTTTCTAGACCTGGCAAGCACCCAGTGCCTTCTCTTATCTTTGACCACGTGCACACACTATATCAGTTTCTAAATCGAAAAGCACCTAGTGCCTTCTTTTTCCAAAGAAACAAGGGATTCCGGAGACTATCGCCTCCTCCCTCAATATCTATAGCAAGGGTGTCTAGAGATTGTATTTCCTCTACCCTCAATATCAGAAACTCAAGATTGGTCTCTCCTCAAGATATATAGGGCTCTAGGGGCTGTAGAGGTAATTTAATTGCTTAAATTCCTTAACATAAATTATCAACTCAGGGGTCCGTGGACTTGCGAGGCACACATGCACCATATGTGCTAGAGATCGGTTTCCAATTTCGAAAGAGAAATATTAATCTATTAAATGAAAAATGACAATTGACATAGAAATGAATATATTCTAGAAAGCAATAAATCACACTACATACTTCTGAAAGTAAAGAGAATTTGTGAGAATTGAAAGAACACATTTGCATAAATGAAATAACTAATCTAAGCACTTTTTTATAAATTGAAATCATTAATCTAAAGCATACTTTGCGAAAATTAAAACACACTTGCATGAATTGAAATGATATGCTAGAACAAACTTATCTTATTACATCCTCACGTTACAACTCCTTCCATGATTCCAAACTTCTCCAATATTACAAGTTTCACATTACAAATTCTTCCTCCTCTCCTGTCCCTATGAAAGGAGAATGTTCTCTTATTTATACAAAAATTAAACAACTACCTCATTAATGGTGATCCACCATTCTCTCCTTAAATACATCAAAGTCTCAACAAATTAGACACATATCCATGATTTTTCTCCATGAGATATGTTTGAATCCTATTCCAATTCTCCTTCCAATCTTCAAGAGAATTCGAAATTGAACCTTGGAGGCCACATAAGAATGTCTTGGAAGCTTCCAGATCACCTGCAGATGTCACAAAACTCATTCCACCTTTAGGTATGAGTAGATACATGTTATTTTTCTAAATTTTAATAATAAATTCACATTAAATACTTGAAACTAATAACTTTGGAAAATATGAACCCATATGGTAATGAAAGTGTAGGGTTATGTAATGAAAAGGTGATAAAATAAGGCAATAAAAATGAGAATGAAGGTGAAAGTGTGTGACATTTTGAAGACATCTTGGAGACCCAACTTACACCTAACTGAAGTTATTTTGTGTCCTCATGCAATCTATTGCATTGATCATGATTTGATCTTTTGAATTGTTTTTCTTCTATATGAACTTTGGCTGATGTTGATTCTTCTTTCTACTTTGCACAATCATTTGATAACTTTGTTCCTTTTTGCAAAGTGTTCTTTTGCAAAACATTTGATTGCAACATATTACTTTGGTTGGTTCTTGTTAGTATTGGTTATTGTGTAACAATACTCTCCTTATTTTTGTGTTGCATAAAAGTACTTTTGAAATCATTTAATCAGCCATCTAATGTGCTCATTCTTCTATCATCATTTGCAAAACATATAACTTTTTGAATCATAATGCAATAGTAGTTGTTTGGAAAAGTATGTTGGTTAGGATGATATGTGACATAAAAGGTGATGAAATATGAATGTGATATGAGGTATGAACATGAATTGGTATCCCCCCATCCCAACTAAAGGTATTTTAAGTTTTTATGAAATGAGAAAGGGAATATGGTGAAGCATTTTCCAAAAATTATAATTTCAGTATTGAAGGAATTATATGATGAAAAGATAGAAAAGAACATAACTTTACTTACCTATGAAGTGGACAAGTTGTGCATATGTAGAAAAGTTGTGGTTGTTGCAATAGTATGTAGAATTTCATCTTCTTCTTGGTTTCATAAATGGTGAATGAGTTTTTGAAAGTGGATTCTTTATTTCTGCTCCTAAATATATTGTATCCACTACAAAATGCTGAAGTGATATAGTCTTCCCCTGCTACAAAACCCGATGGTACAATTCTATTCATGTGAATAAATGTGTTGTTGTCGAGCATGAAGATAAGTCATTGGATTACCGGTCATTAATGGATGTCATTAACCAATGCAAGGCAAACTTGCCATTAATGGCAATGAGTGCCTAGGTACCTAAGTACATCTTGTGAAGTGTGAATAGATGAGTTGATGTCAAGCCACTTGCAAGATCCAATGATCAAGAGACATTGATGTATTACCATGATTTCCAACGAGATAACTTGTCATTAAGGAATACAAGCCTCAAGGTATTGATAAGGACTCTAGCCTTGAACTTAGATAATGTCCTGATGTCGATAGGCCAAGACTTGTTAGAAGGGAGGCCTTAATGAATCCTCCATCATCTAACGTGAGTATAAAACAATAATTTTGAACGACTATGGATGAAAATTTTTGGAGTGGATCAAGTTTTATTTGACAAAATGAAAAGGGAAATGGAATGAATCAGCTTTGTAGGGGAGCTGAATGGTTTTATTGCTGGGTTACAAGTTAAAGAAAACAAGGCAGGAAAGTATAATGACTATGAAGGAAAATGAGATGAAGATTTTATTGACTGGATGAGTAGGAATGCGATGGTAAAACTAGTATCTGAGAAGCTTTCAAATGGTTCGATGGATATTATTTGACATTATTTATCTAAAATCATGTGCTCATGCATGGATATTTCATCTTTGATGTTACTTTGATCATGCTCTTTCGAAAGAAATGTGGTCTTTGAGAGACACTGTTTTCTTATGTTCATCTATTTATCTTCCTAGAACCTACAAAAGAAACTTAGTGCTTTTTCTACAATAAAATGTAAGATTATCAAAAGAGAGAGGTGATCAATCTCTCTATTTATTACATTTACATAAAAACTGATAATTGTTACTAATAAAACCAATTCATGAAAGATAATCAAATGAATTTTTACCTATTTTAAAACTAGTGCCTCCGTTTACCTGTCATGTCTTGTTAGAAATTTATTTGTTCTTTTACTATTTCAAATTCTTATGAAATATTTCTCATTGTGTATATCTCATCGATATCTTTTCATCAACGTTTGAATCGTCGAAAACCGATGTCATATGAAAAAGTTACACTTATTTGAAATTTTTGTGAAATAGTGAAAATAGTCATGTGTAAATGTGACATGGCAACATGATGCTGATGTGAAAGATGAAGTGGAAAAATGATATGGCATGTTGATCATGAATTTCTGATTATAATGCATTGTTGACAAATAGTTCATTGAGTTAAATACAAAGCTACATAATTGTTTTTTAGCTGCAGAATGTGCACAGTTTCTGTAGCTAAAATCCTAAACAGACAATTAAGTACACACAACTATGTATTTTTGTTATGAACAAATAATCAGTCCAATATTTAAATTAAGTAGTATCTCTTCCAGAAAAACTAGCAATTACCCTACTTTTTTTATTGATTATTTATTGGAAATGAAAAAGAGCAAATTTTATAAAAAAATGCAAGGAATTTCCGATCTGCTTATTTACCTATAAACTTTCAATGGCTGAACAATGGAAGAGAGATTTGTTTTTTGTTCCATTGCTTCATGTATAGTTTCTCTATCAGGTCCTCTTATACTGGATCACCCACTAACAATGAGTGAGACTCTCCATGAATCTTTGTTTCAGAAGTATCGTATTGTTGCATACCTCCAATCAAAGTCAATGCAACTGCAAGCTTTGTTGTGAATAAGTCATGTCTTTGTGGGCAAATGGCTTGCAAGATTATATTTCTTCCCTTCACTGGATTTCCTTTGAAACACACCCAAAATTTTTCAAATTTCCCAATTACTTCCTCTAAGATGTCAATTGTTGATTAGTTCGCCTTATATGATTTGCAAGCAGGCGATGGATGTGAAGGAGAAGACTTTGTTCTGCTTTAATCTCGTTATCAACTACCCGATGCACTCTGTGAAAGTATTGTTGTCTACTTGGAAATGCTCAATGTCGATGTTGATTCCATCAAGATGGTAGTCACTTATTATCTTTGACAGTGAAGAGACAATGTTGTCTAACTGAGAAGACACCTATGATGGCTTGAAATCCACGGGCTGCCCATGTATGGAGTCCCCGCCTACACTGAGGGCGACCTTCACATTTTTGTTGGGCCTTTATGGCCTGCACATTCTGGGGGGTAATATTGTCAGTGTCCCAGTAGATATTGAAGTTTTCGTTTGTGGGAACAGGGGATTTGAAATCCATGGTGTAGTCGAATACGAAAAATGAAATGAAACTCCACGACAAGATTTATGGGCACGTCTAAGAATGTCACATTTTTTAACAACATTTGAACATCATCAATAGGAGGGGAATGGTAAGGAGTGAATGTCAAACTCAGTCCTATTCCTCTGCTGTACTCGAGAAATTTACTGAGGGGCAATGCTCAAACTCATCAAATTAAAATGAAAACAAATCTAAATCATTATTCAAGCATGTCCTGAAGTGGTGTAGTTCCTCCGAGGAATGAAATCATACCATCCTTCCTCCTATCAATAAAATATATATCAAATTCAAGAATCCAATTGAATTTTGTCCATCAAATGCAAATGAAAGTGAAAAATTACAATTTATGTTTAAATGAAAATCAAGTGAAGATTGGCACTCATTTCAAGTCCATCATGTTCAGGTTCAAAGGTCCAGCTAGTAGCACGAATTTGAAATTTTGTGAGGCATTTCACTGGTGTTTCTTCCAATCCCTTCAAAGTTGTAGTGAGTGTATCTAATTCACTGAAGCTTGACAATGCGCCAATGTAATTACTGAATAGATGGCCATTCGCGCCAGCTTTCACAAAATCAACAAGATCATTTTTCCGAGTGAGGTATTGAATCATCAATCGCTTGTATATTTTCTTGGATTTGATCTTTTGGTAATCATGACAGACTTTGCTTCTTCCTTGGCATGCATTTTCTCTTGATGTTGGTTTCCTTACAATGTTTCCTGCTCCCAAATCTTAAACCTGTGCTTGCGTTCGGTGTACTGAGATTCTCGTTCTCCTCTAAGCACCAGATCAAATTATAAAATTCCTTTAGATTATGAGCCCATGCACCTCTGCGTAGATACCCACTCAATTCAGAACTGTTCGGGGAGATCAAATGACGGCATGATCCGGCGATCAATGGTTCCAACCCCGTCCTCCGAAAATGCCTCCACATCCTTCCATGCTTTCAATCCTAGACTCCATGCTTCCATTGTCGAGTTCTTTACAGGAGATGAACAGATGCTAGTGTAACGTCTTTTTGCAAAATATATATGGGGTGCTTCTCAGTCTTTGATAGGTTGAAGGTTAAAGGAGCGTTGTGCACCAAAACTTCTGTCATTGAATCATTACATGCAGTTCCCTTTCCATCTATTCTTGATCTGGTGAACACAAGCATCTCATCGCCTGTGCCATTGCAAACCCCCCTCATAAGGTCCAAGACAACCTCCATAGCCACGGAATGTCTCTTCTTCGTTAAAGCATGGAAATAAGGTGCTAAATTCTTATTCGCTTCCCCTCAGCAATTGCATCAAGGACATAAACAAATTTAAAGTGTCCAAGTAGAGAACCACCAAGGCCCCAAATGTATTGATCATAAGTGTACCTTTTTATTATTTTATCGGTATCATAAATGATATATCCAGAGAATATGAGTGCTGTCAAACCTCCATAAATGGTTGTTGAGAGAGAACTAAGAGGAAATAACACCTGGATAAAACTAAATAGGATGAGGACAATGAGGCTGGAAAACATAATTGGACCCAAGAAACTGAAATCTTTGCCCTTCTCTTCTACCCAGAATGTGTAACCAGATAGTGAGAACACCATAACTGTTGTTAATATCAATGCCTCCAGAACTATCGTTCCTTTTGTGTACACATAGGATATGCCAACAGTGAGGCTCAGAACAATAGTAAACACTCCCAACAATGCAAGATTAACTGGATTCTTCTGATGATAGGCATAAAGAGGGCACATCAAGATTTAAAGGTAAGATGGAGATGCCAAACAAGAGGCCTGGGGTTTTAACCAGGAAAATATTGATGGGTGAGTACAAAACCACGGTTGCAACGAGAATTACGGTAAAAAACAATTGTGTGATCAAGATTGAATACACTTTCCTCAGGAAATTCCATCGCATTGCATTGTCTAGGATAAAGGACTCCAGAAGGGAAATACCCAGGATCCTTCAAGATGCAATGGTTTGGGTTTAGCAAGGGTCCTGTTGAGATCCCGAAAAAGGGGAATAACATTTATGCACTCGACTTATACGATAGAGAGAGGGAGAGGATAGTTCATTGATACATACCTGATAATACAACCACATACCAAATTGGGTAAATATAGAACAACCTAACTTTGCCTGGAATTAATAATAGTAGGGAAATATCAAATTACTTTCTTTAAATAATAATAAAGGTCAGCCACCTGACTCATTTATTTGTAACCAATGGTCACCTGATTCTTGGCGTGATCTTTGCGAGAACTTGGCATAGATCCTAATTTTCATGGAATTTGAGGATTTTTTAGAACTCTTTCAATAGCTAGGATCTTGCATTCAATCCCATGAAATCATTATTCCCTTCAAATTATTAGAAAATGGGGTGGCTCTTACAGCACCACCAAAAGCTAAAAAAAAATGGAAATTTGTCAATGTTGGCTTTTTACTCTGCCCTATCTAATTAATTAATTTTGTTTTTTTAAGTTAGACATACATATTTAGAATCTAGTAAAATAATTAGACTTCTATGGTGCCAAAATGATTTCTATGAAAAAATAGAAAATGAAATTGCATTGTGAAAAATGAAAAATGAAATTGAAAAACAAAATTAAAAACTTGAAGCGAATCAGAAATTCTAAAAAAAAGAATTTGAAATCAAAGGTTGATTCCTATGTGTGCCTCGCCGGCAACGACGCCAAAATGTAGAGGTAATTTAATTGCTTAAATTCCCTAACACAAATTATCAACCCGGGGATCTGTGGACTTGCGAGGCACACATGCACCATATGTGCTAGAGTTCGGTTTCCAGTTTCAAAAGAGAAATCTTAATCTATTAAATGAATAATGACAATTGACATGGAAATAATATATTCTAGAAAACAATAAATCACACCACATACTTCCGGAAGTAAAAATCATTTGTGAGAATTGAAAGCACACGTTTGTGGAAATGAAATAACTAATCTAAGCACTTTTGGAGAAATTAAAATCATTAATTTAAAGCACACTTTGCAAAAATTAAAACACACTTGCATGAATTGAAATTTTATGCTAGAACAAACTTATCTTATTACATCCTCATGTTACATCTCCTTCCATGATTCCAAACTTCTCCAATATTATAAGTTTCACATTAAAAATTCTTCCTCTTCTCCTCTCCTTATGAAAGGAGAATGTTCTCTTATTTATACAAAAATTAAACAACTACCTCATTAATGGTGATCCACCATTCTCTCCTTAAATCCATAAAAGTCTCAACCAATTAGATGCATATCCATGATTTTTCTCCATGAGATATGTTTGACTCATATTCAAACTCTCCTTCCAATCTTGAAGAGAAGTCGAAATTGAACCTTGGAGGCCACATAAGAGTGTCTTGGAAGCTTCCAAATCACCTACACATGTCACCAAACTCATTCCACCTTTAGGTATAAGTAAATACATGTTATTTTTCTAACTTTTAATCATAAATTCACTTTAAATACTTGAAACTAATAAATTTGGGAAATACAAATATGAACCCATATGTTAATGAAAGTGTACGGTTATGTAATGACAAGGTGATGAAATGAGGCAATAAAAATGAGAATAAAGGCGAAAGTGTATGACATTTTGAAGACATCTTGGAGACCCAACAGTGACTACTATATCAACCCACAACCTCTAGGGAACCCAAGTTGTTATAGGGATCCTACCCACAGCCTCCAGGGAACCCAAGTTATTACAGGGCTGCAAAGATCATGTCCCAACCCACAACCTCTAGGGATCCCAAGAACCAATCCCCTTCTCAACACATACACATACACATACACAATTTACAACACAATACATATACATACACACAGTATGGCGCAACGAATATACATGTTATAATACAACTACTACACAATACACATGAAACAATACCACATCTACACAACACAACAGTAGTACTCCACATCCAGAGACCACATTGTCTCTACCAGGAAACCTTCCCTCTAGTGTCTTTCACACACCTTATTGCATGCATCCAAAACCCAAGTCCCTGGTATGTGGCTCTTTCCTCTACCCATGCTTGTCCTAGCATGCTGCAAATCACACTACTTTCATTCCATTGATGTATCCTTCAACATTTCCTGTCCATAACATAAGCATAGGAATAGTTATAAGCACATAATATAAAAATCATATCCATGTCTTACTAACCTCATAGATCTCCCAAAGCTACTCTACCCACTTGATTCCTCCTAAACCATGAACCTTTCCATGCCAGACACTTGCGTAAAATAATGATTCATCCATAAGAATGACCCTTGACAAACCTGTTAAACAATGGCATTCATACACACACATACACACATAGATATTTATATAGATACACACACATTAGCATAATCATGATCACAACACAGTTACCAGTTTTCATAAGGTCAAGGTTAAGAGAACTTCCTTTATCCGTGCAATGCATGCACAACATTGAGAACAACAATTCCCAATTTAGCCAAGGAATTTGTTACCTCGGATCCATGTACTTTACCTTTCCTGATACCCTTCCCATGGTTATCCTACCATTGTCTATTTACCCCAATGGACCCAACCAACCCAACTGGTTGTCATATTCTTTCCTTCAATTTCCCTTTATTCATGCACCAGGCTTCATTTGGGTCTTATATTGCCTATTAGGTTTCACTCATCTCTCCCTGAGCTCCACTAACTTCCTCTTTCCTCAACCAATTCCCAAGGCCCTCAAACATAAAAGGCAAGAACAAGAAGTAAATATAAAGAAAACATGGAAAACCAAACAACAATACCACACCACAAACAAAGTGGCATGGCCATGCACCAGTCACAATCAAAACAAAAAATCAAGCGTAAACAAATAAAAAAAACCCTCAATAAACATCATGAATCAACCCCCATGATATCTTAAATCTTCCAAGGATTTGTGAGTGAAAGCTTAGCCCGAGCCTTCTTTAAGATCTATGGTAGTCTCTTTTGTCATGCAATTCCTTACCTCATACTTCCATAAACACACAACTATTAGTGCATCAATAAATATAACAATATACCGGTTACCTTGACCTGACGTACCTAGCATACTTCCCTACAATTGAACACTAGCACATATCATCTCTCAAGGGATTCCAATTCCCTTAACGAATTTAGCTATAATTGGAAACTGACTATTATGCATGCATCTGACCAATCATTTTCCATGTAGCTTCCTTGGCCCTAAAGTGCTTCCATGCACTTTAACTTGCTCTATTTCTCATTCCAGGGGCATGAGATGTTTCCACTACAGGATGTATTGAGGCTCTTCCTGGAACTCTCCATCTGGTTCCACCTTCCATCTCGATGACAGATGCTTGATGATTTGCCTACCTATTACCAACTACTGCATAGAGCTAGGGAATGCTTTGACCTACATCCCCAACTATTTTCACCTCCTGATAACTATAGATCAGAGGCCTATGACACTTCTGCTACACCACTCTGATACAAAGGGAAATCCTTCTTGCAATGATGTCCAACACATGTTCAACATCGCAATAGTTCTTTGTTATTGCCTTTATTCTACTGCTCCCCAAGTTGAGATCCTTGTTGTTTCTCACCTACATGAAACTTCTTATGAGGGGACATATTTCCTTATCATCTACATCCTAATATTTTCCTCACTTCTTGAGCCATTTTCCTTTAGTCTTCTCATTACCCTTCTGGTCATGCTTGAACTCACGCTTGTGCTTCAACTTCCTGGTGACTTCCTTGTTGTTGGGAAAAGTATCCAATTCGGAATGCCCCTATCCCACTCTAAGGTGTGATAGTGCCTTAGCAACAAACAAGGAAAACTATCTGAGTGTTCTTCTTTATGAAATGTAAATGGAGAAGAAGGATGTAACTAACCTGTGTCTTTCGCTAGCTTGTCGATCCAATCACTCTCCTCTTTTGCTTGTTTCCCGCTGCCTGCTCCTTCACTGGTCCAGCTTCACCAAGTTCCTACAAGATCACAAGAGAGGAAAACTACACAAAAGACATAGATTTACATTCATAACTAGTTTAGGATCAGATATAAACTAAACATGCAAATATAACAAAACATCATTGATATACAAGCATATAGGAGAAACTCAAATAGCTTTATTGATATGATAACAAAGTCCAAGAGGAGATACAACCAAGTGAGTCCCGATCCAGCATCTACCTCCCAGCAAAGGAATCCCTTCCTCTCCTCCAACAAAGCATAAATCACCCAATGTACTAATCTCAATCTCAAACCAACAGCAATTCTCTGCAAAGTACAAAATTCCAGCCTCTGGATCTCTTGGATGAGGGATCCATATATAGATGTAAGCAGAGAGGATGAGTTAGCTTATGTTTTGACTTGTGGCTTCTCTCTGTCAGTTCTAGTTTCCACTTGGAGGTTGAGAGCTTCTTACTCATCACTAGTCGAATTCATTGAGGCAAGTGTCATTGGAGAAGATTCTGGAAGCTTCCAGGGTCTTTCCACCTCGTTGAATGAGCTTGCCATTTGTCATTTCCCGCTCAGCGCACCCTGGTAGTGCTTTTAGGTGCGTTGCGATGCACCTAGCTAGTGTATTGGGGTGCATTGCAACGCAGGCAGCTAGAAGAGCTTCTGAATTGATCCTGAATTGACTGTTTCTGAATGGTTTTTGGTGGAGTTCTGGGAGAATCTGTCATTGGTTGACCTTGTTCCTTTAGGGGCAGGAACAACTCTTTTAGGGACTTTGGATCCCTTGGATTATGGGCATTTCATGCTCAATGCTATAAGGCAAAAAAATGTCTATAACAGTTGCCCCCTAAAGTATGAGGTCGTTTATCGGGTGAAATGCTTTATTAGGAGGATCCGAAGTTCTTCCAATGTTGGGAGGAGACCTGTAATAAGATACAATACAATACATTATTTTTCATACTGTTTTCATGATCTAGCTGAGGCGGGCATTCCCATGCTCAGCTTTATAAATTCATTTTTCTGTACATAGGACAGACAATCGTCTGATGGTAGACTGATGATTTTGATGAAATCATCATCCTTTTGGTAGGATGATTATCTGTGCTGCAATGCTGTACATGTCAATGTCTTTATTTTTCCTGAATATATATCACAGCCCGGATGGATGAAACTAGATCCAGGGTCTTCAATCTCGTCCGATCTTCACTCTAAGTACAAGTCGATCCATGTGAGAAATGTTCTGAAGTCGAACATGGAAAGACATCGCTTGATTACCAGTCAATGATGTAAACTGTTAACAAGCGCGAGAGGAATCACCGATAATGATAATGACCCTCAAGGTACTGCAGTGCAATTCACGTGGTGTGAATAAAGGACTTGGCGTCGAACACCACGCAAAATCTTTCGGTCGAAGGTCATTGATGTATACCTGTCGCCGTAAGTGAGAAACTTGCCATTGAGGCATGCAAGCTTCAAAGTACTGAAGGGGGTGTTCCTAGATCAACTTCTTGGATAATGAGCTGATGTCGACAAGAAGCGATCTGTCAAAGGAGGGCCTTAATGTATCCCACATCAATGACACGGAATGGAGAAAATGATTTTGATGGAGGTGAAAACGTTCTGATGATATATGGTTCAGGGTGGCGGTCATGAAAGAATGAAGGATAATGTATGGTAGTGGATGGGACACGGTTGACTTCTCTGGATGACTTCTCTTGAACATATCGGTGACACTTAGGTGATGGATTGGTAGCATTTACCCCAAAGATGGATGGTATGGCGAGACCATGGCGATGTGACCGGTGAATGAAACAACCCAACCCGACTCAGGCACGGAGTGGAAGTGTCATGTTCAAGAGCGACTTGCTACCAATAAAAGTTCTTTGAGTTTCTTCCCAATTTTCCTGAGTCATTTCTGACCAGTACCTCTTTATTTTTGTCAAGCTTGAGGAGGATAACACATGCTTGTTCTATAATTTGCCCTTCGGGCAAACCCATCGCTATGTTTTAACGAGCCTAGCGATAGTGAAACTCGTTCTCGTCTAAAGACAAGTTTGTCGCTATTAATGTTTTTAACGAGTTTAACGACAAAGATAACTCGGTCCTTTTCATTTTTAGAGAGTCTGAAGAGGTACGTAAAGATAACTCCAAAGTTCTTTTTTCGTCATCTAATCCCTTAGGTCCGAAAAAGTATAAAACAATACAGAAGGGATGAATTCTCGATAGTTTTAACGAGCCGAACAAAACAAGCGCTCGATCTTTTTGTGCAATAATCCCTCAAGTCCAAAAAGATTAAAATCTAGAGGAGGGATAGCACTTCCGGTCGCTTTAACGAGCTGGAAGGCCAAAACTCGGCAATCTTTTCATATTTTACGAGTCAGATGAAAAGAGCTTAAAGAAGACTCGTCTTTTGAGGAACGAGTGATAAAATGGGTAGCAGCTGATTCCAGGTAAGGGTTGGAATTTTCCAATCACGGCAGTGTCACAAGGATGGCTAGTGAAATCACTCTTCGAGCTGTTCCTCAAAATGGGTAAACAATCAAATGGAGGTGAATGATTGGCCAATGGAAAAGTGGAGGTGACGGTGCAAACACGACCAAGGCTTTAATGGCTGATAATGTTACATTCACGATGGTTATTTACTGGAGGCTAGTTCATTTTTTAACGAGCTTAAACGCGGATTGAAACACTTGCTCGATCTTATGTTTATTTTTTAACGAGCATGAACTATGTGCTAAAACTGCTCGATTTTATGTTTATTTTTTAACGAGCATGAACTATGCGCTAAAACTGCTTGATAACATGGTCTAGTTTTGATTTTTTACCATAAATAGCTTTGCCCTTTTCAAAGATAGTACTGTACTCTCAATTGCTGCATCAAACTAGTTAGAAATGAATAACATTTGCTTGAAAATGAGATTAAAACCCTAATATTTCGCTTTGAACTACGTAAAAAGCAATTAAAAAGTGTTTTTACCTCTCATTTTACCATTTCATTTGAACTTGGTTTGTTGGAGCTTTGGAAGTGCCTCTTCCCCCTTGATTTTCATCAGCTGATTTCGAAAGATTCTGTGGACGATTCTCGGCGCCGTCTGGACCAGGTAGGAGCTAAACCTGAGCTCTTTCATTTCATGGTTTCCTTTCTGCATTCTGTGCTTGATTTCCTATTTTTCTGAGCCCCTGGGGTTTGATGGGGTCGCTCTGCCATCAGCGCACCTTGTGCACTCGAAACCTGCGCTGAATGTTAAGCAGTATGAAGGCAGTTTGACCTTCAACGCAGGTGGAACACTGTGCAGGTGCGCTGAGTGCAGAAAAGGGTTTTGTTGCACAGTTTTTGATGAAAATTTTTGCCTGTTTCTCATCAAAACCAGGATCTACCTCCTCTCATGTTTGTTTTTCAGAGATCTTGGAGCAAAATGACCCTTACATGGCGAGAACGAGAACATGAAGAAGAGGACATGATTGCCCTACATGATCCGGTTACGGTGAACGCACTGCGGAACTGTGGCCTGCTGAAGTTCTTCCGTATCTCTAGCATGAGATAGCAGATCAACCTACTGCAGTATTTGCTCGATGCTTGGGATCCTATCAACCAAGTATTCCAGATTAGGGGCAAGTATATCCCCTTGACCGCAGTAGACATTTACTTCTTGACTGGCTTGTCGAGGTGGGGTGCCCCCATTTCTTTGTCAGGTTCGGCCCGAGGGAGTGACTCTGTGAGAGATTATGTCCGCCAGTATTGCAGGGAAGGATCTCAGCCGAGTAAAGACGGCAAGATCATTATCCGTGATGTTGCTGACAGGTCCCTTAGGTCTATCCTGTACACTTTTGGTAGGATGGCCGGTAGTGCGTCTCTTCATGTGGCCAACAGATCCTATATGCAGCATGCCTTGGAGTGTCTCCAACCGAAAATATTCAACTGGTGTGATGCAGTACTTCTTGTGATGAAGAGTCAGTTGACCAAGGTAAAGGACGGGAGGCTGAAGAACTTTGGGTTCGGTTCTATTTTGACCGCCTTTGCCTTGGAGAAGATACCACTGATGCAGCCGCAGTACATTGCTCTTGACTTACCTTCTCCTACTGAACCACGCATGCAGAGATGGGTTGACCACATGTCTAGGCATGCTGGTCAATCTCAGATTTCTTTTTCTGATACCTTCTTCAGGTGGTTTGATCGTCAGGAGATGGTCTATTCTGAGTATCCATATGTTGGCATGGACTTCCGGGGTGATCCGGATCTAGTACTGCCGGATGGTGAGCAGTGGGGCACTATTGGTAAAATCTTCGACAATATCACTGTTTACTGTTTTTATTTATAATGTCCTTGTGCTTTATTCTATCAAGACTTTAATCAAACTCATGTGTGCATGTAGATGTTGGTCCTGTTCGTCCAGTAGTTCACCCGAGAGTGCCAGCCGCTGCCCCAGCAGGAGAGGCTGCCGGGAGGGTTATCCTTCGTGACCTTGATGTGGCCGAGACCCTCACAGCTGTGGAGGAGCAGGTTGAGATCCTTACTCTCGGTATTCCAGATGTGAGGATCGACGAGTTACCTTTACAGTTGCAGCGGCATACTACTGGCGTGCCTAGACGATGGACTCGTCTCTTACGCATGATCGCACAGGCTGTGACGTGCTATCATGAGCATCACTAGACTAGGGTGCCCCCTAGCATTTTTGAGTTTTTGGGTCATGTGACCGATTTTGTCTTAGCTACAGAACATTATATGTAAACCATAAACATCTTATATATATATATTGATTTTCGGGGTTTTATTCTGGTTGAGTTATGTGATCCACATGTAAAACATTGATGATGTGTTTCTTTTTATAAATGTCACAAATGTCTATCTAACACATAGTTTGCTAATGAGTCAGTTAATGTGTTTAAGTTTCTGGAAATATGTTGGTATTGAATCAAATCAAATTGTCTTTCCAAAATCTTAACCCTTAGGAACATGCGATAAATGGCTGGGTTGCGGACGGAATATATGCCATTGAGTTGCAGTATTACGAGTTGTGAGTCTAGCCTGATGATTAGTCGGTGTATACCATGGGTGATGGCATCAGAGAGCAGTTCTATCAACGCGCTATACTCAGCGATGTTATTCGTTGATTGACCAATACATACACCTCTGAAACTTACTAACTCACCGCTTGGATAAAAAATGGGCTAGGTTGCGGAGGACAGGTTCCGCGAACTACGACTCGCTCCGTCAGCATATCCCACACATGTCTCCAAAAGGTTTGACATCTGCAATAAATGTAAAAAGGTGGATTACTCGACCAAAACGACCACTTTAGCGAAAACAAAATACAACAAAAGCATATTGGTTACTATTTAAGCATAGTAACGCTTGAGGTACAACCCGTTACGAGGTTGCGCCAGTGGAATTCTGTCATAATCCATTAACTTGTAGGCTCCTTTTGCTAACACTCATTTAACAATATAAGGGCCCATCCATAAAGAATTAAATTTACCTGCTCCCAATTTATCGGATTCTTGGTCGTAAAGCAAGACCAAGTCACCTTCTGAGAAGACACGGGGTTTGACATTTTTGTCAAACTGCGCCTTAACTCATTTCTTATGGGCTTCGTTAGCCAAAGTGGCATCACGACGGGTTTCATCCAATTGGATTAATTCCAAGAAACGGGCCTCTTCTTCTGAAGTTCCGGGGAGGAGATCGATTGCGAGTTTAAGAGACGAGATTTCGCACTGGACTGGTAAGACTGCTTCCAGGCCATATACCAGCTGGAAGGGGGTGAACCTGGTTGCATTCCTTACTGATGTTCGGTAAGCCCACAAGGCTGAGTACAAGATTAGGTGCCACCTTCTTTTGTGAACTCCGATCATCCTTTGCAACATACGTTTCAGGACCTTGTTGATCGCTTCAACTTGTCCGTTGGCTTGCGGATAATACGGAGTAGAGCTGTCGTGAGATAGCCCTAGCTTGGCAGCTAATTCAACCATCATGTGATTGCGAAAGTGCGATCCATGATCCGTAACTATAGCCTGTGGTACGCCGAATCTGGTGACTACATGATTGAAAAAGAAAAGGGCAGTTGTTTCACCAGTGTTATCTAATGTAGGCATCGCCTCGGCCCATTTGGTAAAATAGTCAACGGCGACTATAATATACCCATGCCCCCCGGTCCAGGTGGGGTTACATGTCATGAAATCGATGCCCCATTTGGCGAAAGGCCCAATAGCAACTATCGGCTGTAAAGGTGCGGGTGGTATTCTGGTTTTGCTATCAAAAATTTGACAAGCATGGCAACTTCTGACTGCGGTTATGCAATCTTTGAACATGGTTGGCCAGAAGTATCCTGCTCGTAAGATTTTTTTTGTTGTAGCATATCCGGATTGATTCCCCCCACATGCGCCTGAATGACACTCATTCAGGGCTTTTTCGGCCTCCTCATGGGTGAGGCACCTTCTCAGAACTGTATCGATACCACGACGGTAAAGCGTATCACCGACGATCATGTAGTCTTTTGCTTGGTATCGTATACGTTTCTGTTCAGAGTGAGAGGTGTTTGGCCTGAACTTTTGGGTTTGGAGATAAATTATTATATCTCCATACCTCTCATTGCTTGTAGATATCAGAAACAAATTCTCATCCACGATTGATTCTTCGGATGTTTCATCGTTGGACGACGATGGGAGATCGCACAATAATTCTGCAAAAACTAGAGCTTTCTTTGATTTGGATTTTACAAATTCCAGATCAAACTCTTGAAGGATCGCTATCCATTTTGAATATTTTCCCCCCAGCAACTGTCGCGACAATATATAAGTCATGGGGTTGCAATCTGACAGAATGGTAGTTTTCCGAAAGAGGACATAATGTCAAAATCTTTGTATCGCTTGAACAGCTGCAAGCGCTAGTTTTTCAACATAAGAATATTTGCTTTCTGTATCATTTAAGTTTCTACTTAAATAATATATAGGGTGTTCAATTCCATCGGCTTCTTGAGCTAAAACCATTGTGATGGTTGTATCTGCTGCAGCCAGATACAGGTTAAAGTCTCTTTGATAATCGGGGGCGTACATTAATGATGCTTTTATTAAGGAATCCTTTAAAGCATCAAAGGAAGCTTGCGCAACCTAATCCCAGATGAAGGGTACCTCATTTTTCAAAAGACGTGTATAACCTTTAGCAAGTTCGGCGTAATTTGGAATGAACCTCCTCAGAAAGTTTGCTTTCCCTTGGAGTTTCTGAATCTAAAGCAAATTCGAAGGTGGAGGCAAATTGATGATTGCCTGGACCTTGCAAGGGTCGAGACGAATCCCATCCTTGGAGACTACAAAGCCAAGTAAACGACCAGAACTGACGCAAAATACACATTTGTGCAGATTGAGTCGTATCTTGTAGTGTCGGCAATGTAGAAATATCACTCTTAAATGCTGCGGATGATCAGTCCGCTTTCACGAATGAGCCGGAAGGTTGTCGAGGTATGGTTGAATGATGTTCTTGATGTCATGGAAGGCATAATTCATTGCCCTCTGAAACATCGCCCCTGCGTTCTTTAAACCAAAGGGTAATTTTCGATATGCGAATGTGCCCCACGGACAAATGAATGCAGTATTTGACTGGTCCTGTGGGCGGATATTTATTTGATTATACCCGGAAAATCCATCCATGAATGAAAAGATTTCACATCCAGCGCATTCATCAATTATCTGGTCGATGAAGGGTGTAGGGTAGTTGTCTTTTGGACAAGCTTGGTTTACATCCCTATAATCGACACACACTCTAATCGTCCCTTGTTTCTTCATAACAGGGACAATATTCGATACCCAATCGGTTAGAGGAACCGGGTAGATGAAACCAGCATGGAGAAGTTTTTCAACTTCTACCTTAATGGCAGCGGCTTTCTTGGGGTGCACCTGCCTGAGCCATTGTCGTACCGGTTTGACATCGGGATACATCTTAATTTCGTGTTCAACGATACTCGATTCAATGCCTGGCATTTCATCATATGACCAAGCAAAGACATCTCTGAACTCGTGAAAAAGAGCATTATATATTTCCAGTTCTGAAGGAGAACAACATTTTCCGACATAAATATTCTCTACAACATCCATTTTAGTCGAGATATTTATGGCTATAGTCTCTTCAATATTGGATAAGTTTCGCTCGGAATCCACCGTATTTACAATATTTGATAGGAATTCAAAAACTGATGGATGATAAAGGTCATCTTGAGTATCTTCTTCATAATCTGGAAGAAGGGAACGATGGTGGCAATCATTCCATGGTGCCCCTTCAATCAAAATTGATTGTAGAATTCCTTCGTCGATTCCATGCACTCTCGACCAAGGATCTAAAGGGGTACCATATTCTCTAGACCTATCTACCCAAACGCTTGATGAGCGTTGATTCGGGTTTTCCTCCCATGCTAGACACATTGATTGCTACAATATTTCTATTGGGCTTGGGGGCAAAACCATTGCATGATCCATGTTGATATCGTCTTCTGAGATCTTCGTGGAAGATATCATATTGCAGGTACCTATCGACGCTACTTCCGCCAAATCAATTTGAGGTGGAAGAGCGAAAGTTCCCATTAGTATAGGATCTTTCAGTAGGCCTACTCCGATATTCTGAAGTGAATGTGGGCTTCCATGGATCATGGGAATGCTTCCTGTAACTTGTGAACCATTAGGGAGGAAGTTTTGTTGGTCGACGATTGTAATCCCCCCTTGAAATGGAAATGCAATCTTTCTAAAATAGGTCGACACAACAGCTGCCATGGAATAAATCCATGGTCTTCCTAGCAGGATGTTGTAATCAAGATTCCCATCGATGACTTCAACATCTATTTCTACTGTTTTTCCCCCTAGTTCAACTTTCAAGTTATTTAGGATACCATACGGGGTATATGTCCTTCCGTCGAATGCTTTTAATGTCGTCGAAGATCGCGATAAGGTTGGAGATCCTAAATTTTTCCAGCAACTCATCGACATAATACATGTAGATGCCCCCTCATCAATAATTGTCCGATGAACAGTTTTGTTGAGGGCTTTCACTTGGATAAGGAAAGCTAGTTGAGCTGGCAACTAAGGATCGTACCCTTTGTGGTCAAAAGATACCAGATTGGAATCCTTAGGATCAACCCCACCAATGGTTGATAACAAAGCCTGCCTTTGGGATGGGCAATTCTGTAGTACTTCAAGAGTCGACATAGCGGATGGCGATTGGGCCAAATCTTCCACTATGTTATAATGCTGTGCTGCTTTGGCGCAAGGATTAAATGTCGACTTGTGTACTACTCCCTTTGGCGGTTTTATTGTTAATTCAGGAATGATGGGCGGTACAACTTCTGTCGAAGTTGTTGTCGAACTACTTGGTTGATCTTTACCTTTGTCGTTCGACAGCTGTGGATTCCCGTAATCTTTGTTCCTTGTCGAAATCAAAGCATCATTTTGCTGCTTCAAAATCGACAACATTAGCACTTGCGACGGGGAAGCATTTCCACTATCAACTAGATTTGTCCCTGGATTTGGAAACGGATCAGTTAACACAGCTGAGGTTTGCGAACTCTTAAAGAATCTTTTAAGCTCAGCTTTGTATGGACATTTTGAGGTCCAATGATCCTCATCACATATGTGACACCCTGCGGGGGGTGGTTTCCTATTTCCAGGAGGGTCTGAAGAAGTTTTTTCAGGAGATGATTCACCCTGTTTCTTCTTCTTCCCTTTGCTTTGTTTCTTCTTGCTTCCTGGTTGTTTGGTTTCTTTGCCCTTATCTGCTGATACGGCATTTACTTCCGAAGCAAGAATTTCGTCTTTTGCATTTTGATCTGAAATCTTACGGGCTTTCTTGGAGGCAGCCTTTGTCGATTTCGCGTTTGTCGTGCCAATCATGCCATCGCCGGCGTGAGAGTCATTGTTTGATTTAGGAGGAGGAGGAATTGAGAATTCCGGTCTAGGGGCGTCAGGTATTTTGTTGTAGAGCGTGCCAGACTGAGTATAGACCAAGTCTAGATATTGCGCACGAGCGATAACTTGCTCTTCCGTTACGACTCCCCCCTTTGCCACATCTTCCATTATGGCAAGAAGTAACGACTTGATAAACCATTCAGCTAATAGCTGATCGGGAGCGTATGTTTTTACCATCCTATGACGACGTTGCCACTCATGTATATGATCATATATGTGAGTGGTCGTTGTCTGTTTGAAGTTGGTTAAGATTTTCGTTCCCGTTTCATACCTTATCGGTAATTGAAAGTGGGTTAAGAAAGTCGTGGCTAAGGTGCTGAAATTGTCGAACGAAGCTCTAGGAAATTCAATATACCATTTTGCCACTGGACCTGTTAACGTCCTCTGAAAAAGGCGAAGCCTTATCGAATCATCGTTTAGGGTGTTTTATGAACACCATAGATGAAAAGTCATCACGTGATTCGATGGGTCCTCACCTGGATTTCCATTAAATTTAGGAATATCTGATGGAAGTTTGTGAGGAATCGCCGGCCACCAAGGGGCGTAAGCAATTGGATCGTTCGTTAATCGGTGTAAATCGGGTAACTCTAAAGTTGCCACGAATGGTAACTATTGATTCAAGTTAGGTGAAGCATACCCAGGGTACGATGGAATTGCCTGAGCAGTTGGCCGTTGCATACCAGCATAATGCAGTTGATGCTCGTATGACTGATACGGTTGGTGGACTTGACCACTGTAAAGTGGTTTATTTTGACCGTTTTGAATGTACGGCTATCCACTGTTCGCAAAGATCTGCTGCTCAGAACCTTGGTACACTTGTTGGAATTGTGGTTGTTGGTATTGCACCAGCCACGGTTGTGAAGCCATGCTCTGTTGCGCTATACTAACCGTTGGACCAAGAGGTGGGGTAATTGTACCCATTTGGACTTGTGTCGCCCCACCAGTTGGCGATTGTGGTTGAGTCACAGGGTCAAGGGGCTGTTGCATTACAACCTGAGATATATGAGGTTGACATACAACAGGCAGTGTTTGAACTTGTGACACTGTTACAATAGCCGGTGTTGTCGGGATGCTCGACATAGGTACACATTGTTGCATAGAATACACAACTCTTGGTTGTTAGGGTAGTATAGGTACCCAACCACTTGATGTAACTCCAGTATAGCCTGAATACTGTTGTGAACTCCCATATGGATACCCTCCCGGAGGGGGTAATGAAAGGGCATACTGCCCCCCATATGGTGGTAATCCGGAACTCAAGGGGATTGTCTGCCCTTGGGGACTGGATTGCCCAAATTGACCTCCAAATGGATCAATTTGTCGAGTCTCAACATAAGAGTTGCTGGATATTATTCCAGAGGAACAAACAGGAACGGACCATACTGTCAAAATAGTCCCTGGATGGACTCCTTCTAGCGGTTGTGAGCTAGTCGGGACAGATGGTACGCCGGCAAACATTGTCGGAGTGACGGCAGGGAGTTCTGCTGTCACTGTGTCATTCGACACAGTCCTAGATGTTGACGGTTGTTCAGACATTTTGAGTCTATCCAAAATATTACCTAGCGATTCTACAGGAACTTCCACTGGTGGTAGGCTAACTTCTGATGTCGAAGGAAATAGAGTGACCCCGACTCCAAAATGTGTTGGAGTACTTGCTTGCGGATCTTCTACAATTTCCTCTATCGCAATCAAACCAGGTGGAAGGGGAAGACCGTCAGGTCCATAAAATATTTCTGGTACCGAAGAAGGGGTTGAATCGACAGCAACAGATGTTTGAGGAGCAAGACTCTCTGAACCGGTTGCAGATGGAACTGGTTCAATAACACAAGTGTTTGCTCTCAGACTGGGATCAGTATCACTGTCCCTCTGTGGTTGTTGAACTTCTTCTGTAGAGGCAGGGTTTCCAGAAATGTTTGGAGTAACCGGAATCTCGGATGTCGTTGGAACACTTGTTCTAACTTTGATAGGAGATTTCCAACCAGTTAAACGAGTTCATTTTTTCCGTACTGTTTTCGATTCTGGAGACAAAGACAGTTGACTCGTAAGCCTCCGTGAACGACGGGGTTTCAATTGACTCTCTTCCACGATTTCGGATTACTCGATCAACCAAAATACAAAAGGGGAAAGTGTGTTTCCGAATTAAATGAATTTTTAGACGCTTTAGACACAACTTGCTTTTTCAATTTTAAAGAGTCGAGAAAAAGCTAAAGATGACTCTAGTCTCCTTTGATTTTTAATGAGCTTGAAGTGACAAGTGCTCAGATGGACCTTTTCAGTTAAGGAGTCTGAAAAGGAACGAAAGGGACTGCTCTGGAGTTCTAGGTAGAGGGTGTGCCAAACTTTTCGCAAAACTACAGAATACTTTCTAGGGTACGGGCGGTCAATCTTCCCGAATGCTGTGTTTAGTGCATTGCGATCAGTAGGGCGGCTGACACGGCTTCCTATGGATAAAGGTTTTATTCCTACAGGGGTCTCCCAATATATACTCGACGGTACGTGGGAGCACAATCCGTACTAGCACTTATCGTCTCTCAGGAGGAATCACCCAACCATCAGTGAGGCGACCAGTGACCAGGTTTTACGACGCCGGAACACGTCTCTAGCCTAGACCTCTATGTTGTGAGTTAAGTTACAAAGCGTTGTTAAGTTCATTCAAATTATTTTAGGTTGATCTTTCTTAGAAGTTTGCCTTTTTGGATCACCACGAGATGTATGATACAAATCCTAAATGCAATCTAAAGATGATAAGCAAGCTTTTATATATTTTCAACAATGAAAATCCTAGCTACAAGGGGAAAAGAAAGACACCATCTTTTCTCAAAGAGCATAGAGCACACAGTAATGTGCTTTTCGTAAATCAACATACAAACTGTCAAAATGCAAATGCACATATGCATGTATTTGTTTTCACTTTCTTAATGTTGATGCCTAAAAAGAAAGCTGTTGTACAAATTTGAATTCGATTTCAAGTGAAAAACACAAACAAGCTTCTTTCGAAATCAAAAAGACGATTACGACACTTTATGATTTTGAAGTAAGTACTTGTTTCGACACTAGAAATGCATAAATTCAAACCAAAATACAAAAGGATAATCATAATCAACTGTGAACAGCAAACAAACTCACTCCTAAGATCAAAACGACACTTACGACAGGTCTAGATCTAAGGGCGACAGTATGACTAGTTTACTTTTGTAATGGGAAACTGCAAATGATGTAACAAATACATAAAAACAAATACAGTTTCTTTATACAACTGAGGCGGAATTGAGGCAAAGAAAAGGGGTTTCAGATAGGTACACACACTGATAACAGGCTGCAAAAACAGAGATAAAACTGAGCAAAAGGAAGCATGGAACCACAGCTGCACAAGGCAAAGGCTGATCAGCGCACCCCCAGCACATAGAAACTGAACTTCAGAGCAGGTAGCCTTCTCGGGACCTACGTTGAAATGCAGAACCTCTTCACAGAGCCTGCGCTGAAGCAGAAACGAGAGTTGTTTCTGGGTTTTGGGTCATGGTTTGCAGTTTAATCTACGGTTTTTGGCCGGATAAAAGCTATCAATTAGGTACAATTAGAGGGATGATTTAAAGGAGGACTAAGATCTATCACAAAGGGCTGTTAGAGCACTTGTGGATCAGCTGTTCAGATCATAAACAGGCCCAGCGAATGGACTAGAGTAGCAGATCTCTACTTTGCATTTGTAAATGGCAAATGCAGTTCGATTCGGCACTCTTGAGTTTATGAGATGAACAACAATAGAAACACAAATAAACTAACAAGATACGATCCCCAGCGGAGTCGCCAATTTGTTGTTGGGAAAAGTATCCAATTCGGAATGCCCCTATCCCACTCTAAGGTGTGATAGTGCCTTAGCAACAAACAAGGAAAACTATCTGAGTATTCTTCTTTATGAAATGTAAATGGAGAAGAAGGATGTAACTAACCTGTGTCTTTCGCTAGCTTGTCGATCCAATCACTCTCCTCTTTTGCTTGTTTCCTGCTGCCTGCTCCTTCACTGGTCCAGCTTCACCAAGTTCCTGCAAGATCACAAGAGAGGAAAACTACACAAAAGACATAGATTTACATTCATAACTAGTTTAGGATCAGATATAAACTAAACATGCAAATATAACAAAACATCATTGATATACAAGCATATAGGAGAAACTCAAATAGATTTATTGATATGATAACAAAGTCCAAGAGGAGATACAACCAAGTGAGTCCCGATCCAGCATCTACCTCCCAGCAAAGGAATCCCTTCCTCTCCTCCAACAAAGCATAAATCACCCAATGTACTAATCTCAATCTCAAACCAACAGCAATTCTCTGCAAAGTACAAAATTCCAGCCTCTGGATCTCTTGGATGAGGGATCCATATATAGATGTAAGCAGAGAGGATGAGTCAGCTTATGTTTTGACTTGTGGCTTCTCTCTATTAGTTCTTGTTTCCACTTGGAGGTTGAGAGCCTCTTACTCATCACTAGTCGAATTCATTGAGGCAAGTGTCATTGGAGAAGATTCTGGAAGCTTCCAGGGTCTTTCCACCTCGTTGAATGAGCTTTCCATTTGTCATTTCCCGCTCAGCGCACCCTGGTAGTGCTTTTAGGTGCGTTGCAACGCACCTAGCTAGTGTACTAGGGTGCATTGCAACGCAGGCAGCTAGAAGAGCTTCTGAATTGATCCTGAATTGACTGTTTCTGAATGGTTTTTGGTGGAGAACTTCTGGGAGAAGCTGTCATTGGTTGACCTTGTTCCTTTAGGGGTAGGAACAACTCTTTTAGGGACTTTGGATCCCTTGGATTATGGACATTTCATGCTCAATTCTGTAAGGCACAAAAATGTCTATAACATTCCTCCACAGGTCGAGACTCATCAAATAGGGCACATATCTCAACAACTCTAGAAATATAGTTGTGTACTCTTCATCTATCATGGAACCCATCCTAATATCATATAATTCCTTTCCATTTCCATCATAATATCTCTCAAATAGGTACTTCTTCCAGAAGAGTTTTTCAAACTCACCCCAAGCTAACTCCTTTTCTCTAATGCCTCAGACTTGCTTAACATCTTCCCACTAGATATCTACTTTTCCTTTGAGACTGAAGGTAACTATCTTAGCTTTTATGTTCTCTAAGAAATCATGGAGTCTGAAGAATTTCCTCACCCCAAGCATCCATTCTTCTGCATCCTCTTACTTAGTCAATTCATCATCAAAAGTATGAGGCTTGGCTTTCTTAAACCTTTTTGGAAAGTACCCCTCCTCACTCCTCCTATACTAATGTTGATGGTGATGGTAGTGATGTCTCCTTGAAGAAGAACTAGAATAAAATCCATGAGTATTATCCCTCCTCTTAGGTGTATCCAAGAGTCTTCCACTATTCATTGCATCATCCTTGTCCAACCTATTCCTTTTCTGAGACATGCTTCCATATGCACATTAATATTTTCTTCTTGTCCATGGTTGTCCCCTAGTTGTCCCTACTTTTGCGAATCTGAAAGGCTCTAAATGATGCTGCATTAAAATCGAATTTCTTTTATTAAGCTTTGGAAAGCCTTTCCTGTGCCTCAATCAACCACTCATTGTATGCCTTGCAACTCACAAATTTTTCCTTCAAACTTCTCAATGTATCTTTCAAACCAGGAGAATGTCCCTCTCCTTGTTTCTCAACTAATCTCTCCCATCCTACCAATGTCTCTTCTAACCTGTACGGAGAGTCATATGAATTGTACTCAACTATTCTACTCTTCATCCCTAGCCTTCTATTGTCCTAAGAACATACCATGTTAGATAAACCAAATATAATACATAATGAAAATCATACCTCAGTGTATCTCAAGGGAGCCTATTACATCTGCACAAGTCAGTCTAGATTAGAAAAATATGTAATAGTATCAAGAACTTAATTATCATGTAAGAAACCACAATGACAATAATCAATATGCATATAACAAAAAATAAAATATCATGCATGAATAATTGATGCACGTGCATATGACCACACTAATTAAATAACATATATCATGCATGTAACCACAATAGCAATAAAATGACTAGCATGCAGATGACCGAAATCCATATAACATCAATTAACCATCATGCATGTATACCAACATATAGACCTATCATGATAATTTTCATTTACCTTGAGGTTCAGTCCAATAACCTCGCTCTGATACCACTCTGTAACACCCCACCCCATATTTACCTGATCTTACAATATCACCAGGGTAAACATGAGACAAGAGTTACTATACATGACTCGACATCCAAGTTACAATTATGGAAGTGGGGTCTACCATCCTGAAACTTATTGTAACCTCTAGTAACACCAGATCACCTAGATGTCAAGCAGTATCTACTGATCAGCTTTTCCTAGATTGGAACTACCTTTCTGACTTACTTCATAGCCCAACCGCACACATTCCAAGCCTTCCATGAGGGAAGAAGGCTCCAGCCACATGCATAGATCTTCCTCCATGCAGATACAACCTAAATTTCTCAGTTTGAAGGGTGTGACTATAAACCCTAATCCAGATTTTTAGGACCAGTTCCACGCCAACTACCCAGAACTACCTAGAACCTTTCAAATCTCTGTCGTTAACCTATAAGAGTCTTTATTCTCTATACTTGACTAATTTTGTGCTCAAATTTGTCCAATACACAATAACCATTTAGACAAACACTTGGTAACATAACACCTACAGGTCATGAATGCACATTTGTTCACTGTATCATTAGTTTCATCAGAGAATCTTCAAGAATGCTTACTTCACTCTCTTGTTAGCTGCAACAACACATGTTAGCCCATGCATTCAAGTATATAGCCAATATTTTTTCAAACCATGAAATAGATCCATAACAAGATCACATCATATAATGATAAATATGTCATGCTTATAACCATCATTTAACCAAAAATAAACCATGACAAACCAATCATAAAATCACAAATTAAACTAGTGATTGTGCTTAGTAATCTCAATAAGGGTCAACACATATTACCATATGAAAATTCCAACCAAGTCAGGGACTTCCACATACCACTCGACCAGAGATTGGGGCTTAACCAAATATTTATTTCATCCCAATCACCCTCGTTCCATATTCCATGCATGAATGTGGGATCACATGGGATAAACCAAAATATAACCAACTAGGGCTTCCAGAGGCTAAACCACCTCAACCCTCAACCACAATGATTTCACCTAAACCCGTCCAAAAATAAATATTCACCAAAAAAATCTTGGATGCCTCTAATTCTTCACCATATCCCGAGGAATTTTCTTGTCTCCACCCATCCATCAAGAGTTACAAGAGAATTCCCATCTCCACCCTCGACCCTTAGGAATTTTCCCAAGACTACCTCACTAGGATCTGAAATCTACTGGCCATCCAAATCTTAACCTGACAAGGAACCCACCACATCATGGCTATCCAGGAAATGGCAAGGAAAGGTTGAAAACAATTATTAATCCATCCCAATTCCATGCCAATGACAACAAACATAAACCATAAACCAATGCATGCACCATGCATCAAATCCCTGCATGCTAAATCACACATGCACATTGTTACTTTCAATAACACAGTTAATTTATGCCCTTACTTGTCATTGTCAAAACTTCTTCTTGCTCTCCCTTACTTTCATTTGCTTGTACTTTTCTTGCTTGTGTCCAAGTTCTCTCCATCTCCTCTTGGAGTTTGATTTCTAGAACTGATCAAAATCTCAACAAAATTTGTTGACTATTTCTTAGGCACCTTTTTATCATTGATTTCTAGTCTCTTCCTTTCCTTTTTCCTTTGTATTTCATTTTCCTCTAATTTCCCTTGCATGCATATTTTTGTCTCTTCATCTCCCTTTTCTCCTATTTTCCTTTATTCTATTAATTAATTTCCATTTATTTCCTCTTTCCTTTGTCAATTTCCATATCCATTAATTAACCACAAGTGATCCCCAATGTGATGTTTCCCCCTCATTCAACTTGGAATATGTGTCCCATGACCTTGGTTGATTTTTTCCTTTTTAATGAAAATATAATCTGAGGTTGTTACACTGCATAATAAATGACTAATAAACATTAACTAAATGAATAATAGTAATTAATTATAATGCCACAGTCCATAGAGATCTGCACCTATACCATTCCTGTGAATTTTGTATTCTTCCTGTGAACTTGTACAATTCCTGTGACTTTTGTATTGTTCATGTGCAAACATTAGTATAAGGACAACTATCTAGGTTGACATCAAGGAAAACATGTAGCTGTAATGCCAAAATCTCCCCTTTGGACCTAATGTCAACCTCCTACAAAACACCAAGTCCTTCTCTCCCCCTTTGACATTAAGGGAAAAGGATAGAATTAAGTTGAAATTTAAACTCAAATAGCATGACATAGTGATAGCAGCAAATATATCAGTCGTCTAATCAATAATAAGTAATGCAAGGAGCAACAATGAACCCATCATAAAGTAACACAATATCAAATACTATATAGGCATCATGAATAATCTGCAATGTACCAAGAGTAGATAAGTAGTTCCCATCTACTAATAAGGAGCCATAATGTCAACAATGAGTTGATCAAAAGCATAAGAGTTTCTCCCACTAAACCTATGTTAATCCTTCATCACTAAACCTAATCACAGTAGCATTACCAAATGCATCATTAGTGGCATAAATCATCAACATATGAAATCATTAGTACACATTATATCTCCCTTGAGATCATACACTTATTAATTAGAAGAGAGAAGAGGCAAAGATCATCCCTAACCGTTGGAAAAGATATTCAAATGAATCATGGGGAAGAGGTTTGGTAAAAAGATCAAATACTTGTTCTTTTGAAGGAATATATTCCAACTTCCTTTTTTTTTCTAAGACTTGCTCTCTAAGAAAATGGTATTTTATGGGAATGTGTTTAGTTTTTATTGACAATGTAGTAAGAAAGTCTCAGTTTTGATTTTTTCCTTAATTAAAATTGAGAAAATTCGAATTCCCACATCAACAGACAACTTGAAGGAGTTAACTAAGGTGACATAGCACTTGTCACTTAGTTAAGAACACTTGATTTGAGTTAATGAGTCGAAGTTTAGTTTGCTTGAGTTGATTCCTAAAAATAGGAGTCTAACTCAGTTAATTCGAGTTGATTCCCGAAAAATAGGAGTCTAAATCAGTTAATTCGAGTTGAGGAAGCTTGAGTTCAATTCTTCATGATTGATTTCTAATTTGTAGCAATCTATTTCAATTAGTTTGAGTTATTATTAGTTTAACCAGTTTTAATTGTCAGAAGAACTAGTGGAGGTCAAGTTGTGGAAGTCGAACTTCAACCACACTCAATGATCAATCAGCCCAAATAATTGTTGCATGCAGAGAATTCGAGTTACCTGGTTGAGATGGAGATTCCAAGGCAATGTACTATCAGTTGTAACATATTCCAATGTGTATAGGTGGTGAATGCAGTCAGAGGAAGGACCTAAGGATATTGTGCAATTCCATGGTGTGAAATTCCTAAAAAAGAGGGTCAGTTTCCTAAGAGAAAATCGCAACGAAATAGGAGCTTGGAGGGCTTGAAAATTGGATAAGTGTTGGCTAGATTCAGTCAGTCAAACAGAGGGATAGACTATACACTTGCAGTGTGTGCTCACACTTGAGAAAGCACATTTATTTCATCTCTATTCTCTGGTTAATGCAATATAGATAGTAAGGGGTTTTGAGTAGTTGCTTTCCCCTAGATAAATATATGTGTGTGTGTGATGTTTCCTTTTGCATGTCTATGATTCTTGTTCTAGATGGTGAATTAACTTCCGCAGATCAGTAAAGTAGCTTCAAGTCTTGTGATTAGTAAATTTCATGAGAATTATTGAATCTACACGTTAATTTCTACATGGTATCAGAGCTAGAATCACTATAGAGCAGAGATTTCAAATTTGTCATTGCAAGAGATTCGAATTTGAAGATCAGTCTTTTAAGTTTTCTTTAGGAATGAGAGGATGGATTTCAATAGACACAGGCTTGCGTATTCCCTTGAGAGAAGCTTGAATTATGTTTCATGGAAGGACCGCATGGAGGAAGTGCCAGAGGATAATGGGTTAAAGCAATTCATTGATAATGATAATCCAAAACCAGCAACATTTGATGCTAAGGATCTAGAATAATGGAAGAAGCTTGTGGCCAAGGTGAGGATGATCATATTGGAGGGAGTACGAGACCATATTGTCTCAAATATATATGGGAAAGAGACTCTGTATGCAATGTGACAAGCACTGATAGATTTTTTCCAAAATAGTAGTGACCACAGGAAGCTTGTACTCAAGGAAAAGCTTTGAAATATCAATATGTAGAGGAACGAGACCATTCCACAGTACCTAAGCAAGTTCACACAATGTCTTGATGAACTTGGTAAATTTTGGGTTACTATGGCAGAGGATGATTTGGTGAGCCTAGAGCTTCTAGGCCTTCCCAAGAGTTAGCACAACTACCAAGATTTGGTGAATGGGAGGGAAAAACCTACCAAATTGGGAATGCTTGTGGTATAATTTGGTACAAGAGGAAATAAGGCGGAATACCAGAGATAGGACTTCATTAAAGAGAGAGGATGAGGAGAATTGTTCCTTGGATGGAAAGGCAAATGAAGGGAAAAGGAAGAAATCCCAATCCAAAGCAGAATCTAATCAAGAAGGTAAGAAGAAATACTTGTCCAAAATCAAGTGTTTTCACTATCATGAATTTAGGAAATATGCCACGAAGTGTCCACACAAGAAGGCGAGCAAGAATGAACCTACAATAGTAGCAATAGGTGAAGCTTTATCTTCACAATTCGATCTTGACTTCACTCTCATCGCATGAATGACGAGCATAGTGATGGGGATCATGTGGTACTTGTACAGTGGTGCCTCGCTCCACATGACGGAGAATAAAGAATTTTTTAGTGACTTAGAGGAGAAATATCTCCAGATGAACATTTAGTTTGGAGATGAGAGAATGTACAATGCAATCGAGATTAGTATTATCACCTTTCATAGGGAATCAGTCTCCCCTCTCTGACTCAAGGATGTGATGATTATTTTAGGTATAAAGAAGAATCCTTCCTTCATTACAGTTTTGGAATATTGTGGTTACGATGTGATCTTCAGCAAAGGAAAGGAATTCCTGAGACACATAGCCACAGGACAAGTGGAGCAGATCGAGGTTTGAGTCAAGAACTTGTATGAACTTAAGGTAGAATATGCATGAAAATCCTTAAGGAGCAAGAGTTACAGGTCTATTTGGGCACATCACTCCTGACATTCAAACTGATACAATTAGGGCTCATCAAACCCTAATTCAGTTGTTACATGCCCTAGACAACTCATTGAATTGAATGCTTCCATCCATGAAAGTTTCCTAGCTTGAAACCCTGCTAAAATTCCTCCTTGGGACACCAACGTAGCCTTGGTCATGGGTAACTGTGCTGCATAGCAGGTAGGCCCAGTAGTGCACTTAGGCCCTCTTTGACCTGCACTGGGCAAGAATGAGCAAAATTGGCATTAGATTCTGGGAATATTCCTTGATTCTAGAGCATTCTAGAAGGATGCCCAGCTCTTATCTCATCGTATGAGGTCGACTTTGGATAGGCTATGCATCAATTAACCCTCTATCTTCTCATCCCTTTCTCCATGGAAACTAACTCCAATTTTGGAAAGCCATTCAATGCCTAATTTATGACATAACCACCTCCCTTTCCCTATAAATTGACCACTCATCATAGTGATCAGGGGGCTGGAATTTGAAGATTGTAGAGAAATATTGTTGGTTTGATATTTGAGTTCATGTCAAATAATGTTATGCTGTTGGATTGATGTGCTTTTGGTGTGATGAGGGTCTGGACTGAAGCTGGATGAGTGACACTAGATCGAACCGCTTTGGGTGTAAGTCTTCCTTCTACATCAACAAAGTTGTTTCTCCCTTTTCCCATATTCTTGTTCATATCTATGATGCATATATGTTTCAATGTTGTCAATTCCATTGGTTTATAGTAGATAGATCATGTACTTTGATCATTGTCGTCTTTTGTTTCTGTTGATAGGTACCAATTGAGCGGATTTAGTTCGAGTGGGAGCGACAGGAGGAATTCAAAGGAGATAAAGGAAGAAAAAGATCACAAGTAAGTTCCTTCATCTCATATATCTATTATAGTAAAAGGTTAAACCAGTTTCTTTCTTTTTTTCTAAGTGTAACTACCCACTTAGGGAAGATGTATTTATCTGTAGGTAAAAATTCCATATAAAAAATTAGTGACCATAGTGGGGAACGACTGTCATTCCTGGTAGTTTATCCTCATCTTATTACATCCTAGTATACTTTACTTGACTTCATTAATCTCTTTTCAATCATTTTGAAGCTTTTTTGGTCGAAATTTGCACTAGAATGCCTATTCTAGGAATGTGCTGGTACGGGTGCACCCTTGGTCAGGGGACAAGGCACTGCAGTGCACCCTTGTCTTAGAGACAGTGCTCTGCAATGCACTATCTCCCACTCAGACCTGCCCTGGTCCCTCTTAAGCTAAAAACCCCATCTTTTCTTGATTTTTCCAAAGTTGCTTCTGATGTTGTTTGTTGAAAGATCAAAGTTTTTTATGCCTCTGAAATAAATTTGCATTTCCTCTCCTAGTCCTACTTTGACCTTGATCGTTTAGTGTTTCTTAAGAAATTTATTTATCATTATCAATTCATTATCAAATTTATCTTACATTGATTAGTCTTTACTTTTCTGAAAAAGAAACCATCGTAAAGGCTTCGTTTCTTGTGAAAAGCATTGATTGATCGTTTGTGCATCTAGTTCCTTTTTGTTCATCTAAATACTAAAGGGACTGAAAAGAAAAACTTTCATTGTGCATATTGTAGTTTGTGAATTCTTGATAGGAATATCTAGGGAAATTGCATTAGGTGTGCTCTTTTCTCATTGTCAAAGATCTGACTGCTCTATCTCGTATTAGCTACGGTTTTCACTGTTAATTGAATGAAAGAATGTTTCTCATGTTAGTTGCATTCTAGGAATTGCAAACATACATCACGTGGTGAACCTTGAAAGGAAAACTTTTAAACAAGATCAACTAAAATTTATCTCAATTAACATAATGGAACATTGTAACTTAATGCATAACATTTTGAGGTTTAGGCTATAGATGTGTTCCGGCGTGATTAAACATAGCAGTTGTCACTAATGGTCTGCAATACATTTCTAGTGTGATACCTCATTCCACGTACGTAAGTATATCATAGCTTGTCCATGTACTTTCATGTATATAGGGTGGTATTATAGTATGAAAAGTATAAAGGAATACTCTCAATGTGTGGTTTCGCATTAGACAGCGCTAACACGGATTGGGCCTCCATGTACTTTCGGGTATATTTTGGAGGACTACATTAGGTTGCTATCCATCTATAGGTAACCGAGTCGGCTGCCTTGTATACTGTGATACATCAAAAACAACATTCGGAGAGATTGCCTGCACATATGTTTAGTCCTTGTTTTACTGAGGCTGTATATTAAAGTTCACAATTACTTGGTAATTCTTTTGGCTAGATTATCCCTCTTTTGTTTTGTTATGTTATTTTGATTAAAATAAAATTAATTGACCGCGGATAACATCCTCTACAAAACTCCTTAGTTGATCTTAGGTTGAGACATATGGAAACAACTCCGGAGTCCACCGATCAAGGAATTCCTTTTGATGGGAATCCTAGTCCTTTTCCTCCTTTCGGAAATATTAGTGCTCCTTATATGGATACATTGTCCTTTCCGGGACTTACCATTGGCTTGCTAGTACGATTGTTCTCAACCTCCTTGGCCCCACAGCTGAGTATTCCTACAACTGGAAAAAATCAACCTCCAGTTGACCCTTTACCTTCTTTGTCGATTGTTTCTTCCTCCCCTTCTTCCTCTTCGCCTGGTGAAAGTATTCACACTAGTAACCAGGTGGATAAAAAGAAGAAGAAAGGGAAGAAGAAGAAGAAGAAAATTCATTAGGGGGAAACCAAGCAACCATTACTTCGAATGCAACTTCTAATGAGAAATCATCTGATAAGCCTCACAAACTTCAATATCCTTGCAAACTTTGTAGGGGAGACCATCTTCCTCGAAATTGTTCTGATATTCCTCAGATCTTAGAAGAATGGTCTTCTCATTCATTGATGAGCCCCAAAAATGGGTAACTTATTGGGCTCATTTTCCCTATTATTCTCGATTAATCCACCATTCTTCATATTTTATGCATGCTTTTGAATATATTTATGTTAATTGAATGAATGAGAATAGTCACTTGACCATGAAGTCTAATATGTGCTTATTGAAGATTTTTGGACATCTTTTGGACCAAGGTCAAGCATTTATGGGCCATTTGATAGCTAAATACGAGGGAACAAGGCTGAGGATTGGTAGGAGGGGTGTATCCTGCACTAAATGACCCCTTCCTCGAGTTCTCCACCATCAGCTCGGAGTTCAACAACCCACCAAAGATGATTTCTAGGGGCAGCCAAGCAGATTTTGTGAAGCGGCTGATTAACTGCAGTTTTGAGCAGCCAAGCCCCTCAAGTTAAGGAGGGTTGTTGGAGGTCCTCGTGGTGCTTAATTAGGAAGGCTTCAAGCCTTGGTAGTTTATCTCTTGAACAGTTGCTTTTCACTCTTTGGTGTTGCTCTGCCTTTCAGCTCATTTTCGAGCTTTTGCTGTAAATATTTTTGTGACATGGTTATTTTTTGAGTAATGGAGATAAATTTCACTTTGCACCAACTCTGAGCTTTTCTTAGGAGGTTTTAGCTCTTGGGTTTGGGCCCAACCCAAGTGCCAGTACCTCCTTTGTGTACTATTATGTGTTTTCTTTGCATTCATAGAATAATTTCTGCTATTTAGGTTAAGATCTTGCTTTGTTACTTAGGTTTCTTTTGATAATTAAAATAGCTTTTCATGTGTCAAGTTGATTTGACAGTTTGATAACAGAAAATATCTACAAAAAGGTCACCAAGCAATCATTGATCTCATCTCTCCCTCCTTGGGACCAGGGGCTGAGACCAAGGCATACTTGCTACCACAAAAACAATGTTTTGCCTTTCAATGCAATTGCAAGTGTTAGATTTTTAGTTGGAAAAGTTGATACCAGTTGTGCTTGCATATTTAGTTCTGTTCTTGCTTAGGTTTCCATGGTTATCTTGCATGATTTCCTGTTCACAACTTGTTGTTCATCATGTTTCTGGTTTTTTAGGTAAGATTAGGTCAAAGTAGATAGATCTCTGATTTTTCTAGTCTTTCTTTGATTAGATTTGAAAGATAGTGTGCAGAACACCTGTAATACATCCCTACCTATCCTTCCTTCATCACACAACCTGCTCCAACCCCAAATTATGGATTCCTTCCCTTCATTTGCCACACTTTTCCAATTTGACCTAATTTCTACATTTTTGTGCAACATTGCTCCCTCCATCTTTGAACAAATCCAACCATCGTCATCACTCCTTAGCCTCATTTACCAGGTTCTAGACCTCTTCACATCCTCATCCATCCTAAATTTCCACTTTCCCACCGTTTTTCCTCCATCAACCCTCAAAGATCCTCTCTCGGCTCTTCTTGTAGAACATCTTATAAAACATCCTGGAACCCCAGCAGACTTCCTATAGAAAATCACGTGAACAGTTTCTCGAGATTTGATCACTGTGAAACTCTCTAGAAGGGTGCTAGGGACCCCTTAGGCCCTCTTCTCACCTTACCAACCTCCTGCAAGTGCCCACTCCATTTCCTTTCGCCAATCAACCTCTGCACAGTCAAAAATAGTTAAAGCACATGCATAATAATTTTGCAAAATTACTCAAAAATAAAAAAAGATGATTTTTCCATATTTTCCTTCAGAATTAGCTTATTCACATGCATTTTACCTTTCCAAGATTCATTGGCATCCATTTCAGCAGCTTTCATCTTTTTTCTTGCACCAGTAGGGTTTGTCGGTAAAACTAGGGTTTGCATTTCCTTTCGGCTTTTAGCTTCTTTCTGCAAGTAGATTAGCCTCTTTTCAGTTAGCTTTCATCCATCATAGTTAAAAGATTCTTCTAAGAACTCATAGAAGTTGGCTTAAGCTCCTAGCGAACTTTTTCCAGCTGATCAAGTGACAGCCTGCAGTAAGAGCTAGTACTTGTGCATATAGCACCGTCGCTTCCAAGTTTGTTACGAACTACCGGGTTGATAAAAATAAAGAAGGGAGTCCCAGGAGTTGCAGCATCATTGCTGCAATACTGGGGCCCACCATATTTTTGGCGCCGTTGCTTGGGAAGCCTCAGAGTATTTTTGATTGCTGCTTTTCTTCTATTTTCTACTGCAACCTTCTGCTAAGTAGTTTATTTCAGCAAGAGTAGAGTAGTTGTTTCATTTCCATTCTGCAATTTCATTTCCACAAAGGTAGATTAGACATTTCCTGCTTTCACATATTAGCATTTCAATTCTGCAATTTCGATTCTGCAAGCATAGATTAGCATTTCAATTCCGCAATTTCAATTCTGCAAGCATAGATTAGCATTTCAATTCTGCAATTTCCATTCTGCAAGCGTAGTTTAGCATTTCATTCGTGCAATTTCATTTCAGCAACATAGATTAGTCCTTTCCTGCTTTCCTTTCAATTCTGCATTTTCATTTCAGCAAGATAAATTTTAGTTAGTTACAGTTCAATCTATTTCAGTTTTGCAGGTACAAGAAAAAAGAAAAAAAACACAAAAATCAACCAAAAATATTTCCTTTCATGCCTCGTAGGAACAGAGACAATACAAGAAAATTCTTACCCAACACCCCCACCACATCACTGAGTCACCCTTCTCTCTTCTTCGGTGGTAGTGATCTAGAAGAACCTATAGGTGAACCTCCAGAGATATACGAAGATCCTATAACAGAAGAAGAGCAAGAAAATGTTCCTCCTGAGACCATGGCTGAACACAAGAACGGTATAGGGAATGAGGAGAGAATAGAAGGTGCCTTTCCTATCCTAGAGACAAATGGGGACACAAAAATGAAAAACATAAGTCCCTCAGCCTTACCTCACTTCCATGGATTGACCACTCAAGACCCTGATACCTTCTTGTTTGAGTTTGTTGTCCTTTGTCGAACTTATGACTATGCAGAAGACAAGCAAAAGTTGAAACTCTTTCCCTCTACCCTCAAGGATGCAGCCTTTAACAAAAAATACCAGGATTACTGTAGGTTAAAGGAGACGAAGGGAGAAATCTTTCAAATGACCATGGGAAGTGATGAGTCTTTGGAAGACTATGAAGAAAGGTTCCAACTCAGTTATAAAAGGGCTAGGTGCACACTTGACCCCGAATCTCTGAAGCTAGTTCTACTCCAAGGAGTCCCTGAATACCTTCTAGATACCCTCCATTTGCTAGCTAGAGGAGACATCTACCAAATACCTTATGATGACATAAAGACTGTGTTTAGAAACCATTCTAGGGAAGCCCGGAAAAGAGGTAGGGGGAATCCACTTTCAGCTAGTGCCACCTTCTCCAAACATGAGTTTACAAATCAGATGGAAGACCTTAAAAGTGAGGTGAGACAGACCATTGCCATGCAACTGGATACTTTCCGAATCCAATAGAAGAAAGAGGAAGTTGAGAGGGCTTTGGCCATCTTTTGTCCCAAATGCACGAGGAAGCATCCTAAGAATGAGTGTCCATTGCACTCAGTAGAGGTATCTTTTGTTTGTGAGGAAGACCACCGTAAAAACCAATGCCCAACCTTACCCAGACTTAAAGTTGTGTACCAAGGGGCTAAAGGAGCCACTGAACCACCCTACTTCCTAAACCAAAGGAGGCCACTTGGATCCAGACCTTACCAACAGGGGATGCAAGGGACATCCCAAACTTATTACAACCCCAACCAATCCACTCAAATACCTTCTTGGGGTCCCCCTGCTCATCCTTCCTGGTCCACACCCCCTCCTTAGTCATATCCATCTCAGTACCATACTCAACCTGTTGCTCATTCGTTTCATTCTCATGTTTAGCCACAACCTCAGTGGAATGCACCGCAACAGGGATGGAGGCCCTAGTACAACTCTCCTCCCACCCTTTTTCCTCCACCACCTGCTCAACCATAACCATTACCTCCTACTCCTCCAAGACAACCCCAAATGCCTGCTCAATCGAACCCAAACCCCAATAACGGGCAGGCCCAGCAAGTATATCCTAGAGAGACAACCTGCCCTGCCTACGTTGTGGAGATTCAGGAGATCAACCTACGATCTGGGAAGGTCCTCCTAGATAGCCAACCTCCTCCTAAGGAGGATGAAGTAGAGGAATAGGAAATTGAACCCAAAGCCATTCCAGCCTTTCCTGAGAGACTAACTGGAAACATGCAACCAAACCCATAAGAGACTGAACTTCTGTGAGAACTTAAACAGTTGTGTGTAAAAATACCACTTCTCCAGGCCATCAAAGATGTACCAATCTACAACAAATTGATCAAAGAGAAGTGTTTCAGGCACCCAGGCAGGCGCAAGAAAGATGCCCCAACTATCAATGCCATAGGACAACTATCCGACCTAATGTTGGGACAAGTAATATGTCCAAAATATTTGGACCCTGGGAGTCTTGTAGTGGATGTCCACATCAATGGCACCATAATCCCCCGCACCCTGAGTGATCTAGGGGTTACCATTAATGTGATGACCAGGGACACTATGCTCAAACTTAAACTTTAGGGTTCCCTAAGGAATACCTCGACAATACTGCAGTTAGCAGACCACTCCACCATGACTCCTGAAGGGATTGTGGAAGATGTCCTGGTCTCTGTTGATTCTTGGGAGTACCCTGCGGACTTTTTAGTCCTTCAGCCAAAGGCAAAACTTGTTTGATACCCCCTCATTTTGGGAAGGTGTTGGCTAGCTACTGTAGATGCTTACATCAGTTGTCGAGCTGGGAGCATGACCATTAAGAATGGGCCAATGTCCAAACAGCTAGTCTTATATCCTCCTGCCCAACCTTTGCTCGAACATGACTTACCTCTCTAGTTGGAGGAGGAAGATGAGGATGAAGTCTACTCTGCACCAGTGTGCATCATGGAAGCCACTAGGGGAGGTCCTCAAACCAAGGATGACCTTATTGAGAATTTAATTCAAAACCCACCTCCCAATGTGTTTCCATTAGAAGAGTTGGTAGGAGACACCCAAGCCAGTTCCTTAGTGGATCTCTGTGTGGCTGATCCGACCTCTTCACAAGTTAAGAATGTGGAATTTGACCCTGAAAGAACCTTGAAAATAAACTTATCCCTATCTCCCTCTCAAGAGGAGCTATGTAGCTTATTGAACCGCCATTTGGATTCTTTTGCTTGGAGCTATAAGGAGATGAAAGGAGTCCACCCTTCAGTCTGTACCCATCACATTTACATTAAAGAGGATTGTAAACCAGTTAGGAAGCCTCAGAGGAGAATGAATCTAGCCCTTAAGGACATTGTCAAAGAAGAATTGAAAAAGTTGTTGGATGCAGGATTCATCTACCCCATCTCTGACAGTGACTGGGTTCCTCCTCTGGTGATTGTGCCCAAGAAAAACGGGAAGTGGATAATCTGTGTAGATTATCGAGAACTTAACAAAGCTACCAAGAAGGACCATTTCCCTTTGCCTTTCATAGATCAAGTGTTAGATGGCTTGGTAGGGAAGAAGTTCTTTTCCTTCCTAGATGGGCTTAGTGGCTATAATCAGATCCAAATCAGCTCGGAAGACCAAAATAAGACCACTTTCACTTGTCCATGGGGTACCTTTTCCTACCAGGTCCTTCCCTTTGGATTATGCAACGCTCCTGCCACTTTCCAGAGAGCAGTACTAAGCATATTTGCTGAGTTGGTTCATGATTTAGTGGAAATCTATATGGATGACTTTGCTCCTTATGGATCCAACTTCCAAGAAGCGGTGACTAACCTGGGAAAAGTTTTAACCAAGTGTGTTGAAATGAACCTATCCCTTAGTCCTGAAAAATGTGAATTCCTGATGACTGAAGGGACCATGCTAGGTCATACAATTTCCCAGTAAGGATTACAGGTGGATCCCAACAAGATTGCTATCATCCAAATGGTTCCACCTCCTCAAAAGGTAAGGGATGTTCGGATTTTTTTAGGCTTAGCGGGATATTATAGAAGGTTCATTAAAGATTTCAGTAAGCTAGCCTCTCCATTGTTTGGTATTTTGGGGAAAGATGTTGAGTTTATATGGACTGACAGTTGTCAAGAGGCTCTGGATGTGTTGAAGGATAAGCTGGTAATTGCCCCAATCTTGAGAGGTCCAAACTGGGCCCTACATTTCCACATTCACACAGATGCCTCGAACAAAGTCGTAGGAGCAGCCTTAGGACAAGTTGAAGAGAAGCTATTGTATGCCATATATTTTTTTAGTAAAAACCTGTCCAAGGCAGAATTAAAAAATACTGTAATTGGGAAAGAGCTCCTAAATGAGTCCATTCCCTAAATAAGTTCAGGGACTACATCACCGGTTATCAAACATTCATACACAATGATCATGTTGAAATAAGGTATTTGATGAATAAACCTGATGTAAATTCTCATATCATTAGATGGTTACTTTTATTACAACAATTTGATTTGACCATTATTGATAAGCCAGGTAAGGAAAATGTTGTTGTTGATTTTCTGTCTAGACTAGATTTGCCTGCAGGTGAAGAAGGGGTGGTGGATGATCAACTTCCAGATGAACACCTGTTTGCTATTTCAGTACTCTCTCCATGGTTTGCTGATATAGCAAATTACTCGGTTTCATCACAATTCCCGCCACACCTATCCTCAAAAGAGAAGAGCAAGATCGTGAGGAAAAGCACCCCATTCACTTGGATTGGGGGAAACCTATTCAAACTTGGCCCAGATCAGATTTTGAGGCGTTGTGTCAGGGAGGAGGAATTTTTTGACATCCTCCTAACCTGTCATGATGGACCCTATGGAGGCCACTTTGCAACAAAAATAACCGCTTTCAAAATTCTACAGGCAGGCTACTATTGGCCCACTCTTCATCAAGATGTCAAAAGATACATCAACCAATGTGGCCGATGTCAAAGGATGGGGAACCGACTCCAAGGGATGAAATTCCCCTCCAACCTCGGGTGACTTTCAAGCCATTCGAGAAGTGGGGCATGGACTTTGTGGATCCTATCAACCCTCCTTCAAAACAAAAGTCTTACATCGTTGTGTGCATGGACTACTTGACAAAGTGGACAGAAACAAAGGCAATCAAGGTAGCAACAGAAGAAAAAGTGGCTGAGTTTTTGAGAGAAAATATCTTCTATAAGTTTGGCTACCCAAGAGAATTAGTCACAGATCAAGGAAGCCAGTTTACCTCTAACCTAATTGAAGACCTACCTTCTCATCACAAGATTAAGCACAGAACTTCCACCCCTTATCATCCGCAAGCAAATGGGCAGGTGGAAGTCACTAACAGGGATTTGGAAGAGATCTTGACTAAAGTGGTGAGCAGCAGTATAAAATATTAGGCAAATCGCTTGGTTGAGGCCACCTGGGCCTACAACACTACTTGGAAAACTACAACGGGTTTCACACCTCATGAGTTGGTCTACGAGAAGAAGGATTTGTTGTCCATAGAATTTGAATACAACACATTGAGGTTGGTAGCTCAGCTAGACCTAGATCTCAGCCATGCACAACAGGAAAGACTACTTCAGCTGAATGGACTAGATGAACAAAGAATCCAAGCCCTCCTCCACTCAGAGGTGGTCCAACTTCAAAGAAAAATATGGCATGACCGGCACCTTAAAGAGAAGCAATTTTAGCCAGGAGATTGGGTATTGTTATATGATTCAAGATACAAGGATTTCAAAGGGAAGCTGAAGACAAGATGGTTGGGACCATATACAATAGAGAAATGTAACGATAGTGATTCAGTCCCTATCAGGACCATTGATGAAGAAGCCATCCTCATGCTCGTCAATGGGCAACGATTGAAGATCTATAGGAAGCCCCTTTCTAAGCAGGAGTTCATTGAAACTCTGGATAAATCAATGCTGGTAGTGGAGCAGGCCCCTATCTCCACCCCACCCACATTCTGAGCACCAAAAATAAAAAAATAAAAATAAAAAAAGAATAAAAGAAAAAAACAGGAAAAGATAAAAGATCCTTGGGTGAAAACCTCTTAGAGGCGCCTAGGGCAGGCAGTGAGGGTGAAAACCTCTTGGAGGCACCTAGGGTAGGCAATGAGGGTGAAAACCTCCTGGAGGCGCCCCGGCTGTCTTAAAAATAAAAAATTAAAAATAAAAATAAAATAAAATAAAAGGAGAGAGAAAAAAGAAATAAAAAACACAGAAAAATAAACCTCACTTCTGTTGAACAAATTACAGGTTGCAGGAAGGACATTGCAGGTTAGGAGGATCACACAAAACAGGGATAGAGGTCAGCACCAGGCTGCCAGCATCACTCACAATCAATTCCTCCATGACCACTACCCTTTCCTAAGATTTGCTCTCATTCGGGTTAAGATTTCACCTTCTACAGGAAGTTTTGTGTCTTCTATAAGAAGTTCTGTGTCTTCTACAGGAAGATCCGGTAGAACCTACAAACAAGACAGAATTGATCTCGGAAGAGAATCCAAAGAGTGAAAATCTGCCTATGAGACCTGCAAACATCCTTGTTTCCATCCATCGCCATATGTCACCTTCTTCCATCTCTTTACACCCCCGTTGCACTCATCCTTTTATTTGTTCCTGCATAGTCACACACAGAAAACCCTGTTTTCTTCATACTGCTAGCAAAAACTTTTATTGACAAATCAAGCAGCAGTTTCTCATTCACCATACCTATCAATCTCCATCTCGACTCCTCATCAGCCGAAATCCTCGTCAGCAGTATAGCCCTACTCATTCTAGCTTGCATTCCAGGAGGAGAAGCAGCTACATGACATCCTACAGGAATCCTATAGTAGCTAATCCCTCTGGAAGACATACTCTGGAGACAGGGACAGCCAAGAGTGGCAAAAGAGAGATGCAAAGAGCTCTTCGTGAACGTAAGAATATCAGCAGTAGCTGAAGCCAAGCATGCAGTGTGCATGCAGCAACAGTAAACGAAGGAATGGGTTCCAAAACCCGAAATCTGCATAACATGGCCGTGACCACACAGGTAAGTGCCTAAACTCATTCGTCAATTGCATAAATAATATTTTAAAATTTGCATGCCTATGGGAATGGTTCGGATTGAGTGGAATCGGTGGCTAGTCAACTGGCCACCCTCGGCCAGTTACATATCCTCGTGGGATCCAAACGAGCCCCGTTACATTCAAAATTGCTGACGAGATGTGTAGCCAACATGTGTGGAGTGTCCATTCAGGGAGAAATCGTCGAGACTGGTAGTGGTGGTGGTGGATAATGGCAGAGGGGAGGTGATGGTGGTCAGAAACACGTAGAAACATTATGGTTGTGACATTGAACCAATAGTCCGGTCCAACCACCTCATCCCCTCACCATGAATCATGTCACAGTTAAAAGATGCCTGGCTGAAACATGCACCACCTTCTCTTAACTCTGCACTCACAATGTCCTCGATTGGAGTACGCATCCATTGTTTCCAAAAACAGTTAACTAGTCGTCCTCCACCAGTTCTTTTTCCTGTGTTCAAAAAATCTCCCGCGTATCAGGCTCGCTCAGAAGAACAATGTCATTCTACAAGAACTGGGGGCCTTCTACAGGAAGGGTTCTATAGGAAAGGCAGAACAGCTTTACGGAGCAGGAAAACCTGGTATTTTCGTTGAATTTGGAGCTCCAAACAAGGTAGGCTCGAAAAAACTCCTCTATGCATGATGTGTTTGTGCAAGGTGGTGAATTGAACGGCATCATATTGAAAAATCAGAGGAAAATTCTACCTGTGTATTGGAAGTAAAACGTTTGCCTGCATATTGCACTGAGTTTCCCCAGTTTCTCTGCATCAAAAATCTCCTCCACGTTTGCCTTTTAAATTCTCCTGTAAGGAAGATATATACAGCCATAGAGGCCAGCCTGTGTGTAAAAAAATTTGAATTTGCATATCTATGTGTGTGCTGAGAAGGGAACCTGATCCTTATGCTATGTTTGTACGAACATAATTCTTCCTTTCATAAACAGACAGTCGAGTTTTGGGTGATAGCGGTCTTAAAACAAGGGAATTGTTGCTAGTTGATATTGAACATGCGAGAAATTCCTTCTTGAGTTCAGGGGAAACCAAATTCAGTTATCCTCTATTTCAGATTAACTGTTTGGTTGCCTAAGCATTTCCTTTTCTGATTAAAACATAAAAAGTGCACTCTCACCATGCCAGGAGGATTCATAAGGAAAGAACCCTCAGACTCTAGCAAACTGCACGAGCATCCTGAGGTGGTGGACCTTTTTACCGAGCAAATTGGATATTGACAAAATTCAAGATCATGATGAGGAGATAACTGAGGAGTTTTGAATGTCCCTGAGACCACAGTCAAAAACACATGCCACAGTTATTTTAGGGGTTTGACCCTAGAACTCACCGCTAAGCTCATCAGTCGAGTTACTGGTCTACCATTGGGGCTCCCTTGAAGCAAAGAAGAGAGGCCATTGGGCCAAGTTTCTAAGAAAACATTCTTTCTGCCCAAGGAGCATCCTGTAGAAGATAAAAACAGGGTTAGAAGAACTAGCTTGCCTCCTCTCTGGAGTGAAGTTAGTTTTCAAATTATGAAGTATATCACATGTGAAGGGAGGTTTAGAATCATCTATGGATATCATTTCAGGTTGCTGTGTGAACTGAGACATGGGATTGACTTGCCTCCAGCCAAGAAACTGAGCATCCCCTATTTCCTTCTTCAGTCATTAATTGAATGTGGTACAAAGTTAAATGAAGGGATCCCAGATCAGTTGGCCCATCATGGGCTCATCAAACTATTGGTGGAAGATGCTTTGCACACCTACACCATCTCCATATCTTGGGAAATCTTCAGAAACATGTCCAGGGATGACAATATTAGAACTTTTGCCAGAAACATCACCCCATCCAATAGTGTGGAGGGAGAACACACTGAAGAAGGTGAGAAAAACAATGATGAAGGAACATAGGACATTCAAGCACAGAAAGAACAGAAAGAAAAAGTGGAAATGGACCAGATTGCTGAGCCTAAAACAGAGGAAGAAGTAATAGCAAAAACACCAAGGGAAAAGAGGATGCAGAGTGGAACAGAGAAGGCTGAAAAAGCCCAAATGAAGGCTGCCCCAGCCAAAGCAGGCACATAGAAACAAAAGGAAAAGACACACCCTGAGATCTCAGCAACACCGATAGAAACAGTTGACACAGGGATTTCTACAGGAAGCAAGGATAAAGAACAACAAGAGAAGAAATCACCTGATATATTGGCAAGGGAGGTAGCAGATGTGCTTGCTGCCTTAAGCACACCTCCAAAACAAAAAGGAAAGAGAAAGAGGCAAACCTCCATGTACTTTAAAGCAAGGAGAAGCACAAGGATCAAAGTGGGTAAACCCTAGCCACAGTCAAAGGAGCCAATTGTCCTTGAGGACTCACCCACTAAACAGAAAGAAGAGTCTCCTTCCAAGATATCCATCACCTATGAAAGAGAAATCCCAAAAACCTCTACATGGAAAGAGGAAATTAAGTCGATGGACTCAAAGGCAGTTCTACAGGAAGCTGCAACATCTCTACAGGAAACTCTAGCCAAGTTAAAAGAGACTGAGAAATTGGAGGAGAAAGTAGCTAAACAATCACAAGGGGAGAGAAAAACTGAAGAAATACCTGAACCTACCCCTCAGCCTAGCTTGGGTTCATACTACAACCTGTTAGAGGGTGGGAAAATCATCCCAAAGAAATTTGTTGTGCCACTCTTCTTTGCATTGGAACAGGAGAGGATCATAACACACATGTTGAGCCTCAAACCTGCACTCATTTACCCATCCTTCCAGTAGCCTTTTCCCACTCATTTCCTTATTTTGCCACCATTTCCTTCATCAACTTGTTCAATTCATTGCATTATAGGACTTTTTATCATGATTTGCTAATTGTGCTAATGATTGACTATTGGTTTAGATTTTTGGTTCAAATACTGCAATTCCGCAGCTTATACAGTGTTTCCGCAGCTGATCTCTGATTCCGCAGCCGATCCCAGATTCCGCAACCATTTTCTTATTTGCTATGCTCCAGGTGTCCTCCAATGGAAAGAGCCACATGGGCAAGTTGGTATGACTGTGTACATGGTGCGTGTGCTGTCAGCTCAGCCAAACTGGTCGTCTACACCCCTGGTCAACGCAGAGGTAACTCTGGTCAAACGGAAAGGTTGCAAACGGTGGCACGGCTCTGCGTGTTCAGGTGGAACACGGAACGCACAGCTAGCCTCTTCTTTAGCCACGAAGACTGCAGGGGACAAGAATCCAACAGTGAATTTATCAACCATGATGACCGTTTCCTAAATCTGTGCACGGTGCTGCTGAACGTGTCTTTTGGCACAGTTGTTAGTTAGCTTAGTTTACGCATAGAACAGTTTATGTTCCTGCTATAAATAAAGCGTTTCCACACGCTGATTAGCTAGCTCTTAAGTTAGTCTTTTGCTGTTGTTATTCAGTTTGTAAAACTCTGTTTCAAGACCATTTTATACAGCGTTTACGCTCCCCACTGTATTTTTATTATGTGCTGATTTAATACCAAGAAGACAGTTCTGCTCTTACTTGCGTAGCTGATCTTTTTACTTGGTTGAGTGGATGGAGGGCCCCTGTCTGCTACAACCATTGTACAGTAGCTTTTAAATTTATTTTCCTGCATTTCTTTTTTCTAATTTCCCATGTATATTAATGTACAGTTTGATTTCTGCAATTTTGATTTCTTTTGACATGTATATTATTGTACAATTTGAATTATGCTGCTTTACATTTCCATACTTTTCATGACTGATCAGTGTGTGTTTTTGCAGAGCCCGGGACAGTGTGCTTTTCCTTCTTTTTATTACTAGTGGCATTTGAAGTTGTCTTATCTAAACTGCTGACTTTTTCTTTGATTTTCATTAGTTTCCTTGCTTAGTTAGTTTCCTTGCTTAGTTTACTTTATCAAGTTGTGTCAAGTTGCTAATCTCTTGATGGTTCTTTTTATCATAATTCACTAACTTTTATGGGACCAAAACATCATTTAATTGCAGCTTGATTTCTTTAGTTTTAGACTCATATTGCTAATTCACTCCTAACTCTTTTTCACATGATCAATTTAGCTAAAGGCAGAATGTTAAGGGAGAATTAAGTAGTGTGATTTGTCACTTAATTTTTGCATTGCTTTAGATTCAATAGAGGAGTTAGAGTAGTGTTCTTGCTTTCAATTGAGTTAATGTAGATGTCATTTTCATTCTTATCAGCAGTAAGGGTATTGGACTAGTGCCATTGGTCTTTTTGTTTGATGCTTTACTTTCATTTGAAGCTTTAATTTCATTCCAAGTTATTGTTCAAGTTTTCTCTTTAAATTTCAAGAAGCATTTAGAAATCGCCACATACACACACATTCACTCACTTGTTTATAACTTCATCACATCACATTAGGAAGATAAGTCAAACATGAACTAAAAACGACAAAAAGAACTAGGAAAGGTTACTTAAGTATATATTGTACACTTCACTTCATCAGCTTACGAGCCCCGGGTTGAAAATTTATGATAGCAATTTAGACAACACTAAATTGACCAAACATTTTGGCGCCGTTGCCGGGGAAGTGAAATTAGGTAGCCAATTCTTAAAAAAAAAAACAAAAACAAGAAAATTTCAAGGAAGGAAATTGATAACCTCTCAAAGTATGCTCTCCTCTTGCACCTAGAGTGACCTGGAGGATCAGAAAAGAGAAAGTTATTGGTTTAATAATTTCTTAAGTATGCTCTCTTCTTGCACCTAGAGTGACCTGGAAGATCAGAAAGAGAATTAGTATCCGAACTTGAAGAAAAATAAAAATGACATGCATAGAGCTAGAGATTCTAGGGGAAGGTTTTTAGCTAGAGCCAAGAGTTCGATTTTTACAAGTCCATCTACTTCAAGGGATAGACAAGAGACACCTCCCTCATCTCCAACTGATACTCCTAGCCCTAGGGTTCCCAGAATTCAAGAAGCAGGAGTCGACTCTCCCATACCTTCCATCGAGTCTGAATTAGAAAGAGATCCTTTCCTTCTTTCTCCAGAGAGGCAAATTATAATTGAAGAAGTAGAAACACCTGAAGAAGAAGGAGGGAATCCTTCTCATACACCCTTAGTAGAAGAACCAGAAGACTCTGAAGTCTCTGGGGAAACTACCATGGCAGAGGAAGGAGCACCTGGATTTGGTAGAGGTAGAGGTAGAGGAGGAGGAGGAAACAATGGAGGAGGTAGAGGTAATATTGGAGGAAATAGGGATGGGGATAACTCATTCGGGTTCCCTATAGTCGATGAGGATTCCCGAGCCAGCATGAAGAACATCTCACCATCTGTCCTCCCGAACTTTCATGGATCAAGGAATGAGGACCCTGAAACCTTTCTATTTGAGTTTGAAGTCGTATGTCGAACTTATGATTATCTGGATGACTCTCAAAAACTCAAACTGTTTCCTTCAACATTGAAAGGACAAGCTTTGAAATGGTTCATGGGATTACTCACTCAATCCATTAGGTCCTGGAATGATATGAAACAAACGTTTTTGGATAGGTACCTGGACTATTGTATGCCCACCAATCATAAGGATGAGGTATTCAAAATGGTACAAAAGGAAGATGAGAACTTGGAGGAATTGATTGAAAGATTTCAATATAATTTGAAAAGAGCAAAAGTGAGTAACTTGGATGAAGAGACCTTGAAAGCCCTATTACTAAAAGCCATTAGAGATGAATGGATAGATCTTTTGAATATGATGGGGAAGGGAGATATATCTCAGCTTCCACTTTCTGATATAGCATAATTATGTGTCCATCTCTCAAGGGGGAAATACAAAACTCAAAAAGGGCCTAGAGATCCTTCTCTCCTCAGAGTAAACAAATCTGCAACTAGATCAGTAAGTAGGGCTGAAATCGGCAATATGCTTGATGAATTCAAAACTGACATCTTAGGGAGTCTTAGCGAACAATTAGACACCCTTAAGATCCACAATAAACAGAAAGCAGAAGCTGAGGCCTTGGCCATCTTTTGCCCAAAGTGTAGAAAGAAACATGCTCTAAGGGAATGCCCCTTGGATGCAAAAGTTGTAGAAACATGTGTAATCTGTTCAGAGAACCATGAGACCAAGGATTGTCCTTCAATCCCTGGGCTCAAAATTGTTTTTCAAGAAGATCCAAGTACACTTGAATCTCTCTGTTTTGTTGCAAGGAGACCTTGGCAAGGGCAACAAAATCAAGGGTTTAACAACTCTATGAATTTTCAAACCCCACCAAATTGGAATCCTTGGCAACAACCTTGGCCCCAACCTCAAAATTCCTTTCAATCATGGGTACAAGGTATGCAAAATCCTTATGGGAGATTTGCTCAGTTCTACCAATATCCTCCATCTTTTCAAAATCAACAAGCTCCGCAACTTCCAAATCAAATTCCACTACTATCATTGCCATTTCCTCAACAACAACAACCTTCTCCACAAAATCAAAATTCTCAACTCTTGCTTCCATCCCAACAAAAGTCAAATCAACTTCCTTCTTAGCCATTTCCAAACCCCAATAATAAAAACCCTCAAAATGCTTACATGATGGAAGGTCAACCATTCCCTACCTATATGATTGTTCCTCTTAATGAAGTACAACTCAGATCAAGTAGAGTTCTAGATAAACCTTCTATAAATACTCAACAGCCAAGCATTTCTGAGGAAGAGTCTCTTAAAGCCAATAAGGGTTCTGAAGTTGCTCTTCAAAACCCAAACACTCAAAAAGAAAAAGAAAAAGAAATGACCCCCACAACTCCCATAGTTGAGCAACCTACATCTTCATCCACTCCTCCTTTTCCTAAAAGATTGCAAATCGACAAGGGAGTGGAAAAACAAATCTGGTTGCCTGACTATAATTTTCTAGATGAATTGAAAAATGTTTGTATCAAGATTCCCTTGTTACAAGCCATTAAAGAGATTCCTATTCTAGCAAAAACAATAAAGGAGTTGAGTCTTAAGAAACCAGGAAGGAAACCAAGAGATACCAGAAGGATCCACCTGGTAGGGAAAATTGCAGACATCATGATGGGAAAGATTACTATGCAGAAATATGTAGACCCCGGTAGTCCTATTATCAAAACACATATCAATGGGGTAGAAATACCAAATACTTTGATTGACTTAGGAGCCGCTATCAACATTATGAGTAGACAGACCATGGACCAGTTAAAACTTCCTAACCTTCTCTTTACACCTACTTTACTGCAACTTGCAGATCGATCAATCATTAAACCTGATGGTGTATTGGAAGACATTCCAGTCTCCCTAGACTCTTGGGAATATCCAGTTGATTTTATGATTTTAACTCCCAAGAAAAATCTAGGAGGACGTCCTCTTATTTTAGGAAGACCTTGTCTAGCCACAGCTGATGCTTTCATAAGTTGTAGGTCTGGGGATATGTATATTTCTGATGGTAATTCAAAAAAGAAGTTCAATCTGTATCCTCCAGTGAAAGCAATTACAGAAATAGGAGATAATGAGTGGGTTGATGATGAAGATACTATACAACCTGTCTTTACAATTTCTGAGATTAGTGAAGATAGTCAAATTCTGAACACATTAGAAAACTTTGAACCATCTTCAGAATATGACTCCACACAATTTCAGTTGGATTCTGACATTGAGTGTCTATCATCTAGACAGATGTCTCTTTTCTCTATGGAAGAGTTTGGTAGTTCTGCCATTGAAATTTTTCCAGGAAAAACACTGAATATCAACAAGAATTTGGAAAAATTACAACAGGAAGAGCTAACCAAAGTCTTGCAAAAGCATTCTACTGCATTTGCATGGGAGTATACCGATATGAAAGGTATTGATCCTAAGACTTGCATTCATCACATCTATATTGAGGAAAATAGCAGACCAATCAGACAACCTCAAAGAAGGATGAATCCAAATCTTAGGGAGATAGTGAAAGAAGAACTCCAAAAGTTACTCAATGTAAACTTCATTTACCCCATTTCAGATAGCCGGTGGGTTTCTCCTTTGGTTATAGTACCTAAAAAGAATGGTAAATGGAGGGTTTGCATTGATTACAGGGAGTTGAACAAAGCAACCTTGAAGGATCACTTTCCTTTGCCCTTTATTGATCAAGTATTAGATACTTTAGCAGGCAAAAATTATTTCTCATTTTTGGATGGTTTTAGTGGTTACAATCAAATTCAAGTAGCACCTGAAGATCAGGACAAAACCACATTTACTTGTCCATGGGGAACTTTTGCTTACCGAGTACTTCCTTTTGGATTATGCAATGCACCTGCTACATTTCAAAGGGCTGTACTAGGAATCTTTTCAGATCTAATCCATGATTGTGTAGAGGTCTATATGGATGATTTTACAGTTTACGGTAATACATTTGAAGAAGCCTTAGAAAATTTGGAAAAAGTACTTATAAGATGTAAAGGAACAAATCTTTCATTAAGTCATGAAAAATGTTTTATGATGTTTACTGAAGGGATTGTTTTAGGACATCATATTTCAGTAGATGGAATTAAAGTTGATAAATCAAAAGTTGAAGTCATCTCCAAGTTACCTATTCCAAATTGTCAGAAAGATGTAAGAAGTTTTCTTGGGTTTACTGGATATTATAGAAGATTTATTGAAAACTTCACCAAGATAGCATCTCCGCTCTTCAAATTACTTACAAAAGACTGTGAATTCAAATGGGATCCTGAGTGTCAATCTGCATTTGAAACTTTAAACACTAGAATATCTGAAGCACCCATTTTGAGAGGGCCAAATTGGAAACTCCCTTTCCACATTTCTACTGATGCTTCAGATACAGCTCTAGGAGCTGTTTTGGGACAAAAGGATTTGGTCCCTTATGCCATTTACTACACCAGTAAAAATTTGACTCCCACTGAGTTAAATTATACTGTAACTAAAAAAGAGTTCTTAGCCGTTGTTCATGCAATCAACAAGTTTAGACATTATATAACCGGCTATGAAACTTTTGTCCATACTGATCATTCTGCAATTAGATATCTTATGAACAAACTTGTTACTAATGGCAGAGTTACAAGATGGCTTTTACTTTTACAATAATTCAATATTACTGTGTTAGATAGACCAGGGAAACAAAACACAGTAGCTGATTTCTTGTCTAGAATCCAAAACATTAACGAAGATTCTCCTGTAGAGGATAAGTTTCCAGATGAATACTTGTTTGCAGTAACTACTAAAACCCCTTGGTATGCAGATATTGCTAACTATTTAGTTACAGGGAAGCTACCTCCACACTTATTTCCTAATGAGAAAAGGAAAATCATTCAGGAGAGTTCACATTATTCTTGGATTTCTAATGAATTGTTCAAAACAGGGCCAGATTGTGTGATCAGAAGATGTGTTCGGGAAGATGAAATACCTGACATCCTTAAAGCATGTCATGATGAACCATGCGGCGGACACTTTGCTGACAAGAGGACGGCCTATAAAATCCTTTCTTTAGGATATTATTGGCCTTCTCTCTTCAAAGATGCAAAACAATATGTCAAAAGGTGTGATAGCTGCCAAAGAGTTGGGAGACCAACTCTTTCAAATGAAATGCCATTACAGCCACAGGTATGCATAGAACCCTTTGAAAAATGGGCTTTAGATTTCATTGGACCTATTAACCCACCATCTAAGCAAAAGAAGTATATACTGGTTTGTACTGATTATGTTACTAAATGGGTAGAAGCAAAGGCATTGCCTTCTGCCACTGAAAATTCAGTTGTTCAATTTCTTTTTGAGGATATTTTTACTCGTTTTGGTGTCCCAAGAGAAATTGTGACAGATCAGGGAAGTCAATTTACATCTAACTTGATGGAGAAGCTGATGGAAGAATACAAGATCAAGCACAGAACATCTACTCCATACCATCCGCAAGCAAATGGTCAAGTGGAATCTACAAACAAAGTTCTTGAAAGCATCATCACCAAAACTGTTCATCTCCACAGAAGAGATTGGACAGAAAGGCTTCCTGAAGCCTTATGGGCCTATAGAACTACATGGAGGAACACAACAGGACATTCTCCCTATGAACTTGTTTATGGGAAAGAAGTCTTGCTCCCCATTGAGTTCCAAGTCAACACCTTCAAGATGGCAGTTCAATTGGGGATGAGCCTATCAGAAGCCCAAAAGCACAGAATGGAGCAGCTGAATGAGCTAGATGAGATAAGACAAGATGCAATTTTAAGGACTGATCTAGTTCAGCACCAAAGAACTAAATGGCATGATCGACACATCAAAGAGAAGAAGTTTCAGAAAGGAGATTGGGCACTATTGTTTGATTCCAAGTTTAAGGACTTCAAAGGAAAATTTCAAACTCATTGGCTTGGACCATATGAGATTGATGAAGTCTTTAACAATGGAGCAGTTCGAGTAAAGACCATTGATGAGTTTCAGACTCCTCTCATTGTGAATGGCCACCAATTGAAAGTCTACCACAAGCCACTCTCAAAGGAGGAATTTGTTAAATTGTTCCAAGAAGATTCTGCAATGAGGCTGGTGGAGAAGAATTCTTCTCCTCCATCAGCCTGATCTTTGTTTCTTTCAATTGAAAAAAAAAAAAATCTCTTGTATAAGCCTGAAAACCAATCTTGGATTGGCGGTCTTATGCAGAAAATATAAGGTGAAAATCAGGGTCACCTGACACTTTATATTTTCCAAATAAAAAATTCTCTCTTTCTCTTTCCATCTCATCCGCCATTTTGTCCATCTCATCCGCCATTTCATCCATCTCATCATCTCCATTCCACTTCATTTTTTTCCTTCCAGTTCATTCATTCCATCTCATTTCCACCAATAAAGTCCCTCTCAGGACTATTCCATTCAGTTAAGTTTGTTCTAATCATCTATGTGCAGGCAGAAAAGTGTTGTTGCAGTTTCCGCAGCTCATACCAAGTTTCCGCAGCCAGCACACTCTGTCTCTGCAATCAAAGCAACTCTGTTTTCAAAAAGAAAAATTTTACAGTCAGAGGTATCATCATCATTAAAGAGCAGCAAGGATACATAGCACCTACAAGGTCAGAAAGCAATCAGAAGTTAGCCACCATAATCAACAAAGGGATCAAATGCAAATGTATGAAGGTATGTTCCAAATATTTAACCAACAGTTTAATGTCATTTATGCATGGTTTTCAAAGCGTGGTAGGAGTCACTTAATGTAATGATTGACAAGATTATCCCACTCCTCGTCCACTCCTTGTCCATGATCACGCTTAATCCACCTCATCACCCTCCTAACGGTTCCCTAATTACTATTGATTCAAACTTAATACGGGCTGCTCTTCCATTAATTACTCGTACCTCAATGACGTATACCAGTGTACTACGGCTCTACATGTGATCATTTCCGTAGCCAAATGTACGTAGCCACCCGACGCTTAAGGATCTGGCCGTTGCTTCATCTACTCATATCTCCATTTCCCGCATGCATAAACTCATTGCCGTATTGTTCTCTACTCTCTCATACCACTGTTTCCATTCTCATTTTCATACACCACTCTTGTTTTTACTGTAAACCTCTCTGTTTTCTTTTTCTTCACCTCTCCGTTCAAAACCCCGATCACGAGTTCTGCACCATACCGTTTATCACATTACGGTTACTCTATTACAGCCGTAATTCCCCTGTTTTTCCGTGAGCATTCTCCTCAAGCGTCCATATACCACTGTCAGAGCTTCAAGTGAAACTGAGAGTCGAAAATGGGGAAATTGTTAAGAGCAGAACCGGAGGGTTCGAAATTTTTAGAGGGTTACCCTCAGAAAAAGGAAGCACTGCAGAAAGCCAAATGGTTGAAGTTCATCCAGAAATTTAAAGGGTACAATAAAGAGGTGACAAAGGCATTTGCCCGGTCATTTAATTCAAATAATGAAAATACCGTGGAGGTAGGAGACCTACAGTTCACCATAACAGAAAGCACCTTGGCCACAGCAACCGGTTTGCCTCAAACGGGAGAACGCTGGTTCAAAAACAGAACAGTTGAAGATCAAGAGTGGAAAAATATGCTCAAGAATCCAGGTATGGATACCTCCATTTTCACTAAGGGAATCCCTGTACATGTCATTAAGGAAGAGTGGACTTCATTACTGTTGCTTGTTCAAAAAATTTTAACATGTGAAGGCCGCTTCGGTACCATGTATGTATACCATGAAAGAATCATGATGCACTTTATGGATGACCATGCTATCAACCTACCTTATTTCTTGTTAGCTAGTCTAAAGAAGATGAGTGCCACTATTCAGAAACACGTGGGAAACATTGAATCCCACTTATATCATCATGGACTCATTAGAATTTTAATTGAGGAGCAATTGAAAATTAAAAAGGATACGTGGGAGAAGTTTCTAGTTAGAAACCATTTTCAAGAAGTAGCTGAAGCCTCTAGCAGCTCTCCTAGGATACCAAAGAAAATTAGGAGAAGAGGGAAAGAAACTGCTGTAGAAGAAACTGCCCAAAAGACTGCTGAAGAAACTATTCAAGAAACTACCCAAGAAATTGCTCAAGAAGAAAGGAAAAAGGGAGGCAGAACTAAAAGACAAAAGAGGGATAAAGGGAAAACCATTGTGCAAGAGTCATACCCTTCACCTGAGCCCTCAATTGAAGAAGACTCCCAAACACTAGCTGATAGACTTGCTCAACTCCATGCTACTGCCCTCTCAAAGAAGAAACAAAAGCAAAAACAAAGTACCTTGCAAAAGCAAAAGAGCACTAGTGCTGTGAGGAGCAGCAGACTACAAAGGCAAATGAGGGTCACTAAAGACAAACAGCCACATTTTATTGACTTGGGAGAAAGTACACCTGAAAAGGTTGCTACCCAGCTTGATTTTAAATCAAGTTCCCCACGTGTTGAGGTCACTCATCCACGTGAAGAAAGCCCATTTCAGCAAGACCCTCAAACAGAGTTTGAATATGAACCAAGTCCAAGAAGATCACCTGACATTGACCCTGACCAGCAGGAGGTGTACAATTACTTGGAAACCTTAGAGCAATCAGCTGCCGGTCCTAGCACTATCTTACCTCTTGATCAACAGGTTCAATCTCTAAAACAAGAAGTATTCGAGCTAGAAGTCCTGAATCGCCATATTAAACAGGAAAATGAAGCATTGAGAGAACAGGGAAAATTGGACAAAGTTGTCCACGACAACACAATGCTTCACTTGGGTCTTTGGCAGAAAAAGAATAGGAAATTGAAGAGGAAATGCAAGAAATTGAGCAGAGCCTTGATTAACTTGAAATTTAGGTGTTTGGTTAGAAAACCAAGAACAAACTTGGCAGCAAGAAGAAAAAGGAGAAGGTTGGATGTCTTGGCAGAGGCATCTGAGCATATGGACTGAAAAATCATGAAAAAGTTTTGGTTGCATGAGGACATGCAACACCTTCACAGTGGGGGTATGTTGAGCCTCAAACCTGCACTCATTTACCCATCCTTCCAGTAGCCTTTTCCCACTCATTTCCTTCTTTTGCCACCATTTCCTTTATCAACTTGTTCAATTCATTGCATTATAGGACTTTTTATCATGATTTGCTAATTGTGCTAATGATTGACTGTTGGTTTAGATTTTTGGTTCAAATACTGCAATTCCGCAGCTTATACAGCGTTTCCGCAGCTGATCTCTGATTCCGCAACCGATCCCAGATTCCGCAGCCATTTTCTTATTTGCTATGCTCCAGGTGTCCTCCAAGGGAAAGAGCCACATGGGCAAGTTGGTATGATTGTGTACATGGTGTGTGTGCTGTCAGCTCAGCCAAACTGGTCGTCTACACCCCTGGTCAACGCGGAGGTAACTCTGGTCAAACGGCAAGGTTGCAAACGGTGGCACGGCTCTGCATGTTCAGGTGGAACATGGAATGCACAGCTAGCCTCTTCTTTAGCCACGAAGACTGCAGGGGACAAGAATCCAACAGCGGATTTATCAACCATGATGACCGTTTCCTAAATCCATGCACGGTGCTGCTGAACGTGTCTTTTGGCACAGTTGTTAGTTAGCTTAGTTTACGCACAGAACAGTTTATGTTCCTGCTATAAATAAAGCGTTTCCACATGCTGATTAGCTAGCTCTTAAGTTAGTCTTTTTATGTTTTTATTCAGTTTGTAAAACTCTGTTTCAAGACCATTTTATACAGCGTTTACGCTCCCCACTGTATTTTTATTATGTGCTGATTTAATACCAAGAAGACAGTTCTGTTCTTACTTGCGTAGCTGATCTTTTTACTTGGTTGAGTGGATGGAGGGCCCCTGTCTGCTACAACCATTGTACAGTAGCTTTTAAATTTATTTTCCTGCATTTCTTTTTTCTAATTTCCCATGTATATTAATGTACAGTTTGATTTCTGCAATTTTGATTTCTTTTGACATGTATATTATTGTACAGTTTGAATTATGCTGCTTTACATTTCCATACTTTTCATGACTGATCAATGTGTGTTTTTGCAGAGCCCGAGATAGTGTACTTTTCCTTCTTTTTATTACTAGTGGCATTTGAAGTTGTCTTATCTAAACTGCTGACTTTTGCTTTGATTTTCATTAGTTTCCTTGCTTAGTTAGTTTCCTTGCTTAGTTTACTTTATCAAGTTTTGTCAAGTTGCTAATCTCTTGATGGTTCTTTTTATCATAATTCACTAACTTTTATGGGACCAAAACATCATTTAATTGCAGCTTGATTTCTTTAGTTTTAGACTCATATTGCTAATTCACTCCTAACTCTTTTTCACATGATCAATTTAGCTAAAGCCAGAATGTTAAGGGAGAATTAAGTAGTGTGATTTGTCACTTAATTTTTGCATTGCTTTAGATTCAATAGAGGAGTTAGAGTAGTGTTCTTGCTTTCAATTGAGTTAATGTAGATGTCATTTTTATTCTTATCAGCAGTAAGGGTATTGGACTAGTGCCATTGGTCTTTTTGTTTGATGCTTTACTTTCATTTGAAGCTTTAATTTCATTCCAAGTTATTGTTCAAGTTTTCTCTTTAAATTTCAAGAAGCATTTAGAAATCGCCACATACACACACATTCACTCACTTGTTTATAACTTCATCACATCACATTAGGAAGATAAGTCAAACATGAACTAAAAACGACAAAAAGAACTAGGAAAGGTTACTTAAGTATATATTGTACACTTCACTTCATCAGCTTACGAGCCCCGGGTTGACAATTTATGATAGCAATTTAGACAACACTAAATTGACCAAACAACACACATGGATGAAAATTGCCAAATCTAAGGGAATTGAGGACATAGGCCACATGGAGGAGAAGTTAAAAGAATTGAGAGGAGAACTAGCCATGGTAAGGAATGTAGAAAGCTGCAAAAGAGCCCAGTTGTAGGAGGAAAATGAGTTGATAAAAAAATAGTTGCAGCTACAGGAAGTCCACAAGGAAGGTAGGTTGTCCATTTTGGGAGGGCAAAAGCAGCAAGAAGGACCTCCAGCAAACAAAGACATGGCTGAGAAATAGCAGAAGGAGGCAGAGCTACAAGCTAATGTGGATATGCTTACAAAACTGCTGCAAGAACAGGAGTCTCAGGCAGCAGAAAAGATACAGGGTTTAAAACAATAGTTGCAAGAAAAAGATTCCCAGATGGCCTGCATGGCCAACTGGGTAATAGAATCCTTACAATGTAGGAAACCTACTAAGTCATATGCCTTATATCTTAAAGATCAATGGTTGCAATTTCAAATTAAAACCTTAGCCCAAAGGGGCACCATTCCATTTCAGAATTACCATCAGTTTATGGACTTGTGTGACAGTAGCTCAACAGAAGATAAGGCCAAGTTATCAGAATTCTATTTACACAACTTGGCCCTTCCAAACATGAATCTATGGGACCCCAATGCTACATTGGGAGATGTGCAACTCATGGCCATGGCCTCGTGGTTAAACCATGAGGAAAAGAGGGCAGCAGAGATTCAGAATGTTATGAACAGGGAGCTAAGTGAGCCACTCATGATCAGAGCAGAACCAGAAGATCCCTCAGCTTTACTATATGCCCATCAGCACCTTGCCAACAACCCGCAGGTTCTCCCAGACTACATTGAAAAGCAAGCTCAGGCCATTTCCCACTTTGAGGACATGGAGAGACTATTGGGTGATAACTGCATTCATGTTTGCACAAGGAGATGGAACACATTGTCCCATAGTCTGAAAATCAGAGAGTACCACTCCCCAACAAGGATGAGGGAGGCCTTGGCAAGGGTACCACTTTATAAACAGTCAATGTAAGGATTGGCCTGAAGTTCAGTCCTCCATTGCTTTTGGGACTGCTGGAAGGGGTCAAAGAAGAAGAAGAGCACAAGAAATGGGAAGAAGTAGAGAGAAAAGTAGGGTTTCATGACCGAGAAGAGGACATCACCTCAGAAGCCTAGGATTTTAGAGAGGTAATCAAAGCAATCAAAGATGATGAGCTGGATTAGTTGCTCGGAGGATGAGCAACACATTTAGCAGGAGGGTGATGATGAGCCCCAAAAATGGGTAACTTATTAGGCTCATTTTGCCTATTATTCTCGATTAATCCACCATTCTTCATAGTTTATGAATTCTTTTGAATATATTTATGTTAATTGAATGAATGAGAATAGTCACTTGACCATGAAGTCTAATACGTGCTTATTGCAGATTTTTGGACATCTTTTGGACCAATGTCAAGCATTTATGAGCCAGTTGACAGCCAAATATGAGGGGAAAAGGCTGAGGATTGGTAGGAGGGGTGTCTCCTGCACTAAATGACCCCTTCCTTGAGTTCTCCACCATCAGCTCTGGAGTTCAACAACCCAACAAAGATGATTTCCAGGGGCAGCCGAGCAGATTTTGTGAAGTGGCTGATTAACTGCAGTTTTGAGCAACCAGGTCCCTCAAGTTAAGGAGGGTTGTTGGAGGTCCTCATGGTGCATAAGTAGGAAGGCTTCAAGCCTTGGTATTTTAGCTCTTGAATAGTTTTTTTTTGCACTTTAGTGCTGCTCTGCCTTTCAGCTCATTTTCGAGCTTTTGCTGTAAACATTTTTGTGACTGGTTATTTTTTGAGTAATGGAGATAAATTTCACTTTTCACCAGCTTTGAGCTTTTCTTAGGAGGATGTAGCACTTGGGGTTGGGCCCAACCCAAGTGCTAGTGCCTCCTCTGTGTACTATTATGTGTTTTCTTTGCATTCATAGAATAATTTCTGCTATTTAGGTTAAGATCTTGCTTTGTTACTTAGGTTGCTTTTGATGATTAAAATAGCTTTTTATGCATCAGGTTGATTTGATAGTTTGATAACAGAAAATATCTGCAAAAAGGCCACCAATAAATCCTTGATCTCATCTCTCCCTCCTTGGGACCAGGAGCTGAGACCAAGGCATACTTGCTGCCACAAAAACATTGTTTTTCCTTTCAATGCAATTGCAAGTGTTAGATTTTTAGTTGGAAAAGTTGATACTAGTTGTGCTTCCATATTTAGATCTATTCTTGCTTAGGTTTCCATAGTTATCTTTCATGATTTCCTGTTCACAACTTGTTGTTCATCATGTTTCTAGTTTTTTAGGTCAGATTAGGTCAAAGTAGATAGATCTCTGATTTTTCTAGTCTTTCTTCGATTAGTTTTGAGAGATAGTGTGCAGATCACTTGTAATACATCCCTGCCTATCCTTCCTTCATCACACAACCTGCTCCAACCCCAAATTTCGAATTCCTACCCTTCATTTGCCACACTTTTCCAATTTGACCTAATTTCTACATTTTTGTGCAACATTGCTCCCTCCATCCTTGAACAAATCCAACCATCTTCATCAATCCTTAGCCTCATTTACTAGGTCCTAGACCTCTTCACATCCTCATCCATCCTCCATTTCCACTTTCCCACCATTTTTCCTCCATCAACCCTCAAAGATCCTCTCTCAGCTCTTCTTGTAGAACATCCTGTAGAACCCCTGCATACTTCCTGTAGAGGATCACGTGAGTAGTTTCTCAAGATTTTATCGCTATGAAACTCTCTGGAAGGGCGCTAGGGACCCCTTAGGCCCTCTTCTCACCTTCCCAACCTCCTAAAAGTGCCCACTCCATTTCCTTTCGCCAATCAACCTCTGCACAGTCAAAAATAGTTAAAGCACATGCATAATAATTCTGCAAAATTACTCAAAAATACAAAAGGATGCTTTTTCCATATTTTCCTTTAGAAGTAGCTTAGTCACATGCATTTTACCTTTCCAAGAGTTAGTGGCATCCATTTCAACAGCTTTCATCTTTTTTCTTGCACCAGTAGGGTTAGTCGGTAAAACTAGGGTTTGCTAGGGTTTGCATTTCCTTTCAGCTTTCAACTTCTTTTTGCAAGTAGATTAGCCTCTTTTGAGTTAGCTTTCATCCATCACAGTTAAAAGCTTCTTCTAAGAACTCATAGAAGTTGGCTTAAGCTCCTAGCGAACTTGTGCTAGCTGATCAAGTGACAGCCTGCAATAAGAGCTAGTACTTGTGCATATAGCACCGTCACTTCCAAGTTTGTTATGAACTATCGGGTTCATAAAAGTAAAGAAGGGAGTCCCAGGAGTTGCAGCATCATTGCTGCAATACTGGGGCCCACCATTCACATCATCCTGTGTCATCAACTTCTAGAGATCATGCTGGTGACACACCATCAACTAGTGGTAGTAAAGTTCATGGAAAGAAGGGTAAAGTTAAGTTTCCCTGTGGGTTATGCGAAGGGAATCACCCCATTCACCTTTGCCCCTATCTGGATGAAGCCCAAAAAGTGTTGGATAACCATCCTGCTTCTCCGCAGTGACTTCCATATAGTTACAGTAGACTCTCCCTTAATCTGTCACTAGTTGATGAAGTGGCTGACCCAAATCAACCATCAGTCAAACCCACTCTCTCTAAATGTAAATCCCATGAGTCTATACCTGACCAATCACAGGTCGAGGAAACAGTTGACCCAATTTCACCTTCAATTAATCATACCTTTCTCGTAGAGAGTGAGTATGATACCACTCAGGTTCTTTTCGTTTCTTCAGATTCCAATGAGCTTGGAGGCAACCCTCCTGTTCCATCAAGACAGGAGGAAAATCCTCCCATTCTCGTAACTCAAGGGGGTAATTCTCCCATTCTTACAGTACCCCCTCCAAGTAGTCTGGTCACTTCCTTTGATTGGAATCGACTAGAAGGATGCCATCTTCCTTCTTATGTGCCTTTCTAGATCATATTACAGGTTTATAATATGATTGCATCCAAAACTATTATAGATGAAGGTGCATTTGTGAGTATCCTTTCCTCCACTACTTGGCAGGTGCTCAATTCACCGCCGCTTGTGCCTGTTACCCAAAATTTATTGCCTTTTAACAGAGGAACCAGTCAACCATTGGGGATCCTTCCTCAGTTTCCTATTACTTTTGGAAGAAAAATTGTTTATCTCAATGTGATGGTAGTCCCAGGCCCTTTGGATTACAATTTACTTCTTGGGCGCACTATGTTTATGACATGGGAGATATTGTTTCAACACTCTTTCAAGGGATGGGTTTCCCGTGTGAATGCAGAATTTTCACCATTGACCAGCGTTAATTTCCCGATCCAAATATGGCTTCCAGTTAACCATCTTCCATAAATGGTCCTCTTGTCCCAAAGGTATCTTCCCTGCCATGGGTCAATTATGTGGCAACATGTTCCATGCCTACATTAACTAATGATCAATTCCATGATGTTGTGCATTATGTACTAGGGACATTAGAACGCGATCTCTCTAATGGATTCCTTGCTACATATCCCTTCGATAGTATTGTTCTCCCATCTAGTGAGAACCTCTTGGAAGTCATGACCTCTTATGGGTTGTGATCAAGGAATATGAGTAGAGTTCCTTATCTTGTGTAAAGCTAGTTAAAAAATGAAACAAGGAATATGAGGATAGTTCTTTTACTGTGTCAACCTCATTAAAAAATGAAACAGGTCCATGAGCATAGTTCCTTGTCTTGTGTCAAGCTCGTTAAAAAAATTAAACAAGGAATATGAGGATAATTCTTTTACTGTGTCAACCTCATTAAAAAAAATGAAACAAGTCCCAGAGCATAGTTCCTTGTCCTGTGTCGAGCTCGTTAAAAAATGAAACAAGGAATCTGAGAAAAGTTCCATGTCTTGTGTCAAGCTCATTAAAAAATGAAACAAGGTCCCTTGGAGAAAATTTCAAATTCGAGTCTTTGATTAGATCTCGTAAAATCCCAGTCGAGTCTTTCACTTGATCTCATAAATGAACCTTCATTCCAGCCACCTGATAGCCACTAGTAATCTACTTAGGTGAATGTAATGAACCTTGGGGGGCATGCACCTAGAATCGAGTCATCATGTTGGGGGCATGTAAACCAATCTCAAGCATAGTTTTTCATTTCAAGCTTGTGTAAACATGAAACTTAATCCAAGCATAGTTCCCTATGATTCAATATTGTGTAAAAATGAACCCATCTCCATTCTAACCCTCATGATTGCCATTCTATCAGCCTCTTCCGTTAGATGAGCCTTGGTTTTTTTCCTTCCATTGTCACTATCTGCTTGTCCAATCAAACGCTTTTACTTGGTTGTTTTACCCTTTTTGAGGAACAGTTGCAATGAGTGGTCTTATCAGCCAGCCTCTTCACATAGATCAACATGTTTTGAGAAGTTCCAACATCATCGAAACTAGTTGCTATCCTAGACACCACTCATTCCTCTAAGTGGAGTCCTCTTTAAGCTCTTTTCATACTCTCTAAATATGAAAATATTGTCGAGCTCTTGTCCTTTTCAGCTTGTAAATGGATTGCAAACGACATCTACTCAGTATAAGTTTAACCCTTTTCCAAATTGAGATAGATTACTTACGAAGAAGGAATACGTTGATCAAACATGGTAAAGAGGTTCTCTCTTGTATTATTTTACGCTTTTTTGGACTTGAGAGATAAATTTATGAAAGAGAACTTGTATTTTTTTTTTTGTCCCATTTCAAACTCTCTAAACATGAAAAGGATCAAGTTCTCATTGTTGTTAAACTCGTTAAAACATCAAATAGTGACAAACTTGTCCATCATGACAAGATCGAGTTTCACCTTCGCTAGGCTCGTTAAAACATCACATAGAGATGGATTCACCTGAAGGTTGGAAGCATATGTTATACTCCTCAAGCTTGTTTAAAAAAATAAGAGGTATTGGTCAACAATGACTGGGGAAAATGGGAAAATGGATAAATCACTTCATGGTAGTAAGTCGCTCTTGAACATGACACATTCACTTCATCTCTGGGACTATTTGGGTTGGGTTATCCTATTGATGGTTATCATACCTATGGTCTATCATATCATCCATCACTTTGGTTTTGGGTCAATGCTGCCAATTCATTCAGTGTCGCTGACATGTTCAAGAGAAGTCACTCAGTAAACGTCATCCTTTGTAATACTCATAAACCTTCATTTTCATGACCGCCATTCTTGAACATTGTGTCGTCAGTCACATTCTGTCTTCAAAATCATTACACTTGTTTCATATCGTTGATGGGGGATATATCAAGGCCCTCCTATGATGAGTCACTTATTTTTTACATGAGCACATTATCCAAGAAGTTGACTTAGAAACACCCTTCCAGTACCTTGAGGCTTGCATACATCAATGGCAAGTTTCTCCCTTCCAGCGAAAGGTTGACATCATTGGCCTTCGACTGAAAGAATTTTTATGGTGTTCGACATCAAAACATCTATTCACACCATGCAAAATGTACTGTAGTACCTTGAGAATCATTATCATTATTAGTGATCTCTCTCGCGTCTGTTAACAACTTACATCATTGGCTGGTAATCAGACGGTGTCTTCCCATGTTCGACTTCAGATCACATTTTCACATGGTTAAACTCGTACTTGAGCTAACGATTGGATGAGATAGAAAACCCCAGATCTAGTTTCATCCATCTGGACTGCATTTTAAGGAGAGTACTAAATCATCTATACGATGGCTTTACACAAATGGTCATCCTATCATGGATCTATATCTATAGACGACTATCTGATTTATGTACATGTAATGAAAAGTTTATATGATGAGAATGGGTATGCCTTCCCTCAGCAATTCGTGAAAAATTCAAACATATCATGATATTATGTATTGTAATCGATGCAAGTCACCATCTGCTTCAAATCCTCCTCATCACATCGTGAAGCATACCACTCGGCATCATCATTTTCGACTTCATGCTTTATGGGGAAATTGTTGTAGGTCTATTTGGGCACATCACTCCCGACATTTAGACAAGTACAATTAGGGCTTATCAAACCCTAATTCAGTTGTTACATGCCCTAGACAAGTCATCAAATTGAATGCTTCCATCCATGAATGTTTCCTAGCTTGAAACTCAGATGCAATGCCTCCTTGGGACACCAGCTCAGCCTTGGTCAGGGGTAACTGTGCTGCATAGCAAGTAGGCCCATTCAAGCCTACACTGCAGTGCACTTAGGCCCTCTTTAACCTGCACTGGTCGAGAATGAGCAAAATTGGCATTAGATTCTGGGAATATTCCTTGATTCTAGAGCATTCTAGAAGGATGCCCAGCTCTTATCTCATCCTATGAGGTTAACTTTGGATAGGCTATGCATCAATTAACCCTCTATCCTCTCATCCCTTTCTCCATGGAAACTAACTCCAATTTTAGAAAGTCATTGGATGCGTAATTTATGACATAACCACCTCCATTTCCCTATAAATTGACCACTCATCATAGTGATCACGGGGCTGGAATTTGAATATTGTAGAGAAAGATTTTTGGTTTGAGATTTGAGTTCATGTCAAGTAATGTTATGTTGTTGGATTGATGTGCTTTTGGTGTGATGAGGGTTTGGACTGAAGCTGGATGAGTGACACAGGATCAAACCGCTTTGGGTGTAACTCTTCCTTCTACATCAATAAAGTTGTTTATTCCTTTTCCCATATTCTTGTTCATGTCTATGATGCATATATGTTTCAATTTTTTCGATTCCATATGTTTATAGTATATAGATCATGTACTCTAATCGTTGTCATCTTCTATTCCTGTTGATAGGTACCAATTGAGCAGATTCAGTTCGAGTGGGAGCGACAGGAGCAATTCAAAGGAGATCAAGGAAGTGAAAGATCACAAGTATGTTCCTTCATCTCATCTATCTATTATAGGAATACGTTAAACCACTTTCTTTTTGTTGTTCTAAGTGTAGCTACCCACTTAGGGAATATGTATTTATCCGTAGGTACAAATTCCATATAACAGCAAGGAATATACTAGAGATATGGTGGTTGAGAGGGAGTATGTTAGACCTCAACATGCAGCCTCAGTAGAAGCCTCGAGAAGTTGTGGAGCAGCCACAAATGGAAAGGCAAAAAGGAGGAAGTGTGGAGACATCCACTAAATAAAATACCTCTAGTAAAGGAACATTTCGATCCAAGTGGGCAAAGGGAGCACGTGCAGCTATACCTCCATGAGTGAGGTGGAGCAATGTAGATGCTTAGTCCAAGAGTTGCAGAATTTTGGGCATGGTCCATTGAGAAATTTTCCTCATGGATAATTACCTTGCTACGGTAGCCCACATTATTCAGTAGCGGGAGGATCAATGTCATCCAAATACTAAGGAGTGCAGAGGAGTTTTGATAGCAGAGTAGGAGGCTCTGTAGCAGAGTCAGCGGCAACACAAGTTTCCCAGTATAGAGTTGCAAACACAGTTGATTCAATTTGTTTTTTTGTTATGCTTCCCAGTTGCAGATGTTGCAGTAGCGGTAGCAATAGTGAGAGTTGTTGCATGCAGTATATTACACAAGTGTAGGATAGGGGTGGTTGATAATCCCTTTCTTGATGAGAGGGAGTGTTGAAAATGTAGCAACAAAGTCTCAATTTTGATTTTTTTCCTTAATTAAAATTGAGAAAGTTCAAATTTCAACATCAACAAGCAACATGGAGGAGCTAATGAGGTGACATAGCACTTGTCACTCAGTTAATAACACTTAATTCGATTTAATGAGTTGAAGTTTAGTTTAATTGAGTTTATTATTAAAAAATATGAGTCTAACTCAATTAATTCAAGTTGGGGAAGCTTGAGTTCAGTTATACATGATTGATTGCTAGTTTGTAGAAATCTATTTTAGTTAATTCGAGTTATTGTCAGTTTAAATAGTTCTAACTGTTAAACAAACTAGTGGAGGTCAAGTTGTGGAAGTGGAACTTCAACCACACTCAATGATCAACCAGTTAACTGATCAATCAGCCCATAATAATTGTTTCATGCAGAGAATTCATGTTACCCATTTGAGATGGAGATTCCAAGGTAGTGTACTATCAGTTGTAGTATATTCCAATGAGTACAGGTGGTGCATGCAGTCATAGGAAGAACCTAAGGCAATTTCACAATTCCATGGTGTGAAATTCCTAAAAAATAGGGGCAATTTCCCAAGGAAATAGCACAATGAAATAGGAGATTGGAGGGCTTGAAAATTGGCTAAGTGTTGGCCATAGACAATCAGGAAGGTAGAGGGATAGACTATACACTTACAGGGTGTGCTCAGGCTTGAGAAAGCATATGTATTTCATCTCTATTCTCTGATTAATGCAATATAGATAGTAAGGGGTTTTGAGTAGTTGCTTTCCCCTAGATAAATCTCTATGCATGTGTGATGATTCATTTTTCATGTCTATGATTCTTGTTCTATATGGTGAATTAACTTCCACATATTAGTAGAGTAGCTTCAAGTCTTGTGATTTAGTAAATTACATGAGAAGTATTGAATCTACACATTAATTTCTACAGTTTTTTAGTGCATAACTTGGTTTTTAGATATACTAATGGTACTTGTGTTTTCATAAATAATAGGCATAGGTTGAAGATAGGTGACTTGGATATCTTGCAGTGTTTGAATCATCCAAAGTATTTGAGTACAACAAGATGCAGCTGCAACGTATTCTGCTTCAACAGTTGGTAAGGCTATAGAACTATGTTTTTTACTAAATCAAGAGAGTAAACATTTCCCAAGAATAATGTAGAAATTCCCACTGTAGATCAATAGATTATGCAATATATTAAAGAAAAATACAATATCTACTTCTACAACAAACTTTGCAAAAGCTCAATCGAATATGAGCAAGATCAAATAGAACACATATAACTGATGAAGAGAAATCAATCACACATGAACACAGAAGAATAACCCGGGGAAAGCCTCATCCTAAAACCCCAATCTCTATATTATCATGCAAGTGGAAATATGTTCAAATTACCAAAATAATCAGCTCACAATCTATCCCGCTCTCTCTGCAATCAAACAATACAGCTCACAGACTGAATAGACACTAGATATGCCTTCCCTCAGCCCTCCAAGCCTCCTATTTCCTTGCACAATTTTCCTTAGGGTCCAGTGATGTCACCTGTGTAAATTGGCCTCATCACACTCACTAAACTAAAGAATTAATTGTGCAATCTCCAAGGAATGAATTCCTTCTGCTTGCAAGAGATATTCACAATGGAATATTCCTACAACTGATAGTACATTGTCCCTCCTTCTGATCTCAACTAGGTCTCTAACTGAACTGACATGCATGAGTTATTTATGACAGAATATTCAGTTATCTGAAGTGCAACAGTTACATGCATGATTGCATTAACTAACTGAACTCACAATTAGTTCAACAAACTATTTGAACTAATCTAACTAGACTTGACTCAGTTAACTGATCCAACTAATTACAACTCAATATTACAACTCATCCTTATCTCTTTAACTGATGGATAAATTCCTCAATCAATCTATCAGCTTCCCTTAAGCGTTTCTACCCATCTCTAGAAGTCTTAGCATGAGTGGATGTCTCCACTTCCAGATCCTCTACATGCGGATGCTCCGCATCAATCTGAGGCTCCTCCTCCTTAGGAACTGAAATTTCCTCATCTGCATGCAACTTGAGCTCCCTCTCAAGTGATAAATTCCTCAATCAATGGGATAACTATTGCATGTCCCCACATAGAATTCATGTTTGATTTTCTACAACTAATTAACTCAAGATGAATTAATTAATTATTTTACAAATAGCTGCTAAGATCAAATTCGAATTTTACTTCTCTATTTTAGTTCAGGGACTAACTAAAATAGGAAGGTATCCTGAAATGTTATTTATAGTAGTGCTAAATTTAGGACTTCTATATTTAGCATTTCTTGTTGCTATTTTCAACACTCCCTCTCAATAAGAAAGGGATTATCAATAATCCCAATCTTGTCTCTGTGGAACTTGAACTTGCATTTTGACAATGCCTTCATCAAAATAACTGCATCCTGTTCCTCGATCGAAACATACAGCAACAAAATGATCCTCTTAACCACACAATCTCGAAGATGGTGATACCAAATATCAATGTTCTTTGACCTGTCATGAAAAACTAGATTCTCAGAGAGTTTGATACAACTTTTATTATCGCAGTAGATCATGGTTGGATCCATCCTCTAACCAAACAATCCCACTAGAATCTTCCGCATCCAAATGTCCTCACATGCAGCCTGACTAGCAGCCATGTGTCCAGCCTCTGCTGAGCTAAGTGCAATTGATCTATGTTTCCTACTGTACCAGGAAACTGCAGCTGAACCAAGGTTGAAGATTCCTCCAGAAGTGCTCTTTTGGTCTAATGGACCCCCTGCCCAATTCGCATTTGTGAAGCCCTAAAGCTTCACTACCTCTATCTGTATGTACCACAATCTATACTGAGATGAGCCTCTGAGGTATTTCAGCACATGCTTCGCTAACTTCCAAAACAACTTGGTAGTTTGAACCATAGATTGACTCAGCTGGTTCACTGCAAAGCATAAGTCTGGTAATGTGTTCACTAGATACATAAGTGAACCCACAAGCTGCCGATAAATAATAGTAGCTACTACCTCACTTGAAGTAGCATCCTCCTTCCTCCAGTTCCCAGCTAGAGGAGTCTGCATGGGCTTTCACTTCTCCATGTGAAAGCGCCTGAGTATCTCATTGGCATACTTGCCTTGAGACACAAATACTTCACCATATTTCTGCCACACCTCCATGCCTAGAAAGTAGTGCATAAGACCCATTTATTTCATTTCGAACTCTCTTGCAATGTCCTCCTTGCAAGACTAGATCAACTTATCATCACCTGTCAAAATCAAATCATCGACATAAAGAACAATGATCAATAGCTTACCTTCTACCATGATGTGGTAAAGGTTCGCATCTACTTCACTCTTGGTGAATCCCAACCCGATGAAATACTTATCAATCCTGGTGTACCAAGCACGGGGTGCTTGCTTTAGCCCATACAAAGCCCTCTTGAGTCAGTACACATGTGACTCACGATCGAAGGTCTCAAAACCTTCTGGCTACTCAATGTACACCTCCTCCTGAATCTTCCCATTGAGGAATGCTATCTTCACATCCATCTGATGGATCTTCCAACCCATCTGAGCTGATGGTGCCAACATTGATCTGATAGATGAGTACCTTGCTACTGGAGCAAAGGTCTCATCTTAGTCGATCCCCTCGACCTGTGATAAACCACAAGAAACAAACCTTGCCTTATGTTTCTCAACACTGCCATCAGCTACCTGCTTTACCTTGTAAAGCCATCTAGAACTAACCACTGACTTGTCTTGAGGTCTTGGGACAACATCCCACACACTGTTCCAGATGATAGAGTCATACTCCTCTACCATTGCATCAACCCAGATTGGTTGTTGCGCTGCCTCCTCGAATGAAGAAGGTTCGATATCTACACACTCCCCAACTAGGGCCATGTACCCAGTGTATCGCTCGGGTGACCTCCTCTATCTACGTTGAGAAGATGGTTGTCCCACATTCTCCAGCGCATCCAGCATCAATCTATCAGCTTCCCTTAAGCGTTTCTACCCATCTCTAGAAGTCTTAGCATGAGTGGATGTCTCCACTTCCAGATCCTCTACATGCGGATGCTCCGCATCAATCTGAGGCTCCTCCTCCTTAGGAACTGAAATTTCCTCATCTGCATGCAACTTGAGCTCCCTCTCAAGTGATACTCACATGGCTTTCTACTCGTTGAACTTCAAATCCCTGTGTACCACTGTCCTCTGACTGGTAGGCAGGTACACCCGATAGTTGTGGGGTGTATCCATGTACCCCACAAGTATTCCCAACTCAGCTATTGGATCTAGCTTCTTCCGGGCATCTTTGGTCACATGGCAGTAAACTGATGATCCAAAGATTCGGAAGTGACTCACATCTGGTTGCTTCCCACAAAATGCCTCCATAGGTGTCTTCATTCCCAATATATGGTGTGGGCTTTTGTTCTACAAGTATACTACTGTATTGCATGCCTCAGCCCACAAATGCAGTGGTAGGCTTTGGTCATGCAACATCACTCGAGCTGCTCCCACAATCAATCTTTTCTTCCTTTCGGCCACCCCATTATGCTGTGGGTTATGGGGTGTCGTCAACTCCTATTTAATTCCTTCTGCAGCGTAGAAGTCCTTAAACTGTTGGGAGACATACTCTCCACCATTGTTGCTACGCAAGGCTTTTATTTTCTTTCCAAATTCTTTCTCTGCCAAGGCTTTAAACTCACAAAACCTCAAGAAGGTCTGATCCTTATTTTGCATAAATTAGATCCAGCATCTACGAGAAAAATCATCAATAAAAATAACATAGTACCTTTTTTTAGCGATGGAGGCTGTAGAGAAAGGTCCACAAACATCTGAGTGAACTCACTCTAGGATTTCTCCAGCTCTACTGTCTCGATCCAGAAAGGAAGATTTCACATACTTACCCAAGGTACAACCTTTACATGTATTCGCCTGCTCTAGTTTTTCCTTGGGAAGTCCGATAGAAATCTACTACATGATCTTCAGGGCTCCATGGTGCAAGTGGTCCAATCTTCTATGCCATAGCTTTCCAACATCTTGGCTCTGCACCATCTCAGCTTTGGAACTAAATGCAGCAAAATCATCTACCTCCAACTTGTAGAGATTCTTTACTGGAATCCTGATTCGCTTAGTCTGTCCAGTGCCGATATGCCTCAAGAATACCTTTCCTTTACTAAATACTACATCATAGCCTTTATCTTCTAGCATAGCAATGGGCACAAGATTCTTCTTCAGACCTGGTACATACTTTACATCAGTCAGGTTGAGGGGAACTCCATGCTCCCTCTGAAACACAATCGTACCTTCACCTAAAACATTGTATTTTCCATCATTTCCCATCTCGATCCGCATCTAGAGATCCTTCTCCTCCAAGGTACTGAAAAGATCCTTGTCACCTAACATGTGGAATGAAGCTCCACTGTCGAGGTACCACACACATCCCACCATGGATGAAACCATGCTTGTGATAAGAGAGAAATCCAACTCAAACTGTGAGGCCAGCGCCTCACCATCAAATCCCTTCGAGGATCCCTTCTTGGATTTCTTCTGTGGACAATTTGTAGCATAATGGCCCACTTCATGACAATGAAAGCATCGCACTTTTGATTTGTCAAACTTATTCCCACCATGGGAAGAACCAGATTTGGGATGGGACGCCTTCCCTTTCCCTTTCCTCGCCTTACCCACTAAGGCTAGATTTTCCTCATCATCTTTCTTTGATGAGGATCCACCTCTGGTGCTTCTTCTTATTTCCTCTTGCATCAGATCCGGCCAAAGTCGTTCCCAATCTGGCAGTTTTTCTCTTCCACTAACCGAGTCTTGGTAGTTATGCCACCTCTTAGGAAGACCGAGGAGTGCAAGACTCACCAAGTCATCATCGGTCGTCATGATCCCTACACTTCCAAGCTCATCCATATAGGTGGTGAGCTTGTTCAGATATGTAGAGATCGTGTCGCCCTTTTCACACTTGATTTTTTGAATCTTGTCTTTCAGCGCCAACTTCCTCTGATCGTTGCTATTCTGATATAGATCTTTCAATGTTTTCCACATCGAAAATGGTGTCTCCTTCCCATGGAGACTCGAGACTATGTGGTCTCGAACTCCCTCCAGAAGGATTATCCTTGCTCTAGCCACACATTTCTTCCATTCCACTAATTCTGTAGCATTAGCTGCCGTGGGCTTGGGGACTTCTTGATCAATGAAGTCCTTTAGACCGTTATCCTCTAATACTGCTTCCATGCGATCCTTCCAAGCTATATAATTCGAGCTGCCATCAAGGACATACTCGATTCTTAAACCGTTTAACGCCATTGGTGAAATTGAGATGTGATGAGAACTCGATTTCTATATTCAGGAACCTCAAACTTCAAACTTCTCCCTTCTTCTATATTGTTCTTCACTTTGGTCACCTTTCCTTCGATACCATGTAGAAATTGCCACTGTAGATCAACATATTATGCAATATACTAAAGAAAAATGCAAGATCTACTTCTACAACAAACTTTGTGGAAGCTCAATCGAATATGAGCAAGATCAAATAGAACACATATAACTGATGAAGAGAAATCATTCACACATGAAAACAGAAGAATAACCCGAGGAAATCCTCAGCCTAAAACCCCAATCTTTGTATTATCATACAAGTGGAAATATGTTCAAATTACAAAAAGACTCAGCGCACAAGCTATCCTGCTCTCTCTGCAATCAAACAATACAACTCATATACTGAATAGACACTAGATATTCCTTCCCTCGGTGCTCCAAGCCTCCTATTTCCTTGCACAATTTTCCTTGGGGTCCAGTGATGCCACTTGTGTGAATCGGCCTCATCACACTCACTAAACTGAAGAAGTAACTATGCAATCTCCAAGGAATGAATTCCTTTTGCTTGCAAGATATATTCACAATGGAATATTCCTGCAACCGATAGTACATTGTCCCTCCATCTGATCTCAACTGAGTCTCTAACTGAACTGACATGCATGAGTTATTTATGAGAGAATATTTAGTTATCTGAAGTGTAGCAGTTATATGCGTGCATTCATTAACTAATTGAACTCACAATTAGTTCAACAAACTATTTGAACTAATATAACTGGACTTGACTCAGTTAACTGAGCCAACTAATTACAACTCATCCTTATCTCTTTAACTGATGGATAAATTCCTCAATCAATGGGATAACTGTTGCATGTCCCCACATAGACTTCATGTTTGATTTTCTATAACTAATTAACTCAAGATGAATTAATAATTATTTTACAAATAGCTGCTAAGATAAAATTAAAATTTTACTTCTCTATTTTAGTTCAGGGACTAACTAAAATAGGAAGGTATCCCGAAATGCTATTTATAGCAGTTCTAAATTTATCGTGCTTCTATATTTAGCATTTCTTGTTGCTATTTTCAACAAATAAGGCTCCTCCACTAGTACTTTTGTGATCGTTAATGCTACTTTCCCAATTTGCATTAGTATAGGCTTGAAGTGAAAAATTTGTGTTCTTAGGATACCATATTCCAAGAATTTGAGTGCCTTGCAAATGCTTGAATACTCTTTTGAAAGCTTTGAGATCTGTCTCTTTAACATTTGCTTGGAATCATCCGACAATGGCATATTCATGCATAATATCTAGTCTAGTACCTGTAATATAAAGTAAATTTCCAATCATAGCCCTATATTCAGATTGATTAACAATTGGGGAGTCATCATCTTGGCTGTGGTGAAGTAAAATTCTAAGTGTGGACACACAATTCCTCTAGTCCGAGAGCAAGTCTAGCCATAAGTAAGACATTCTATGGAATATTTCCTTAGGTTATAACCAATTAAGAGGGCCTAAATTTTAGTACACTTATCCTGTTTGGTGATGACCTTGCTTGCTCACTCCAGTTATCTCTCGTTTCTTTCTTCAAGCACCTGAAACAAGTAAACAATAGAAAACAACAACCGTGATAATAGAAAAATTGTATTCAACCTACTTAATGGGTCAAGAAACATTAAGCCATAAACATGTGAGTTGAATATATATTAAATCAAGAAGAGATTACAATTGTTGTCTTGACGTTGTTGTTATCCTCCGACAAATCCGGGTTCCAACACACTTCTGTTAGCATTCCATGATGGCCTCAAAAATGATAGTTTTAAGGCTCTTCCCTTTAGTCTTCACACTACGCCAAATTCACACTTCTCCCTCACACGCAACTAGAGAGATACAACTATGGATAACTTGTTGATCACTCCACAATCAAAACTTCAACCAGAGCCTAATTAGAACTAGCATACACACACTAGCTTGTGCTTGGGAAAAAGGAAGGTTTATATAGCATGAATGGATGAGAGATGGTTCCTATTCTCATGGGAGAAGGTCTTATCTCTTGAGATAGTTCCATCCTAAGAGGGGAATGGAGCCAAAATTGATCTCCTCAACTGCATCCGGCCTAACCATTTACTAGACTTTCGTTACGAAGCTTCTAGAGTTGGAAGCTTCAGCTTCTTATTTAAAAATAATTCCAAAAGAGGATCAACACGATTGGAACAACGCTCAGTCACTCCGTTTGGCGCTAGGGACAGTTATAATCCCTACATAACGGCGCGAGGAGGACATGGGTCATTAGCACCAGTCTTGTAAACTAGGAAAAACAGAAGATTTTTGGGAAATGATGCAAAAGGGGATTATTCTACTCATGAAGAGGGAGACAATGGGAGTTTCTTCATGAAGGGAAAGCATATAGTGTTCACTATAAATGTCCTCCAGGATCATGGAACGGGGAGTACAGGGATAGTGACAAAATGTTGTGTAATATTGGTTGAGACTACATCCTATTACAATAGGTTTGCATACAAGTTTACAATCTTCTAATCCATATTTATTCATGATATTTTTGAGATATTTAGTTTGAGAAAGGAAAATACCATCCTTAGTTTGATGTACCTTTAGACCAAGAAAGAACCAAGTAGAGACATTTCAAATTCTTTTTGCATGGATGAAGAAAACCCTTGGCTCATTGAATCAAGATTTCTCCAAAATATAATGTCATCAACATAAACAACTACTACTAATGGTTTTTCTTTATCTATTTTAATACATATATTACTATGTTGAAAAAGGAAACAAGAAAATCCTGAGTTAATTTTCCCTTGAATTAAATTAGGAGAAAATTTGTAATTCCACATCAAAAGAAAACTTGTGCGAGTTAAATAAGTTAATTTGACTTAGTTGGTTTAGTTAATTCAAGTTGAGGGTCTAACTTGACTCATGTAGAGTGGCTCCTACTTTATAGGAGCCTTGGTTGATTTTATTTTGAGTTGTAATTAACTAATTCATTTTAAATGAGTTAAAGTCAGTTAAACTAGTTCCAACTGTTAGAGGAATTAGTAGGAGGTCTAGCAATGGGGTGAAATTTCGGTGTCCAACTAGTTAACTAATAATTTAGCCATAAATAACTCATGCATTTGTGATCTACGAGTTACCTAGTTGAGATTGGAGTTCAAGGGAAGTGTAATATTAGTTGTATAATCATCCAAATTGTATAGGTGGTGCATGTAGTCAGAGGAAGGCCTATTATGTATTGCATATTTGTGGATGAGAAATTTCCCTAATTAATAGGGGCTAATTCTCGAGGAAATAGTGCAAGGAATAGGGACTTGGGGAAGCATAAAATTGGTTAAGTATTTGCCAAGGCTTGTCTAGGAAAAATCGACACGGATAGAGATAGTGCAGAGGTAGCTCGGGCTTGAGAAAAACATTGTAATCTTCTCATATTTTCTGACTAATAAAATATACATATAGTAGGGGCTTTTAGCTGTGGCTTTCCCCATGAAATCATTGTTTAATGTGTTTATTGAATTTGTTCTCTTGTGTGCTTCGTGATTGTTGAAATATGGAAACAAGAATATTCCAATTTAATTTGTCCTCGAATTAAATTGTGAATTAAAATAGAACAAAGTCTTAACAGCTACTTGCAAATAATTAATTAATTAATTTTAAATTAATTAGTTGGAGAAATTCAAGCTAGAAGTCTTTCTGAAGTCATGCATGAGTTATCCCTTGAATTAAGGAGATAAGATTGAGTTATATTTGAGTTGTAATTAGTTAACTCATTTTACTAAGCTAAGTCCAGTTAAATTAGTTCCAAACCATTTGAGGAACTAATAGTGAGTTAACAGTGAGTTGATGCATTAATGCACTCAACTAGTGCTACTCCAGTTAACTGAATATTCCCTCATCAGAAACTCATGCATGTTTATTTTGAGAAAGACCCAGTTGATATTAATGTTCAAGGACAATGTACTATCAGTTGCATGTGTTTTCTCATGGAGAAAACTCATGCATGCAGTCAAGGATTCATCCTTGAGGATTGCACATTTTTTGAAGGCTAATCATCCACAAGGAACAGCGCAAGGAAATAGGAGCTTGGAGGGTAGAGAGGAAGACTGGAGAGAAGCCAAGATTGCCTGTGAGCATCTATGAGGATTGTATTGAGAGCTGGCTAGTTGTGAGAGCTAAGGCTTTGTATAATTCCTATGTATTTCCACCATGTATGATAATACAATAGTGTGGGATTTTTTATCTGAGACTTTCCCCAAAGTATTTTCATGTGTATTGTGCCATTGATTCTTCTTCTTCTGGTTATATTGTTCAGCTCAATATTTAAGCTTCTGCAAATTGATAGTAGAAGTAGGTTATAGTATTCTGCTTTGATTTATATTGCATTATCGGGTTAACCTATCACATATTTTCTACATGGTATCAGAGTTGTGAATAGTATACTAAGAAGAGGATTCAAAGTTTGAAGTTTGGGGTTGCAGGGGCAAATCGAATGCATATCATACTTCAAGGTTGGAAATGGCATTCTATGGCTTGAGACTCGAGTATGCCTTGGAAGGTAGCACGAATTACATAGCATGGAAAGATAGAGTGGAGGCTGTATTAGAAGACAATGGCTTTAAGGAATTCATTGATCAAGAAATCCCAAAGCCAGCTTCAACTAATGCACAAGAGTTGGCTGAGTGGAAGAAGTGTGTGGTGAAGGCAAGATAGATCATCCTTGAGGGAGTTCAAGACCATATTATCTTGAGTCTCCATGGGAAGGATACTCCATTTTCAATGTGGAAGACATTGAAGGACCTCTACCAGAACAATAGCGACTAGAGGAAATTGGCGCTCAAGGATAAGCTTCAATGAATCAAGATGGAGAAGGGAGATATTATTTCCACATATATGAACAAGCTCACCACCTATAGAGATGAGCTTGGCAGTGTGGGAATAACTAATGTCGATGATGATATGGTGAGCCTCGCTCTCCTTGGCCTTCCAAAGAGTTGGAATAACTACCAGGACTCTATGAATGGAGGGAGAAACTGTCGGATTAGGAACGATTATGGTCGGATCTTATGCAAGAGGAGATAAGGAGGATCAAATGAGATGGTTCTTCATCCAAGAATGATGATGAAGAAAATTTGGCCTTAGCAAGTAAGGCAAGGAAAGGCAAGCAGAAGGCTTCCCATTTCAAATCGAACTCTTATCATGGAGGGAAGAAGGGTGACATGTCTAAAGTAATAAGATTTAATTGTCACAAGATGGGACATTATGCAACTAATTTCCCATCGAACAAGTCCAAGAAGGGATCCTCAAAAGGATCGGAAGGTGAGGCATTAGCCTCTCAGTTCGAAATGGACTTTAACCTCATCACATGCATGGTGTCATCGATGATGGGCTATTTTTGGTATCTTGATAGTGGAGCCTCATTCCACATGACCAATGATAAAAATTATTCGGTGCCTTGGAGGAGAAAGACCTCAATATGCACATAGAGATGGGTGACAACGGAAGGTATAGTGTTTCAGGAGTGGGCACGGTTGCTTTTCAGAGGGAGCATGGAACTCCTCTCACCTTGACAGATGTGATGTATGTGCCTAGACTGAAGAAGAACTTGGTATCAGTCACGATGTTGTCTTCAGTAAAGGAAAGGCGTTCCTAAGACACATAGCCATAGGTCAGACCAAGAGGATAGGGATTTGGGTGAAGAATCTCTATAAATTAGAGGTAGATGATTGTGCAGCATTGAGTACAAAAGCAGAATTGGTGCAAAGCCAAGACATTGGCGAGTTGTGGCATAGGTGATTGGGCCATTTGCATCATGAGGCTTTGAAGATAATGCAGCAGATATCTACAGGACTTCCCAAAGGTAAACTTGAGCAAGTTGACACATGCAAAGGTTGTACTTTGGGAAAGTACACCAAGTCTTCCTTTAATGATCGAGATAATCGAGCAGAGGCTATTTTAGAGTGAGTTCATATTGATTTGTGTGGACCATTCTCGATGGCATCCACAATGAATCAAAATTATTATGTGATTTTCATTGATGACTATTCTCGTAAATGTTGGATTTATTTCATGCAGAAAAAGGACCAAACTTTCACAAATTTTTGTGAGTTCAAATATCTGGTTGAGAAGGAGTCAGGGAATAAGATCAAGGCCTTGAGAGGTGACAACAGTGGAGAATATGTCTCTCAAGAGTTTAAGGACTTATGTGTAGCGGACGGAATTAAACGAGAGTTGATGGCACCTCATAACCCATAGCAAAATGGGGTGGCCGAGAGGAATAATAGAACTATTGTAGGGGCAGCACGGGAAATGTTGCATGACCAAGGCCTACCACTTCACTTATGGGTTGAGGCATGCAACAAAACGGTCTATTTGCAGAATAGAATCCCACATTGCATACTTGGGATGAAGACACTAGAGGAAGCTTTCTCTGGTAAGAGACCAGATGTGGGTCACTTTAGGATATTTGGCTCATCGGTATATTGCCATGTGACAAAGGATGCACGGAAGAAGCTTGAGCCGACAGCAGAGTTGGGGATATTTGTGGGGTACACTGATACACCTCACAACTATCAAGTGTACTTGCCTACCAGTCAGAGACAGTGGTTCGTAGAGATCTCAAGTTTTATGAGTAGAAGGCCATGCGAGTTTCCCTTGAGAGAGAGCTCCAACTACAAGCTATGGAGGAACTGTTGTTTCCTAAGGAGGAGGAGCCTCATACTGATGCGGAGCAGCTGCATGCAGAGGTTCTAGGAATGGAGACATTCACTCAAGAAGAGTCTTCTAGAGATGGACAGAAGCACACAAGAGAAGCTGATAGATTGTTAGAGGATGCGAGAGAGAATGTGGGAGCACCATCTTCTCAGTGCAGATAGAGGAGGTCACCTAAGAGGTACACTGGATACATGGCCCTTGCTAGGGAATGTGTTGAGACCGAGCCATCTTCCTTTAAGGAAGCAGTGCAGCAGCCGATTTGGGTTGATGTTATGGTGGAGGAGTATGACTCCATAGTTCGTAACAGTGTTTGGGATGTGGTTCCAAGGCCAGAGAACAAGTCAGTTGTGAGTTCCTGTTAGATTTACAAGGTAAAGCAAGCTGTTAATGGTAGTGTGGAGAAGCATAAGGCAATATTTGTTGCCCATGGCTTTTCACAGGTCAAGGGGATTGACTATGGTGAGACTTTTTCTCCTATCGCAAGGTACTCATCTATCAGATCTATGTTGGCACTATCAACATAGATGGGTTGGAAGATCCATCATATGGATGTGAAGATTGCATTCCTCAATGGCCAGATTGAGAAAGAGGTGTACATAGAGCAATCGGAAGGTTTTGAGACCTTCAATCGTGAGTTGCATGTGTGCCGACTCAAGAGAGAAATGTACATGCTGAACAAGCACCTCATGCTTGGTACACCAGGATAGACAACTACTTCATTGGGTTGGGCTTCACAAAGAGTGAAGCAGATGCGAACCTGTACCACATCATGGTGAAAGGTAAGTTGTTGATCATCATACTTTATGTTCATAATCTCATATTGACTCGTGATGATCAATTGGTCGTGTCTTGCAAGGAGGACCTTGCAAGAGAACTCGAGATGAAAGACATGGGTCTCATGCATTACTTTCTTGGCATGGAAGTGCGGCAGAAGGATGGGGAGTTGTTTGTGTCTCAGGGCAAGTATGCCAACGAGATACTCAGGAGATTCCACATGGAGAAGTGCAAGCCCATGCAGACACCTCTAGCAGGTAACTAGAGGAAGGAGGTTGCTACTTCAAGAGAAGTGGTATAGGCTATTGTGTACAGACAGCTTGTGGGTTCACTGATGTACTTAATGAACACATGACCAGATTTGTGCTATGCAGTGAACCAACTAAGTCAGGTGATGGTTCAGCCTACAAAGATGTTTTGGAAGGTGGAAAAGCACGTATTGACATACCTCAGAGGCACATCTCAGTATGGATTATGGTACAAATGGACAAAGGGAGTGAAGTTGCAGGCTTTATTGATGCAGATTGGGCAGGGAGTCCATCGGATCAGAAGAACACATCAGGAGTGATTTTCAACCTTGGTTCAGCGGAAGTTTCTTGGTACAACAACAAACAGAGGTCGGTTACACTCAGTTGCCGAGGAAGAATACATGGATGCAATTCATGCAACATGTGAGGCCATCTGGATGCGGAAAATCCTAGTTGGTTTGTTTGATCAGAGGATGGATCCAACTATGATCTATTGTGATAATCAAAGTTGTATCAAACTCTCTAAGAATCCAGTATTTCATGATAAGTCCAAGCACATCGACATCTAGTATCATCATCTTAGAGACTGTGTAGTGAGGAGGATCATGTTTCTACAGTATATTTCGACAGAGGAGCAAGATGCTGACATTTTGACAAAGGCATTGTCAAAGTGTAAATTCGAGTTCCATAGAGACAAGATCGGGGTGGCAGATAATCCCTTTCTTGTTGAGAGGGAGTGTTGAAATAAGGCAACAAGAATATTCCAATTTAATTTGTCCTTGAATTAAATCGTGAATTAAAATCGAATTTAATCTTAACAACTACTTGGAAATAATTAATTAATTTATTTTAAATTAATTAGTTGGAAAAATTTAAGTTAGAAGTATTTATGAAGTCATGCAAGAGTTATCCCTTAAATTAAGGAGATAAGACTGAGTTATATTTGAGTTGTAATTAGTTAACTCAGTTTATTGAGTTAAGTCCAGTTAAATTAGTTCCAAACTATTTGAGGAATTAACAGTGAGTTAACAGTCAGTTGATGCATTAATACACTCAACTAGTGCTACTCTAGTTAACTAAAGATTCCCTCATCAGAAACTCATGCATACCTATTCTGAGAAAGACCTAGTTGAGATTAATGTTCAAGGACAGTGTACTATTAGTTGCATGTTTTTTTTCATGGATAAAAATCATGCATGCAGTCAAGGATTCATCCTTGAGGAGTGCACAGTTTTTGAAGGCTAATCATCCACAAGGAACAACGCAAGGAAATAGGAGCTTGGAGGGTAGAAAGGAAGGTTGGAGAGAAGCCAAGATTGCCTGTGAGTGTCTGTGAGGATTGTATTGAGAGATGGCTAGCTGTGAGAGCTAAGACTTTGTATAATTCCTATGTATTTCCACCATGTATGATAATACAATAGTGTGGGGTTTTTTGTCTTAGACTTTCCCCGAAGTATTTTCATGTGTATTGTGACATTGATTCTTCTTCTTCTGGTTATATTTTTCAGCTCGATCTTTAAGCTTCCGCAAATTGATAGTAGAAGTAGGTTATAGTATTCTGCTTTGATTTATATTGCATTATCGGGTTAACCTATCACAGATTTTCTACAGTGATTTCATGATCATTAATTGTTTCTACAGTTGGTAGAGTAGATTCAAGCATATTTTTTTAGTAAATTACAATTAGAAATTTGAATCTACAAGAATTTCAACATGGTATCATATCTTAAATCACAATAAAATAGAATAATGCGAGTTTGTCTTTACAGGAAAATCAAATGTGTAGGATCATTCTTTAAACCCAACAGGATGTCATTCTATGGTTTGAGACTCCAGTATGCTTTTGAGAGTAGATAGAATTATATTTCTTGGAAGGACATGATCGAGGTAGTGTTGGAAGATAACGGGTTGAAGGAATTCATAGACAATGATATTCCTAAGCCTTTAACAACTGATGCTCAAGATCTGGTAGAGTGGAAGAAATGCTTGGCAAAGGTGAGGAGGATCATACTAGAAGGAGTTCGAGATCATATTGTCTCAAATCTCCATGGGAAGGACCATATGCAATGTGGCAATCCTTGATAGACTTGTTTCAGAACAACAGTGACCACGGGAAGTTGGCACTGAAGGACAAGCTTCGAAAAATCAAGATGGAGAAGAGCAACACAATACCACCATACCCGAGCAGGTTTACCCATTGTTTAGATTCTCTTCCGGATCCATCGCATAAGGATTCTTTTCCATCGACGTTTCGAACCAGCAATGATGGTTCATCTTCAGGATGTGAGAAATTATTGAAAGACTGGTCTTATTTTTTTTTCTATATATATAGAGATGCTTAGCCGACAAATATGATTAATTTAATAATTATTATTATTATTTATCTATTTAATCTATTTAATTAGTTTTTTCTTCATTATATTTCTTTTCAAATTTTATTTTTTTTTAATTGTTATTTATTTTAATTAGTTTTAATTTTAGTTATTATAATTATTAATTGTAATTTTGATTATATAATTATTTTAGTTATTAATTTTTAATTGTTATAATTATATAGATTTCATAATTGTTTTATGCAAATTTTAATTATTTGTTTATTTTAATTGCTATTTTAATTAATTATAATTGTATTGATTGTATTTATTATGATTATTTATTTATTTTAATTATTATTGTCATTAATTATTAATTTTTAATTTTTAATTGTTAATTGTTATAATCATATTGGTTCTAGTTTATTTATTAATTGTAATTTTTAGTTTTAATTATTATTATTAATTGAAATTTAATTTAAATTATTCTTTATTTTAATTATAAATATTCTTTATATTAATTTTAACTATTTCTTATTTTAATTATAATTATTTTTAATTATTAATTGTAATTAAATTTTAATTATTCCTTATTTTAATTATAATTATTTTTTGTTTTAATTATAATTCTTTTAATTAATAATCTTAATATTAATTGTTATTTATTTTAATTGATTTTAATTTCAGTTATTATAACTATTTTAATTATTAATTATTACTTATTAATTATTAATTTTAATTATTAATTATTATTTATTAATTAATAATTAATAAATAATAATTAATGAGAATAATAATTCTTAATTTTAATTATTAATTATTAATTTTAATTTTAATTATTAATTCTTTTAATTAATAATCTTAATATTAATTGTTATTTATTTTAATTGATTTTAATTTTAGTTATTATAACTATTTTAATTATTAATTACTAATTATTAATTATTAATTATTAATTATTAATTATTAATTATTAATTCTTTTAATTAATAATCTTATTATTTATTTTAATTGCTTTTAATTTTAGTTATTATAACTATTTTAATTATTAATTATTAATTATTAACTATTAATTATTAATTATTATAGGATTTTAATTAATTATAATTGTATTAATTGTATTTATTATGATTATTTAGTTATTTTAATTAATTATTCTCATTAATTTTTAATTGTCAATTGTTATAATTATATTGGTTCTAGTTTATTTATTAATTTTAATTTTAATTTTAATTATTATTATTAATTGAAATTTAATTTTAATTATTCTTTATTTTAGGGAAAGATTCTTCTGCGAAAATCACATAGATTCCATGTGATTTTCGCCCAAGAATCTTTCTCTAACTTGATATGGATCACAGAAGCCTAAACTCTATTATTCTTTATTTTAATTATACTTATTCCTTATATTAATATTAACTATTTCTTATTTTAATTATAATTATTTTTCATTATTAATTGTAATTAAATTTTAATTATTCTTTATTTTAATTGTAATTATTTCTTATTTTAATCCTAATTCTTTTAATTAATAATCTTAATATTAATTGTTATTTATTATAATTGATTTTAATTTCAGTTATTATAACTATTTTAATTATTAATTATTATAATTTTTTTTAGTTATTAATTTTTAATGGTTTATAATTATATTGATTTCATAATTGTTTTATGCAAGATATTCTTAATTATATGTTTATTTTAATTAATAGTAATTGTATTATATGTTTATTTTAATTAATAGTAATTGTATTGATTATATTTACCTTGATTATTTATTTATTTTAATTATTATTCTAATTAATTATTAATTTTTTTTCTTTAATTGTTATAATTATATAGGCTATAGTTTATTTATTAAGTGTAATTTTGGTTTTAATTATTATTATTATTCATTCTGAATCCTCCATTTAAACTATAGCCTATATAATTAAAACCAAAATTACAATAATAATTAAAACCAAAATAATAATAATAATTAAAACCAAAATTACACTTAATAAATAAACTATAGCCTATATAATTATAACAATTAAAAAAAAAATTAATAATTAATTAGAATAATAATTAAAATAAATAAATAATCAAGGTAAATATAATCAATACCATTACTATTAATTAAAATAACAATTAAAATAAACATATAATTAAAAATATTTTACATAAAACAATTATGAAATCAATATAATTATAAACCATTAAAAATTAATAACTAAAAAAAATTATAATAATTAATAATAAAAATAGTTATAATAACTGAAATTAAAATCAATTAAAATAAATAACAATTAATATTAAGATTATTAATTAAAATAATTATGATTAAAATAAAAAATAATTATAATTAAAATAAGGAATAATTAAAATTTAATTACAACTAATAATTAAAAATAATTATAATTAAAATAAGAAATAGTTAATATTAATATAAGGAATAATTATAATTAAAATAAAGAATAATTAAAATTAAATTTCAATTAATGATAATAATTAAAATTAAAATTAAAATTAATAAATAAACTAGAACCAAATTAAAAATTAATAATTAATAATTAATAATTAATAATTAATAATTAATAATTAATGAGAATAATTAATTAAAATAAATAAATAATCACAATTAATACAATTATAATTAATTAAAATCCTATAATAATTAATAGTTAATAGTTAATAATTAATAATTAATAATTAAAATAGTTATAATAACTAAAATTAAAAGACATTAAAATAAATAACAATTAATATTAAGATTATTAATTAAAAGAATTAATAATTAATAATTAATAATTAATAATTAATAATTAATAATTAATAATTAGTAATTAATAATTAAAATAGTTATAATAACTGAAATTAAAATCAATTAAAATAAATAACAATTAATATTAAGATTATTAATTAAAAGAATTAATAATTAAGAATTAAGAATTATTATTCTCATTAATTATTATTTATTAATTATTAATTAATAATTAATAATTAATAATTAATAATTAATAATTAAAATAGTTATAATAACTGAAATTAAAATCAATTAAAATAAATAACAATTAATATTAAGATTATTAGTTAAAAGAATTATAATTAAAACAAAAAAATAATTATAATTAAAATAAGGAATAATTAAAATTTAATTACAATTAATAATTAAAAATAATTATAATTAAAATAAGAAATAGTTAAAATTAATATAAAGAATAATTATAATTAAAATAAAGAATAATTAAAATTAAATTTCAATTAATAATAATAATTAAAACTAAAAATTACAATTAATAAATAAACTAGAATATATTGTAACAATTAAAAATTAATAATTAATAATTAATGAGAATAATAATTAAAATAAATAAATAATCATAATAAATACAATCAATACAATTATAATTAATTAAAATAAACAAATAATTAAAATTTGCATAAAACAATTATGAAATCCATATAATTATAACAATTAAAAATTAATAACTAAAATAATTATATAATCAAAATTACAAATAATAATTATAATAACTAAAATTAAAATAAATAACAATTAAAAAAAAAATTGAAAACAAATATAATGAAGAAAAATTAATTAAATAGATTAAATAGATAAATAATAATTATTATTATTAAATTAATCATATTTGTCGGCTAAGCATCTCTATATATATAGGAAAAAAATAAGACCAGTCTTTCAATAATTTCTCACATCCTGAAGATGAACCATCGTTGCTGGTTCGAAACGTCAATGGAAAAGAATCCTTATGCGATGGATCCGAAAGAGAATCTAAACAATGATGTAACTCACAGAAACCTCAAAGACAAGAGGTTTACCCATTGTTGGGATGAACTTGGGCGTGTTGGTCGTATAGTTGTTTAATATGATTTGGTAAGCCTATAACTTATAGGTCTTCCCAATAGTTGGCATAACTACCAAGATTTGGTAAATGGGAGGGAGAAGCTACCAAATTGGGAGTAATTATTGTCCAACTTGGTGCAAGAAGAGATAAGGCAGAACACCAAAGATGGAACCTCATCCAAGCATGATGATGACGAGAATTGTTCCTTGGATGGAAATGAAAATAAAAGGAAAGGGAATAAATCCCAATCCAAAGGAGATTCTGATCAGGTGGGCAAGAATAAGGACTTGTCAAAGATTAAATGTTTTCACTCTCATGAGCTAGGACACTATGCCACGAAGTGTTCGCACAAGAAGGCCGAAAAGAATCCTTTAGGAGGAGGACTAGGTGAAGCTCTACATTCACAATTTGAGTTGGATTTCACACTCATTTTATGCATGGTGACATCGGTAATGGGTAGTGTGTGGTATTTGGGTAGTGGAGCCTCATTCCATACGAGAGGAAGCAAATTTTTTTTCTATGACTTCAAGGAGAAGGACCTCTTGTATCTTCATGTGCTGTGAATCTCGTTTGAAACAAATCAATGGTATATGACATGCTAACTCTATGCTTATATTGATAAACTGCTTTATTGATATTAACATGATTTTATGGTAGGTTGTGCACTCACTTGTATTTGTTAATCCTTATCCATATTGAACTTGTTCATAATCATTAATTTTATTCTTTAGATATGCAAGATATTATTTGAAGTTTTTCTAACAATGCTTTACTTAAGATTCATGTTTTGAAGTTATAATATTGCTATTTATGATAGTTGTGTTATTGAACATTCATCAATTAATCTCTTATGTTTGTTAAATTTTATGTGTTCTGCCAAGTCATTATTCCACTTTTCATCTGAAGCAAGCCTCAACCATCTATATGACATCCAGGCCTACATAGTGGACGAAATCCCTAAATCAAATGGTGTATAGTCTAGTTTGGATTCTACACCAGGGAGATAATGTTATCATGGAAGGTATAGTGCAATCAATATCGATACAGTTACTTTTCAGAGGGAGTCTAGTTATCCTCTCACATTAAAATATGTCATGTATGTTCTAGGTCTGAAGAATAATTTAGTTTTAGTTGCTATGTTGGAAGAACATGGCTACGATGTGATATTTAGCAAAGGAAAGGATTTCCTTAAACACATCGCCACAGGAAAAGTGAAGCGGATCAGGGTTCGGGTGAAGAACCTCTATAAATTGGATGTAGAAGATTGTGCTTCCTTGAGCACAAAAGCAAAGAAGGTGTAGAGTTGAGACATAAGTGAATTATGGCATAAGAGACTTGGCCATTTGCACCATGTTGCTTTGAATATCATGAAACAGATTTCTACAAGACTTCCCAAGAGTTCACTAGAGCAACGAGATACACGAAAAGGGTGTACATTAGGGAAGTACACCAAAGCCACCTTTCATGATAAGGACAATCGAGCACAAGCGATCCTTAAAAGAGTTCACTCAGATGTGTGTGGACCGTTCTCGACAGCCTCCATGGCCAAGCATAGGTATTATGTGATATTTCTAGATGATTTCTCACGGAAGTGTTGGATATTCTTCATGCAGAAGAAATACCAGACATTCTCAAAAAATTTTGAATTTAAAGTACTTGTTAAGAAAGATATTAGCAGGAAATTAAAGGCTCTTATGAGGAAAATGGTGGTGAATATGTGTCAAATGAGTTCAATAACTTAAGTGCATCAGAAGGTATTTGATGGGAGTTAATAGCACCCCATAACCCACAGAAGAATGGGGTGGCTGAGAGGAAGAACAAAGTATTGTGGGAGTTGCACGAGCGGTGTTACATGATCAGGGCCCACTGTTGCAATTGTGGGCTGAAGCCTGTAACACAACGGTATATGTGCAGAACAAGAGTCATCATTGGATTATCAAGATGAGTACACCAGAAGAAGATTTTTTAGGTAAGAAACCAGATGTGTCACACTTCAGCATCTTTGGTTCATCAGTTTAATGTCAAGTTTCCAAGAATGCAAGGAAAAATCTAGAGCCGACAGCTGAGTTGGGCATATTTTTGGGGTACACTGATACACCTCACAACTATCAAGTGTACCTAACATCTCACAAGATGAAATTTGTTCATCGATATGTCAACTTATATGAAGAGAATTCCATGAGATGTTCCCTTGGGAGGGAGCTTTAGCTACATATAAATGAAGAGATTTTAGCTCCAAAGGAAGAACCCCAGGATGATATGGAGCAGCCACATGCAGAGTAGTAGAGAGTGGATGCACCCATTCATGCAAAGACATCTAGATATGGAAGGATGTGCACCATAGGAGCTGACAAATTGATGCATGATGCTAGAGAGAATGTGGGAGCACCCACATTATGTTGTTGGAAGAGGAGGTCACTAGATCAGTACACTGGCTACATGGCTCTGATGAGTGAGAGTGTAGAGACTGAGTCATCCTCATTCAAGGAAGTAGTGCAACAACCATTATGGGTTGATGTCATGGTAGAGTAATATTATTCCATTATCAAGTTCAATGCTTAGGAAGTTGTCCCAAGGCTAGAGGAAAATTCACTGGTAGGTTCCAAGTGGATCTACAAGGTGAAGAAAGCAACAAATGGGAGTTTCGAGAAACACAAGGCTAGATTTTGGCGAAGGGATTCTCTCAGGTGGAGGGAATTCGTTACAAGGAGACATTTTCTCTAGTAGCAAGGTACTCTTCAATCATATCTATTCTAGCACTTTCAATGTAGCTGGGATGGAATATACATTAGATAGATGTGAAAACAACATTCCTCAATGGAGTGATTGAGGAAGAGGTGTACATGGAGGAGCCAAAAGGATTTGAGACCTTCAACAGAGAGTCACATGTGTGTAAACTCAAGTGAGCATTGTATGGATTGAAACAAGCACCTCATGCTTGGTATACCAGGATCAAAAGTTATTTCACCAGGTCGGGCTTAACCAAAAGTGAAGCAAATGAAAACCTTTACCATATTGTGGTTGAAGGTAAATTATTGATTATAGTATTATATTTCGATGATTTAATTCTTACAGGTGATGAGAAGATGGTCAAATATTACAAAGAGGATCTTCCAAGAGAATTCAAGATGAAGGACCTGGGGCTCATTGTGTTGAAGAATCAAGGGAAATTAGGTGTATTGTGATTCTTCTTGAATTGATAACAATTTGTGAAGCACTTTTACAATTATCTTAGCTTGTTCTTCTTCTTATTATTAGTTTGTGTGTTTCATCAAACTTATACCAAAAAAATAAATACACGAACATGGATGTTGGCTCTCTACCGAGGCCAAAAATATCTCTCTCATAGAGAGGAAACCTGTTGGGTCCCTATAATACTAGTGATTACCCCATTACTATTGTAGTTATACCCCTTATTTATATTGTTGTGCCCCTATTACCCACATATTGTTATTTCTGTGCCCATAGAATCCCTCTATTATTATTTTTGTGGCTTTATATTATTATTGTTAGGTCGGCTGGATTATATTGTGACTCCTTAGACTCCTATATATAGAAAGGAGGTTTTGTCATTTGTATCATCCAAGAATTGTTCATTTATGTAATGTAAAGGAGGTTGCCCCCTCGAAGAGGCTGAATTCTAAGGCGTTGATCTTTCTTTTCTATCTTTTCTTGAGCTGGTTTCATAACATTTGGTATCAGAGCTTTGGATTCTAGGGTTTCGCTGCTCCAAACAGGTCATCGTGGAATTTTCGCTATAACTTTTTTTTGTGACGTTTCAGAAGTTGCAAAAAAAACCCATTTGAGAAGAAATCGCGCTGAACCTTGGGTTCGAATTTCAGAGTTTTTCGCGTGATATTTTCGGAGATATGATCTGAGGAAGTTGGTCTTTTTGCAGACTCCTGAATTACACTCAAAACAGGTGACCTGGGGAAAATCATCATAACTTTCTTTCTGAGCATCGGATTGAAATTTCGTAAGAAGGTACAGAAAGAGGATGGACTTTAGTTTTCTTTTATATATTTTGAGAGTCAAAGGTTGAAACAGTGACACGTGGCACATCGTACAAGTTAGCTCTACTGAACTAGTCTATAATCAAGTCACTGTGGGAGATTTCGCATAACTCTTCCTTGGAGAATCCAATTTGGGTCAGACTTGTGGCATTGGAAAGAGGACATAGAGGGCTACTATAGGTCACAAATTTAGAACTAGATGATTAGAAAGTACAGAGATACATCAGAGGCAATATCGAGCTCCTACAAAGTGAAAAAAGGTGTGTAGATTTTCTTTAATTTTTGCTTAAGCTTGGTTTGAAAATTTATTTTGAAGGAATTCAAAGGGCATAGTAGAGAATTATTATCGGTAACTGATGCCCCGAGGAAAGAAAATGCAAACACCTAGTAAGGAACCTGAAAGCTCTAGCATGACTCATGAAGAAGAAGAAGAAATGCTACATGATATATCAAAATTACAAGAACAAGTGCAACAAGTGTCACTTGCACAAAAAGCAACAGAACCTAAAATGGATGGTTTAAGGGAAGATGTAGAAGCTAAGATGGATGGTTTAAAGAAAGGTGTAGAAGCTAAGATGGATGGCATGGAAGCTAAGGTGAATGGCATGGACGCTAAAATTGATGGCATGGATGATAAGATGGATAAGTTGCTACAAGAAATAGTCACTAAGGGTGAAAGAGTACTAAAGGAAACTCATGATGAGAACAAAAGAAATGTTAATCATGATTCCATAGACTCTAATGTTGGATCGAAGACTCACCATGTTCCAAAAATCGATATGAGGAAGTTTGATGGCAAGGATCCCGCCACATGGATATTACAGATGGAGCAATTCTTCGATCTCAATAATGTGCAAAACACACAAAAGGTACGTATGGCAACTTTATATTTGGAACCAAATCAGTTTGTATGGTATCAATGGCTTTGTTCTCGTAAACAATTTATCACTTGGGCAATTTTTACGGAAGAATTGATAGCACATTATGAGGATACAAAAAGCAACACTTTTTTTAGCCAATTGATAAGTCTCAAACAAAAGGGTTCAATAATGGAGCACATTGAGGAGTTCCAAAAATTGAACATAAGGGTAAAAGATATTCCAGAGGAGCATAGGATTGATGTGTTCATAGGGTCTTTAAAGGATAATATCCAACATGATGTGCGCCTTTGGGAACCTGATTCATTAGAGAAGGCATTCAGGTTAGCAAGAAAAATGGAAAGCAAAATTATGGCAACTAGGAAGCATACCATTCACAACTATAAAGACGGAAGTGTTGTTGCCCATAGTCTTCCACAACCTACAAGGTTGACACCACAACAATTGGAAGAAAAAAGAGCAAAAGGGCTTTGTTACAATTGTGATAGCAAATACACAAAAGGTCATAAGTGTGCTGAGAAGAAATTATTCTACATAGATTGTGAAGAGGAAGAAGAAAAGGAGCAAGAAAGGTCAAAAGAAGAGGATATATTCCAGGAACAAAGCCTAGATGAAGAACAAATAAATCGACCATATCTTGTAATGCATTGGCGGGAATTACCACTCCTCAAACCATCAAGATAGAAGGACAAATCAAGAAGAAAAAGGTAATAGTGTTGATTGATTCAGGAAGCACCCACAATTTTATTCATTGTAGGGTAGCAAAAGAATTGAATTGCTTCCTATATCCAGCACCAGAGTGTCAAGTGATGATTGCAAATGGAGGAACAATAAATTGTTCTGGAAAGTGCCATAATATCAAGCTATCCATGGGAGAATATGTATTGACTAGCCCAATGCTTTCCATTCCAATGGGAGGTGCTGATGTTGTACTAGGAGTCCAATGGCTACAATCCTTGGGTACAATAGCTTTTAATTTTCAAGAACTTTTCATGAAATTTTTTGTGGAAGGAAAGGAAGTTGAATTAAGGGGTATTGCAGGGAAACCAGGAAAGATAATCAGCTCTAATGGTATGACAAAGCTTCTAAAAAAGGAGCAAAGAGGTGTAATTGCACAATTATGTTCGCTAGATGTTTCCACATTGGAATCATCTATTTCTCCAGATCTCCAAAAAGTCCTGGACAATCATTCCAAGGTATTTGAGACTCCCAAAGGTCTCCCACCTATGCGTGATCATGATCATGCTATTCATCTGATTCCAGGAAGTGTTCCTCCAAACATCAGGCCGTACAGATATCCATATGTCCAAAAAAGTGAAATTGAACGTATGGTTGCAGAAATGCTAGAGGCTGGTATAATTCAACCGAGTCAAAGTTCTTTCTCAGCTCCAGTAGTATTGGTGCACAAGAAGGATGGATCATGGCGCATGTGTCCAGATTATAGGGAGCTCAACAAGCTCACTATTAAAGATAAGTTCCCCATTCCTGTCATTGATGAATTACTGGATGAATTGCATGGATCAATTTACTTCACCAAGTTGGATCTTCGTTCGGGATATCATCAAATCAGAATGAAGATTGAAGACATTCCGAAAACGGCATTTAGAACTCATGAGGGTCATTATGAATTTTTGGTCATGCCTTTTGGCCTTACCAATGCACCTTCAACATTTCAAGGTTTGATGAATTCAATTTTCAAACCATTCCTTAGAAAATTTGTGTTAGTATTTTTTGATGATATACTAATCTACAGCAAGTCTTGGAAGGATCATGTTGAACATGTTGACAAGGTGCTACAACTATTGGAGGAGAAACAATTATATGCAAAAAGATCCAAATGTTTCTTTGGAGTCCAGGAGGTGGAATATTTGGGTCATATTGTATCTCATGAAGGAGTTAAGGTAGACCCTAGCAAAATTAAAGCCATTAAGGAATGGAAAATCCCCACATCCATAAAGCATCTGCGAGGATTTCTTGGGTTGACAGGGTATTATCGCAAGTTTGTTAAGAATTATGGGAGAATAGCAGCACCTCTAACAACATTATTGAAGAAAGATTCATTTTCATGGACTCCGGAAGCAACAAAGGCCTTTGAACATCTTAAAGAGGCAATGTGCCAAGCACCGGTCTTAGCTACACCGGACTTCACAAAAACCTTTATTGTGGAATGTGATGCTTCAGGAAATGGAATTGGTGCTGTTCTAATGCAAGATGAAAGACCCATTGCTTTTGAAAGTCGTCCAATCAAGGGAAAGTTTTTAAGCAAAGCTATTTATGAGAAGGAAATGTTGGCAATACTCCATGCACTTAAGAAATGGCGACCCTACCTAATGGGAAGACACTTCAAGGTAAAAACGGATCATGATAGCCTTAAATACTTTTTAGAACAAAGATTATCCTCTGAAGAGCAACAAAAGTGGGTCACAAAGATGTTGGGTTATGACTTTGAAATCATCTACAAAAAAGGGAAGCAAAATGTGGTGGCAGATGCACTCTCAAGAAAGGATGAGGATGTGGAAGCATTGTTGTGTGCCATTTCTATTATCCAACCAGATTGGATAAACGAAGCAAAGGAGGAATGGAAGAATGACGAAGAAGTGTGGGCACTTATTCGAAAGCTACAACAAGATTCCAGTACTTCTGATACATTTAGCTGGCAAAATGATTCGTTATGGTACAAAGATCGCTTATACCTCTGTAAGAATTCCCAGCTAAAACAAAAGATTCTTATGGAATTGCACACTTCTCCCTTAGGAGGGCACTCAGGATTTTTAAAAACTTACCACAGGGTTAAGAAGGAATTTTTTTGGGATGGCCTTAAATCAGATATTCAAAAGTTTGTGGCGGAATGTTTGGTTTGCCAACAAAATAAAGTTGAAACAATTAAGACACCGGGTCTATTACAACCTTTATCCATTCCAAGCCAACGTTGGGAGGAGGTTTCAATGGATTTTATCACAGGTTTACCCAAGTCTGAGGGAAAGAGTGTCATCATGGTGGTAGTTGACAGACTTACCAAGTATGCACACTTTTGTGCATTATCACATCCATTTAAAGCCAGTACAGTTTCTACTGCATTTATGGAAACAGTTCAAAAGCTACATGGAAACCCAAAGATTATTGTAAGTGACAGAGATCCCATTTTCACTGGAAATTTTTGGACAGAATTATTTTCTTGTCTTGGTACTCAGTTAGCTCATAGCTCATCTTATCATCCTCAATCTGATGGGCAAACTGAGATAGTAAACAAATGTTTGGAAGGATATCTTCGTTGCTTTGTATCTGATAAACAGACACAATGGGTCAAATGGTTGCCTCTGGCTGAATGGTGGTATAACACTTCCTTCCATACAGCAACAAAAATGACCCCATTTATGGCACTTTATGGGTATCAACCACCATCCATCACATCATATTTAAGAGAAAATTCTAAGGTTCAGGCAGTGGAACATCACATCGAACATCAACAACAAGTCCTCCAACTCTTAAAGGATAACCTCGTGTTGGCACAAAATAGAATGAAACAACAGGCAGATCAACATCGCAGTGAAAGAAGTTTTGATGTAGGTGATTGGGTATTCCTACGGCTACAACCATATAAGCAAATGTCCCTAAAGCAAGCTAAGAAGGATAATAAATTATCACCAAAGTATTATGGTCCGTACAAGGTGTTGCAAAAGATTGGTACTATGGCATACAAATTGGAGCTTCCTGCAGCTTCTCGATTGCACCCAGTTTTCCATGTTTCATGTTTAAAGAAGGTTATAGGCGACAAGCTCCCAGTTCAAACAATATTGCCAGAACTTGACGAGGAAGGAAAAATTATATTGGAACCGGAAGCAGTCACAGAAACAAGAACTCGACAGCTACGAAATCGATCAATTTCAGAGTATCTTATCAAGTGGAAGAACTTATCCGCTGAAGATTCCACATGGGAGGATGAGAATTTTATGCAGAAGTATCCAGAACTACTCAAGCGTTGAGGACAACACTTTTTTGAAGGAGAGGGGCATGTTGGGTCCCTATAATACTAGTGATTACCCCATTACTATTGTAGTTATACCCCTTATTTATATTGTTGTGCCCCTATTACCCACATATTGTTATTTCTGTGCCCATAGAATCCCTCTATTGTTATTTTTGTGGCTTTATATTATTATTGTTAGGTCGGCTGGATTATATTGTGACTCCTTAGACTCCTATATATAGAAAGGAGGTTTTTTCATTTGTATCATCCAAGAATTGTTCATTTATGTAATGTAAAGGAGGTTGCCCCCTCGAAGAGGCTGAATTCTAAGGCGTTGATCTTTCTTTTCTATCTTTTCTTGAGTTGGTTTCATAACAAAACCCCTTTGGTAAGTTTCTCTTATTGAAGCTTATTATTGATCAATGCCAAACCCTAGACCCCTGACTAGAATGTCCTCTAATCACAAGTCAAGTCCTTTCTCCTTTCTGCACTTTGTTCCCCAACACTTCCGTATACTTCGTTCCCCGACACTTTGTCCTCCTCCTTTCGTCACTTCATTTTTCTTTAAACTATTGGTAAACCTTGTAGCACTTAATCTAGATGAGATTCTTCTCTTCTATACTTAGAGATATCCTTCACTTATGTAGACACCTTCCTTCAAATGAGATCCTTCTTGAGATGTATTTGTAGACTGAAGTGATTGTACAACAACCCTATATACTCGCACATGTGGGAGGTTAACTTGCTATTGTATACCTTTATCTCCTTCGCTTGAGTACCCTTCTTCTATGCTTGAGTAGGAGGCCTTGTAGGCCTATATTTAACCCCAAACAATGAGATATAGTATAATTTTCATTGTTGTTGTCATAACCGCAGAGACAGCCTTCCTTTCCTCACACGTGTGGTTGTAACTAGCCCTAGAACGGTCCTCTTAGGCTCGGTTATGTATCCCTTTTTATTATTGCAGTAGGAGACCTCTTCTTCATCCTTCTTTATCCTTTACTTGCCTCTTTTCTTCACAGATTTCAGAGATATTAGTGCACTTTATTTGGAGGAGTTGACAACCTCTATATATAGAGGATTTTCCCTCCTTAAGGTTGTCTTAAAGGCCAACTTACTATTTATAGGCTGACTTGCCTTTTATAATTCTAATTGCTTCTTTTGTAGGTTTCGTTGCATGGAGGAGACTTGTTGACTTTGCTTGGAGGTATTATCTTGACTCCAATACATAAACATGCATGGTGTAACATGCCCTTAAGGTCTTCAATCATTTTATTTGACTCCTTGACTCACCTATAGCACTCAACATGTGCTAGACCTATTTCAATGAGAAAGAAACTCATTGACATATATTATAAAAATAATATTTCTTTCCTTGAATAAGTACAAATATCAAAAGTACATTTATGAAGACCGAACCTAGTTACATTTCCTTCAACAATCCCTCTTAACTAGGGATGTATTCATACAACATTACAAGGTGTTTGGCTATGTTTCAATCTTGAAGAATTCACATAAGAGAAATCTTGACTCCAATACATAAACATGCATGGTGTAACATGCCCTTAAGGTCTTCAATCATTTTATTTGACTCCTTGACTCACCTATAGCACTCAACATGTGCTAGACCTATTTCAATGAGAAAGAAACTCATTGACATATATTATAAAAATAATATTTCTTTCCTTGAATAAGTACAAATATCAAAAGTACATTTATGAAGACCGAACCTAGTTACATTTCCTTCAACAATCCCTCTTAACTAGGGATGTATTCATACAACATTACAAGGTGTTTGGCTATGTTTCAATCTTGAAGAATTCACATAAGAGAAATCTGTTGGAAATCCATTTGTTATACCATCATAGTAACCAACATTGTTTCCACAGCAAGGACTTGACTAACATCTCTATCTCTCAATAGATCAGAGCATAATGTTGGTGAGACCAATTACTTATAGACAACTTAGTCATTGTCTCTCAAGGTACATACCCACCTAGGTGTTCACTGAGTATGACCTTCTAGGACTATTCTTATCTCTGGTTCCCAACCCTCAAAGAATATTGGTCCTCTTGCCTACTCTTGTCTTTGATGCCATACACATCCTTAAAGAGTATTAGATGCTAGATGATTACCCAATCCTCCTATTCTTTCTTCACAAGTGAATACAAGAATTTTGTGTCTATCACTTCCTCTCAATTGAGGAAGACATGCCCAAGTATCCTCTGACAAGGCACTTGTCCAAGTTCCTTCATAATTTGGAACTTGTTATAACTCCCTCTTAGCTAGGGACTTGTCCATTCATCAGTGACTTCTTCTTTGTGGGTCCTCCAACTACTTGATCTCCTTCCTTTCTTTGATGTCATGAAGTCTTTGTTCGAAATTGTTCTTGGTAGGGAAACATGCATCGATCACTTTCCTTCCTGGTTTATGATGTCATTTCTTCCTTCATGGAAGGTGGCCTTCTTGTCTTATATCAGGTTCTCTTTTCATCTAGTTATTCCTTGTCATATTATTTATGCTTCGGACTACTCTTCACATGGATGCTTATTTGTACTTGCTTGTTCCCATGCTTTGATCTAGTATCCCTTCATGACTTCAACCTAATATTGCTTCAACATTAAATGGTGCTTTCATTGGATGGCTTCTTCATCACGAGATATTCTTAGATTAGAATCAATTATCTGCACCTTCCAAGGCCTTCATAGGTGTCAAGGGTCCTTTTATATTTTCTTCCTTTGTCAGAGTTGTCATGCCTTCTTTCAGGAGATGTCTTCAAAATATCTTTTCAGATAGTGATTCTTTGTGATCATGGTGTTCTTGACATGCTTGATCTCTTTCTTCACTTGCTTATTCTTGGATAGATTATTCAACCAACTTATGATCCTTTTGAGAGCACTTCTTCATTGCTTTCTTCTAGGACTAGTCAGCATTCCTTCTTTGCTTGCTTCTTAGTCAACAATATTATACTCCTTATGTGAGTATTTATTTTGTTGACCTTCATTGCATTGTAGTACATTCCTTCAAGCATGTCATTGGTGAAAGAGATTATTTCCTACTTGATCATGTCATAGAACTATTCCCACGACTCAATAATATACAAATGATAACATGACTAAACTTTGATGCATACATACCTCATCTTGATTCTCCTTTGATAATCTTAGCTTCATTTGGTTGTCCTTGGTGTGGCCCTTCTTGCTTCATCTTGGCTTGCCTGCATATCATACCTTTCTTGAATCCCATGAATGGGATTCCCAATGAGACATGCTTTTGTTTATGAATCTTCTTTTGAAGATTCCATCATAAGATCTTGAAGACCCTTACCCTAAAAATGTTTATTTCCTTTTTATGATGGAGGTCTTCTAAGATTCATAATCATGACCAATTTTATTTCATTGTGGATGAGGTCCTATAATAGGTATTCTACTTCTACATGAATATCTTGAGCTATATCTACCATGCTCCTATATTCTAGAAGATATTTCTAACCATGCATTTTGTTCTATTATAAATGCTCCTTCTACATGAGTATTTTGAACTCTATGTACATCATGCTTCTAGATTCTAGAAGATGTTTCTAGCCATGCAATTTTATTCTATTCCTACATGCTTCTATCCTACTCAAAACCTTGAAAGATGACCTTAAGTAAATAAGTAGACTTAATCATAGTAGATATCAGGAGGATCTTCCTTATTTTGCTTCTTGTCTTCTTCTTTCAATTCTTGAGGCACATGAGCTTCTTCCCTTTTTATTTTCTTGTTTTTGTCCTTCTTTAGTTTAGGACAATTCCTCTTGTAGTGTCCATATTCTTGGCATCCATAGCATTGGATTTTGGACATATCTTTGTTGTTTGTTCTTTGTGGACCAAATTTGCCAAATTTTCCCTTTCTCTTGGCCATGGTAGCAAATTCTTGCTCCTTTGATCCCAAATATTCCTTTGCTTTAATTATTGTTTCCTCTATCTTTCATAGAGACCACATTTCACTTAGTGGGGTGGATTCCTTCTTGGAATATATGCTTGATGTGAAGTTGCCCCAATCCTCGGGTAGAGAATTGAGTACTATGGTTTTCATTTCTCTGCCAGACATGACTTCCCCTAGCTCTTGAATTTGATCCCTCCTCTCAGATATCTTCATGAAGTAGGGAGCTATTCCTTCCTTTGATATCTTCATCTTGTACAATTAATTTCATAGAGATATCACTTCTCTAGTTGTGGTTACCAAGAATAGCTCTACTAGTTTGTCATAGATTTCTTTGGAAGTGTCTAACTTGGAGACATAAGGAATGAGAGAATATTTAATGGATTCTATTAGAATCCTTTGAGCTCTTGTCTCATCCTTATTATACTTGGATAAGGCTTGATTTTTTTCCTTAGAAGGAATAGTAACATTCCCTTTGTTGTGTTCTAGGAGTTCGTTCTCTTTGAGAAGTAAATCAGTCCGCTTCTTCCATCCAAGAAAGTTATTGGTACCTACCAATTTATTGCTTTCCTTGAAAAAATACAATGATGTATATTCAGAAGGGGACATATAATTTCTTGATAGATTTTGAGATGTAGTAGACTTGCTTTTTCCTTGAAGAATTGATATATTGCCTTCCTTAGATCTTGATGTTCTTCAAATTGCTTTCTCCAAGTGGACTTGACTTGATGATGAGAGTTTCTTGATTACTTGTAGCTTGATGTAGGTCCTTATTTGGTTTTCTCTTCTTGTAGGTGAATTTATGTAAGGCTCTTCTTGCTTTGTAGTCTTCCTTGATGAAAGATATATGGTAGACCTTATTGAAGTGATTGAGACTTCTTGGCTAGATGCTTAAACTTTTGTAGATGTCCTTCCTTGATGAGTGTTCTTGAGTTGCCCTTTCCTTGATTTTTCACCTTAGCTTTGATACCATGTTGAAGAATCAAGGGAAATTAGGTGTCGTGTGATTCTTCTTGACTTGATAACAATTTTTGAAGCACTTTTACAATTATCTTGGCTTGATCTTCTTCTTATTATTAGTGTGTGTGTTTCATCAAACTGTTACTAAAAACATAAAGACAAGAACACAGACGTTGGCTCTCTGCTAGGGCCAAAACATCTCTCTCTTAAAGAGGAAAACCCTTTGGTAAGTTTCTCTTATTGATCAATTCCAAACCCTAGACCCCTAACTAGAATGCCCTCTAAGCACAAGTCAAGTTCTTTCTCCTTTCTTCACTTTGTTCCCCGCCACTTCCTTCTTCCGGCACTTCCTTCCCCGGCACTTCATTCTCCTCCTTCTGACACTTCTTTCTTCTTTCAATTGTTGGTAAACCTTGTAGCACTTGCTCTAGATGAGATGCTTCTCTTCTATACTTAGAGATATCCTTCACTTATGTAGACACCTTCCTTCAAATGAGATCCTTCTTGAGATGTATGTGTATACTGAAGTGACTGTACAACAACCCTAGATACTCGCACGTGTGGGAGGTTTACTTGCTATTTTATACCCTTCTCTCCTTCGCTTGAGTACCCTTATTCTATGCTTGAGTAGGAGGCCTTGTAGGCCTAGATTTAACCCCAAATAATGAGAGATAGTAGATTGTTTTTTGTTTCTATCATAACCGTAGAGACAACATTCCTTTACTCACATGTGCGGCTATAACTATCCCTAGAATATTCCTCTTAGGCTCAGTTATGTATCATTTTTATTTGTTGCACTAGGATATCTCTTCTTCATCCTTCGTTACCCTTTACTTGCCTATTTTCTTCACAAATTTCAGAAAATTAGTGTGTTTTCTTTGCAGGAGTGGACAACCTCTATATATAGAGGATTATCCCTCCTTAAGGCCGACTTGAAGGCCGACTTACTATTTGTAGGCTAATTTGCCTTTTATAATTCAGATTGCTTCTTTCGTAGGTGTTGTGACATGGACGAGACTTGTTGACTTTGCTTGGAGGTATTCTCTTGACTCCAATACATAAACATACATGGTGTAACATGCCCTTAACGTATTCAATCATTTTCTTTTGACTCCTTGACTCACTTATAGCACTTAACATATGCTAGACCTATTTCAATGAGCAAGAAACTCATTGACATATATTATAAAAATAATATTTCTTTTCTTGAATAAGTACAAATATCAAAAGTATATTTATGAAGACCGAGCCTAGTTATATTTCCTTCAACACATTGATCCAGATCTCTCAACTACTGAAATTAACCAATATCTTTTACTTCTATGATGTTAGCACAATTGCATGTGAAAGAGTGTGAAGAAACCACATGTGCATACTTCACAAAATAGGAAACATAAAGGAAACTACCAAATCAAAGAACACACACGCATTCATACCTAGTGTGTTACATATTCGGGCCTGATGTCAAGAGTGGAGAGCCCGATTCATTAAATGTTGCAAGATGATGATGATGTACATGGTATATTATTTTCCATTACAAGGATAAACTCCCTCAACTAGAGTGGCATGTCTCTCCACGAGACATTCTCTTGTAGGAACTCTCATGCATATGGGACCTCCTTTAGCATGAGAAGATATTAAATTCTCACATGAAGTGACATAAAACTATCCTCCAACATAGTAGAAAACAAGGATCTCAACATCAAAGTATCATCTTACAAATCAAAAGAAATACATGGTGTTAGCCTCCTATATCAATAGGTTTTCATTTCTCATGATTGACAGTGGAAGTGCCAAAAAATGTTCATCTTCCGTGCTACTAAGGTTCCATTTTTTGTGAAAGAAACAGACAGTTAAAAAATGTAAAGAGGGTATGCCTTAAAAGAATAATCAAAAGGCTAGAAAATGAACTGGTCAAAGAAAAAATAAATGAAATGAACCCCAAATAAAGACCATGAAAGTGGCTAATCCAAAATTCCACTGCTACTTTGATGGGTGGTCCAACAGCTCAAGCTGGGCCATACCATGTTTTAAATTGCATGTTTTAGACTAGAAAGGAAGTACATGCTCAAAGAGTTCAAGCTTGACAGATGACTAGGTGGATAGAGAAAGGAAGGAGCCCAACTGCTTAATCTGGGCCCTTGGAAGTTATAAGGGTAGACTTAGATAGGAGGACAGCAAAAAGAAAAGAGAATTATCAGGGTTTGCAAGGCTAAGTGCACCCATCCAAAGGAAGAAAGAATGTTAGGCACATTAGGCAGTGTAGGCAGTTGAAGGTTGCAGAAAACAAGATCCAAGCATATGACATGAGAAAACTCACATCTGATCTCACCAGTAGGAGAAAGGCAAGAGCAATCGCCTATTTGGCATAACTACCAAACTATCACTAACTTCCCTCATCCCCTTCAAAAGTTTCTTACTAACATCCCCTTGAGCACTGCAGGATCTGCCTGAACAGTCCTCCTTACATTTCTCATTTTATAAATTTCATGACAAGTTGTGACTTCTCTCTCTGAAAAGAAGCCACATTTCCTGTGTAAAATCATTCTTCACTCCCATCTGCTTCTAAATCTAAGTTTACTCACTAAACTTAGCTCCCTATTCCTCTCTCACATCCCCAATCCATATTAATTTCTATTTTTACTATATAAATCCCTAAGTGCTACCCCTCCCCCTACTATTATAGCATTCTATGCAAAAAAGCCCAGAAAAATATATAAATATCCCCCCCCTTTTTAGCATTATAGCTAATTAGCAATTATATGGGAGACATTAGTCCATCAGGGACTATAGTCAACCCTTACTTGGGAATTACTCTAACCCCTGGTTAGATTAATAGCCTACACTAAACCCTCACCTACCATTTTCCCGAAAAAACCTATGAAACCCCCCCCCCCCCCCCGCTCAAACCTAATGTTTAAATGTTGTTCGACCCCGACACATTAACCCTTGTGCGTTTCAAACCCGTAAAACCCTCCTAACCCAAAGTTCTAAGCCCACAGTATTTAAACGATTATTTTATTATCTAGCGGTCCCCACCCAAACTTGCACGCTGGGTCAAGGCACCCGCCAGCTGCCGATCTTCTGTTGCCCTCAATCCAAAGGTGGGCGGTGAATCTCAGTTCTCGACCTGTCGTGCTTTAGCATCCGGGGAGCGGGTGGTTTTGCTCCCGTACGCTGGATGCGTGGCGGCCACCAGGGTTGTTCGGAGCCCCTCTCCCCATTACCGCCTTTCCCCAATAGCGGTGCGGGGAAACCAGAAACCGCCCTCCCGCAATCTGCCTCCCATGTCACGTCACTCCCGCATCATGATGACATAAGGCCCAAGGCCCCCGCCACCATGCCATGTCGCCCTCCACGCCATCTTGTCGCCCTCACATCCCTCCACCGTGTCCTGCCACGCTAGCCTCCAACTTAGCACCCATGTCATCATCCGTACCTGGGCCCCGCTGATGACGTCTTGCTAACGTCATCGGTGGAAAAGCGCCAAAAGCCCATATATGCCGAATTTGTTGTTTAAAACGCCCAATTGAACCGTTTTGTGTCATTTTCGCTAGAAAGGAGACAGAGCCGTTTTACTCGTTCGCTCCAAAAATTGCCTCCACGCTGCGAATTCAAAGTTTGGGACGCCGCCACTCATCAATTCAGCTACATTCTCCATCCATTGCTCAACCCGGTAGCTCTCGGCGCTAATTATCCAGGTATTTGCCGAAATTTACCTATTTTGCCCGTGTTCATGCCATTTCTCTGCAAAGTTATCCACTAAATACCTGGTAAATCCTAAATTAAACACTGTCATTCAGTAAATGCTGGCCCAAAACAATCCACATTGTCCCCTTGTTCAAAATTCACTGTTGAACAATCATTTTCGGCCTTAATTTGCAATTTACCCTCCAACTGCCCGGCATTGTTCCCTTTTGCCGAGTACATAATTGAAGAACTGCATTTCACCAGCTTATAGTCCTGCCCCCCCTCTGCAATTCATCCTCACTGTTCACAATCCTTGTGAATTTACCAGAGCAGAGCAGAGGCAAGTCTGCTTAATCTACCTACTCCTCTTTGAAGATATATCTGGCATCACCTGCATTCAGTCTGCCTCCTGACTTCTAAAAAAGATTTACAAGCTATTACATTCACATTGTTACATTCAGAAACTGCATTCCAAAGACAACACCTAAAGGCTATACAATGGCTGCACCCACAGCTCTCAGTGTTGCCCCCATGAATCCACCTAACAAAGAGCTTGAGGCCATGCCTCTTGCTGACAGAGATTACCTCATCCAAGACCTTGTGGGTGACAGGAACCATTTACAGACCTTCCGGGAATTGAGGGACAACTATTTGAGCAACAATGACACATATGGGATATGGGAATCCAATCTGCCTTACTATTTTCTCCCATCTGTTAACATTTTTCCAGAAATCATCCGCTTATGTGCTGAGAATTATGATCCAAATCATAGAGCTGTAAAGTCTCCATCTGGGAGCATACTCTTCCACATCAATGCTGAATCCATCAACCAGATGCTCAACTTCAAACAAACTCAGCTGCTGTATCCCTTCTCCATGAACTATCTACTGGATACAGGTGCCAAGCTTTCCACTGCTGACATTGAGAAGATCACCAAGACATTTATGAGAGTTGATCGCCAGCCCACAGGGCCACCTCCTTTCTTGCATTTCCATTTTACTGATGTAGGCCAACTTCTGGTTGACATGATTTCTTATGTGTTGGGCTATAAAACCAGTGAGCACGTTGATGAGACAATGCTGGTGTTATTAGCTGCTTACAGCCCAGGCCAACCTCCTGCTTACAAGTATAACTTTGCTAAATTCATAGCCAACAAGATACATGACCAACTCTTCAAAGTGGACAGGGAGGGTATATTCAAATATTCATCATATATCTATCACTTGTTCATGTATTATCAATCTGAGGCCTTTCAGTGCCCTATCAAGAAGCTGGATTCTAGGGGAGAAAGAAGGTCTGTCATCTTCTGGTCCTCAGTTTTTCACCAAGTCCAAGAGTCACCATATTCATACTATGAATTTATTGATCAATTTGTCTACCCGGTCTCTTGCATATTGATGAGATCCCCTCCTCCCATAGTGTCATTTGAAATCCAGAAAACTCTACAGCCGTCCAAAAATTACAAAATAGGTGATTGGTACCTATACCAAAATAATACAGTCATCAGAATTTATGTCTACGAGCTCTGTCCATATAGGCTCCCAAGATATGTACCAATGAGACTGTTCGCCTTGGAATACTATAGGCAGCTGATTAGCTCTGACGTCACCCACTTTCATAGTGCCAAGAAGAAAGCCCACCTCAAGTTCAAACATCACCTGGGCCCCTTTATCATGAACAAAAAAGAGGGATGGCAAGAGGCTGAGCAAATCCTCAAAGATACATACAAGCTATCAAGAAGCTTCTGGTGGGTCCCTTATGACCCTGAAGGCTTCATCAGTGCTAGAAGAGTCAAGTACAGGCTACTAGGCTATGAGCACTGTAAAATTCCACAATTTGAGCAGTATTCCAATCAGCAAGAATGGTTGCAAGACACATTAGTTGAGGAACTAACTCAAGAAGAAATAATGCAAAGAAATGTCAAGGATTTGGAAAAAACTCTTGACTTAGATTCTGTGCAGCAGGTAATTTTCAAACAGCCGCATCCAATTGGAGAAGGAACCGCAACTACTACAACTGCACCAGCTACCCAGGCGCCATCTACAACAGCATCAGGCACAGATAATGGCAAGGGAATAATGGGTGCTGAAGAAGAGATAGTAAAAGATAAGCCTGCCTCCTCAATTGGGCAGCAACAAGATCAAACCCCTCCACCACAAACAGAACCACCAACAGTGCCTGCATTGCAGACCCCTGCACATGAGGAAAGGGGCAAGAAACGGGACAGAGAAGAATCGACTCCTGCTAGTGGATCCTCCCAGCTACCTGAAGCCAACAGGCAAAAGGTTGACTCCCCAGTCATAGAATAAATAAGCGAGGAAGTCCTTGAGAGTCCAAGGAAAGAAGGAGGAGACAGTCAGCAAACAGCTACAAGCTCTTTTCAACAAGAGCAAGGATTGCAGCTTGGCATGGAGGTGTCCTCCTGCACTCAGCAGAGCAAGAAGCCTTCAAGCACCAAGGCTTCCTTCAAAGAGATAAAGGCACAAAATGAGCTGTTGAGAGTGGAGGTATACAAGCAATTCCTCAAAGCAACACCAGCTAAGCAAGAGAGGTTGATGTCAGTGTATGATATACAAGAGGAAAAGGTAATCCTCAGCCACTTCAAACCCAAGGTACCGCAGCCTCAATCAGCTGCATATTTTGTAAAAACAAAGCTGGAAGTCATGGCAAAGGACATTCACCCCATGGACCAGATAGAGCTGCACAAGCAAACGGGGGAAATGGTCTATGCCACCTTGGTAGACAGGGCCACAATGTCCCATGAATTGAAAGAATCGCTGAAGAACACCAACATTCAGCTAGATTTCGAGAGAATGTCCTCCACGGCCAAGGACAACAGGATTAAAACACTGGAGGACATCATTGTGGACCTAGGACATGATCCTAAGGACCCAAAGGGTTTGAGGGCCCTCATGAAAAAGGAAGAAGATGATATTGCTGCATTGAAGAAAAGGCTAAAACTGCTTCCCACTGAGCACCCCCAAATAGCAGAATTGCAAAAGGAAAAAGAGTCTGAAGATCAGCTGGACCTAATAATGCAGCTGAATCAAAAATTTATTGATCTAGAGAAGGAGCTAGAAGAGGCACTGCAAGAAAAACAGGGAGAATCAACCTCCCAACCTCCTCAAACTACCTCAACCACTGCCACCACTACAGAGGCAGCTGTAACCCCTCCAACAACTACAGCAACAACAGAAGCAGCAGCAGCAACAACAACAGCTCCTGAGTCTAGCTTAAACATGGATGAATTGACAAAGGCTATCAAAGAGCTGGAACTTAAGGCAACCGAGATCAAGCAGGCCAAGGAAAAATTGGCAGAACTGAAGGCCAAATATGAAAAATCAAAGATGACTGTAGCAGAGCAGACTAGAGAAATTAAGGCCCTCAAAGACAAAATAAAGGCCTTAGAGAAAGAGCTCAAACTTGAAAATACTCTAGCAGAAATAAAGAGGATTTTGTGGGCCCGGATTGACCACTCCCTTACTAGACAATGGAAGTCAATCAAAACAGTGCATGAACAAATGGAATTGATTGGCCAAGCACAAATTGAGAGCCAGAAAGCCAGAACAATACTAGGGAACAGGCCTGAGCAGGCCAACAGAATGATAAATTTTCTCAACAATCAGACTAAGGAGGAACTAGCAGCCCTGAATATAATTAACAGAACATATGTTGTCCTTACAGCTAAAAAAGTGCTCACCCTCAGAAATTTTGTACAAGCTGTAGAAAGAAAGTGTCATGAAATGCAGGCTGAGGTGGATGAATACAAGCTCAAAATGGGAGCACTGCAGGAAAAGGGATTGCCCAGCCTACTAACCAGCACAGGAAGACTTCTCCCCTGTGAGCAATATGCTACTAGGATGACAAATTTTATTGAAAATCAAATCACTGCATCCGTCAGTACCTCTGAGGAAACAGGGCCTCCAACAGGGCAGGGCCTCTATGACAAGCCTGAAAATCTATTTTTTATTGAACATGAGATTAATCACCTATTCGAGGTTCCTCCAAATTTTTATAGGTATACAGAGGCAGATGAAACCCTGGTAAAAATACGGAGACACCAACTGCCCAAAGAGGATTGGTGGCAGGCAATGCTGCAAATTTTGCCTCAGTAATTTCAATTGATCAATCCTAGTCAGCTTCAACTCATCCAAAGGCGAAAAACAGAATCTGGACAGCATACAAGGCAGCCGAAGAGGGTGACTCAGCATGAAGACAGCGACAGCAAGCCAAAACATGGGAAATGCGCAAATTTTGGGCAGCACGGCTTCAGCCGTCTCCATCCGTCATAAAGTCAACATTCTCTGACCATTTTGGACAGCTAATACACTAAAAAGTTACTGCAGCATTTATTCTCTCAGCTGCAATGCTCCAGGAGTTGGCACAATATTAATGAGCCATTAACTCACCAGCTAGATATTTTCTGATGTAAATTTTGTATATATACCTCCCCTGGCAGCGTATTTGGGGTTGGTGATTTTCACTCTGAGGAAAATATATTGTATACTTTCAGATGATCTAATGCAAAAAGCTGGAAAAGCTCAGTGTTTCTTCAATGCTTGATGTCTCAATGATGCTCTGCGTGTTGTTGCAGAATTCCTGTGCTGTCTAATGGAACAATAAGTTTTCTCAATCTATGTATTATCCTCTTATGTTTGTTTGAATCATCTGCATGTTTCACCAATCTAACAATAGAGAAAAGGAATAGTACGGGATATGTTTGTTTACACCCTGTATTCAATCTCTGTTGTTGAAAATGTTTTCTTCAGAATTAATCACGAACATGAATTCTTAATTGCTCATGTTGGTATCAATTCTATAAATATGAATGTTATGAAGGAATTCTTCAGTGCTCCTAAGTAATATTCCCACTTTTCTCCATATCAGCTTACTGAAAGATCCTTAGTTGCCTTTCACACCCTGATTCCATCACATCCATTTACAGATTTAAAGAATTGTTCCTTGGACACTTATCTGGCTCTGTAGCATCACTGTTGTATCAAAGCAGACACATCAAGCAATTAAACATCACTGACTCCATGCCCAATGACCTAGATCACCCTGTAGACATATATCTGTTCTGACTGAAATCATCATCCAGCAAAATTTAAAACAAAATCTCGAGCATCATAACTAGCCTAAAATATTATACAAACAAAGTTAAATCACAAAGAGAGAGCTCTCTCTGGTCATAGGTAGGCTAGAACCTATGACCCAAAGACTGGTTAGTGGTTACCTCGGCCGTATTCCCTTGGGAGTCAAAGGGAACAACCTGAGAGTTAACATAATTGGCGACTCCACTGGGGATAGAGCGTTTTTTTTAAATTGCTATCCGTTTCTAGACAGTGGTTCCAAAAAACTTGAACAGTCCCTTAAACAGTTCTAAAAATATTCTCAAAAATACCAAAAGCAAGTTCAGAAGCTGGCTCCTAAAAGGAGAACTAGGCATACCAGGTCAAATCCTGACCCAAATCCTCCACCTGTTTTCGACAATCCTAACTTGATTCCCAAGACTCTTAGGAACCAAAAGGAACCAGAACAATCTCCTAAACCCAGCCCTGAGGCAATTCAGAAAAGTTTTATTCCAACCCCTGCAAAACCATCAATCCACCTTCATATAACTCACTCTTCCCCCTCTTCATCATCCACTTCACAAAACATATTGTCTACACCCAACACACAAACTGCTATTGTTGTCCCTGTTGTTCCAGTTGTTCCCTTTCTACCAGTTGTCCCACTTATCCCCCAAAATATGGCTAATCGTTATGCTCCCCTTCAGTTACCTGGTAATCCTGGGGCCATGCCTCAGGACTACCAAAGTAAGATTACTTATTTTGATGGAACCAGTACATACACTGCTTTACAACATACCAAGAAAATGCAAGATTACTTTGAAAATTACGAGATAGATGATGATGATGTGAGAATGAAGATTTTCGTGCAAAGTCTGATAGGTGAGGTAAGAACTTGGTTCAGGGCACTGGCTGCAAATTCTATAGCTGATTCGGGTGCCCTTTATCAGTCCTTCCTGAACAGATGGGAAAAGAAAAAGGACCCTCTACACATTTTATCTAAATATGACACCATAAGGAGAGGCCCTCAAGAAACTGTCTTGGACTATTGCACTAGATTCAACACTATCTATAATGCCATTCCTCAAAATCTTAGGCCTCCACCTGATTTAGCATTGATTAATTTCCCTGATGGGTTTGATGTTGATATGGCATATCAACTAAGAGAAAGAGCCCCTGTAACCCTAGCAGACATGCAAAACATAGTTGTAAGTGTAGAGGCAAATCTGATTGCTAAGAGAAACCGGGCAAGGACTGAAAGAAGAACTACTTTTAAAGAAGAACCCTCATCATTTGAGCAAAAGCTAGATGCAATCATCAAAGGGATGGACAGACTTGGAGACAGGGTGGAAACCATAGAAAGAAAATCATCATGGGAAGGTCAAACAAGCAATGTTAGAAACCCAAACTTTAGAAAGAATCAGAATCCCAATGTTGGAAGGACTGATCCTGACCAGCATGTCAGACCTCCTTTCCAAGAAAACTATGCTGAGGCTTCCACATCTAGTGAACCTAATGAGGATCCTCACATCAACCTAATGGGTTTGGACAATGAACATCAAGTCTTCTTAACACAAGAAGATCAAGAGATTTACAATGACAATCAATACCACACTAAGTCAGTAGAATCATTTGATTTTAAAGAGGGTTATGATGCAGCTGTGTATGAGGTACACAAACAGTACAAACTAAGGACTAGAACGATAGATGTACCTACACCCCTCAAACCAAAGGACAATAAGCAGTCAAAAAAGATCAATGATAATACCATTCTCCCACAATCAGTTGGCAGCTCAAACCAACCTACCACAGAAGTCACTGTGGAGGACATCTCAGAACAACATCCCTCTGAAAACCAGCCAGCTCCACCCCATCCGTCAAAGGCAAGGGCAGATACACCCCCAGGAAACAAACATGGCACCAGTTTTACTCAAAATCAAGCCAACTATGAGCAAAAGACCACTGATAACCCAGCTCAAAGGGAAAAATCTGTTGCACTGAATGCCAAGATCCAAATGGAAAAACCTTTTAACTTGGAAACAGAAATAAGTAAGCTTAAGATATCAGTTCCTCTTTCGGAATTAGCCAAACATGAAATATACAGACAGCAGATCAACAAGTCACTCCAGGGATCAGACAATAAATATGCTGTGAATGTCCTAGATGACCAACCAGAGTTGCTATTCGGACCTGAGGTTAATGGAAAAACAGAAAATGGAGGGGTTCCAACCTTCTATGTCAGTCTAAACATTCATGACAAGGTTCTACATAACGCAATGTTCGATTCTGGGGCCTCACACAACTTAATGCCCAAATCTGTAATGGAAAAACTCGACCTAGATATCACAAGACCTTATAAAGATCTATTCTCATTTGATTCAAGCCAGGTCAGGTGCTTAGGCTTGATTAAAGACTTATGTGTCTCTCTGGTCCAATACCCAACCAAAACAATCTTAATGGATGTAGTGGTAGCTGACATACCCCCTAAGTATGGCATGCTCTCGTCCAGATCCTGGGGGGCCAAACTGTTGAGATTGCAACAAGATGATGGAGCTTAGTGAAAAGAGTCGCCTTCACTAAGTGGGCCCGCAGGCTATTTTTGGCGCAAGTCTATTTTTAGACTATGTCTATTTTTAGACATATGGATCATGTCTATGTTTATGGATGATTGATCAAGTTGGGAAAATAGATGGACTTCTATTTTTGATGAAAGTGTGAGTGATCACAGTGTGAGTGATCAAGTCTATTTTTAGACTGGCTGTCAAAAATAGAAAAGTCAAATATTATTATCTCACAATAATATTTGGACTATAAACTTAATCTTATTCTCTTGGAGCACTTCAGTTTGAGCTACGGAAGTGGCACATGCAGCTGTCAGAAGGAAATTCGTTTTTCTTATGAGTCAGTTGAGTTGTTGCATGCATGACTTCAGTTAGAACTCAAGTGAGTTGAGTTTAGTGGACTGGAGGTACAGTTGATGGAGTTGTGTTCAGTTTAACTTAGTTAAACTAGTTGTAGTTAGTCTAACTGCAGATAGACTAATGATGAGTTGTTAAACTAATTATTAACTCATAATACAACTAAAGAATACATCAGTTAACTCAGTTGCATGTCAGTGCATGTTCAGTTCAACAGGGACAGGTGGTAGAGAATCAGATTGCTATCAGTTGTGACTATAGTTGTGCACCAGATCTTGCACAATCAAAGGATTGAGTATGCCAATGAGTTTGCTCACGTATTTGGCCCGCATTTTAGCCTTTGCTCACGTCCACAAAGAGTGAGTGACTATTTTGCAGGTGAAAATCGAGTTTGGGAAGCAATTCTCATCAGTTCTTGAGCAGGTATTGAGCAGTGGAGGCAGGCAAGCAGTGGAAGAGATTTGGAGATCAGATCTGAGCTGTATTGTGTGTAACAGAGGTGGAGATACTTGTGAGAAGTATTATGCTGTGTAATGTTACATGACTAAATCATTAATATACAGATAGTGTGGGGTTTTTAGCGAGATGCTTTCCCCGTGATACATACTGTGTTAATGTGTGAATGCTCTTGATGTTTTATTGTTATTGATGCTGCTATATTCTTGATCAACGTAGAGGAGCTTATGTATTGTGTATGTTTTCCGCATTAGTACATGATCAGGATAATCTCCATTGAATATGTGTTAAATTATTCAAAATTTCTACATGGTATCAGAGCTAGATAATTGTAGAAAAAGTTTCTACATGGTATCGGAGCAGCTTGATTTGTAGAAGAGATTTTTACAGGATATCAAGCGAGGGTTGATCGGAAGCAGTTGAGTTTGGAGCTGGTGGAAAATCGAATTTGCAGCAGTGTTGTTGAAATGTCTTTCAACGGATTGCAAATGTTATTCCAAAGCAAGAGTGACCTGGCGCTCAAGGATAAACTCAGTAACAATAAAGGTGAGAATGGATCTTCATCAAAGGTATCTGATGAAGAGAATTGTGCTTTGGCTGCCAAAGCAAAGAAAGGGAAGAGCAAGAAAGCTTCTCAGTCTGGTGCGAAAGGCAAGAAGCAGGATATGTCCAAAGTGAAGTGTTTTCACTGTCACCAGCATGGACACTATGCCACAAATTGTCCGCAGAAGAAGAAGAACAAGCAAGCTGCTGGATCTGCAGGGGGAGAGGCTTTAGCTTCTCAGTTTGAGCTTGATTTTTCATTGATCGCATGCTTGGTTTCAAGTGTGATGGGATCAGTGTGGTTTCTGGACAGTGGTGCGTCTTTTCACATGACGGGAGATAGAGATTTGTTCTCTGATCTGGAGGACAAAGATCTTGGAGTGCACATCGAGATGGGCGATGATGGTAGATACAGTGCGACCGGTATCGGTACCATTTCCTTTGAGAGGGAGTCTAGTAAACCCTTTGTATTGAAGGAAGTCATGCATGTTCCAGGATTGAAGAAGAATCTCATCTCAGTGGCGATGTTAGAAGACAAGGGGTATGATGTTGTTTTCAACGAGGGAAAGGCCTTCCTGCGCAGCAAGACAACTGGTGAGACCCGGAAGATAGGGGTTCGAGTGAGGAACCTTTATCAGTTGCATGTAGATGGATGCGCAGCAATGGCAGGCAAGGCAGAAGGATTGGTGAGCCGGGATGATGGCGAGTTGTGGCACAGGAGATTGGGTCACCTTCACCATGGAGCCTTGAAGATACTGCAGCAGATCACTACAGGGCTTCCTAAAGGCACACTTGCGCAGTCAGATCAGTGCAAGGGGTGTACTTTGGGGAAGTTTGTGAAAGCCACCTTTCACGAGAAGGATAGTCGCGCCATGACGATCCTTGAGAGAATTCATACAGACGTGTGTGGACCTTTCTCAGTTGCTTCGACAGCAAAACACAGGTATTATGTGATTTTTGTTGATGATTTCTCTCGTAAGTGCTGGATCTTCTTCATGCAGAAGAAGAGCGAGACATATTCAAAGTTCTGTGAATTCAAAGCACTGGTCGAGAAGGAGTCGGGGAAGAAGGTGAAGGCTCTTAGGAGCGATAATGGTGGTGAATACATCTCGGATGAGTTCAAGGATTTCTGCAAGGCAGAAGGGATTCGTAGAGAGCTCATAGCTCCCCATAACCCACAGCAGAACGGGGTAGCTGAGCGGAAGAACAGAACGATTGTGGGTGCTGCACGGGCAATGTTGCATGATCAGGGCCTACCCCTTCACTTGTGGGCGGAAGCATGCAATACAGCAGTTTATGTGCAGAACCGTTGTCCTCATAGGATACTTGGCATGAGTACACCCGAGGAGGCTTATTCTGGTAAGAAGCCTGATCTTTCTCATTTGAGGATTTTTGGTGCTAACGTTTACATGCATGTGACGAAGGATGCCAGAAAGAAGTTGGAACCGACTGCAGAGGTTGGGATATTTGTGGGGTACACTGATACGCCCCACAACTATCGTGTGTATTTGCCAGATAGTGGTAAAACTGTTGTGCGACGGGATATAAAATTTCAGGAGGAGAAAGCCATGAAGTGTTCGCTTGAGAGGGAGCTACACTTGCATGCAGATGAGGAGCTATTAGTTCCTAAGGATGAGCTTCAGGACGTGGATCAGCCACAGGACGAGGTTCATGGAGTGGAAGAGACCACTCATGCAGCGCCAACCATCAGAGGGCGAAAGCGCTTGACAGAAGCTGAGCGACTGGCTCAAGATGCAGAGAAAGTTGTAGGACCACCTACAGCCCAACGCAGGCAGAGACAGTCACCTGATCGGTACACTGGATACATGGCTCTTATGAGCAAGTGTGTTGTGACTGAGCCATCCTCTTTTGAGGAAGCTGTGGAGGATCCCGCATGGGTAGACGCCATGGTGGAAGAGTATGATTCTATTGTCAGAAACAGTGCATGGGAGATTGTTCCTAGACCGGAAGGGAAATCAGTGGTAGGTTCGAGATGGATCTACAAAGTTAAGCAGGCAGCTGACGGGAGTGTGGAGAAGTACAAGGCAAGATTTGTTGCCCGAGGCTTTTCACAGATTGAGGGGATCGATTATGAGGAGACCTTTGCACCTGTCGCAAGGTATTCTTCCATACGGACGATTCTTGCTCTCTCAGCGCAGATGGGATGGCACATTCATCAGATGGATGTGAAGACTGCGTTCCTCAACGGAGTCATTGAGGAGGAGGTGTACATTGAGCAACCCGAAGGCTTTGAAGTCTTCAGCAGCGAGTCACATGTGTGCAGGCTCAAGAGAGCGCTGTATGGGTTGAAGCAAGCACCACGTGCTTGGTACACACGGATAGACAGCTATTTCACAGGACTTGGATTCTCCAAGAGCGAGGCGGATCCGAACCTATACCAGATTGTGGTGGAGGGTAAGTTGCTTATCATTGTATTGTATGTTGATGATTTGATTCTAACGGGTGATGAGCTGTTGATACTGTCATGCAAGAAGGATCTTGCTACAGAGTTTGAGATGAAGGATTTGGGCCTCCTTCACTATTTCCTAGGATTGGAAATATGGCAGCGCAGTGGTGGACTGTTTGTTTCTCAGGGCAAGTATGCTCGGGAGATACTGGAGAAGTTCAACATGCATGGCTGCAAGCCTGTTGATACTCCTCTTCCTGGAGGTTGGAGGAAGGAGGATGCCACTTCGGGAGAAGAAGTGGATGCCACTGTTTATCGACAGTTGGTGGGGTCGCTGATGTATTTGGTCAATACACGACCTGATATATGCTATGCAGTTAACCAGCTTTCACAAGCTATGGTTAAGCCTACCAAGCTCTTCTGGAAGGCGGGCAAGCATGTATTGCGCTACTTGAGAGGCACATCAGGATATGGTTTGTGGTACAGACAGGAGGATGAGGTGAAGCTATGTGGCTTCACGGATGCAGATTGGGCAGGGAGCCCAACAGACAGAAAGAGCACATCAGGAGGGGTCTTCAGTATCAGATCGACAGCAGTTTCTTGGTACAGCAGGAAGCAGAGATCTGTGGCACTCAGTTCAGCGGAGGCCGAGTATATGGCAGCAAGTTTGGCTGCATGCGAGGCTATATGGATGAGGAAGATCCTGGTTGGTTTGTTCGGTTCTCATTTGGATCCTACTGTGATTTACTGTGATAACCAGAGTTGCATTAAACTCTCGGCTAATCCTGTATTTCATGATAGATCTAAACATATTGACATCAGGTACCATCATATCAAAGATTGTGTGCAGCGGAGGATCATGTTACTTTCGTACATTCCAACGGAGGATCAGGATGCTGATATTCTGACGAAGGCTCTCACCAGGAGCAAATTCGAGTACCACCGAGGCAGGATAGGGGTTGCTGATAATCCATATCTTGTCGAGAGGGAGTGTTGAGATTGCAACAAGATGATGGAGCTTAGTGAAAAGAGTCGCCTTCACTAAGTGGGCCCGCAGGCTATTTTTGGCGCAAGTCTATTTTTAGACTATGTCTATTTTTAGACATATGGATCATGTCTATGTTTATGGATGATTGATCAAGTTGGGAAAATAGATGGACTTCTATTTTTGATGAAAGTGTGAGTGATCACAGTGTGAGTGATCAAGTCTATTTTTAGACTGGCTGTCAAAAATAGAAAAGTCAAATATTATTATCTCACAATAATATTTGGACTATAAACTTAATCTTATTCTCTTGGAGCACTTCAGTTTGAGCTACGGAAGTGGCACATGCAGCTGTCAGAAGGAAATTCGTTTTTCTTATGATCAGTTGAGTTGTTGCATGCATGACTTCAGTTAGAACTCAAGTGAGTTGAGTTTAGTGGACTGGAGGTACAGTTGATGGAGTTGTGTTCAGTTTAACTTAGTTAAACTGGTTGTAGTTAGTCTAACTGCAGATAGACTAATGATGAGTTGTTAAACTAATTATTAACTCATAATACAACTAAAGAATACATCAGTTAACTCAGTTGCATGTCAGTGCATGTTCAGTTCAACAGGGACAGGTGGTAGAGAATCAGATTGCTATCAGTTGTGACTATAGTTGTGCACCAGATCTTGCACAATCAAAGGATTGAGTATGCCAATGAGTTTGCTCACGTATTTGGCCCACATTTTAGCCTTTGCTCACGTCCACAAAGAGTGAGTGACTATTTTGCAGGTGAAAATCGAGTTTGGGAAGCAATTCTCATCAGTTCTTGAGCAGGTATTGAGCAATGGAGGCAGGCAAGCAGTGGAAGAGATTTGGAGATCAGATCTGAGCTGTATTGTGTGTAACAGAGGTGGAGATACTTGTGAGAAGTATTATGCTGTGTAATGTTACATGACTAAATCATTAATATACAGATAGTGTGGGGTTTTTAGCAAGATGCTTTCCCCGTGATACATACTGTGTTAATGTGTGAATGCTCTTGATGTTTTATTGTTATTGATGCTGCTATATTCTTGATCAACGTAGAGGAGCTTATGTATTGTGTATGTTTTCCGCATTAGTACATGATCAGGATAATCTCCAGTGAATATGTGTTAAATTATTCAAAATTTCTACACAAACTCCAAGGATCTTTGCAATTGGATATGTCCTATGCAACCGTCTCAGTCTTTAGGCATCCAAAGAGATTATACCGTGAAACTTTGATGAAATATGTGGTAAGCAGTCAAGAGAAGCCCCAAAATTTCCCAATCTATTCAATACACTCTGACATGGATTCATTTATTCTCTACAATGCCGACATCTGCAACAAAGCTTATTCTGAACTATTAATGACAGTAGAGACAGAGGAGTTAGATGAGCAACGCGCTTTCAAAGACCAAGGGACTGTGGGTATAGCTGATAAGGCAAAGGAACATGATGTATCAAGTAACTTGCAAGAAACCAACCTACCCATGATCCAACTTTCTAGTGATCTCAATTCAAATATTGATCATGAAACCTTATGGTATTTAGAATTTGATGGTTCTGTAAACCGGTTGGGAGCTGGGGCAGGAGTCTAGATCCATAATATGCACAATGACCAAGCTGAGGGCCATGCGTACAGACTAAACTTTCGATGCACAAACAACATGGCTGAATATGAAGCCCATATGTTAGGTCTGAAACTCATAAAAAATCTAGGTGCAACCAAAGTCTCAATCCTGGGAGATTCAGATCTGATCATACAACAGATGAAAGGAAACTTTACCAAAAACGATCTAAGGTTGAGAGCATACAAGGGAGCAGCTATTCAAGTACTTGAGAGCTTCTCACAAACACAGTTGACTAAAATTTCCAGAGAACTCAATCTACATGCTCACAGCTTGGCAACCTTTGCCAGCACTTGTAAGTTACCTTTCAAAACCAATCATATATTTACTGCCGAAATCAAACACAGACCTTCAGTTCCGGATAACATCAAGAATTGGCAAGTCCTCGAGAGTAACACTCAGATAAATAACTTCCTCACTTTAAAGGAAGAATTTTCCGGCATGAACATTGCACTAGAGATGATCAACCACAGGTACGCACAATTACACAGAAAATATCAGCTGAAACAGCTGATCTAGTTTTACATCCTACCACCTTTGACAAGGAAACTATACAGGAGTTGAAATAGCTAGATGGAGAGGAACTGGCTGAAACAGAAGCAGAGGTAATTGAGCTAAAAGATAATTTTCTGCCCACAGGTTTAACCCCTTTGGAGGATCTGTTCGATTCAAATGATGTCTCAAGAAAACCAAAAATGCAACCATTGAATACTGAAATAGAAGATTGTAACATTGGGACTCCAAATCCCAAAATGGTTAAGTTATCCACAGCATTACCACCTGAGCAGAAACTGAAATACATTGAGTTATTCAAAGAGTTTCAAGATGTCTTTGCTTGGAGTTATGAGGACCTTAAATCTTATGATACATCAGTTATCCGGCACACTATACCTTTAAAAGAAAACCAAAAGCCTTTCAAACAGAAGCTTAGGAGAGTCAATCCGGTCCTCCTTCCCCTCATTGAAAAAGAGGTTAAACGTATTTATGAAGCAGGGATCATTGCCCCAATCAGATTCTCAGAGTGGATTTCAAACCCGGTGCCTACTAGGAAAAAGACAGGGGAAATCAGATTGTGTGTTGACCTAAGAAATTTGAACAAAGTCTCTCTCAAGGACCATTACCCCTTACCAAAAATGGATCATATCTTGCAAATGGTAGTGGGAGCCTCTAGAATCTCCTTACTAGATGGTTTCTCAGGATTGAATCAAATTCTAGTGCACCCGGATGATCAAGACAAAATTGCCTTCACAACACCTTGGGGAACATTCAAATATGTTAAAATGCCTTTTGGGTTTAAAAATGCAGGGGCCACATTCCAAAGAGCAATGGATATTGCCTTCGCCAAGGAAATTCATGATTTCCTAGTTGTCTATCTTGATGATCCTACCGCCTTTTCAAAATCGGATCAAGAACACTTAGAACACTTGAGGCAGGTTTTCACAATTTGTAGAAAATATGGCATATCTTTGAACCCAAAGAAATCACTATTTGGGTTGGAGGAAGGTAAACTCCTGGGGCATATAATCTCAAAAGATGGTATTAGGATTGACCCAGACAGAATTCAAGCTATCCTACAAGTACCACATCCAAGAAACATCAAAGAACTACAAAGCTTTCTAGGAAAAATCAACTTCTTGAGGAGGTTCATTCCCAATTTGGCTGAACTCATAAGCCTGTTAAACAATATGCTGAAAAATGATTCCAAGGTCAAATGGACCATGGAAGCTAGACAAGCCTTTGAGGATATCAAAAGAGCACTGACAAACACACCAGTCCTAACAAGCCCTAGATTTGATCAAGATTTTATCATTTTTTCTTTTGAATCTGAGCACACAATTGCTGCTGTTCTGCTACAAAAAGATGACCAGGGCTGTGAAAAACCCATTGCATTTTTTAGCAGAGCCCTTAGAGATGCTCCCTTGAAATATCAGATCATGTAAAAACAAGCCTATGCATTGGTAAAAGCCATCAAGGACTTCAGAATCTATATCATGTACTCTCATATAATTGCCTATGTCCCTAATGCAGTGGTCAAAGACATTCTAACCCAAGAAGGAATTGAAGGAAAGAGGGGCAAGTGGATTGCCAATATCTTAGAATATGACATTGAGATTAAACCTACCAAACTGATAAAAGGACAAGGTCTAGCTAAACTAATGACTGAAACCAATTTTCAAGCCCTTGACATTAATGAACTGGACGATGAACAGGAGATGGCGACTCCACAGATCAACCAAGCCTTTATGCAATCTCCTTGGTATGCTGATATATGTTTTGTATTACTAAACCTGCAAGCTCCTCCAGGGTTGTCCAGAACCAAGAAAAGATTCTTGAAAATGAAGGCATCAAAGTTTTGTATTATTGACAGTGTTTTGTTTTGGAGAAATCATGAAGGGATCTTACTCAATTGCTTAACATTAGAAGAAACTGACAATGTCCTCAAAGAATTTCATGCAGGTGACTATGGAGGACACTTATACTGGAAGTCCACAGCTGATAAAATCCTAAGGGCTAGATTTTATTGGCCCTCCTTGTTTGCTGATGTAAATAAATTTGTAATGTCTTGTCACAAATGCCAAATTTTTGAGGGCAAGAGAAAGCTACTGCCTTTACCACCCAAACCAGTTTCAACTGAGAGACCATTCCAGCAATGGGGTTTAGACTTCATTGGTGAAATTCACCCTCCATCCTCTGGCCAGCATAGGTGGATTCTCACTGCCACAGACTATTTTACCAAATGGATAGAAGCCATCCCTTGTAGGCAAGCCAATGACTCCATTATTATACAATTCCTAGAAACCAACATCTTGTCCAGGTTTGGCTATCCAAATAAAATTATTACAGACAATGCTGCTGCTTTCAAATCCAAAAAAATGATCAACTTTTGTCACAAGTATCACATGACCCTAGGTCATTCCACTGCCTACTATCCTCAAGGTAATGGCCTAGCTGAGTCTTCCAATAAAAGTCTCATCAATATCATTAAGAAAGTTTTGGAAGAAAACAAAAAGAATTGGCATAATAAGTTGGTCAATGCCTTGTGGGCAGACAGACTAACCACCAAGAGATCAATTGGCATAAGTCCATATGAACTGGTCTACGGGCTAGAAGCAAAGTTTCCTTCATCTTTAGGAATTCCTGTGATCAAGTTGCTGCAAGAAATACAAGCTAAGCCCAATGACATTCAAAGAAGAATCAATCAGACAATTCACCTACAGCAAACAAGAGAGGAAGTCTATCAAAGGACCCAAGTACTGCAAGAAAAGCTCAAAAGAATATTTGACAAAAGAACCAAAGCTGAAGATTTCTTTATAGGAAACAAAGTGTTAAGATGGGATTCCAGGAGGGAGGACAAAGGCAAACATGGTAAGTTTGATTTCTTATGGAAGGGACCTTATGTCATTTATGCTATACAAGGTAACAACACCTATTTTCTAAGGAGTTTGGATGGCTCAAACACTGAGGAAGGCCCAATCAATGGGAGAATGCTTAAGCATTATTTTGACCCCCTTTGATCAAACACTGAACAGTCATATATTGTACATAAATATTTGTATTTTCAAGTATTTTCATTTACAGTAGATAAATAAAGCACCAAGTGGAGCATATTTTGAGAAAGACCAGGGTGCTGCACTATTTTCCTTTTTTGGAATATGTTTTGATCCTAGCATTGGAAAGCAAGGAAAAACACAGAGGAACTATCAAGGTGATGAGAAAAAATTTCAGAAACAGGTAAAAAACAGATCTGCAACTTCACAGCAAATCAGCTCAGTGAGTACTGCCTGTAAGTATCTAAGATCCTGGTCAATAGTCTCCAACAATAGAGAAATTCAGACTGCAGTAAGAATGGAGAAATTAGGCAATCTGACCTTCTGTTCTAAGCTTTTCATCTAGAAAAGCCATCCCCAAGTGGAGCCACTGTTAGCCTCCTATATCAATAGGTTTTCATTTATCATGATTGACAATGGAAGTGCCAAAAAATGTTCATCTTCCGTGCTACTAAGGTTCCATTTTTTGTGAAAGAAACAAACAGTTAAAAAATGTAAAGAGGGTATGCCTTAAAAGAATAATCAAAAGGCTAGAAAATGAACTTGTCAAAGAAAAAATAAATGAAATGAACCCCAAATAAAGACCATGAAAGTGGCTAATCCAAAATGCCACTGCTACTTTGATGGGTGGTCCAACAGCTCAAACTGGGACATACCATGTTTTAAATTGCATGTTTTAGACTAGAAAGGAAGTACCTGCTCAAACAGTTCAAGCTTGACAGATGACTAGGTGGATAGAGAAAGGAAGGAGCCCAACTGCTTAATCTGGGCCCTTGGAAGTTATAAGGGTAGACTTAGACAGGAGGACAGCAAAAAGAAAAGAGAATTATCAGGGTTTGCAAGGCTAAGTGCACCCATCCAAAGGAAGAAAGAATGTTAGGCATATTAGGCAGGGTAGGCAGTTGAAGGTTGCAGAAAACAAGATCCAAGCACATGACATGAGAAAACTCACATCTGATCTCACCAGTAGGAGAAAGGCAAGAGCAATCGCCTATTTGGCATAACTACCAAACCATCACTAACTTCCCTCATCCCCTTCAAAAGTTTCTTACTAACATCCCCTTGAGCACTGCAGGATCTGCCTGAACAGTCCTCCTTACATTTCTCATTTATAAATTTCATGACAAGTTGTGACTTCTCTCTCTGAAAAGAAGCCACATTTCCTGTGTAAAATCATTCTTCACTCCCATCTGCTTCTAAATCTAAGTTTACTCACTAAACTCAGCTCCCTATTCCTCTCTCACATCCCCAATCTATATTAATTTCTAATTTTACTATATAAATCCCTAAGTGCTACCCCTCCCCCTACTATTATAGCATTCTATGCAAAAAAGCCCAGAAAAATATATAAATATCCCCCCCCCTTTTTAGCATTATAGCTAATTAGCACTTATATGGGAGACATTAGTCCATCAGGGACTATAGTCAACCCTTACTTGGGAATTACTCTAACCCCTGGTTAGATTAATAGCCTACACTAAACCCTCACCTACCATTTTCCCGAAAAAACCTATGAAACCCCCCCCCCCGCGCGCTCAAACCTAACGTTTAAATGTTGTTCGACCCCGACACATTAACCCTTGTGCGTTTGAAACCCGTAAAACCCTCCTATCCCAAAGTTCTAAGCCCACAATATTTAAACGATTATTTTATTATCTTGCGGTCCCCACCCAAACTTGCACGTTGGGTCGAGGCACCCGCCAGCCGCCGATCTTCTGCTGCCCCCAATCCAAAGGTGGGCGGTCAATCTCAGTTCTCGACCTACCGTGCTTTAGCGTCCGGGGAGCGAGTGGTTTTGCTCCCGTACGCTAGACGCGTGGCGGCCACCGGGGTTGTTCGGAGCCCCTCTCCCCATTACCGCCTTTCCCCAATAGCGGTGCAGGGAAACCAGAAACTACCCTCCCGCAATCTGCCTCCCATGTCACGTCACTCCCACGTGATGATGACATCAAGCCCAAGGCCCCTGCCACCGCGCCATGTCGCCCTCCACGCCATCTTGTCGCCCTCACGTCCCTCCACCGTGTCCCGCCACGCTAGCCTCCAACTCAGCACCCACGTCATCATCCGTACCCGGGCCCCGCTGATGACGTCATCGACGGAAAAGCGCCAAAAGCCCATATATGCCGAATTTGTCATTTAAAATGCCCAATTGAACCGTTTTGTGTCATTTTTGCCGGAAAGGTGACAGAGCCGTTTTACTCGTTCGCTCCAAAAATTACCTCCATGCTGCGAATTCAACGTTTGGGATGCCGCCACTCACCAATTCAGCTACATTCTCCATCCATTGCTCAACCCGGAAGCTCTTGGTGCTAATTATCCAGGTATTTACTGAAATTTACCTATTTTTCCCGTGTTCATGCCATTTCTCTGCAAAGTTATCCACTAAATACCTGGTAAATCCTAAATTAAACACTGTCATTCAGTAAATGCTGGCCCAAAACAATCCACATTGTCCCCTTGTTCAAAATTCACTGTTGAACAATGATTTTCGGCCTTAATTTGCAATTTACCCTCCAACTGCCCGGCATTGTTCCTTTTTGCCGAGTACATACTTGAAGAACTGCATTTCACCAGCTTATAGTCCTGCCCCCCCTCTGCAATTCATCCTCACTGTTCACAATCCTTATGAATTTACCAGAGCAGAGTAGAGGAAAGTCTGCTTAATCTACCTACTCCTCTTTGAAGATATATCTGGCATCACCTGCATTCAGTTTGCCCCCTGAATTCTAAAAAAGATTTGCATGCTATTACATTCACATTGTTACATTCAGAAACTGCATTCCAAAGACAGCACCTAAAGGCTATACAATGGCTGCACCCACAGCTCTCAGTGTTGCCCCCATGAATCCACCTAACAAAGAGCTTGAGGCCATGCCTCTTGCTGACAGAGATTACCTCATCCAAGACCTTGTGGGTGACAGGAACCATTTACAGACCTTCCGGGAATTGAGGGACAACTATTTGAGCAACAATGACACATATGGGATATGGGAATCCAATCTGCCTTACTATTTTCTCCCATCTGTTAACATTTTTCCATAAATCATCCGCTTATGTGCTGAGAATTATGATCCAAATCATAGAGCTGTAAAGTCTCCATCTGGGAGCATACTCTTCCACATCAATGTTGAATCCATCAACCAGATGCTCAACTTCAAACAAACTCAGCTACTGTATCCCTTCTCCATGAACTATCTACTGGATACAGGTGCCAAGCTTTCCACTGCTGACATTGAGAAGATCACCAAGACATTTATGAGAGCTAACCGCCAGCCCACAGGGCCACCTCCTTTCTTGCATGTCCATTTTACTGATGTAGGCCAACTTCTGGTTGACATGATTTCTTATGTGTTGGGCTATAAAACCAGTGAGCACGTTGATGAGACAGTGCTGGTGTTATTAGCTTCTTACAGTCCAGGCCAACCTCCTGCTTACAAGTATAACTTTGCTAAATTCATAGCCAACAAGATACATGACCAACTCTTCAAAGTGGACAGGGAGGGTATATTCAAATATTCATCATATATCTATCACGTGTTCATGTATTATCAATCCGAGGCCTTTCAGTGCCCTATCAAGAAGCTTGATTCTAGGGGAGAAAGAAGGTCTGTCATCTTCTGGTCATCAGTTTTTCACCAAGTACAAGAGTCACCATATTCATACTGTGAATTTATTGATCAATTTGTCTACCCGGTCTCTTGCCTATTGATGAGATCCCCTCCTCCCAGAGTGTCATTTGAAATCCAGAAAACTCTGCAGCTGTCCAAAAATTACAAAATAGGTGATTGGTACCTATACCAAAATCATACAGTCATCAGAATTTATGGCTACGAGCTCTGTCCATATAGGCTCCCAAGATATGTACCAATGAGATTGTTCGCCTTGGAATACTATAGGCAGCTGATTAACTCTGACCTCACCCACTTTCATAGTGCCAAGAAGAAAACCCACCTCAAGTTCAAACATCACCTGGGCCCCTTTATCATGAACAAAAAAGAGGGATGGCAAGAGGCTGAGCAAATCCTAAGAGATAAATACAAGCTATCAAGAAGCTTCTAGTGGGTCCCTTATGACCCTGAAGGCTTCATCAGTGCTAGAAGAGTCAAGTACAGGATACTAGGCTATGAGCACTGTAAAATTCCACAATTTGAGTAGTATGCCAATCAGCAAGAATGGTTGCAAGACACATTAGTTGAGGAACTAACTCAAGAAGAAATAATGCAAAGAAATGTCAAGGATTTGGAAAAAACTCTTGACTTAGATTCTGTGCAGCAGGTAATTTTCAAATAGCCGCATCCAATTGGAGAAGGAACCTCACCTACTACAACTGCACCAGCTACCCAGGCGCCATTTACAACAGCATCAGGCACAGATAAGGGCAAGGGAATAATGGGTGCTGAAGAAGAGATAGTAAAAGATAAGCCTGCCTCCTCAATTGGGTAGCAACAAGATCAAACCCCTCCACCACAAATAGAACCACCAATAGTGCCTGCATTGCAGACCCCTGCACATGAGGAAAGGGGCAAGAAACGGGACAGAGAAGAGTCCACTCCTGCTAGTGGATCCTCCCAGCTACCTGAAGCCAAGAGGCAAAAGGTTGACTCCCCAGTCATAGAAGAAATAAGCGAGGAAGTCCTTGAGAGTCCAAGGAAAGAAGGAGGAGACAGTCAGCAAACGGCTACAAGCTCTTTTCAACAAGAGCAAGGATTACAGCTTGGCATGGAGGTGTCCTCCTCCACTCAGCAGAGCAAGAAGCCTTCAAGCACCAAGGCTTCCTTCAAAGAGATAAAGGCACAAAATGAGCTGTTGAGAGTGGAGGTATACAAGAAATTCCTCAAAGCAACACCAGCTAAGCAAGAGAGGTTGATGTCAGTGTATGATATACAAGAGGAAAAGATAATCCTCAGCCACTTCAAACCCAAGGTACCGCAGCCTCAATCAGCTGCAGATTTTGTAAAAACAAAGCTGGAAGTCATGGCAAAGGACATTCACCCCATGGACCAGATAGAGCTGCACAAGCAAACGGGGGAAATGGTCTATGCCACCTTGGTAGACAGGGCCACAATGGCCCATGAATTGAAAGAATCGCTGAAGAACACCAACATTCAGCTAGATTTCGAGAGAATGTCCTCCACGGCCAAGGACAACAGGATTAAAACACTGGAGGACATCATTGTGGACCTAGGACATGATCCTAAGGACCCAAAGGGTGTGAGGGCCCTCATGAAAAAGAAAGAAGATGATATTCCTGCATTGAAGAAAAGGCTAAAACTGCTTCCCACTGAGCACCCCCAAACAGCAGAATTGCAAAAGGAAAAAGAGTCTGAAGATCAGTTGGACCTGATAATGCAGCTGAATCAAAAAGTTATTGATCTAGAGAAGGAGCTAGAAGAGGCACTGCAAGACAAACAGGGAGAATCAACCTCCCAAGCTCCTCAAACTACCTCAACCACTGCCACCACTACAGAGGCAGTTGTAACCCCTGCAACAACTACAACAACAACAGAAGCAGCAACAACAACAACAATAGCTCCTGAGTCCAGCTTAAACATGGATGAATTGACAAAGGCTATAAAAGAGCTGGAACTTCAGGCAACCGAGATCAAGCAGGCCAAGGAAAAATTGGCAGAACTGGAGGCCAAATATGACAAATCAAAGATGACTGTAGCAGAGCAGACTAGAGAAATTAAGGCCCTCAAAGACAAAATAAAGGCCTTAGAGAAAGAGCTCAAACTTGAAAATACTCTGGCAGAAATAAAGAGGATTTTGTGGGCCCGGATTGACCACTCCCTTACTAGACAATGGAAGTCAATCAAAACAGTGCATGAACAAATGGAATTGATTGGCCAAGCACAAATTGAGAGCCAGAAAGCTAGAAAAATACTAGGGAACAGGCCTGAGCAGGCCAACAGAATGATAAATTTTCTCAACAATCAGACTAAGGAGGAACTGGTAGCCCTGAATATCATTAACAGAACAGATGTTGTCCTTACAGCTAAAAAAGTGCTCGCCCTCAGAAATTTTGTACAAACTGTAGAAAGAAAGTGTCATGAAATGCAGGCTGAGGTGGATGAATACAAGCTCAAAATGGGAGCACTGCAGGAAAAGGGATTGCCCAGCCTACTAACCAGCACAGGAAGACTTCTCCCCCGTGAGCAATATGCTACTAGGATGACAAATTTTATTGAAAATCAAATCACTGCATCCGTCAGTACCTCTGAGGAAACAGGGCCTCCAACAGGGCAGGGCCTCTATGACAAGCCTAAAAATCTATTTTTTATTGAACATGAGATTAATCACCTATTCGAGGTTCCTCCAAATTTTTATAGGTATACAGAGGCAGATGAAACCCTGGTAAAAATACGGAGACACCAACTGCCCAAAGAGGATTGGTGGCAGGCAATGCTGCAAATTTTGCCTCAGTAATTTCAATTGATCAATCCTAGTCAGCTTCAACTCAGCCAAAGGCGAAAAACAGAATCTGGACAGCATACAAGGCAGCCGAAGAGGGTGACTCAGCATGAAGACAGCGACAGCAATCCAAAACATGGGAAATGCTCAAATTTTGGGCAGCACGGCTTCAGCCGTCTCCATCCGTCATAAAGTAAACATTCTCTGACCATTTTGGACAGCTAATACACTAAGAAGTTACTGCAGAGTTTATTCTCTCAGCTGCAATGCTCCAGGAGTTGGCACAATATTAATGAGCCATTAACTCACCAGCTAGATATTTTCTGATGTAAATTTTGTATATATACCTCCCCTGGCAGCGTATTTGGGGTTGGTGATTTTCACTCTAAGGCAAATATATTGTATACTTTCAGATGATCTAATGCAAAAAGCTGGAAAAGCTCAGTGTTTCTTCAATGCTTGATGTCTCAATGATGCTCTGCGTGCTGTTGCAGAATTCCTGTGCTGTCTAATGGAACAATAAGTTTTCTCAATCTATGTATTATCCTCTTATGTTTGTTTGAATCATATGCATGTTTCACCAATCTAACAATAGAGAAAAGGAATAGTACAGGATATGTTTGTTTACACCCTGTATTCAATCTCTGTTGTTGAAAATGTTTTCTTCAGAATTAATCATGAACATGAATTCTTAATTGCTCATGTTGGTATCAATTCTATAAATATGAATGTTATGCAGGAATTCTTTAGTGCTCCTAAGTAATATTCCCACTGTTCTCCATATCAGCTTACTGAAAGATCCTTAGTTGCCTTTCACGCCCTGATTCCATCACATCCATTTACAGATTTAAAGAATTGTTCCTTGGACACTTATCTGGCTCTGTAGCATCACTGTTGTATCAAAGCAGACACATCAAGCAATTAAACATCACTGACTCCATGCCCAATGGCCTAGATCACCCTGTAGACATATATCTGTTCTGACTGAAATCATCATCCAGCAAAATTTAAAACAAAATCTTGAGCATCATAACTAGCCTAAAATATTATACAAACAAAGTTAAATCACACAGAGAGAGCCCTCTCTGGTCATAGGTAGGCTAGAACCTGTGACCCAAAGATTGGTTAGTGGTTACCTTGGCCGTATTCCCTTGGGAGTCAAAGGGAACAACCTGAGTGCTAACACATGGCATCGCTGCATCATATACCTTCACTTCTGGGGATGGCTTGAAAATGCACAGCTCTACGAATGAAATTGACTGCACTGTTGATTCCGTGTCGCGAAATAGTGTAAAACGATATTAAGCTCAACCCCTTTCTGACACCATCAAAATCTGGACCCTCAAAAATCGCAAAGATTCCCTAAAAATTCCTTCTCGCTCGCTGACTAGGATTCTGTTGCTCAGACGATAACTCTGACTTCACCACTAAGCTCCTTATGAAAAATTGAGTAAATTGAGTATAAAGCTAGCCTAATTCTGAAACTATCAAAATTTGGCCCTAAGGGAATCTTTTATATTCTTCGTGAATACACAAAGATTCATCTTTGCAAGTTGAACAAAAATCTGCTACTCAAATCTAAAAACTGATCACACCATCAAAATCCTAGCAAAATTATGGTTTGTTTGAGTATAAAGTTCACATGGTTATGTCACTATGAAAATTTGGGCCCAAGGGAATCTTTTAGATTCCTCACAACATCAAAGAATATTCACTGAGAATCTTTCTGCAAAATATTCCTGTATCAAAATTTGTTGCTAGGGTGGGCCCATCCTACCTAGTTCAGGTACTTAGAATGGTTCCCCTCAGCCTTGATCTTTCGTTCTGTCACATGGAAGTAAAAGGGTTCTTATATAAACTCGGCGACGGATTTTTCAAAGCAAGCATCGTTGGCCCATTGGCCACTATTCCTAGTTGTTATGTGGTCTACCCAGATTCAAGACCTGTGGCCTCCCTTTAACCTTGGCGCATTATATTTTATGTGGTATATGGTTTTTTATGTCAACCCATTTTATATATAACAAATTCAAAACATGTAACAACCCATCAACAAATAAATCCATTTTTAATATTTCGAATTTTTATGGTTTTTAAATTTCAGTTTGTATTTTAATATAAACCATATTTTTTATATGGTTATATATATTTTTAATATAATTTGTTTTGAAATAATCTTATATGATTTTTAAATTGATTTTGTTTTTGTTTTTAATGACTTTTGTCATTATATGAGATATTTAATATCATTTTTTAAATCTTTTTGTAGGTGCAAGAGCCAATGATGGAGTGCCATGTGTCAATGGTTGATGGGCTCCCATGTACCCTGTGGGTCCCACTTGCTGATTGGCATGCCATGTGGCACAGTGTGAGCCCCTCTTTTTTCCTATCGTGTCAAAATTTAAAGAACCATAAGTTGGTCATACGAACTCGGATTCGAGTTCTGTCTGTGCCACCAGAATCGTAATGACGAGTAGTAACTCTTGGTATTGGTTTGGCTACATTTTTAAGAATTTTATTTTTGAGCCTTTCTGGATCCACCTTTGAATTTTGAGCCTTTCTGGAGCCACCTTTTCATTTTTAAGCACTTCTCGAGCCACCTAGATCATTCCTCCCCACTAAGGATTTTTTGGTCCTCCAAAAGCATGAACTTTATCTGCAATCTACTTTACTACATGCCACACTTTCTTCTCCTTCACCATTGTACTTTGAAGCCATAAGTGATGAACTGACACCTGCATTCTATGCAAACCAGTAGTACATCTTGCAAAATATATGTTCAAATTCAAGACCTATCATGACCCAAACAATCACCATACTTGCCAAGAGTTTATAACATGTGCCCTTTGGTCAAATGTATATCATAATAGAAACCAATGCCCCACCTATCAATAAAAGGGAAAAACATCATCATTCCTTTAATAAGCGATGGAAAACACATAATCACTTTTACAATTATATCACAACACATGATTTACACAATATGGCCATGACAAGCTACTATAGCTAGTAAAACCATCTCTCACTCATCAAAGTGAATGGGTCATCCCCCTATGGAATATTCTCTTGTTGAACATCTTCACCAGCTGGTTCCTACAAAAGCGCTTTTTCCTTGAGATGCTACTCTGGATGGAGCCTCCAACATGTGGCTCTTTGATGTCCACCTCTGTTGCAATGATTGTAAAAATTCTTCTTCCTCTAGACCTGCTTAACCTTCTTCATTCCCTAATGTGGAGAAGGTCTTTCATGTCTCATCCTCTTTCTTGTTTCCATTCTCTTCCAACACTTGGAAAACACGTGGTTATGCAAGCCACAAAAACTACATGGTTTTCTATTCCATGATTTATGTTCATCATTAACAATATTCTTGTAATCAAAATGAACTCTAGAATACTGAGACTCTTTATACCTCTCTTAGTTGTCTTCGGTATGTGTTGAGAATGCAACAAGATGATGGAGCTTAGTGGAAAGGAGTCGCCTTCACTAAGTGGGCCTGCAGGCAAATTATGGCGCAAAGTCTATTTTTAGACTATGTCTATTTTTATACATATGGATCATGATCTATGAGTTGCAGGATGTTGTTTATGGATGATTGGTCATGTTGGGAAAAATAGATGGACTTCTATTTCTGGTTCACAGTGGAGTGATCAAAGTCTATTTTTAGACTTCCAGGCTAAAAATAGAAAAGTCAAATATTATTGTCTCATAATAATATTTAGACTATAAACATTATCTTATCCTCTTGGAGCACTTCAGTTTGAGCTACAGATGTGGCACATGCAACTGTCAGAAGGAAATACAATTTTCTTGTGATTCAGTTGAGCTATTGCATGTAGGACTTTAGTTAGAACTCACGTGGTTGAGTTTGGTGGAGTTGATTGTGGAGTTGATGGAGTTGTGTTCAGTTTGACTTTGTTAAACTAGTTGTAATTAGTCTAAATGCAAATAGACTAGCGATGAGTGATGTGAATTAATTGGTTAAATTAATTCACTAATTATTAACTCATAATGCAACTGAAGAATATATCAGTTAACTCAGTGCATGTACAGTTCAGTGGAGACAGGTGTTAGAGGTTGAGATTGCTATCAGTTGTGACTATAGTTGTGCATGAGATCTTGCACAATCAATGGATTGAGTATGCCCATGAGAATTGAATAGTATATGCCCAGTGATATAGCCTGTGCTCATGTGATTTTCAGTGTGAGTGATTTTCACTTGGTATTTTGCAATAGAGGCAGGCAAAGCAGCGAAGGAGATTTGAACCTGTGACTTGTTCGGATCTGAGCTAGTTTTGTGTGTAACAGGAGGAAATAGTGTTGGATACTTGAGAGGAGTATTGTACTATGTAATGTTACATGTTCTCAATCATTGATATACAGATAGTGTGGGGTTTTCAGCTATAAGCTTTCCCCGGGTTACATACTGTGTTAATGTGTGCATGTGATTGATGTTTCATTGTTTTTGATGCTGCTAAATTGATGATCAATGTAGAGGAGGTTATGTATTATGCATGTATTCCACAATAGTGTATAATTAGGATAATCTCTATGAATAAGTTTCATATTATTCAAAATTTCTACATGGTATCGGAGCTGTTGATCATCAGATCTACTATTCAGAAAGTGTTTACATTTTATTTCTTCAGGCAGAGTCTGTAATCGGGCCAGGTAGCCTCTGGATTCATCCTTCCTTTGGAAGGTGAGATATCCGGTAAAAGCCCATATAGTCAATCTCTATACGAGAAATACTTTGTTCTCGCGAATTCTATATCCGAGGCAGTTGAGTTTGGAGCTGGTGGAATTCGAATTCGCAGCAATGTTTTCTTGGTATCAACGTGGCAATGTCTTTCAACGGATTGCGATTGGAGTATGCTCTTGAGGGCAGATCTAACTATATTGCATGGAAGGACATGATGGAGGCAGTGTTGTATGATAATGGGCTGAAGGAGTTCATAGAGGCTGATGTCCTAAAGCCTACTGATACTGCGCAAGTTGATGCTTGGCAAAAGAAGACAACAAAGTGTCGAAGGATTCTGTTGGAGGGCATGAAGGATCACATTGTGTCCAGCCTGCATGGAAAGGCTTCTCCATACTTGATGTGGAAGTGTTTATAGATCTATTCCAAAGCAAGAGCGATCAGAGGAAGCTGGCACTCAAGGATAAACTCAGAAACATCAAATGTGAGAAGGGAGACAGTATGCCCAAGTATCTCACGAAGTTCACTCAATGTCAGGATGAGCTGGGAAGTGTGGGGGTGACTGTCAATGATCAGGACTTGGTGAGCTTGGCTCTCCTTGGTCTTCTGAAGAGTTGGCATTCCTATCAGGACTCTATCAATGGTCAGGAGAAATTTCTAGGATGGGAGAGACTTTGGTCAGATCTTGTGTAGGAGGAGATCAGGCGGAATACCAGGGACAGATCTTAATCAAAGGTACCTTATGAAGAAAATTGCGCTTTGGCTGCCAAAGCAAAGAAGGGGAAGAATAAGAAGGATTCTCATTCTAGTGTGAAAGGAAAGAAGCAGGATATGTCCAAGGTGAAGTGTTTTCACTGTCACCAGCATGGACACTATGCCACTAATTCTCCGCAGAAGAAGAAGAACAAGCAAGCTGCTGGATCTGCAGCAGGAGAGGCTCTAGCCTCGCAGTTTGAGCGTGATTTTTCATTGATCACATGTTTGGTTTCAAGTGTGATGGCATCAGTGTGGTTCTTGGACAATGGTGTGTCTTTTCACATGACAGGAGATCGAGATTTGTTTCCTAATATGGAGGACAAAGATCTTGGAGTGCACATCGAGATGGGCAATGATGGTAGATATAGTGCGACCGGTATCGGTACCATTTCCTTTGAGAGGGAGTCTGGTAAACCCTTCGTATTGAAGGAAGTGATGCATGTTCTAGGATTGAAGAAGAATCTTATCTCTGTGGCGATGTTAGAAGACAAGGGATATGATGTTGTTTTCAGCAAGGGAAAGGCTTTCATGTGTAGCAAGACAACTGGAGAAACCCGAAAGATAGGGGTTCGAGTGAGGAACCTTTATCAGTTGCATGTAGATGGATGCGCATCAATGGCATGCAAGGCAAAAGGATTGATGAGCCGGGATGATGGCGAGCTATGGCACAGGAGATTAGGTCACCTTCACCATGGAGCCTTGAAGATACTGCAGGAGATCACTATAAGGCTTCCTAAAGGCACTCTTGCGCAGTCAGATCAGTGCAAGGGGTGTACTTTGGGAAATTTTGTGAAAGCCACCTTTCACGAGAAGGATAGTCATGCCACGATGATCCTTGATAGAATTCACATAGACGTGTGTGGACCTTTCTCAGTAGCTTCGATAGCAAAACACAGGTATTATGTGATCTTTGTTGATGATTTCTCTCGTAAGTGTTGGATCTTCTTCATGCAGAAGAAGAGAAAGACATACTCAAAGTTCTGTGAGTTCAAAGCACTGGTCAAGAAGTAGTCAGGGAAGAAGGTGAAGGTTCTTAGGAGTGATAATGGTGGTGAATACATCTCTGACGAGTTCAAGGATTTCTGCAAAGCACAAGGGATTCGAAGAGAGCTCATTGCTCCCCATAACCCATAGCAGAACGGGGTTGCTAAGCGAAAGAACAGAATGATCGTGGGTGTTGCACGGGCGATGTTGCATGATCAAGGCCTACCCCTTCACTTGTGGGTGGAAGCATGAAATACAGCAGTTTATGTGCAGAACCATTGTCCTCACAGGATACTTGGCATGAGTACACCCGAGGAGGCTTATTCTAGTAAGAAACCTGATCTTTCTCATTTGAAGATTTTTGGTGCTAACGTTTACATGCATGTGATGAAGGATGTCAGGAAGAAGTTGGAGCTGACCGCAGAGGTTGGGATATTTGTGGGGTACACTGATACGCCCCAAAAATATCATGTGTATTTGCCAGACAGTGGTAAGACTGTTGTGCGACGGGATATAAAATTTCAGGAGGAGAAAGCCATGAAGTGTTCACTTGAGAGGGAGCCACACTTGCATGCAGATGAGGAGCTATTAGTTCCTAAGCATGAGCTTTAGGACGTGGATCAGCCATAGGACGAGGTTCATGGAGTGGAAGAGACCACTCATGCAGTACCAACCATCAGAGGGTGAAAGCGCTTGACAGAAGCTAAGCGACTGACTCAAGATGCAGAGAAAGTTGTAGGACCACCTACAGCCCAACGTAGGCAGAGACAGTCACCTGATCGGTACAATGGATACATGTCTCTTGTCAGCAAATGTGTTGTGACTGAGCCATCCTCTTTCAAGGAAGCTGTGGAGGATCCCGCATGGGTAGACGCCATGGTGGAAGAGTATGATTCGATTGTCAGAAACAGTGCATGGAGATTATCCCAAGACTGGTAGGGAAATCAGTGGTGGGTGCGAGATGGATCTACAAAGTTAAGCAGGCAGCTGATGGGAGTGTGGAGAAGTACAAGGCAAGATTTTTTGCCCGAGGCTTTTCACAGATAGAAGGGATCGATTATGAGGAGACCTTTGCACCTGTCGCAAGGTATTCTTCCATACAAACGATTCTTTCTCTCTCAATGCAGATGCGATGGCACATTCATCAGATGAATGTGAAGACTGCGTCCCTCAATGGAGTCATTGAGGAGGAGGTGTACATAGAACATCCCAAAGGTTTCGAGATCTTCAGTAGTGAGTCGCATGTGTGCAGGCTCAAGAGAGCGTTGTATGGGTTGAAGCAAGCACCACGTGCTTGGTACACACGGATAGACAGTTATTTCACCGGACTTGGATTCTCCAAGAGTGAGGAAGATCCTAACCTATACCAGATTGTGGTGGAGGGTAAGTTGCTTATCATTGTACTTTATGTAGATGATTTGATTCTAACGAGTGATGAGCTATTGATACTTTCATGCAAGGATGATCTTGCTAAGGAGTTTGAAATGAAGGACTTGGGCCTCCTTCATTATTTCTTGGGATTGGAAATCTGGCAGCAGTGATGGACTATTTGTTTCTCAGGGTAAGTATGCTCGGGAGATACTGGATAAGTTCAACATGCATGGCTGCAAGCATGTTGATACTCCTCTTCCTGGAGGTTGGAGGAAGGAGGATGCCACTTCGGCAGAAGAAGTGGATTCCATTGTTTATCGACAATTGGTGGGGTTGCTTATGTATCTGGTCAATACATGACCCGATATATGCTATGCTGTTAACCAGCTTTCACAAGCTATGGTTAAGCCTACCAAGCTCTTCTGGAAGGCGGGCAAGCATGTATTGCATTATCTTAGAGGCACATCAGGATATGGTTTGTGGTACAGGCAGGAGGATGAGGTGAAGCTATGTGGCTTCACGGATGCAGATTGGGCAGGGAGACCAACGGACAGAAAGAGCACATCAGGAGGGGTCTTCAGTATCAGGTCGACAGCAGTTTCTTGGTACAGCAGGAAGCAGAGATCCGTGGCACTCAGTTCAACAGAGGCCAAGTATATGGCAGAAAGTTTGGTTGCATGCGAGGCTATATGGATGAGGAAGATCCTGGTCGGTTTGTTCGGTTCTTAGTTGGAGCCTATTGTGATTTACTGTGATAACCAGAGTTGCATTAAACTCTTGGCTAATCGTGTATTTCATGATAGATATAAGCACATTGACATCAAGTACCATCATATCAGAGATTGTTTGCAGTGGACAATCATGTTACTTTCATACATTCCAACGGAGGATCAGGATGCTGATATCTTGACAAAGGCACTCACCATGAGCAAATTCGAATACCACTGAGGCAGGATAGGGGTTGCTGATAATCCATATCTTGTTGAGAGGGAGTGTTGAGAATGCAACAAGATGATGGAGCTTAGTGGAAAGGAGTCGCCTTCACTAAGTGAGCCCGCAGGCAAGTTATGGCACAAAGTCTATTTTTAGATTATGTCTATTTTTAGACATATGGATCATGGTCTATGAGTTGCAGGATGTTGTTTATGGATGATTGGTCATGTTGGGAAAAATATATGGACTTCTATTTCTGGTTCACAGCGGAGTGATCAAAGTCTATTTTTAGACTGCCAGGCTAAAAATAGAAAAGTCAAATATTATTGTCTCATAATAATATTTAGACTATAAACATTATCTTATCCTCTTGGAGCACTTCAGTTTGAGCTACAGATGTGGCACATGCAGCTGTTAGAAGGAAATACGCTTTTCTTGTGATTCATTTGAGCTATTGCATGTAGGACTTCAGTTAGAACTCATGTGGTTGAGTTTGGTGGAGTTGATGGAGTTGTGTTCAGTTTGACTTTGTTAAACTAGTTGTAATTAGTCTAATTGCAAATAGACTAGTGATGAGTGATGTGAATTAATTGATTAAATTAATTCACTAATTATTAACTCATAATGCAACTGAAGAATACATCAGTTAACTCAATGCATGTATAGTTCAGTGGAGATAGGTGTTAGACGTTGAGATTGCTATCAGTTGTGACTATAGTTGTGCATGAGATCTTGCACAATCAATGGATTGAGTATGCCCATGAGAATTTCACAGTATATGCCCAGTGATATAGCCTATGCTCACGTGATTTTCAGTGTGAGTGATTTTCACTTGGTATTGTGCAATAGAGGTAGGCAAAGCAGCGGAGGAGATTTGAACCTGTGACTTGTTCGAATCTGAGCTAGTTTTGTGTGTAACAGGTGGAGATAGTGCTGGATAATTGAGAGGAGTATTGTACTATGTAATGTTACATGTTCTCAATCATTAATATACAGATAGTGTGGGGTTTTCAGCTGTAATCTTTCCCCGGGTTACATACTGTGTTAATGTGTGCATGTGATTGATGTTTCATTGTTTTTGATGCTACTAAATTGATGATCAACATAGAGGAGGTTATGTATTATGCATGTCTTCCGCAATAGTGTATAATCGAGATAATTTCTGTGAACAAGTGTCATATTATTCAAAATTTCTACAGTATGATCCTGGTATTGAGATCTTGCCTTAGCTCTTTCTCTACAATGTGCACTTTCATGGGATGATTGTGATTTGTTCCAATCATCCTCTTTCCCCGATGGCTTCAAAAATTCCTTGGGAGCTTCTACTACCTTCCAGCATTCTCCTTCCATGTCTCCCATCTTTGTAAGGAGTCTCAGTCCGGTTACTAAAATGGGGACCTCAAGGCTTCCAACATAAATAGCATCAAGTGAAACTGAAACTGAAGAACGATCAACATTTTTTACCTCAAGTGTCGATTCTGAAGCAGGTGATGATGGATTCGCTAAGCCTTCGTTGTGCTTCAACTCTTCCAAGGCCTCTTCCATGGCTCGTAACTAAAGTTGCAATCTTTGCTTCTCCTCTTTTTCTTCCTGTAGAATTCTCCTCAATTCAATAGTTGTTGCTTGAAGGCTTTGATTGATATCCTCATTTGAATGATGATAAGATGGTGAAGAATAATAATTTTCACTCAAGGAGGATGATGGAACATCATTCTCTACTCTTTCTTTCTCCTATTCCTCTCTTTCCATTTTCTCCTCATAATCTACATACATTAAAACTACCATGTTGGCCATCCTGTAGAAGGCCTCGTAGAGATCTATCATCCTCCATTTTCTTTCTAGTTGCATGTTCAATCATTCACACTTTTAATTCACATCAGCAAGAAGATCGCTCTAATACCAAACTTGATCTAGATCTCTCAGCTACCGTAGTTAACCAAGATCGTTTACTTCTATGATGTTAGCATAATTACATGTGAAAGAGTATGAAGAAACCACATGTTCATAATTTAAAGAAGAGGAAACATAAAGGAAACCATCAAATCAAAGAACACACACGCATTGATAATGGAGTCACCCAGTGTGGGTTACATCTCTGGTCCCAGTGTCAAAAGTGGGGAGGTCACTTGATTAAATGTTGCAAGGTGATGATGATGTACATGGTATATTCTTTATCATTACTGTTATAGACATTTTTGTGCCTTACCGCATTGAGCATGAAATGTCCATAATCCAAGGGATCCAAAGTCCCTAAAAGAGTTGTTCCTGCCCCTAAAGGAACAAGGTCAACCAATGACAGCTTCTCCCAGAAGTTCTCCACCAAAAACCACTCAGAATCAGTCAATTCAGGATCAATTCAGATGCTCTACTAGCTGCCTGCGTTGCAATGCACCCCAGTACACTAGCTAGGTGCGTTGCAACGCACCTAAATGCACTACTAGGGTGCGCTGAGCGAGAAATTCCAAATGGCAGTGTCATTCCGCGAGGTGTACAGACACTGGAAGCTTCCAGAATCTTCCTCAATGACACTTGCCTCAATGAATTCGACCAGTGATGAGTAAGAGGCTCTCAGCCTTCAAGTGGAAGCAAGAACTGACAGAGAGAAGCCACAAGTCAAAACATAAGCTGACTCATCCTCTCTGCCTACATCTATATATGGATCCCTCATCCCAGAGATCCGGAGGCTGGAATTTTGTACTTTGCAGAGAATTGTTGTTGGTTTGAGATTGAGATTAGTGCATTGGGTGATTTATGCTTTGTTGGAGGAGAGGAAGGGATTCCTTTGCTGGGAGGTAGATGCTGGATCGGGACTCACTTGGTTGTATCTCCTCTTGGACTTTCTTATCATATCAATAAAACTATTTGAGTTTCTCCTATATGCTTGTATATCAATGATGCTTTGTTATATTTGCATATTTAGTTTATATCTGATCCTAAACTAGTTATGAATGTAAATCTATGTCTTTTGTGTAGTTTTCCTCTCTTTTATGATCTTGCAGGAACTTGGTGAAGCTGGACCAGTGAGGGAGCAGGCAGCGGGAAGCGAACAAAGGAGAGGGCGATTGGATCAACAAACTAGCGAAAGACACAGGTTAGTTACATCCTTCCTCTCTGTTTACATTTCATAAAGAAGAATACGAAAATAGTTTTCCTTGTTTGTTGCTAAGGCACTATCACACCTTAGAGTGGGATAGGGGCATTCCGAATGGATACTTTTCCCAACAACAAATTGGCGACTCCACTGGGGATCATATCTACTTAGTTTATTTGTGTTTCTATTGTTGTTCTTCTCATAAACTCAGGAGTCCCGAATCGAACTGCATTTGCTATTTACAAATGCAAAGTAGAGATCTGCTACTCTAGTCTATTCACTGGGCCTGTTTATGATCTGAACAGCTGATCCACAAATGCTCTAACATCCCTTTTTGATAGCTCTTAGTCCTCCTTTAAATCATCCCTCTAATTGTACCTTATTGATAGCTTTTATCCGGCCAAAAACAGTAGATTAAATTGCAAACCATGACCCAGAACCCAGAGACAATTCGCGTTTCTGCTTCAGCGCAGGCTCTGTGAAGAGGTTCTGCATTTCAACGCAGGTCCCGAGAGGGCTACCTGCACTGCAATTCAGTTTCTCTGTGCAAGGGGTGCGCTGATCAGCCTTTGCCTTGTGCAGCTGTGGTTCTCTGCTTCTTTTTGCTCAGTTTTGTCTCTAATTTTTGCAGCCTGTTATCAGTGAGTGTACCTATCTGAAACCCCTTTTCTTTGCCTCAATTCTACCTCAGTTGTATAAAAGAAACTGTATTTGTTTTTATGTATTTGTTACATCATTTGCAGTTTCCCATTACAAAAGTAAACTAGTCATACTGTCGCCCTCAGATCTAGACCTGTCGTAAGTGTCGTTTTGATCTTAGGAGTGAGTTTGTTTGCTGTTCACAGTTGATTACGCTTTTACTTTTGTCTTTTGGTTTGAATTTATGCATTTCTGGTGTCGAAACAAGTGTTTACTTCAAAATCATAAAGTGTCGTAATCGTCTTTTTTGATTTCGAAAGAAGCTTGTTTGTGTTTTTCACTTGAAATCGAATTCAAATTTGTACAACAGCTTTCTTTTTAGGCATCAATATTAAGAAAGTGAAAACAAATACATGCATATGTGCATTTGCATTTTGACAGTTTGTATGTTGATTTAGGAAAAGTTCATTTATAGTGTGCTCTATGCTCTTTGAGAAAAGATTGTGTCTTTCTTTTCCCCTTGTAGCTAGGATTTTCATTGTTGAAAAGATATAAAAGCTTGCTTATCATCTTTAGACTGCATTTAGGAATTGTATCTACATCTCGTGGTGATCCAAAAAGGCAAACTTCTAAGAAAGATCAACCTAAAATAAATTGAATGAACTTAACAACGCTTTGTAACTTAACGCACAACATAGAGGTCTAGGCTAGAGACGTGTTCCGGCGTCGTAAAACCTGGTCACTGGTCGCCTCACTGATGGTTGGGTGATTCCTCCTGAGAGACGATAAGTGCCAGTACGGATTGTGCTCCCATGTACCGTCGAGTATATATTGGGAGACCCCTATAGGCATAAAACCTTTATCCATAGGAAGCCGTGTCGGCCGCCCTACTGATCGCAATGCACTGAACACAGCATTCGGGAAGATTGACCGCCCGTACCCTAAAAAGTATTCTGCGATTTTGTGATTGGTTTGGCACACCCTCTACCTAGAACTCCAGATCAGTCCCTTTCATTCCTTTTCAGACTCCTTAACGGAAAAGGTCCATCTGATCACTTGTCACTTCAGGCTCATAAAAAATCGAAGGAGACTAGAGTCATCTTTTGTTTTTTCTCGACTCTTTAAAACTGAAAAAACAAGTTGTGTCAAAGCGTCTAAAATTTATTTTAAACGGAATAATCATCACCTTTCCCTCGTTGATCTTCGAAGTTAGTCTCTCTTCATCGCAAGTTCTTGTAGAATCGCTAGAAAATATTTTGGATAGACTAGATATGTCTGAACAACCATCGACATCCAGGACTGTGTCGTCCGATACATCAGTGGCACAACCTCCTACTGCTACTCCAACGATGTTCAATGGTATACCATCTGTCCCGGCAAGTTATCAACAACAAGCCAGAGTCTAATCAGGGACTGCTTCGACGACATGGTTAGTTCATATTTCTTCATCCGGATTATCATCTGGTATTTCTTATGTTGAAACTCAACAAATTGATCCAATGTGTCTTCAAAGGCCAATATACCCTTTAAGTACTGGATTGCCACCATATCGAGGGCAGTATGTCTTTTCATTATTCCCACTGTTATCACAAAACCAGTACTGAGGGCTGCAACTAAGCATGGTCTCATGTAACTATTTCAACCTATCTTTAGACCAAAGATTAGCCTCTTTGATCAGAGAGGGCTCTCTCAAAACTCTTGATAAAATCCTTCACACACTAGATGGCTAACTCTTTATTTACTTATGAAAACATAACTGGTTGGAAACACACCAAAAGATATCTCATTGGGCTATGGAGTCTATAATATCAAGTAGACAAGAAAAACACAGTGATCTCATAGAAATCAAGGCTCTTAGCATTACAAGTCAAACATATTCCACCACACATAGCTTGTTGTATACACAGGAAGTCAGAGCATATAATTATGAATTCTGAGTGATTGCATACAACAAAACCATAAAATAACATAAGGTATAACACATCATCACTTCATTTGACCATGACAATCCTTCGAGAATCTTGAGAAGAGAATAACTCTGTTTTACTATTACTGTCAAAAAAGGTCTTACAGTGGCCCAAAACAACACACTTTTTCTATTAAGTATCCAACCCTTTTTACATTCTAATCTGATCCCTATATAGGCAAGCAAACTCACCCACCTCGAGCTTCCTCCTCCAGCATGAGGGGAGCCTCGAAGGTGGCTATTCATTATCCCTATCTATTGCATAACTAATCTATTAATTACATAATGGCTAAACTGAAATCACAAATGGTTTTCATTTAATCAAAATCCTAAATCTTTGCTCCTTGTCACATGATGCTTTTCTGGCTTTTGACACATGTCCTTTGGCTGTTTAGGTTGAAGTATCTTTGAAGGAAAGTACATAGAACGAACTAGCTTTGGATTCTAGTTACGTGTATGCTTATTAATTGATCAAGAGGAATGCTCTGTTTTCACGGTCTTTGTCTCCCACATTTTCCCAAAGTATAGCAGCATGTTCTCAAATCTTTTAATCACCCCATGCATGGAATGCTGCCATGTTTTAGATGTGCTGTAAGTAATATTAATAGACAGGTGCTTCTCTTCCTTAACTCCCGCTCACAGTATCACACTAGCTGCGCTGCACTTTAAACTCATCACCTACAGCAGTTTCGTAGCGCGCTACGAAACTGCTGTGTGATTTAAATAAACCACAGTCTTCCTTTAAACTTCTCACAGACTTGAATAGCTGATGTTGCCAATCTTCAGTTTCACCTATTCTATACTGAGATTCAGAATCACAGTCCCTATAACATAAACCTCCAATAGATGAACCAACTGCATATATCAAATCGTTGTCTTTGAAGATTTCAGAATATCTTTCCCAAAGGCCATATTGCCGGAACCTTTCAGGATGATTGAGAAATAGTTTGTTGATGTGGCAAGGCTTGGGATCTGGAATGAAAAATTCTGCAGCAGTGCGATCTGGTAAACCTATCTCCCATATATCACATAGGTGTAAAACCCACTGCTCTCTCGAAGCAAAACAAACCTTTTGTCTATATTTAATGGCACCATCTTCCAACTGCTTGAAGGATTGTATGGCCTGAGGAAAGAGACTTCAACCTTATCCTTGTTAGCTTTGACCACTTTAAAAAATATCGCACTTGGCACATCAAACTTATCCTCTGTTCCAATTGAGATCCCAGTATCCTCTGTTCGTTTCTTTGTTGAGAATTTCGAGCAAATTGTCAAGCCCTCCATAACGTATGTCTGTAATTATCCCCGCTGGTTTTGATATGGTGACTCGCACAATTCCATTATCTAATGCAATGTGAGCACCCTGATCCACAAAATACACATTGCCCTCCTAACACTTCCGCTACAGAGTGCAAAACTAATAGCATACTTATCAAAAGTGTGACAAATGTAATCTAATGTAGCGCAAATCTTCTGAGAGCGATGGTTCTTGAAATATTTACAATCTCCCTCTGAATTTAACTTGTGCTTTGGTAATTCTTTAAACTCCAAAACTTCTGTGGAGCTTGAGAAGTTTCTTGGTCGCCAGCTGGAGCATGTAACCGACACGTTACCGCATTTGTAGAAGACAACATCGCATCCACCTTGACAAAGGAAATTCATCTATTTCGAACTCAACCATTTGCGCCATCCTTCTTTTATTTCTATTTAATGCGCACTCACCCTTTTAAAGACACCAGTTAACCTAAAACCAGCTCTTGTGCCACTAATAATGGCGGCCTTGTAGCATATAAAACTACTCGACACTTGGCATTAACCACCATATTTGATAAGAGCACTTTCATGTCTTTAATACATACATTAATAATGAAACAGCGTGCTTAACAACGTTCACGACATTTTCATTTATATCAGTCATTTTATAAGCCCGTGTGCCTTGAAGAAACAACTGCCATGTATTTCGTATAAGCCGTGAAAGAGAAGTTGCTTGATTTTTTAGGTAGCACAGTGTGACTTAAATCACAGACAAACAATACCGCTCGCCCTTCAATAATTCAATTACTAAACTCTTGAATAAAGGATACAGCAGCTCCAATTCCCCTGTAGTGTCAACAGGTGCCCACCGCCTCATCTAATTCAGCGCCTGCTTGTCTTCCTTATCATATAATGAATATATCATTTCCACTGACAAATTGTCCAGCAACCAAAATAAATAGATAACATGGCTTCTGTCTCGGTTCTGGACCACCGCGGGGAACTACACCATCGAGTGCCTTGAGAGAATTAACAATCAACCCTTTCCAAACAATGAGAGTCACGAGAGGATGAATTTTAGCATGTTTAGCGAAAGCGCGAACACAGTCATGAAAACCCATATGAAATATGAGGCATTTCTCGATCAAATGTTGAACCATGCGAATGTACATGAGGCGCTGTTTGTATTTACATGATGACGAGCTCTCCCTTAAATAAAATTCTTGTTCTTCTGCACTTTCTCCATGGCTTTGACCTACAATCCCCTCTTCAATCTCAGTCATGCCATTAGTTTGAACTCTCATTTTCCCAACTTCGTTGCATGATTGATGGAGACGCTTTATGAAGAAATTAAGTAGAAGATGACGATGACAGTATATATTGGACAGACGACGGTAGGGAGAAACTCATTCGTTGATGAGGAGGATAAGATGAGGTGAATGGATGGAGAACAGAGCACATGGTGAAGTGGCATCCGTATGTAGTGGCCTTGATGCATGTATGAGATTCTTCGTGACATGTCATTCTATCTCTGCTCTTCTCTCGTTATATCATCCATCTTTGGATATTTTGAGTTCATAATGCCTAAGCACAATGTTCTCTAGAAGTAGCTATTGCAAGGAACGATGATATAACCCAGCTAAAACTCAAAACTTTTATCAAATTAACCCATGAGAGTTTCAAGTTTTCTTTCATTGAACCTGTTTTGCAAAATCCATAGATAAGAGCATTGTATGCAACAACACCAGAGTTATATCCTTTAATCAACATTAGACCTTTAAGCACATCAACCTCATCCACAGCAGTTGTAGTCAGTGTACAACAGACATGCTATGATTCGGGCCTCCACTGAAAACTTGAACAAATCCCCAGTTTCGTAGCACGCTACGAAACCACTCAAACAGGTAGCGCTGCGAAACTGCTGAACAGAATTCAGGCGCTGCGAAACTGCTCGATCTTTAAGCTAATCTAGAAAAATTTTGACAACATCATTTTCAGTGATAACAGTGGCTCCACTTGGGATAGTGTGCCCCTGTGGTACACTAAGAACATGCAGCTCCAGTGCCTTATCCATTTTGACAAACTGAAATTTTCTTGACAAGCATGACTATAGGAGAATGAGAACTATACCTACTGAAAAATGCTCAGTTGAACTTGAGCTTATTTGCAATTACCTCTACCTACCTACCCTAACCATTTCAACTTCTTCAGCTCAATCAATATGATATTTCCAATGCAGCCAATCATTCATCTTATCTGTCATTTGAGTCCTTTGGCTGTGCTTGAAACAAAAATAAATCAGATACTGAAGTAACCGAGGCGGCATGAGGTGTAACTGTTCTTCAACATGAAAATATAACTGGAAGCCGTCTGAACAGTAAATCTTATCCATGTATTCAGCTATAGGGTCAAAAAACACATAGCTAGTTTGCTGATTCTCAAAACTTTCTGTATCTTTAGACAACTTATCTTCAGCCACACCAAATTTATTTGATATACTATCCAACTGCCTATCTGAATGATGCTCGCAAACAATGTAATTTTCCTCACTACTATGATCATTATTTGAAGTAAGCTGCTGCAAGGAATTACAAAATTGAGCAAGCTTTTCCTCTGCCTGAGGGTCATAGAAAATTTCCTCCAATATTTCTTCTTGCTGAGTGTAATCAATTTCATCTCCATCATGATCTGAAACCTGACAAATCTGCTGCATCTCTACATCAATATCTGAGGATAAAACATGGTTTTCACAGGTAAACTCTTGCTGCTCTTCATTCTGTGCTTCATGGAGTGTTATACCTTCTTCTTGGTGCTGAAAAACATTATCATGAAGAGCCTCTAAAATTTCTTCATCTGTAAATTCATCATCACCATAATAATCCTCCAAGCACTGAATAAGATTCAAAGAATGCCTACAGCAATCTTTGAGCAGCAACAAAGAAGGATAATATTCTTTATACATTTCACAGAACACATCATGGAAATCAGCAAGAGAAGATAATGAATCATTTTCCAAACTTTTATACCAAGACCATGCTTCTCCTTCTAAAGTAGCCATAAACATCCTCATGAGACAATCTTCAGGGAAATGAACCTTAAGACTGCGTACATGTATGTGAAACTTAACCAAATGGAGAGCAGCATCATCCTTCTTTTCATCTTTAAATATTGGAAGATCATCTAACCAATCAACCTTTGGCATAGGATTTGGAAAACCAGGGATATGAGACCGATTCATAGGAGCATACCTGGCATTCTTTCTTGCAGTGGAATCCATCTTGAAACTTCATCAAGCTACTGATCTTCTAGCAGTGGAGTCACCTTCTAATTTGTTCTTTGATGTGTGGAGTCGCCAAGGTAGTTTTGCAGCCTTGAAAATCATTTGAACTCCTGCTACCTTCAGAAATTCAATCTTAAGCTCCCGGCAGACGCACCAAAATGTTATCACAAAACCAGTACTGAGGGCTGCAACTAAGCATGGTCTCATGTAACTATTTCAACCTATCTTTAGACCAAAGATTAGCCTCTTTGATCAGAGAGGGCTCTCTCAAAACTCTTGATAAAATCCTTCACACACTAGATGGCTAACTCTTTATTTAGTTATGAAAACATAACTGGTTGGAAACACACCAAAAGATATCTCATTGGGCTATGGAGTCTATAATATCAAGTAGACAAGAAAAACACAGTGATCTCATAGAAATCAAGGCTCTTAGCATTACAAGTCAAACATATTCCACCACACATAGCTTGCTGTATACACAGGAAGTCAAAGCATATAATTATGAATTCTGAGTGATTGCATACAACAAAACCATAAAATAACATAAGGTATAACACATCATCACTTCATTTGACCATGACAATCCTTCGAGAATCTTGAGAAGAGAATAACTCTGTTTTACTATTACTGTCAAAAAAGGTCTTACAGTGGCCCAAAACAACACACTTTTTCTATTAAGTATCCAACCCTTTTTACATTCTAATCTGATCCCTATATAGGCAAGCAAACTCACCCACCTCGAGCTTCCTCCTCCAGCATGAGGGGAGCCTCGAAGGTGGCTATTCATTATCCCTATCTATTGCATAACTAATCTATTAATTACATAATGGCTAAACTGAAATCACAAATGGTTTTCATTTAATCAAAATCCTAAATCTTTGCTCCTTGTCGCATGATGCTTTTCTGGCTTTTGACACATGTCCTTTGGCTGTTTAGGTTGAAGTATCTTTGAAGGAAAGTACATAGAACGAACTAGCTTTGGATTCTAGTTACGTGTATGCTTATTAATTGATCAAGAGGAATGCTCTGTTTTCACGGTCTTTGTCTCCCACATTTTCCCAAAGTATAGCAGCATGTTCTCAAATCTTTTAATCACCCCATGCATGGAATGCTGCCATGTTTTAGATGTGCTGTAAGTAATATTAATAGACAGGTGCTTCTCTTCCTTAACTCCCGCTCACAGTATCACACTAGCTGCGCTGCACTTTAAACTCATCACCTACAGCAGTTTCGTAGCGCGCTACGAAACTGCTGTGTGATTTAAATAAACCACAGTCTTCCTTTAAACTTCTCACAGACTTGAATAGCTGATGTTGCCAATCTTCAGTTTCACCTATTCTATACTGAGATTCAGAATCACAGTCCCTATAACATAAACCTCCAATAGATGAACCAACTGCATATATCAAATCGTTGTCTTTGAAGATTTCAGAATATCTTTCCCAAAGGCCATATTGCCGGAACCTTTCAGGATGATTGAGAAATAGTTTGTTGATGTGGCAAGGCTTGGGATCTGGAATGAAAAATTCTGCAGCAGTGCGATCTGGTAAACCTATCTCCCATATATCACATAGGTGTAAAACCCACTGCTCTCTCGAAGCAAAACAAACCTTTTGTCTATATTTAATGGCACCATCTTCCAACTGCTTGAAGGATTATATGGCCTGAGGAAAGAGACTTCAACCTTATCCTTGTTAGCTTTGACCACTTTAAAAAATATCGCACTTGGCACATCAAACTTATCCTCTGTTCCAATTGAGATCCCAGTATCCTCTGTTCGTTTCTTTGTTGAGAATTTCGAGCAAATTGTCAAGCCCTCCATAATGTATGTCTGTAATTATCCCCGCTGGTTTTGATATGGTGACTCGCACAATTCCATTATCTAATGCAATGTGAGCACCCTGATCCACAAAATACACATTGCCCTCCTAACACTTCCGCTACAGAGTGCAGAACTAATAGCATACTTATCAAAAGTGTGACAAATGTAATCTAATGTAGCGCAAATCTTCTGAGAGCGATGGTTCTTGAAATATTTACAATCTCCCTCTGAATTTAACTTGTGCTTTGGTAATTCTTTAAACTCCAAAACTTCTGTGGAGCTTGAGAAGTTTCTTGGTCGCCAGCTGGAGCATGTAACCGGCACGTTACCGCGTTTGTAGAAGACAACATCGCATCCACCTTGACAAAGGAAATTCATCTATTTCGAACTCAGCCATTTGCGCCATCCTTCTTTTATTTCTATTTAATGCGCACTCACCCTTTTAAAGACACCAGTTAACCTAAAACCAGCTCTTGTGCCACTAATAATGGCGGCCTTGTAGCATATAAAACTACTCGACACTTGGCATTAACCACCATATTTGATAAGAGCACTTTCATGTCTTTAATACATACATTAATAATGAAACAGCGTGCTTAACAACATTCACGACATTTTCATTTATATCAGTCATTTTATAAGCCCGTGTGCCTTGAAGAAACAACTGCCATGTATTTCGTATAAGCCGTGAAAGAGAAGTTGCTTGATTTTTTAGGTAGCACAGTGTGACTTAAATCACAGACAAACAATACCGCTCGCCCTTCAATAATTCAATTACTAAACTCTTGAATAAAGGATACAGCAGCTCCAATTCCCCTGTAGTGTCAACAGGTGCCCACCGCCTCATCTAATTCAGCGCCTGCTTGTCTTCCTTATCATATAATGAATATATCATTTCCACTGACAAATTGTCCAGCAACCAAAATAAATAGATAACATGGCTTCTGTCTCGGTTCTGGACCACCGCGGGGAACTACACCATCGAGTGCCTTGAGAGAATTAACAATCAACCCTTTCCAAACAATGAGAGTCACGAGAGGATGAATTTTAGCATGTTTAGCGAAAGCGCGAACACAGTCATGAAAACCCATATGAAATATGAGGCATTTCTCGATCAAATGTTGAACCATGCGAATGTACATGAGGCGCTGTTTGTATTTACATGATGACGAGCTCTCCCTTAAATAAAATTCTTGTTCTTCTGCACTTTCTCCATGGCTTTGACCTACAATCCCCTCTTCAATCTCAGTCATGCCATTAGTTTGAACTCTCATTTTCCCAACTTCGTTGCATGATTGATGGAGACGCTTTATGAAGAAATTAAGTAGAAGATGACGATGACAGTATATATTGGACAGACGACGGTAGGGAGAAACTCATTCGTTGATGAGGAGGATAAGATGAGGTGAATGGATGGAGAACAGAGCACATGGTGAAGTGGCATCCGTATGTAGTGGCCTTGATGCATGTATGAGATTCTTCGTGACATGTCATTCTATCTCTGCTCTTCTCTCGTTATATCATCCATCTTTGGATATTTTGAGTTCATAATGCCTAAGCACAATGTTCTCTAGAAGTAGCTATTACAAGGAACGATGATATAACCCAGCTAAAACTCAAAACTTTTATCAAATTAACCCATGAGAGTTTCAAGTTTTCTTTCATTGAACCTGTTTTGCAAAATCCATAGATAAGAGCATTGTATGCAACAACACCAGAGTTATATCCTTTAATCAACATTAGACCTTTAAGCACATCAACCTCATCCACAGCAGTTGTAGTCAGTGTACAACAGACATGCTATGATTCGGGCCTCCACTGAAAACTCGAACAAATCCCCAGTTTCGTAGCACGCTACGAAACCACTCAAACAGATAGCGCTGCGAAACTGCTGAACAGAATTCAGGCGCTGCGAAACTGCTCGATCTTTAAGCTAATCTAGAAAAATTTTGACAACATCATTTTCAGTGATAACACCCGCCCGGAGAACAACCATGTGGGAGTTTACAACAAAATTCAAGTCAAACTGGAATTACGTCCAGTGGTTGGGTACCAATACTGCCTCAACAACCAAGGGTTGTATATTCAATGCAACCAGTCCACCCTGTGTCAGATATTCCCACTATACCTGCTATGGTGACTGCATCGCAAGTACAAGCGCTACCTGTTGTATGTCAACCCCAAGTTTCTCAAGTTGCAGTACAACAGCCTCTTGTCTCAACGACTCAATCACAACCTCAGGTTAGTGACTCCTTATCTGGAGCGACTCAGGATCAAACAAGTACTATGACTCCTCATCTTGGTCAATCATCCAGTATTGAACAACAGCAAATGGTCCAACAACCAGGGCTAGTTCAATCTCAACAACTGCAATTCCAGCAATCATATCAAGGACCTGAGCAACAAGTCTTTGTAAGTAATGGGCAACCGCATTTCCAAAGCGGTTATCAACAACCATATTATAACGGTTATGCCCATCAACCTTGTCAAAGTTGCCAGCATCAAATACATTATGCTGGTATGCAAAGACCCACTGCTCAGGCGATTCCATCTTATCCTGGGTATGCTTCACCTAACCTGAATCAACAGTTACCCTTTGTAGCAACTCTAGAATTACGAAATCTAAACCGGCTGACGAATGATCCAATTGCTTATGCCCCTTGGTGGCCAGCGATTCCGCATAAACTTCCGTCAGATATTCCTAAATTTAATGGAAATCCGGGTGAAGATCCGTCGAATCATGTGATGACATTTCATCTGTGGTGTTCATCAAACACCCTAAACGATGATTCGATTAGGCTTCGCCTTTTTTAGAGGACATTAACTGGTCCGGCAGCAAAATGGTATATCGAATTGCCTAGAGCTTCATTCGACAACTTCAGTACCCTAGCCACAACCTTTTTAACCCATTTTCAGTTACCGATAAGGTACGAAACGGGAACCGAACTTCTTACCAACTTCAAACAAACGACGGCCACTCACATATCTGATCATATACATGAATGGAGACGTCGTCATAGAATGGTGAAAACGTATGTTCCCAATCAGCTTTTAGCTGAATGGTTTATTAAGTCATTACTGCCTTCCATCACGGAAGATGTGGCAAAAGGGGGAGTCGTCACAGAAGAGAAAGTTATCGCTCGTACTCAGTCCGGCACGCTCTACGATAAAATACCTGACGCCCCTAGACCAGAATTCTCAGTTCCTCCTCCTCCTAAATCAAACAATGACTCTCATGCCATCGATGGCGTGATTGGCGCGACAGACACGAAATCGACAAAGGCTACATCTAAAAAGGCTTGTAAGATTTCTAGTCAAAATGCAAATGAGGAACTTCTTGCCTCGGAAGTAAATGTCGTGTCGACCGACAAGGGCAAACAACTGAAGCAACCAGGGGGCAAGAAGAAAAAGAAAGGGAGAAAAAGGAAACCCCCTGCGAGGTGTCATATATGCGATGAGGATCATTGGACGAGAGATTGTCCACATATAGCTGAAGTTAAGAAACTCTTTAAGAGTTCAAAAACCTCAGCAGTATTGACTGATCCATTTCCAAGCCCGGGAACCAAACTGGTTGCTAATCAAAATGCTTCCCGATCCCAAGTGCTTATGTTGTCTATCTCAAAGCAGCAAAATGATGCTTTGGCAAGGAATAAATATTACGGGAATCCACAGGTGTCGAATAACAAGGCTAATGAACAACCTAGTAGTTCGACAACAACTTTGACCAAAGTTGTACCACCCATCATTCCTGAACAAATGATAAAGTCACCAAAGGGAGTAGTGCACAAATCGACATTTAATCCTCGTGCAAAAATAGCACAGAATTATAATATAATAGAGGACCTGGCCCAATCGCCGTCCACTATGTAGACACTTGAGGTACCGCAAAATTGCCTCTCCCAAGAGCAAGATTTATTATCAGCAATAGGTGGGATTGACCCAATGGATTCCAATCTTGTGGCCTTTGATCATAAAGGATATGACCCTCAGTTACCAGCTCAACTAGCTTTCCTTATTCAAGTGAAAGCCCTTAACAAAACTGTTCATCGAACAATTATTGATGAGGGGGCATCTACATGCATTATGTCGATGAGTTGCTGGAAAACTTTAGGATCTCTAACCTTGTCGCGATCTTCGACGACATTAAAAGCATTCGACGGAAGGACATATACACCATATGGTATCTTAAGTAACTTGAAAGTTGAACTAGGAGGGAAAACAGTAGAAATTGATGTTGAAGTAATCGACGGAAACCTTGATTACAATATCCTATTGGGAAGACCCTGGATATATGCCATGGCCGCAGTTGTGTCGACCTACTTCAGGAAGATTGCATTTCCCTTCCAAGGAGGAATTACAATCGTCGACCAACAAACATTTCTCCCCAACAGTTCACAAGTTACGGAAAGCATTCCAATGATCCATGGAAGCAATCATTCGCTCCAAAATATCGGAGTAGGTCTCCTAAAAGACCCTGCCTTAATGGGTACTTTTGCCCTACCGCCTCCGAGTAATCTGGCGGAAGTGGCCACAGTGGAATATGAAACCTTCTATATTTAATGGATTTGGACTCCGAGGACGGTTCTTATCTCATGTCAACCTCGTTAAAAAATGAAACAAGGAGTCATGAGGACAGTTCTTTTACTGTGTCAACCTCATTAAAAAATGAAACAACCCCCCTTTCCAAATCTCAAAGGTAAACCTTCATTCCAACCACTAAGTTGAATGCAATGAAGCTTGGGGGGCATGCACCTTGATTTGCGTTATTATGCTGGGGGCATGCAAACTTATCACGAGCAGTGTTACTGCAGGGTTCAAGCTCGTTAAAAAATAAACCTGCATCGAGCAGTTTTAGCACATAGTTCATGCTCGTTAAAAAATAAAAATAAGATCGAGCAGTTTTAGCACATAGTTCATGCTTGTTAAAAAATAAACATAAGACCGAGCAAGTGTTTCAACCCACGTTTAAGCTCGTTAAAAAATGAACTATCCTCCGGTAAATAACCATCGTGAATGTAACATTATCAGCCATTAAAGCCTTGGTCGTGTTTGCACCGTCACCTCCACTTTTCCATTGGCCGATCATTCACCTCCATTTGATTGTTTACCCATTTTGAGGAACAGCTGCGAAGAGTGATTTCACTAGCCATCCTTGTGACACTGCCGTGATTGGAAAATTCCAACCCTTACCTGGAATCAGTTGCTACCCTTTTTATCACTCGTTCCTCAAAAGACGAGTCTTCTTTAAGCTCTTTTCATCTGACTCGTAAAATATGAAAATATTACCGAGTTTTGGCCTTCCAGCTCGTTAAAGCGACCGGAAGTGCTATCCCTCCTCTAGATTTTAATGTTTTTGGACTTGAGGGATTATTGCACAAAAAGATCGAGCGCTTGTTTTGTTCGGCTCATTAAAACTATCGAAAATTCATCCCTTCTGTATTATTTTATACTTTTTCGGACTTAAGGGATTAGATGACGAAAAAGGACTTTCGGAGTTATCTTTATGTTCCTTTTCAGACTCCCTAAAAAGGAAAAGGACCGAGTTATCTTTGTCGTTAAACTCGTTAAAAACATTAATAGCGACAAACTTGTCTTTAGACGAGAACGAGTTTCACTATCGCTAGGCTTGTTAAAACATAGCGATGGGTTTGCCCGAAGGGAAAATTATAGAACAAGCATATGTTATCCTCCTCAAGATTGACAAAAATAAAGAGGTACTAGTCAGCAATGACTGGGGAAAAATTGGGAAGAAACTCAAAGAAATTTTATTGGTAGCAAGTCGCTCTTGAACATGACACTTCCACTCCGTGCCTGAGTCGGGTTGGGTTGTTTCATTCACCGGTCACATCACCATGGTCTCGCCATACCATCCACCTTCGGGGTAAATGCTACCAATCCATCATACAAGTGTCGCCGATATGTTCAAGAGAAGTCATCCAGAGAAGTCACCCATGTCCCATCCACTACCATACATTATACTTCATTCTTTCATGACCGCCACCCTGAACCATATATCATCAGATCGTTTTCACCTCCATCAAAATCATTTTCTCTGTTCCGTGTCATTGATGTGGGATACATCAAGGCCCTCCTTTGACGGATCGCTTCTTGTCGACATCAGCTCATTATCCAAGAAGTTGATCTAGGAACACCCCTTCAGTACTTTGAAGCTTGCATGCCTCAATGGCAAGTTTCTCACTTCCGGCGACAGGTATACATTAATGACCTTCGACCGAAAGATTTTGTGTGGTGTTCGACGCCAAGTCCTTTATTCACACCACATGAATTGTACTGCAGTACCTTGAGGGTCATTATCATTATCGGTGATTCCTCTCGCGCTTGTTAACAGTTAACATCATTGACTGGTAATCAAGCGATGTCTTTCCATGTTCGACTTCAGAACATTTCTCACATGGATCGACTTGTACTTAGAGTGAAGATCGGACGAGATTGAAGACCCCGGATCTAGTTTCATCCATCCGGGCTGCGATATATATTCAGGAAAAATAAAGACATTGACATGTACAACATTGCAGCACAGATAATCATCCTACCAAAAGGATGATGATTTCATCAGAATTATTAGTCTACCATCAAACGATTGTCTGTCCTATGTACATAAAAATGAATTTATAAAGCTGAGCATGGGAATGCCCGCCTCAGCTAGATCATGAAAACAGTATGAAAAATAATGTATTGTATTGTATCTTATTACAGGTCTCCTCCCAGCATTGAAAGAACTTCGGATCCTCCTAATAAAGAATTTCACCCGATAAACGACCTCATACTTTAGGGGGCAACTGTTATAGACATTTTTGTGCCTTACAGCATTGAGCATGAAATGTCCATAATCCAAGGGATCCAAAGTCCCTAAAAGAGTTGTTCCTACCCCTAAAGGAACAAGGTCAACCAATGACAGCTTCTCCCAGAAGTTCTCCACCAAAAACCACTCAGAATCAGTCAATTCAGGATCAATTCAGATGCTCTACTAGCTGCCTACGTTGCAATGCACCCCAGTACACTAGCTAGGTGCGTTGCAACGCACCTAAATGCACTACTAGGGTGCGCTGAGCGAGAAATGCCAAATGGCAGTGTCATTCCGCGAGGTGTACAGACACTGGAAGCTTCCATAATCTTCCTCAATGACACTTGCCTCAATGAATTCGACCAGTGATGAGTAAGAGGCTCTCAGCCTCCAAGTGGAAGCAAGAACTGACAGAGAGAAGCCACAAGTCAAAACATAAGCTGACTCATCCTCTTTGCCTACATCTATATATGGATCCCTCATCCCAGAGATCCGGAGGCTGGAATTTTGTACTTTGCAGAGAATTGTTGTTGGTTTGAGATTGAGATTAGTGCATTGGGTGATTTATGCTTTGTTGGAGGAGAGGAAGGGATTCCTTTGCTGGGAGGTAGATGCTGGATCGGGACTCACTTGGTTGTATCTCCTCTTGGACTTTCTTATCATATCAATAAAACTATTTGAGTTTCTCCTATATGCTTGTATATCAATGATGCTTTGTTATATTTGCATATTTAGTTTATATCTGATCCTAAACTAGTTATGAATGTAAATCTATGTCTTTTGTGTAGTTTTCCTCTCTTCTATGATCTTGCAGGAACTTGGTGAAGCTGAACCGGTGAGGGAGCAGGTAGCGGGAAGCGAACAAAGGAGAGGGCGATTGGATCAACAAACTAGCGAAAGACACAGGTTAGTTACATCCTTCCTCTCTGTTTACATTTCATAAAGAAGAATACAAAAATAGTTTTCCTTGTTTGTTGCTAAGGCACTATCACACCTTAGAGTGGGATAGGGGCATTCCGAATGGATACTTTTCCCAACAACAATTACAAGGATAAACTCCCTCAACCAGAGGGGCATGTCTCTCTACGAGACGTTCTCCTATAGGAACTCTCACTCATATAGGCCCTCCTTTAGCATGAGAAGATATTAAATTCTCACATGAAGTGGCATACAAGCATCCTCCAACATAGTAGAAAACAGGGATCTCAACATCAAAGCATCATCTCGGAAAATCAAAAGAAATACATGTCATCACTGCATCATATACCTTCACTTTAGGGGATGGCCTGAAAATGCACAACTTTGCTGATCAAATGGACTGCACTATTGTTTCATGGCATAAAGTTGTGTCAAATGAATGTAAACTCAACCCCTTTCTGACACCGTCAAAATATGGGCCCTAAGGAATCTCAAAGATCCCCCAAAGATTCATTCTCGCTGGATGACTAGAATTATGCTGTTCATATGAAAAATTTGACTTCACCATTGCACTCCTTGTGAAAAACTAAGTAAAATGACTATAAAGTCGGCCTAGTTTGGAAACTGTCAAAATTTGGCCCTTAGGGAAATCTTTTAGATTCCAAACAGATTCCTATACGCAAGTTGACTGAAAATATTCTGCTCAGATCCAAAAATCGATCATGCCAACAGACTCCTAGAAAAAATCTGGTTCATTTGGGTGTAAAGTTGGCATGATTCTGTCACTGTGAAAATTTGGGCCCAAAGGAATCTTTTAGATTCCTCGCAACATTAAAGAATATTCCTTGAGAATATTTCTGTAGAATATTCTCATCTCGAAATGCATGCCTAGGGTGGGCCCCTCTGACCTGGTTCTGCTTCTTGGCATGGTTCCCCTCAGCCTCGACCTTTCGTTCCATCACATGGAAATAAAGGGTTCTTATATAAACTCAGCAACAAATTTTTCAAAGCAAGGGTCATTGGCTCATTAGCCACTGCTCCCAGTTGTTACGTGGTCCACCCAAGTTCATTACCTGTAGCCTCTGTTTAACCTCGGCACGTTGTATTTTGTGTGGTATATTGTTTTTTATTTCAAACCATTTTATATATAACAAATTCAAACCATATAACAACCCATCAACGAATAACTCCATTTTTAGTATTTCGAATTTTTAAGGTTTTTAAATTTTTGTTTTTATTTTAATATAAACCATATTTTTTATATGGTTATATATATTTTTAATATAATTTTTGTTTTGAAATAATCTTATATGAATTTTAGATTGATTTTTGGTTTTGTTTTTAATGACTTTTGTCATTATATGAGATTTTTAATATCATTTTTTTTGTCTTTTTGCAAGTTCAAGGGTCAATAATGGAGTTCCATGTGTCAATGGTTGATGGCTTCCATGTACCCCATGGTTCCCACTTGCTAACTGGGATTCCGTGTGGCACAGTGTGGGCCCCTTTCTTTTCCTATCGTGTCAAACTTTAAAGAGCCATAAGTTGGTCATATGTATTATAGACATATTTGGGCACTGCAACCCCAATCACATATTTCCATAAAACAAGGGCTTCTAAGTCCCTAAAAGTGGTGTTTCATACCCTAAAGAAGCAAGGTCAGCTGATTACATCATCTCCCAGAATTTCTCCCTGAAGAACTACTCAGAACTGGTCAAAACAGGACCATACAGACTGCCTAGTGCTAAGGGTGCGATGCATCTCACCTGCCACATGCAAAAAGTGTGATGCATACTGGAAATCCCTTCTGTAAGGTGCAATGAGCGAGAGCAGACAAATGGTAGAAGTAGTTTGCTAGGTGGATACCCTAAGAATCTTCTAGAAGCTGCTCAGTTAACACTTGCCTCTCTGAATTCGCCCGGGGATGAGTAAGAGATCATGAAATCTCCAAGTGGAACCAAGAACTATCAGAGAGATGACACTAATCAAAATCCTAGAATCTGACTCACCCCCCTACAAACATCTATATATGGATCCCTCTTCCCAGAGATCCAAAGGCTAGAATTTTGTAATTTGCAAGGAAGTGATGTGTGGAGTAATGAAGAAGGTATGTTTTATTGATTATTTTATCACCTTTTCTTTAAAAAACTCATAATCCCTTTGCATCATGAACTAGGTAAATAAGAAGAAATTATGACAAAATCGATGAGATTTGTATGTAACACAGAATAACTAATAATCACCATTTTCTTATGTAGAAAAAGGGAAAAACTAAAGATTGTCGTCCCAAGGAAAAAGATAGGGCAGAATTAACTGCTGCCCCTGCGGCAAGAAACCATATGTAGACAAGGTGATCCAAATTGAAGTGTATCAGCCAAGGAAAGGAAAAGGTTATATCGAATCGACGCAAGAGAACAAAGGGATAACTGGAATTAACAGTTTGGCAAATCCCTTAGGATCCTTTGATCCTGAGGGATCACAATCTTAACTATTTTTGCATCATTGATATCTCCACTCGGCTGTTATAAAAAGGGGCAGCACTGCTAGCCCAGGGGACGGGTTATTGTTACTTTTATGTAATTTCTCTTTGTACTTAAAACTTTGATCATCGACTCTCGTTGAGAAGTGATCCACTGTAACTTTGTTTGAATGCTTTAATATAAATCTAGTTGCTATTCCATCTTTGATCCTGGAATAATCTCAAGCGGTGTATCCCTGGAGGCTAAGGGCCTACCCTGGTGGAACACTTGCTCTTGTACCATTATCTTTAATTCGTGCATGGTTTTCATTATCATCTTTGATTGGTAATCTGGTGTGTTTTGTTATTTTATATTACAGCTCTGTTATATTTGCAATATCGTTTCTGTAACAGGAATGTCGTATTGTTCATTCTAACTTTATAACACATTTTCGCTCCTTTAAATCATCGATGTAACATTACTGTTCTTTATAGAATGCTATTTCTGTTCAATTACAGAGTAACCAGGCTGTAATATTCTTAAGTTGGTATTACTATATTCATCTATGGTTTATACTTAATTACGATTGTTGTTCAATTGACATTGTTGTTCCATTACGAATTGTGATCGTTATCCATTATAACTGAGATTAATACTTGTGGTATCAGAGTTATATTATTGTTTCTCTCAATATCAAGGTGTGTTGCATGTGTTATTTATTTCGGTTTACTGTACATTCACAATTGGCTTTAAGCATTATTCTATATTTCATTGCTAATTGGTTATCGTTCTATTTCCATTTGCTATCCGATTTGTTCTTAGAGTAAGGATTGCTCTCTTATTTCTGTAGGATAGGATTGTTGCACTTATTCTTGTAGATTAAAGTGTTGTTGTTTATAAGAATCAGCTGCTATTACATTTTCTAGTTGTTGTTCCATTTCTTAGTTGTTGTTCCATTTCCTAGTTGTTGTTCCATTTCCTGTTGTTTGCATTGCCATTGCGTTGAACAATCTAAAACTGTAGTGAGCATTGACATTCGTTGTCTACTTCCCAAGTTGACGATCTGTTCCTTTATTGTCTTCAGTTACATCAGTTTACAGAGGGATGAGTTATTGTTACTGTACCCTTGACTGATAATTTACTTAGTCTTCTGAATGCATGATTGAAGTCTTAAAGTGCTTTGCTGTAAGTAGATTTTCTTTTAAGCATCCATTTACTCTTGTATTTTCTTGAGCACTATACTACTAGCATTACTTTGACAAATGACCACCTCAAACTGAGTACACTCTTTGAGATAAAAAAAATCGTTCCTAGATTGATAAGTTAATGTGAGGTAATTAGAGGTGAAAAAGACCCTTTTTATGGCTCGACATGCTTCTGGTTTCTCTTTGAAGACATTGTTGAGTGATCTTGCTTTGTATGAGGTGAAGAGGGCTTTCATGCTGGGAGGATGGCGCTAGGTCAAACCAATGGGTTGTAATCCTCTCTTCTACTACTTCTATCAATAAAGCTATTTGAGTTTTCCTCCATATTCTTGTATATCTCTGAATCGTGTATTGATATATGCATTTGTATGGTTAATATACATCTGATCCTATATTGTTTATGATTATAGATCTCTATGATTTGATGGTATTATGCTGCTTTGACTCTACAGGTGCTCTTTGAAGCGGGACAAGGAAGGAGTGGCGAAATTCTGTCAAAGGGAAAAGGAAACAAGCAAGGAGCCAAGCGAAAGACTGAGGTTGGTACTCTCTACTTCTTTCTCATCTATCTCTCATAAAGGAAAACACAAGTGACTTTAATCTGTTTGTTTCTAAGATAGCCACCTATCTTAGTGGGACTAGCAGCTCTGAATGGACACTAGTTTTCCCGATAACAAAATGAAAACTCCACTGGGGATCGAATAGTTTGATTTCTTGTCTCTGTTTATTTGCTTCATAAACTACAGATGGAGCTTGAAGTTAAGCCAGCTATCCTTCGAACTGCATTTTCTATGCAAGTAAAAAGTAGATCAACGTTTCTTCAGTCAATCTTTGGGTTTGTTTATGAACTGAGCAACTGACTTGCAAACATCCTAAGTGCCCTGGTGGTAGCTCAAGTAACCTCATTAGATCAGCCCCTATACTATGTATTTACTGACTATCATTAGCTCAGCCTAAATCCCTGAACTAAGCTGCAAATTGTGACCAAAAACCAAGTTAAAGTCTCATCCTTGGACCATCGCACTGTCTCCTTTTGGCAAACTGGATGCATCGCACCTCCCATGTGCAGCAGGTGGGATGCATCCCCATTTCCCTGTGTTATATGTGCGATGATCAGATAAGACTATTTCTGCCTCCAGATTTTGGTTTTTTCTTCAGTGTCTTCAACTTTATTCAAGAGTTTTTCTATCTGTGATCAGTATACCACTGTTGAAACTCCCTTCCTTTGCATTATTCAACCTCCATTGTACAAATAATTGTGAATGCTTTAATGTATCTTTCGTCATTTACAGTTCTATTTTACAAAAAAGTAGCTTAATCGAACTGTCGTCTTTTGATTTGAAAGTGTCGCAAGTGTCGTTTTTAGTCAAAGAAAAGAATCCTACTCTTTTGATGGTCGATTACATTGTTACTCTTGTATTTGATCTGAATTAATAGTATTTCAAGTGTCGAAAGTAGTTTTCAATTCAAAATCGCAAAGTGTCGTCCTTGTCTTCCTTTTGTCTTTTGAAGAGAAAATTGTTAGTACCGTCACTTTGAGAGAAAAGATAGTTGAGATTTGTATTTAGCATTCTTTTTGTCATTCACACATTAAGAAGCGGAAAACAAATACATGCATGTGCATTTGCATTTAGACTTCTTGTTGATTTTGATTTAGGACAGTGCATTCTAGTGTGTGCTCTCTCCTCTATGTTTAAAGAATTTTGCTCCTCTTTCCTTAGTAGCTAGGATTTTCATTGCAAAAAGAAGAGTAAATGACTGTTTATCATCTTAGATTGCATATTTAGGAATTTAATATCTACATCACGTGGTGAACCTTAAAGGAAAAGTTCTTAAGAAAGATCAACTGTAAAATAAATTCAATGAACATAAAAACGCTTTGGAACCTAACACACAACATCTAGAAGTCTAGGCTAGAGACGTATTCTGGCATCGTAAAGCCTGGTAACTATCACTTTCATCGTAGGTTGGGTGATTCCTCCTCTTTGAGACGACAAGTGCCAGTACGGACTTGTGCTCCCACGTACCATCGAGTATATATTGGGAGACCACAATAGGCTATATCCTTTATCCTTAGGAAGCCGTGTCTGCTGCCCTATCGATCGCAATGCACTGAACACAACATTCGAGAATATTGACTTCCATAGCATAAAAAGTATTCTGCAGTTTTGCGATTGGTTTGGTAATCCCTCTGTCTAGATTTCCAGAGTAGTCTCTTTCATTCCTTTTCAGACTCCTTAAAGGAAAAGGTCCATCTGAGCACTTGTCACTTCAGGCTCATTAAAAATTGAAGGCGACTAGAGTCATCTTTAGCTTTTTCTCGACTCTTAAAAATTGAAAAAGAAAGTTGTGTCAAAGGGTCGTAAAATTTATTTTAATCGGAATAATGTCATTGTTCCCTCATTGATCTTAGGTTGAGAAAATGGAGTCCACCAATCAAGTATTTCCCCTTGGGGGAAATCCTAGTCCTTTCTCCTCTTGGGGAGATGTTAGTGTGCCTCATATGGCCACATTGTCCCTTCCAGGACTGACAATTGGCCTGCCATTATGGCTCTTCTCAACCTCTGTCGTTCAAAGCACTATGATTCCTAAGCAATCAAATCAGCAACTAGATGATACTAGAGTTACCCCCCAACCTTCTACTTCGTTTGTTTCTCCCTCTCCTTCTTCCTCTTCGCTTAGTGAAGCTGGTAAAACTAAAAACCAAGTAACTGAGAAGAAGAAGAAAGGGAATGAGAAGAAGAAGAAGGAGCCAACGGCAAAAAGGGGCAACCGTACATCGTCTAACGAAAATCCACACACTGCACCATCCAAACCTAAATCTCCATGTGTCATCTGCAAAGGGGACCACTATCATCGAGATTGTCCTTGCATCCCACAGATCTTAAGGGACTGGTCTCCCCACTTGCACAATCCGGTGTCGTCAACCTCTGACGATCATGTTGAGAGTACACAGTAAAAACGAAGTCAATGAACAGAAAGGAAGATCTAAATTTCCTTGCAGATTATGTGAAGGCGATCGTGCCATCCACCGTTGTCCCTTCTTAGACGAAGCTAAAAGAGTCTTGGATAACCATCCTGCTTCACCACTACGGCTTCCTCCTAGATACAAGAAACTCTTTCCGAGTCCATTGCTAGCTGAAAATTCGACTGACAAACCTTTTTTGTCGGTCGAAGCACCTATCATTGAAGATAAACCGTCTTAGTCCACATCGGACCAAAGTCAACAGGTCGAGATGGCAATCGACCCCATCTTGTCTTTACAGGATCCACCTTCAGATGATACAGTCACCAAAGAGAATGAGAATGACACTATTCAAATTCTCTTCGTAAACACAGAATCCGATGAACACAGGGGCAATCTACCCATTCCTTTACCACAGGAAGGAAGTTCGTCAGAGATGTATCCGGCTGTTTATTCGGTCCCACCTTCAAGCAACCTAGTTGTTTCCTTCGATTGGAATCTACTAGGCAGACCTCGTCTACCGTCTAATGTACCATTCAGAATCATTGTACAAGCTTACAGAATGGTCATGGTCAGTACTATCATAGATGAAGGGGCTTCTGTGAGTATCCTTTCCTCAACTACTTGGAAAGTTCTTGGTTCACCATCGCTTCTGCCTAAGATGCGAAATCTGACAGGCTTCGACAAAGGAACCAGTCAACCATTAGGGATCCTTCCAAATTTGCCTATAACTTTGAGAAGGAAAATCGTTTATCTAAACATGATGGTATTCCAAGGACCTTTACATTACAATCTACTCCTTGGGTGTGACTAGATTTATAGCATGGGAGCTATTGTTTCCTCATTCTTTCGAGTGATGTGTTTTCTGCATGAAGGCAAAGTGGTCCAGCTCGTAGACCAAATTTCATTCCCCGGTTCACACATAGCTAATAGTCAAATTCCATCCCTAACTAGTCTTTTTGCGCAAAGGAATGTATCATCAATCTCCAGTCCATCCACCTAATGAGCGTGAGTGATTCGGTGACTGTGACTGAAACCCAGGGGGCATGCACCCTGGTCTTCTTCAGTAGGAAAACTTCAGGTATAGGGTAGGTTTCCGCGAAGGATAAATGACTAGTCTGACACACCCGTCTGTTGAGGAAAATGGGATTATACTGGAATAAGATACCTCCATCAGAAGGTATGCCTTTCCAGACATAACAAATGTTTTTTTTGCAAATTGAAGGGTAACCTGGAAACTCTACTTCACTCTACCTGGGGCATGCAAACCTTTTTGCATGAAAGTGAAAAGTGACCATTTATTTTCTTAGTGTGTAGGTTCTTAACCCTTTAAACTCGTAGGATTGGTCGTTCCTAGCTTACATAATAAAAGGATCTAGAGCAAAGTTTCGAATGGGGCAAGCTCCCTAAAAAATGAACCTAACGATGAGACATCCTTATTATACAACTGGCACGAGCAGTTTTACTCGAAGTTCAAGCTCATTAAAAAATAAACCTAGCAATGAGCATATGTTCCACTAGAGTTTAAGCTCATTAAAAAAATGAACCCACCTCTGGTAAATAACCATTGTGATCGCATAATTATCAGCTTTTGAGCCTTGATCGTGTTCTTTCCATCACCTCCACTCTTTTTTAGCTGATCATACGCTTCCATTTGATTGTTTACCCCTTTTGAGGAACAACTACGACGAGTGATCCTATTAGCCACCTTCTTTACACTGCCATGATTGAAAAAGTTCCAAACATTACTTGGAACCAGCTACTATCCGAAAACATCACTCGTTCCTCAAAAAACGAGTCTCCTTTAAGCTCTTTTCATCTGACTCGTAAATTCTGAAAAGATTTCCAAGCAATTGGCCTCTCCAGCTCGTTAAAGTGATTGGAAGTGCCATCCCTCCTCTAGATTTTAATCTTTTTGGACCTGAGGGATTATTGCACAAAAAGATCGAGCGTTTGTCTTGTTCGGCTCGTTAAAACTATCGAAAAGTCATCCCTTTCGCATTGTTTTATACTTTTTCAGACTTAATGGATTATATTACAAAAAAGGAATATTGGAGTTTCCTTTCCATCTCTTTTCAGACTCTCTAAAATTGAAAAGAACTGAGTTATCCTTGTCATTAAACTCATTAAAACAATAGTGACAAACTTGTCCATGCAGACAAGAGCGAGTCTCACTGTCGCTAGGCTTGTAAAAACATAGCGATGGGTTTGCCTGAAGGGAAAATTATAGAACAAGCATATGTTATCCTCCTCAAGCTTGACAAAAATAAGGAGGTACTGGTCAGAAATGACTGGGGAAAATTGGGAAGAAAACTTGAAGAAACTTTATTGGTAGCAGGTCACTCTTGAACATGACACTTTCACTCCATCACCATGATTGAGTCGGGTTTGGTTATTTAATTCACCATTCATATCACCATTGGTCCACCGTACCATCCACTTTTGGGGTTAACGCTACCAATCCATTTCAATGTCGCTGATATGTTCAAGATAAGTTGCTCAGAGAATTCACCAACCCAGCTTGTGTCTCATCCACTGCAATACCTTCACGCTTCATTCTTTCATGACTGCCACCCTAAGCCTTGTATCATCAGATCATTTTCACCTCCACAAAATCATTTGCTCTTTTCCATGTCGTAGATGTGGGATTCATTAATTCCCTCCTACGACGGGTCACTTCTTGTCAACATCAGCTCATTATCCAAGAAGTCAACCTAGGAACAACCCTTTCAATACTTTGAAACTTGCATGCCTCAATGGCAAGTTTCTCACTTCCGGTGATAGGTTTACATCAATGGCCTTCGACCGAAATATTTTGCATGGTGTTCAACATCAACTCATGTATTCACACCACGTGAATTGTACTACAGTACCTTGAGGGTCATCATCATCATCGGTGATTCCTCTCGTGCCTGCTAACAGTGTACATCATTGGATGGTAATCAGGCGATGTCTTTCCATGTTCGACATCAAAACGTCTTTTCACATGGACCGACTTGTACTTCAAGCAAAGATTGAACGAGTTTTCAAGACCCCGGATCTAGTTTCATCCATCCGGGCTGCAATATATTTAGGAAAATAAAGACATCAAATGTACATCATTGCTGCACAGATAATCATCCAAACCAAGGGATGATGGCTCTACCAGAATCATCAGTCCGCCACACGGATGGTTGTCTGTCCTATGTAAATGAAAATGAATTTATAAAGTTGAGAATGGGAATGCCCGCCTCAGCTAGATCATGAAAAATATTATGATGATAATGTATTGTATTGTATCTTATTACAGGTCACCTTCCAGTTCGAAAAACCTTGGATCCTCATGATAAAGCATTTCACCCGATATCAAAAATATTTATGATCTCATGCTTTAGGGGGCAACTGTTATAGACATATTTGGACACTACAACCCCAATCACATATTTCCATAAACCAAGGGCTTCTAAGTCCCTAAAAGTGTTGTTTCATACCCTAAAGGAGCAAGGTCAGCTGATTACATCATCTCCCAGAAGTTCTCCCTGAAGAACTACTCAGAACTAGTCAAAACAGGACCATACAGATTGCCCAATGCTAAGTGTGCGATGCATACTGGAAAGCCCTTCTGTAGGGTGCGATGAGTGAGAGCAGACAAATGGCATAAGCAGTTTTCTAGGTGGAGACCCTGATGAGTAAGAGATCATTAAATCTCCACGTGGAACCAAAAACTATCGGAGAGATTACACTAATCAAAATCCCAGAAGCTGACTCACCCCCCTACAAACATCTAGATATGGATCCCTCATCCCAGAGATCCAGAGGCAGGAATTTTGTAATTTGCAAGGAAGTGCTACTGGTTTCTCTTTGAAGACATTGTTGGGTGATCTTGCTTTGTATGAGGTGAAGAGGGCTTTCATGCTGGGAGGATGGTGCTGGGTCAGACCAATGGGTTGTAATCCTCTCTTCTACTACTTCTATCAATAAAGCTATTTGAGTTTTCCTCCATATTCTTTTATATCTCTGAATCTTGTATTGATATATGCATTTGTATGGTTAATATACATTTGATCCTATATTGTTTATGGTTATAGATCTCTATGCTTTGATGGTATTATGCTGCTTTGACTCTACAGGTGCTCTTTGAAGCGGGACAAGTAAGGAAGGAGTGGCGAAATTCTGTCAAGGGGGAAAGGAAACAAGCAAGGAGCCAAGTGAAATACTGAGGTTTGTACTCTCTGCTTCTTTCTCATATATCTCTCATAACGGAAAACACAAGTGATTTTAATCTGTTTGTTTCTAAGATAGCTACCCGTCTTAGTGGGACTAGCAGCTCTGAATGGACACTAGTTTTCCCGATAACAATATGGACTCAAATTTGAGTGTCCTTTGTGCCACCAGAATCATAATGATGACCCCTACAACTTGGTATTGTTTTGACTATATTTTTAAGACTTTTATTTCCTAGCCTTTCTAGAGACTCCTTCAACTTCTGAGCCTTTCTGGTGCCACCTTTTAATTTCTAAGCATTTCTAGAGCCACCTAGATCACTCATGCATTATTTCCTTGGTATGGAAGTATGGCAAGAATATGATGAATTGTTTGTCTCTCAAGGCAAGTATGCCAATGATATATTGAAGAAGTTCCACATGGAGAGAAGCAAACCCATGGAGACTCCTCTAGCAAGGAATTGGAGGAAGGAAAATGTTGCTTCGGGTGAAGTAATGGAGGCTACTATTTACAGACAATGTGTGGGTTCACTTATGTATTTGGTGAACACACGACCAGACATGTGTTTTGTAGTTAACCAGCTTAGTCAAGCGATGGTTAATCCAACCAAACTGTATTTGAAGGCAACTAAACATGTGTTGAGATACCTCATAGGCACCACTCAGTTTGGTCTTTGGTACAGGCGGATAGAGAGAGTGAAGTTGCAAGGCTTCACAGATGCAGATTGGGTAGGGAGTCCATCAAACAAAAAGATCACATCAAGGGGAATATTCAGTATTGGGTCAACAACAGTTTCCTAGTACAACAGGAAGAAAAGATCAATTGCACTCAGTTCAACAAAAGCAAAGTACATGGTTTCTAGTCAAGAAACTTGTGAGGCTGTGTGGATGAGGAAGATCCTTGTTCGATTATTTAGTCAGCAGGTGGATCCTATAGTGATATACTGTGACAATCAAAGTTGTATCAAACTCTTTAAGAATCAAGTTTTTCATGATCGATCCAAGCATATCAACATCCGGTATCACCATCTACAAGATTGTGTGCAGAGGAGAATCATGTTGCTGGAGTACATTCTTACATAGGAATGAGATGAAAACATCTTAACTAAGGCACTATCAAGAGGCAAATTCGAGCTCCATAGAAGCTGGATTGGGGTATCTGATAATCCCTTTCTTGTTGAGAGGGATTTTTGAAAATGGCAACAAGAAAATCCTGATTTAATTTTCCCTTGAATTAAATTAGGATAAAAATTGTACTTCCACTTCACAAGACAACCTGTATGAGTTAACTAATTTAATTTGACTTATTTGGTTTAGTTGAAGGTCTAAATTGAGTCATATAGAGTGTCTCCTACTTTATAGGATCCCTAGTTGAGTTTATTTTGAGTTGTGATTAATTAATTCAGTTTAACTAAGTTAAAGTCAGTTAAACTAGTTCAAATTGTTGGAAGAACTGGTAGGAGGTCTAGTAGTGGGGTGCAGCTTGAGTGTTCAACCCATTAACAGATAATTCATCCATAAATAACTCATGCATGTGTTATCTACGAGTTAACCAATTAATATTGGATTTCAAGGGCAGTGTACTACCAGTTGTATAATCATCCAAATTGTACAGGTGGTGCATGCATTCAGAGGAAGGCCTTTGATGTATTTCATATATGTGGATGAGGAATTTCCCTAATTAATAGGGGATAATTCTCAAGGAAGAAATGCAAGGAAATAAGGACTTGGGCCGCAACATAAAATTGGTTAAGTATTGTCCAAGGCTTGTCTAGGTAGCAATGAGATAGATAGAGATAGTGCAAAGGTTGTTCAGGCTTGAACAAAGAATTGTAATCTTCTCATATTTTCTGACTAATGAAATATACAGATAGTAGGGGTTTTTAGTTGTGGCTTTCCCCAGGAAATCATTATGTAATGTGTTGCTTGAATTCTTTCTCTTGTATGCTTCTTGATTTCATGATCATTAATTGTTTCCGTGGTTGATAGAGTAGATTCAAGTCTATTGTTTTAGTAAATTACAATTAGTAGTTTGAATCTACAAGGAAATTCTACATATTATCTGCAAAACCTTTCTTGAACCCCTATTTCTAAAGATATTGGTCAAGACAATAATACCAAGATCTAGGAGCTTGTTTTAACCCATATAAAGCCTTCTTAAGTTTTCAAACAAGATTATTATCATTGCCAAGTATGAAGCCTTCAAGTTGTTCAATATAGACTTCTTCTTCTAAATCCCCATTTAAAAATGCATATTTAACATCCATTTGATATACTTTAAAATTATGAAAGTTGGAAAATGCTAGGAACATTCTAATAGCTTCATGTTGAGCTACAAGTGCTAATGTTTCTTCAAAATCTATTCCTTCATGTTGAGCATAACCTTTGTAGATAAGTCGTGCTTTGTTCCTGACTACTTCTCCATTTTCATTTAGTTTGTTCTTAAACACCCATTTGGTCCCAATTACATTTTTATTTTGAGGCCTTGGAACCAGTTCCCATGTATGATTATTTTCTATTTGGTTAAGTTCTTCATTCATTTCCTTAATCCAACATTCATCTTTTCTTTCTTGATTCACATTTTGAGGTTCAATAGTGGACAATAAAGCTAAATGACTAGATGATCCAACAAATGTTCTTCTAGTTTGTATTCCAGCCTCTTTATCACCTAGAATTTGGCATTCAGGATGATTTTTCTGCACATACCTAGATGGCTTCTTTTTTGGCACACTTACATTTTGATTCTCTTCTTCTGATGCTTCTCCTTCTTCTTCACCTACAATTTCTTGGATCTGAGTGGAGAATTGTTCATCATCCAATTGTATCTCTCTTTTAGGACATGCATATCCTTCATCAACTACTACATCTCTACACTCATTAATATATTGAAGCCTTTTATTATAACATTAGTACCCTTTACTTCTAGAGGAATATCCAAGAATAATTCCTTCATCGGCTATGGGTTAAAATTTTCTAAGCTTATCATCATTTCTTTTGATAAAAAAAAATTCTTCCAAAATTTTTAAAGTACTTAACAATTGCAGGTTTTCCATACCAGAGTTGATGTGGTGTTTCGGTCATTGTTGACTCATACATGGGATTTGTTGAGGATATCAACTGTTGTTTGTATTTCTTCTCCCCAAAAGGTGTGAGACACTCTAGATTCATCAATCATAGCACGTGCCATTTATCGAACTATCATGTTCATTCTTTCTACAACTCTGTTTTGTTCAGGAGTTTTGGCTATGGATAATTATCTTTTGGTACATTGTTGATCACAGAAATTGAAGAATTCATCTAATACGAATTCCCCTCCTCTATCGGACCTAAGACTTTGGATTTTCTATTATAATTCATTTTCCACCATAGCCATGAATATTTTAAACTTTTCAAAAGCCTCGTCTTTAAACTTTAGTAAGCTAACCCAACACGTTCAAATTAAGTCATAAATTAATAACATAAAGTATTTTTCACCATGAGGACACTTCTTCTTCATTGGTCCACATAAATATGTATGAATTATTTCAAGGAGTTTTTTTGAAGAACATTCTTGAGCCCTTGAATTGAACACATGTTTGCTTACCAAATTGAAAAGATTTTCAAAACGTTATTTTACGGTGGTATGATGTTTGACATGTCATGAACAACTCCCTTCTTGTTAAGTTTATATAACTGATTGAGACTAATATGTCCCAACCTCCTATGCCATAGCCAACTTTCTTAATTTTTTCTCAAAAAGTAATGTTCATTGTCACCTTCTAAGATGTATAAATTTTCTGGGATTTTGGTTTCTTTCATTATAATTTTACCTATGACCGATTCTTTAACTAAGCAATTTTTAGACCTAAAAACAACTTCATGTTTCGAGTTTCACATTTCACTGACACTCATCAAGTTATGTTTTAATCCATCAATAAATAATACATTATGGACTTTGGTTTTTCTTCTAATATCACAGATCCCTTTCATTTAATAGTAGCAGGCGAATCATTACCAAATGAGACATTATTTTCTTTCTTAATTTCATTAAAAGAAACATAATTATCTTGGTCACCTATCATATGTTTTGAGAAACCGTTGTCAATATACCACATATTCTCTTGATCTCTTGCATATAGGGCTAAACCACATTTTTCAGAAGAAGAAGTAATCTTCCTTTCCTAAAACTTGGGAGGCTCTTACCTCTACTCATGCTCATAAAATGGAATCATACTACTTCTACAATTCAGTTTTTGCATGTCCAAAGTTATTGCAAATAGTACATTCAACCTCATTCAAAAGAGGAGAGAAAGCATTATTGGAATATTTCCTTGACTTGTTTAAATTATATTGAGTTCTTTCTTCTATAGTCTTTATAATTTTCATAAGCTACAAAATGAATTTCATTGTGACCAAATTTATGAAAAGTAAAGCATTGGCCATTGAAGTAAGAATACCTGGGAGTAACGAACCTTCTTGAATAGCACGACCTTTGATCATGGAAATAGGGTCTTTCCATTCTTGGTTTCCTTATCTTTGTATAGCTTGATCATTCCTTCTTTTTTTTAGTATTTTTGTCCTGACAACTGCTTCCCTCTATAGCATTGGCATAGCTCTTAATACCTTCTTCAAGAGATATCACAGATTTTGATGATTCATCATTTTGATTTGCATTATATTCAATGATTTTCTTAATTAATAGAGAAATTGAACCTTAATAAATTCTTCTAATGTTTCAAATATTTTTTTAAATCTGAGATTTAGATTCAAGTATGCTTTTGTTTTCTCAAACTCTTTCCTTAGTCCCACAATTTCAAATTATAGGTTCTCACAGTGTTTTTCCTTTTCTTGGAATTGTTTCCTTAATTCTTCCCCTACTATTTTAGCCTCTTCTAGACAAACTTTTAGTTGAGTTATTTCTTCAACTAGGTTATTCTCTTTATACATATTGATTTCCTTTTCTTGATTCTTGTTTATGATCCTGAGTCTATCAATCTCTTTTAATGCATCCATTAAATCATCACAATTATCTTATTCACTTGCAAATTGATCTTCAAAGGCCATGAGTAATTTGTATTCTTGGTTAGAGTATGAGTCATCATCCTCATCATCAGAAGAACATTTACTATCCTCATAAGTATAAAAACTTTTCTTCCTAGTGAAACTTCTTTTGACATTTTTCTCAGAGACATTCTTTCCTTTTTCCTTCTTATAATTTTTTTCTTTATTAGGACATTTAGCAACATATTGATGTACTCTTCCACAAGAAAAACATTTAAAGGGAAGTTTACCTCTGAATTTACCATTTCCCACTTGCAACTTCCTGACAAATTTTTCCTCTTCTTCATTTGAAATGTAGTTGGTGTCATCTGGTTCTTTCTTTTGTTTCCCTTTACCTGTATCTTTGAAGGAAACTTCTCTAATTTCTAATGTATTCCCCTTTTTCCTCATTTCATAGGCATTCAAAAGCCCATGGAGTCTTTCCAGGGTAAGCTCATTCAAGTCTTGCATTTCCTCTATAGCTGAAACTTTGGCATTGAACTTTGGAGTTAGTGACCTTAATTTCTTTTAAATAATAATAGGATCCTCTATCTTATACGCATGCCCTTTCATAGTGTTAACAACTTCATTTACTCTGAATAAAAAATTTGCAATTCTTTCATCATCATGTGTTTTAAGAGACTCATACCAAATTCTATAAGATTGAAGTTTGGAACCTTTTACCTTTGTATCACCTTCATAGCTTTGGACAAGCTTATCCCATATTGCTTTTGTGGTGTTGAGATGCATGAATTTCACAAATTCAAATTTTTCATCCTCATAAGATAGCATTTACTGCTTTTGAATTTTTCTCATATTGCTTCTTTCCTACATCATATGTAGGAATGGATCCTAGACACTGATATCCACCTTCAACAGATACCCAAACATCAACCCCTAGATATTGCAAATATGTTCTCATTCTAACCTTCTAGAACATGAATTGTGTTCCATTAAAAAAATGTGGCTTAGTAGATAAAATTTCATCCTAAATGTTCATTGCGTTGGATCTCCCTTCAAGCGATCAAGCTTCTTCTTAAGGTCCTCGCTTTGATCCTAATTGTTAGAAATAATGAGAGTCGGGGGCGGGGGGTGAATCAGTATTTCATTCTCAAACAATATTTACCTAACTTATGTTTCTATGTTCAAAGTCTTCTTGAACCATTAGCAACACAAGTTATGTTGTAGATCTATGCATATTATAAAACATGAGCATCATTCAAAATAAGATAAGATAAACAATAAAAGTACAACACATAGAGACACCATATTTTTAGATGGAACCCAAGATGGGAGAAAACCATCATTGTTGTTGTCTTCTTTGTTTTAATATTAGTAAAGAAATTCTTTACATATTGCACTGGTGTAGGATTTTACCAATGTGAAAGCTCCTACCCGTTGAAGGCTCCTAGCATCACTGAGTTTTCGAGCTACTACTAGAACAAATCAAACACTCCCTCTAAGTTCTTGTGATCCACATTTCACAATTTTTTAGAGTGGGACCACATGCAACAACACTGATTTGGTAGGCCACTTTTTGGACCCATAAAACACCAAATAATTCTCTGCACTAAAAATCTTTATCAAACACAACAACTAATCCTTCTCTACTCAAACTAAATCAATTGAACATGCACCAACAAAGTTGTTAACATGTCATCATACAAAAGATACATTATCTACCTTCAATAAAAGAATAAGAAAGAAAACAACAACATATCATGAATAAGGGTTTGAGGCAATGCTTAGCTTATACAATCCTTGTCATTCAAATAACTCTATCAAAACTAGTCACACAACTCTGTCACAGGAATAATACTACTAGAATAGGAATAGTATTGTTGTCATTAATCAATCCTTCCAAAAAACTACACACAAGCAGTGGGTTCTTCCTCTATAAATCCATCTTATATGTTAATACATAACCTAGAAACTTGACTATCGATCTCTCCAAGTGCACATGGATCTGCAAAAGGGAATTTAGATTTATGTTGTGCATATATACCTACAATAAACGATATGATACATTTTCTATTTTATCTCTTTGCGTATGATATGCATAATAATACAATGATACAAAACATCGTTGATAATTGTAGTGCACTCACTTAAATTGATGTGTAGATAATTGCAAGAAAAACACAATGTGTACATAGATCTCTGCGAAAACAATTTTTTATAGTGTGATGATCTCTACAAGGAAAAAATTAAATAAACAAGAGATCTCTTGCAAGTAAATTCTATTATATGTGCACTTTGAATAGAGGTAGTGGCCAGAATGGTAAAAGAATGGTGCACATGAGTCTAAAGTCACTTGTAGTATGTCTTCAAAGATTAAAAAAAGGAATCATCCATAAATTAAACTAAGTAGCATGAACCTCCATTAATAAATTTGATTCATGGAAAGGCTTACTACTTGTGTACTAATAAGACAAAGTAATATAAACAAACCTTACCACAATCCATCCCATCAATATGATTGCTCAAACAGAATTAACCCTTGTGCAGTGGAGAAACTTGTTCAAGAGCATATATAACTCAAAAATTGTACACATGATGATCAAGATCGATACCCATTTTATAGCTTCTCTCCCTTGTCAGTACCATAGGAAAATATATGGCGTTCAAAAACCTTGGGTGCACAAGTTCCATGTTAAATAATATTTAGTTATAACGCCCACTTCAAGGACCATAGCCTCAAATTTTATTTTTTTTTGGTCCAAGAAGTACTTTTCTCCAACTGTCAATCGCCATATTCTTTGGAATGAAACCTTAGTTTTCATATTAAATCAACCAAAGGTGGCTAAACCAACTCCATGAATAGAACTACATAATAAACTATTCTTTATGAAAGAGAATTTGTCCATAAATAAAATATTTGGATGCAAGTGAATAGGACCACACACATTATAAAGTATCCATTATTAAAAGGGGATTGGACCATTTGACCAACTCACATTGACCCGTAATCTTGATCTAGGTGGATATTGGTGGCTACCTACCTATTCCACTTGGACCCCCACCGTTGTTTCTTTTTAGTTTCCTTAATTGTAGCACAACTTATTATTTTTGGCAGTTTTTCGTGTCCTAAACTTTCAGAGCCATTTTGAGGGACTAAAAGATGCTTTTTAGGGAGATATTCGAAACGAGGTATTATGATAACCAAATAGAGATTGTTGGGTTGTGTTATATTCTTTCCACGACTATCCCACGTAGTTAACCGAGGGGTTAGAAGGGGGGCAGAGTCTCCCCTTCGTTGTACCGATTGCATAGTGGGGTGGGGGGTCACAGGGGTTTGAGAGGTGCAAGTAACCCCACTCTATGGGGTCTAAAGCAGCGCCCCAAAAAATTTTGTTTTTGGACCCTATATTAGGTTGGGCGAACCTACCTATGGTTTTGTGCATGATTTTCACACATGGTTTTGGACGCGATGGTTTTCAGTCCATGGTTTTGGATGCGATGATTTGCAGTCCATGGTATTGGATGCTTCGGCATGTATAAATATGTATTGTAACATTGAAAGGAACATAATGAAAAATCAAGTTGGTAGTCCCGATTTTGGGATCCAGGGGAAAATATCTGTGTATATGTGTTATGCTCTCACATTGTGTATTTTATGTGTTTTAGAATTCGTATGCAGGTAATTTCTGTATGGGGTTAAAACCTACAAAGATCGTATGCAAAATTTACGACCCTGAGAAGTTGATGTACCAATTTACCCAAATGGGACCAACAATTTTGGTGCTTCATCTCCTAGGGTTAGGTTTTTGGATGTTTAGGGTTTTCCATTGTTTCTCAATAATAAATAGACTTTTAAGCCTCATTGTAACACAGTTTAGAGGCATGTAGCCACCACAGCTCTTCTTAGAGATAAGATACCATCAACCGAGCTAGTTTATTTTTATTTCTATATGTACTCATATTTCAGTTCTTCGATATTAATGAAATGAAGTTCTATTTCTACCGCATCTCTGTGTATATGGGTATTTTTATATTTTGTTGTGTTCCTACATAAGTCCAGATCAATGGTATCAAAGTGGTCTACACTTTCTCTATTTTTCTTTGCATATCCCCAACGAGGTCAGGGTATAAGGAGTTAGGGCTCAATCTAGTTGAACCTTTGCAAGACCATCCTCACAAAACCTGATGGCCTCCCATGATAGAAGAAAAGAAAGACGAGGGGGCAGGAGATTCTTTCAAAATACTGCTTGAGGAATACCTTGAGCGACTGAGGAACACAATGATGGATAATTTTGCCCAGATCCTTCGACAACTACCCACAAGCGATGCATCTTCATCGAGTAGCCACTCTAGAGGTGCCACTCCTTTTAAGGTACAAGTTAACTTTGATATTCCCGTATTTGAGGGCTAGACATATGCAGATGTTGTAAATAAATGGTTAAATTTGTTGGAAGGATATTTTTCAATTCATGACTTTTCCAATCGGGAAAAGATTACTTTTTCACTTCTCAAAGTCGCCCCACACATCAAGAACTGGTGGGAAACCTACTGTGAACAAAGGACGAGAGGGAATACTCACTGTTTTCAGCCGCACCCACTTGGAATTATTTTCGAGGTGCCATCAAGGAACAATATTACCCTATCAAGAGCTATGGAGATAAATACATAAAGTGGACCACTCTACGGCAGGGAAGGGACTAAGATGTGCCAGAGTTTACAAATTTTTTCCATACCCTTCGCATGAAGCTGGGTATCAAGGATTTTGAGCGGAATTTGCTACTCAAGTACCACAACCATCTACACAAGTACATCTAGGACGAGATGGAGACATCTCCTCACTCGGAACGGCGTACCAATATGTTATCAAGATTGAGCAGAAGTTTAAACAGAAGAAGTGATACTTTGGATCTGTGGATCTTAAGCAAGGAAAAGGCACCCCCAAACCACAAAGCAAAGGAAAAATCCAAGGTAGAGTGACCCAAGACAACCTACCGAAGCCAGAGAACAACAACATGAGGACAAAGAAGGACACAGGAAAATGGTGTGATTTCCATAAGAGCTCCACTCACAACACAAGTGAGTGTCGGGTCAAGCAATCGCTGGTGGTCATGCTGAAGGCTTCCGAATCAGATGCATGTTCCAACTCTAAGTTGGAACCCAACAAGGGGAATGAGAAAGGGAAGTGGATCATCGACGCAGAGTCAAGTGCCATCGTGGCCACCACTAATATCCAGAAGAATGAGCTTGAAGATATAGAGGAGGGGAAATGCCTCTTCCACTCACAAATGTGGGTGAAGGGTTCTCTGCTACAGTTAATTTTCAACAACGAGAGCCAAAAGAACCTCATTTTAGTAGAGGTCATGAAGCACCTGGGCCTACTAACTACAACACATCTGTAGTCATACACCATCAGGTGGCTTCACCAAGGACGAGATCTCTATGTCAACCAGCAATGCTACCTTCCCTACAACATCAAGCCCTTCACGGATGAGGTATTATGTGATGTTGCTCCTCTTGAAGTTTGTGATGTATTATTAGGAAAACCATACTTGTGGAAGCGGCATGTTGTATATGAGTCTAAACATCGCTCTTTGATTATTACTTTCGGAAATAAGTTGTACAAGATATCGGAGGTAGCCCTACCTACCGCTATCTCTTTGATCACTACAAAGAAATGCAGTAAGATCATTTCCCAAACCAGGAAATTTGTTTTCCTTATTATTCAACCTCATGGAAAGAAGAAGGTTGTGGACACGGTTTCCAAACATGTCTCCTCCACACAAAAACAACAAATGGACAAGGTCGTGGAGGAGTACAGGGACATTTTCACCTCACCTACAGGGGTACCTCTACACTTTTAGGTCAATAACTCCATCAATCTGATCCCGGGCGCGTCGCTACCCAATGGACCAATCTATCGATGCTCTATTCTGGAGAATGATGAGACCAAGAGGCAGATTCGGGAGTTGTTGTAGAAAGGGCACATCAGGTCAAGCTCATCACCCTGTGTGACCTCGATTGTATTGGTACAAAAGAAAGATAGGACCTGGAGACTCTGTATTGACTATTGGGCGCTGAACAAGATCACTATACGGAATAGGTACCCAATCCCACAAATTGATGGCCTTATGGACCAGCTCAAGGGGGAAATATTTCATCAAGATTGACTTGAAGTGTGGTTATCACCAGGTGCCTATCGAACCCTCTGATGTGTGGAAGACTGCCCTTCAAATTTAAGGAGGGCCTTTTCGAATGGTTGGTCATGTCTTTCAGGTTGACGAATGCCCCTGCAACCTTCATGAGATTGATGGATGACATCTTGCGACCCTTTACCAATGCATCCATGGTGGTGTATTTAGATGACATCTTGATCTTCAGCCAAAATTGGTAAGACTACCTCCACCATATTCGATAGGTCCTTCAAACCCTATGACAAAACAAGTTGTGTGAAAAATTGGAGAAATGCACTTTTGGCATGACCCAGGTTCAATATCTGGGGTACATCATTGATGAGAAAGCTATGCATGTGGACCCAGACAAGATACAAGTCATTCAGGATTTTCCAACCCCAACCACTCTAACAAAGCTCCGCAGCTTTCTGGGTCTTGCCAATTTCTATCACAGGTTCGTGTTGGGGTTCTCTCATATCACTTGGCCTTTAAGTCAAGTCACCAAGGGCGAAGCGAAAGCAAAGTTATTTTGGTCTGAATCCCAATAGAAGGCATTTGTCGAGTTGAAGCATCGCCTCTGCTCTACACCAATTCTCACATTACCTGGCCTGCAACAACCATTTGAGATCGAGATAGATGACTTCGACTATGTTATTAGTGTAGTTCTTACTTAGCAGAGGAATCTGGTGGCATATCATAGTGATACACTTTCAGACACAGTATGAAAGTAACCCACCTATGACAAAGAGAAGTATTCCATTGTACAGACATGCCAACAATGGAAGCATTCCATTCTAGGGAAGGAAATTGTCATCCACATAGACCACCGACCCCTGCAATTCATACAGACACAAGGGAAGTTGTAGAACAATCGCCATCAGAAATGGTCAACATGCATGAAACAATTCCATTTGAACATTAAGTACAAGAAGGGCAACACCAACAATGTTCAGACCGCCTCAGCCGACCACCGATCATGGCGCTGACCACTATGCTCGACTCTTGTGGGCACGAGACTGCAGGGTGGACGCATCTTTACAAGAGCAATCCAGAATTCGACAACACATACCAGACACTCCTAGAAGGAAAGGAAGTTCCAAATTTTCACCTCCTGGATGCACTATTATTCCACTTGGGACACATCTATGCTCTTCAACCGAGCATGCCAAGATGATTTGGGAGATGCACTACATTCGGGCCACTAAACATTTCGGGGTAGATAAAATAATGGTTGTGCTACAGAAGTATTTTTATTGGCCAACCCTTTGACAAGATGTTTGGAAGTACATCAGATCATGCACTACTTGCACCATTTCCAAACTAACCATCAAGAAGCAAGACCTATATACTCCCTTTCCTACTCCTAGTCGACCTTGGGAATCCATCTCCATGGATTACATGTTGGTCCTTCCTTCAACTAAGCATGGAAATGACTGAATTTTCATGGTCGTCAATAGATTCTCTAAGATGGCCATTCTGGCAGCCTACAAGAAGAATATCATAGCAAAAGCCACTGCTAAGCTCTTCTTTGAATTAGTGTGGGTACATTTTGGGATCCCACATTCCATTATCTCAGATCAGGACAGCAGGTTCCTAAGTACATTTTGGTCAAGTCTCTGGTCGATGTTGGATACCAAGCTCACTAAGTCCACGTCTTTCCAACCCCAAACTAGTGGCCAAACAAAGGTCGTCAATAGGATGATTGTACACATTCTGCATATGTACAACTCAAAGCATCCATGCACATGGGATGAAAGCCTCCCCTATCTCCATCACAGCTACAACATATCTCTCCATAGCTCAACAGGCCACAACCCCTTTAGGTGGGGTTGGGATTCCAACCACTATGTTCCATTGATCTAGCCATACCAATTGCAGCTACTCTGGCAAATTCTTCTCATGTCCAATCTGAACCTAAAAGGGATATCAATTTCATTGACTGCATTCAGCACATCTGCTAGCAGGTCCATGACATACTGAACAGAGCCAATGCTAAGTATAAGCAGTGTGATAATCAGCATCAGGTGCCACACAAGTTCCAAGTGGGTGACAAAGATTGGTTACATTCGTAGAAGGAGCACCTCGTTGGGCCTCACCGCAAGCTTTAAGCGCTCCGATATGGGCTTTAGACCATCACTAAGGCCGTAGGGGACATTGCTTTTGAGCTCAGCATTCCACCATTCCTTGGCCTGCACCCAATGTTCAATGTGGACTGCCTTCGACTATACTTTCCACCATTATTAGACATGTGAGACATTGCAGAACAACTCACACCAACAAAGTTAAACCCAAACTTTATGGAACAAGACACAATTGATAAGATCATTGACACATAGATTAAGAACACTCGCCAACAAAAGATTCAACTGTATCAGGTTGTCAAAGTTAGCTAACTCCTATGCAAAGTGGCTCACTAGGGACCAAGTTCAGTAGAAGTTTCCCCATCTCATGGAGGCACTCAACGCAGTGGGGACCATTTCTTCCTAAGGGGGGAGGATTGATCTAGGTGGATATTGGTGGCCACCCACCTATTCTACTCTGACCCCCAAAGTTGTTTCTTTTCAGTTCCCTTAGCACAACTTACTATTTTTGGTAGTTTTTTGGGTCCTAAACTTCTGGAGTCGTTTTGAGGGACTAAAATACGTTTTTAGGGAAAATGGAGAGACCAAAAAAATCCCAAATTATTGTACTTGTTTTTGGATTGGCCTCCTCTTTAAAATCTTGAAAACGAGGTATTATGATAGCCAAACAGAGATCATATGCCAAAGCTATGACCCAGGAAGTTGATGGATCAATTTACCCAAACAGGGCCCACAGTTTTGGTGCTTCATCTCCTAGGGTTAGGTTTTTGGATGTTTAGGGTTTTCCATTATTTCTCAATAATAAATAGGTCTTTGAGCCTCATTGTAACACAATTCAGAGGCATGCAGCTGCCACATCTCTTCTCAGAGATAAGCTACCATCGCCTGAGCTAGTTTTTTTTTATTTTTGTATGTACACATATTTCAGTTCTTTGATATTAATGAAATGAAGATTTATTTCTATTGCATCTCTGTGTATATGGGTATTCCTGTATTTTTTTGCATTCCTAAATAAGTCTGGATCAAATCACCATAATCAATGACCAATCGACATTAACCAAATGAATAATAGTAATTAATTATAGTGCCACACTCCATAAAGATCTTGAATTGTACTATTCCCATGAATTTTGTATTGTTCCTATGAACCTGTATTGTTCTTGTAACTTTTGTATTGTTTCTGTGAAAACATTAGTATCAAGAAAACTATCTAGGTTGACATCAAGGACAACATATAACCAGAATTCCAATAGGACCAACCACAACTCCTTATGTGCTTCCTACTGTAATGCACACTTCTTTGCAATGTCGGGATTGACATAACTAAAATTTGAGCCAAGGTCAATTAAACTTGAAACATGCTAGTCATTGACTATACCTTCCATCTTGGTCACTAAATCTTGATTATTGGCCTACATATTATCAGATACCACATATATACGTGCTATACTCCTTGCTATGTCATTGACTGTCTCGACTCCCTCTACATTGTGCAATCCCAAGAGATTCCTTTGTATCTGAGGACAATCCCTCCATAAGTGGTCTTCCCCACATTCCTAACATACTATGGGTTTCCTTCGGGAATCATCCACTTCTTCTTTAATAGGTTTATAGAATTGATCACATCTAACAGTAGTGATGAGCCTTGCACTTCCACCTTGTTGGTGTCCCGCGGCCTTTTGCCCCTTTCCTTTATAGTTGGGTTTCCCTTGGCTTTCAAACTACATTGTACTTAGATCCGTGCTTGGATTTCTCATAGTGGTACTTAAACTTCCTGATAACATCCTCTAGAATTTGTGGCTCATCAAACTCTATTATTTCCTTGAATAATTGTGACAAGCCACTGAGATACCTTTGAATCTTTGGCTTCTCATCCTTGAGGTAGGGCATGTACCTCAGCAACTCCAAGAATTTGGTTGTATATTCATTAGATGACAATCGCCCAATATTGAGTTCATAAAACGCCTTAGCCTTACTATCATAGTACCCTTCAAATAGGTACTTCTCCTGAAAATAACTTTCAAATATCCTCTAGGATAACTCTTCTTCTTGAATGTTCTTGACACTGTTCACATCTTCCCACCAAATATCAGCTTTTCATCTTAAGCTAAAGGAGGCTACCCTTGATTCATATTTTCAAAGTATTTATGGACTCTAAAAAATTATTCATTCTTAACATCCATGCTTAGACTTCTTCGGCCTTCTTCACCCCTTCATAAAATGTAGGAGGCTTTACCTTCTTGAATTATTTTGACATGAAGTCATTTCCTTTCCTTCTTTGCAAACAATGCCTTTTTGTAGTAATAATAGAAAATTTCTCATGGATTTTTGCCCTTCTCTCTGGGGTACTTAGAGGAATTCCACCCCTCACAGTGTCTTGACTTCCCTTCTTGTGCCTTTTCTTTGATATGTTGCCCTTTGCACCATTAGTCTTCAGCTGTTGTCTTCCAAGTATAGATGAACTTTGTTTAAACTTGTAGTTCTCCTAATTCATTATGCTTTTGTCTCTGCAGGTCTAATAGGCTTTGCAGTATGACTACATCCATATCTTCCTACCTTTCTTTGGCCTTGAAAAGATACTCATTGTCAGCCTTGTAACTCCTTATCTCAACCCTTCAGCTTCTCAATGTATCCATCTATACAGGAGAGCCTTCCTCTCCTCTTTTCTTTACTGAATCTTCCTCATGCCCATGTTTTGATCTATTAGTGTTGTACTGCACCATTCTACTACTCATCCCATTTTCTCTTTTGTGGCTCCTTAGTGTGCTCTCATCCAATGTGTTGTCATACACACCCAACTATTAGACAATCCAAAACATAAATGCAAAATATTAATCATTACCTTGGCTTTTTATTATAATTTTACTGGAGCAGAGTTATCTAAAAAATCACACCTCAAGTTAGCATGTTTGTCAAAAGCATTAATCATATTAAAATAAATATTCATATCACATGTAAACCACAATCAAGTGCTATAATCATTACACAACAGTAATCAATACGATGACTATACTCTATAATAGGTCCTAACACACTATCTCACTATATAAGAGCCCCATCTCATCTCCATAGGTCTAGCATTCAACCTTTTTCTTTGATACCACTCTGTAACACTACATCCCACCTCTTTATAAACCTTTGAAACCTCAACAATGTACTACCATGTGGCTCCCATGTCATCTTCTCAACGGGCCCCACTGGACTGGCCTTAGCTTATTTTGTAGTGAAATCTTGTTTTAACGAAAATTTGGGTGTTCAGGTCTTGTAGTGTAAGAAGTCTTCCAACCCCTATCGAACTCTCGTACCCCAAGACTAGTTTGGACCTTAGCCCACATCCGAGCCTCAAACTAACTCCACTCCATTTCATGCTCCAAACCTTTGGACTCCTGAACTATTTAAGTACAACCTTCTCCTCCCCCACCAATATGGCAAGGACTCCTCAACAACCTAAATACCTGAACTTCCGAACCATTCAGGATTTGACCCCCAAAAACATGGTAAAACCTCTCCAACATCTTGAAGACCCAAACTTCTAAACCATTCAAATTCATCTTGAAACTAGCGACCATAGGCCTAAATGCGCCAAAACGACTCTTGGTTTGACCAATTCGAGTTCACCTTGAAACATTAGAAAATTCTACCAATTGGTTCGAAGGCCTGAACTTCTAAACCATTTAAGTTCAGCCCAAAACTAGTTACCATAGCCTAAATGCATGTGAATTAAAATATTTTTCTAAGTTCTCTACTAATCTATCAACGGTGCAAATAGGATTTCCCCAAGAACTCGATCTTACCCCAAACACCTATGAATAAGGGAAATCCATTCCTTAAGACAATAAGAAACACATTCGTTGTAAAAATAAAAACAATCAATGCAATTTCTTAGATTGATCATCCTACCCTCTTCTTAGGCATTTTCTTGTTCAATCCATGGCAAACAAACCCTGTGGACTTGGCCATAGTAGTACCAGAACTCACCAATCTTATCAAGATAGGAATTCAAGTCTTCCAGTACTCCATGAGTAAGAAATACATCATCCTACAAATCTTGTAAGCAGGATTACCATTTAACATATATGCTCACACATCACTCAACAACTCCATAAATACATGAATTTTCTTGCTAAATAAAAAATAAAACCATATATTTATGCGCCATAGCAACATATTTAAAACTTCTAAGAAATCATTGTGATCATCCAAACACCACAAAGATACCAACAGCACAAGGATTTCCAAAATCCCTCATCTTAGGTGATTCTAAATAGCTCCTAGATATAACATTACAATGGCTCTCAACCAATAGAAAAACAACACAAGGGATTAAATAGATAATAAAGAGTCTCAATTTACTTCAAGAGGAAGATATTCATGAATAAATGAAGGTTTATCATTTTTGTTAACTAATGTAGGAAGAAAAGTGCACCCATTGAACAATTTATCACTAGCACCTGTGTTCTCAACCCCAAAGTTGCACCAAGTGTTATCATCCCAACTAGTACCAAGGTGCCTTAACTTGACCAATAATTTCTCAACCGATGTAGTTTCCCATTAGTTTATCAACACCAAGTTAAGCCATTGATCTGGTGATTATCAACAAGAAATACCTATGAGTTTATAAACTCAACTATCACCACATCATCCTCTCCACTGAACTCTCCCTCGCCTTCAACACACATGCACATCACAAGTCTCCCCAAGGCAACTCTTCTCTCTTCTTTTTTGATTATGCATGATTCCCTCATGAATAATGCCTTTCCCCCCAAATTTCCTCCTACGTATTGACTCTTCCAACATGATATACAACGAAGTCTGCAAACTCGTTCTCTAATTCAGGAGCCCATTTATTTTATTAAACACCGCACACCAGGGCCATCCCTCCAAATATGGATTTAGTTTATAACTTAAATGAAAGTTGTGGGTTTCAAGCCTCCTCCTCCTTCATTCCTCTAAATCTGTGTCCACTTCTCAGCCAACTAATGTGTTACAATTCCACATAATTTACAAGAATTAGAATTCATAATGATAATTACAAGAGGGTTGACAAAAAGAGTTGTCACACATGCTCTTACAATGCAGGTTGATAGCAAGAAGAAAATCCAAAAAAAAACGGATCTCAATCACATAAATGGAGAAAGCATTGAATCCACTAAGGAGACTTTTGACCCTAAGGGAGGAAATTATAAAAGGAAAAAGAAAATTGAAACAACTGTAAAATATATTTTCAATTAGAGATTTCCTATATGGTGATGACAATTAATCTTATGGTGCATGTACTTCGACAACACAATATTGTAGATTGCATTACAAGTAGTGTTAAGAAGAAGACTGAAGATAAGGCACCAAAGGATCAAGGTAAGGGCCATACTTTGACTATTGTTTCTTCATCATGTGATATATGTATCTTAGACTTAAGTGTCTCGAATCATATGTCTACATGAAAGCGTTATTTTTCTTCCCTGTACCTTGCATTAGACCTCCTATGAGGTTTGGAGAAAAAACACCTATGAGAGTGTGTAGAGAAGGGAGTGTTGACCTTGATTATGGAATATTTAAGAATGTATTAGATGTTCCAAATATTTCCATGAATCTCCTCCCTATCTACAATATTACACACAAGTACATGAAAGTGAGTTGAGTTCACTCTAGATTCAGTGATAATTTCCAAGATTGCAATATGGTTCTAGAGTTGTAGTTGGGGACGTGGATCATCATTCCATGTTGTATAACTTCTCACATTCATTCCTATAGAAATAAATCAAAATTTGCAACTGATAATGAAATCACATTTAAATCAAAAGACACAAATTTCTTCTACTAAATTCTGCAGAAGGAAAACTGACAATAGAAACACATGCAATCATTAGATCACAATGAACATAGTTTTTACTAGAGAACCCATCTATTTAAATTATATCATATGAGAAAAAAAATCTATTACAATGACAACTTCAATCCTTGAAGCTCAATCCGCACTACAATAGTGATCTCCTCCCGATTTTTCTTTGGAAAATATTGAGCTTGCACTCACTCTACCTGCACACACTTTACATGCACTCGCTATGCCTGCATTTGTGCTTCTTACGCTCACTCTTCCTGTACTCATGTTCTTGCACTCAGGTTCCTGCAATCACTCCTATTTCCTTGCGGAATTCTAAGGAAATTATCTCATTTGCTACATCCAAACTATGTACTCACTAGTATACAGTAATAAATACATGCATTTTCCCTCCACTCAACTAGACAATTCGAATTGCATGCATGGATAAGGCTATTTTTAGTAAATTGACTAGTTAACTAAGAGATTAGTGAGTTAACAATAGTTACAACTACTCAACTCAACTCATACTGACTCTATTCTAGACTAGAGCTCAGATAATCGAGTTTCACTAAATATAACTCCACTAGATTGCTAGATCTTAGCAAGCAACACATGCACAACTCTACTTCTTTCCTACATAATCAAATTAACTGAATTAACTAAGTGACTTGGCCATGTCACTCCTGCTATCTTCTCAAGGCATCGTACTGATATGGAAATTAAAAGTTTTCCATTTGACTGAGGCACAAGTTAAATGAATCCTTTTATTGATACAATTTAACACTCCCTCTTAGCAAGAAAAGGATTCTTATACCTCTGTCCATCTAGGTATGTCTTCAATTCTACCAAGTTCTTTGCTGATGCAATTGTTCCCTCTAAACTAGAAGACAAATTTTCTTTCCTCTGTGGAACCTAATCTGAAGACCTGTTCTTTCCCACAATGCTCAGTGAGTCCATCACCTCTCTATTTTGTGCACAACCAACCTTGTTGCTCAAGGTTTCTCCTTCTGAAACTGTGCATCTCTAACTCCACAATCTTCCAATATCAATAATCACAACTCCTTTTTATGTCACTAAACATTAGATCACTGATTAGCCCATTAAAAACCTTCTAGCTCCATTAAGAAGTCTACACATAGGGTCTTCTGGATTTTCCCTAAACTAGGGCACCATCAATTTGCCTCCTAATATTCCATGGATCCTTTCATGCATACTATGCTTAAGGTCTTCAAGTTATTGCAGCATAATGCATACAAAAGTCATTATTCACAACTATGTTTGTGAACAGTTCCTATCTTTCCAGATCTTCCATATGTCTATGACATGTCAACTACTATTTTCACTCTTCTTAGGGCTTTCAGATATGCCCACATAGAGTCACTCTTTGATTGATATAGGGCTCCAAAGAACACTGCCCTATTTTTTCAATGTGTTCCTCAATTTCATAGATCTAGGGCTCTTTAGATCTTCCCTTTTATATATGATTTCTTATACAAATTGATCTTTCTATGCTGGTCCTTATTTTGTTCATTGCTCTGTCCTCAATCCATACATTGACATGATTCCTGCACTGAATAAACTCTTGCACCACAAATTTTCTATTCAAAATTTCTCTAAGAGTTGATCAGGAACTTGGTATCTATTCAGTTTTCAATAGCTATGATACCATGTATAAATAACTCAAAATTTATAGGTCCTAATGAAATCGCACTGAAATCAAAAGACACAAATTTCTTCTACTAAATTTTGTGGAGGGAAAACTGAAAATAGAAACACATGGAATTATTCAATCACAATGAACATAGTTTTTGCTGGGGAACCCAACTAGGAAAACCCCTCCTCTCTTTGTATTATATAAGATGAGAAAATTTATCTATTACAATGACAACTTCAATCCTTGAAGCTCAATCTGCACTACAATATTGATCTCCTCTCGATTTTGCTCTGGAAAATACTGAGCCTGCACTCACTCTGCTTGCACTCGCTCTACCAGCATTTGTGCTTCCTGCACTCATGTTCCTGCACTCACTCCTATTTCCTTATGCAATTTTGAGGAAATTAGCTCATTTGCTACATCCAAACTATGTACTCAATAGTATACAATAATAAATACATGCATTTTCCCTCCACTCAACTAGGCAATTCGAACTGCATGCGTGAATAGGGCTATTCTTAGTAAATTGACTAGTTAACTAAGAGATTAGCAAGTTAACAATAGTTACAACTACTCAACTCAACTCATACTGACTCTATTCTAGACTAGAGCTCGGATAACTGAGTTTCACTAAATATAAATCCACTAGATTGATAGATCTTAGCAATCAACACATGCACAACTCTACTTCTATCCTACAAAATCAAATTTAATGACTTAACTAAGTGACTTGGCCATGTCACTTATGTTAACTACAACTCAAGTCATCTCGTTGATGTGGAGATTCAAATTTCTCCATTAGACTAAGGCACAAGTCAAATGAAGCCTTTTCTTGATACAATTTAACAATTCCTAAATAAAATTATAACTCTCTCCCATCCCATGCATATCATGAATACAATAGAGAAAGATTAGATGATAATTTTGAGGAATGTACCTTGCATGCACTCGAGGAGGAACTAGTTGCACCATTTTAATCTCTCTATAAGGAAGATCCTCAAGATGTTTTTACATCAGATTTTAGAATCTGTGTTCAAAGTACATGATAATGTTTTTGTAGACCTAGATCACAAGACATGGAGGAAACATCATACTTCATAGAAACTAATGAACTAATGGGTGAAATTGCTAAGATGCAGAGACATAGAATTTAATTTTTTGGTACTCCATAAGCACTCACAACTATTGTAAGAAAGTGCAATGCTCAAATAAGAGCCAAGAGATTATTACATGATGGGATAAGATATATCTAAGAACATATCCATGATTGGGTTTTTGATTAGCAACATCATCCTTCTTCATAGAAATTGCATAGCATGCATTATAGTTTGAGGGGGGAGTCTCTTCCCAATTGGTTTCCCTCCTCCTTACCTCACCTTTTTAATATTTTGTGTTGTATAAGTTGTTTTGTAAATGAGTACCTACATGACCAGGATTAATGTTGATACAAGAAATGAAGGATGCGCTATTATTGATGTTTGAAGAATTGGTTGAAGCTACATTGATATGATCAAATTTGGAAGAAGTATTTTGTGTTGAACCTGTGGATCTAGTATGAAAGATTGTGAAAAGTGCTCCACAACAATTTGGAGAAGGAGGTGGGTGCCTCCATCGAGGTTGGTGCATCAATAATGTTGGAGCCTACTACAAGACAATGCTTGCATATTTTCATCAGGATATAACCTATAGCAGGTTAGTGCCTGCATTTCTATTCTAGGGGTTGATGCTTGCAAACTGATGTAATCAAAGATTAAAGCAAATAAAAATATTTGTGGTTTTCTCCCGCAAGGGTTTCCACATACTGGTGTTTTCATGTGTTGATGCGGCGATAATGTTTATTGATGTTCTGTTATGTTTTTAGTCAATGATCAAATTGTAAAATTCTTTCATTTGGTATAATTGATTGTTACACTAATTCATCCCTTACCACCCCCCGCTCTCAGTGTGATCATTATTCTAACAAGGAGAAGGGGTTCCATTCTATGTCATTGTATTTGTTCCATAATTGAGCACAACATGTAGGAGAGGGAAGTTAGAGAGTAGAATTGAGGCGAATAAAATTCTAGAGTAGTTGTATAGATTAGAAGTCTCAAGTAACTCCAGAGAGAGTACGCATTTCTTTATATTTTCATATTTCCATACTATATAAAATAGAGCAAAGTGACCTTGCCTTCTAACTAGGTTTTCTCCAATATGATCTTTCCATGATAAATCTTATATTTATTTTTGAATAGTGTGTATATTTTCTATTCTCTATTTTTTACATTTAAACTATTTCATACAATTAAACCTAAAAACAATAATTAAAAAATCTAAAATTTAAAATAAAATAAAATAAAATAACCTTCGCAATAAAAAAATTATGATATATTATTAGATTGGTTATAATGAATCTCATTAAACTATACATAATAATTTATAAATAATCAAAATCTAAAAAACAATATAAAAACAAAATATCTATAATAATATATTAAAACACAACCCTTTAAAAAAAATTATCATTATTTTATACTATAAATAAAAATAGCTCTCATTATTACATAAGAGGGAAATCCATTATTGAAAATTTGATAATGGATATGTTTATGACATATTCATATGTGTAGTAAACCAGTTTTATTTTATATTGAAAAATAAAATTCAATTTAGTCAAAAATTTAGACATAGTTTGAGTTTTGTACGATTCAAATTCTTTAAATGGCAAAATCTTATATAAAACATTTTATTTTATTATTTAAAAAATTAATTAAAATTTTTAATTAAAAATATTTTGACTTTTACATTGTCATCTTATAACTGCTCCCACTAACGAGTATGTATTCAACGTAAAGTTCACTCTCGTCAAACCTTATCCAAACAATACTTATCTGCCTCCAAACTATACGATCAAGAATTTCATTTTTCAAAACCAAATAATATATTTAACGTGATGACATTTAATAAATATCTCAATATCCAATATAAACTTAACTACCCTTAACGACTAAGGAGAAGAGGAAACTTGTCCCCTTTTAACAACACGAGTGAAACCCCCAAAGGAAACCTAAAACCATTTTCAACCATAGGAAAGGATAAATTTAAGTTAATTTTGATATAGTGTATTTGGTAAATGTTTTATTGTAATTAGTTCGTGAGTCTATGGTATTAGGAAGTTTACAATTTTTTTTCATATGATGTAAGGAAGTTTACTTCAAGACTTGGCATTCTACATTGTAAGTGGCCTAACTTGAATAGTTAGGTCAAATTGGCCAAGGTAATAGTAAATATATTTTTGTTTGAGATATGGCCAAGGTAATAGTAAATATATCTTTGTTTGAGATATGGCCAAGGTAATTGTAAATATATATTTGTTTTTTAGTTTTAGAGTAAAGGGTTTTTCGAGAATTATGATATTTGATAGACCATGATATTTGATGAGATGAAAATTATATAAAAGTTTGGCATTTTCCATTGTAAGATGTTTCTAATAATTTTTTATGCGTAGGTTTTATCAAATTGGACAAGGTTAATGGAGGATATATCTTTAATATTAGCTTTTCCAATAAAAAGTTTTAGGGTAAAATAACTTATCCATATATTTGTCACTTTGTGTTTATTTTTCTTATTCTTATTACACACTTTTAATATTGTATCAAAGTTTAGTAGACTTAGACTCTCTAGCAACAATGACCTTATGCAAAGAGCCCTGGAGATGCAACATTGTGAGCTACTATTACTCATGCGAAACATGTGTTAAAGAAAAAAAATGGCCTAGGACATCATGAAAATAAAAGCATGGATTTGTTTATATTTTGACAAACATATTGCTTGGATGCTTAGATTTATTGAGACCACATATAGAGATATCCTCTAAGGCTAGATTTGTTATTTAGTTGTAGATTTACATAAATGGAAAGTTTGATTCAATATATGTGGTGTTGCAAGTGATGTGATAGACAATTGAGAAATAATTCATTTGTTGATTCACTGAATGTAGTGCCCATTTAAATTCACATATTCAAAGAGGTAGTGCATTACAAAATAATGATGTTTCCCAAAGGAGACCCATCTCGTATGTGTGGATTGTTGATGATATATCTCTAAGAAGAATAAATTCACTTGTGAGAAAATGTATTACTAATCAGGCTATTAATCTGCTAGATTAAGATCATAAGAATAGAGAGTTATATGTTGGGAATATTGACCCTATGTACTCTTGGTTTTTGGTTCATTAGTGTAAGATGTAGATATAAACCTAGCTAATAAAATTATGTGGAGCATGTTGTATTCCTATATACTAATTAATAAACTTTTATCATGATAAATATTTATCTCATGTCAAGTTTAAATGAGGGAATGTTGGCTTAATCTTGACATAATGAACTCAATCAAAGGTGGGTCAATGATTATTTACTATAGTTAGCTTAAAATCCCATGGTATTTAATGTCATGAAACATATTTAAAGTTTGTCGTACTCTATAAGATGTGTCTTCCACCTTATTATTTGGTTGACATTATTGAATTGGATACAATTAATGAAAGATATAATTTAAGAGACGATTTCCCCGATAAAATGTTTCTAGGATAAAATCACTTATCCTTATATTTTTACTTTGTGTTTATCTTTCTTTCTATAATAATGCATGAATTTGATAACTTACCCTTCATGTTTTCCATAACCAAAAGTTATACAACCAAACATTATTGTCTTTCTTTTTCATTATATTCTTTAATTTATTACTATTTACAAATATTAAATGACCTTGATTGTCTCCCATGGGATGTTTTTTGTTAGCATATTGAGATGTCATTGTTATAACCCTCTTGCATGGTACATCACTTTTTATTTTGTTAAGAATGACATAAAGTTAGGGGTGATTTAATAAATGGATAGATTCAATTAATTTGTAAATATATTTTTTCAATGAAATAAAGGTTCACTTTAGTTTATATTTTTCAAATTTTTAGTAGTTCTCATCAAATTATTTTAATAATAATTAGATTAATTGTATTAGAAAAAGGCTCCAACAAATGTCACAACATAGAGTGCATCATAGTATAGTTTCAACAAAGACATAGTAGCAGTTACATAGTTCATGCGAGATCCTATTACACAGAGAAAGCATAGTATGACCTTATCCTTATGTAGAATAACCCTATGCTTCTTTACGTTATATATTTTATAGTGAATTTATAAAAAAAAATAAGGTCCTAAAAAACATTTAAAACAACCTTATGCATAGTGACCAACATCATTCTCGAACCTTATATTGGTTGGTTTACCTTCCTAGCTAAACTCTTATTGAATTGATGCATAAATACTTCCTCTTTTGAACTTGTTTTAGTTGAATTTGCTGATGTTTTTGGATTTGAAACCATTACCTGATCACTTGTATGAATATTGAGAATTAAATTATGAAGAAGGTTGTTTTTAACTCCTACCACTACCAATTGCTATTTTAATGCCATTAGAGATCCCATAATTAATGTTGCTTCTGTTGCCATTTGAAACTCGATTTCATGTATTTTGGTAGTAGGATTGAAAGAGAGAGGCTTTGTTAAAATGAATGTCCTCTTCATAACTTTGTTGAGCTCTTGGAATCTCTTGTAAGTCCATAGGCCCCATGAAGAACTTGCCTTCTATGTAGAAATTACATTCCCTTTAATAGAAACCATCAAGATTCTCACCTCCTTAAAGCCTTGGAAACTCCTTTCTATCTAGTTATCAAACTAATAACACCTCTTCACAATCCAATTTTATAAATGACCAACCCCCAAAACCAAAACCTAATCATGTCCATAACTTCCTTGCTCAATAGTAGCCTAAGATAAACTAGTTCACATGACAAGTCCTTGGCACCCTATAACAAACCAAAGAACAAACACAAAGTGAAATAAATGAAAATTAGGTCAATAGATTTAGAACACCTCGATGTCTACTCGACCTTATATCCATTATCCCACAATCAACCTAAGATGTAATTGATAGTAGAACAAAATCATGTGCAAGTTACATTGTTGGGAGCATGCAAGCATAGAGGTATTGTCTCTTCATAGTTAAATTCAAGTGTCGAAAGGATTGAATGGGACTACATGCCATGTGAATATTGTCATGGACATTGGCTCTTGCCACATGATGATATAGTAGTGTTAAATGTGTTGTTATATGAACCATTAAATAAGGAATTGTTTGGTGGGTTGATACACCATTAACCATAAGCTCCCCTTCCTTTTGACTTGATTCTACATTTGAGTACTTATTTGCTTCTTTGTTTCTGTTCTCGTTGAACATGATCACTATTGAATATGAAAGAATAAGCATTCCATTTCTCTACTTTGTTCTAGGATTGAGGTGAGAAGGATGTATTCAAGAAAAGTCCTTTTGACCATATGATTGGTAATCATCCTAGACTCTCCAATCACCTTGATAAAATACATTCCTATGTCTTTAGTAATGATGAGTCCCTACGACAATGCATATGCCTTTGCTTCATTATTTGAAGGAATATTTTGAAATTTACCAAATTAAAGAAATTAAACCTACATGTCATCTTCAAATATGCCAAATTAGATAAAACTAAGTCATGGATTTGACATTATGTTAATATATTTACACAGATAGTCATATCTATATCTCAAAGAGGGTGTCATATTTTAGAGTTTTTATTACAAATATTATGCGTATATTTAAGATTTAATAAAAAATGATATTCTTTGTATCATGAGTTGTAGAACAATTGGTTTGTGTGGGGTTTAGTCTCCAATAGGTCGAAGGTTCAATCTCGTGGGGAGGGGTTGAAGATGAGAGCTACCTTTGGGGGAATTAAACTATTCCAAGGGGTGTCCAAGCTTAATCAAGCTTCGCACAATCCTAGTGATAACATCCCATTAGTGGGCAAATTGTTCCATCCAACATTGAGGTTGGCCTCGGCCTAGGCTCAGCCTGGTTTCAAAATAAAAAATCATTTAGCATCCCATTGGTGGGTAGATTATTCTTCCATTGTTCCATCCAACATTAAGGTTAGCCTCGGAAAATTGTTCCATCCAACATTGAGGTTGGCCTCGGCCTAGGCTCAACCTGGTTTGAAAAATAAAAAACCATTTAGCATCCCATTGGTGGGTAGATTATTCTTCCATCGTTCCATCCAACATTAAGGTTGGCCTCGGCAAATTGTTCCATCCAACATTGAGGTTAGCCTTGGCCTAGGCCTAGGCTAAACCTGGTTTGAAAAAAAAAAATCATTTACCATCCCATTGGTGACTAGATTGTTCTTCCATCCAAATCTAAGGGTGGCCCAACATATACTCAACCTAATTTGAAAAAAAAAATTCATAAGAATTTATAATTATTTCTTTAATTAAAAAGTTTCCTTAACCATCACTCCCAACCCCAATACTTACATCAATATCCTCAACTTATCTGTTTATTTAACTTATATGATTCGACTAATTTATTTGTCATTACACTTCGCAACTAATAAACAATGCAACTAACAAATTAATTAGTTCATATGTTTAAGAAATTTAATTAGTTCATATCTTTTTTGTTAGTTTATGTAAATATTGATCATGTGTATATATGTAGTTATAATTTTTTTTAAAGGATTTACTCTTATTATGATATACTTTTAAGGTAATTGGTCAAAAATGTTTTGGACCTTTAACGCAGAGATTGCAAAACAGTGACTCGAAAAGGATCATCATCTATCCATTGTTTTTGGTATACATGTCACCTATGTTACGTCCACAACATATTCTGCCACGTGGAGACGACATATTACTCATTTTATTATCAGTGCACCTCGGAGTCGTTGACACGCGGCTTCTCCATATTGGCAGTTTGCCAGCTTTCTTGGATTCCACGTAGCTGTCCTTGTCAGCCAACGTGTCAAGCCACGTCTCATCCCTAAGGGATGTTCGGGTGAGTGGCGTGCGCCGGAGGAAGTTGAGAGCTTGGTGACGGCGGGGACTACATAAGCGGAGGGACACCAGGCACCAACATTTCAATAACCTCTCCATAGAAACTTACGATGAAGATGGAGGGAGCGGAATTCCACCACCAGGTGCTGCCACAGTTGCCTCCAGGCTTTAGATTTCATCCCACAGACGAGGAGCTGCTGATTCATTACCTGAAGAACCGGGTCTCCGGTTCTCCTCTCCCTGCTTCAATTATTGCAGAGATTGATCTGTACAAGCATGACCCCTGGGATTTGCCCGGTGAGTATCCATCCTAACCCGGGTTCATATGCGTATTTGTTAATTTTATTCTCTTGCATTCTCTGAGATACTTTCTCACTCTATGTATATGTGTTGACTGGATTCCAGAGAAGGCCTGTTTTGGAGAACAAGAGTGGTATTTCTTTAGCCCAAGGGACCGGAAATATCCCAACGGGTCGCGCCCAAACAGATCCGCCAGGTCCGGCTACTGGAAAGCAACAGGAACAGAGAAGCCCATCTTTGTCATGTCGGAATCCATGTCGTCCCAGAAAGTAGGCGTGAAGAAATCGCTGGTGTTTTTCAAAGGAAGGCCGCCGAAGGGCCTCAAGACCAACTGGATCATGCACGAATACCGCCTCATTGAAACCATGCCAACTAAGAAGTTGCGATCTCTGCGCGTAAGAATTGTTTTTTCGCTGGATTCGTACGAATTTGAACTAATTTCTGTGTTTACATCATATTTCATAACACAACTATTACCAATTAAACTACCACCTTGAGCAGCGCCAAAAAATAATTGATATGTATATATACTTTAAAGAAAATTTTAATAGGAATTTAAAGAATTTATCATGGCTTGTGTTTTTTCAGTTGGACGATTGGGTGCTGTGCCGGATATACAAGAAAGCGAGACATTCTAACCCGGTGGTTTCGAACCCAGAACTGCAGTCCCCGTCACCTGCTGACGTGCAACAAGAATCAGTTATGCCCAAATTCAGTTCCGTCTCTGGGCAGCTTCAGAGCGAGGATCCGTTTATGCAGAGCTTTCTTAGCCATGACGTGTTAGATGCCAACAACGCGGCCATGTCCTATGTGGAGCCCTCGTCCAGCCTCCAGGTTGTCCCCCAGCAGTTAAATTCCTCCGGAACCAGAAGTCAGGTGTCAATATCAGTGGGTTTCAACTGCGATGAAGTCTCGTCGGTCTACCCTGCGGAGAGGCAAAATTGTCTGAATCCATCGTCATCACTAGAGTTTGAATGTTGGAATACATACATGGACATGCCGGTGCCGGATCAGCACAGGTATCAATTACCCATCAGTGAAAACTGGAACCCTGAACCAATACCCTGGCCACTGCTTACAGGGAACGTGTGGTCATCATATGACAATGGATAGCAATGTGCTGGTTGTTTTCTCAACGGAACGGGTTTCGATGTGAAGATGCATCCATATCATTTAAGGAAAAGGATGGTTAATATTTGTATTAGAAAGTTGTAGAACTATATTATATTATATAGTACCAAGTTAAGATAAACACCATTGAAGAAGCACCGATATCATTTAAAGAGAAGGATGGTTAATATTTGTATTAGAAAGTTGCAAAATTATATTGTATTATATAGTACGAAGTTAAGATAACACCAAGTACCCATTGTAACCACTTCCCTTTCACCCTCTTAAAGGAATTTTTCGCGGATGAGGTGTTACCTTTTTAACTCAAGTTTTAAGTTTTAAGGTTTATTAGGAAGATGTGGTTACCAAAAATCTCATTTTTTAAATTTAGCAGAAATAAATTATGATACCACCATTGTGATTAACTTGTTGAGAGCTTTCCAATGATATAACATTTATCTCAATCTAAGTCCTAGATTGAAATTTATGCTCGTTAGAACTTCAACCTATTAAAAGAGGTCATGTTATCACATTTTGAAGGTGGTCTCCATCAAGCTAGCATGACCCTAACATGTCATTCCTACAGGGTCTACAGTAACATTCCAAATCATACTAGAGTAGTCACACCTTCAAACTCTCACATGTTGCAAAGCATTGTATTACAAAATCGGGTGGTGGGTAGTCCCCTGATGGCCAAGTTTCCCACACTAGAACCACAGTTGAATTGGCCCAACCTTCACTGGCGGTGGTTGTCTCCTAGTGGATAGGGTTCCCACTCTCAAGCCAAGGCTTTGATGGCATGTAAAACCACTTTAATCAAATCAACTGTTTCACAAGCCCCTCAGTGGTGGTTTTGAGTGTGGGGAAGAGGGGCTCTGTAGTTAATCTCCACTCTTGATCATGGAATGGTGGATTAGCACCAATCTCAATTGTGACCCCCACCCTCCTCTTAATATCAACCATGAGGGGGGGGCTTGTGATTGTTGTCAACTGTCGATCTAGCACCTGATGATCATTCACAAGGTTTAAAAAGTGCCTAGTGACTTAATAGTGAGTGGTAGCCAATAGCGGGGTTCCATGACAGAACCATGACCAAATTAGCTGATCTCTCACCAATGCTCATACTAATCTTACCATGCATAAGATCGTGGTGGTGGGAAGTGGCTAGACCACATAGTTCCACATGTTGGTACCTCCATTGGATTGGCTCCTTCCCGCTAATGTCATTTGTTTCAAGGTTTACATGCGAAGGTTTGTGGCGATGGGCGATGGCCCAACCACATGGTTCCACAGCTGAAGCCTTGTTTGGATCAACCTGATCTTTTTCAACATGCTTGGTTAATAAGGTTAATAAATAACTAAGGATCTCAATGGTGATGATGGACGATGATAGGGTTCCATGCTGGAACCATGGCTAGATTGGCAAATTAATTGTCAGTGCACCCAATTCAAGGTTTACAATGCTAAAAATGGGCCTTGGTGGTAAGCGATGGGTGGTGGTAGGGTTCCATTCTAGAACCATGGTTGGATCGACCCACACTCAATTGGCATTGCTTGTTAGCAAAGTTTGCAAGGCATAAGGCTATTGGCAGTAGCTAGTAGCTTATTGCAAGTGAAACCACAACCATGTTAAGATGTAGCTATAGACAACTTGTAAGCAACCACCCTTGATCCTCTCCCTATTAGATCACCCATACATAGGCCCAAGGCCTAAATAGACCCAAATCATTAAAAAACATACTCTAGTCTTTCATCACAACTATAAACATACAAACAGTTAGCCATTCTTGGATTCACAGTGAAGTTGACCTTTCAAGCATTCAACATCATTCAGAGACATATATAAGCTCATTCCACACATAAGCAATTCATGAAGCATCTTAGATTATGATTTGGACATATTAGATAGTCTATAAAACTTGAACTTAACAATGAGTCCTAGGTAGTATGGCATAGACATACAAACATCTTGTAAACCATAAAAATGGCAATAATATGCACAACTCATAGTCCAATATGCATGGACATTATACTTATTTGAGTATGGTTAATGATGGCTGGAAATTGAAGGAGGGACTTCAACTTCCAACCAACCATAGGTCAACTACACTACAATATTTCTGGTAGTTGACCAACCACGAGACAAACCCACAGTCTGAGGGGTTTCTTGCTTAGGGTATTCACACTGAAGGCTTGGCTAGACACTCAAGTGGTGGAGTCCACCGTTCTAGTGGCTTATCCACTGTTGTTTAGAAGTAAGAACCATATTAACGCACTCACCTGTCTAAGCCGCCTATTGACCACTAAAGCATAAACACATAACCTAGTGGCCTCAACACAATGATAAAGGGAATGCCACCCTAATCTATAAGCATAGGGCTCAGTCACAAACTCCAACACTACTCAGTATTCTTTGATGTAGCTCCAATAGCTTGTTGGACTCAACAACCTGCTTCTATGGGATTCTCTACTCCCCTCTTCGCATCCTCCATTGCAATTTTTGTTGTGTCTTCCTCCTCTTTAGCAATGCTTTTCTCTTGTGACTTTTGTGTGTTTCCCAAAAAAACAAAACTCCCCTAACTCTTCTACCTACTCCTTTCATGTATCTAAGAGAAAAAATGCTCTTTGTTGACTGTCCTCTCTATGTGAGCGTCTCTTTTTCCCAGGAAGTGGTCATTGAAGTGGCTCCAATGGTTCAAATCGACCTCTTGTCAACTTAACTCAGTTTTTTGGTGGCTTCAGGAATTCAATGTGGTTGGCTTAGGGCTTGTTCATGGCACGCATTAGGTTTTCCTCCAGATTAGTTCACCATATTCATATTAGGGGATTCAATTGCCCTATAATTGGTAGCTCTAATTTCAAGGAATGCAAGAAAGCAAACAAGTTTCCCTTAGGCTATGGATCTATAAGGCAGTCCTCTCCTTCAATTGTCCATAAATTTTAATTAATTTATAATATATGTTACAACACATTGTCTCAGTCAATTGTGGCTTCCACATTGTCATTCAAAATTATATTTACAAATAATGGGGACAAAGGGTCATTACAAACCCCACCCCCTTAGAGGAACACAATCCTCAGTGTTCTATAAACAAAGAACAAAAACAAAAACTAAGCTTTATAATTACAACTCTTACATCATTGATATTTTCCATGCCCCGAGATTCCATTTCATTCATTATCGGTGGTCTAGTCACCTTTAGACCATATGGAATTCCAACTTATTCCTTCCTAGTTGTTTATTTCTTCTCAAGGCTTCCATAGGGAACAAGTCTAGTTGATTTTCTTTATTAGACACACCCATTACATTGATGATCCTAATGAGTATGTAAATGACTCTTTGAAAACTAGTTCATTCAATTCTCCTCTTCTTAGAAGTCACACACCTTCGAAGCTCAGGGATCCCCTTTTTTGTGCCCTTAGTCCCTCAGGTGATCCACCCCTTAGTAAGGCTTCCTCGCATGGGAAGAGTCTTGATGGAGTCTTATAGCCAAGGAATCCCTTTGTCTTGCTCTAATAACACAACACATCTATCATGACATAACTCATGGTGATCAGTGCATATCATGGGGTTTCATTGTCACCACAATGACATAGTTCCTAGGATCTTCAACTCCATTACGCTTCCACTGGGCTATTTTGATATCACTTGATAGTCAACATCATTTATTCTTGATGAATAGTTCATCAGCTCACCTATATCACAACCATACATTTCACATGTGATTAATCATAATAATCAAATTAAGTCAAAATTTCAATGGGTAATGATTTAAAATGATGCTTATCTTTATGATTATTCCTTGCCACCATAAGTAACAAGTTCAACTCATTGTCTGCATTAGACATGACCTCTTGTGCTCACATCCCAATGTGTGAGTGATGAATTTCTTCTGCCATCATTTATTCACCCTTTCAAACCCATGAAAACCCCATTCCATGTAGTTTACCTATCTAAGGGTTTTCTTACATGGGCCCCCACCGATTATTCACCCTTTCGAGCCCATGAAACCCTAATTCTAGGAATTCTACCTGTCTGAGGGTTTTCCTCCATGGGCCCCTATCAAATACTTACCCTTTCAAGTCTAGACAACCCCCATTTTGAGCAATCTACTTGGCTAGGGATTTTCCTGCATGGGCTACCATCAATTACTCACCCTTCCAAGACTAGGCAACCCCCATTCTAAGCAGTCTACATGTCCATGGTTTTTCTTGCATGGGGTTATTGTTAGAGTCTTATATCCAAGTGATGTTCTGGCATTCTCTATTATATTGTGCATGGACTCTTATAGCCAAGTTGATGTTTGGCATTCTCCATTACATTTCTCGTGGAGTCTTATAGTTAAGGTACCATTTATGACTTTCTCCTAATGAGATAATCAAAGTGTCACATGGCTACAATCTCACTACAATGGTCTTGTTCCTGGTTTCCTTGCTCCATCATTTCCTTGTATCATAACATTCAGTTACCATGAGATAATCCTTCAAAAAAAATTAATCTGGAATTTTAATTGCCCAAATGTTCTTCATTCAAAAGCTAGATCTCATAAACATGATACTTTTAGTCATGATTTTGGGCTTCCTTGTAGGTGGTGATATTTTTTCATAATGGATTTAGTCTCACACTCCATTCCAATATTCTACCTGGAATCTAATGTTTCAATCAACCAAACAATTGTCAGTGTTTATACTACAATCTTTTAATTGCAAAAATTCACAACAAGTCGTGAAGTAATCTCGGAATTATTACACACATAACAATTCTATCACCTATAACTAATTTCAAATAGATTGAAATGAAATTATCATTGCATAATATATGTGCATCACATTCATTCTAAGCATTTCATAATGCAATCAAACTTCTATTCTAACAGTCCAAAGAGTCAAAACTGAGAGATGAATATCTTTACATTCATGGACATTTTAGTTCTCCATCTTGTTTTGAAGGTGTTACAAAGGTCCTAGAAATATTTTCAAACTAAAGGCTCTTTGCCTTAACCATACCCCTTCTCAGGTATCCATGCAATACATGCATTGATTTTGAAACAAAAGATACCTTGTTCATTTGAAAGGAATTCTTACTTTTCTTTGTATTTTTACCTTTGTTTGTTGCTTGCCTTACTTACTTGGTTACCATAACAAGCATTCTTAGCTAAAGTATTTTCAAGGAGTCCAGCTAGATTTTAGCATACCCATTTTTACAATATTCAACAATCCATAAAATGATCTCAACCTCACATTATAGTTGCAACTCTATCAATTCAATTGTTTACAAGTTTCCAAGAAATTTCATAAAGGGAATTTTCATTAGGTATCAAGTTTACATATTTAAACAATGTATTTATTCATATACCCAAACATGTGCATATACATTATGGCATTCATGTGCCATACATGCACATAATCTATATTATTCATATGTTGTTCGGTTTAGAGTTAACTTTCAGCCTCTGTTGTTTTCAATTTTTGATCCAAATTTATGAAGGAAAAAAATGTAATACATATTTAAATAGAAAACAAAGATACAATGACAGAACATAACTTCAATTAATTAATAACAAGTACCGAAAATTGTTTACATGCAGAATGGAACAAACTAGCTCAGGCAATGGTAGTTTATCCCTGAGAAGAGATGTGACGACTACTTGCCTTTTGAATTGTGTTACAATGAGGCTCAAAGGCCTTTTTATTATTGAGAAACAAAGGAAAACCCTAAACATCCAAAAACCTAGTGGTAAGAGATGAAGTGCCAAAATTTTGTGGGCCCCGTTGGGATAAGTTGGATCGCTAACTTCTCGGGATCGTAACTTTAGCATACGATCTTTGTTTGGCTATCATAATACCCCGTTTCGAATATCTGCATTAGGAGGAAAAAAATAATCCATGAAACAAATTTTGGCTCTTTTTTGGTCTATCCTTTTTCTTAGAAAACATATTTTTGGACCTCAAAACAACTCCGAAAGTTTAGGACCCGAGAAAATGCCAAAATAGTAACTATGCTAGAAATTAGGAAATTGAAAGGAAATAGTGTTGAGGGTCCAAGTGGAATAGGTGAGTGGCCACCAATATCCACTAGGATCAATTACCCCCCCTAGGAAGTAATGGTCCCCATTGCATTAAGTGTCTCCATGAGATGGGGAAGATTCTACTGAACTTGGTCCCTAGCAAGCAACTTGCCTTATTATAGGAGTCGTCCGACTTTGGAAACCCGATACATTTGTATCCTCTGTTGGAAAGTGTACTTAATTTGTGTGTCCATGATCCAATTAGTCGTGGCCTGTTCATTGCAATCAAGGTTGAGCTATGTTGGTGTCAGTTGCTTAGCAATATTTGACATATTGAACAGAGCCAATGCTAAGTATAAGCAGTTTCATAATCAGCATCAAGTGCCACACAAGTTCCAAGTGGGTGACAAAGATTGGTTACATTTGTAGAATGAGCGCCTCATTGGGCCTCACCGCAAGCTTTAACCGCTCTGATATGGGCTTTAGACCATCACTAAGGCTGTAGGGGACAGCGCTTTTGAGCTCAGCATTCCACCATTCCTTGGCCTGCACCCAATGTTCAATGTGGACTGCCTTCAACTATACTTTCCACCATTACTAGACACATCAGATATTGCAGAACAACTCACACCAACAAAGTTAAACCTAGAATTTATGGAACAAGCCACAATTGATCGGATCATTGACACGCAAATTAAGAACACTCGCCAGCAAAAGATTCAACTGTATCAGGTTGTCAAAGTTAGCTAACTCCTGCGTAAGTGGCTCACTAGGGACCAAGTTTAGCAGAAGTTTCCCCATCTCATGGAGGCTGTTACACAGTAATTTGTCACCATTTGTCACCGTCCCTGTTACCCCTTTCCCGCACTTTGGAGGACTCATTCCGGGACCTGTGAGAAGTGACATAACTTGAAAACACTTGCATTATGTTCCCCTAAGTATGGACTTCATATGCCCTGAAGACATCTCCTGCAAAATATCCTTAAAAAGTCCCCTTTTTCCATTAGTGCGGATCCACAGTGTATTACCCGCGCCAATGGGGGAAATCCTCCAAAGAGGGCGCGCCAGTTGGCGCTTTGTCTCAGAACTATACCTGCACCAACAGAGTTTGGAAAAGCTTTTTAACAAACGCACGCCCGAAGGTTTTTTCCTTTCGACTCATGAAGCTTTTTAAGGATAATGCCAATCTCATGGATGTCGAGATTCATCGTATCTCCCTTTCCTCTATCCATAATAGCTTTTTGAGGATAATGCCAATCCCATGGATGTCTTGATTCATTGTATCTCCTTCTCCTCCATCTATAAAAGCTTGTTCTGTTGCATTTGACAAGCTAGTTCGAGTATAGGGAGAATTATACTTTCAGAAGTCTGAGAGATTGCTGTAAGAGTCTTCTTTGCATTCATAATCAAAGAGAGAGAGGCTTGTTCCCAATCCCAACAAGCTTTGCAAGGCATATGTAGCTGATCACCCAGCCAAAGGAGGATTCGACGTCAGAACTATGGTTGTATTCTTCTTTGTTGTTTATCAATAATAGATGACTATCATTATGGTTCCACTCTTGTTGTTCATTGCAATGATGTTTGAGTTATATCTTTTCTGACCAATATATAATTGCATCTATTGGATTTTATGCTTGTATTTGTGTCGTTCTTTGCATGTGTAGGTGTCCATTCACGGAGATCGTGAGGATCGTGACCAGCTGGAACAAAGGAACGGGAGTGTCAACTCTTCTACAACACTAGCGTTGGAATCCAAGTAGGCTTTCATAATCCACCTTTAATTTTCAATTAGGAGCTTGCGTGATAGCATTGTTTGATTTTTGCTAGACCCATTTTGGGCTAGTAGGGATCGCCTCTATCTGCAGAGGGGATTTACCTCTCCAACAATTTGGCGACTCCACTGGGGAGTTAACCTGTTGTTTGATTTTTAAACTTTAGACGGAGCCTGAAGTACGGCCAAATAGCCTTCGAAATGCTATTGCTTTGCAATAGCGAAGTAGATCAACGCCACTTCAGTCAATCTCCGGTTTGGTTTACGAACTAAACAACTTGGAGTTTGTCTTGTCTCTTTGGTTTCTCTTGTTTTGATTGCTTAGATAGCTTTCTGGGTTGGATCCTCTGTTGTCTCTTGCTTCTTGGTCTGTCTGGATACTGCTGGCCTAGTCTTGGATTGCTTGTTTTTTATTTTAGCATAGAAAACTTGATTGGCACTCTTTTTTGCATGACAGTCGCACCAATTGGTGCCACTTGTCAATGTACAGCTTGCGCCAATCCTCAATTGGCGCTACTTTTAGCCTGAAAGTCGCGCCAGCTCAGGGAAACTTTTAGAGTTTGCTTGTTTTGAGCCTTCCAAGCTTGGTTTTTGTGTCTGGATAATATTTTTCAATCACTTGAATGTGTTAGAGTCTTTTTTGATTGGTTTTTGGCCTTTACCCTTTGGATGTTTGCTTTTTTCCACCGATTTCACATTTTCAGCCCTAGGGCATCTAGTGGCTTTGTGCATCAAGCCTTCCTTAGGAGTTTTGGTCTTTTGTCAATCCAGTCGACTTTTTGGTTACTCTCTTGCACTTGTTCAGTGACTGTTAAAGCTTTTTATTGTGTTATTCGAGCGATTTACCTCTTTTTCGCTTGGATTTCGCTTGGCTTCGTTTTGGGCTTAGATCACATAGCTCATTGAGGTTTTTGTGATTTTTCTTGGTTTGAAAGATTGCCTTGGTGTTTCAGGGACTTGATTGTTTTTTCATTGAGTGAAATTTGTTTCTTTTACTCTTTGTTATTATCTCTCAAAATTTGTTTAGTGCACTTTTCCATTGAAAAGAAAACGAACAATCTCTTTTGCTTTGAATTAGTTAATGGAAATTAGAGCTTTTCATTGTTATTAGCGATTAGTGACTTTAAAAAAAAAGCTTCGTTTATTGCCATTAGCTGCATTAGAGTCATTGTTGATTGTTTTATGATCATTTTGTTTGATTGAAAAATCTCAACTCTCTCGTAGCTAGCATTCATCGAATGAAATGATATACTTTGGCGTATAGCTTGCATTTAGGAAATTGTGAGAGATTACATACGGTAGGACCTGGAAACTGAAACCTAATCAAAGATCAACCGTAAAATGAACTGAATGAATCTAAAAACGCATTGGAACTTAACGCATACATCTAGAGGTCTAGGCTAGAGACGTGTTCTGGCGTCGTTAAACCTAGTCATTATTGTTTCACATTATGGTTGGGTGATTCCTCCTTTTGTGACTCGATAGTGTTCTAGCACGGATTTGTGCTCCCACGTACCGTCGAGTATATGGGGAGACCCCACTAGGTTATCATCCTTTATCCACAGGAAGCCGTGTCTGCCGCCTTACAAGCCGTAACGCACTGAACACAGCATTTGGGAAGATTGACTGCCGTACGGAAAGTCCTTGGTTTTCATATGATTGCCAAGGTGTATATGCAGTTTTACGGATTGTCTGGTAAACCCTTTGCCTAGTTCTCCAGAGTAGTCACTTTTGATCCTTTTCAGACTCCCTAAAAGGAAAGGCTCACCTGAGCATTTGTCACTTTGGGCTCACTGAACATTCGAAGGAGACTAGAGTCATCTTTTTGTCCTTTTCTCGACTCTTAAAACATGAAAAGGTCAAGTTCAGTTCCTTTGTCTTAAAATTTATTCGGCCGCGATTCACATTTACCCGGTTAGATCTTGTTTGCGTTAGCTTGAGTAGGTTTATTTTTCGATGGCAACTTTTCTGGGGTTCACCAACCCAGGGATCCCCTCTGACGGGAACCCTGGTCATTTCGCCCCTTTTGGGAATGTTGGTGCTCCTTACATGGCAACGTTGTCCCTCCCAGGGTTAACTGTTGGGTTGCCTGTTTGGTTGTTCCCAACCTCTTTAGTCCCTGCCGTCTCAACTTCTGGTCAATCAGTCCCTCCACCTGAACAACATCATGTTGATTCTAAGGTGGACCTCTCCCCTTCTTCACCTGCTTCTATGTCCTCATCTTCTACTTCGCCTAGTGAAAGTCTCGATTCGAGTAACCAGGTGGCTAAGAAGAAGAAGAAGAAGACGAAGAAGAAGAAGTCTCCTAAGGGAGAGGCTAAAAGTGCAGCTACTCCCTCGAGTACACCTCCAACCGGGCCACCTTCTGCTCCTCCGCGGAAGGTCAAATTTCCTTGTAGATTATGCAAGGAGGACCATCTTCTTCGTGATTTTCTTGGCATTCCCAGGGTCTTAGAAGTATGGTCTCGTGATCTAGCCCGCCCCTCATCGTCCTCTGGAGCTCACGGCGATGCTACCCTATCAGCTGGAAATGGTAAGGGAAAAGGGAAGATTCGAATCACCTGTAGACTCTGTGAAGGCAATCATCCCCTTCACCTTTGTCCACTCATGGATAAAGCCTCCGTTGTCTTGGAAAGTCTCACAGCTCCTTCACCCCAACTACCCGTTGGCTATCAACGTCTCTCTGCAGCCGCAGATCGTTCCCCTGCTGACAAAGAGATCGACCAAGATTCCTCTCTTGTACAGCCTCCTCTTCCTGAACCTGGCTCTGCCAAGCCTCTTCCAGACCAACCATTGATCAGAAAGAGTGTCGACTCGAGTTCACCACCCGTCGACCACTCTGTTTCGGAAGAGCATCATTCCCATGTTCTTCTCGTCTCCTCAGATTCTCCTGAGTCTGGAAATGGCTCTCCCATCCCAGCTGCTCCCGAGAGTCCTGCTTCGGTCCCTTTAGAGCAGGGGGGCAATCATACGATTCCCCCACCAAGTAGTTTAGTCGTTTCCTTCGACTGGAGTCGTTTGACTACCTCCCGCCTTTCATCCCATGTGCCTTTCTGGGTCACGGTACACGCCTATAATAAGGCGATACCTGGCACTGTTTTGGATGAGGGTGCATCTGTTAGTCTTATGCCTGCCACTACTTGGCAAGCTTTGGGTTCCCCACAGCTTGTGCCAGTCGCGCCGAATCTGATGGCTTTTGACGGAGGAACTAGTCAACCATTAGGGATCCTTCCAAAGTTCCCTTTTACTTTGGGAGGAAAAACCGTCTATATAGACATATCGGTTACCCAAGGTGCTTTAGATTTCAGCCTTCTCCTTGGCCGTGACTATGTTTATGCCATGGGGGCCCTGGTCTCTTCACTTTTCCGTGTGGTTTTCTTTCCACACAATGGAAGGATAGTATAGATCAATTATCGTTCGTTCGTCCCCGGGTGCCTCCTGCGCAGTCGTCATCCCCTCCTGGTTTTCATCCACCAGTTGCATCTGCCCCACCACAGATCAACTACGTGGCCACTTATCCCGTGCCTGGATCCAGTGATGCCGCCATCTTGCATAGTGTCTTGGGGGCATTGGGTCCTGACTTCCGAGATATTACCTTTCCACCCCGAGTGGCACTCTTGGAAGCCCCGAATTCCTGTTCATTCTAATGAAGGTCTGGCGGAGCATAGTTTGTTTTCCTATGTCAAGCTCCTTAAAGAATGAAAATAGTCCTGGCGGAGCATAGTTCATTTTCCTATGTCAAACTCCTTCAAAAATGAAACTAGGTCTAGCCGAGCATAGTTCCTGATCTTGTGTCAAGCTCATTAAAAAATGAAATAAGGGTTATGAGGATAGTTCTTTTCCTAGGTCAACCTCATTAAAAAATGAAACATCTCCTCCTTTCCAAATCGAGTCTTTGATTAAGATCTCTTAAAATACAAGTCGAGTCTTTCATAGATCTCGAGAGTGAACCTTCATTCCATCCACTTTGTTGAATGCAATGAAGCTTGGGGGGCATGTACCTCATTTTGCGTTATTATGCTGGAGGCATGCGAACTTATAACAAGCATAGTTTTTCGTTTCAAGCTTGTGTAAACATGAAACCGAATTCAAGCAGAGTTCTCCATGGTTCAAGCTTGTGTAAAAATGAACCCATACCCATTTTACGTCTCGTGATTGCCGTTATTTCGCTAAATTCTTTTAGATGAGCCTTGGTTGTTTCATTCCATTGTTACCATCTCTTTGGCTGATCATATGCTTTCACTTGGTTGTTTATCCTTTCCTGAGGAACCGTAGCAATGAGTGGTTTTATTAGCCAGCCTCTTGACCATTATATGTTTTGAGCAATTCCACCATTTCCGGAACCAGTTGCTACCCTTTATACCACTCGTTCCTCCAGGACGAGTCTCCTTTTAAGCTCTTTTCTGACTCGTAAAAAATGAAAAGATTGCCGAGTATTTTTCCCTTTTTGACTCGTTAAAGAGAATAAAAATGGAGGTTTGCTTTCAGCTCTTTTTCGACCGTTTAAAGATGAAAACATTGCCGAGTTATTCCTCTTGACTCGCTAAACGTAAATAAGGGGTGGTCGTCTTTAAACTCTTTTCCGACCGTGTAAAAATGAAAAGATTGTCGGGTCCTTATCGTTTCAAGCTCGTTAATGGTTATGAAACGACGTGATTTCGGTCGCTTTTCTACTTTTTCAGGTCGAAGTCACTACTCTATGAAAAGTACTCCTCGATCGTAATGGTCGGGTGGTTCTTTCGAGCATTGTTTTATACTTTTTCGGGCTCGAGAGACACAACTTTACGAAAAAGGACACCCTTGGAGTTTTCTTTTCTGCTGTCTTTTCAAACTCTCTAAACATGAAAAGACGTCGAGTTCTTCCTCTGTCAGACTCGTTAAAACTTGATGACATTGGAGTCCGTCGAGATGACGTTACAAGCACATGCTATCCCCGTCAAGCTTGTTAATAAAAATAACTGGGGTACTCGCCAGAAATGGTGGGGGAAAATGGAACCATAATTATTGTCGTGTCGGCAGTATGTCACTCTTGAACATGGCACTTATCTGCTTTCGTGTCTGGGTGGGGACATCTCATCTCGTTTTTCACTTGCCTCCGTGGATTTGGGTGGTCCTGTTTGACCTCTCATTTGCTCATTGCCTCATCACCGTGACCTTTGATCCATTGATGTCAAATACTGCCAAGTCCACTGTTGTTCCGCCGATATGTTCAAGAGAAGTTGACCTCTGCAGAATAACAACCTCCCTCTGATAGCTCACATAATTCTAATTCACCACAACATTCTTCCTCTATCTCGTGTCGATGATGTGGGAAACACTATGGCCCACCTTCAATCAAGGTCATTTCTTGTCGACTTCAGCTCATTATCCAGGAAACTGATCTAGAGACTCCCTTTCCGGTGCCTTGGAGCCTGCATGCCTCAATGGTAGGTTCTTCGTGTTCGACGTG